>CAXKWD010000003.1:62113096-63546681 GCA_964059195.1 Ectobius pallidus | reverse complement strand
CCCAGAATTCCGAGAAGGCTAAAACCTTTGAAAATTTCGAGAAGTGCGCCCAGAATTCCGAGAAGGCTAACCCCTTTGAAAATTACGAAAAATGCTCCCAGAATTCCGAGAAGGCTAACCTCTTTGAAAATTTCGAAAAATGCGCACAGAATTCAGAGAAGGCTAACCCCTTTGAAAATTTCGAAAAATGCGCACAAAATTCCGAAAAGGCTAAACCCTTTGAAAATTTCGAAAAAGGCGCCCAGAATTCCGAGAAGGCTAACCCCTTTGAAAATTTCGAAAAATGCGCCCAGAATTCCGAGAAGGCTAACCCCGTTGAAAAATTCGAAAAATGCGCCCAAAATTCCGACAAGGCTAACCCCTTTGAAAATTACGAAAAATGCGCCCAGAATTCCGAGAAGGCTAACCCCTATGAAAATTTCGTAAAATGCACCCAGAATTCTGAGATGGCTAACCCCTTTGAAATTTTCGAAAAATGCGCCCAGAAATCCGAGAAGGCTAACCCCTTTGAAAATTTCGAAAAATGCGCCCAGAATTGCGAGAAGGCTAACCCCTTTGAAAATTTCGAAAAATGCGCCCAGAATTCCGAGAAGGCTAACCCCTTTGAAAATTTCGAAAAATGCGCCCAGAATTCCGAGAAGGCTAACCCCTTTGAATTTTTCGAAAAATGCGCCCAGAATTCCGTGAAGGCTAACCCCTTTGAATATTTCGAAAAATGCGCCCAGAATTCCGAGAAGGCTAACCCCTTTGAGAATTTCGAAAAATGCGCAGAGAACTCCGAGAAGGCTAACCCCTTTGAAATTTTCGAAAAATGCGCCCAGAATTCCGAGAAGGCTAACCCCTTTGAAAATTTCGAAAAATGCGCCCAGAATTCCGAGAAGGCTAACCCCTTTGAAAATTTCGAAAAATGCGCCCAGAATTCAGAGAAGGCTAACCCCTTCCAAAATTTCGAAAAATGTGCCCAGAATTCCGAAAAGGCTAAACCCTTTGAAAACTTCGAAAAAGGCGCCCAGAATTCCGAGAAGGCTAACCCCTTTGAAAATTTCGAAAAAAGCGCCCAGAATTCCGAGAAGGCTAACCCCTTTGAAAATTTCGAAAAACGCGCCCAAAATTCCGAGAAGGCTAACCCCTTTGAAAATTTCGAAAAATGTGCCCATAATTCCGAGAAGGCTAACCCCTTTGAAAATTTCGAAAAATGCGCCCAGATTTCCGAGAAGGCTAAAACCTTTGAAAATTTCGAGAAGTGCGCCCAGAATTCCGAGAAGGCTAACCCCTTTGAAAATTACGAAAAATGCTCCCAGAATTCCGAGAAGGCTAACCTCTTTAAAAATTTCGAAAAATGCGCACAGAATTCAGAGAAGGCTAACCCCTTTGAAAATTTCGAAAAATGCGCACAAAATTCCGAAAAGGCTAAACCCTTTGAAAATTTCGAAAAAGGCGCCCAGAATTCCGAGAAGGCCCCTTTGAAAATTTCGAAAAATGCGCCCAGAATTCCGAGAAGGCTAACCCCTTTGAAAATTTCGAAAAAAGCGCCCAGAATTCCGAGAAGGCTAACCCCTTTGAAAATTTCGAAAAAAGCGCCCAGAATTCCGAGAAGGCTAACCCTTTTGAAAATTTCGAAAAATGCGCCCAGAATTCCGAGAAGGCTAACCCCTTTGAAAATTTCGAAAAATGCGCCCAGAATTCCGAGAAGGCTAACCCCTTTGAAAATTTCGAAAAAAGCGCCCAGAATTCCGAGAAGGCTAACCCCTTTGAAAATTTCGAAAAATGCGCCCAGAATTCCTAGAAGACTAACCCCTTTGAAAATTTCGAGAAGGCTAACCCCTATGAAAATTTTGAAAAATGAGCCCAGAATTCCGAGAAGGCTAACCCGTTTGAAAATTTCGAAAAATGCGCCCAGAATTCCGAGAAGGCTTTGAAAAATGCGCCCAGAATTCCAAGAAGGCTAACCCCTTTGAAAATTTCGAAAAATGCGCCCAGAATTCCGAAAAGGCTAAACCCTTTGAAAATTTCGAAAAATGCGCCCAGAATTCCGAGAAGGCTAACCCCTTTGAAAATTTCGAAAAATGCGCCCAGAATTCCGAGAAGGCTAACCCCTTTGAAAATTTCGAAAAATGCGCCCAGAATGCCGAGAAGGCTAACCACTTTGAAAATTTCGAAAAATGCGCCCAGAATTCCGAGAAGCCTAACCCCTTTGAAAATTTCGAAAAATGCGCCCAGAATTCCGAGAAGGCTAACCCCTATGAAAATTTCGAAAAATGCGCCCAGAATTCCGAGAAGGCTAACCCCTTTGAAATTTTGGAAAAATGCGCCCAGAATTCCGAAAAGGCTAACCCCTTTGAAATTTTTGAAAAATGCGCTCAGAATTCCGAAAAGGCTAACCCCTTTGAAAATATCGAAAAATGCGCCTAGAATTCCGAGAAGGCTAACTCCTTTGAAAATTTCGAGAAATGCGCCCAGAATTCCGAGAAGGCTAAACCCTTTGAAAATTTCGAAAAATGAAGCCCAGAATTCCGAGAAGGCTAACCCCTTTGATAATTTCGAAAAATGCGCCCAGAATTCCGAGAAGGCTAACCTCTTTGAAAATTTCGAAAAATGCGCCCAGAATTCCGAGAAGGATAACCCCTTTGAAAATTACGAAAAATGCGCCCAGAATTCCGAGAAGGCTAACCCCTTTGAAAATTTCGAAAAATGCGCACAGAATTCAGAGAAGGCTAACCCCTTTCAAAATTTCGAAAAATGCGCCCAGAATTCCAAAAAGGCTAAACCCTTTGAAAACTTCGAAAAAGGCGCCCAGAATTCCGAGAAGGCTAACCCCTTTGAAAATTTCGAAAAATGCGCCCAGAATTCCGAGAAGGCTAACCCCTTTGAATATTTCGAAAAACGCGCTTAAAATTCCGAGAAGGCTAACCCCTTTGAAAATTTCGAAAAATGCGCACAGAATTCAGAGAAGGCTAACCCCTTTCAAAATTTCGAAAAATGCGCCCAGAATTCCAAAAAGGCTAAACCCTTTGAAAACTTCGAAAAAGGCGCCCAGAATTCCCAGAAGGCTAACCCCTTTGAAAATTTCGAAAAATGCGCCCAGAATTCCGAGAAGGCTAACCCCTTTGAATATTTCGAAAAACGCGCTTAAAATTCCGAGAAGGCTAACCCCTTTGAAAATTTCGAAAAATGCGCACAGAATTCAGAGAAGGCTAACCCCTTTCAAAATTTCGAAAAATGCGCCCAGAATTCCAAAAAGGCTAAACCCTTTGAAAACTTCGAAAAAGGCGCCCAGAATTCCGAGAAGGCTAACCCCTTTGAAAATTTCGAAAAATGCGCCCAGAATTCCGAGAAGGCTAACCCCTTTGAAAATTTCGAAAAACGCGCCCAAAATTCCGAGAAGGCTAACCCCTTTGAAAATTTCGAAAAATGCGCCCAGAATTCCGAGAAAGCAAACCCCTTTGAAAATTTCGAAAAATGCGCCCAAAATTCCGAGAAGGCTAACCCCTTTGAAAATTTCGAAAAATGCGCCCAGAATTCCGAGAAGGCTAACATCTTTGAAAATTTCGAAAAATGCGCCTAGAATTCCGAGAAGGCTCCTTTGAAAATTTCGAGAAATGCGCCCAGAATTCCGAGAAGGCTAACCCCTTTGAAAATTTCGAAAAATGAAGCCCAGAATTCCGAGAAGGCTTAACCCCATTGAAAATTTCGAAAAATGCGCCCAGAATTCCGAGAAGGCTAACCACTTTCAAAATTTCGAAAAATGCGCCCTGAATTCCGAGAAGGCTAACCCCTTTCAAAATTTCGAAAAATGCGCCCAGAATTCCGAGAAGGCTAACCTCTTTGAAAATTTCGAAAAATGCGCCCAGAATTCCGAAAAGGCTAACCCCTTTGAAATTTTTGAAAAATGCGCCCAGAATTCCGAAAAGGCTAACCCCTTTGAAATTTTTGAAAAATGCGCTCAGAATTCCGAAAAGGCTAACCCCTTTGAAAATATCGAAAAATGCGCCTAGAATTCCGAGAAGGCTAACTCCTTTGAAAATTTCGAGAAATGCGCCCAGAATTCCGAGAAGGCTAACCCCTTTGAAAATTTCGAAAAATGAAGCCCAGAATTCCGAGAAGGCTAACCCCTTTGATAATTTCGAAAAATGCGCCCAGAATTCCGAGAAGGCTAACCTCTTTGAAAATTTCGAAAAATGCGCCCAGAATTCCGAGAAGGATAACCCCTTTGAAAATTACGAAAAATGCTCCCAGAATTCCGAGAAGGCTAACCCCTTTGAAAATTTCGAAAAATGCGCACAGAATTCAGAGAAGGCTAACCCCTTTCAAAATTTCGAAAAATGCGCCCAGAATTCAAAAAAGGCTAAACCCTTTGAAAACTTCGAAAAAGGCGCCCAGAATTCCGAGAAGGCTAACCCCTTTGAAAATTTCGACAAATGCGCCCAGAATTACGAGAAGGCTAATCCCTTTGAAAATTTCGAAAAATGCGCCCAGAATTCCGAGAAGGCTAACCCCTATGAAAATTTCGAAAAATGCGCCCAGAATTCCGAGAAGGCTAACCCCTTTGAAATTTTGGAAAAATGCGCCCAGAATTCCGAAAAGGCTAACCCCTTTGAAATTTTTGAAAAATGCGCTCAGAATTCCGAAAAGGCTAACCCCTTTGAAAATATCGAAAAATGCGCATAGAATTCCGAGAAGGCTAACTCCTTTGAAAATTTCGAGAAATGCGCCCAGAATTCCGAGAAGGCTAACCCCTTTGAAAATTTCGAAAAATGAAGCCCAGAATTCCGAGAAGGCTAACCCCTTTGATAATTTCGAAAAATGCGCCCAGAATTCCGAGAAGGCTAACCTCTTTGAAAATTTCGAAAAATGCTCCCATAATTCCGAGAAGGATAACCCCTTTGAAAATTTCGAAAAATGCGCCCAGAATTCCAAAAAGGCTAAACCCTTTGAAAACTTCGAAAAAGGCGCCCAGAATTCCGAGAAGGCTAACCCCTTTGAAAATTTCGAAAAATGCGCCCAGAATTCCGAGAAGGCTAACCCCTTTGAATATTTCGAAAAACGCGCCCAAAATTCCGAGAAGGCTAACCCCTTTGAAAATTTCGAAAAATGCGCACAGAATTCAGAGAAGGCTAACCCCTTTCAAAATTTCGAAAAATGCGCCCAGAATTCCAAAAAGGCTAAACCCTTTGAAAACTTCGAAAAAGGCGCCCAGAATTCCGAGAAGGCTAACCCCTTTCAAAATTTCGAAAAATGCGCCCAGAATTCCGAGAAGGCTAACCCCTTTGAAAATTTCGAAAAACGCGCCCAAAATTCCGAGAAGGCTAACCCCTTTGAAAATTTCGAAAAATGCGCCCAGAATTCCGAGAAAGCAAACCCCTTTGAAAATTTCGAAAAATGCGCCCAAAATTCCGAGAAGGCTAACCCCTTTGAAAATTTCGAAAAATGCGCCCAGAATTCCGAGAAGAGTAACCTCTTTGAAAATTTCGAAAAATGCGCCTAGAATTCCGAGAAGGCTCCTTTGAAAATTTCGAGAAATGCGCCCAGAATTCCGAGAAGGCTAACCCCTTTGAAAATTTCGAAAAATGAAGCCCAGAATTCCGAGAAGGCTTAACCCCATTGAAAATTTCGAAAAATGCGCCCAGAATTCCGAGAAGGCTAACCCCTTTCAAAATTTCGAAAAATGCGCCCTGAATTCCGAGAAGGCTAACCCCTTTCAAAATTTCGAAAAATGCGCCCAGAATTCCGAGAAGGCTAACCTCTTTGAAAATTTCGAAAAATGCGCCCAGAATTCCGAGAAGGCTAACCCCTTTGAAAATTACGAAAAATGCGCCCAGAATTCCGAGAAGGCTAACCCCTTTGAAAATTTCGAAAAATGCGCCCAGAATTCAGAGAAGGCTAACCCCTTCCAAAATTTCGAAAAATGTGCCCAGAATTCCGAAAAGGCTAAACCCTTTGAAAACTTCGAAAAAGGCGCCCAGAATTCCGAGAAGGCTAACCCCTTTGAAAATTTCGAAAAAAGCGCCCAGAATTCCGAGAAGGCTAACCCCTTTGAAAATTTCGAAAAACGCGCACAAAATTCCGAGAAGGCTAACCCCTTTGAAAATTTCGAAAAATGCGCCCAGAATTCCGAGAAAGCAAACCCCTTTGAAAATTTCGAAAAATGCGCCCAAAATTCCGAGAAGGCTAACCCCTTTGAAAATTTCGAAAAATGCGCCCAGAATTCCGAGAAGGCTAACCCCTTTGAAAATTTCGTAAAATGCGCCCAGAATTCCAAGAAGGCTAACCCCTTTGAAAATTTCGAAAAATGCGCCCAGAATTCCGAGAAAGCTAACCGCTTTGAAAATTTCGAAAAATGTGCCCATAATTCCGAGAAGACTAACCCCTTTGAAAATTTCGAAAAATGCGCCCAGATTTCCGAGAAGGCTAACCCCCTTTGAAAATTTCGAAAAATGCGCCCAGAATTCCGAGAAGGCTAACCCCTTTGAAAATTTCGAAAAATGCGCCCAGAATTCCGAGAAGGCTAACCCCTTTGAAAATTTCGAAAAATGCGCCCAGAATTCCGAGAAGGCTAACCCCTTTGAAAATTACGAAAAATGCGCCCAGAATTCCGAGAAGGCTAACCTCTTTGAAATTTACGAAAAATGCGACGAGAATTCCGAGAAGGCTAACCCCTTTGAAAATTTCGAAAAATGCGCCCAGAATTCCGAGAAGGCTAACCCCTTTGAAAATTTCGAAAAATGCGCCCAGAATTCCGAGAAGGCTAACCCCTTTGAAATTTTCGAAAATTCGCCCAGAATTCCGAGAAGGCTAAAACCTTTGAAAATTTCGAGAAGTGCGCCCAGAATTCCGAGAAGGCTAACCCCTTTGAAAATTACGAAAAATGCTCCCAGAATTCCGAGAAGGCTAACCTCTTTGAAAATTTCGAAAAATGCGCACAGAATTCAGAGAAGGCTAACCCCTTTGAAAATTTCGAAAAATGCGCACAAAATTCCGAAAAGGCTAAACCCTTTGAAAATTTCGAAAAAGGCGCCCAGAATTCCGAGAAGGCTAACCCCTTTGAAAATTTCGAAAAATGCGCCCAGAATTCCGAGAAGGCTAACCCCGTTGAAAAATTCGAAAAATGCGCCCAAAATTCCGACAAGGCTAACCCCTTTGAAAATTACGAAAAATGCGCCCAGAATTCCGAGAAGGCTAACCCCTATGAAAATTTCGTAAAATGCACCCAGAATTCTGAGATGGCTAACCCCTTTGAAATTTTCGAAAAATGCGCCCAGAAATCCGAGAAGGCTAACCCCTTTGAAAATTTCGAAAAATGCGCCCAGAATTCCGAGAAGGCTAACCCCTTTGAAAATTTCGAAAAATGCGCCCAGAATTGCGAGAAGGCTAACCCCTTTGAAAATTTCGAAAAATGCGCCCAGAATTCCAAGAAGGCTAACCCCTTTGAAAATTTCGAAAAATGCGCCCAGAATTCCGAGAAGGCTAACCCCTTTGAATTTTTCGAAAAATGCGCCCAGAATTCCGAGAAGGCTAACACCTTTGAAAATTTCGAGAAGTGCGCCCAGAATTCCGAGAAGGCTAACCCCTTTGAAAATTACGAAAAATGCTCCCAGAATTCCGAGAAGGCTAACCTCTTTGAAAATTTCGAAAAATGCGCACAGAATTCAGAGAAGGCTAACCCCTTTGAAAATTTCGAAAAATGCGCAGAAAAATCCGAAAAGGCTAAACCCTTTGAAAATTTCGAAAAAGGCGCCCAGAATTCCGAGAAGGCTAACCCCTTTGAAACTTCGAAAAATGCGCCCAGAATTCCGAGAAGGCTAACCCCTTTGAAAATTTCGAAAAATGCGCCCAAAATTCCGAGAAGGCTAACCCGTTTGAAAATTTCGAAAAATGCGCCCAGAATTCCGAGAAGGCTAACCCCTTTGAAAATTTCGAAAAATGCGCCCAGAATTCCGAAAAGGCTAACCCCTTTGAAAATATCGAAAAATGCGCCTATAATTCCGAGAAGGCTAACCCCGTTGAAAAATTCGAAAAATGCGCCCAAAATTCCGACAAGGCTAACCCCTTTGAAAATTACGAAAAATGCGCCCAGAATTCCGAGAAGGCTAACCCCTATGAAAATTTCGTAAAATGCACCCAGAATTCTGAGATGGCTAACCCCTTTGAAATTTTCGAAAAATGCGCCCAGAAATCCGAGAAGGCTAACCCCTTTGAAAATTTCGAAAAATGCGCCCAGAATTCCGAGAAGGCTAACCCCTTTGAAAATTTCGAAAAATGCGCCCAGAATTGCGAGAAGGCTAACCCCTTTGAAAATTTCGAAAAATGCGCCCAGAATTCCGAGAAGGCTAACCCCTTTGAAAATTTCGAAAAATGCGCCCAGAATTCCGAGAAGGCTAACCCCTTTGAATTTTTCGAAAAATGCGCCCAGAATTCCGAGAAGGCTAACACCTTTGAAAATTTCGAGAAGTGCGCCCAGAATTCCGAGAAGGCTAACCCCTTTGAAAATTACGAAAAATGCTCCCAGAATTCCGAGAAGGCTAACCTCTTTGAAAATTTCGAAAAATGCGCACAGAATTCAGAGAAGGCTAACCCCTTTGAAAATTTCGAAAAATGCGCACAAAAATCCGAAAAGGCTAAACCCTTTGAAAATTTCGAAAAAGGCGCCCAGAATTCCGAGAAGGCTAACCCCTTTGAAACTTCGAAAAATGCGCCCAGAATTCCGAGAAGGCTAACCCCTTTGAAAATTTCGAAAAATGCGCCCAAAATTCCGAGAAGGCTAACCCGTTTGAAAATTTCGAAAAATGCGCCCAGAATTCCGAGAAGGCTAACCCCTTTGAAAATTTCGAAAAATGCGCCCAGAATTCCGAAAAGGCTAACCCCTTTGAAAATATCGAAAAATGCGCCTATAATTCCGAGAAGGCTAACCCCTTTGAAAATTTCGAGAAATGCGCCCAGAATTCCGAGAAGGTTAACCCCTTTGAAAATTTCGAAAAACGAAGCCCAGAATTCCGAGAAGGCTAACCCCTTTGAAAATTTCGAAAAATGCGCCCAGAATTCCGAGAAGGCTAAACCCTATGAAAATTTCGAAAAATGCGCCCAGAATTCGGAGAAGGCGAACCCCTTTGAAATTTTGGAAAAGTGCGCCCAGAATTCCGAAAAGGGTAACCCCTTTGAAAAATTCGAAAAATGCGCCTAGAATTCCGAGAAGGCTAACCCCTTTGAAAATTTCGAAAAATGCGCCCAAAATTCCGAGAAGGCTAACCCCTTTGAAAATTTCGAAAAATGCACCCAGAATTTCGAGAAGGCTAACCCCTTTGAAAATTTCGAAGAATGCGCCCAAAATTCCGAGAAGGCTAACCACTTTGAAAATTACGAAAAATGCGCCCAGAATTCCGAGAAGGCTAACCCCTTTGAATATTTCGAAAAATGCGCCCAGAATTCCGAGAAGGCTAACCCCTTTGAGAATTTCGAGAAATGCGCAGAGAACTCCGAGAAGGCTAACCCCTTTGAAATTTTCGAAAAATGCGCCCAGAATTCCGAGAAGGCTAACCCCTTTGAAAATTTCGAAAAATGCGCCCAGAATTCCGAGAAGGCTAACCCCTTTGAAAATTTCGAAAAATGCGCCCAGAATTCAGAGAAGGCTAACCCCTTCCAAAATTTCGAAAAATGTGCCCAGAATTCCGAAAAGGCTAAACCCTTTGAAAACTTCGAAAAAGGCGCCCAGAATTCCGAGAAGGCTAACCCCTTTGAAAATTTCGAAAAAAGCGCCCAGAATTCCGAGAAGGCTAACCCCTTTGAAAATTTCGAAAAACGCGCCCAAAATTCCGAGAAGGCTAACCCCTTTGAAAATTTCGAAAAATGTGCCCATAATTCCGAGAAGACTAACCCCTTTGAAAATTTCGAAAAATGCGCCCAGATTTCCGAGAAGGCTAAAACCTTTGAAAATTTCGAGAAGTGCGCCCAGAATTCCGAGAAGGCTAACCCCTTTGAAAATTACGAAAAATGCTCCCAGAATTCCGAGAAGGCTAACCTCTTTGAAAATTTCGAAAAATGCGCACAGAATTCAGAGAAGGCTAACCCCTTTGAAAATTTCGAAAAATGCGCACAAAATTCCGAAAAGGCTAAACCCTTTGAAAATTTCGAAAAAGGCGCCCAGAATTCCGAGAAGGCTAACCCCTTTGAAAATTTCGAAAAATGCGCCCAGAATTCCGAGAAGGCTAACCCCTTTGAAAATTTCGAAAAAAGCGCCCAGAATTCCGAGAAGGCTAACCCCTTTGAAAATTTCGAAAAAAGCGCCCAGAATTCCGAGAAGGCTAACCCTTTTGAAAATTTCGAAAAATGCGCCCAGAATTCCGAGAAGGCTAACCCCTTTGAAAATTTCGAAAAATGCGCCCAGAATTCCGAGAAGGCTAACCCCTTTGAAAATTTCGAAAAAAGCGCCCAGAATTCCGAGAAGGCTAACCCCTTTGAAAATTTCGAAAAATGCGCCCAGAATTCCTAGAAGACTAACCCCTTTGAAAATTTCGAGAAGGCTAACCCCTATGAAAATTTTGAAAAATGCGCCCAGAATTCCGAGAAGGCTAACCCGTTTGAAAATTTCGAAAAATGCGCCCAGAATTCCGAGAAGGCTAACCCCTTTGAAAATTTCGAAAAATGCGCCCAGAATTCCGAGAAGGCCAACCCCTTTGAAAAATTCGAAAAATGCGCCCAGAATTCCAAGAAGGCTAACCCCTTTGAAAATTTCGAAAAAAGCGCCCAGAATTCCGAGAAGGCTAACCCCTTTGAAAATTTCGAAAAATGCGCCCAGAATTCCGAGAAGGCTAACCCCTTTGAAAATTTCGAAAAATGCGCCCAGAATTACGACCCTTTGAAAATTTCGAAAAACGCGCCCAGAATTCCGAGAAGGATAACCCCTATGAAAATTTCAAAAAATGCGCCCAGAATTCCGAGAAGGCTTACCCCTTTGAAATTTTGGAAAAATGCGC
This sequence comes from Ectobius pallidus, assembly GCA_964059195.1. Taxonomy (NCBI): domain Eukaryota; kingdom Metazoa; phylum Arthropoda; class Insecta; order Blattodea; family Ectobiidae; genus Ectobius; species Ectobius pallidus. The sequence goes on along the minus strand of CAXKWD010000003.1, from coordinate 63,535,714 downwards.
CCAGAATTCCCAAAAAGGCTAACCCCTTTGAAAATTTCGAAAAATGAAGCCCAGAATTCCGAGAAGGCTAACCCCTTTGAAAATTTCGAAAATTGCGCCCAGAATTCCGAGAAGGCTTTGAAAAATTAGCCCAGAATTCCAAGAAGGCTAACCCCTTTGAAAATTTCGAAAAATGCGCCCAGAATTCCGAAAAGGCTAAACCCTTTGAAAATTTCGAAAAATGCGCCCAGAATTCCGAGAAGGCTAACCCCTTTGAAAATTTCGAAAAATGCGCCCAGAATTCCGAGAAGGCTAACCCCTTTGAAAATTTCGAAAAATGCGCCCAGAATGCCGAGAAGGCTAACCACTTTGAAAATTTCGAAAAATGCGCCCAGAATTCCGAGAAGCCTAACCCCTTTGAAAATTTCGAAAAATGCGCCCAGAATTCCGAGAAGGCTAACCCCTATGAAAATTTCGAAAAATGCGCCCAGAATTCCGAGAAGGCTAACCCCTTTGAAATTTTGGAAAAATGCGCCCAGAATTCCGAAAAGGCTAACCCCTTTGAAATTTTTGAAAAATGCGCTCAGAATTCCGAAAAGGCTAACCCCTTTGAAAATATCGAAAAATGCGCCTAGAATTCCGAGAAGGCTAACTCCTTTGAAAATTTCGAGAAATGCGCCCAGAATTCCGAGAAGGCTAAACCCTTTGAAAATTTCGAAAAATGAAGCCCAGAATTCCGAGAAGGCTAACCCCTTTGATAATTTCGAAAAATGCGCCCAGAATTCCGAGAAGGCTAACCTCTTTGAAAATTTCGAAAAATGCGCCCAGAATTCCGAGAAGGATAACCCCTTTGAAAATTACGAAAAATGCGCCCAGAATTCCGAGAAGGCTAACCCCTTTGAAAATTTCGAAAAATGCGCACAGAATTCAGAGAAGGCTAACCCCTTTCAAAATTTCGAAAAATGCGCCCAGAATTCCAAAAAGGCTAAACCCTTTGAAAACTTCGAAAAAGGCGCCCAGAATTCCGAGAAGGCTAACCCCTTTGAAAATTTCGAAAAATGCGCCCAGAATTCCGAGAAGGCTAACCCCTTTGAATATTTCGAAAAACGCGCTTAAAATTCCGAGAAGGCTAACCCCTTTGAAAATTTCGAAAAATGCGCACAGAATTCAGAGAAGGCTAACCCCTTTCAAAATTTCGAAAAATGCGCCCAGAATTCCAAAAAGGCTAAACCCTTTGAAAACTTCGAAAAAGGCGCCCAGAATTCCCAGAAGGCTAACCCCTTTGAAAATTTCGAAAAATGCGCCCAGAATTCCGAGAAGGCTAACCCCTTTGAATATTTCGAAAAACGCGCTTAAAATTCCGAGAAGGCTAACCCCTTTGAAAATTTCGAAAAATGCGCACAGAATTCAGAGAAGGCTAACCCCTTTCAAAATTTCGAAAAATGCGCCCAGAATTCCAAAAAGGCTAAACCCTTTGAAAACTTCGAAAAAGGCGCCCAGAATTCCGAGAAGGCTAACCCCTTTGAAAATTTCGAAAAATGCGCCCAGAATTCCGAGAAGGCTAACCCCTTTGAAAATTTCGAAAAACGCGCCCAAAATTCCGAGAAGGCTAACCCCTTTGAAAATTTCGAAAAATGCGCCCAGAATTCCGAGAAAGCAAACCCCTTTGAAAATTTCGAAAAATGCGCCCAAAATTCCGAGAAGGCTAACCCCTTTGAAAATTTCGAAAAATGCGCCCAGAATTCCGAGAAGGCTAACATCTTTGAAAATTTCGAAAAATGCGCCTAGAATTCCGAGAAGGCTCCTTTGAAAATTTCGAGAAATGCGCCCAGAATTCCGAGAAGGCTAACCCCTTTGAAAATTTCGAAAAATGAAGCCCAGAATTCCGAGAAGGCTTAACCCCATTGAAAATTTCGAAAAATGCGCCCAGAATTCCGAGAAGGCTAACCACTTTCAAAATTTCGAAAAATGCGCCCTGAATTCCGAGAAGGCTAACCCCTTTCAAAATTTCGAAAAATGCGCCCAGAATTCCGAGAAGGCTAACCTCTTTGAAAATTTCGAAAAATGCGCCCAGAATTCCGAAAAGGCTAACCCCTTTGAAATTTTTGAAAAATGCGCCCAGAATTCCGAAAAGGCTAACCCCTTTGAAATTTTTTAAAAATGCGCTCAGAATTCCGGAAAAGGCTAACCCCTTTGAAAATATCGAAAAATGCGCCTAGAATTCCGAGAAGGCTAACTCCTTTGAAAATTTCGAGAAATGCGCCCAGAATTCCGAGAAGGCTAACCCCTTTGAAAATTTCGAAAAATGAAGCCCAGAATTCCGAGAAGGCTAACCCCTTTGATAATTTCGAAAAATGCGCCCAGAATTCCGAGAAGGCTAACCTCTTTGAAAATTTCGAAAAATGCGCCCAGAATTCCGAGAAGGATAACCCCTTTGAAAATTACGAAAAATGCTCCCAGAATTCCGAGAAGGCTAACCCCTTTGAAAATTTCGAAAAATGCGCACAGAATTCAGAGAAGGCTAACCCCTTTCAAAATTTCGAAAAATGCGCCCAGAATTCAAAAAAGGCTAAACCCTTTGAAAACTTCGAAAAAGGCGCCCAGAATTCCGAGAAGGCTAACCCCTTTGAAAATTTCGAAAAATGCGCCCAGAATTCCGAGAAGGCTAACCCCTTTGAATATTTCGAAAAACGCGCTTAAAATTCCGAGAAGGCTAACCCCTTTGAAAATTTCGAAAAATGCGCACAGAATTCAGAGAAGGCTAACCCCTTTCAAAATTTCGAAAAATGCGCCCAGAATTCCAAAAAGGCTAAACCCTTTGAAAACTTCGAAAAAGGCGCCCAGAATTCCGAGAAGGCTAACCCCTTTGAAAATTTCGAAAAATGCGCCCAGAATTCCGAGAAGGCTAACCCCTTTGAAAATTTCGAAAAACGCGCCCAAAATTCCGAGAAGGCTAACCCCTTTGAAAATTTCGAAAAATGCGCCCAGAATTCCGAGAAAGCAAACCCCTTTGAAAATTTCGAAAAATGCGCCCAAAATTCCGAGAAGGCTAACCCCTTTGAAAATTTCGAAAAATGCGCCCAGAATTCCGAGAAGGCTAACATCTTTGAAAATTTCGAAAAATGCGCCCAGAATTCCGAGAAGGCTAACCTCTTTGAAAATTTCGAAAAATGCGCCCAGAATTCCGAGAAGGCTAACCCCTGTGAAAATTACGAAAAATGCGCCCAGAATTCCGAGAAGGCTAACCCCTTTGAAAATTTCGAAAAATGCGCCCAGAATTCAGAGAAGGCTAACCCCTTCCAAAATTTCGAAAAATGTGCCCAGAATTCCGAAAAGGCTAAACCCTTTGAAAACTTCGAAAAAGGCGCCCAGAATTCCGAGAAGGCTAACCCCTTTGAAAATTTCGAAAAAAGCGCCCAGAATTCCGAGAAGGCTAACCCCTTTGAAAATTTCGAAAAACGCGCCCAAAATTCCGAGAAGGCTAACCCCTTTGAAAATTTCGAAAAATGCGCCCAGAATTCCAAGAAGGCTAACCCCTTTGAAAATTTCGAAAAATGCGCCCAGAATACCGAGAAAGCTAACCGCTTTGAAAATTTCGAAAAATGTGCCCATAATTCCGAGAAGACTAACCCCTTTGAAAATTTCGAAAACTGCGCCCAGATTTCCGAGAAGGCTAACCCCTTTGAAAATTACGAAAAATGCGCCCAGAATTCCGAGAAGGCTAACCTCTTTGAAAATTACGAAAAATGCGACGAGAATTCCGAGAAGGCTAACCCCTTTGAAAATTTCGAAAAATGCGCCCAGAATTCCGAGAAGGCTAACCCCTTTGAAAATTTCGAAAAATGCGCCCAGAATTCCGAGAAGGCTAACCCCTTTGAAATTTTCGAAAAATGCGCCCAGAATTCCGAGAAGGCTAAAACCTTTGAAAATTTTGAGAAGTGCGCCCAGAATTCCGAGAAGGCTAACCCCTTTGAAAATTACGAAAAATGCTCCCAGAATTCCGAGAAGGCTAACCTCTTTGAAAATTTCGAAAAATGCGCACAGAATTCAGAGAAGGCTAACCCCTTTGAAAATTTCGAAAAATGCGCACAAAATTCCGAAAAGGCTAAACCCTTTGAAAATTTCGAAAAAGGCGCCCAGAATTCCGAGAAGGCTAACCCCTTTGAAAATTTCGAAAAATGCGCCCAGAATTCCGAGAAGGCTAACCCCTTTGAATAATTCGAAAAATGCGCCCAGAATTCCGAGAAGGCTAACCCCTTTGAAAAATTCGAAAAATGCGCCCAAAATTCCGACAAGGCTAACCCCTTTGCTACTAAAACGGGCGACACTGATCCTTTCAAGCTAGTATATGATAAAGTTACATACCGTATGTCATATGTATGCAGACAAAGTATTGATTAGGTTATGTTTTTATGTATCCACAACGGCTAGTGGAAGATAAGCCCAACGGTCCTTGATACCACGAGAGGGAAGTGAATAAAATAATTAAATATATAGTGCAGCTTATGTATTTTACAAACCTAAGGTATCTGGCTTGAAGAAAAGACAGAATCAAAATTTCACGTTTAGAGAAAACATTTCTTATACAGAATTCATTCATTTATTGGTTATTGACCTTTGGAAATTATACTTTATTTATAATACAGCATGCCTTAATCTGGAAGGAAGTTAAAATCGTTAACCCATGCCCATAAGTCTCCTTACCTGATGGAATCCGTGGAAACTTTTTAAGCTGTGTTGTTTGTACAGTATTTTTAGTTTAAGGGGACCTCAAAACGTGTAATAATGCTGCAAACTTACACACTTAGGGCTACTATGCTTACAGTACAGGTCGAAGAAGTAAAAGAAAATAACTGAGGGTCTGTGACGGCCGCAACACTTGGTGCGACGGTCTCAGGGAAGATTGGAAACACAATTCGAAGGTTCGAATCCCTGCGAAGTAACAAGGTTCGAATCCGAACCTCAACAGTGTTACCTCGCAGGGATTCGAACCTTCGAATTGTGTTTCCAATCTTCCCTGAGACCGTCGCACCAAGTGTTGCGGCCGTCACAGACCCTCTTCGTAGGGTACTCTAGGGAGTGTATTTGTACTCACTCGCAACGATGCAAGGGGGGAACACGGAAAATAAAGCCCATGGATTCACTTTCGTACTCAAGCTAACATTTACTGAAACCAAGAACAGTAATCAATGCTTTAAACCACATGACCATCTGACAAGACTGACCGAATCAACTTGGAAAAGAGTAGTTGATCGACAGTCCCTCAATATTAAGTTATTTCTTTATTAAAAAGAAGACTGCGGGTGGATTCGAACCTTCACCAAGAGCGAAACCTAAGCGTATAGAGTCCATGCTCTAAACCGCAGGACCACAGTGAGCTCCAGCACGGTGAGCTAAAAAAACACTTGATTTCAGGACTTAAATGTAGCTAATCTTAATGTGTTTTACATATTACATCAGATAATTATTACTGTTAACAATAATTGTATGGAACAACATCAGATAATTATTACTGTTAACAATAATTGTATGGAACGATCATTTAATACAGGGCATTTGAATATGTACTAAAATATAATTATTCTTGTAGCGATAAAACGTACAAAATCTGAATTGAAATTCACTTTTCTTTCTCTGCCCAAATAAAAGTTAGCATCTTAGTATAATATAATTATTATTATGTATAATATTCCCTTAATGTGCTAAACTGTCCCCAAATGTTGAAATGTACTTTGGGTTTAGTTTCCCACCCTACTTTTCTTTGGTTATGAAACCCATATAGCCTATTTTGCGTACCGTACCCATACAGCTTATGAGTACCAGACATTTTGTGCTAAAAAATTCATCTACATATTGCATATTACTTTCCTTCAAACCACTACTAAACGTGTAGCTTATGTAAAATATGCGTTTGAGAGTAACTAACGTAGCCTAATGAATACAATTGAAATAACATAGCAAAATAGCCTAAGCCCTACAGCAAGCCATGTGAAAATACAATAAAGTAAGTTACTTTACCTTTATATGTCACAATGAAACAGCCCTCAGTTTTCTTCTAATTTCACTTGAATTTCACCGTCAAATGTTATTCATAACTTCAAATCCTGATAAAATTATATTCACAGAACACATGTTGATAATACATTCACCCGCCATATTGCTTTACGTTACTCCCAGTGTCGCCAACACCTTAAAGGAACGTTTCTTAAATTTCCCAGATAAGTCTTTTAATTTCTCTATTTGAAACAAAATTCTCGTATTTAAAATACAAATTTTGTATTTCGTTTAAGGCTATTTTATTAATATAAATACTGTATTTTACAAGCTACATGAATAATTTATAGTAATAATAATAATCAATAGCAAAAAAAGCTTTATCCATTTTATTCAAGAATTCAGTTTTTTTCATTATTTAATCCAAAACTAAAAAATCAAAAATTTCAAAATGAAAAAATTCAAAGATCCAAAATTAAAAAAGTAAAAAATCCAAAATTTAAAAAAATAAAAATTAAAAAATCTAAACATATCAAAATTTAAAAAATCATAAGTTCAAAATTAAAAAATCCAAAATTTAAAAAATTATAAATCCAAAATTAAAAAATTCAAAATCCAACATTTAAAAATAAAAAATCCATTATTAAAAAACCAAAAATAAAAAATATCTAGAATTAAAAAAAAATTTAAAAACCCTAAATTTAAAAAATCCAAAATTCCAAAATTAAAAAAATTAAAAGATCAAAAATTTAAAATATCCAAAATTAGAAATGTCCAAAAACCCAATATTAAAAAGTCCAACAATCCAAAATTGAAAAAATCCAATATTCCAAAATTGAAATATCGAAAAATTAAAACAAGTTTTACTTCAGTCGCGTTCGTTCCACGCACACTTTTTTCTGTCTTCACATTATAAACATCTACATTAGAATGAGCCTTTTCAAATCCCCATTTAGTAATATTTGAAAGAAGCAAAATCTTTAATTTCCCTGTGTATACAACTTTCAACTGTACAACAGTACTGTACAACTATACAACTGTAATTACAACTTTCTTGTCTCAAGTTAGATTTTACTAACATTTTAGCCTACCCAGGACTATGCCAGTCATCCTCAACAACATGGGTCCACATTTACCTGCTTCTCACTGTGTTTCAGAAGAGACATCCCGAATGCTGTTTGCTTTCAGAGTTTCGTCTTTCATGTTCAATTTATCTTTATGTTTGAAAATATCAATAATCTCTCAATAAAAACATGGTCAGATGGATAATATTACAAATATGAATTTTTCCTCAATCATAAATAAGAAGTCTAAGCTTAGCCTTGAATTTGGTTTATATAGGGGCCCCTCCTGATATACAGGGAAACCCAATGAACTAGCTGCATGATGTTTTTCCACTGGGAGTGTGAGCACGCGTTCCCACCGCCGCCGTTGCAATCAAGATCACACTACTGATGCTCACACGAGGCCTAGTTCTACGTTCATGGATATGTTTGTACACAAAATAATCATTGTTGGAGCTCTGACAAATCTAATATTGTCCACGATGAAAGATTTGGTGCATGGTGCACATGAGCGGAGAACGAATTATAGGGCCCAACTTTTATGAGGGAACAAATGATGTCCCCAGGTACATGAATAATTCTACCCACATTTTAGAGAATTAACAGATAGGGAGCGTGCCTTTGCCTTTTTTTCAAGAAGATTCTCCCATAGCCTATACAGCCAATAGTTTGATGAAAACAAATGAAAGTTTGTGTGAGGAAGATAGAATTATTATTAGTAGAGAGTTGTGGCCCCCTCGGTCACCCGATCTAACCCTATGCGACTTTTATTTATGGGAAAATTAAATCACTAAGTATACAAGACAAACCCACACACCCTGGAAGAATTAAAACAAGATATCATGCAGAAAATTGCCAGTATTTCGCAACATCAACTAAGGTGAGTAATGAATGGTTTCTTAAAGAGATGCCAAAAAAGTATGGACTACTGTGGCCAGTTTCAGCACCTCCTTTCATGATGTTGGTAAGTAAGGTTAAAGAAATTGTATGGTTGCATCAGCACCACTCTATGTAGTCCCAGATAGCAACGCATGCCGCTACCAAGATTTGGAAAAACGCCGTGCATCGGTTCACAGTTCATTGAGTCTCCCTGAATACGGTAATACCTTCTGATATGTTTCATCTGTCATAAAATCAACAAACAGCATTACACGTCTTAGTTCCTTGTACAGTATTTCATGTTCCCTTTTCCCCACCATATTTAATCATTTTGTTTTGACACAGTATACATTTAAATGTAAAAAAAAGTGCGTGGAACGCCACGCGACAGAAGTCAAACTTTATTTAATTTTTTAATTTTTTCAATTTTTGATTATTGGATTTTTTTCAATTTTGCATTATTGAACTTTTAAATATTGGGTTTTTGGACTTTTTGAATTCTGGATTTTGGACCTTTTAATTTTGGATTTTTGAATTTTTAATTTTGGATTTTTTAAATTTTCAAACTTTGAATTGTTTATTTCTTATTTTTAAAATTTTTAATTTTTAATTTTATTATTTATTAAATTTTAGATTTTTGGATGCTATAATTTTTAATTTTTTTTTTTAATTTTGGAAATTTTTATTTTTTTATTTTGTATTTTTAATTTTTTAAATTTTAGATTTTTGGATTTTTTAAATTTCAATTCTATGATTTTTTTTGGATTCTTTAATTTTGTATTTTAGTTTTTTTAATTTTGGATTTTTAGATTTTTTCAGTTTTGGTATTTTTTAATTTTTTTATTTTAAAATTTTGGAATTTATTATTTATTAAATTTTGGATTTTTGGATGTTTTAATTTTTAATTTTGTTTTTTAAATTTTAGAAATTTGTATTTTTTAATTTTGGATTTGCGCGGTAATGAACCTCCGGGTTCCATAAAATAGATACCTTTAGATTGCTTCGGAATTGTCTATTGCCATTAAGGAAGTAAGGTCTGAAAAATTTCCTTTGATTACTCCTAATCATTGAGTTGATTGATTTCTGTGCAGTCCGCACCGAAACAAGTCGGTTCTGATTGTGACTGATTTCGTAACGGTTAAAAGTGTGACTGATTTTCTCTATTTACCCTCTACCGCCACTAAAGAAGTTTTACTTCAAAAAAGTTATTTTGCAACACCATTTACTACCTAAATTAATCATGGATTATCAGCTACAAAACAAATTAGCAAGAATATGGTATCTATTAAGAAAATTAAAAAAAAAATGTGTATGCCATATTAATTATGTCATAAGTTACTTTGCCTTCTTACATCCACATAAACTGTATGGGATTAGACTTTGCGGAAACTGTACTACTGATGTTAGGTTTAGAACAACAGACAACAGGCAACATGAAAGCCCATTACCCTCCTTATACTACATGTATACTACAGTGAGTCCCACGCAAGAGTTGGCCAATGACGCGGGTTTCTGCGTCGCGGCTGGCACAGCTCCAATTCCCGAGCGATCGGGTGAAATATCTACGCAAATAATGCCGCGGTCGTTGTAATGATTCAGGTTATCACATTTACAGTTAAAATTACAATGAAATAACCACGTACTTCATCACAAGAGACGATGGAAATGTTCTCCTCTTGCATCCAGACAATACTGGCACCTTTTTAGGAAATTTTCTTTCAAGCCCGTAAGTTCAGCTTCCGAGACAGAGTTACTTTCTCTTGTGATAGGCCTATGTGATATTGTCATCAAGTTCTTCTAACAGTATGTAAATATTATTTATGCGGAAACTTAAAAAATAAAGTGTATAGGTCAATTTCCTATACACAAGAAGTACTTAAAGACAATGGGGAATATGCATAAAAGAGAGTATGAAGTTTATTCTAGCAGATTTCAAGTATTTACATGCAGTCGTATGCATAAAAATCCAGCGGACTCCCCCACTCACTGCGCCCACGTGACAAGGCGCTCTTTGTACTCAGTCGCATACCACCTGCTTCAATTCCGCATGCATTAAGATAGAGCGGGTTCAGCATATGCTAGGAAATTTGTGAGCTACCAAATTCGACACTCACTACTTTCTACTCGGGTGATTCGCACGGAATATATGGACATTCCAGAAAGAAGGAAAACTACAAATAATGTAGGGACAGCCCCCTGGCATTGTAGATGAGCCGGAAACAACCCCTGCGGCTTTTCCTTATGAAAATATGCGAAAATAAAATATGTTAATTTTTATTTTTAATTCTCTGTATAGACCCCAAAATTTGATGTCATGTTTTGAGACCCCCTGAATACGAAAATATTATTTTCAAAAAGATGTTGTCTGCATAGCTCGAGAACGAAAAATCATATAAAAACTCAATTTTTAATTGAGCTTAGATATCTTCGGGATGTGACACGAAGATTGGTTACTTTACACAAAGAAAAGTTCGGTTTTCGCAACATTCTCGAAAACGGGTGAAACGATTTTGTTTAAATTTTGTATTTGAGGTGCTTATGCTAAGAGCTAAACTTGTATTTGAAATATATATATATATATATATATATATTTTTTTTTCAAAAATTCTCTGACGGGTAGTTACAAGGCAGGCATCGTTCATAGAAACTCAATTTTGCCTGGTGAACGATAAAGCTTTGCATCAATCTAATACAACTGAATACCTATTCTCTGCAACACGGCCTCTTATTCTATATCAGAATTTGGTTACACAAATCAAATTCTATATCAGAATTAGGTTACACAAAAGTATGCGAGTGCATTTATTAAGATTTTATTTGTATTGTGTATCCTTCAGGGATGCGACACGAGGTAGGCCTACGGCAATGACTTTCTTTTCATTTTTACAAGCACTTTATTTGAAGAAAATTTCATTTTAATTAATTTTCTTGAAATAGGTTTAACGATTTTATAGGCTTATTTGTAGGCCTACTATAATATATTATACATAAGTGCCATAACTTTTATTTGAAAAACTTCCCCAAAATAAATTCTCTGAAGGCTAGTTATAAGCCATTCATTTTATACCTAGACTTGGATTTTTTGGTCTTGCCTGGCGAATAATGCGACTTGGAAACGAGACTGATACAAGTGAATGCGTACTACTGCAATTCATCCGTGTACTCTACACTGGAATAGGCTATGTTAAGGGTAGAGGGAGTTATATGAATATTTCATATCACATTTAAAAAATACTAATTATATTTAATGTTGTAATTATGTTATAGTAAATTTTCGTTAAACTAATTTAATCCTAAAATATTATGGAAAAAAATATTTTCATTTATTATATTACTTCATTTCAAGTTTCATGAGAATTGTGAATACTTGTATTATAAGGTTGTGATTATTATTGTAAACTTCTAAAAACTAATACTTGCATATTACGAAAATAATTATTTCGTTTATATTGTAGGCCTCTCTTTTAAGTCCATTGTTTGTTAAAACTTCAAAGAGATTTGATAGAATTAATTATTTCCTCTTCCTTAAAACGCCGACGTGGCTGTGATATAAATGCCCTGCTCTATGAACACCCTTCTTTGTTTTCTCAGCTTTGTTTATGCAGGTGCATGTTCCGCATGTGGTTGCCGAAGAATGTACTTTCTGCTCTGAGTAGGTAGTATTCTGTCGCAACGATTTCTTATGCATATGACTTGTGAGTGACTACACTTCTCAGCAAGAAGTTGCTCTTACTTTATGCTTACTTTTTTTGCATATATTGTCATCAAGTTCTTCTAACAGTATGTAAATATTATTTATGCGGAAACTTAAAAAATAAAGTGTATAGGTCAATTTCCTATACACAAGAAGTACTTAAAGACAATATCACAAGAGAAGCTGAACTAACGCGCGTGAAAGAAAATTCCCTAAAAAAGGTGTCAGTGTTGTGCTTATGCAAGAGGGGAACATTTCCAACATCTCTTGTGATGAGGTACGTGGTTATTTTCGTTGTAATTTTAACTGTAAATGTGAGAACCTGAATCATTACACCAACCGCGGCATTATTTGCGTAGATATTTCACCCGATCGCTCGGAAGTTGGAGCTGTGCCAGCCGCGACGCAGAAACCCGCGTCATTGGTCAACTCTTGCGTGGGACTCACTGTAGTATCATGCATGTGAAAGAAAATATAAATATATTCATGGAACGATCATCAGTGCATAATTATGATACCAGGCACAGACATGAACTGGACGTGCCATACAACCGTTATAATTACAAATAACTAAAACTCAACAAACTGCATTCCGAGATAAAAGAACTACCACTAAAAGTAAAAAAAAAAGGTTTAAATCAAAAGCTTTTTACTCACCACAAGAGTATTCGGAGTGTGATATTCGGGTTTCTGAACTTATGTAATTTTAAATGAGCATCTCCTACTTTTAGATTATTATTATTATTATTATTATTATTATTATTTTACTTTTTTTTAACTATTGTAAATATATCCGTACGTAGAACTACTTGACGGAGCCTATTGATTATGTAAGCTTAATGGTGAATAAATTTTATGTTTATGTAACAGACAATTAGCATAGAATTACTGCGGGAAATTATTTATTATTACTGTTATTAACTACTTCTGCATTTCTGACAGGTTTGGCATGTAAAGCTATTTTAAATCCTGGATATTCTTTAATTTTAGGCTTATGTCTGGCGTCTGGGGTTGATTTTTGAAATATGTGAAATGTCCTACATTTTGGGAATATAAACATTCATTAATTTCAAAAGGATTTGTAACAAGAGCAAGATAGAAAAATATTTGTTGCAGTTTGTGACAACAGTAACAATTAGAGTCGAAGAGGCTATAGTTTTTCTTAGCTATCATTATAACCAGAGACTGGAAGTTTAGGCATTATAATTCATTAAAATAGGCAGGCAAAGAGGCATTATAAATAGCTAAAGTAGGCAATAAAAGGTGAATTTTTATCATATGTTTAAATCATAAAGAAGTGTTATCTGTATTAATTTCATAATTTTTCATTTAGTCCCTTTTGAGATATTTTATTATAAACGTTCCCAAAATATGATTTTTGGCGTTAAAAAAAATACATTAAAAGGACAAAGTTCTGAAGCTTGAAACTTCTACAGCAGGTAGTCCTATAATAAATCTATACAAGAAAAAATTATAGGTGAGTCTTTCTTCCTTCTAAGAATTTTGCAGTACTAAAAGTGCCGTTTTAAGTTAATTTTAAATTTATAGTTGTGATTTTTTTTCACTTTCCTCACTACTTAGGTGTTATTATATACCCAGACAAAAAATCTAGAACATATCATTGTGATAATTTTGGTTTTTATTTTGTCCTGATATCTACAAGAGTAAGTCAATAAGTATCCACACTTTTGGTTTAAGCTTTTGTACGTTTACTGTACCGCTTAGTGCTTGCTCACGTCGACAAGTTGTTCATTTGTCTCCGCTTGTGGAAAGTTTCACCGTTATGACTCCACTGTGTGTTGCGCTGTTGCATATTAAAACAATTATCTTCTAATTTCACTTAAAGTCATTCAGTTATTCATATGTATTCATTCATAACTTGAAACGATAACGTACAGTCTCACGATAATGATGGGGGGAAAATATCGCAGTTACTTTGTAATGGTTACTCTATTGTCACAGTTACAAAAATAAAATGCACCAAGAAACAGCCCACTCCTTGTCACGGCATTTACACAGAATCTGGAGAGACTGCTACAGAATGAATTAACGTTCGCATGTTCATTCTAGCTGATCACAAGGAATCCCTTGAATTTCGCTGCGTGGGAGCCGACTTGAAAAAATATTTTTTTGGGAGGAGGCAAGGAATTTGATTTTTACTAGCAGTTACTAGCTTACACAGCAAAAAGAAATAAAAACTGGTTACAAACAACCACAGCGGAAGTACCGTAGGCCTACTGAAATAAGATAATAAAAGAACGCCGAGAAAGAGAAGATATGGCAATCTCGTATATTATGCTTAGTACAAATTTCAATTGAGAACTTTGTTCCAAAACGAGTCAATTTTGAGGATATGATAAGAACATTTGGAAAGGAAACTTGACAAGAAAATTTTTTAAATCATGCACCGTTTAGTTTATTATTTATCGATTAAAAAAAATTGCTATTTGGATTTTCTTTGTTCTGTATATAAAATAATATTGTAAAGTCACAACATTTAGTTGAAATAACTTTTCAATACCATGGCTAAAGGAATTGTTTACTAAGGTGGATTTTCTTCGGCCACAAGTCAGTACTGGTAATGGTACTCCAAGCAAACTCACGGTAAAAATATAAAGTTGCCTAATGCATAATAAACATGTGAAGCCAAACTGAAAAAAGTAATCCATTATTAAATAGTTTTTTCAGGGTCCACAGAAATATAATGAATTAGGCAGCTTACTATAGTATTGTTGTGTAGACTATGTGAAGGATATGAATAGCAAATACTGGGTAGGTCTCCATATTGAATGGCGCCCCAGGCCCGAATACAATTTGATGTTACCGAAATTTGTGATTCTCCTCATTTCAACCCTACAAGGCATGGTGGGCAGAAGTAATGGGTTTACAAAATTCTAAATCCTGTATGAGCGACAAAAAGCTAGATTTAGAATTTCCTGAGGAAATAGACCTATTTTGAGTGTGATAGGTCGTTCAAGTTCGCTTCAAATTCTAGATACCTATATGAAGACATGAATTTTGAAAATAGAAAGTCCTCCATAAGTTAATTTCGAATTAAAAATTAGTAAAACGGGGACGCCGATCTTTTAAAGTTAGTGTATAATAAAATTATATACCATGTGTCATATGTATGCAGACAAAGTATTGATTAAGCTATATTTTTATAAATCCACATCTGCTAGTGGGAGATAGGCCCATCGGTCCTTAAAAACACGAGATGGAAGTAAATAAAATAATTCAATAAATATTGTACCTAAATATTTACAAACCAGGGGTATTTGGCTTGAAGAAAAGATAGAATTAAAATTTCACGTTCAGAAGAAACATTTCTTATACAGAATTCATGGATTTATATTCACATTTGGTAATTATACATTACTTATAATACAGCATGCCTCAACCTGGAAGGAAGTTAAAATCGTTAACCCATGCCCTAAGTCTCCAGATGGAATCAGTGGAAACTTTTTAAGCTGTGTTGTTTGTACAGTATTTTTCGTTTAAGAGGACCTCAAAACGTGTAATAATGCTGCAAACTTACACACTTAGGGCTACTATGCTTACAGTACAGGTCGAAGAAGTAAAAGAAAATGACCGAGGATCTGTGACGGCCGCAACACTTGGTGCGACGGTCTCAGGGAAGATTGGAAACACAATTCGAAGGTTCGAATCCCTGCGAGGTAACACTGTTGAGGTTCGGATTCGAACCTTGTTACTTCGCAGGGATTCGAACCTTCGAATTGTGTTTCCAATCTTCCCTGAGACCGTCGCACCAAGTGTTGCGGCCGTCACAGACCCTCTTCGTAGGGTACTCTAGGGAGTGTATTTGTACTCACTCGCAACGATGCAAGGGGGGAACACGGAAAATAAAGCCCATGGATTCACTTCCGTACTCAAGCTAACATTTACTGAAACCAAGAACAGTAATCAATGCTTTAAACCACATGACCATCTGACAAGACTGACCGAATCAACTTGGAAGAGAGTAGTTGATCGACAGTCCCTCAATATTAAGTTATTTCTTTATTAAAAAGAAGACTGCGGGTGGATTCGAACCTTCACCAAGAGCGAAACCTAAGCGTATAGAGTCCATGCTCTAAACCGCAGGACCACAGTGAGCTCCAGCACGGTGAGCTAAAAAGACACTTGATTTCAGGACTTAAATGTAGCTAATCTTAATGTGTTTTACATATTACATCAGATAATTATTACTGTTAACAATAATTGTATGGAACAACATCAGATAATTATTACTGTTAACAATAATTGTATGGAACAATCATTTAATACAGGGCATTTGTATATGTACTAAAATATAATTATTCTTGTAGCGATAAAACGTACAAAATCTGAATTGAAATTCACTTTTCTTTCTCTGCCCAAATAAAAGTTAGCATCTTAGTAAAATATAATTATTATTATGTATAATATTCCCTTAATGTAAATTGGTGGTTAAAAGAAAGCACATCCCGACGGATGTTTAACCAAAATAAAATCTGATTGTTGACTCTCGTAAATTTCTTTACTTTGAGTATGGCCGATACATTTTTCTCATTTCAAGTATATAACAAGAGGCCACATTCCAAAGAGGACGTATTCAGAATGAGTGGCTTTATAACTAGGCCTACCCTTAACATAATTTCTTTCGAAAAAATATTTAAAATAAATGATTTTTGCTCTTAGTATAACACACCATGTATAAAATTTAAACCAAATCGTAAGAGCTGTTTCCGAGAAAATCGAAAATGTGGTCAACATGCCGACACCCACGAACGTTAATGGTGGTTTCCATGACCGGTTATTTTCATCTACGAAGGAATTATAATGCCATATGTCAAGTTTAAAAAAAATCTGTGGAAGTTCCTAAACGATTTGAGTACCGGTACCAAAATTGATCGCTGTTCACATACGAGAAACATAGAGCTGTACTTTTTATAGATGAGTATTTCACAACTATAACCTGAAATGGCTGAATTCGGAGATGAGAGATCTCTATTCTTAACCCTGTCACATCCGCATCAGTGTCTAGTCTGGTATAAGGCACTCGCGCACTGTAAACTGAAGATTAATTGACTGAGAGGAGCGAGATACTCTTTAAACTCGACCTTTCGGCATATTTTAAATATCAATCTTGTTATTTTAATTTGAAAAACCTCTAATTTTATACATGTATCAATAACAATAAAAATTAGAAGCTTGAAAATTGAAATAAAATTCTGATAAAATCAAATCATCTACTTCTTACTACGATGCAGAAAAAATAGATGCAAGGTAGCAGAACTACTTGGGTTGAGTGATTTAACACAACCAAGAAGTTAAATTGTAAGCAGTAGAGATAGGCTATATTTAGAAGTCCAGTGCACACTTACAGTAATATTAGTGGCTGTGATGCTTCAACTAAATTTAAGAGTTTGTTACATTGAATATTTTGTTTGTAAAAACATTGGTATCCGATTGCAATACGAATAATAATAAAGTAATGAGCGTTTATATTGTCAAATATAATTGCCAAATGTTAGTACACTACATCACGTGTATAAAAATGGTGTTCAAATTACGTGTTTTACATGAATTTTATCCGTAAAATAGTGATAGGTAAGTTTATAGCCAAACTCTGGCTTTCATTAAATTATAAAGTTTATAAAACATAGTGCTTGCTTAAAGTAATCGACCTGTGAATAACCCACAAGCTTATAAAACGAAGAGAAAAAATGAAGATTCTCAATTATTAATATGTTAAATATTGAACCTATGTCTCTGTTGTATTAGCGTCTGAAATCTGTGACGAAATGAGCCTTAGAAAGGAAGATAGAAGAGTTTCTTTCGGTTTATGTCGTAGAATCATCTCCATAGTAGACGACTTTATGAATATCCCTTCTACCATGCATTATTAAATCCATACATCTGCAAAGATAAGCATCAGCTTGTAGGATCTTACTGATGAATTGAACTCCGGAAATGAAGGGAACTTAAGCTATCCTACATTTATAACTTTACTATATCCATTATATAAAACAGTGACGCAGAATTGCCACACTAACCCTTCGAAAATTTACCTCTCAACCCTCAACAGAGATAGGCCTATGCATCGATAATATAAGCCCAACGAGAAAGAGGAGAGATGGCAATCTAGTTTGTCAGGCTTAGTTCTAATTTAAATTGAGAACTTTGTTCCAAAACAAGTCAATTTTGAGAATGTAATAAGAAAATTTGCAAAGGAAAACCTCGCCAGAAACATTTTAAATTGACAAAGCGTTTAATTTATTATTAATCTACTTTTTAAATCTTTGCTATTTGGGTTTTCTTTGTTCTGTACATAAAATAATATTGTGGAATCACAACTATTTAGTTGAAATAACTTTTCTTTACCATGGCTAAAGGAATTGCTTACTAAGGTTGATTTTTTCCGGCCACAAGTCAGTACTGGTCCTTTCTACTCCAAGCAAACTTGCGGTAAAAATATAAAGTTGCCTAATGCATAATAAACATGTGGATCCAAACTGAAAGAAGTAATCCATTGTTAAGTAGTTTTTTTCAGGGTCCACAGAAATATAATGAATAAGGCAGCTTACTATAGTAGGCCTATAGTTGTGCAGACTATGTGAAAATAGTAGCCTAAATACTGGGTAGGCCCCCATATTGAATGTCGCCCCAGGCCCCAATACAATTTGATGTTACCGAAATTTGTGATTCTTCTTATTTCAAACCCTACAAGGCATGGTGTGCCGAAGTAATGGGTTACAAAATTATAAATCCTGTATGAGCGACATAAAGCTATATCTAGCATTTCATGAGGAAATAAACCTATTTTGAGTGTGATATGTCGTTCAAGTTCGCTTCAAACTCTGGATACCTATATGAAGACATGAATTTTGAAAATAGAAAGTGCTCCATAAGTCCATTACGAATTAAAAATTATGCTACTAAAACGGGCGACACTGATCCTTTCAAGCTAGTATATGATAAAGTTACATACCGTATGTCATATGTATGCAGACAAAGTATTGATTAGGTTATGTTTTTATGTATCCACAACGGCTAGTGGAAGATAAGCCCATCGGTCCTTGATACCACGAGAGGGAAGTGAATAAAATAATTAAATATATAGTGCAGCTTATGTATTTTACAAACCAAAGATATCTGGCTTGAAGAAAAGACAGAATCAAAATTTCACGTTTAGAGAAAACATTTCTTATACATAATTCATTCATTTATTGGTTATTGACCTTTACTTATAATACAGCATGCCTTAATCTGGAAGGAAGTTAAAATCGTTAACCCTTGCCCATAAGTCTCCTTACCTGATGGAATCCGTGGAAACTTTTTAAGCTGTGTTGTTTGTACAGTATTTTTAGTTTAAGGGGACCTCAAAACGTGTAATAATGCTGCAAACTTACACACTTAGGGCTACTATGCTTACAGTACAGGTCGAAGAAGTAAAAGAAAATGACCGAGGATCTGTGACGGCCGCAACACTTGGTGCGACGGTCTCAGGGAAGATTGGAAACACAATTCGAAGGTTCGAATCCCTGCGAGGTAACACTGTGTTGCGGCCGTCACAGACCCTCTTCGTAGGGTACTCTAGGGAGTGTATTTGTACTCACTCGCAACGATGCAAGGGGGGAACACGGAAAATAAAGCCCATGGATTCACTTCCGTACTCAAGCTAACATTTACTGAAACCAAGAACAGTAATCAATGCTTTAAACCACATGACCATCTGACAAGACTGACCGAATCAACTTGGAAGAGAGTAGTTGATCGACAGTCCCTCAATATTAAGTTATTTCTTTATTAAAAAGAAGACTGCGGGTGGATTCGAACCCTCACCGAGAGCGAAACCTAAGCGTATAGAGTCCATGCTCTAAACCGCAGGACCACAGTGAGCTCCAGCACGGTGAGCTAAAAAAACACTTGATTTCAGGACTTAAATGTAGCTAATCTTAATGTGTTTTACATATTACATCAGATAATTATTACTGTTAACAATAATTGTATGGAACAATCATTTAATACAGGGCATTTGTATATGTACTAAAATATAATTATTCTTGTAGCGATAAAACGTACAAAATCTGAATTGAAATTCACTTTTCTTTCTCTGCCCAAATAAAAGTTAGCATCTTAGTAAAATATAATTATTATTATGTATAATATTCCCTTAATGTAAATTGGTGGTTAAAAGAAAGCACATCCCGACGGATGCTTAACCAAAATAAAATCTGATTGTTGACTCTCGTAAATTTCTTTACTTTGAGTATGGCCGATACATTTTTCTCATTTCAAGTATATAACAAGAGGCCACATTCCAAAGAGGACGTATTCAGAATGAGTGGCTTTATAACTAGGCCTACCCTTAACATAATTTCTTTCGAAAAAATATTTAAAATAAATGATTTTAGCTCTTAGTATAACACACCATGTATAAAATTTAAACCAAATCGTAAGAGCTGTTTCCGAGAAAATCGAAAATGTTGTTTTCGTACGATTTTCCTTTACAAGAGGTTCTATTGCAAAGAGCGCGTAATCAGAGTGGGTGGGTTATAAGTTCCCTTCAGAAAATTATTTCGAAAAATGTTTCATATAAAAGTTTCAGCTCTTGCTATAAGCACTCCATGTTGCCAGATAACCCAAAGTTATGTAAAAAAAGAAGTGTTTAAACTGTGGACTATCGATAATCCTCAAGATGACAACTGGGAAAAGAATTATAAACTATGGTTCAAGAGAATCTACTGTCCGAAACAATTTATGATTAAATTCACTAAGATAATACTAGACATAGCCATGACAACTAACGTTACATAAAATAAAGGAAAGTGGAGAAATCGGTACAATTGAACATACGTTATTGGATTTTAAATTAAGAAAAATGAGAATGATGGTGTACAAAGAAGGAATAAATGATAAATTTGATTAAATGTAATATTTGAAAATAGACTATAGGTGGATTTGAACCGTCACCAAGGTTAAAACTGAAAGTTAAGAATCTACGCTTTAAACCGCGCGAATACAATGAACTCTAGCAGGTAGAGCTAAAAATTCTTGACTTCAGGACTCAGATATTGCTAATCCTCATGTGTTACAAACAAAATCTGATGTGAAATTCACATAACTTCCACTGCCCAAATAAAAATTAGCCTCTTACTATAAAATATTTATGTATGATATTCTCTTCATGTAAATTGGTTGTAAAAGTGAAGAGAATGCCGTTACCACATCACATAACGTAACTGAAGGCTACTTAACTCAAATAAAATCTGACTGATGTACTCTCGTAATTTTCTTTACTTTGAGCATGGCCGATGCATTTTTTTCACTTCACATTCTGATACATAAATCAAGAGTTCATATTGCAAACAGGACGTATTCAGAGTGGGTGGCTTTGTAACAACCCTTAAGGTATATATTTTTTAATAATGTTTCAAATACTAAATGTTGTTTTCCTATGATTTTCCGATACAAGAGGCCGTATTGCAAAGAGGGCGTATTCACAGTGGGTGGCTTTAAACTACCCTTCAGATGATTTTTTCGAAAATGAAGATTTTCTGCAACCCATGTGCAAAATATAAAGAAACCGTAGAGCTACTTTCGAGAAAATCGAGATAAACGAAGATTTCTTTGTATAAAGTCCTCTTAAAAATAGGAGAAACTCGTCGCCAATCGACGTGTCACTTCTCCAGAAGGTATCTCACCCGAACACAAAATTTTGTTTTCGTACAATTTTCCGTTCTGGAACTAAGCTGTTCACAGACATCAACACAGAAATGTTCCGAAAATAGTATTTTTGAATTAAGTGTGCCTCAAAACGTGTATTTATGCTAAAAACTCAACTTAGAATTTGGGTATCGAAAACAATACTTCCTCTAAGTAAATTGCGTATGGATAGGGCAGAGGAAGTAATATATAAAATTGAAAGTGTGTAGGCCTATGTATGTCAACATCACAATTCAAACATAGCATCCCTTCCCTTGAAAATATAATTTCTTAAAATATTAGACGGAATTTTTCAAACGCAAATAATTGTTCATGAGAACAATATTGGTTGCAGTATTCATATAAGTCTTTGGAAGTTACAAGTAACTGGGAATTGGCAAATAATTAGAGAGGTTATCGAAATATTTCATTTCTGGAAATCAATTATGGAGAGTGAAATCAACGTGAATAAATATCGGGTGTGATGCAACGCATAACTTTACGAAAGTAAAGAATATACGAAACGGTTTTATGTAAAGTTAGTATACACTAAGACGTTACAGGAAATAGAAACTTTTTACGGCGAAAATCTTGCAGTAATTTATCTCTATTTTCATCTAACTAACTCCGTGGCGCTGATATCCCTGTAGGGAATATGCCTACCACCCGACTGCTGCATCATCTTCCATAGGCAGACGGCAGGATTGGGGGGGGGGGGGGGCATGTGGTCAACATGCCGACACCCACGAACGTTAATGGTGGTTTCCATGACCGGTTATTTTCATCTACGAAGGAATTATAATGCCGTTTGTCAAGTTTAAAAAAAATCTGTGGAAGTTCCTAAACGATTTGAGTACCGGTACCAAAATTGATCGCTGTTCACATACGAGAAACATAGAGCTGTATTTTTTATAGATGAGTATTTCACAACTATAACCTGAAATGGCTGAATTCGGAGATGAGAGATCTCTCTTCTTAACCCTGTCACATCCGCATCAGTGTCTAGTCTGGTATAAGGCACTCGCGCACTGTAAACTGAAGATTAATTGACTGAGAGGAGCGAGATACTCTTTAAACTCGACCTTTCGGCATATTTTAAATATCAATCTTGTTATTTTAATTTGAAAAACCTCTAATTTTATACATGTATCAATAACAATAAAAATTAGAAGCTTGAAAATTGAAATAAAATTCTGATAAAATCAAATCATCTACTTCTTACTACGATGCAGAAAAAATAGATGCAAGGTAGCAGAACTACTTGGGTTGAGTGATTTAACACAACCAAGAAGTTAAATTGTAAGCAGTAGAGACAGGCTATATTTAGAAGTCCAGTGCACACTTACAGTAATATTAGTGGCTGTGATGCTTCAACTAAATTTAAGAGTTTGTTACATTGAATATTTTGTTTCTAAAAACATTGGTATCCGATTGCAATACGAATAATAATAAAGTAATGAGCGTTTATATTGTCAAATATAATTGCCAAATGTTAGTACACTACATCACGTGTATAAAAATGGTGTTCAAATTACGTGTTTTACATGAATTTTATCCGTAAAATAGTGATAGGTAAGTTTATAGCCAAACTCTGGCTTTCATTAAATTATAAAGTTTATAAAACATAGTGCTTGCTTAAAGTAATCGACCTGTGAATAACCCACAAGCTTATAAAACGAAGAGAAAAAATGAAGATTCTCAATTATTAATATGTTAAATATTGAACCTATGTCTCTGTTGTATTAGCGTCTGAAATCTGTGACGAAATGAGCCTTAGAAAGGAAGATAGAAGAGTTTCTTTCGGTTTATGTCGTAGAATCATCTCCATAGTAGACGACTTTATGAATATCCCTTCTACCATGCATTATTAAATCCATACATCTGCAAAGATAAGCATCAGCTTGTAGGATCTTACTGATGAATTGAACTCCGGAAATGAAGGGAACTTAAGCTATCCTACATTTATAACTTTACTATATCCATTATATAAAACAGTGACGCAGAATTGCCACACTAACCCTTCGAAAATTTACCTCTCAACCCTCAACAGAGATAGGCCTATGCATCGATAATATAAGCCCAACGAGAAAGAGGAGAGATGGCAATCTAGTTTGTCAGGCTTAGTTCTAATTTAAATTGAGAACTTTGTTCCAAAACGAGTCAATTTTGAGAATGTAATAAGAAAATTTGCAAAGGAAAACCTCGCCAGAAACATTTTAAATTGACAAAGCGTTTAATTTATTATTAATCTACTTTTTAAATCTTTGCTATTTGGGTTTTCTTTGTTCTGTACATAAAATAATATTGTGGAATCACAACTATTTAGTTGAAATAACTTTTCTTTACCATGGCTAAAGGAATTGCTTACTAAGGTTGATTTTTTCCGGCCACAAGTCAGTACTGGTCCTGTCTACTCCAAGCAAACTGAAAGAAGTAATCCATTATTAAGTAGTTTTTTTCAGGGTCCACAGAAATATAATGAATAAGGCAGCTTACTATAGTAGGCCTATAGTTGTGCAGTATATGTGAAAATAGTAAATACTGGGTAGGCCCCCATATTGAATGGCGCCCCAGGCCCCAATACAATTTGATGTTACAGAAATTTGTGATTCTTCTTATTTCAAACCCTACAAGGCATGGTGTGCCGATGTAATGGGTTACAAAATTATAAATCCTGTATGAGCGACATAAAGCTATATCTAGCATTTCATGAGGAAATAAACCTATTTTGAGTGTGATATGTCGTTCAAGTTCGCTTCAAACTCTGGATACCTATATGAAGACATGAATTTTGAAAATAGAAAGTGCTCCATAAGTCCATTACGAATTAAAAATTATGCTACTAAAACGGGCGACACTGATCCTTTCAAGCTAGTATATGATAAAGTTACATACCGTATGTCATATGTATGCAGACAAAGTATTGATTAGGTTATGTTTTTATGTATCCACAACGGCTAGTGGAAGATAAGCCCAACGGTCCTTGATACCACGAGAGGGAAGTGAATAAAATAATTAAATATATAGTGCAGCTTATGTATTTTACAAACCTAAGGTATCTGGCTTGAAGAAAAGACAGAATCAAAATTTCACGTTTAGAGAAAACATTTCTTATACAGAATTCATTCATTTATTGGTTATTGACCTTTGGAAATTATACTTTATTTATAATACAGCATGCCTTAATCTGGAAGGAAGTTAAAATCGTTAACCCATGCCCATAAGTCTCCTTACCTGATGGAATCCGTGGAAACTTTTTAAGCTGTGTTGTTTGTACAGTATTTTTAGTTTAAGGGGACCTCAAAACGTGTAATAATGCTGCAAACTTACACACTTAGGGCTACTATGCTTACAGTACAGGTCGAAGAAGTAAAAGAAAATAACTGAGGGTCTGTGACGGCCGCAACACTTGGTGCGACGGTCTCAGGGAAGATTGGAAACACAATTCGAAGGTTCGAATCCCTGCGAAGTAACAAGGTTCGAATCCGAACCTCAACAGTGTTACCTCGCAGGGATTCGAACCTTCGAATTGTGTTTCCAATCTTCCCTGAGACCGTCGCACCAAGTGTTGCGGCCGTCACAGACCCTCTTCGTAGGGTACTCTAGGGAGTGTATTTGTACTCACTCGCAACGATGCAAGGGGGGAACACGGAAAATAAAGCCCATGGATTCACTTTCGTACTCAAGCTAACATTTACTGAAACCAAGAACAGTAATCAATGCTTTAAACCACATGACCATCTGACAAGACTGACCGAATCAACTTGGAAAAGAGTAGTTGATCGACAGTCCCTCAATATTAAGTTATTTCTTTATTAAAAAGAAGACTGCGGGTGGATTCGAACCTTCACCAAGAGCGAAACCTAAGCGTATAGAGTCCATGCTCTAAACCGCAGGACCACAGTGAGCTCCAGCACGGTGAGCTAAAAAAACACTTGATTTCAGGACTTAAATGTAGCTAATCTTAATGTGTTTTACATATTACATCAGATAATTATTACTGTTAACAATAATTGTATGGAACAACATCAGATAATTATTACTGTTAACAATAATTGTATGGAACGATCATTTAATACAGGGCATTTGAATATGTACTAAAATATAATTATTCTTGTAGCGATAAAACGTACAAAATCTGAATTGAAATTCACTTTTCTTTCTCTGCCCAAATAAAAGTTAGCATCTTAGTATAATATAATTATTATTATGTATAATATTCCCTTAATGTGCTAAACTGTCCCCAAATGTTGAAATGTACTTTGGGTTTAGTTTCCCACCCTACTTTTCTTTGGTTATGAAACCCATATAGCCTATTTTGCGTACCGTACCCATACAGCTTATGAGTACCAGACATTTTGTGCTAAAAAATTCATCTACATATTGCATATTACTTTCCTTCAAACCACTACTAAACGTGTAGCTTATGTAAAATATGCGTTTGAGAGTAACTAACGTAGCCTAATGAATACAATTGAAATAACATAGCAAAATAGCCTAAGCCCTACAGCAAGCCATGTGAAAATACAATAAAGTAAGTTACTTTACCTTTATATGTCACAATGAAACAGCCCTCAGTTTTCTTCTAATTTCACTTGAATTTCACCGTCAAATGTTATTCATAACTTCAAATCCTGATAAAATTATATTCACAGAACACATGTTGATAATACATTCACCCGCCATATTGCTTTACGTTACTCCCAGTGTCGCCAACACCTTAAAGGAACGTTTCTTAAATTTCCCAGATAAGTCTTTTAATTTCTCTATTTGAAACAAAATTCTCGTATTTAAAATACAAATTTTGTATTTCGTTTAAGGCTATTTTATTAATATAAATACTGTATTTTACAAGCTACATGAATAATTTATAGTAATAATAATAATCAATAGCAAAAAAAGCTTTATCCATTTTATTCAAGAATTCAGTTTTTTTCATTATTTAATCCAAAACTAAAAAATCAAAAATTTCAAAATGAAAAAATTCAAAGATCCAAAATTAAAAAAGTAAAAAATCCAAAATTTAAAAAAATAAAAATTAAAAAATCTAAACATATCAAAATTTAAAAAATCATAAGTTCAAAATTAAAAAATCCAAAATTTAAAAAATTATAAATCCAAAATTAAAAAATTCAAAATCCAACATTTAAAAATAAAAAATCCATTATTAAAAAACCAAACATAAAAAATATCTAAAATTAAAAAAAAAATTTAAAAACCCTAAATTTAAAAAATCCAAAATTCCAAAATTAAAAAAATTAAAAGATCAAAAATTTAAAATATCCAAAATTAGAAATGTCCAAAAACCCAATATTAAAAAGTCCAACAATCCAAAATTGAAAAAATCCAATATTCCAAAATTGAAATATCGAAAAATTAAAACAAGTTTTACTTCAGTCGCGTTCGTTCCACGCACACTTTTTTCTGTCTTCACATTATAAACATCTACATTAGAATGAGCCTTTTCAAATCCCCATTTAGTAATATTTGAAAGAAGCAAAATCTTTAATTTCCCTGTGTATACAACTTTCAACTGTACAACAGTACTGTACAACTATACAACTGTAATTACAACTTTCTTGTCTCAAGTTAGATTTTACTAACATTTTAGCCTACCCAGGACTATGCCAGTCATCCTCAACAACATGGGTCCACATTTACCTGCTTCTCACTGTGTTTCAGAAGAGACATCCCGAATGCTGTTTGCTTTCAGAGTTTCGTCTTTCATATTCAATTTATCTTTATGTTTGAAAATATCAATAATCTCTCAATAAAAACATGGTCAGATGGATAATATTACAAATATGAATTTTTCCTCAATCATAAATAAGAAGTCTAAGCTTAGCCTTGAATTTGGTTTATATAGGGGCCCCTCCTGATATACAGGGAAACCCAATGAACTAGCTGCATGATGTTTTTCCACTGGGAGTGTGAGCACGCGTTCCCACCGCCGCCGTTGCAATCAAGATCACACTACTGATGCTCACACGAGGCCTAGTTCTACGTTCATGGATATGTTTGTACACAAAATAATCATTGTTGGAGCTCTGACAAATCTAATATTGTCCACGATGAAAGATTTGGTGCATGGTGCACATGAGCGGAGAACGAATTATAGGGCCCAACTTTTATGAGGGAACAAATGATGTCCCCAGGTACATGAATAATTCTACCCACATTTTAGAGAATTAACAGATAGGGAGCGTGCCTTTGCCTTTTTTTCAAGAAGATTCTCCCATAGCCTATACAGCCAATAGTTTGATGAAAACAAATGAAAGTTTGTGTGAGGAAGATAGAATTATTATTAGTAGAGAGTTGTGGCCCCCTCGGTCACCCGATCTAACCCTATGCGACTTTTATTTATGGGAAAATTAAATCACTAAGTATACAAGACAAACCCACACACCCTGGAAGAATTAAAACAAGATATCATGCAGAAAATTGCCAGTATTTCGCAACATCAACTAAGGTGAGTAATGAATGGTTTCTTAAAGAGATGCCAAAAAAGTATGGACTACTGTGGCCAGTTTCAGCACCTCCTTTCATGATGTTGGTAAGTAAGGTTAAAGAAATTGTATGGTTGCATCAGCACCACTCTATGTAGTCCCAGATAGCAACGCATGCCGCTACCAAGATTTGGAAAAACGCCGTGCATCGGTTCACAGTTCATTGAGTCTCCCTGAATACGGTAATACCTTCTGATATGTTTCATCTGTCATAAAATCAACAAACAGCATTACACGTCTTAGTTCCTTGTACAGTATTTCATGTTCCCTTTTCCCCACCATATTTAATCATTTTGTTTTGACACAGTATACATTTAAATGTAAAAAAAAGTGCGTGGAACGCCACGCGACAGAAGTCAAACTTTATTTAATTTTTTTATTTTTTCAATTTTTGATTATTGGATTTTTTTCAATTTTGCATTATTGAACTTTTAAATATTGGGTTTTTGGACTTTTTGAATTCTGGATTTTGGACCTTTTAATTTTGGATTTTTGAATTTTTAATTTTGGATTTTTTAAATTTTCAAACTTTGAATTGTTTATTTCTTATTTTTAAAATTTTTAATTTTTAATTTTATTATTTATTAAATTTTAGATTTTTGGATGCTATAATTTTTAATTTTTTTTTTTAATTTTGGAAATTTTTATTTTTTTATTTTGTATTTTTAATTTTTTAAATTTTAGATTTTTGGATTTTTTAAATTTCAATTCTATGATTTTTTTTGGATTCTTTAATTTTGTATTTTAGTTTTTTTAATTTTGGATTTTTAGATTTTTTCAGTTTTGGTATTTTTTAATTTTTTTATTTTAAAATTTTGGAATTTATTATTTATTAAATTTTGGATTTTTGGATGTTTTAATTTTTAATTTTGTTTTTTAAATTTTAGAAATTTGTATTTTTTAATTTTGGATTTGCGCGGTAATGAACCTCCGGGTTCCATAAAATAGATACCTTTAGATTGCTTCGGAATTGTCTATTGCCATTAAGGAAGTAAGGTCTGAAAAATTTCCTTTGATTACTCCTAATCATTGAGTTGATTGATTTCTGTGCAGTCCGCACCGAAACAAGTCGGTTCTGATTGTGACTGATTTCGTAACGGTTAAAAGTGTGACTGATTTTCTCGATTTACCCTCTACCGCCACTAAAGAAGTTTTACTTCAAAAAAGTTATTTTGCAACACCATTTACTACCTAAATTAATCATGGATTATCAGCTACAAAACAAATTAGCAAGAATATGGTATCTATTAAGAAAATTAAAAAAAAATGTGTATGCCATATTAATTATGTCATAAGTTACTTTGCCTTCTTACATCCACATAAACTGTATGGGATTAGACTTTGCGGAAACTGTACTACTGATGTTAGGTTTAGAACAACAGACAACAGGCAACATGAAAGCCCATTACCCTCCTTATACTACATGTATACTACAGTGAGTCCCACGCAAGAGTTGGCCAATGACGCGGGTTTCTGCGTCGCGGCTGGCACAGCTCCAATTCCCGAGCGATCGGGTGAAATATCTACGCAAATAATGCCGCGGTCGTTGTAATGATTCAGGTTATCACATTTACAGTTAAAATTACAATGAAATAACCACGTACTTCATCACAAGAGACGATGGAAATGTTCTCCTCTTGCATCCAGACAATACTGGCACCTTTTTAGGAAATTTTCTTTCAAGCCCGTAAGTTCAGCTTCCGAGACAGAGTTACTTTCTCTTGTGATAGGCCTATGTGATATTGTCATCAAGTTCTTCTAACAGTATGTAAATATTATTTATGCGGAAACTTAAAAAATAAAGTGTATAGGTCAATTTCCTATACACAAGAAGTACTTAAAGACAATGGGGAATATGCATAAAAGAGAGTATGAAGTTTATTCTAGCAGATTTCAAGTATTTACATGCAGTCGTATGCATAAAAATCCAGCGGACTCCCCCACTCACTGCGCCCACGTGACAAGGCGCTCTTTGTACTCAGTCGCATACCACCTGCTTCAATTCCGCATGCATTAAGATAGAGCGGGTTCAGCATATGCTAGGAAATTTGTGAGCTACCAAATTCGACACTCACTACTTTCTACTCGGGTGATTCGCACGGAATATATGGACATTCCAGAAAGAAGGAAAACTACAAATAATGTAGGGACAGCCCCCTGGCATTGTAGATGAGCCGGAAACAACCCCTGCGGCTTTTCCTTATGAAAATATGCGAAAATAAAATATGTTAATTTTTATTTTTAATTCTCTGTATAGACCCCAAAATTTGATGTCATGTTTTGAGACCCCCTGAATACGAAAATATTATTTTCAAAAAGATGTTGTCTGCATAGCTCGAGAACGAAAAATCATATAAAAACTCAATTTTTAATTGAGCTTAGATATCTTCGGGATGTGACACGAAGATTGGTTACTTTACACAAAGAAAAGTTCGGTTTTCGCAACATTCTCGAAAACGGGTGAAACGATTTTGTTTAAATTTTGTATTTGAGGTGCTTATGCTAAGAGCTAAACTTGTATTTGAAATATATATATATATATTTTTTTTCAAAAATTCTCTGACGGGTAGTTACAAGGCAGGCATCGTTCATAGAAACTCAATTTTGCCTGGTGAACGATAAAGCTTTGCATCAATCTAATACAACTGAATACCTATTCTCTGCAACACGGCCTCTTATTCTATATCAGAATTTGGTTACACAAATCAAATTCTATATCAGAATTAGGTTACACAAAAGTATGCGAGTGCATTTATTAAGATTTTATTTGTATTGTGTATCCTTCAGGGATGCGACACGAGGTAGGCCTACGGCAATGACTTTCTTTTCATTTTTACAAGCACTTTATTTGAAGAAAATTTCATTTTAATTAATTTTCTTGAAATAGGTTTAACGATTTTATAGGCTTATTTGTAGGCCTACTATAATATATTATACATAAGTGCCATAACTTTTATTTGAAAAACTTCCCCAAAATAAATTCTCTGAAGGCTAGTTATAAGCCATTCATTTTATACCTAGACTTGGATTTTTTGGTCTTGCCTGGCGAATAATGCGACTTGGAAACGAGACTGATACAAGTGAATGCGTACTACTGCAATTCATCCGTGTACTCTACACTGGAATAGGCTATGTTAAGGGTAGAGGGAGTTATATGAATATTTCATATCACATTTAAAAAATACTAATTATATTTAATGTTGTAATTATGTTATAGTAAATTTTCGTTAAACTAATTTAATCCTAAAATATTATGGAAAAAAATATTTTCATTTATTATATTACTTCATTTCAAGTTTCATGAGAATTGTGAATACTTGTATTATAAGGTTGTGATTATTATTGTAAACTTCTAAAAACTAATACTTGCATATTACGAAAATAATTATTTCGTTTATATTGTAGGCCTCTCTTTTAAGTCCATTGTTTGTTAAAACTTCAAAGAGATTTGATAGAATTAATTATTTCCTCTTCCTTAAAACGCCGACGTGGCTGTGATATAAATGCCCTGCTCTATGAACACCCTTCTTTGTTTTCTCAGCTTTGTTTATGCAGGTGCATGTTCCGCATGTGGTTGCCGAAGAATGTACTTTCTGCTCTGAGTAGGTAGTATTCTGTCGCAACGATTTCTTATGCATATGACTTGTGAGTGACTACACTTCTCAGCAAGAAGTTGCTCTTACTTTATGCTTACTTTTTTTGCATATATTGTCATCAAGTTCTTCTAACAGTATGTAAATATTATTTATGCGGAAACTTAAAAAATAAAGTGTATAGGTCAATTTCCTATACACAAGAAGTACTTAAAGACAATATCACAAGAGAAGCTGAACTAACGCGCGTGAAAGAAAATTCCCTAAAAAAGGTGTCAGTGTTGTGCTTATGCAAGAGGGGAACATTTCCAACATCTCTTGTGATGAGGTACGTGGTTATTTTCGTTGTAATTTTAACTGTAAATGTGAGAACCTGAATCATTACACCAACCGCGGCATTATTTGCGTAGATATTTCACCCGATCGCTCGGAAGTTGGAGCTGTGCCAGCCGCGACGCAGAAACCCGCGTCATTGGTCAACTCTTGCGTGGGACTCACTGTAGTATCATGCATGTGAAAGAAAATATAAATATATTCATGGAACGATCATCAGTGCATAATTATGATACCAGGCACAGGCATGAACTGGACGTGCCATACAACCGTTATAATTACAAATAACTAAAACTCAACAAACTGCATTCCGAGATAAAAGAACTACCACTAAAAGTAAAAAAAAAAGGTTTAAATCAAAAGCTTTTTACTCACCACAAGAGTATTCGGAGTGTGATATTCGGGTTTCTGAACTTATGTAATTTTAAATGAGCATCTCCTACTTTTAGATTATTATTATTATTATTATTATTATTATTATTATTATTATTATTATTATTATTATTATTATTATTTTACTTTTTTTTAACTATTGTAAATATATCCGTACGTAGAACTACTTGACGGAGCCTATTGATTATGTAAGCTTAATGGTGAATAAATTTTATGTTTATGTAACAGACAATTAGCATAGAATTACTGCGGGAAATTATTTATTATTACTGTTATTAACTACTTCTGCATTTCTGACAGGTTTGGCATGTAAAGCTATTTTAAATCCTGGATATTCTTTAATTTTAGGCTTATGTCTGGCGTCTGGGGTTGATTTTTGAAATATGTGAAATGTCCTACATTTTGGGAATATAAACATTCATTAATTTCAAAAGGATTTGTAACAAGAGCAAGATAGAAAAATATTTGTTGCAGTTTGTGACAACAGTAACAATTAGAGTCGAAGAGGCTATAGTTTTTCTTAGCTATCATTATAACCAGAGACTGGAAGTTTAGGCATTATAATTCATTAAAATAGGCAGGCAAAGAGGCATTATAAATAGCTAAAGTAGGCAATAAAAGGTGAATTTTTATCATATGTTTAAATCATAAAGAAGTGTTATCTGTATTAATTTCATAATTTTTCATTTAGTCCCTTTTGAGATATTTTATTATAAACGTTCCCAAAATATGATTTTTGGCGTTAAAAAAAATACATTAAAAGGACAAAGTTCTGAAGCTTGAAACTTCTACAGCAGGTAGTCCTATAATAAATCTATACAAGAAAAAATTATAGGTGAGTCTTTCTTCCTTCTAAGAATTTTGCAGTACTAAAAGTGCCGTTTTAAGTTAATTTTAAATTTATAGTTGTGATTTTTTTTTCACTTTCCTCACTACTTAGGTGTTATTATATACCCAGACAAAAAATCTAGAACATATCATTGTGATAATTTTGGTTTTTATTTTGTCCTGATATCTACAAGAGTAAGTCAATAAGTATCCACACTTTTGGTTTAAGCTTTTGTACGTTTACTGTACCGCTTAGTGCTTGCTCACGTCGACAAGTTGTTCATTTGTCTCCGCTTGTGGAAAGTTTCACCGTTATGACTCCACTGTGTGTTGCGCTGTTGCATATTAAAACAATTATCTTCTAATTTCACTTAAAGTCATTCAGTTATTCATATGTATTCATTCATAACTTGAAACGATAACGTACAGTCTCACGATAATGATGGGGGAAAAATATCGCAGTTACTTTGTAATGGTTACTCTATTGTCACAGTTACAAAAATAAAATGCACCAAGAAACAGCCCACTCCTTGTCACGGCATTTACACAGAATCTGGAGAGACTGCTACAGAATGAATTAACGTTCGCATGTTCATTCTAGCTGATCACAAGGAATCCCTTGAATTTCGCTGCGTGGGAGCCGACTTGAAAAAATATTTTTTTGGGAGGAGGCAAGGAATTTGATTTTTACTAGCAGTTACTAGCTTACACAGCAAAAAGAAATAAAAACTGGTTACAAACAACCACAGCGGAAGTACCGTAGGCCTACTGTAATAAGATAATAAAAGCCCGCCGAGAAAGAGAAGATATGGCAATCTCGTATATTATGCTTAGTACAAATTTCAATTGAGAACTTTGTTCCAAAACGAGTCAATTTTGAGGATATGATAAGAACATTTGGAAAGGAAACTTGACAAGAAAATTTTTTAAATCATGCACCGTTTAGTTTATTATTTATCGATTAAAAAAAATTGCTATTTGGATTTTCTTTGTTCTGTATATAAAATAATATTGTAAAGTCACAACATTTAGTTGAAATAACTTTTCAATACCATGGCTAAAGGAATTGTTTACTAAGGTGGATTTTCTTCGGCCACAAGTCAGTACTGGTAATGGTACTCCAAGCAAACTCACGGTAAAAATATAAAGTTGCCTAATGCATAATAAACATGTGAAGCCAAACTGAAAAAAGTAATCCATTATTAAATAGTTTTTTCAGGGTCCACAGAAATATAATGAATTAGGCAGCTTACTATAGTATTGTTGTGTAGACTATGTGAAGGATATGAATAGCAAATACTGGGTAGGTCTCCATATTGAATGGCGCCCCAGGCCCGAATACAATTTGATGTTACCGAAATTTGTGATTCTCCTCATTTCAACCCTACAAGGCATGGTGGGCAGAAGTAATGGGTTTACAGAATTCTAAATCCTGTATGAGCGACAAAAAGCTAGATTTAGCATTTCCTGAGGAAATAGACCTATTTTGAGTGTGATAGGTCGTTCAAGTTCGCTTCAAATTCTAGATACCTATATGAAGACATGAATTTTGAAAATAGAAAGTCCTCCATAAGTTAATTTCTAATTAAAAATTAGTATAACGGGGACGCCGATCTTTTAAAGTTAGTGTATAATAAAATTATATACCATGTGTCATATGTATGCAGACAAAGTATTGATTAAGCTATATTTTTATAAATCCACATCTGCTAGTGGGAGATAGGCCCATCGGTCCTTAAAAACACGAGATGGAAGTAAATAAAATAATTCAATAAATATTGTACCTAAATATTTACAAACCAGGGGTATTTGGCTTGAAGAAAAGATAGAATTAAAATTTCACGTTCAGAAGAAACATTTCTTATACAGAATTCATGGATTTATATTCACATTTGGTAATTATACATTACTTATAATACAGCATGCCTCAACCTGGAAGGAAGTTAAAATCGTTAACCCATGCCCTAAGTCTCCAGATGGAATCAGTGGAAACTTTTTAAGCTGTGTTGTTTGTACAGTATTTTTCGTTTAAGGGGACCTCAAAACGTGTAATAATGCTGCAAACTTACACACTTAGGGCTACTATGCTTACAGTACAGGTCGAAGAAGTAAAAGAAAATGACCGAGGATCTGTGACGGCCGCAACACTTGGTGCGACGGTCTCAGGGAAGATTGGAAACACAATTCGAAGGTTCGAATCCCTGCGAGGTAACACTGTTGAGGTTCGGATTCGAACCTTGTTACTTCGCAGGGATTCGAACCTTCGAATTGTGTTTCCAATCTTCCCTGAGACCGTCGCACCAAGTGTTGCGGCCGTCACAGACCCTCTTCGTAGGGTACTCTAGGGAGTGTATTTGTACTCACTCGAAACGATGCAAGGGGGGAACACGGAAAATAAAGCCCATGGATTCACTTCCGTACTCAAGCTAGCATTTACTGAAACCAAGAACAGTAATCAATGCTTTAAACCACATGACCATCTGACAAGACTGACCGAATCAACTTGGAAAAGAGTAGTTGATCGACAGTCCCTCAATATTAAGTTATTTCTTTATTAAAAAGAAGACTGCGGGTGGATTCGAACCTTCACCAAGAGTGAAACCTAAGCGTAAAGAGTCCATGCTCTAAACCGCAGGACCACAGTGAGCTCCAGCACGGTGAGCTAAAAAAACACTTGATTTCAGGACTTAAATGTAGCTAATCTTAATGTGTTTTACATATTACATCAGATAATTATTACTGTTAACAATAATTGTATGGAACAACATCAGATAATTATTACTGTTAACAATAATTGTATGGAACAATCATTTAATACAGGGCATTTGAATATGTACTAAAATATAATTATTCTTGTAGCGATGAAACGTACAAAATCTGAATTGAAATTCACTTTTCTTTCTCTGCCCAAATAAAAGTTTGCATCTTAGTATAATATAATTATTATTATGTATAATATTCCCTTAATGTGCTAAACTGTCCCCAAATGTTGAAATGTACTTTGGGTTTAGTTTCCCACCCTACTTTTCTTTGGTTATGAAACCCATATAGCCTATTTTGCGTACCGTACCCATACAGCTTATGAGTACCAGACATTTTGTGTTAAAAAATTCATCTACATATTGCATATTACTTTCCTTCAAACCACTACTAAACGTGTAGCTTATGTAAAATATGCGTTTGAGAGTAACTAACGTAGCCTAATGAATACAATTGAAATAACATAGCAAAATAGCCTAAGCCCTACAGCAAGCCATGTGAAAATACAATAAAGTAAGTTACTTTACCTTTATATGTCACAATGAAACAGCCCTCAGTTTTCTTCTAATTTCACTTGAATTTCACCGTCAAATGTTATTCATAACTTCAAATCCTGATAAAATTATATTCACAGAACACATGTTGATAATACATTCACCCGCCATATTGCTTTACGTTACTCCCAGTGTCGCCAACACCTTAAAGGAACGTTTCTTAAATTTCCCACATAAGTCTTTTAATTTCTCTATTTGAAACAAAATTCTCGTATTTAAAATACAAATTTTGTATTTCGTTTAAGGCTATTTTATTAATATAAATACTGTATTTTACAAGCTACATGAATAATTTATAGTAATAATAATAATCAATAGCAAAAAAAGCTTTATCCATTTTATTCAAGAATTCAGTTTTTTTCATTATTTAATCCAAAACTAAAAAATCAAAAATTTCAAAATGAAAAGATTCAAAGATCCAAAATTAAAAAAGTAAAAAATCCAAAATTTAAAAAAATAAAAATTAAAAAATCTAAACATATCAAAATTTAAAAAATCATAAGTTCAAAATTAAAAAATCCAAAATTTAAAAAATTATAAATCCAAAATTAAAAAATTCAAAATCCAACATTTAAAAATAAAAAATCCATTATTAAAAAACCAAAAATAAAAAATATCTAAAATTTAAAAAAAATTTAAAAACCCTAAATTTAAAAAATCCAAAATTCCAAAATTAAAAAAATTAAAAGATCAAAAATTTAAAATATCCAAAATTAGAAATGTCCAAAAACCCAATATTAAAAAGTCCAACAATCCAAAATTGAAAAAATCCAATATTCCAAAATTGAAATATCGAAAAATTAAAACAAGTTTTACTTCAGTCGCGTTCGTTCCACGCACACTTTTTTCTGTCTTCACATTATAAACATCTACATTAGAATGAGCCTTTTCAAATCCCCATTTAGTAATATTTGAAAGAAGCAAAATCTTTAATTTCCCTGTGTATACAACTTTCAACTGTACAACAGTACTGTACAACTATACAACTGTAATTACAACTTTCTTGTCTCAAGTTAGATTTTACTAACATTTTAGCCTACCCAGGACTATGCCAGTCATCCTCAACAACATGGGTCCACATTTACCTGCTTCTCACTGTGTTTCAGAAGAGACATCCCGAACGCTGTTTGCTTTCAGAGTTTCGTCTTTCATATTCAATTTATCTTTATGTTTGAAAATATCAATAATCTCTCAATAAAAACATGGTCAGATGGATAATATTACAAATATGAATTTTTCCTCAATCATAAATAAGAAGTCTAAGCTTAGCCTTGAATTTGGTTTGTATAGGGGCCCATCCTGATATACAGGGAAACCCAATGAACTAGCTGCATGATGTTTTTCCACTGGGAGTGTGAGCACGCGTTCCCACCGCCGCCGTTGCAATCAAGATCACAC
Organism: Ectobius pallidus; assembly: GCA_964059195.1. Lineage (NCBI taxonomy): Eukaryota > Metazoa > Arthropoda > Insecta > Blattodea > Ectobiidae > Ectobius > Ectobius pallidus. The sequence continues at coordinate 63,498,049 of CAXKWD010000003.1, read as the reverse complement.
TACTGATGCTCACACGAGGCCTAGTTCTACGTTCATGGATATGTTTGTACACAAAATAATCATTGTTGGAGCTCTGACAAATCTAATATTGTCCACGATGAAAGATTTGGTGCATGGTGCACATGAGCGGAGAACGAATTATAGGGCCCAACTTTTATGAGGGAACAAATGATGTCCCCAGGTACATGAATAATTCTACCCACATTTTAGAGAATTAACAGATAGGGAGCGTGCCTTTGCCTTTTTTTCAAGAAGATTCTCCCATAGCCTATACAGCCAATAGTTTGATGAAAACAAATGAAAGTTTGTGTGAGGAAGATAGAATTATTATTAGTAGAGAGTTGTGGCCCCCTCGGTCACCCGATCTAACCCTATGCGACTTTTATTTATGGGAAAATTAAATCACTAAGTATACAAGACAAACCCACACACCCTGGAAGAATTAAAACAAGATATCATGCAGAAAATTGCCAGTATTTCGCAACATCAACTAAGGTGAGTAATGAATGGTTTCTTAAAGAGATGCCAAAAAAGTATGGACTACTGTGGCCAGTTTCAGCACCTCCTTTCATGATGTTGGTAAGTAAGGTTAAAGAAATTGTATGGTTGCATCAGCACCACTCTATGTAGTCCCAGATAGCAACGCATGCCGCTACCAAGATTTGGAAAAACGCCGTGCATCGGTTCACAGTTCATTGAGTCTCCCTGAATACGGTAATACCTTCTGATATGTTTCATCTGTCATAAAATCAACAAACAGCATTACACGTCTTAGTTCCTTGTACAGTATTTCATGTTCCCTTTTCGCCACCATATTTAATCATTTTGTTTTGACACAGTATACATTTAAATGTAAAAAAAAGTGCGTGGAACGCCACGCGACAGAAGTCAAACTTTATTTAATTTTTTAATTTTTTCAATTTTTGATTATTGGATTTTTTTCAATTTTGCATTATTGAACTTTTAAATATTGGGTTTTTGGACTTTTTGAATTCTGGATTTTGGACCTTTTAATTTTGGATTTTTGAATTTTTAATTTTGGATTTTTTAAATTTTCAAACTTTGAATTGTTTATTTCTTATTTTTAAAATTTTTAATTTTTAATTTTATTATTTATTAAATTTTAGATTTTTGGATGCTATAATTTTTAATTTTTTTTTTTTAATTTTGGAAATTTTTATTTTTTTATTTTGTATTTTTAATTTTTTAAATTTTAGATTTTTGGATTTTTTAAATTTCAATTCTATGATTTTTTTTTGGATTCTTTAATTTTGTATTTTGGTTTTTTTAATTTTGGATTTTTAGATTTTTTCACTTTTGGTATTTTTTAATTTTTTTATTTTAAAATTTTGGAATTTATTATTTATTAAATTTTGGATTTTTGGATGTTTTAATTTTTAATTTTGTTTTTTAAATTTTAGAAATTTGTATTTTTTAATTTTGGATTTGCGCGGTAATGAACCTCCGGGTTCCATAAAATAGATACCTTTAGATTGCTTCGGAATTGTCTATTGCCATTAAGGAAGTAAGGTCTGAAAAATTTCCTTTGATTACTCCTAATCATTGAGTTGATTGATTTCTGTGCAGTCCGCACCGAAACAAGTCGGTTCTGATTGTGACTGATTTCGTAACGGTTAAAAGTGTGACTGATTTTCTCGATTTACCCTCTACCGCCACTAAAGAAGTTTTACTTCAAAAAAGTTATTTTGCAACACCATTTACTACCTAAATTAATCATGGATTATCAGCTACAAAACAAATTAGCAAGAATATGGTATCTATTAAGAAAATTAAAAAAAAAATGTGTATGCCATATTAATTATGTCATAAGTTACTTTGCCTTCTTACATCCACATAAACTGTATGGGATTAGACTTTGCGGAAACTGTACTACTGATGTTAGGTTTAGAACAACAGACAACAGGCAACATGAAAGCCCATTACCCTCCTTATACTACATGTATACTACAGTGAGTCCCACGCAAGAGTTGGCCAATGACGCGGGTTTCTGCGTCGCGGCTGGCACAGCTCCAATTCCCGAGCGATCGGGTGAAATATCTACGCAAATAATGCCGCGGTCGTTGTAATGATTCAGGTTATCACATTTACAGTTAAAATTACAATGAAATAACCACGTACTTCATCACAAGAGACGATGGAAATGTTCTCCTCTTGCATCCAGACAATACTGGCACCTTTTTAGGAAATTTTCTTTCAAGCCCGTAAGTTCAGCTTCCGAGACAGAGTTACTTTCTCTTGTGATAGGCCTATGTGATATTGTCATCAAGTTCTTCTAACAGTATGTAAATATTATTTATGCGGAAACTTAAAAAATAAAGTGTATAGGTCAATTTCCTATACACAAGAAGTACTTAAAGACAATATCACAAGAGAAGCTGAACTAACGCGCGTGAAAGAAAATTCCCTAAAAAAGGTGTCAGTGTTGTGCTTATGCAAGAGGGGAACATTTCCAACATCTCTTGTGATGAGGTACGTGGTTATTTTCGTTGTAATTTTAACTGTAAATGTGAGAACCTGAATCATTACACCAACCGCGGCATTATTTGCGTAGATATTTCACCCGATCGCTCGGAAGTTGGAGCTGTGCCAGCCGCGACGCAGAAACCCGCGTCATTGGTCAACTCTTGCGTGGGACTCACTGTAGTATCATGCATGTGAAAGAAAATATAAATATATTCATGGAACGATCATCAGTGCATAATTATGATACCAGGCACAGACATGAACTGGACGTGCCATACAACCGTTATAATTACAAATAACTAAAACTCAACAAACTGCATTCCGAGATAAAAGAACTACCACTAAAAGTAAAAAAAAAAGGTTTAAATCAAAAGCTTTTTACTCACCACAAGAGTATTCGGAGTGTGATATTCGGGTTTCTGAACTTATGTAATTTTAAATGAGCATCTCCTACTTTTAGATTATTATTATTATTATTATTATTATTATTATTATTATTATTATTATTATTATTATTTTACTTTTTTTTAACTATTGTAAATATATCCGTACGTAGAACTATATGACGGAGCCTATTGATTATGTAAGCTTAATGGTGAATAAATTTTATGTTTATGTAACAGACAATTAGCATAGAATTACTGCGGGAAATTATTTATTATTACTGTTATTAACTACTTCTGCATTTCTGACAGGTTTGGCATGTAAAGCTATTTTAAATCCTGGATATTCTTTAATTTTAGGCTTATGTCTGGCGTCTGGGGTTGATTTTTGAAATATGTGAAATGTCCTACATTTTGGGAATATAAACATTCATTAATTTCAAAAGGATTTGTAACAAGAGCAAGATAGAAAAATATTTGTTGCAGTTTGTGACAACAGTAACAATTAGAGTCGAAGAGGCTATAGTTTTTCTTAGCTATCATTATAACCAGAGACTGGAAGTTTAGGCATTATAATTCATTAAAATAGGCAGGCAAAGAGGCATTATAAATAGCTAAAGTAGGCAATAAAAGGTGAATTTTTATCATATGTTTAAATCATAAAGAAGTGTTATCTGTATTAATTTCATAATTTTTCATTTAGTCCCTTTTGAGATATTTTATTATAAACGTTCCCAAAATATGATTTTTGGCGTTAAAAAAAATACATTAAAAGGACAAAGTTCTGAAGCTTGAAACTTCTACAGCAGGTAGTCCTATAATAAATCTATACAAGAAAAAATTATAGGTGAGTCTTTCTTCCTTCTAAGAATTTTGCAGTACTAAAAGTGCCGTTTTAAGTTAATTTTAAATTTATAGTTGTGATTTTTTTTCACTTTCCTCACTACTTAGGTGTTATTATATACCCAGACAAAAAATCTAGAACATATCATTGTGATAATTTTGGTTTTTATTTTGTCCTGATATCTACAAGAGTAAGTCAATAAGTATCCACACTTTTGGTTTAAGCTTTTGTACGTTTACTGTACCGCTTAGTGCTTGCTCACGTCGACAAGTTGTTCATTTGTCTCCGCTTGTGGAAAGTTTCACCGTTATGACTCCACTGTGTGTTGCGCTGTTGCATATTAAAACAATTATCTTCTAATTTCACTTAAAGTCATTCAGTTATTCATATGTATTCATTCATAACTTGAAACGATAACGTACAGTCTCACGATAATGATGGGGGGAAAATATCGCAGTTACTTTGTAATGGTTACTCTATTGTCACAGTTACAAAAATAAAATGCACCAAGAAACAGCCCACTCCTTGTCACGGCATTTACACAGAATCTGGAGAGACTGCTACAGAATGAATTAACGTTCGCATGTTCATTCTAGCTGATCACAAGGAATCCCTTGAATTTCGCTGCGTGGGAGCCGACTTGAAAAAATATTTTTTTGGGAGGAGGCAAGGAATTTGATTTTTACTAGCAGTTACTAGCTTACACAGCAAAAAGAAATAAAAACTGGTTACAAACAACCACAGCGGAAGTACCGTAGGCCTACTGTAATAAGATAATAAAAGCCCGCCGAGAAAGAGAAGATATGGCAATCTCGTATATTATGCTTAGTACAAATTTCAATTGAGAACTTTGTTCCAAAACGAGTCAATTTTGAGGATATGATAAGAACATTTGGAAAGGAAACTTGACAAGAAAATTTTTTAAATCATGCACCGTTTAGTTTATTATTTATCGATTAAAAAAAATTGCTATTTGGATTTTCTTTGTTCTGTATATAAAATAATATTGTAAAGTCACAACATTTAGTTGAAATAACTTTTCAATACCATGGCTAAAGGAATTGTTTACTAAGGTGGATTTTCTTCGGCCACAAGTCAGTACTGGTAATGGTACTCCAAGCAAACTCACGGTAAAAATATAAAGTTGCCTAATGCATAATAAACATGTGAAGCCAAACTGAAAAAAGTAATCCATTATTAAATAGTTTTTTCAGGGTCCACAGAAATATAATGAATTAGGCAGCTTACTATAGTATTGTTGTGTAGACTATGTGAAGGATATGAATAGCAAATACTGGGTAGGTCTCCATATTGAATGGCGCCCCAGGCCCGAATACAATTTGATGTTACCGAAATTTGTGATTCTCCTCATTTCAACCCTACAAGGCATGGTGGGCAGAAGTAATGGGTTTACAAAATTCTAAATCCTGTATGAGCGACAAAAAGCTAGATTTAGCATTTCCTGAGGAAATAGACCTATTTTGAGTGTGATAGGTCGTTCAAGTTCGCTTCAAATTCTAGATACCTATATGAAGACATGAATTTTGAAAATAGAAAGTCCCCCATAAGTTAATTTCGAATTAAAAATTAGTAAAACGGGGACGCCGATCTTTTAAAGTTAGTGTATAATAAAATTATATACCATGTGTCATATGTATGCAGACAAAGTATTGATTAAGCTATATTTTTATAAATCCACATCTGCTAGTGGGAGATAGGCCCATCGGTCCTTAAAAACACGAGATGGAAGTAAATAAAATAATTCAATAAATATTGTACCTAAATATTTACAAACCATGGGTATTTGGCTTGAAGAAAAGATAGAATTAAAATTTCACGTTCAGAAGAAACATTTCTTATACAGAATTCATGGATTTATATTCACATTTGGTAATTATACATTACTTATAATACAGCATGCCTCAACCTGGAAGGAAGTTAAAATCGTTAACCCATGCCCTAAGTCTCCAGATGGAATCAGTGGAAACTTTTTAAGCTGTGTTGTTTGTACAGTATTTTTCGTTTAAGGGGACCTCAAAACGTGTAATAATGCTGCAAACTTACACACTTAGGGCTACTATGCTTACAGTACAGGTCGAAGAAGTAAAAGAAAATGACCGAGGATCTGTGACGGCCGCAACACTTGGTGCGACGGTCTCAGGGAAGATTGGAAACACAATTCGAAGGTTCGAATCCCTGCGAGGTAACACTGTTGAGGTTCGGATTCGAACCTTGTTACTTCGCAGGGATTCGAACCTTCGAATTGTGTTTCCAATTTTCCCTGAGACCGTCGCACCAAGTGTTGCGGCCGTCACAGACCCTCTTCGTAGGGTACTCTAGGGAGTGTATTTGTACTCACTCGCAACGATGCAAGGGGGGAACACGGAAAATAAAGCCCATGGATTCACTTCCGTACTCAAGCTAACATTTACTGAAACCAAGAACAGTAATCAATGCTTTAAACCACATGACCATCTGACAAGACTGACCGAATCAACTTGGAAAAGAATAGTTGATCGACAGTCCCTCAATATTAAGTTATTTCTTTATTAAAAAGAAGACTGCGGGTGGATTCGAACCTTCACCAAGAGCGAAACCTAAGCGTATAGAGTCCATGCTCTAAACCGCAGGACCACAGTGAGCTCCAGCACGGTGAGCTAAAAAAACACTTGATTTCAGGACTTAAATGTAGCTAATCTTAATGTGTTTTACATATTACATCAGATAATTATTACTGTTAACAATAATTGTATGGAACAACATCAGATAATTATTACTGTTAACAATAATTGTATGGAACAATCATTTAATACAGGGCATTTGAATATGTACTAAAATATAATTATTCTTGTAGCGATGAAACGTACAAAATCTGAATTGAAATTCACTTTTCTTTCTCTGCCCAAATAAAAGTTAGCATCTTAGTATAATATAATTATTATTATGTATAATATTCCCTTAATGTGCTAAACTGTCCCCAAATGTTGAAATGTACTTTGGGTTTAGTTTCCCACCCTACTTTTCTTTGGTTATGAAACCCATATAGCCTATTTTGCGTACCGTACCCATACAGCTTATGAGTACCAGACATTTTGTGCTAAAAAATTCATCTACATATTGCATATTACTTTCCTTCAAACCACTACTAAACGTGTAGCTTATGTAAAATATGCGTTTGAGAGTAACTAACGTAGCCTAATGAATACAATTGAAATAACATAGCAAAATAGCCTAAGCCCTACAGCAAGCCATGTGAAAATACAATAAAGTAAGTTACTTTACCTTTATATGTCACAATGAAACAGCCCTCAGTTTTCTTCTAATTTCACTTGAATTTCACCGTCAAATGTTATTCATAACTTCAAATCCTGATAAAATTATATTCACAGAACACATGTTGATAATACATTCACCCGCCATATTGCTTTACGTTACTCCCAGTGTCGCCAACACCTTAAAGGAACGTTTCTTAAATTTCCCAGATAAGTCTTTTAATTTCTCTATTTGAAACAAAATTCTCGTATTTAAAATACAAATTTTGTATTTCGTTTAAGGCTATTTTATTAATATAAATACTGTATTTTACAAGCTACATGAATAATTTATAGTAATAATAATAATCAATAGCAAAAAAAGCTTTATCCATTTTATTCAAGAATTCAGTTTTTTTTTCATTATTTAATCCAAAACTAAAAAATCAAAAATTTCAAAATGAAAAAATTCAAAGATCCAAAATTAAAAAAGTAAAAAATCCAAAATTTAAAAAAATAAAAATTAAAAAATCTAAACATATCAAAATTTAAAAAATCATAAGTTCAAAATTAAAAAATCCAAAATTTAAAAAATTATAAATCCAAAATTAAAAAATTCAAAATCCAACATTTAAAAATAAAAAATCCATTATTAAAAAACCAAAAATAAAAAATATCTAAAATTAAAAAAAAATTTAAAAACCCTAAATTTAAAAAATCCAAAATTCCAAAATTAAAAAAATTAAAAGATCAAAAATTTAAAATATCCAAAATTAGAAATGTCCAAAAACCCAATATTAAAAAGTCCAACAATCCAAAATTGAAAAAATCCAATATTCCAAAATTGAAATATCGAAAAATTAAAACAAGTTTTACTTCAGTCGCGTTCGTTCCACGCACACTTTTTTCTGTCTTCACATTATAAACATCTACATTAGAATGAGCCTTTTCAAATCCCCATTTAGTAATATTTGAAAGAAGCAAAATCTTTAATTTCCCTGTGTATACAACTTTCAACTGTACAACAGTACTGTACAACTATACAACTGTAATTACAACTTTCTTGTCTCAAGTTAGATTTTACTAACATTTTAGCCTACCCAGGACTATGCCAGTCATCCTCAACAACATGGGTCCACATTTACCTGCTTCTCACTGTGTTTCAGAAGAGACATCCCGAATGCTGTTTGCTTTCAGAGTTTCGTCTTTCATGTTCAATTTATCTTTATGTTTGAAAATATCAATAATCTCTCAATAAAAACATGGTCAGATGGATAATATTACAAATATGAATTTTTCCTCAATCATAAATAAGAAGTCTAAGCTTAGCCTTGAATTTGGTTTATATAGGGGCCCCTCCTGATATACAGGGAAACCCAATGAACTAGCTGCATGATGTTTTTCCACTGGGAGTGTGAGCACGCGTTCCCACCGCCGCCGTTGCAATCAAGATCACACTACTGATGCTCACACGAGGCCTAGTTCTACGTTCATGGATATGTTTGTACACAAAATAATCATTGTTGGAGCTCTGACAAATCTAATATTGTCCACGATGAAAGATTTGGTGCATGGTGCACATGAGCGGAGAACGAATTATAGGGCCCAACTTTTATGAGGGAACAAATGATGTCCCCAGGTACATGAATAATTCTACCCACATTTTAGAGAATTAACAGATAGGGAGCGTGCCTTTGCCTTTTTTTCAAGAAGATTCTCCCATAGCCTATACAGCCAATAGTTTGATGAAAACAAATGAAAGTTTGTGTGAGGAAGATAGAATTATTATTAGTAGAGAGTTGTGGCCCCCTCGGTCACCCGATCTAACCCTATGCGACTTTTATTTATGGGAAAATTAAATCACTAAGTATACAAGACAAACCCACACACCCTGGAAGAATTAAAACAAGATATCATGCAGAAAATTGCCAGTATTTCGCAACATCAACTAAGGTGAGTAATGAATGGTTTCTTAAAGAGATGCCAAAAAAGTATGGACTACTGTGGCCAGTTTCAGCACCTCCTTTCATGATGTTGGTAAGTAAGGTTAAAGAAATTGTATGGTTGCATCAGCACCACTCTATGTAGTCCCAGATAGCAACGCATGCCGCTACCAAGATTTGGAAAAACGCCGTGCATCGGTTCACAGTTCATTGAGTCTCCCTGAATACGGTAATACCTTCTGATATGTTTCATCTGTCATAAAATCAACAAACAGCATTACACGTCTTAGTTCCTTGTACAGTATTTCATGTTCCCTTTTCCCCACCATATTTAATCATTTTGTTTTGACACAGTATACATTTAAATGTAAAAAAAAGTGCGTGGAACGCCACGCGACAGAAGTCAAACTTTATTTAATTTTTTAATTTTTTCAATTTTTGATTATTGGATTTTTTTCAATTTTGCATTATTGAACTTTTAAATATTGGGTTTTTGGACTTTTTGAATTCTGGATTTTGGACCTTTTAATTTTGGATTTTTGAATTTTTAATTTTGGATTTTTTAAATTTTCAAACTTTGAATTGTTTATTTCTTATTTTTAAAATTTTTAATTTTATTATTTATTAAATTTTAGATTTTTGGATGCTATAATTTTTAATTTTTTTTTTTTAATTTTGGAAATTTTTATTTTTTTATTTTGTATTTTTAATTTTTTAAATTTTAGATTTTTGGATTTTTTAAATTTCAATTCTATGATTTTTTTTTGGATTCTTTAATTTTGTATTTTAGTTTTTTTAATTTTGGATTTTTAGATTTTTCAGTTTTGGTATTTTTTAATTTTTTTATTTTAAAATTTTGGAATTTATTATTTATTAAATTTTGGATTTTTGGATGTTTTAATTTTTAATTTTGTTTTTTAAATTTTAGAAATTTGTATTTTTTAATTTTGGATTTGCGCGGTAATGAACCTCCGGGTTCCATAAAATAGATACCTTTAGATTGCTTCGGAATTGTCTATTGCCATTAAGGAAGTAAGGTCTGAAAAATTTCCTTTGATTACTCCTAATCATTGAGTTGATTGATTTCTGTGCAGTCCGCACCGAAACAAGTCGGTTCTGATTGTGACTGATTTCGTAACGGTTAAAAGTGTGACTGATTTTCTCGATTTACCCTCTACCGCCACTAAAGAAGTTTTACTTCAAAAAAGTTATTTTGCAACACCATTTACTACCTAAATTAATCATGGATTATCAGCTACAAAACAAATTAGCAAGAATATGGTATCTATTAAGAAAATTAAAAAAAAAATGTGTATGCCATATTAATTATGTCATAAGTTACTTTGCCTTCTTACATCCACATAAACTGTATGGGATTAGACTTTGCGGAAACTGTACTACTGATGTTAGGTTTAGAACAACAGACAACAGGCAACATGAAAGCCCATTACCCTCCTTATACTACATGTATACTACAGTGAGTCCCACGCAAGAGTTGGCCAATGACGCGGGTTTCTGCGTCGCGGCTGGCACAGCTCCAATTCCCGAGCGATCGGGTGAAATATCTACGCAAATAATGCCGCGGTCGTTGTAATGATTCAGGTTATCACATTTACAGTTAAAATTACAATGAAATAACCACGTACTTCATCACAAGAGACGATGGAAATGTTCTCCTCTTGCATCCAGACAATACTGGCACCTTTTTAGGAAATTTTCTTTCAAGCCCGTAAGTTCAGCTTCCGAGACAGAGTTACTTTCTCTTGTGATAGGCCTATGTGATATTGTCATCAAGTTCTTCTAACAGTATGTAAATATTATTTATGCGGAAACTTAAAAAATAAAGTGTATAGGTCAATTTCCTATACACAAGAAGTACTTAAAGACAATATCACAAGAGAAGCTGAACTAACGCGCGTGAAAGAAAATTCCCTAAAAAAGGTGTCAGTGTTGTGCTTATGCAAGAGGGGAACATTTCCAACATCTCTTGTGATGAGGTACGTGGTTATTTTCGTTGTAATTTTAACTGTAAATGTGAGAACCTGAATCATTACACCAACCGCGGCATTATTTGCGTAGATATTTCACCCGATCGCTCGGAAGTTGGAGCTGTGCCAGCCGCGACGCAGAAACCCGCGTCATTGGTCAACTCTTGCGTGGGACTCACTGTAGTATCATGCATGTGAAAGAAAATATAAATATATTCATGGAACGATCATCAGTGCATAATTATGATACCAGGCACAGACATGAACTGGACGTGCCATACAACCGTTATAATTACAAATAACTAAAACTCAACAAACTGCATTCCGAGATAAAAGAACTACCACTAAAAGTAAAAAAAAAAAGGTTTAAATCAAAAGCTTTTTACTCACCACAAGAGTATTCGGAGTGTGATATTCGGGTTTCTGAACTTATGTAATTTTAAATGAGCATCTCCTACTTTTAGATTATTATTATTATTATTATTATTATTATTATTATTATTATTATTATTATTATTATTATTATTTTACTTTTTTTTAACTATTGTAAATATATCCGTACGTAGAACTACTTGACAGAGCCTATTGATTATGTAAGCTTAATGGTGAATAAATTTTATGTTTATGTAACAGACAATTAGCATAGAATTACTGCGGGAAATTATTTATTATTACTGTTATTAACTACTTCTGCATTTCTGACAGGTTTGGCATGTAAAGCTATTTTAAATCCTGGATATTCTTTAATTTTAGGCTTATGTCTGGCGTCTGGGGTTGATTTTTGAAATATGTGAAATGTCCTACATTTTGGGAATATAAACATTCATTAATTTCAAAAGGATTTGTAACAAGAGCAAGATAGAAAAATATTTGTTGCAGTTTGTGACAACAGTAACAATTAGAGTCGAAGAGGCTATAGTTTTTCTTAGCTATCATTATAACCAGAGACTGGAAGTTTAGGCATTATAATTCATTAAAATAGGCAGGCAAAGAGGCATTATAAATAGCTAAAGTAGGCAATAAAAGGTGAATTTTTATCATATGTTTAAATCATAAAGAAGTGTTATCTGTATTAATTTCATAATTTTTCATTTAGTCCCTTTTGAGATATTTTATTATAAACGTTCCCAAAATATGATTTTTGGCGTTAAAAAAAATACATTAAAAGGACAAAGTTCTGAAGCTTGAAACTTCTACAGCAGGTAGTCCTATAATAAATCTATACAAGAAAAAATTATAGGTGAGTCTTTCTTCCTTCTAAGAATTTTGCAGTACTAAAAGTGCCGTTTTAAGTTAATTTTAAATTTATAGTTGTGATTTTTTTTCACTTTCCTCACTACTTAGGTGTTATTATATACCCAGACAAAAAATCTAGAACATATCATTGTGATAATTTTGGTTTTTATTTTGTCCTGATATCTACAAGAGTAAGTCAATAAGTATCCACACTTTTGGTTTAAGCTTTTGTACGTTTACTGTACCGCTTAGTGCTTGCTCACGTCGACAAGTTGTTCATTTGTCTCCGCTTGTGGAAAGTTTCACCGTTATGACTCCACTGTGTGTTGCGCTGTTGCATATTAAAACAATTATCTTCTAATTTCACTTAAAGTCATTCAGTTATTCATATGTATTCATTCATAACTTGAAACGATAACGTACAGTCTCACGATAATGATGGGGGGAAAATATCGCAGTTACTTTGTAATGGTTACTCTATTGTCACAGTTACAAAAATAAAATGCACCAAGAAACAGCCCACTCCTTGTCACGGCATTTACACAGAATCTGGAGAGACTGCTACAGAATGAATTAACGTTCGCATGTTCATTCTAGCTGATCACAAGGAATCCCTTGAATTTCGCTGCGTGGGAGCCGACTTGAAAAAATATTTTTTTGGGAGGAGGCAAGGAATTTGATTTTTACTAGCAGTTACTAGCTTACACAGCAAAAAGAAATAAAAACTGGTTACAAACAACCACAGCGGAAGTACCGTAGGCCTACTGTAATAAGATAATAAAAGCCCGCCGAGAAAGAGAAGATATGGCAATCTCGTATATCATGCTTAGTACAAATTTCAATTGAGAACTTTGTTCCAAAACGAGTCAATTTTGAGGATATGATAAGAACATTTGGAAAGGAAACTTGACAAGAAAATTTTTTAAATCATGCACCGTTTAGTTTATTATTTATCTATTAAAAAAAAATTGCTATTTGGATTTTCTTTGTTCTGTATATAAAATAATATTGTAAAGTCACAACATTTAGTTGAAATAACTTTTCAATACCATGGCTAAAGGAATTGTTTACTAAGGTGGATTTTCTCCGGCCACAAGTCAGTACTGGTAATGGTACTCCAAGCAAACTCACGGTAAAAATATAAAGTTGCCTAATGCATAATAAACATGTGAAACCAAACTGAAAAAAGTAATCCATTATTAAATAGTTTTTTCAGGGTCCACAGAAATATAATGAATTAGGCAGCTTACTATAGTATTGTTGTGTAGACTATGTGAAGGATATGAATAGCAAATACTGGGTAGGCCTCCATATTGAATGGCGCCCCAGGCCCGAATACAATTTGATGTTACCGAAATTTGTGATTCTCCTCATTTCAACCCTACAAGGCATGGTGGGCAGAAGTAATGGGTTTACAAAATTCTAAATCCTGTATGAGCGACAAAAAGCTAGATTTAGCATTTCATGAGGAAATAGACCTATTTTGAGTGTGATAGGTCGTTCAAGTTCGCTTCAAATTCTAGATACCTATGTGAAGACATGAATTTTGAAAATAGAAAGTCCTCCATAAGTTAATTTCGAATTAAAAATTAGTAAAACGGGGACGCCGATCTTTTAAAGTTAGTGTATAATAAAATTATATACCATGTGTCATATGTATGCAGACAAAGTATTGATTAAGCTATATTTTTATAAATCCACATCTGCTAGTGGGAGATAAGCCCATCGGTCCTTAAAAACACGAGATGGAAGTAAATAAAATAATTCAATAAATATTGTACCTAAATATTTACAAACCAAAGGTATTTGGCTTGAAGAAAAGATAGAATTAAAATTTCACGTTCAGAAGAAACATTTCTTATACAGAATTCATGGATTTATATTCACATTTGGTAATTATACATTACTTATAATACAGCATGCCTCAACCTGGAAGGAAGTTAAAATCGTTAACCCATGCCCTAAGTCTCCAGATGGAATCAGTGGAAACTTTTTAAGCTGTGTTGTTTGTACAGTATTTTTAGTTTAAGGGGACCTCAAAACGTGTAATAATGCTGCAAACTTACACACTTAGGGCTACTATGCTTACAGTACAGGTCGAAGAAGTAAAAGAAAATGACCGAGGATCTGTGACGGCCGCAACACTTGGTGCGTACTCTAGGGAGTGTATTTGTACTCACTCGCAACGATGCAAGGGGGGAACACGGAAAATAAAGCCCATGGATTCACTTCCGTACTCAAGCTAACATTTACTGAAACCAAGAACAGTAATCAATGCTTTAAACCACATGGCCATCTGACAAGACTGACCGAATCAACTTGGAAGAGAGTAGTTGATCGACAGTCCCTCAATATTAAGTTATTTCTTTATTAAAAAGAGGACGGCGGGTGGATTCGAACCTTCACCAAGAGCGAAACCTAAGCGTATAGAGTCCATGCTCTAAACCGCAGGACCACAGTGAGCTCCAGCACGGTGAGCTAAAAAAACACTTGATTTCAGGACTTAAATGTAGCTAATCTTAATGTGTTTTACATATTACATCAGATAATTATTACTGTTAACAATAATTGTATGGAACAATCATTTAATACAGGGCATTTGTATATGTACTAAAATATAATTATTCTTGTAGCGATAAAACGTACAAAATCTGAATTGAAATTCACTTTTCTTTCTCTGCCCAAATAAAAGTTAGCATCTTAGTAAAATATAATTATTATTATGTATAATATTCCCTTAATGTAAATTGGTGGTTAAAAGAAAGCACATCCCGACGGATGCTTAACCAAAATAAAATCTGATTGTTGACTCTCGTAAATTTCTTTACTTTGAGTATGGCCGATACATTTTTCTCATTTCAAGTATATAACAAGAGGCCACATTCCAAAGAGGACGTACTCAGAATGAGTGACTTTATAACTAGGCCTACCCTTAACATAATTTCTTTCGAAAAAATATTTAAAATAAATGATTTTAGCTCTTAGTATAACACACCATGTATAAAATTTAAACCAAATCGTAAGAGCTGTTTCCGAGAAAATCGAAAATGTTGTTTTCGTACGATTTTCCTTTACAAGAGGTTCTATTGCAAAGAGCGCGTAATCAGAGTGGGTGGGTTATAAGTTCCCTTCAGAAAATTATTTCGAAAAATGTTTCATATAAAAGTTCAGCTCTTGCTATAAGCACTCCATGTTGCCAGATAACCCAAAGTTATGTAAAAAAAGAAGTGTTTAAACTGTGGACTATCGATAATCCTCAAGATGACAACTGGGAAAAGAATTATAAACTATGGTTCAAGAGGATCTACTGTCCGAAACAATTTATGAATAAATTCACTAAGATAATACTAGACATAGCCATGACAACTAACGTTACATAAAATAAAGGAAAGTGGAGAAATCGGTACAATTGAACATACGTTATTGGATTTTAAATTAAGAAAAATGAGAATGATGGTGTACAAAGAAGGAATAAATGATAAATTTGATTAAATGTAATATTTGAAAATAGACTATAGGTGGATTTGAACCGTCACCAAGGTTAAAACTGAAAGTTAAGAATCTACGCTTTAAACCGCGCGAATACAATGAACTCCAGCAGGTAGAGCTAAAAGTTCTTGACTTCAGGACTCAGATATTGCTAATCCTCATGTGTTACAAACAAAATCTGATGTGAAATTCACATAACTTCCACTGCCCAAATAAAAATTAGCCTCTTACTATAAAATATTTATGTATGATATTCTCTTCATGTAAATTGGTTGTAAAAGTGAAGAGAATGCCGTTACCACATCACATAACGTAACTGAAGGCTACTTAACTCAAATAAAATCTGACTGATGTACTCTCGTAAATTTCTTTACTTTGAGCATGGCCGATGCATTTTTTTCACTTCACATTCTGATACATAAATCAAGAGTTCATATTGCAAACAGGACGTATTCAGAGTGGGTGGCTTTGTAACAACCCTTAAGGTATATATTTTTTAATAATGTTTCAAATACTAAATGTTGTTTTCCTATGATTTTCCGATACAAGAGGCCGTATTGCAAAGAGGGCGTATTCACAGTGGGTGGCTTTAAACTACCCTTCAGATGATTTTTTCGAAAATGAAGATTTTCTGCAACCCATGTGCAAAATATAAAGAAACCGTAGAGCTACTTTCGAGAAAATCGAGATAAACGAAGATTTCTTTTTTTATAAAGTCCTCTTAAAAATAGGGGAAACTCGTCGCCAATCGACGTGACACTTCTCCAGAAGGTATCTCACCCGAACACAAAATTTTGTTTTCGTACAATTTTCCGTTCTGGAACTAAGCTGTTCACAGACATCAACACAGAAATGTTTCCGAAAATAGTATTTTTGAATTAAGTGTGCCTCAAAACGTGTATTTATGCTAAAAAATCAACTTAGAATTTGGGTATCGAAAACAATACTTCCTCTAAGTAAATTGCGTATGGATAGGGCAGAGGAAGTAATATATAAAATTGAAAGTGTGTAGGCCTATGTATGTCAACATCACAATTCAAACATAGCATCCCTTCCCTTGAAAATATAATTTCTTAAAATATTAGACGGAATTTTTCAAACGCAATTAATTGTTCATGAGAACAATATTGGTTAGAGAGGTTATCGAAATATTTCATTTCTGGAAATCAATTATGGAGAGTGAAATCAACGTGAATAAATATCGGGTGTGATGCAACGCATAACTTTACGAAAGTAAAGAATATACGAAACGGTTTTATGTAAAGTTAGTATACACTAAGACGTTACAGGAAATAGAAACTTTTTACGGCGAAAATCTTGCAGTAATTTATCTCTATTTTCATCTAACTAACTCCGTGGCGCTGATATCCCTGTAGGGAATATGCCTACCACCCGACTGCTGCATCATCTTCCATAGGCAGACGGCAGGATTGGGGGGGGGCATGTGGTCAACATGCCGACACCCACGAACGTTAATGGTGGTTTCCATGACCGGTTATTTTCATCTACGAAGGAATTATAATGCCATATGTCAAGTTTTAAAAAAATCTGTGGAAGTTCCTAAACGATTTGAGTACCGGTACCAAAATTGATCGCTGTTCACATACGAGAAACATAGAGCTGTATTTTTTATAGATGAGTATTTCACAACTATAACCTGAAATGGCTGAATTCGGAGATGAGAGATCTCTCTTCTTAACCCTGTCACATCCGCATCAGTGTCTAGTCTGGTATAAGGCACTCGCGCACTGTAAACTGAAGATTAATTGACTGAGAGGAGCGAGATACTCTTTAAACTCGACCTTTCGGCATATTTTAAATATCAATCTTGTTATTTTAATTTGAAAAACCTCAAATTTTATACATGTATCAATAACAATAAAAATTAGAAGCTTGAAAATTGAAATAAAATTCTGATAAAATAAAATCATCTACTTCTTACTACGATGCAGAAAAAATAGATGCAAGGTAGCAGAACTACTTGGGTTGAGTGATTTAACACAACCAAGAAGTTAAATTGTAAGCAGTAGAGATAGGCTATATTTAGAAGTCCTCTGAAAATATCGCAAAATGCGCCCAGAATTCCGAGAAGGCTAACCCCCTTTGAAAATTTCGATAAATGCGCCCAGAATTCCGAGAAGGCTAACCCTTTGAAAATTTCGAAAAATGCGCCCAGAATTCCGAGAAGGCTAACCCCTATGAAAATTTCGAAAAATGCGCCAAGAATTCCGAGAAGGCTAACCCCTTTGAAATTTTCGAAAAATGCGCCCAGAATTCCGAGAAGGCTACCCCCTTTGAAAATTTCGAAGAAATGCGCCCAGAATTCCGAGAAGGCTAACCCTTTGAAAATTTCGAAAAATGCGCCCAGAATTCCGAGAAGGCTAACCCCTTTGAAAATTTCGAAAAATGCGCCCAGAATTCCGAGAAGGCTAACCCCTTTGAAAATTTCGAAAAATGCGCCCAGAATTCCGAGAAGGCTAACCCCTATGAAATTTTAGAAAAATGCGCCCAGAATTCCGAAAAGGCTAACCCATTTGAAAATTTCGTAAAATGCGCCCAGAATTCCGAGAAGGCTAACCCCTTTGAAAATTTCGAAAAATGCGCCCAGAATTCCGAAAAGGCTAACCCCTTTGAAAATTTCGAAAAATGCGCCCAGAATTCCGAGAAGGCTAACCCCTTTGAAAATTTCGAAAAATGCCCCCAGAATTCCGAGAAGGCTAACCCCTTTGAAAATTTCGAAAAATGAAGCCCAGAATTCTCAGAAGGCTAACCCCTTTGAAAATTTCAAAAAATGCGCCCTGAATTTCCGAGAAGGCTAACCCCTTTGAAAATTTCGAAAAATGCGCCCAGAATTCCGAGAAGGCTAACCCCTTTGAAAATTTCGAAAAATGCGCCCAGAATTCCGAGAAGGCTAACCCCTATGAAAATTTCGAAAAATTCGCCCAGAATTCGGAGAAGGCGAACCCCTTTGAAATTTTGGAAAAATGCGCCCAGAATTCCGAAAAGGCTAACCCCTTTGAAATTTTCGAAAAATGCGCCCAGAATTCCGAAAAGGCCAACCCCTTAGAAAATATCGAAAAATGTGCCTATAATTCCGAGAAGGCTAACCCCTTTGAAAATTTCGAGAAATGCGCCCAGAATTCCGAGAAGGTTAACCCCTTTGAAAATTTCGAAAAACGAAGCACAGAATTCCGAGAAGGATAACCCCTTTGAAAATTTCGAAAAATGCGCCCTGAATTACCGAGAAGGCTAACCCCTTTGAAAATTTCGAAAAATGCGCCCAGAATTCCGAGAAGGCTAACCTCTTTGAAAATTTCGAAAAATGCGCCCAGAATTCCGAGAAGGCTAACCCCTTTGAAAATTACGAAAAATGCGCCCAGAATTCCGAGAAGGCTAACCCCTTTGAAAATTTCGAAAAATGCGCACAGAATTCAGAGAAGCCTAACCCCTTTGAAAATTTCGAAAAATGCGCCCAAAATTCCGAGAAGGCTAACCCCTTTGAAAATTTCGAAAAATGCGCCCAGAATTGCGAGAAGGCTAACCCTTTTGAAAATATCGAAAAATGCGCCTAGAATTCCGAGAAGGCTAACCCCTTTGAAAATTTCGAAAAATGCGCCCGGAATTCCGAGAAGGTTAACCCCTTTGAAAATTTCGAAAAATGAAGCCCAGAATTCCGAGAAGGCTAACACCTTTGAAAATTTCGAAAAATGCGCCCTGAATTTCCGAGAAGGCTAACCCCTTTGAAAATTTCGAAAAATGCGCCCAGAATTCCGAGAAGGCTAACCCCTATGAAAATTTCGTAAAATGCGCCCAGAATTCGGAGAAGGCGAACCCCATTGAAATTTTGGAAAAATGCGCCCAGAATTCCGAAAAGGCTAACCCCTTTGAAATTTTCGAAAAATGCGCCCAGAATTCCGAGAAGGCTAACCCCTATGAAAATTTCGTAAAATGCGCCCAGAATTCGGAGAAGGCGAACCCCATTGAAAATTTCGAGAAATGCGCCCAGAATTCCGAGAAGGTTAACCCCTTTGAAAATTTCGAAAAACGAAGCCCAGAATTCCGAGAAGGCTAACCCTTTGAAAATTTCGAAAAATGCGCCCAGAATTCCGAGAAGGCTAACCTCTTTGAAATTTCGAAAAATGCGCCCAGAATTCCGAGAAGGCTAACCCCTTTGAAAATTTCGAAAAATGCGTCCAGAATTCCGAGAAGGCTAACCCCTTTGAAAATTACGAAAAATGCGCCCAGAATTCCGAGAAGGCTAACCCCTTTGAAAATTTCGAAAAATGCGCCCAAAATTCCGAGAAGGCTAACCCCTTTGAAAATTTCGAAAAATGCGCCCAGAGTGCGAGAAGGCTAACCCCTTTGAAATTTTCGAAAAATGCGCCCAGAATTCCGAGAAGGCTAACCCCTTTGAAAATTTCGAAAAATTCGCACAGAATTCAGAAAGGCTAACCCCTTTGAAAATTTCGAAAAATGCGCCCAAAATTCCGAAAAGGCTAACCCCTTTGAAAATTTCGAAAAATGCGCCAAGAATTCCGAGAAGGCTAACCCCTTTGAAAATTTCGAAAAATGCGCCCAGAATTCCGAGAAGGCTAACCCCTTTGAAAATTTCGAAAAATGCGCCCAGAATTCCGAGAAGGCTAACCCCTTTGAAATTTTCGAAAAATGCGCCCAGAATTCCAAAAAGGGTAACCCCTTTGAAAAATTCGAAAAATGCGCCTAGAATTCCAAGAAGGCTATCCCCTTTCAAAATTTCGAGAAATGCGCCCAGAAGTCCGAGAAGGTTAACTTCTTTGAAAATTACGAAAAATGCGCCCAGAATTCCGAGAAGGCTAACCTCTTTGAAAATTACGAAAAATACGCCGAGAATTCCGAGAAGTCTAACCCCTTTGAAAATTTCGAAAAATGCGCACAGAATTCCGAGAAGGCTAACCCCTTTGAAAATATCGAAAAATGCGCCCAGAATTCCGAAAAGGCTAAACCCTTTTTTAAAATTTCGAAAAAGGCGCCCAGAATTCCGAGAAGGCTAACCCCTTTGAAAATTTCGAAAAATGCGCCCAGAATTCCGAGAAGGCTAACCCCTTTGAAAATTTCGAAAAATGCGCCCAAAATTCCGAGAAGGCTAACCCCTTTGAAAATTTCGAAAAATGCGCCCAGAATTCCGAGAAGGCTAACCCCTTTGAAAATTTCGAAGAATGCGCCCAAAATTCCGAGATGGCTAACCCCTTTGAAAATTTCGAAAAATGCGCCCAGAATTCCGAGAAGGCTAACCCCTTAAAAAATTTAGAAAAATGCGCCCAGAATTCCGAGAAGGCTAACCCCTTTGAAAATTTCGAAAAATGCGCCCAGAATTCCGAGAAGGCTAACCCCTTTGAAAATTTCGAAAAATGCGCCCAGAATTCCGAGAAGGTTAACCCCTTTGAAAATTTCGAAAAATGCGCCCAGAATTCCGAGAAGGCTAACCCCTATGAAAATTTCGAAAAATGCGCCCAGAATTCCGAGAAGGCTAACTCCTTTGAAATTTTGGAAAAATGCGCCCAGAATTCCGAAAAGGCTAACCCCTTTGAAATTTTCGAAAAATGCGCCCAGAATTCCGAAAAGGCTAACCCCTTTGTAAATATCGAAAAATGCGCCTAGAATTCCGAGAAGGCTAACCCCTTTGAAAATTTCGAGAAATGCGCCCAGAATTCCGAGAAGGTTAACCCCTTTGAAAATTTCGAAAAATGCGCCCTGAATTTCCGAGAAGGCTAACCCCTTTGAAAATTTCGAATAATGCGCCCAGAATTCCGAGAAGGCTAACCCCTTTGAAAATTTCGAAAAATGCGCCCAGAATTCCGAGAAGGCTAACCCCTATGAAAATTTCGAAAAATGCGCCCAGAATTCGGAGAAGGCGAACCCCTTTGAAATTTTGGAAAAATGCGCCCAGAATTCCGAAAAGGGTAACCCCTTTGAAAAATTCGAAAAATGCGCCTAGAATTCCGAGAAGGCTAACCCCTTTGAAAATTTCGAGAAATGCGCCCAGAATTCCGAGGTTAACTTCTTTGAAAATTACGAAAAATGCGCCCAGAATTCCGAGAAGGCTAACCTCTTTGAAAATTACGAAAAATACGCCGAGAATTCGGAGAAGGCTAACCCCTTTGAAAATTTCGAAAAATGCGCACAGAATTCCGAGAAGGCTAACCCCTTTGAAAGTATCGAAAAATGCGCCCAGAATTCCGAAAAGGCTAAACCCTTTGAAAATTTCGAAAAAGGCGCCCAGAATTCCGAGAAGGCTAACCCCTTTGAAAATTTCGAAAAATACGCCCAGAATTCCGAAAAGGCTAACCCCTTTGAAAATTTCGAAAAATGCGCCCAAAATTCCGAGAAGGCTAACCCCTTTGAAAATTTCGAAAAATGCACCCAGAATTTCGAGAAGGCTAACCCTTTTGAAAATTTCGAAAAATGCGCCCAGAATTCCGAGAAGGCTAACCCCTTTGAAAATTTCGAAAAATGCGCCCAGAATTCCGAGAAGGCTAACCCCTTTGAAAATTTCGAAAAATGCGCCCAGAATTCCGAGAAGGCTAACCCCTTTGAAAATTTCGAAAAATGCGCCCAGAATTCCGAGAAGACTAACCCCTTTGAAAATTTCGAGAAGGCTAACCCCTATGAAAATTTTGAAAAATGCGCCCAGAATTCCGAGAAGGCTAACCCCTTTGAAAATTTCGAAAAATGCGCACAGAATTCAGAAAGGCTAACCCCTTTGAAAATTTGGAAAAATGCGCCCAAAATTCCGAAAAGGCTAACCCCTTTGAAAATTTCGAAAAATGCGCCAAGAATTCCGAGAAGGCTAACCCCTTTGAAAATTTCGAAAAATGCGCCCAGAATTCCGAGAAGGCTAACCCCTTTGAAAATTTCGAAAAATGCGCCCAGAATTCCTAGAAGGCTAACCAATTTGAAATTTTCGAAAAATGCGCCCAGAATTCCGAAAAGGGTAACCCCTTTGAAAAATTCGAAAAATGCGCCTAGAATTCCAAGAAGGCTAACCCCTTTCAAAATTTCGAGAAATGCGCCCAGAATTCCGAGAAGGTTAACTTCTTTGAAAATTACGAAAAATGCGCCCAGAATTCCGAGAAGGCTAACCTCTTTGAAAATTACGAAAAATACGCCGAGAATTCCGAGAAGGCTAACCCCTTTGAAAATTTCGAAAAATGCGCACAGAATTCCGAGAAGGCTAACCCCTTTGAAAATATCGAAAAATGCGCCCAGAATTCCGAAAAGGCTAAACCCTTTGAAAATTTCGAAAAAGGCGCCCAGAATTCCGAGAAGGCTAACCCCTTTGAAAATTTCGAAAAATGCGCCCAGAATTCCGAGAAGGCTAACCCCTTTGAAAATTTCGAAAAATGCGCCCAAAATTCCGAGAAGGCTAACCCCTTTGAAAATTTCGAAAAATGCGCCCAGAATTCCGAGAAGGCTAACCCCTTTGAAAATTTCGAAGAATGCGCCCAAAATTCCGAGAAGGCTAACCCCTTTGAAAATTACGAAAAATGCGCCCAGAATTCCGAGAAGGCTAACCCCTTTGAATATTTCGAAAAATGCGCCCAGAATTCCGAGAAGGCTAACCCCTTTGAAAATTTCGAAAAATGCGCCCAGAATTCCGAGAAGGCTAACCCCTTTGAAAATTTCGAAAAATGCGCCCAGAATTCCGAGAAGGTTAACCCCTTTGAAAATTTCGAAAAATGCGCTCAGAATTCCGAGAAGGCTAACCCCTATGAAAATTTCGAAAAATGCGCCCAGAATTCCGAGAAGGCTAACTCCTTTGAAATTTTGGAAAAATGCGCCCAGAATTCCGAAAAGGCTAACCCCTTTGAAATTTTCGAAAAATGCGCCCAGAATTCCGAAAAGGCTAACCCCTTTGAAAATATCGAAAAATGCGCCTAGAATTCCGAGAAGGCTAACCCCTTTGAAAATTTCGAGAAATGCGCCCAGAATTCCGAGAAGGTTAACCCCTTTGAAAATTTCGAAAAATGAAGCCCAGAATTCCGAGAAGGCTAACCCCTTTGAAAATTTCGAAAAATGCGCCCTGAATTTCCGAGAAGGCTAACCCCTTTGAAAATTTCGAAAAATGCGCCCAGAATTCCGAGAAGGCTAACCCCTATGAAAATTTCGAAAAATGCGCCCAGAATTCGGAGAAGGCGAACCCCTTTGAAATATTGGAAAAATGCGCCCAGAATTCCGAAAAGGGTAACCCCTTTGAAAATTTCGAAAAATGCGCCCAGAATTCCGAGAAGGCTAACCCCTATGAAAATTTCGAAAAATGCGCCCAGAGTTCCGAAAAGGGTAACCCCTTTGAAAAATTCGAAAAATGCGCCCAGAATTCCGAGAAGGCTAACCTCTTTGAAAATTTCGAAAAATGCGCCCAGAATTCCTAGAAAGCAAACCCCTTTGAAAATTTCGAAAAATGCGCCCAAAATTCCGGGAAGGCTAACCCCTTTGAAAATTTCGAAAAATGCGCCCAGAATTCCGAGAAGGCTAACCTCTTTGAAAATTTCGAAAAATGCGCCTAGAATTCCGAGAAGGCTCCTTTGAAAATTTCGAGAAATGCGCCCAGAATTCCGAGAAGGCTAACCCCTTTGAAAATTTCGAAAAATGAAGCCCAGAATTCCGAGAAGGCTTAACCCCTTTGAAAATTTCGAAAAATGCGCCCAGAATTCCGAGAAGGCTAACACCTTTCAAAATTTCGAAAAATGCGCCCTGAATTCCGAGAAGGCTAACCCCTTTCAAAATTTCGAAAAATGCGCCCAGAATTCCGAGAAGGCTAACCTCTTTGAAAATTTCGAAAAATGCGCCCAGAATTCCGAGAAGGCTAACCCCTTTGAAAATTACGAAAAATGCGCCCAGAATTCCGAGAAGGCTAACCCCTTTGAAAATTTCGAAAAATGCGCCCAGAATTCCGAGAAGGCTAACCCCTTCCAAAATTTCGAAAAATGTGCCCAGAATTCCGAAAACTTCGAAAAAGGCGCCCAGAATTCCGAGAAGGCTAACCCCTTTGAAAATTTCGAAAAATGCGCCCAGAATTCCGAGAAAGCAAACCCCTTTGAAAATTTCGAAAAATGCGCCCAAAATTCCGAGAAGGCTAACCCCTTTGAAAATTTCGAAAAATGCGCCCAGAATTCCGAGAAGGCTAACCCCTTTGAAAATTTCGAAAAATGCGCCCAGAATTCCGAGAAGGCCAACCCCTTTGAAAATTTCGAAAAACGCGCCCAGAATTCCGAGAAAGCTAACCGCTTTGAAAATTTCGAAAAATGTACCCATAATTCCGAGAAGACTAACCCCTTTGAAAATTTCGAAAAATGCGCCCAAATTTCCGAGAAGGCTAACCCCTTTGAAAATTTCGAAAAATGCGCCCAGAATTCCGAGAAGGTTAAACCCTATGAAAATTTTGAAAAATGCGCCCAGAATTCCGAGAAGGCTAACCCTTTTGAAAATTTCGAAAAATGCGCCCAGAATTCCGAGAAGGCTAACCCCTTTGAAAATTTCGAAAAATGCGCCCAGAATTCCGAGAAGGCTAACCCCTTTGAAAATTTCGAAAAAAGCGCCCAGAATTCCGAGAAGGCTAACCCCTTTGAAAATTTCGAAAAATGCGCCCAGAATTCCGAGAAGACTAGCCCCTTTGAAAATTTCGAGAAGGCTAACCCCTATGAAAATTTTGAAAAATGCGCCCAGAATTCCGAGAAGGCTAACCCGTTTGAAAATTTCGAAAAATGCGCCCAGAATTCCGAGAAGGCTAACCCCTTTGAAAATTTCGAAAAATGCGCCCAGAATTCCGAGAAGGCCAACCCCTTTGAAAAATTCGAAAAATGCGCCCAGAATTCCTAGAAGGCTACCTAACCCCTTTGAAAATTTCGAAAAAAGCGCCCAGAATTCCGAGAAGGCTAACCCCTTTGAAAATTTCGAAAAATGCGCCCAGAATTCCGAGAAGGCTAACCCCTTTGAAAATTTCGAAAAATGCGCCCAGAATTCCGACCCTTTGAAAATTTCGAAAAACGCGCCCAGAATTCCGAGAAGGATAACCCCTATGAAAATTTCAAAAAATGCGCCCAGAATTCCGAGAAGGCATACCCCTTTGAAATTTTGGAAAAATGCGCCCAGAATTCCCAAAAAGGCTAACCCCTTTGAAAATTTCGAAAAATGAAGCCCAGAATTCCGAGAAGGCTTTGAAAAATGCGCCCAGAATTCCGAGAAGGCTAACCCCTTTGAAAATTTCGAAAAATGCGCCCAGAATTCCGAAAAGGCTAAACCCTTTGAAAATTTCGAAAAATGCGCCCAGAATTCCGAGAAGGCTAACCCCTTTGAAAATTTCGAAAAATGCGCCCAGAATTCCGGGAAGGCTAACCCCTTTGAAAATTTCGAAAAATGCGCCCAGAATTCCGAGAAGGCTAACCCCTCTGAAATTTTCGAAAAATGCGCCCAGAATTACGAGAAGGCTAATCCCTTTGAAAATTTCGAAAAATGCGCCCAGAATTCCGAGAAGGCTAACCCCTTTGAAAATTTCGAAAAAATCGCCCAGAATTCCGAGAAGGCTAACCCCTTTGAAAATTTCGAAAAATGCGCCTAGAATTCCGAGAAGGCTAACTCCTTTGAAAATTTCGAGAAATGCGCCCAGAATTCCGAGAAGGCTAACCCCTTTGAAAATTTCGAAAAATGAAGCCCAGAATTCCGAGAAGGCTAACCCCTTTGATAATTTCGAAAAATGCGCCCAGAATTCCGAGAAGGCTAACCTCTTTGAAAATTTCGAAAAATGCGCCCAGAATTCCGAGAAGGATAACCCCTTTGAAAATTACGAAAAATGCGCACAGAATTCAGAGAAGGCTAACCCCTTTCAAAATTTCGAAAAATGCGCCCAGAATTCCAAAAAGGCTAAACCCTTTGAAAACTTCGAAAAAGGCGCCCAGAATTCCGAGAAGGCTAACCCCTTTGAAAATTTCGAAAAATGCGCCCAGAATTCCGAGAAGGCTAACCCCTTTGAAAATTTCGAAAAACGCGCTTAAAATTCCGAGAAGGCTAACCCCTTTGAAAATTTCGAAAAATGCGCCCAGAATTCCGAGAAAGCAAACCCCTTTGAAAATTTCGAAAAATGCGCCCAAAATTCCGAGAAGGCTAACCTCTTTGAAAATTTCGAAAAATGCGCCCAGAATTCCGAGAAGGCTAACCTCTTTGAAAATTTCGAAAAATGCGCCTAGAATTCCGAGAAGGCTCCTTTGAAAATTTCGAGAAATGCGCCCAGAATTCCGAAAAGGCTAACCCCTTTGAAAATTTCGAAAAATGAAGCCCAGAATTCCGAGAAGGCTTAACCCCTTTGAAAATTTCGAAAAATGCGCCCAGAATTCCGAAAAGGCTAACCCCTTTGAAATTTTCGAAAAATGCGCCCAGAATTCCGAAAAGGCTAACCCCTTTGTAAATATCGAAAAATGCGCCTAGAATTCCGAGAAGGATAACCCCTTTGAAAATTTCGAAAAATGCGCCCTGAATTACCGAGAAGGCTAACCCCTTTGAAAATTTCGAAAAATGCGCCCAGAATTCCGAGAAGGCTAACCTCTTTGAAAATTTCGAAAAATGCGCCCAGAATTCCGAGAAGGCTAACCCCTTTGAAAATTACGAAAAATGCGCCCAGAATTCCGAGAAGGCTAACCCCTTTGAAAATTTCGAAAAATGCGCACAGAATTCAGAGAAGCCTAACCCCTTTGAAAATTTCGAAAAATGCGCCCAAAATTCCGAGAAGGCTAACCCCTTTGAAAATTTCGAAAAATGCGCCCAGAATTGCGAGAAGGCTAACCCTTTTGAAAATATCGAAAAATGCGCCTAGAATTCCGAGAAGGCTAACCCCTTTGAAAATTTCGAAAAATGCGCCCGGAATTCCGAGAAGGTTAACCCCTTTGAAAATTTCGAAAAATGAAGCCCAGAATTCCGAGAAGGCTAACACCTTTGAAAATTTCGAAAAATGCGCCCTGAATTTCCGAGAAGGCTAACCCCTTTGAAAATTTCGAAAAATGCGCCCAGAATTCCGAGAAGGCTAACCCCTATGAAAATTTCGTAAAATGCGCCCAGAATTCGGAGAAGGCGAACCCCATTGAAATTTTGGAAAAATGCGCCCAGAATTCCGAAAAGGCTAACCCCTTTGAAATTTTCGAAAAATGCGCCCAGAATTCCGAGAAGGCTAACCCCTATGAAAATTTCGTAAAATGCGCCCAGAATTCGGAGAAGGCGAACCCCATTGAAAATTTCGAGAAATGCGCCCAGAATTCCGAGAAGGTTAACCCCTTTGAAAATTTCGAAAAACGAAGCCCAGAATTCCGAGAAGGCTAACCCTTTGAAAATTTCGAAAAATGCGCCCAGAATTCCGAGAAGGCTAACCTCTTTGAAATTTCGAAAAATGCGCCCAGAATTCCGAGAAGGCTAACCCCTTTGAAAATTTCGAAAAATGCGTCCAGAATTCCGAGAAGGCTAACCCCTTTGAAAATTACGAAAAATGCGCCCAGAATTCCGAGAAGGCTAACCCCTTTGAAAATTTCGAAAAATGCGCCCAAAATTCCGAGAAGGCTAACCCCTTTGAAAATTTCGAAAAATGCGCCCAGAGTGCGAGAAGGCTAACCCCTTTGAAATTTTCGAAAAATGCGCCCAGAATTCCGAGAAGGCTAACCCCTTTGAAAATTTCGAAAAATTCGCACAGAATTCAGAAAGGCTAACCCCTTTGAAAATTTCGAAAAATGCGCCCAAAATTCCGAAAAGGCTAACCCCTTTGAAAATTTCGAAAAATGCGCCAAGAATTCCGAGAAGGCTAACCCCTTTGAAAATTTCGAAAAATGCGCCCAGAATTCCGAGAAGGCTAACCCCTTTGAAAATTTCGAAAAATGCGCCCAGAATTCCGAGAAGGCTAACCCCTTTGAAATTTTCGAAAAATGCGCCCAGAATTCCAAAAAGGGTAACCCCTTTGAAAAATTCGAAAAATGCGCCTAGAATTCCAAGAAGGCTATCCCCTTTCAAAATTTCGAGAAATGCGCCCAGAAGTCCGAGAAGGTTAACTTCTTTGAAAATTACGAAAAATGCGCCCAGAATTCCGAGAAGGCTAACCTCTTTGAAAATTACGAAAAATACGCCGAGAATTCCGAGAAGTCTAACCCCTTTGAAAATTTCGAAAAATGCGCACAGAATTCCGAGAAGGCTAACCCCTTTGAAAATATCGAAAAATGCGCCCAGAATTCCGAAAAGGCTAAACCCTTTGAAAATTTCGAAAAAGGCGCCCAGAATTCCGAGAAGGCTAACCCCTTTGAAAATTTCGAAAAATGCGCCCAGAATTCCGAGAAGGCTAACCCCTTTGAAAATTTCGAAAAATGCGCCCAAAATTCCGAGAAGGCTAACCCCTTTGAAAATTTCGAAAAATGCGCCCAGAATTCCGAGAAGGCTAACCCCTTTGAAAATTTCGAAGAATGCGCCCAAAATTCCGAGATGGCTAACCCCTTTGAAAATTTCGAAAAATGCGCCCAGAATTCCGAGAAGGCTAACCCCTTAAAAAATTTAGAAAAATGCGCCCAGAATTCCGAGAAGGCTAACCCCTTTGAAAATTTCGAAAAATGCGCCCAGAATTCCGAGAAGGCTAACCCCTTTGAAAATTTCGAAAAATGCGCCCAGAATTCCGAGAAGGTTAACCCCTTTGAAAATTTCGAAAAATGCGCCCAGAATTCCGAGAAGGCTAACCCCTATGAAAATTTCGAAAAATGCGCCCAGAATTCCGAGAAGGCTAACTCCTTTGAAATTTTGGAAAAATGCGCCCAGAATTCCGAAAAGGCTAACCCCTTTGAAATTTTCGAAAAATGCGCCCAGAATTCCGAAAAGGCTAACCCCTTTGTAAATATCGAAAAATGCGCCTAGAATTCCGAGAAGGCTAACCCCTTTGAAAATTTCGAGAAATGCGCCCAGAATTCCGAGAAGGTTAACCCCTTTGAAAATTTCGAAAAATGCGCCCTGAATTTCCGAGAAGGCTAACCCCTTTGAAAATTTCGAATAATGCGCCCAGAATTCCGAGAAGGCTAACCCCTTTGAAAATTTCGAAAAATGCGCCCAGAATTCCGAGAAGGCTAACCCCTATGAAAATTTCGAAAAATGCGCCCAGAATTCGGAGAAGGCGAACCCCTTTGAAATTTTGGAAAAATGCGCCCAGAATTCCGAAAAGGGTAACCCCTTTGAAAAATTCGAAAAATGCGCCTAGAATTCCGAGAAGGCTAACCCCTTTGAAAATTTCGAGAAATGCGCCCAGAATTCCGAGGTTAACTTCTTTGAAAATTACGAAAAATGCGCCCAGAATTCCGAGAAGGCTAACCTCTTTGAAAATTACGAAAAATACGCCGAGAATTCGGAGAAGGCTAACCCCTTTGAAAATTTCGAAAAATGCGCACAGAATTCCGAGAAGGCTAACCCCTTTGAAAGTATCGAAAAATGCGCCCAGAATTCCGAAAAGGCTAAACCCTTTGAAAATTTCGAAAAAGGCGCCCAGAATTCCGAGAAGGCTAACCCCTTTGAAAATTTCGAAAAATACGCCCAGAATTCCGAAAAGGCTAACCCCTTTGAAAATTTCGAAAAATGCGCCCAAAATTCCGAGAAGGCTAACCCCTTTGAAAATTTCGAAAAATGCACCCAGAATTTCGAGAAGGCTAACCCTTTTGAAAATTTCGAAAAATGCGCCCAGAATTCCGAGAAGGCTAACCCCTTTGAAAATTTCGAAAAATGCGCCCAGAATTCCGAGAAGGCTAACCCCTTTGAAAATTTCGAAAAATGCGCCCAGAATTCCGAGAAGGCTAACCCCTTTGAAAATTTCGAAAAATGCGCCCAGAATTCCGAGAAGACTAACCCCTTTGAAAATTTCGAGAAGGCTAACCCCTATGAAAATTTTGAAAAATGCGCCCAGAATTCCGAGAAGGCTAACCCCTTTGAAAATTTCGAAAAATGCGCACAGAATTCAGAAAGGCTAACCCCTTTGAAAATTTGGAAAAATGCGCCCAAAATTCCTTTGAAAATTTCGAAAAATGCGCCAAGAATTCCGAGAAGGCTAACCCCTTTGAAAATTTCGAAAAATGCGCCCAGAATTCCGAGAAGGCTAACCCCTTTGAAAATTTCGAAAAATGCGCCCAGAATTCCTAGAAGGCTAACCAATTTGAAATTTTCGAAAAATGCGCCCAGAATTCCGAAAAGGGTAACCCCTTTGAAAAATTCGAAAAATGCGCCTAGAATTCCAAGAAGGCTAACCCCTTTCAAAATTTCGAGAAATGCGCCCAGAATTCCGAGAAGGTTAACTTCTTTGAAAATTACGAAAAATGCGCCCAGAATTCCGAGAAGGCTAACCTCTTTGAAAATTACGAAAAATACGCCGAGAATTCCGAGAAGGCTAACCCCTTTGAAAATTTCGAAAAATGCGCACAGAATTCCGAGAAGGCTAACCCCTTTGAAAATATCGAAAAATGCGCCCAGAATTCCGAAAAGGCTAAACCCTTTGAAAATTTCGAAAAAGGCGCCCAGAATTCCGAGAAGGCTAACCCCTTTGAAAATTTCGAAAAATGCGCCCAGAATTCCGAGAAGGCTAACCCCTTTGAAAATTTCGAAAAATGCGCCCAAAATTCCGAGAAGGCTAACCCCTTTGAAAATTTCGAAAAATGCGCCCAGAATTCCGAGAAGGCTAACCCCTTTGAAAATTTCGAAGAATGCGCCCAAAATTCCGAGAAGGCTAACCCCTTTGAAAATTACGAAAAATGCGCCCAGAATTCCGAGAAGGCTAACCCCTTTGAATATTTCGAAAAATGCGCCCAGAATTCCGAGAAGGCTAACCCCTTTGAAAATTTCGAAAAATGCGCCCAGAATTCCGAGAAGGCTAACCCCTTTGAAAATTTCGAAAAATGCGCCCAGAATTCCGAGAAGGTTAACCCCTTTGAAAATTTCGAAAAATGCGCTCAGAATTCCGAGAAGGCTAACCCCTATGAAAATTTCGAAAAATGCGCCCAGAATTCCGAGAAGGCTAACTCCTTTGAAATTTTGGAAAAATGCGCCCAGAATTCCGAAAAGGCTAACCCCTTTGAAATTTTCGAAAAATGCGCCCAGAATTCCGAAAAGGCTAACCCCTTTGAAAATATCGAAAAATGCGCCTAGAATTCCGAGAAGGCTAACCCCTTTGAAAATTTCGAGAAATGCGCCCAGAATTCCGAGAAGGTTAACCCCTTTGAAAATTTCGAAAAATGAAGCCCAGAATTCCGAGAAGGCTAACCCCTTTGAAAATTTCGAAAAATGCGCCCTGAATTTCCGAGAAGGCTAACCCCTTTGAAAATTTCGAAAAATGCGCCCAGAATTCCGAGAAGGCTAACCCCTATGAAAATTTCGAAAAATGCGCCCAGAATTCGGAGAAGGCGAACCCCTTTGAAATATTGGAAAAATGCGCCCAGAATTCCGAAAAGGGTAACCCCTTTGAAAATTTCGAAAAATGCGCCCAGAATTCCGAGAAGGCTAACCCCTATGAAAATTTCGAAAAATGCGCCCAGAATTCCGAAAAGGGTAACCCCTTTGAAAAATTCGAAAAATGCGCCCAGAATTCCGAGAAGGCTAACCTCTTTGAAAATTTCGAAAAATGCGCCCAGAATTCCTAGAAAGCAAACCCCTTTGAAAATTTCGAAAAATGCGCCCAAAATTCCGGGAAGGCTAACCCCTTTGAAAATTTCGAAAAATGCGCCCAGAATTCCGAGAAGGCTAACCTCTTTGAAAATTTCGAAAAATGCGCCTAGAATTCCGAGAAGGCTCCTTTGAAAATTTCGAGAAATGCGCCCAGAATTCCGAGAAGGCTAACCCCTTTGAAAATTTCGAAAAATGAAGCCCAGAATTCCGAGAAGGCTTAACCCCTTTGAAAATTTCGAAAAATGCGCCCAGAATTCCGAGAAGGCTAACACCTTTCAAAATTTCGAAAAATGCGCCCTGAATTCCGAGAAGGCTAACCCCTTTCAAAATTTCGAAAAATGCGCCCAGAATTCCGAGAAGGCTAACCTCTTTGAAAATTTCGAAAAATGCGCCCAGAATTCCGAGAAGGCTAACCCCTTTGAAAATTACGAAAAATGCGCCCAGAATTCCGAGAAGGCTAACCCCTTTGAAAATTTCGAAAAATGCGCCCAGAATTCCGAGAAGGCTAACCCCTTCCAAAATTTCGAAAAATGTGCCCAGAATTCCGAAAACTTCGAAAAAGGCGCCCAGAATTCCGAGAAGGCTAACCCCTTTGAAAATTTCGAAAAATGCGCCCAGAATTCCGAGAAGGCCAACCCCTTTGAAAATTTCGAAAAACGCGCCCAGAATTCCGAGAAAGCTAACCGCTTTGAAAATTTCGAAAAATGTGCCCATAATTCCGAGAAGACTAACCCCTTTGAAAATTTCGAAAAATGCGCCCAAATTTCCGAGAAGGCTAACCCCTTTGAAAATTTCGAAAAATGCGCCCAGAATTCCGAGAAGGTTAAACCCTATGAAAATTTTGAAAAATGCGCCCAGAATTCCGAGAAGGCTAACCCTTTTGAAAATTTCGAAAAATGCGCCCAGAATTCCGAGAAGGCTAACCCCTTTGAAAATTTCGAAAAATGCGCCCAGAATTCCGAGAAGGCTAACCCCTTTGAAAATTTCGAAAAAAGCGCCCAGAATTCCGAGAAGGCTAACCCCTTTGAAAATTTCGAAAAATGCGCCCAGAATTCCGAGAAGACTAGCCCCTTTGAAAATTTCGAGAAGGCTAACCCCTATGAAAATTTTGAAAAATGCGCCCAGAATTCCGAGAAGGCTAACCCGTTTGAAAATTTCGAAAAATGCGCCCAGAATTCCGAGAAGGCTAACCCCTTTGAAAATTTCGAAAAATGCGCCCAGAATTCCGAGAAGGCCAACCCCTTTGAAAAATTCGAAAAATGCGCCCAGAATTCCTAGAAGGCTACCTAACCCCTTTGAAAATTTCGAAAAAAGCGCCCAGAATTCCGAGAAGGCTAACCCCTTTGAAAATTTCGAAAAATGCGCCCAGAATTCCGAGAAGGCTAACCCCTTTGAAAATTTCGAAAAATGCGCCCAGAATTCCGACCCTTTGAAAATTTCGAAAAACTCGCCCAGAATTCCGAGAAGGATAACCCCTATGAAAATTTCAAAAAATGCGCCCAGAATTCCGAGAAGGCATACCCCTTTGAAATTTTGGAAAAATGCGCCCAGAATTCCCAAAAAGGCTAACCCCTTTGAAAATTTCGAAAAATGAAGCCCAGAATTCCGAGAAGGCTTTGAAAAATGCGCCCAGAATTCCGAGAAGGCTAACCCCTTTGAAAATTTCGAAAAATGCGCCCAGAATTCCGAAAAGGCTAAACCCTTTGAAAATTTCGAAAAATGCGCCCAGAATTCCGAGAAGGCTAACCCCTTTGAAAATTTCGAAAAATGCGCCCAGAATTCCGGGAAGGCTAACCCCTTTGAAATTTTCGAAAAATGCGCCCAGAATTCCGAGAAGGCTAACCCCTCTGAAATTTTCGAAAAATGCGCCCAGAATTACGAGAAGGCTAATCCCTTTGAAAATTTCGAAAAATGCGCCCAGAATTCCGAGAAGGCTAACCCCTTTGAAAATTTCGAAAAAATCGCCCAGAATTCCGAGAAGGCTAACCCCTTTGAAAATTTCGAAAAATGCGCCTAGAATTCCGAGAAGGCTAACTCCTTTGAAAATTTCGAGAAATGCGCCCAGAATTCCGAGAAGGCTAACCCCTTTGAAAATTTCGAAAAATGAAGCCCAGAATTCCGAGAAGGCTAACCCCTTTGATAATTTCGAAAAATGCGCCCAGAATTCCGAGAAGGCTAACCTCTTTGAAAATTTCGAAAAATGCGCCCAGAATTCCGAGAAGGATAACCCCTTTGAAAATTACGAAAAATGCGCACAGAATTCAGAGAAGGCTAACCCCTTTCAAAATTTCGAAAAATGCGCCCAGAATTCCAAAAAGGCTAAACCCTTTGAAAACTTCGAAAAAGGCGCCCAGAATTCCGAGAAGGCTAACCCCTTTGAAAATTTCGAAAAATGCGCCCAGAATTCCGAGAAGGCTAACCCCTTTGAAAATTTCGAAAAACGCGCTTAAAATTCCGAGAAGGCTAACCCCTTTGAAAATTTCGAAAAATGCGCCCAGAATTCCGAGAAAGCAAACCCCTTTGAAAATTTCGAAAAATGCGCCCAAAATTCCGAGAAGGCTAACCTCTTTGAAAATTTCGAAAAATGCGCCCAGAATTCCGAGAAGGCTAACCTCTTTGAAAATTTCGAAAAATGCGCCTAGAATTCCGAGAAGGCTCCTTTGAAAATTTCGAGAAATGCGCCCAGAATTCCGAAAAAGCTAACCCCTTTGAAAATTTCGAAAAATGAAGCCCAGAATTCCGAGAAGGCTTAACCCCTTTGAAAATTTCGAAAAATGCGCCCAGAATTCCGAGAAGGCTAACCCCTTTCAAAATTTCGAAAAATGCGCCCTGAATTCCGAGAAGGCTAACCCCTTTCAAAATTCCGAAAAATGCGCCCAGAATTCCGAGAAGGCTAACCTCTTTGAAAATTTCGAAAAATGCGCCCAGAATTCCGAGAAGGCTAACCCCTTTGAAAATTACGAAAAATGCGCCCAGAATTCCGAGAAGGCTAACCCCTTTGAAAATTTCGAAAAATGCGCCCAGAATTCAGAGAAGGCTAACCCCTTCCAAAATTTCGAAAAATGTGCCCAGAATTCCGAAAACTTCGAAAAAGGCGCCCAGAATTCCGAGAAGGCTAACCCCTTTGAAAATTTCGAAAAATGCGCCCAGAATTCCGAGAAAGCAAACCCCTTTGAAAATTTCGAAAAATGCGCCCAAAATTCCGAGAAGGCAAACCCCTTTGAAAATTTCGAAAAATGCGCCCAGAATTCCGAGAAGGCTAACCCCTTTGAAAATTTCGAAAAATGCGCCCAGAATTCCGAGAAGGCTAACCCCTTTGAAAATTTCGAAAAACGCGCCCAGAATTCCGAGAAAGCTAACCGCTTTGAAAATTTCGAAAAATGTGCCCATAATTCCGAGAAGACTAACCCCTTTGAAAATTTCGAAAAATGCGCCCAGATTTACGAGAAGGCTAACCCCTTTGAAAATTTCGAAAAATGCGCCCAGAATTCCGAGAAGGCTAACCCCTTTGAAAATTTCGAAAAATGCGCCCTGAATTCCGAGAAGGATAACCCCTTTGAAAATTTCGAAAAATGCGCCCAGAATTCCGAGAAGGCTAACCCCTTTGAAAATTACGAA
Organism: Ectobius pallidus; assembly: GCA_964059195.1. NCBI lineage: Eukaryota > Metazoa > Arthropoda > Insecta > Blattodea > Ectobiidae > Ectobius > Ectobius pallidus. Next base: position 63,462,127 of record CAXKWD010000003.1, on the reverse strand, counting down.
AAATGCGCCCAGAATTCCGAGAAGGCTAACCTCTTTGAAAATTACGAAAAATGCGACGAGAATTCCGAGAAGGCTAACCCCTTTGAAAATTTCGAAAAATGCGCCCAGAATTCCGAGAAGGCTAACCCCTTTGAAAATTTCGAAAAATGCGCCCAGAATTCCGAGAAGGCTAACCCCTTTGAAATTTTCGAAAAATGCGCCCAGAATTCCGAGAAGGCTAAAACCTTTGAAAATTTCGAGAAGTGCGCCCAGAATTCCGAGAAGGCTAACCCCTTTGAAAATTACGAAAAATGCTCCCAGAATTCCGAGAAGGCTAACCTCTTTGAAAATTTCGAAAAATGCGCACAGAATTCAGAGAAGGCTAACCCCTTTGAAAATTTCGAAAAATGCTCACAAAATTCCGAAAAGGCTAAACCCTTTGAAAATTTCGAAAAAGGCGCCCAGAATTCCGAGAAGGCTAACCCCTTTGAAAATTTCGAAAAATGCGCCCAGAATTCCGAGAAGGCTAACCCCTTTGAAAATTTCGAAAAATGCGCCCAGAATTCCGAGAAGGCTAACCCCTTTGAAAAATTCGAAAAATGTGCCCAAAATTCCGACAAGGCTAACCCCTTTGAAAATTACGAAAAATGCGCCCAGAATTCCGAGAAGGCTAACCCCTATGAAAATTTCGTAAAATGCACCCAGAATTCTGAGATGGCTAACCCCTTTGAAATTTTCGAAAAATGCGCCCAGAAATCCGAGAAGGCTAACCCCTTTGAAAATTTCGAAAAATGCGCCCAGAATTCCGAGAAGGCTAACCCCTTTGAAAATTTCGAAAAATGCGCCCAGAATTGCGAGAAGGCTAACCCCTTTGAAAATTTCGAAAAATGCGCCCAGAATTCCGAGAAGGCTAACCCCTTTGAAAATTTCGAAAAATGCGCCCAGAATTCCGAGAAGGCTAACCCCTTTGAAATTTTCGAAAAATGCGCCCAGAATTCCGAGAAGGATAACACCTTTGAAAATTTCGAGAAGTGCGCCCAGAATTCCGAGAAGGCTAACCCTTTGAAAATTACGAAAAATGCTCCCAGAATTCCGAGAAGGCTAACCTCTTTGAAAATTTCGAAAAATGCGCACAGAATTCAGAGAAGGCTAACCCCTTTGAAAATTTCGAAAAATGCGCACAAAAATCCGAAAAGGCTAAACCCTTTGAAAATTTCGAAAAAGGCGCCCAGAATTCCGAGAAGGCTAACCCCTTTGAAACTTCGAAAAATGCGCCCAGAATTCCGAGAAGGCTAACCCCTTTGAAAATTTCCAAAAATGCGCCCAAAATTCCGAGAAGGCTAACCCGTTTGAAAATTTCGAAAAATGCGCCCAGAATTCCGAGAAGGCTAACCCCTTTGAAAATTTCGAAAAATGCGCCCAAAATTCCGACAAGGCTAACTCCTTTGAAAATTTCGAGAAATGCGCCCAGAATTCCGAGAAGGCTAACCCCTTTGAAAATTTCGAAAAATGAAGCCCAGAATTCCGAGAAGGCTAACCCCTTTGATAATTTCGAAAAATGCGCCCAGAATTCCGAGAAGGCTAACCTCTTTGAAAATTTCAAAAAATGCGCCCAGAATTCCGAGAAGGATAACCCCTTTGAAAATTACGAAAAATGCGCACAGAATTCAGAGAAGGCTAACCCCTTTCAAAATTTCGAAAAATGCGCCCAGAATTCCAAAAAGGCTAAACCCTTTGAAAACTTCGAAAAAGGCGCCCAGAATTCCGAGAAGGCTAACCCCTTTGAAAATTTCGAAAAATGCGCCCAGAATTCCGAGAAGGCTAACCCCTTTGAAAATTTCGAAAAACGAGCCCAAAATTCCGAGAAGGCTAACCCCTTTGAAAATTTCGAAAAATGCGCCCAGAATTCCGAGAAAGCAAACCCCTTTGAAAATTTCGAAAAATTCGCCCAAAATTCCGAGAAGGCTAACCCCTTTGAAAATTTCGAAAAATGCGCCCAGAATTCCGAGAAGGCTAACCTCTTTGAAAATTTCGAAAAATGCGCCTAGAATTCCGAGAAGGCTCCTTTGAAAATTTCGAGAAATGCGCCCAGAATTCCGAGAAGGCTAACCCCTTTGAAAATTTCGAAAAATGAAGCCCAGAATTCCGAGAAGGCTTAACCAATTTGAAAATTTCGAAAAATGCGCCCAGAATTCCGAGAAGGCTAACACCTTTCAAAATTTCGAAAAATGCGCCCTGAATTCCGAGAAGGCTAAACCCTTTCAACATTTCGAAAAATGCGCCCAGAATTCCGAGAAGGCTAACCTCTTTGAAAATTTCGAAAAATGCGCCCAGAATTCCGAGAAGGCTAACCCCTTTGAAAATTACGAAAAATGCGCCCAGAATTCCGAGAAGGCTAACCCCTTTGAAAATTTCGAAAAATGCGCCCAGAATTCCGAGAAGGCTAACCCCTTCCAAAATTTCGAAAAACGTGCCCAGAATTCCGAAAACTTCGAAAAAGGCGCCCAGAATTCCGAGAAGGCTAACCCCTTTGAAAATTTCGAAAAATGCGCCCAGAATTCCGAGAAAGCAAACCCCTTTGAAAATTTCGAAAAATGCGCCCAAAATTCCGAGAAGGCTAACCCCTTTGAAAATTTCGAAAAATGCGCCCAGAATTCCGAGAAGGCTAACCCCTTTGAAAATTTCGAAAAATGCGCCCAGAATTCCGAGAAGGCCAACCCCTTTGAAAATTTCGAAAAACGCGCCCAGAATTCCGAGAAAGCTAACCGCTTTAAAATTTCGAAAAATGTGCCCATAATTCCGAGAAGACTAACCCCTTTGAAAATTTCGAAAAATGCGCCCAAATTTCCGAGAAGGCTAACCCCTTTGAAAATTTCGAAAAATGCGCCCAGAATTCCGAGAAGGCTAACCCCTTTGAAAATTTCGAAAAATGCGCCCAGAATTCCGAGAAGGTTAAACCCTATGAAAATTTCGAAAAATGCGCCTAGAATTCCGAAAAGGCTAACCCCTTTGAAAATTTCGAAAAATGCGCCCAGAATTCCGAGAAGGCTAACCCCTCTGAAATTTTCGAAAAATGCGCCCAGAATTCCGAGAAGGCTAACCCCTTTGAAAATTTCGAAAAAAGCGCCCAGAATTCCGAGAAGGCTAACCCCTTTGAAAATTTCGAAAAATGCGCCCAGAATTCCGAGAAGACTAGCCCCTTTGAAAATTTCGAGAAGGCTAACCCCTATGAAAATTTTGAAAAATGCGCCCAGAATTCCGAGAAGGCTAACCCGTTTGAAAATTTCGAAAAATGCGCCCAGAATTCCGAGAAGGCTAACTCCTTTGAAAATTTCGAGAAATGCGCCCAGAATTCCGAGAAGGCTAACCCCTTTGAAAATTTCGAAAAATGAAGCCCAGAATTCCGAGAAGGCTAACCCCTTTGATAATTTCGAAAAATGCGCCCAGAATTCCGAGAAGGCTAACCTCTTTGAAAATTTCGAAAAATGCGCCCAGAATTCCGAGAAGGATAACCCCTTTGAAAATTACGAAAAATGCGCACAGAATTCAGAGAAGGCTAACCCCTTTCAAAATTTCGAAAAATGCGCCCAGAATTCCAAAAAGGCTAAACCCTTTGAAAACTTCGAAAAATGCGCCCAGAATTCCGAGAAGGCTAACCCCTTTGAAAATTTCGAAAAATGCGCCCAGAATTCCGAGAAGGCTAACCCCTTTGAAAATTTCGAAAAATGCGCCCAGAATTCCGACCCTTTGAAAATTTCGAAAAACGCGCCCAGAATTCCGAGAAGGATAACCCCTATGAAAATTTCAAAAAATGCGCCCAGAATTCCGAGAAGGCATACCCCTTTGAAATTTTGGAAAAATGCGCCCAGAATTCCCAAAAAGGCTAACCCCTTTGAAAATTTCGAAAAATGAAGCCCAGAATTCCGAGAAGGCTAACCCCTTTGAAAATTTCGAAAATTGCGCCCAGAATTCCGAGAAGGCTTTGAAAAATGCGCCCAGAATTCCGAGAAGGCTAACCCCTTTGAAAATTTCGAAAAATGCGCCCAGAATTCCGAAAAGGCTAAACCCTTTGAAAATTTCGAAAAATGCGCCCAGAATTCCGAGAAGGCTAACCCCTTTGAAAATTTCGAAAAATGCGCCCAGAATTCCGAGAAGGCTAACCCCTCTGAAATTTTCGAAAAATGCGCCCAGAATTACGAGAAGGCTAATCCCTTTGAAAATTTCGAAAAATGCGCCCAGAATTCCGAGAAGGCTAACCCCTTTGAAAATTTCGAAAAAATCGCCCAGAATTCCGAGAAGGCTAACCCCTTTGAAAATTTCGAAAAATGCGCCTAGAATTCCGAGAAGGCTAACTCCTTTGAAAATTTCGAGAAATGCGCCCAGAATTCCGAGAAGGCTAACCCCTTTGAAAATTTCGAAAAATGAAGCCCAGAATTCCGAGAAGGCTAACCCCTTTGATAATTTCGAAAAATGCGCCCAGAATTCCGAGAAGGCAAACCTCTTTGAAAATTTCGAAAAATGCGCCCAGAATTCCGAGAAGGATAACCCCTTTGAAAATTACGAAAAATGCGCACAGAATTCAGAGAAGGCTAACCCCTTTCAAAATTTCGAAAAATGCGCCCAGAATTCCAAAAAGGCTAAACCCTTTGAAAACTTCGAAAAATGCGCCCAGAATTCCGAGAAGGCTAACCCCTTTGAAAATTTCGAAAAATGCGCCCAGAATTCCGAGAAGGCTAACCCCTTTGAAAATTTCGAAAAATGCGCCCAGAATTCCGACCCTTTGAAAATTTCGAAAAACGCGCCCAGAATTCCGAGAAGGATAACCCCTATGAAAATTTCAAAAAATGCGCCCAGAATTCCGAGAAGGCATACCCCTTTGAAATTTTGGAAAAATGGGCCCAGAATTCCCAAAAAGGCTAACCCCTTTGAAAATTTCGAAAAATGAAGCCCAGAATTCCGAGAAGGCTAACCCCTTTGAAAATTTCGAAAATTGCGCCCAGAATTCCGAGAAGGCTTTGAAAAATGCGCCCAGAATTCCGAGAAGGCTAACCCCTTTGAAAATTTCGAAAAATGCGCCCAGAATTCCGAAAAGGCTAAACCCTTTGAAAATTTCGAAAAATGCGCCCAGAATTCCGAGAAGGCTAACCCCTTTGAAAATTTCGAAAAATGCGCCCAGAATTCCGAGAAGGCTAACCCCTTTGAAAATTTCGAAAAATGCGCCCAGAATTCCGAGAAGGCTAACCCCTCTGAAATTTTCGAAAAATGCGCCCAGAATTACGAGAAGGCTAATCCCTTTGAAAATTTCGAAAAATGCGCCCAGAATTCCGAGAAGGCTAACCCCTTTGAAAATTTCGAAAAAATCGCCCAGAATTCCGAGAAGGCTAACCCCTTTGAAAATTTCGAAAAATGCGCCTAGAATTCCGAGAAGGCTAACTCCTTTGAAAATTTCGAGAAATGCGCCCAGAATTCCGAGAAGGCTAACCCCTTTGAAAATTTCGAAAAATGAAGCCCAGAATTCCGAGAAGGCTAACCCCTTTGATAATTTCGAAAAATGCGCCCAGAATTCCGAGAAGGCTAACCTCTTTGAAAATTTCGAAAAATGCGCCCAGAATTCCGAGAAGGATAACCCCTTTGAAAATTACGAAAAATGCGCACAGAATTCAGAGAAGGCTAACCCCTTTCAAAATTTCGAAAAATGCGCCCAGAATTCCAAAAAGGCTAAACCCTTTGAAAACTTCGAAAAAGGCGCCCAGAATTCCGAGAAGGCTAACCCCTTTGAAAATTTCGAAAAATGCGCCCAGAATTCCGAGAAGGCTAACCCCTTTGAAAATTTCGAAAAACGCGCTTAAAATTCCGAGAAGGCTAACCCCTTTGAAAATTTCGAAAAATGCGCCCAGAATTCCGAGAAAGCAAACCCCTTTGAAAATTTCGAAAAATGCGCCCAAAATTCCGAGAAGGCTAACCTCTTTGAAAATTTCGAAAAATGCGCCCAGAATTCCGAGAAGGCTAACCTCTTTGAAAATTTCGAAAAATGCGCCTAGAATTCCGAGAAGGCTCCTTTGAAAATTTCGAGAAATGCGCCCAGAATTCCGAGAAGGCTAACCCCTTTGAAAATTTCGAAAAATGAAGCCCAGAATTCCGAGAAGGCTTAACCCCTTTGAAAATTTCGAAAAATGCGCCCAGAATTCCGAGAAGGCTAACCCCTTTCAAAATTTCGAAAAATGCGCCCTGAATTCCGAGAAGGCTAACCCCTTTCAAAATTCCGAAAAATGCGCCCAGAATTCCGAGAAGGCTAACCTCTTTGAAAATTTCGAAAAATGCGCCCAGAATTCCGAGAAGGCTAACCCCTTTGAAAATTACGAAAAATGCGCCCAGAATTCCGAGAAGGCTAACCCCTTTGAAAATTTCGAAAAATGCGCCAGAATTCAGAGAAGGCTAACCCCTTCCAAAATTTCGAAAAATGTGCCCAGAATTCCGAAAACTTCGAAAAAGGCGCCCAGAATTCCGAGAAGGCTAACCCCTTTGAAAATTTCGAAAAATGCGCCCAGAATTCCGAGAAAGCAAACCCCTTTGAAAATTTCGAAAAATGCGCCCAAAATTCCGAGAAGGCTAACCCCTTTGAAAATTTCGAAAAATGCGCCCAGAATTCCGAGAAGGCTAACCCCTTTGAAAATTTCGAAAAATGCGCCCAGAATTCCGAGAAGGCTAACCCCTTTGAAAATTTCGAAAAACGCGCCCAGAATTCCGAGAAAGCTAACCGCTTTGAAAATTTCGAAAAATGTGCCCATAATTCCGAGAAGACTAACCCCTTTGAAAATTTCGAAAAATGCGCCCAGATTTACGAGAAGGCTAACCTCTTTGAAAATTACGAAAAATGCGACGAGAATTCCGAGAAGGCTAACCCCTTTGAAAATTTCGAAAAATGCGCCCAGAATTCCGAGAAGGCTAACCCCTTTGAAAATTTCGAAAAATGCGCCCAGAATTCCGAGAAGGCTAACCCCTTTGAAATTTTCGAAAAATGCGCCCAGAATTCCGAGAAGGCTAAAACCTTTGAAAATTTCGAGAAGTGCGCCCAGAATTCCGAGAAGGCTAACCCCTTTGAAAATTACGAAAAATGCTCCCAGAATTCCGAGAAGGCTAACCTCTTTGAAAATTTCGAAAAATGCGCACAGAATTCAGAGAAGGCTAACCCCTTTGAAAATTTCGAAAAATGCGCACAAAATTCCGAAAAGGCTAAACCCTTTGAAAATTTCGAAAAAGGCGCCCAGAATTCCGAGAAGGCTAACCCCTTTGAAAATTTCGAAAAATGCGCCCAGAATTCCGAGAAGGCTAACCCCTTTGAAAATTTCGAAAAATGCGCCCAGAATTCCGAGAAGGCTAACCCCTTTGAAAAATTCGAAAAATGCGCCCAAAATTCCGACAAGGCTAACCCCTTTGAAAATTACGAAAAATGCGCCCAGAATTCCGAGAAGGCTAACCCCTATGAAAATTTCGTAAAATGCACCCAGAATTCTGAGATGGCTAACCCCTTTGAAATTTTCGAAAAATGCGCCCAGAAATCCGAGAAGGCTAACCCCTTTGAAAATTTCGAAAAATGCGCCCAGAATTCCGAGAAGGCTAACCCCTTTGAAAATTTCGAAAAATGCGCCCAGAATTGCGAGAAGGCTAACCCCTTTGAAAATTTCGAAAAATGCGCCCAGAATTCCGAGAAGGCTAACCCCTTTGAAAATTTCGAAAAATGCGCCCAGAATTCCGAGAAGGCTAACCCCTTTGAAATTTTCGAAAAATGCGCCCAGAATTCCGAGAAGGATAACACCTTTGAAAATTTCGAGAAGTGCGCCCAGAATTCCGAGAAGGCTAACCCTTTGAAAATTACGAAAAATGCTCCCAGAATTCCGAGAAGGCTAACCTCTTTGAAAATTTCGAAAAATGCGCACAGAATTCAGAGAAGGCTAACCCCTTTGAAAATTTCGAAAAATGCGCACAAAAATCCGAAAAGGCTAAACCCTTTGAAAATTTCGAAAAAGGCGCCCAGAATTCCGAGAAGGCTAACCCCTTTGAAACTTCGAAAAATGCGCCCAGAATTCCGAGAAGGCTAACCCCTTTGAAAATTTCCAAAAATGCGCCCAAAATTCCGAGAAGGCTAACCCGTTTGAAAATTTCGAAAAATGCGCCCAGAATTCCGAGAAGGCTAACCCCTTTGAAAATTTCGAAAAATGCGCCCAAAATTCCGACAAGGCTAACTCCTTTGAAAATTTCGAGAAATGCGCCCAGAATTCCGAGAAGGCTAACCCCTTTGAAAATTTCGAAAAATGAAGCCCAGAATTCCGAGAAGGCTAACCCCTTTGATAATTTCGAAAAATGCGCCCAGAATTCCGAGAAGGCTAACCTCTTTGAAAATTTCAAAAAATGCGCCCAGAATTCCGAGAAGGATAACCCCTTTGAAAATTACGAAAAATGCGCACAGAATTCAGAGAAGGCTAACCCCTTTTAAAATTTCGAAAAATGCGCCCAGAATTCCAAAAAAGGCTAAACCCTTTGAAAACTTCGAAAAAGGCGCCCAGAATTCCGAGAAGGCTAACCCCTTTGAAAATTTCGAAAAATGCGCCCAGAATTCCGAGAAGGCTAACCCCTTTGAAAATTTCGAAAAACGCGCCCAAAATTCCGAGAAGGCTAACCCCTTTGAAAATTTCGAAAAATGCGCCCAGAATTCCGAGAAAGCAAACCCCTTTGAAAATTTCGAAAAATGCGCCCAAAATTCCGAGAAGGCTAACCCCTTTGAAAATTTCGAAAAATGCGCCCAGAATTCCGAGAAGGCTAACCTCTTTGAAAATTTCGAAAAATGCGGCTAGAATTCCGAGAAGGCTCCTTTGAAAATTTCGAGAAATGCGCCCAGAATTCCGAGAAGGCTAACCCCTTTGAAAATTTCGAAAAATGAAGCCCAGAATTCCGAGAAGGCTTAACCAATTTGAAAATTTCGAAAAATGCGCCCAGAATTCCGAGAAGGCTAACACCATTCAAAATTTCGAAAAATGCGCCCTGAATTCCGAGAAGGCTAAACCCTTTCAACATTTCGAAAAATGCGCCCAGAATTCCGAGAAGGCTAACCTCTTTGAAAATTTCGAAAAATGCGCCCAGAATTCCGAGAAGGCTAACCCCTTTGAAAATTACGAAAAATGCGCCCAGAATTCCGAGAAGGCTAACCCCTTTGAAAATTTCGAAAAATGCGCCCAGAATTCAGAGAAGGCTAACCCCTTCCAAAATTTCGAAAAATGTGCCCAGAATTCCGAAAACTTCGAAAAAGGCGCCCAGAATTCCGAGAAGGCTAACCCCTTTGAAAATTTCGAAAAATGCGCCCAGAATTCCGAGAAAGCAAACCCCTTTGAAAATTTCGAAAAATGCGCCCAAAATTCCGAGAAGGCTAACCCCTTTGAAAATTTCGAAAAATGCGCCCAGAATTCCGAGAAGGCTAACCCCTTTGAAAATTTCGAAAAATGCGCCCAGAATTCCGAGAAGGCTAACCCCTTTGAAAATTTCGAAAAACGCGCCCAGAATTCCGAGAAAGCTAACCGCTTTGAAAATTTCGACAAATGTGCCCATAATTCCGAGAAGACTAACCCCTTTGAAAATTTCGAAAAATGCGCCCAAATTTCCGAGAAGGCTAACCCCTTTGAAAATTTCGAAAAATGCGCCCAGAATTCCGAGAAGGCTAACCCCTTTGAAAATTTCGAAAAATGCGCCCAGAATTCCGAGAAGGCTTAACCCCTTTGAAAATTTCGAAAAATGCGCCCAGAATTCCGAGAAGGCTAACCCCTTTGAAAATTACGAAAAATGCGCCCAGAATTCCGAGAAGGCTAACCTCTTTGAAAATTACGAAAAATGCGACGAGAATTCCGAGAAGGCTAACCCCTTTGAAAATTTCGAAAAATGCGCTTAGAATTCCGAGAAGGCTAACCCCTTTGAAAATTTCGAAAAATGCGCCCAGAATTCCGAGAAGGCTAACCCCTTTGAAATTTTCGAAAAATGCGCCCAGAATTCCGAGAAGGCTAAAACCTTTGAAAATTTCGAGAAGTGCGCCCAGAATTCCGAGAAGGCTAACCCCTTTGAAAATTACGAAAAATGCTCCCAGAATTCCGAGAAGGCTAACCTCTTTGAAAATTTCGAAAAATGCGCACAGAATTCAGAGAAGGCTAACCCCTTTGAAAATTTCGAAAAATGCGCACAAAATTCCGAAAAGGCTAAACCCTTTGAAAATTTCGAAAAAGGCGCCCAGAATTCCGAGAAGACTAACCCCTTTGAAAATTTCGAAAAATACGCCCAGAATTCCGAGAAGGCTAACCCCTTTGAAAATTTCGAAAAATGCGCCCAGAATTCCGAGAAGGCTAACCCCTTTGAAAATTTCGAAAAATGCGCCCAGAATTCCGAGAAGGCTAACCCCTTTGAAAATTACGAAAAATGCGCCCAGAATTCCGAGAAAGCTAACCCCTATGAAAATTTCGTAAAATGCACCCAGAATTCTGAGATGGCTAACCCCTTTGAAATTTTCGAAAAATGCGCCCAGAAATCCGAGAAGGCTAACCCCTTTGAAAATTTCGAAAAATGCGCCCAGAATTCCGAGAAGGCTAACCCCTTTGAAAATTTCGAAAAATGCGCCCAGAATTCCGAGAAGGCTAACCCCTTTGAAAATTTCGAAAAATGCGCCCAGAATTCCGAGAAGGCTAACCCCTTTGAAAATTTCGAAAAATGCGCCCAGAATTCCGAGAAGGCTAACCCCTTTGAAATTTTCGAAAAATGCGCCCAGAATTCCGAGAAGGCTAACACCTTTGAAAATTTCGAGAAGTGCGCCCAGAATTCCGAGAAGGCTAACCCCTTTGAAAATTACGAAAAATGCTCCCAGAATTCCGAGAAGGCTAAGCTCTTTGAAAATTTCGAAAAACGCGCACAGAATTCAGAGAAGGCTAACCCCTTTGAAAATTTCGAAAAATGCGCACAAAAATCCGAAAAGGCTAAACCCTTTGAAAATTTCGAAAAAGGCGCCCAGAATTCCGAGAAGGCTAACCCCTTTGAAACTTCGAAAAATGCGCCCAGAATTCCGAGAAGGCTAACCCCTTTGAAAATTTCCAAAAATGCGCCCAAAATTCCGAGAAGGCTAACCCGTTTGAAAATTTCGAAAAATGCGCCCAGAATTCCGAGAAGGCTAACCCCTTTGAAAATTTCGAAAAATGCGCCCAAAATTCCGACAAGGCTAGCCCCTTTGAAAATTACGAAAAATGCGCCCAGAATTCCGAGAAGGCTAACCCCTATGAAAATTTCGAAGAATGCACCCAGAATTCTGAGATGGCTAACCCCTTTGAAAATTTCGAAAAATGCGCCCAGAATTCCGAGAAGGCTAACCCCTTTGAAAATTTCGAAAAATGCGCCCAGAATTCCGAGAAGGCTAACCCCTTCGAAAATTTCGAAAAATGCGCCCAGATTTCCGTTAAGGCTCACCCCTTTGAAAATTTCGAAAAATGCGCCCAGAATTCCGAGAAGGCTAACCCCTTTGAAAATTTCGAAAAATGCGCCCAGAATTCCGAGAAGGCTAACCCCTTTGAAAATTTCGAAAAATGCGCCCAGAATTCCGAAAAGGCTAACCCCTATGAAATTTTCGAAAAATGCGCCCAGAATTCCGAAAAGGCTAACCCATTTGAAAATTTCGAAAAATGCGCCCAGAATTCCGAGAAGGCTAACCCCTTTGAAAATTTCGAAAAATGCGCCCAGAATTCCGAAAAGGCTAACCCCTTTGAAAATTTCGAAAAATGCGCCCAGAATTCCGAGAAGGCTAACCCCTTTGAAAATTTCGAAAAATGCCCCCAGAATTCCGAGAAGGCTAACCCCTTTGAAAATTTCGAATAATGCGCCCAGAATTCCGAGAAGGCTAACACCTTTGAAAATTTCGAAAAATGCGCTCAGAATTCCGAGAAGGCTAACCCCTTTGAAAATTTCGAAAAATGCGCCCAGAATTCCGAGAAGACTAACCCCATTGAAAATTTCGAAAAATACGCCCAGATTTCCGAAAAGGCTAACCCCTTTGAAAATTTCGAAAAATGCGCCCAGAATCCCGAGAAGGCTAACCCCTTTGTAGATTTCGAAAAATGCGCCCAGAATTCCGAGAAGGCTAACCCCTTTGAAAATTTCGAAAAATGCGCTCAGAATTCCGAGAAGGCTAACCCCTTTGAAAATTTCGAAAAATGCGCCCAGAATTCCGAGAAGACTAACCCCTTTGAAAATTTCGAAAAATACGCCAAGATTTCCGAAAAGGCTACCCCCTTTGAAAATTTCGAAAAATGCGCCCCGAATCCCGAGAAGGCTAACCCCTTTGAAAATTTCGAAAAATGCGCCCAAAATTCCGAGAAGGCTAACCCCTTTGAAAATTTCGAAAAATGCGCTCAGAATTCCGAGAAGGCTACCCCTTTGAAAATTTCGAAAAATGCGCCCAGAATTCCGAGAAGACTAACCCCTTTGAAAATTTCGAAAAATGCGCCCTGAATCCCGAGAAGGCTAACCCCTTTGAAAATTTCGAAAAATGCGCATAGAATTCCGAGAAGGCTAACCCCTTTGAAAATTTCGAAAAATGCGCCCAGAATTCCGAGAAGGCTAACCCCTTTGAAAATTTCGAAAAATGCGCCCAGAATTCCGAAAAGGCTAAACTCTTTGAAAATTTCGAAAAATGCGCCCAGAATTCCGAGAAGGCTAACCCCTCTGAAAATTTCGAATAATGCTCCCAGAATTCCGAGAAGGCTAACCCCATCTGAAAATTTCGAAAAATACGCCCAGAATTCCGAGAAGGCTAACCCCTTTGAAATTTTCGAAAAATGCGCCCAGAATTCCGAAAAGTCTAACCCCTTTGAAAATATCGAAAAATGCGCCTAGAATTCCGAGAAGGATATCCCCTTTGAAAATTTCGAGAAATGCGCCCAGAATTCCGAGAAGGTTAACCCCTTTGAAAATTTCGAAAAATGCGCCCAGAATTCCGAGAAGGCTAACCCCTTTGAAAATTTCGAAAAATGCGCCCAGAATTCCGAGAAGTCTAACCCCTATGAAAATTTCGAAAAATGCGCCCAGAATTCGGAGAAGGCGAACCCCTTTGAAATTTTGGAAAAATGCGCCCAGAATTCCGAAAAGGCTAACCCCTTTGAAATTTTCGAAAAATGCGCCCAGAATTCCGAAAAGGCTAACCCCTTTGAAAATATCGAAAAATGCGCCTATAATTCCGAGAAGGCTAACCCCTTTGAAAATTTCGAGAAATGCGCCCAGAATTCCGAGAAGGTTAACCCCTTTGAAAATTTCGAAAAACGAAGCCCAGAATTCCGAGAAGACTAACCCCTTTGAAAATTTCGAAAAATGCGCCCTGAATTTCCGAGAAGGCTAACCCCTTTGAAAATTTCGAAAAATGCGCCCAGAATTCCGAGAAGGCTAACCTCTTTGAAAATTTCGAAAAATGCGCCCAAAATTCCAAAATTCCTTTGAAAATTTCGAAAAATGCGCCCAGAATTGCGAGAAGGCTAACCCTTTTGAAAATATCGAAAAATGCGACTAGAATTCCGAGAAGGCTAACCCCTATGAAATTTTCGAAAAATGCGCCCAGAATTCCGAAAAGGCTAACCCCTTTGAAAATTTCGAAAAATGCGCCCAGAATTCCGAGAAGGCTAACCCCTTTGAAAATTTCGAAAAATGCGCTCAGAATTCCGAGAAGGCTAACCCCTTTGAAAATTTCGAAAAATGCGCCCAGAATTCCGAGAAGACTAACCCCTTTGAAAATTTCGAAAAATACGCCAAGATTTCCGAAAAGGCTACCCACTTTGAAAATTTCGAAAAATGCGCCCCGAATCCCGAGAAGGCTAACCCCTTTGAAAATTTCGAAAAATGCGCCCAAAATTCCGAGAAGGCTAACCCCTTTGAAAATTTCGAAAAATGCGCTCAGAATTCCGAGAAGGCTAACCCCTTTGAAAATTTCGAAAAATGCGCCCAGAATTCCGAGAAGACTAACCCCTTTGAAAATTTCGAAAAATACGCCAAGATTTCCGAAAAGGCTACCCCCTTTGAAAATTTCGAAAAATGCGCCCTGAATCCCGAGAAGGCTAACCCCTTTGAAAATTTCGAAAAATGCGCATAGAATTCCGAGAAGGCTAACCCCTTTGAAAATTTCGAAAAATGCGCCCAGAATTCCGAGAAGGCTAACCCCTTTGAAAATTTCGAAAAATGCGCCCAGAATTCCGAAAAGGCTAAACTCTTTGAAAATTTCGAAAAATGCGCCCAGAATTCCGAGAAGGCTAACCCCTCTGAAAATTTCGAATAATGCTCCCAGAATTCCGAGAAGGCTAACCCCATCTGAAAATTTCGAAAAATACGCCCAGAATTCCGAGAAGGCTAACCCCTTTGAAATTTTCGAAAAATGCGCCCAGAATTCCGAAAAGGCTAACCCCTTTGAAAATATCGAAAAATGCGCCTAGAATTCCGAGAAGGATATCCCCTTTGAAAATTTCGAGAAATGCGCCCAGAATTCCGAGAAGGTTAACCCCTTTGAAAATTTCGAAAAATGCGCCCAGAATTCCGAGAAGGTTAACCCCTTTGAAAATTTCGAAAAATGAAGCCCAGAATTCTCAGAAGGCTAACCCCTTTGAAAATTTCAAAAAATGCGCCCTGAATTTCCGAGAAGGCTAACCCCTTTGAAAATTTCGAAAAATGCGCCCAGAATTCCGAGAAGGCTAACCCCTTTGAAAATTTCGAAAAAAGCGCCCAGAATTCCGAGAAGGCTAACCCCTATGAAAATTTCGAAAAATTCGCCCAGAATTCGGAGAAGGCGAACCCCTTTGAAATTTTGGAAAAATGCGCCCAGAATTCCGAAAAGGCTAACCCCTTTGAAATTTTCGAAAAATGCGCCCAGAATTCCGAAAAGGCCAACCCCTTAGAAAATATCGAAAAATGTGCCTATAATTCCGAGAAGGCTAACCCCTTTGAAAATTTCGAGAAATGCGCCCAGAATTCCGAGAAGGTTAACCCCTTTGAAAATTTCGAAAAACGAAGCACAGAATTCCGAGAAGGATAACCCCTTTGAAAATTTCGAAAAATGCGCCCTGAATTACCGAGAAGGCTAACCCCTTTGAAAATTTCGAAAAATGCGCCCAGAATTCCGAGAAGGCTAACCTCTTTGAAAATTTCGAAAAATGCGCCCAGAATTCCGAGAAGGCCCCTTTGAAAATTACGAAAAATGCGCCCAGAATTCCGAGAAGGCTAACCCCTTTGAAAATTTCGAAAAATGCGCACAGAATTCAGAGAAGCCTAACCCCTTTGAAAATTTCGAAAAATGCGCCCAAAATTCCGAGAAGGCTAACCCCTTTGAAAATTTCGAAAAATGCGCCCAGAATTTCGAGAAGGCTAACCCTTTTGAAAATATCGAAAAATGCGCCCAGAATTCCGAGAAGGCTAACCCCTTTGAAAATTTCGAGAAATGCGCCCGGAATTCCGAGAAGGTTAACCCCTTTGAAAATTTCGAAAAATGAAGCCCAGAATTCCGAGAAGGCTAACCCCTTTGAAAATTTCGAAAAATGCGCCCTGAATTTCCGAGAAGGCTAACCCCTTTGAAAATTTCGAAAAATGCGCCCAGAATTCCGAGAAGGCTAACCCCTTTGAAAATTTCGAAAAATGCGCCCAGAATTCCGAGAAGGCTAACCCCTATGAAAATTTCGTAAAATGCGCCCAGAATTCGGAGAAGGCGAACCCCTTTGAAATTTTGGAAAAATGCGCCCAGAATTCCGAAAAGGCTAACCCCTTTGAAATTTTCGAAAAATGCGCCGAGAATTCCGAAAAGGCTAACCCCTTTGAAAATATCGAAAAATGCGCCTATAATTCCGAGAAGGCTAACCCCTTTGAAAATTTCGAGAAATGCGCCCAGAATTCCGAGAAGGTTAACCCCTTTGAAAATTTCGAAAAACGAAGCCCAGAATTCCGAGAAGGCTAACCCCTTTGAAAATTTCGAAAAATGCGCCCAAAATTCCGACAAGGCTAACTCCTTTGAAAATTTCGAGAAATGCGCCCAGAATTCCGAGAAGGCTAACCCCTTTGAAAATTTCGAAAAATGAAGCCCAGAATTCCGAGAAGGCTAACCCCTTTGATAATTTCGAAAAATGCGCCCAGAATTCCGAGAAGGCTAACCTCTTTGAAAATTTCGAAAAATGCGCCCAGAATTCCGAGAAGGATAACCCCTTTGAAAATTACGAAAAATGCGCACAGAATTCAGAGAAGGCTAACCCCTTTCAAAATTTCGAAAAATGCGCCCAGAATTCCAAAAAGGCTAAACCCTTTGAAAACTTCGAAAAAGGCGCCCAGAATTCCGAGAAGGCTAACCCCTTTGAAAATTTCGAAAAATGCGCCCAGAATTCCGAGAAGGCTAACCCCTTTGAAAATAGCGAAAAACGCGCCCAAAATTCCGAGAAGGCTAACCCCTTTAAAATTTCGAAAAATGCGCCCAGAATTCCGAGAAAGCAAACCCCTTTGAAAATTTCGAAAAATGCGCCCAAAATTCCGAGAAGGCTAACCCCTTTGAAAATTTCGAAAAATGCGCCCAGAATTCCGAGAAGGCTAACCTCTTTGAAAATTTCGAAAAATGCGCCTAGAATTCCGAGAAGGCTCCTTTGAAAATTTCGAGAAATGCGCCCAGAATTCCGAGAAGGCTAACCCCTTTGAAAATTTCGAAAAATGAAGCCCAGAATTCCGAGAAGGCTTAACCCCTTTGAAAATTTCGAAAAATGCGCCCAGAATTCCGAGAAGGCTAACACCTTTCAAAATTTCGAAAAATGCGCCCTGAATTCCGAGAAGGCTAACCCCTTTCAAAATTTCGAAAAATGCGCCCAGAATTCCGAGAAGGCTAACCCCTTTGAAAATTTCGAAAAATGCGCCCAGAATTCCGAGAAGGCTAACCCCTTTGAAAATTACGAAAAATGCGCCCAGAATTCCGAGAAGGCTAACCCCTTTGAAAATTTCGAAAAATGCGCCCAGAATTCAGAGAAGGCTAACCCCTTCCAAAATTTCGAAAAATGTGCCCAGAATTCCGAAAACTTCGAAAAAGGCGCCCAGAATTCCGAGAAGGCTAACCCCTTTGAAAATTTCGAAAAATGCGCCCAGAATTCCGAGAAAGCAAACCCCTTTGAAAATTTCGAAAAATGCGCCCAAAATTCCGAGAAGGCTAACCCCTTTGAAAATTTCGAAAAATGCGCCCAGAATTCCGAGAAGGCTAACCCCTTTGAAAATTTCGAAAAATGCGCCCAGAATTCCGAGAAGGCTAACCCCTTTGAAAATTTCGAAAAACGCGCCCAGAATTCCGAGAAAGCTAACCGCTTTGAAAATTTCGAAAAATGTGCCCATAATTCCGAGAAGACTAACCCCTTTGAAAATTTCGAAAAATGCGCCCAAATTTCCGAGAAGGCTAACCCCTTTGAAAATTTCGAAAAATGCGCCCAGAATTCCGAGAAGGCTAACCCCTTTGAAAATTTCGAAAAATGCGCCCAGAATTCCGAGAAGGCTAACCCCTTTGAAAATTTCGAAAAATGCGCCCAGAATTCCGAGAAGGCTAACCCCTTTGAAAATTACGAAAAATGCGCCCAGAATTCCGAGAAGGCTAACCTCTTTGAAAATTACGAAAAATGCGACGAGAATTCCGAGAAGGCTAACCCCTTTGAAAATTTCGAAAAATGCGCCCAGAATTCCGAGAAGGCTAACCCCTTTGAAAATTTCGAAAAATGCGCCCAGAATTCCGAGAAGGCTAACCCCTTTGAAATTTTCGAAAAATGCGCCCAGAATTCCGAGAAGGCTAAAACCTTTGAAAATTTCGAGAAGTGCGCCCAGAATTCCGAGAAGGCTAACCCCTTTGAAAATTACGAAAAATGCTCCCAGAATTCCGAGAAGGCTAACCTCTTTGAAAATTTCGAAAAATGCGCACAGAATTCAGAGAAGGCTAACCCCTTTGAAAATTTCGAAAAATGCGCACAAAATTCCGAAAAGGCTAAACCCTTTGAAAATTTCGAAAAAGGCGCCCAGAATTCCGAGAAGACTAACCCCTTTGAAAATTTCGAAAAATGCGCCCAGAATTCCGAGAAGGCTAACCCCTTTGAAAATTTCGAAAAATGCGCCCAGAATTCCGAGAAGGCTAACCCCTTTGAAAAATTCGAAAAATGCGCCCAAAATTCCGACAAGGCTAACCCCTTTGAAAATTACGAAAAATGCGCCCAGAATTCCGAGAAAGCTAACCCCTATGAAAATTTCGTAAAATGCACCCAGAATTCTGAGATGGCTAACCCCTTTGAAATTTTCGAAAAATGCGCCCAGAAATCCGAGAAGGCTAACCCCTTTGAAAATTTCGAAAAATGCGCCCAGAATTCCGAGAAGGCTAACCCCTTTGAAAATTTCGAAAAATGCGCCCAGAATTCCGAGAAGGCTAACCCCTTTGAAAATTTCGAAAAATGCGCCCAGAATTCCGAGAAGGCTAACCCCTTTGAAAATTTCGAAAAATGCGCCCAGAATTTCGAGAAGGCTAACCCCTTTGAAATTTTCGAAAAATGCGCCCAGAATTCCGAGAAGGCTAACACCTTTGAAAATTTCGAGAAGTGCGCCCAGAATTCCGAGAAGGCTAACCCCTTTGAAAATTACGAAAAATGCTCCCAGAATTCCGAGAAGGCTAACCTCTTTGAAAATTTCGATAAACGCGCACAGAATTCAGAGAAGGCTAACCCCTTTGAAAATTTCGAAAAATGCGCACAAAAATCCGAAAAGGCTAAACCCTTTGAAAATTTCGAAAAAGGCGCCCAGAATTCCGAGAAGGCTAACCCCTTTGAAACTTCGAAAAATGCGCCCAGAATTCCGAGAAGGCTAACCCCTTTGAAAATTTCCAAAAATGCGCCCAAAATTCCGAGAAGGCTAACCCGTTTGAAAATTTCGAAAAATGCGCCCAGAATTCCGAGAAGGCTAACCCCTTTGAAAATTTCGAAAAATGCGCCCAAAATTCCGACAAGGCTAACCCCTTTGAAAATTACGAAAAATGCGCCCAGAATTCCGAGAAGGCTAACCCCTATGAAAATTTCGAAGAATGCACCCAGAATTCTGAGATGGCTAACCCCTTTGAAAATTTCGAAAAATGCGCCCAGAATTCCGAGAAGGCTAACCCCTTTGAAAATTTCGAAAAATGCGCCCAGAATTCCGAGAAGGCTAACCTCTTCGAAAATTTCGAAAAATGGGCCCAGATTTCCGTTAAGGCTCACCCCTTTGAAAATTTCGAAAAATGCGCCCAGAATTCCGAAAAGGCCAACCCCTTAGAAAATTTCGAAAAATGCGCCCAAAATTCCAAAATTCCTTTGAAAATTTCGAAAAATGAGCCCAGAATTGCGAGAAGGCTAACCCTTTTGAAAATATCGAAAAATGCGACTAGAATTCCGAGAAGGCTAACCCCTTTGAAAATTTCGAGAAATGCGCCCGGAATTCCGAGAAGGTTAACCCCTTAGAAAATTTCGAAAAATGAAGCCCAGAATTCTCAGAAGGCTAACCCCTTTGAAAATTTCAAAAAATGCGCCCTGAATTTCCGAGAAGGCTAACCCCTTTGAAAATTTCGAAAAATGCGCCCAGAATTCCGAGAAGGCTAACCCCTTTGAAAATTTCGAAAAAAGCGCCCAGAATTCCGAGAAGGCTAACCCCTATGAAAATTTCGAAAAATTCGCCCAGAATTCGGAGAAGGCGAACCCCTTTGAAATTTTGGAAAAATGCGCCCAGAATTCCGAAAAGGCTAACCCCTTTGAAATTTTCGAAAAATGCGCCCAGAATTCCGAAAAGGCCAACCCCTTAGAAAATATCGAAAAATGTGCCTATAATTCCGAGAAGGCTAACCCCTTTGAAAATTTCGAGAAATGCGCCCAGAATTCCGAGAAGGTTAACCCCTTTGAAAATTTCGAAAAACGAAGCACAGAATTCCGAGAAGGATAACCCCTTTGAAAATTTCGAAAAATGCGCCCTGAATTACCGAGAAGGCTAACCCCTTTGAAAATTTCGAAAAATGCGCCCAGAATTCCGAGAAGGCTAACCTCTTTGAAAATTTCGAAAAATGCGCCCAGAATTCCGAGAAGGCCCCTTTGAAAATTACGAAAAATGCGCCCAGAATTCCGAGAAGGCTAACCCCTTTGAAAATTTCGAAAAATGCGCACAGAATTCAGAGAAGCCTAACCCCTTTGAAAATTTCGAAAAATGCGCCCAAAATTCCGAGAAGGCTAACCCCTTTGAAAATTTCGAAAAATGCGCCCAGAATTGCGAGAAGGCTAACCCTTTTGAAAATATCGAAAAATGCGCCCAGAATTCCGAGAAGGCTAACCCCTTTGAAAATTTCAAGAAATGCGCCCGGAATTCCGAGAAGGTTAACCCCTTGAAAATTTCGAAAAATGAAGCCCAGAATTCCGAGAAGGCTAACCCCTTTCAAAATTTCGAAAAATGCGCCCTGAATTTCCGAGAAGGCTAACCCCTTTGAAAATTTCGAAAAATGCGCCCAGAATTCCGAGAAGGCTAACCCCTTTGAAAATTTCGAAAAATGCGCCCAGAATTCCGAGAAGGCTAACCCCTATGAAAATTTCGTAAAATGCGCCCAGAATTCGGAGAAGGCGAACCCCTTTGAAATTTTGGAAAAATGCGCCCAGAATTCCGAAAAGGCTAACCCCTTTGAAATTTTCGAAAAATGCGCCGAGAATTCCGAAAAGGCTAACCCCTTTGAAAATATCGAAAAATGCGCCTATAATTCCGAGAAGGCTAACCCCTTTGAAAATTTCGAGAAATGCGCCCAGAATTCCGAGAAGGTTAACCCCTTTGAAAATTTCGAAAAACGAAGCCCAGAATTCCGAGAAGGCTAACCCCTTTGAAAATTTCGAAAAATGCGCCCAAAATTCCGACAAGGCTAACTCCTTTGAAAATTTCGAGAAATGCGCCCAGAATTCCGAGAAGGCTAACCCCTTTGAAAATTTCGAAAAATGAAGCCCAGAATTCCGAGAAGGCTAACCCCTTTGATAATTTCGAAAAATGCGCCCAGAATTCCGAGAAGGCTAACCTCTTTGAAAATTTCGAAAAATGCGCCCAGAATTCCGAGAAGGATAACCCCTTTGAAAATTACGAAAAATGCGCACAGAATTCAGAGAAGGCTAACCCCTTTCAAAATTTCGAAAAATGCGCCCAGAATTCCAAAAAGGCTAAACCCTTTGAAAATTTCGAAAAACGCGCCCAAAATTCCGAGAAGGCTAACCCCTTTAAAATTTCGAAAAATGCGCCCAGAATTCCGAGAAAGCAAACCCCTTTGAAAATTTCGAAAAATGCGCCCAAAATTCCGAGAAGGCTAACCCCTTTGAAAATTTCGAAAAATGCGCCCAGAATTCCGAGAAGGCTAACCTCTTTGAAAATTTCGAAAAATGCGCCTTGAATTCCGAGAAGGCTCCTTTGAAAATTTCGAGAAATGCGCCCAGAATTCCGAGAAGGCTAACCCCTTTGAAAATTTCGAAAAATGAAGCCCAGAATTCCGAGAAGGCTTAACCCCTTTGAAAATTTCGAAAAATGCGCCCAGAATTCCGAGAAGGCTAACACCTTTCAAAATTTCGAAAAATGCGCCCTGAATTCCGAGAAGGCTAACCCCTTTCAAAATTTCGAAAAATGCGCCCAGAATTCCGAGAAGGCTAACCTCTTTGAAAATTTCGAAAAATGCGCCCAGAATTCCGAGAAGGCTAACCCCTTTGAAAATTACGAAAAATGCGCCCAGAATTCCGAGAAGGCTAACCCCTTTGAAAATTTCGAAAAATGCGCCCAGAATTCAGAGAAGGCTAACCCCTTCCAAAATTTCGAAAAATGTGCCCAGAATTCCGAAAACTTCGAAAAAGGCGCCCAGAATTCCGAGAAGGCTAACCCCTTTGAAAATTTCGAAAAATGCGCCCAGAATTCCGAGAAAGCAAACCCCTTTGAAAATTTCGAAAAATGCGCCCAGAATTCCGACAAGGCTAACCCCTTTGAAAATTACGAAAAATGCGCCCAGAATTCCGAGAAGGCTAACCCCTATGAAAATTTCGAAGAATGCACCCAGAATTCTGAGATGGCTAACCCCTTTGAAAATTTCGAAAAACGCGCCCAGAATTCCGAGAAGGCTAACCCCTTTGAAAATTTCGAAAAATGCGCCCAGAATTCCGAGAAGGCTAACCCCTTCGAAAATTTCGAAAAATGCGCCCAGATTTCCGTTAAAGCTCACCCCTTTGAAAATTTCGAAAAATGCGCCCAGAATTCCGAAAAGGCCAACCCCTTAGAAAATTTCGAAAAATGCGCCCAAAATTCCAAAATTCCTTTGAAAATTTCGAAAAATGAGCCCAGAATTGCGAGAAGGCTAACCCTTTTGAAAATATCGTAAAATGCGACTAGAATTCCGAGAAGGCTAACCCCTTTGAAAATTTCGAGAAATGCGCCCGGAATTCCGAGAAGGTTAACCCCTTAGAAAATTTCGAAAAATGAAGCCCAGAATTCTCAGAAGGCTAACCCCTTTGAAAATTTCAAAAAATGCGCCCTGAATTTCCGAGAAGGCTAACCCCTTTGAAAATTTCGAAAAATGCGCCCAGAATTCCGAGAAGGCTAACCCCTTTGAAAATTTCGAAAAAAGCGCCCAGAATTCCGAGAAGGCTAACCCCTATGAAAATTTCGAAAAATTCGCCCAGAATTCGGAGAAGGCGAACCCCTTTGAAATTTTGGAAAAATGCGCCCAGAATTCCGAAAAGGCTAACCCCTTTGAAATTTTCGAAAAATGCGCCCAGAATTCCGAAAAGGCCAACCCCTTAGAAAATATCGAAAAATGTGCCTATAATTCCGAGAAGGCTAACCCCTTTGAAAATTTCGAGAAATGCGCCCAGAATTCCGAGAAGGTTAACCCCTTTGAAAATTTCGAAAAACGAAGCACAGAATTCCGAGAAGGATAACCCCTTTGAAAATTTCGAAAAATGCGCCCTGAATTACCGAGAAGGCTAACCCCTTTGAAAATTTCGAAAAATGCGCCCAGAATTCCGAGAAGGCTAACCTCTTTGATAATTTCGAAAAATGCGCCCAGAATTCCGAGAAGGCCCCTTTGAAAATTACGAAAAATGCGCCCAGAATTCCGAGAAGGCTAACCCCTTTGAAAATTTCGAAAAATGCGCACAGAATTCAGAGAAGCCTAACCCCTTTGAAAATTTCGAAAAATGCGCCCTGAATTTCCGAGAAGGCTAACCCCTTTGAAAATTTCGAAAAATGCGCCCTGAATTTCCGAGAAGGCTAACCCCTTTGAAAATTTCGAAAAATGCGCCCAGAATTCCGAGAAGGCTAACCCCTTTGAAAATTTCGAAAAATGCGCCCAGAATTCCGAGAAGGCTAACCCCTATGAAAATTTCGTAAAATGCGCCCAGAATTCGGAGAAGGCGAACCCCTTTGAAATTTTGGAAAAATGCGCCCAGAATTCCGAAAAGGCTAACCCCTTTGAAATTTTCGAAAAATGCGCCGAGAATTCCGAAAAGGCTAACCCCTTTGAAAATATCGAAAAATGCGCCTATAATTCCGAGAAGGCTAACCCCTTTGAAAATTTCGAGAAATGCGCCCAGAATTCCGAGAAGGTTAACGCCTTTGAAAATTTCGAAAAACGAAGCCCAGAATTCCGAGAAGGCTAACCCCTTTGAAAATTTCGAAAAATGCGCCCAAAATTCCGACAAGGCTAACTCCTTTGAAAATTTCGAGAAATGCGCCCAGAATTCCGAGAAGGCTAACCCCTTTGAAAATTTCGAAAAATGAAGCCCAGAATTCCGAGAAGGCTAACCCCTTTGATAATTTCGAAAAATGCGCCCAGAATTCCGAGAAGGCTAACCTCTTTGAAAATTTCGAAAAATGCGCCCAGAATTCCGAGAAGGATAACCCCTTTGAAAATTACGAAAAATGCGCACAGAATTCAGAGAAGGCTAACCCCTTTCAAAATTTCGAAAAATGCGCCCAGAATTCCAAAAAGGCTAAACCCTTTGAAAACTTCGAAAAAGGCGCCCAGAATTCCGAGAAGGCTAACCACTTTGAAAATTTCGAAAAATGCGCCCAGAATTCCGAGAAGGCTAACCCCTTTGAAAATTTCGAAAAACGCGCCCAAAATTCCGAGAAGGCTAACCCCTTTGAAAATTTCGAAAAATGCGCCCAGAATTCCGAGAAAGCAAACCCCTTTGAAAATTTCGAAAAATGCGCCCAAAATTCCGAGAAGGCTAACCCCTTTGAAAATTTCGAAAAATGCGCCCAGAATTCCGAGAAGGCTAACCTCTTTGAAAATTTCGAAAAATGCGCCTAGAATTCCGAGAAGGCTCCTTTGAAAATTTCGAGAAATGCGCCCAGAATTCCGAGAAGGCTAACCCCTTTGAAAATTTCGAAAAATGAAGCCCAGAATTCCGAGGCTTAACCCCTTTGAAAATTTCGAAAAATGCGCACAGAATTCCGAGAAGGCTAACACCTTTCAAAATTTCGAAAAATGCGCCCTGAATTCTGAGAACGCTAACCCCTTTCAAAATTTCGAAAAATGCGCCCAGAATTCCGAGAACGCTAACCTCTTTGAAAATTTCGAAAAATGCGCCCAGAATTCCGAGAAGGCTAACCCCTTTGAAAATTACGAAAAATGCGCCCAGAATTCCGAGAAGGCTAACCCCTTTGAAAATTTCGAAAAATGCGCCCAGAATTCAGAGAAGGCTAACCCCTTCCAAAATTTCGAAAAATTTGCCCAGAATTCCGAAAACTTCGAAAAAGGCGTCCAGAATTCCGAGAAGGCTAACCCCTTTGAAAATTTCGAAAAATGCGCCCAGAATTCCGAGAAAGCAAACCCCTTTGAAAATTTCGAAAAATGCGCCCAAAATTCCGAGAAGGCTAACCCCTTTGAAAATTTCGAAAAATGCGCCCAGAATTCCGAGAAGGCTAACCCCTTTGAAAATTTCGAAAAATGCGCCCAGAATTCCGAGAAGGCTAACCCCTTTGAAAATTTCGAAAAACGCGCCCAGAATTCCGAGAAAGCTAACCGCTTTGAAAATTTCGAAAAATGTGCCCATAATTCCGAGAAGACTAACCCCTTTGAAAATTTCGAAAAATGCGCCCAAATTTCCGAGAAGGCTAACCCCTTTGAAAATTTCGAAAAATGCGCCCAGAATTCCGAGAAGGCTAACCCCTTTGAAAATTTCGAAAAATGCGCCCAGAATTCCGAGAAGGCTAACCCCTTTGAAAATTTCGAAAAATGCGCCCAGAATTCCGAGAAGGCTAACCCCTTTGAAAATTACGAAAAATGCGCCCAGAATTCCGAGAAGGCTAACCTCTTTGAAAATTACGAAAAATGCGACGAGAATTCCGAGAAGGCTAACCCCTTTGAAAATTTCGAAAAATGCGCCCAGAATTCCGAGAAGGCTAACCCCTTTGAAAATTTCGAAAAATGCGCCCAGAATTCCGAGAAGGCTAACCCCTTTGAAATTTTCGAAAAATGCGCCCAGAATTCCGAGAAGGCTAAAACCTTTGAAAATTTCGAGAAGTGCGCCCAGAATTCCGAGAAGGCTAACCCCTTTGAAAATTACGAAAAATGCTCCCAGAATTCCGAGAAGGCTAACCTCTTTGAAAATTTCGAAAAATGCGCACAGAATTCAGAGAAGGCTAACCCCTTTGAAAATTTCGAAAAATGCGCACAAAATTCCGAAAAGGCTAAACCCTTTGAAAATTTCGAAAAAGGCGCCCAGAATTCCGAGAAGACTAACCCCTTTGAAAATTTCGAAAAATGCGCCCAGAATTCCGAGAAGGCTAACCCCTTTGAAAATTTCGAAAAATGCGCCCAGAATTCCGAGAAGGCTAACCCCTTTGAAAAATTCTAAAAATGCGCCCAAAATTCCGACAAGGCTAACCCCTTTGAAAATTACGAAAAATGCGCCCAGAATTCCGAGAAAGCTAACCCCTATGAAAATTTCGTAAAATGCACCCAGAATTCTGAGATGGCTAACCCCTTTGAAATTTTCGAAAAATGCGCCCAGAAATCCGAGAAGGCTAACCCCTTTGAAATTTTCGAAAAATGCGCCCAGAATTCCGAGAAGGCTAACACCTTTGAAAATTTCGAGAAGTGCGCCCAGAATTCCGAGAAGGCTAACCCCTTTGAAAATTACGAAAAATGCTCCCAGAATTCCGAGAAGGCTAACCTCTTTGAAAATTTCGAAAAACGCGCACAGAATTCAGAGAAGGCTAACCCCTTTGAAAATTTCGAAAAATGCGCACAAAAATCCGAAAAGGCTAAACCCTTTGAAAATTTCGAAAAAGGCGCCCAGAATTCCGAGAAGGCTAACCCCTTTGAAACTTCGAAAAATGCGCCCAGAATTCCGAGAAGGCTAACCCCTTTGAAAATTTCCAAAAATGCGCCCAAAATTCCGAGAAGGCTAACCCGTTTGAAAATTTCGAAAAATGCGCCCAGAATTCCGAGAAGGCTAACCCCTTTGAAAATTTCGAAAAATGCGCCCAAAATTCCGACAAGGCTAACCCCTTTGAAAATTACGAAAAATGCGCCCAGAATTCCGAGAAGGCTAACCCCTATGAAAATTTCGAAGAATGCACCCAGAATTCTGAGATGGCTAACCCCTTTGAAAATTTCGAAAAATGCGCCCAGAATTCCGAGAAGGCTAACCCCTTTGAAAATTTCGAAAAATGCGCCCAGAATTCCGAGAAGGCTAACCCCTTCGAAAATTTCGAAAAATGCGCCCAGATTTCCGTTAAGGCTCACCCCTTTGAAAATTTCGAAAAATGCGCCCAGAATTCCGAGAAGGCTAACCCCTTTGAAAATTTCGAAAAATGCGCCCAGAATTCCGAGAAGACTAACCCCTTTGAAAATTTCGAAAAATGCGCCCAGAATTCCGAGAAGGCTAACCCCTATGAAATTTTCGAAAAATGCGCCCAGAATTCCGAAAAGGCAAACCCATTTGAAAATTTCGAAAAATGCGCCCAGAATTCCGAGAAGGCTAACCCCTTTGAAAATTTCGAAAAATGCGCCCAGAATTCCGAAAAGGCTAACCCCTTTGAAAATTTTGAAAAATGCGCCCAGAATTCCGAGAAGGCTAACCCCTTTGAAAATTTCGAAAAATGCCCCCAGAATTCCGAGAAGGCTAACCCCTTTGAAAATTTCGAATAATGCGCCCAGAATTCCGAGAAGGCTAACACCTTTGAAAATTTCGAAAAATGCGCTCAGAATTCCGAGAAGGCTAACCCCTTTGAAAATTTCGAAAAATGCGCCCAGAATTCCGAGAAGACTAACCCCATTGAAAATTTCGAAAAATACGCCCAGTTTTCCGAAAAGGCTAACCCCTTTGAAAATTTCGAAAAATGCGCCCAGAATCCCGCGAAGGCTAACCCCTTTGTAGATTTCGAAAAATGCGCCCAGAATTCCGAGAAGGCTAACCCCTTTGAAAATTTCGAAAAATGCGCTCAGAATTCCGAGAAGGCTAACCCCTTTGAAAATTTCGAAAAATGCGCCCAGAATTCCGAGAAGACTAACCCCTTTGAAAATTTCGAAAAATACGCCAAGATTTCCGAAAAGGCTACCCCCTTTGAAAATTTCGAAAAATGCGCCCCGAATCCCGAGAAGGCTAACCCCTTTGAAAATTTCGAAAAATGCGCCCAAAATTCCGAGAAGGCTAACCCCTTTGAAAATTTCGAAAAATGCGCTCAGAATTCCGAGAAGGCTAACCCCTTTGAAAATTTCGAAAAATGCGCCCAGAATTCCGAGAAGACTAACCCCTTTGAAAATTTCGAAAAATACGCCAAGATTTCCGAAAAGGCTACCCCCTTTGAAAATTTCGAAAAATGCGCCCTGAATCCCGAGAAGGCTAACCCCTTTGAAAATTTCGAAAAATGCGCCCAGAATTCCGAGAAGGCTAACCCCTTTGAAAATTTCGAAAAATGCGCCCAGAATTCCGAAAAGGCTAAACTCTTTGAAAATTTCGAAAAATGCGCCCAGAATTCCGAGAAGGCTAACCCCTCTGAAAATTTCGAATAATGCTCCCAGAATTCCGAGAAGGCTAACCCCTTTGAAAATATCGAAAAATGCGCCTAGAATTCCGAGAAGGATATCCCCTTTGAAAATTTCGAGAAATGCGCCCAGAATTCCGAGAAGGTTATCCCCTTTGAAAATTTCGAAAAATGCGCCCAGAATTCCGAGAAGGCTAACCCCTTTGAAAATTTCGAAAAATGCGCCCAGAATTCCGAGAAGGCTAACCCCTATGAAAATTTCGAAAAATGCGCCCAGAATTCGGAGAAGGCGAACCCCTTTGAAATTTTGGAAAAATACGCCCAGAATTCCGAAAAGGCTAACCCCTTTGAAATTTTCGAAAAATGCGCCCAGAATTCCGAAAAGGCTAACCCCTTTGAAAATATCGAAAAATGCGCCTATAATTCCGAGAAGGCTAACCCCTTTGAAAATTTCGAGAAATGCGCCCAGAATTCCGAGAAGGTTAACCCCTTTGAAAATTTCGAAAAACGAAGCCCAGAATTCCGAGAAGACTAACCCCTTTGAAAATTTCGAAAAATGCGCCCTGAATTTCCGAGAAGGCTAACCCATTTGAAAATTTCGAAAAATGCGCCCAGAATTCCGAGAAGGCTAACCTCTTTGAAAATTTCGAAAAATGCGCCCTAAATTCCAAAATTCCTTTGAAAATTTCGAAAAATGCGCCCAGAATTGCGAGAAGGCTAACCCTTTTGAAAATATCGAAAAATGCGACTAGAATTCCGAGAAGGCTAACCCCTTTGAAAATTTCGAGAAATGCGCCCGGAATTCCGAGAAGGTTAACCCCTTTGAAAATTTCGAAAAATGAAGCCCAGAATTCCGAGAAGGCTAACCCCTTTGAAAATTTCAAAAAATGCGCCCTGAATTTCCGAGAAGGCTAACCCCTTTGAAAATTTCGAAAAATGCGCCCAGAATTCCGAGAAGGCTAACCCCTTTGAAAATTTCGAAAAATGCGCCCAGAATTCCGAGAAGGCTAACCCCTATGAAAATTTCGAAAAATTCGCCCAGAATTCGGAGAAGGCGAACCCCTTTGAAATTTTGGAAAAATGCGCCCAGAATTCCGAAAAGGCTAACCCCTTTGAAATTTTCGAAAAATGCGCCCAGAATTCCGAAAAGGCCAACCCCTTAGAAAATATCGAAAAATGTGCCTATAATTCCGAGAAGGCTAACCCCTTTGAAAATTTCGAGAAATGCGCCCAGAATTCCGAGAAGGTTAACCCATTTGAAAATTTCGAAAAACGAAGCACAGAATTCCGAGAAGGATAACCCCTTTGAAAATTTCGAAAAATGCGCCCTGAATTACCGAGAAGGCTAACCCCTTTGAAAATTTCGAAAAATGCGCCCAGAATTCCGAGAAGGCTAACCTCTTTGAAAATTTCGAAAAATGCGCCCAGAATTCCGAGAAGGCCCCTTTGAAAATTACGAAAAATGCGCCCAGAATTCCGAGAAGGCTAACCCCTTTGAAAATTTCGAAAAATGCGCACAGAATTCAGAGAAGCCTAACCCCTTTGAAAATTTCGAAAAATGCGCCCAAAATTCCGAGAAGGCTAACCCCTTTGAAAATTTCGAAAAATGCGCCCAGAATTGCGAGAAGGCTAACCCTTTTGAAAATATCGAAAAATGCGCCCAGAATTCCGAGAAGGCTAACCCCTTTGAAAATTTCGAGAAATGCGCCCGGAATTCCGAGAAGGTTAACCCCTTTGAAAATTTCGAAAAATGAAGCCCAGAATTCCGAGAAGGCTAACCCCTTTGAAAATTTCGAAAAATGCGCCCTGAATTTCCGAGAAGGCTAACCCCTTTGAAAATTTCGAAAAATGCGCCCAGAATTCCGAGAAGGCTAACCCCTTTGAAAATTTCGAAAAATGCGCCCAGAATTCCGAGAAGGCTAACCCCTATGAAAATTTCGTAAAATGCGCCCAGAATTCGGAGAAGGCGAACCCCTTTGAAATTTTGGAAAAATGCGCCCAGAATTCCGAAAAGGCTAACCCCTTTGAAATTTTCGAAAAATGCGCCGAGAATTCCGAAAAGGCTAACCGCTTTGAAAATATCGAAAAATGCGCCTATAATTCCGAGAAGGCTAACCCCTTTGAAAATTTCGAGAAATGCGCCCAGAATTCCGAGAAGGTTAACCCCTTTGAAAATTTCGAAAAACGAAGCCCAGAATTCCGAGAAGGCTAACCCCTTTGAAAATTTCGAAAAATTCGCCCTGAATTTCCGAGAAGGCTAACCCCTTTGAAAATTTCGAAAAATGCGCCCAGAATTCCGAGAAGGCTAACCTCTTTGAAAATTTCGAAAAATGCGCCCAGAATTCCGAGAAGGCTAACCCCTTTGAAAATTACGAAAAATGCGCCCAGAATTCCGAGAAGGCTAACCCCTTTGAAAATTTCGAAAAATGCGCACAGAATTCAGAGAAGGCTTTGAAAATTTCGAAAAATGCGCCCAAAATTCCGAGAAGGCTAACCCCTTTGAAAATTTCGAAAAATGCGCCCAGAGTGCGAGAAGGCTAACCCCTTTGAAATTTTCGAAAAATGCGCCCAGAATTCCGAGAAGGCTAACCCCTTTGAAAATTTCGAAAAATGCGCACAGAATTCAGAAAGGCTAACACCTTTGAAAATTTCGAAAAATGCGCCCAAAATTCCGAAAAGGCTAACCCCTTTGAAAATTTCGAAAAATGCGCCAAGAATTCCGAGAAGGCTAACCCCTTTGAAAATTTCGAAAAATGCGCCCAGAATTCCGAGAAGGCTAACCCCTTTGAAAATTTCGAAAAATGCGCCCAGAATTCCGAGAAGGCTAACCCCTTTGATATTTTCGAAAAATGCGCCCAGAATTCCGAAAAGGGTAACCCCTTTGAAAAATTCGATAAATGCGCCTAGAATTCCAAGAAGGCTAACCCCTTTCAAAATTTCGAGAAATGCGCCCAGAATTCCGAGAAGGTTAACTTCTTTGAAAATTACGAAAAATGCGCCCAGAATTCCGAGAAGGCTAACCTCTTTGAAAATTACGAAAAATACGCCGAGAATTCCGAGAACGCTAACCCCTTTGAAAATTTCGAAAAATGCGCACAGAATTCCGAGAAGGCTAACCCCTTTGAAAATATCGAAAAATGCGCCCAGAATTCCGAAAAGGCTAAACCCTTTGAAAATTTCGAAAAAGGCGCCCAGAATTCCGAGAAGGCTAACCCCTTTGAAAATTTCGAAAAATGCGCCCAGAATTCCGAGAAGGCTAACCCCTTTGAAAATTTCGAAAAATGCGCCCAAAATTCCGAGAAGGCTAACCCCTTTGAAAATTTCGAAAAATGCGCCCAGAATTCCGAGAAGGCTAACCCCTTTGAAAATTTCGAAGAATGCGCCCAAAATTCCGAGAAGGCTAACCCCTTTGAAAATTACGAAAAATGCGCCCAGAATTCCGAGAAGGCTAACCCCTTTGAATATTTCGAAAAATGCGCCCAGAATTCCGAGAAGACTAACCCCTTTGAAAATTTCGAAAAATGCGCCCAGAATTCCGAGAAGGCTAACCCATTTGAAAATTTCGAAAAATGCGCCCAGAATTCCGAGAAGGCTAACCCCTTTGAAAATTTCGAAAAATGCTCCCAGAATTCCGAGAAGGTTAACCCCTTTGAAAATTTAGAAAAATGCGCCCAGAATTCCGAGAAGGCTAACCCCTATGAAAATTTCGAAAAATGCGCCCAGAATTCCGAGAAGGCTAACTCCTTTGAAATTTTGGAAAAATGCGCCCAGAATTCCGAAAAGGCTAACCCCTTTGAAATTTTCGAAAAATGCGCCCAGAATTCCGAAAAGGCTAACCCCTTTGAAAATATCGAAAAATGCGCCTAGAATTCCGAGAAGGCTAACCCCTTTGAAAATTTCGAGAAATGCGCCCAGAATTCCGAGAAGGTTAACCCCTTTGAAAATTTCGAAAAATGAAGCCCAGAATTCCGAGAAGGCTAACCCCTTTGAAAATTTCGAAAAATGCGCCCTGAATTTCCGAGAAGGCTAACCCCTTTGAAAATTTCGAAAAATGCGCCCAGAATTCCGAGAAGGCTAACCCCTTTGAAAATTTCGAAAAATGCGCCCAGAATTCCGAGAAGGCTAACCCCTTTGAAAATTTCGAAAAATGCGCCCAGAATTCCGAGAAGGTTAACCCCTTTGAAAATTTCGAAAAATGCGCCCAGAATTCCGAGAAGGCTAACCCCTATGAAAATTTCGAAAAATGCGCCCAGAATTCCGAGAAGGCTAACTCCTTTGAAATTTTGGAAAAATGCGCCCAGAATTCCGAAAAGGCTAACCCCTTTGAAATTTTCGAAAAATGCGCCCAGAATTCCGAAAAGGCTAACCCCTTTGAAAATTTCGAAAAATGAAGCCCAGAATTCCGAGAAGGCTAACCCCTTTGAAAATTTCGAAAAATGCGCCCTGAATTTCCGAGAAGGCTAACCCCTTTGAAAATTTCGAAAAATGCGCCCAGAATTCCGAGAAGGCTAACCCCTTTGAAAATTTCGAAAAATGCGCCCAGAATTCCGAGAAGGCTAACCCCTATGAAAATTTCGAAAAATGCGCCCAGAATTCGGAGAAGGCGAACCTCTTTGAAATTTTGGAAAAATGCGCCCAGAATTCCGAAAAGGGTAACCCCTTTGAAAAATTCGAAAAATGCGCCTAGAATTCCGAGAAGGCTAACCCCTTTGAAAATTTCGAGAAATGCGCCCAGAATTCCGAGGTTAACTTCTTTGAAAATTACGAAAAATGCGCCCAGAATTCCGAGAAGGCTAACCTCTTTGAAAATTACGAAAAATACGCCGAGAATTCCGAGAAGGCTAACCCCTTTGAAAATTTCGAAAAATGCGCACAGAATTCCGAGAAGGCTAACCCCTTTGAAAATATCGAAAAATGCGCCCAGAATTCCGAAAAGGCTAAACCCTTTGAAAATTTCGATAAGGCGCCCAGAATTCCGAGAAGGCTAACCCCTTTGAAAATTTCGAAAAATACGCCCAGAATTCCGAAAAGGCTAACCCCTTTGAAAATTTCGAAAAATGCGCCCAAAATTCCGAGAAGGCTAACCCCTTTGAAAATTTCGAAAAATGCACCCAGAATTTCGAGAAGGCTAACCCCTTTGAAAATTTCGAAGAATGCGCCCAAAATTCCGAGAAGGCTAACCCCTTTGAAAATTACGAAAAATGCGCCCAGAATTCCGAGAAGGCTAAACCCTATGAAAATTTTGAAAAATGCGAACAGAATTCCGAGAAGGCTAACCCTTTTGAAAATTTCGAAAAATGCGCCCAGAATTCCGAGAAGGCTAACCCCTTTGAAAATTTCGAAAAATGCGCCCAGAATTCCGAGAAGACTAACCCCTTTGAAAATTTCGAGAAGGCTAACCCCTATGAAAATTTTGAAAAATGCGCCCAGAATTCCGAGAAGGCTAACCCCTTTGAAAATTTCGAAAAATGCGCCCAGAATTCCGAGAAGGCTAACCCCTTTGAAATTTTCGAAAAATGCGCCCAGAATTCCGAAAAGGGTAACCCCTTTGAAAAATTCGAAAAATGCGCCTAGAATTCCAAGAAGGCTAACCCCTTTCAAAATTTCGAGAAATGCGCCCAGAATTCCGAGAAGGTTAACTTCTTTGAAAATTACGAAAAATGCGCCCAGAATTCCGAGAAGGCTAACCTCTTTGAAAATTACGAAAAATACGCCGAGAATTCCGAGAAGGCTAACCCCTTTGAAAATTTCGAAAAATGCGCACAGAATTCCGAGAAGGCTAACCCCTTTGAAAATATCGAAAAATGCGCCCAGAATTCCGAAAAGGCTAAACCCTTTGAAAATTTCGAAAAAGGCGCCCAGAATTCCGAGAAGGCTAACCCCTTTGAAAATTTCGAAGAATGCGCCCAGAATTCCGAGAAGGCTAACCCCTTTGAAAATTACGAAAAATGCGCCCAGAATTCCGAGAAGGCTAACCCCTTTGAATATTTCGAAAAATGCGCCCAGAATTCCGAGAAGGATAACCCCTTTGAAAATTACGAAAAATGCGCACAGAATTCAGAGAAGGCTAACCCCTTTCAAAATTTCGAAAAATGCGCCCAGAATTCCAAAAAGGCTAAACCCTTTGAAAACTTCGAAAAAGGCGCCCAGAATTCCGAGAAGGCTAACCACTTTGAAAATTTCGAAAAATGCGCCCAGAATTCCGAGAAGGCTAACCCCTTTGAAAATTTCGAAAAACGCGCCCAAAATTCCGAGAAGGCTAACCCCTTTGAAAATTTCGAAAAATGCGCCCAGAATTCCGAGAAAGCAAACCCCTTTGAAAATTTCGAAAAATGCGCCCAAAATTCCGAGAAGGCTAACCCCTTTGAAAATTTCGAAAAATGCGCCCAGAATTCCGAGAAGGCTAACCTCTTTGAAAATTTCGAAAAATGCGCCTAGAATTCCGAGAAGGCTCCTTTGAAAATTTCGAGAAATGCGCCCAGAATTCCGAGAAGGCTAACCCCTTTGAAAATTTCGAAAAATGAAGCCCAGAATTCCGAGGCTAACCCCTTTGAAAATTTCGAAAAATGCGCCCAGAATTCCGAGAAGACTAACCCCATTGAAAATTTCGAAAAATACGCCCAGTTTTCCGAAAAGGCTAACCCCTTTGAAAATTTCGAAAAATGCGCCCAGAATCCCGAGAAGGCTAACCCCTTTGTAGATTTCGAAAAATGCGCCCAGAATTCCGAGAAGGCTAACCCCTTTGAAAATTTCGAAAAATGCGCTCAGAATTCCGAGAAGGCTAACCCCTTTGAAAATTTCGAAAAATGCGCCCAGAATTCCGAGAAGACTAACCCCTTTGAAAATTTCGAAAAATACGCCAAGATTTCCGAAAAGGCTACCCCCTTTGAAAATTTCGAAAAATGCGCCCCGAATCCCGAGAAGGCTAACCCCTTTGAAAATTTCGAAAAATGCGCCCAAAATTCCGAGAAGGCTAACCCCTTTGAAAATTTCGAAAAATGCGCTCAGAATTCCGAGAAGGCTAACCCCTTTGAAAATTTCGAAAAATGCGCCCAGAATTCCGAGAAGACTAACCCCTTTGAAAATTTCGAAAAATACGCCAAGATTTCCGAAAAGGCTACCCCCTTTGAAAATTTCGAAAAATGCGCCCTGAATCCCGAGAAGGCTAACCCCTTTGAAAATTTCGAAAAATGCGCCCAGAATTCCGAGAAGGCTAACCCCTTTGAAAATTTCGAAAAATGCGCCCAGAATTCCGAAAAGGCTAAACTCTTTGAAAATTTCGAAAAATGCGCCCAGAATTCCGAGAAGGCTAACCCCTCTGAAAATTTCGAATAATGCTCCCAGAATTCCGAGAAGGCTAACCCCTTTGAAAATATCGAAAAATGCGCCTAGAATTCCGAGAAGGATATCCCCTTTGAAAATTTCGAGAAATGCGCCCAGAATTCCGAGAAGGTTATCCCCTTTGAAAATTTCGAAAAATGCGCCCAGAATTCCGAGAAGGCTAACCCCTTTGAAAATTTCGAAAAATGCGCACAGAATTCCGAGAAGGCTAACCCCTTTGAAAATATCGAAAAATGCGCCCAGAATTCCGAAAAGGCTAAACCCTTTGAAAATTTCGAAAAAGGCGCCCAGAATTCCGAGAAGGCTAACCCCTTTGAAAATTTCGAAAAATGCGCCCAGAATTCCGAGAAGGCTAACCCCTTTGAAAATTTCGAAAAATGCGCCCAAAATTCCGAGAAGGCTAACCCCTTTGAAAATTTCGAAAAATGCGCCCAGAATTCCGAGAAGGCTAACCCCTTTGAAAATTTCGAAGAATGCGCCCAAAATTCCGAGAAGGCTAACCCCTTTGAAAATTACGAAAAATGCGCCCAGAATTCCGAGAAGGCTAACCCCTTTGAATATTTCGAAAAATGCGCCCAGAATTCCGAGAAGACTAACCCCTTTGAAAATTTCGAAAAATGCGCCCAGAATTCCGAGAAGGCTAACCCATTTGAAAATTTCGAAAAATGCGCCCAGAATTCCGAGAAGGCTAACCCCTTTGAAAATTTCGAAAAATGCTCCCAGAATTCCGAGAAGGTTAACCCCTTTGAAAATTTAGAAAAATGCGCCCAGAATTCCGAGAAGGCTAACCCCTATGAAAATTTCGAAAAATGCGCCCAGAATTCCGAGAAGGCTAACTCCTTTGAAATTTTGGAAAAATGCGCCCAGAATTCCGAAAAGGCTAACCCCTTTGAAATTTTCGAAAAATGCGCCCAGAATTCCGAAAAGGCTAACCCCTTTGAAAATATCGAAAAATGCGCCTAGAATTCCGAGAAGGCTAACCCCTTTGAAAATTTCGAGAAATGCGCCCAGAATTCCGAGAAGGTTAACCCCTTTGAAAATTTCGAAAAATGAAGCCCAGAATTCCGAGAAGGCTAACCCCTTTGAAAATTTCGAAAAATGCGCCCTGAATTTCCGAGAAGGCTAACCCCTTTGAAAATTTCGAAAAATGCGCCCAGAATTCCGAGAAGGCTAACCCCTTTGAAAATTTCGAAAAATGCGCCCAGAATTCCGAGAAGGCTAACCCCTTTGAAAATTTCGAAAAATGCGCCCAGAATTCCGAGAAGGTTAACCCCTTTGAAAATTTCGAAAAATGCGCCCAGAATTCCGAGAAGGCTAACCCCTATGAAAATTTCGAAAAATGCGCCCAGAATTCCGAGAAGGCTAACTCCTTTGAAATTTTGGAAAAATGCGCCCAGAATTCCGAAAAGGCTAACCCCTTTGAAATTTTCGAAAAATGCGCCCAGAATTCCGAAAAGGCTAACCCCTTTGAAAATTTCGAAAAATGAAGCCCAGAATTCCGAGAAGGCTAACCCCTTTGAAAATTTCGAAAAATGCGCCCTGAATTTCCGAGAAGGCTAACCCCTTTGAAAATTTCGAAAAATGCGCCCAGAATTCCGAGAAGGCTAACCCCTTTGAAAATTTCGAAAAATGCGCCCAGAATTCCGAGAAGGCTAACCCCTATGAAAATTTCGAAAAATGCGCCCAGAATTCGGAGAAGGCGAACCTCTTTGAAATTTTGGAAAAATGCGCCCAGAATTCCGAAAAGGGTAACCCCTTTGAAAAATTCGAAAAATGCGCCTAGAATTCCGAGAAGGCTAACCCCTTTGAAAATTTCGAGAAATGCGCCCAGAATTCCGAGGTTAACTTCTTTGAAAATTACGAAAAATGCGCCCAGAATTCCGAGAAGGCTAACCTCTTTGAAAATTACGAAAAATACGCCGAGAATTCCGAGAAGGCTAACCCCTTTGAAAATTTCGAAAAATGCGCACAGAATTCCGAGAAGGCTAACCCCTTTGAAAATATCGAAAAATGCGCCCAGAATTCCGAAAAGGCTAAACCCTTTGAAAATTTCGATAAGGCGCCCAGAATTCCGAGAAGGCTAACCCCTTTGAAAATTTCGAAAAATACGCCCAGAATTCCGAAAAGGCTAACCCCTTTGAAAATTTCGAAAAATGCGCCCAAAATTCCGAGAAGGCTAACCCCTTTGAAAATTTCGAAAAATGCACCCAGAATTTCGAGAAGGCTAACCCCTTTGAAAATTTCGAAGAATGCGCCCAAAATTCCGAGAAGGCTAACCCCTTTGAAAATTACGAAAAATGCGCCCAGAATTCCGAGAAGGCTAAACCCTATGAAAATTTTGAAAAATGCGAACAGAATTCCGAGAAGGCTAACCCTTTTGAAAATTTCGAAAAATGCGCCCAGAATTCCGAGAAGGCTAACCCCTTTGAAAATTTCGAAAAATGCGCCCAGAATTCCGAGAAGACTAACCCCTTTGAAAATTTCGAGAAGGCTAACCCCTATGAAAATTTTGAAAAATGCGCCCAGAATTCCGAGAAGGCTAACCCCTTTGAAAATTTCGAAAAATGCGCCCAGAATTCCGAGAAGGCTAACCCCTTTGAAATTTTCGAAAAATGCGCCCAGAATTCCGAAAAGGGTAACCCCTTTGAAAAATTCGAAAAATGCGCCTAGAATTCCAAGAAGGCTAACCCCTTTCAAAATTTCGAGAAATGCGCCCAGAATTCCGAGAAGGTTAACTTCTTTGAAAATTACGAAAAATGCGCCCAGAATTCCGAGAAGGCTAACCTCTTTGAAAATTACGAAAAATACGCCGAGAATTCCGAGAAGGCTAACCCCTTTGAAAATTTCGAAAAATGCGCACAGAATTCCGAGAAGGCTAACCCCTTTGAAAATATCGAAAAATGCGCCCAGAATTCCGAAAAGGCTAAACCCTTTGAAAATTTCGAAAAAGGCGCCCAGAATTCCGAGAAGGCTAACCCCTTTGAAAATTTCGAAGAATGCGCCCAGAATTCCGAGAAGGCTAACCCCTTTGAAAATTACGAAAAATGCGCCCAGAATTCCGAGAAGGCTAACCCCTTTGAATATTTCGAAAAATGCGCCCAGAATTCCGAGAAGGATAACCCCTTTGAAAATTACGAAAAATGCGCACAGAATTCAGAGAAGGCTAACCCCTTTCAAAATTTCGAAAAATGCGCCCAGAATTCCAAAAAGGCTAAACCCTTTGAAAACTTCGAAAAAGGCGCCCAGAATTCCGAGAAGGCTAACCACTTTGAAAATTTCGAAAAATGCGCCCAGAATTCCGAGAAGGCTAACCCCTTTGAAAATTTCGAAAAACGCGCCCAAAATTCCGAGAAGGCTAACCCCTTTGAAAATTTCGAAAAATGCGCCCAGAATTCCGAGAAAGCAAACCCCTTTGAAAATTTCGAAAAATGCGCCCAAAATTCCGAGAAGGCTAACCCCTTTGAAAATTTCGAAAAATGCGCCCAGAATTCCGAGAAGGCTAACCTCTTTGAAAATTTCGAAAAATGCGCCTAGAATTCCGAGAAGGCTCCTTTGAAAATTTCGAGAAATGCGCCCAGAATTCCGAGAAGGCTAACCCCTTTGAAAATTTCGAAAAATGAAGCCCAGAATTCCGAGGCTAACCCCTTTGAAAATTTCGAAAAATGCGCCCAGAATTCCGAGAAGACTAACCCCATTGAAAATTTCGAAAAATACGCCCAGTTTTCCGAAAAGGCTAACCCCTTTGAAAATTTCGAAAAATGCGCCCAGAATCCCGAGAAGGCTAACCCCTTTGTAGATTTCGAAAAATGCGCCCAGAATTCCGAGAAGGCTAACCCCTTTGAAAATTTCGAAAAATGCGCTCAGAATTCCGAGAAGGCTAACCCCTTTGAAAATTTCGAAAAATGCGCCCAGAATTCCGAGAAGACTAACCCCTTTGAAAATTTCGAAAAATACGCCAAGATTTCCGAAAAGGCTACCCCCTTTGAAAATTTCGAAAAATGCGCCCCGAATCCCGAGAAGGCTAACCCCTTTGAAAATTTCGAAAAATGCGCCCAAAATTCCGAGAAGGCTAACCCCTTTGAAAATTTCGAAAAATGCGCTCAGAATTCCGAGAAGGCTAACCCCTTTGAAAATTTCGAAAAATGCGCCCAGAATTCCGAGAAGACTAACCCCTTTGAAAATTTCGAAAAATACGCCAAGATTTCCGAAAAGGCTACCCCCTTTGAAAATTTCGAAAAATGCGCCCTGAATCCCGAGAAGGCTAACCCCTTTGAAAATTTCGAAAAATGCGCCCAGAATTCCGAGAAGGCTAACCCCTTTGAAAATTTCGAAAAATGCGCCCAGAATTCCGAAAAGGCTAAACTCTTTGAAAATTTCGAAAAATGCGCCCAGAATTCCGAGAAGGCTAACCCCTCTGAAAATTTCGAATAATGCTCCCAGAATTCCGAGAAGGCTAACCCCTTTGAAAATATCGAAAAATGCGCCTAGAATTCCGAGAAGGATATCCCCTTTGAAAATTTCGAGAAATGCGCCCAGAATTCCGAGAAGGTTATCCCCTTTGAAAATTTCGAAAAATGCGCCCAGAATTCCGAGAAGGCTAACCCCTTTGAAAATTTCGAAAAATGCGCCCAGAATTCCGAGAAGGCTAACCCCTATGAAAATTTCGAAAAATGCGCCCAGAATTCGGAGAAGGCGAACCCCTTTGAAATTTTGGAAAAATACGCCCAGAATTCCGAAAAGGCTAACCCCTTTGAAATTTTCGAAAAATGCGCCCAGAATTCCGAAAAGGCTAACCCCTTTGAAAATATCGAAAAATGCGCCTATAATTCCGAGAAGGCTAACCCCTTTGAAAATTTCGAGAAATGCGCCCAGAATTCCGAGAAGGTTAACCCCTTTGAAAATTTCGAAAAACGAAGCCCAGAATTCCGAGAAGACTAACCCCTTTGAAAATTTCGAAAAATGCGCCCTGAATTTCCGAGAAGGCTAACCCATTTGAAAATTTCGAAAAATGCGCCCAGAATTCCGAGAAGGCTAACCTCTTTGAAAATTTCGAAAAATGCGCCCTAAATTCCAAAATTCCTTTGAAAATTTCGAAAAATGCGCCCAGAATTGCGAGAAGGCTAACCCTTTTGAAAATATCGAAAAATGCGACTAGAATTCCGAGAAGGCTAACCCCTTTGAAAATTTCGAGAAATGCGCCCGGAATTCCGAGAAGGTTAACCCCTTTGAAAATTTCGAAAAATGAAGCCCAGAATTCCGAGAAGGCTAACCCCTTTGAAAATTTCAAAAAATGCGCCCTGAATTTCCGAGAAGGCTAACCCCTTTGAAAATTTCGAAAAATGCGCCCAGAATTCCGAGAAGGCTAACCCCTTTGAAAATTTCGAAAAATGCGCCCAGAATTCCGAGAAGGCTAACCCCTATGAAAATTTCGAAAAATTCGCCCAGAATTCGGAGAAGGCGAACCCCTTTGAAATTTTGGAAAAATGCGCCCAGAATTCCGAAAAGGCTAACCCCTTTGAAATTTTCGAAAAATGCGCCCAGAATTCCGAAAAGGCCAACCCCTTAGAAAATATCGAAAAATGTGCCTATAATTCCGAGAAGGCTAACCCCTTTGAAAATTTCGAGAAATGCGCCCAGAATTCCGAGAAGGTTAACCCATTTGAAAATTTCGAAAAACGAAGCACAGAATTCCGAGAAGGATAACCCCTTTGAAAATTTCGAAAAATGCGCCCTGAATTACCGAGAAGGCTAACCCCTTTGAAAATTTCGAAAAATGCGCCCAGAATTCCGAGAAGGCTAACCTCTTTGAAAATTTCGAAAAATGCGCCCAGAATTCCGAGAAGGCCCCTTTGAAAATTACGAAAAATGCGCCCAGAATTCCGAGAAGGCTAACCCCTTTGAAAATTTCGAAAAATGCGCACAGAATTCAGAGAAGCCTAACCCCTTTGAAAATTTCGAAAAATGCGCCCAAAATTCCGAGAAGGCTAACCCCTTTGAAAATTTCGAAAAATGCGCCCAGAATTGCGAGAAGGCTAACCCTTTTGAAAATATCGAAAAATGCGCCCAGAATTCCGAGAAGGCTAACCCCTTTGAAAATTTCGAGAAATGCGCCCGGAATTCCGAGAAGGTTAACCCCTTTGAAAATTTCGAAAAATGAAGCCCAGAATTCCGAGAAGGCTAACCCCTTTGAAAATTTCGAAAAATGCGCCCTGAATTTCCGAGAAGGCTAACCCCTTTGAAAATTTCGAAAAATGCGCCCAGAATTCCGAGAAGGCTAACCCCTTTGAAAATTTCGAAAAATGCGCCCAGAATTCCGAGAAGGCTAACCCCTATGAAAATTTCGTAAAATGCGCCCAGAATTCGGAGAAGGCGAACCCCTTTGAAATTTTGGAAAAATGCGCCCAGAATTCCGAAAAGGCTAACCCCTTTGAAATTTTCGAAAAATGCGCCGAGAATTCCGAAAAGGCTAACCGCTTTGAAAATATCGAAAAATGCGCCTATAATTCCGAGAAGGCTAACCCCTTTGAAAATTTCGAGAAATGCGCCCAGAATTCCGAGAAGGTTAACCCCTTTGAAAATTTCGAAAAACGAAGCCCAGAATTCCGAGAAGGCTAACCCCTTTGAAAATTTCGAAAAATTCGCCCTGAATTTCCGAGAAGGCTAACCCCTTTGAAAATTTCGAAAAATGCGCCCAGAATTCCGAGAAGGCTAACCTCTTTGAAAATTTCGAAAAATGCGCCCAGAATTCCGAGAAGGCTAACCCCTTTGAAAATTACGAAAAATGCGCCCAGAATTCCGAGAAGGCTAACCCCTTTGAAAATTTCGAAAAATGCGCACAGAATTCAGAGAAGGCTTTGAAAATTTCGAAAAATGCGCCCAAAATTCCGAGAAGGCTAACCCCTTTGAAAATTTCGAAAAATGCGCCCAGAGTGCGAGAAGGCTAACCCCTTTGAAATTTTCGAAAAATGCGCCCAGAATTCCGAGAAGGCTAACCCCTTTGAAAATTTCGAAAAATGCGCACAGAATTCAGAAAGGCTAACACCTTTGAAAATTTCGAAAAATGCGCCCAAAATTCCGAAAAGGCTAACCCCTTTGAAAATTTCGAAAAATGCGCCAAGAATTCCGAGAAGGCTAACCCCTTTGAAAATTTCGAAAAATGCGCCCAGAATTCCGAGAAGGCTAACCCCTTTGAAAATTTCGAAAAATGCGCCCAGAATTCCGAGAAGGCTAACCCCTTTGAAATTTTCGAAAAATGCGCCCAGAATTCCGAAAAGGGTAACCCCTTTGAAAAATTCGATAAATGCGCCTAGAATT
Source organism: Ectobius pallidus (assembly GCA_964059195.1). Taxonomy (NCBI): domain Eukaryota; kingdom Metazoa; phylum Arthropoda; class Insecta; order Blattodea; family Ectobiidae; genus Ectobius; species Ectobius pallidus. The sequence goes on along the minus strand of CAXKWD010000003.1, from coordinate 63,419,428 downwards.
CCAAGAAGGCTAACCCCTTTCAAAATTTCGAGAAATGCGCCCAGAATTCCGAGAAGGTTAACTTCTTTGAAAATTACGAAAAATGCGCCCAGAATTCCGAGAAGGCTAACCTCTTTGAAAATTACGAAAAATACGCCGAGAATTCCGAGAACGCTAACCCCTTTGAAAATTTCGAAAAATGCGCACAGAATTCCGAGAAGGCTAACCCCTTTGAAAATATCGAAAAATGCGCCCAGAATTCCGAAAAGGCTAAACCCTTTGAAAATTTCGAAAAAGGCGCCCAGAATTCCGAGAAGGCTAACCCCTTTGAAAATTTCGAAAAATGCGCCCAGAATTCCGAGAAGGCTAACCCCTTTGAAAATTTCGAAAAATGCGCCCAAAATTCCGAGAAGGCTAACCCCTTTGAAAATTTCGAAAAATGCGCCCAGAATTCCGAGAAGGCTAACCCCTTTGAAAATTTCGAAGAATGCGCCCAAAATTCCGAGAAGGCTAACCCCTTTGAAAATTACGAAAAATGCGCCCAGAATTCCGAGAAGGCTAACCCCTTTGAATATTTCGAAAAATGCGCCCAGAATTCCGAGAAGACTAACCCCTTTGAAAATTTCGAAAAATGCGCCCAGAATTCCGAGAAGGCTAACCCATTTGAAAATTTCGAAAAATGCGCCCAGAATTCCGAGAAGGCTAACCCCTTTGAAAATTTCGAAAAATGCTCCCAGAATTCCGAGAAGGTTAACCCCTTTGAAAATTTAGAAAAATGCGCCCAGAATTCCGAGAAGGCTAACCCCTATGAAAATTTCGAAAAATGCGCCCAGAATTCCGAGAAGGCTAACTCCTTTGAAATTTTGGAAAAATGCGCCCAGAATTCCGAAAAGGCTAACCCCTTTGAAATTTTCGAAAAATGCGCCCAGAATTCCGAAAAGGCTAACCCCTTTGAAAATATCGAAAAATGCGCCTAGAATTCCGAGAAGGCTAACCCCTTTGAAAATTTCGAGAAATGCGCCCAGAATTCCGAGAAGGTTAACCCCTTTGAAAATTTCGAAAAATGAAGCCCAGAATTCCGAGAAGGCTAACCCCTTTGAAAATTTCGAAAAATGCGCCCTGAATTTCCGAGAAGGCTAACCCCTTTGAAAATTTCGAAAAATGCGCCCAGAATTCCGAGAAGGCTAACCCCTTTGAAAATTTCGAAAAATGCGCCCAGAATTCCGAGAAGGCTAACCCCTTTGAAAATTTCGAAAAATGCGCCCAGAATTCCGAGAAGGTTAACCCCTTTGAAAATTTCGAAAAATGCGCCCAGAATTCCGAGAAGGCTAACCCCTATGAAAATTTCGAAAAATGCGCCCAGAATTCCGAGAAGGCTAACTCCTTTGAAATTTTGGAAAAATGCGCCCAGAATTCCGAAAAGGCTAACCCCTTTGAAATTTTCGAAAAATGCGCCCAGAATTCCGAAAAGGCTAACCCCTTTGAAAATTTCGAAAAATGAAGCCCAGAATTCCGAGAAGGCTAACCCCTTTGAAAATTTCGAAAAATGCGCCCTGAATTTCCGAGAAGGCTAACCCCTTTGAAAATTTCGAAAAATGCGCCCAGAATTCCGAGAAGGCTAACCCCTTTGAAAATTTCGAAAAATGCGCCCAGAATTCCGAGAAGGCTAACCCCTATGAAAATTTCGAAAAATGCGCCCAGAATTCGGAGAAGGCGAACCTCTTTGAAATTTTGGAAAAATGCGCCCAGAATTCCGAAAAGGGTAACCCCTTTGAAAAATTCGAAAAATGCGCCTAGAATTCCGAGAAGGCTAACCCCTTTGAAAATTTCGAGAAATGCGCCCAGAATTCCGAGGTTAACTTCTTTGAAAATTACGAAAAATGCGCCCAGAATTCCGAGAAGGCTAACCTCTTTGAAAATTACGAAAAATACGCCGAGAATTCCGAGAAGGCTAACCCCTTTGAAAATTTCGAAAAATGCGCACAGAATTCCGAGAAGGCTAACCCCTTTGAAAATATCGAAAAATGCGCCCAGAATTCCGAAAAGGCTAAACCCTTTGAAAATTTCGATAAGGCGCCCAGAATTCCGAGAAGGCTAACCCCTTTGAAAATTTCGAAAAATACGCCCAGAATTCCGAAAAGGCTAACCCCTTTGAAAATTTCGAAAAATGCGCCCAAAATTCCGAGAAGGCTAACCCCTTTGAAAATTTCGAAAAATGCACCCAGAATTTCGAGAAGGCTAACCCCTTTGAAAATTTCGAAGAATGCGCCCAAAATTCCGAGAAGGCTAACCCCTTTGAAAATTACGAAAAATGCGCCCAGAATTCCGAGAAGGCTAAACCCTATGAAAATTTTGAAAAATGCGAACAGAATTCCGAGAAGGCTAACCCTTTTGAAAATTTCGAAAAATGCGCCCAGAATTCCGAGAAGGCTAACCCCTTTGAAAATTTCGAAAAATGCGCCCAGAATTCCGAGAAGACTAACCCCTTTGAAAATTTCGAGAAGGCTAACCCCTATGAAAATTTTGAAAAATGCGCCCAGAATTCCGAGAAGGCTAACCCCTTTGAAAATTTCGAAAAATGCGCCCAGAATTCCGAGAAGGCTAACCCCTTTGAAATTTTCGAAAAATGCGCCCAGAATTCCGAAAAGGGTAACCCCTTTGAAAAATTCGAAAAATGCGCCTAGAATTCCAAGAAGGCTAACCCCTTTCAAAATTTCGAGAAATGCGCCCAGAATTCCGAGAAGGTTAACTTCTTTGAAAATTACGAAAAATGCGCCCAGAATTCCGAGAAGGCTAACCTCTTTGAAAATTACGAAAAATACGCCGAGAATTCCGAGAAGGCTAACCCCTTTGAAAATTTCGAAAAATGCGCACAGAATTCCGAGAAGGCTAACCCCTTTGAAAATATCGAAAAATGCGCCCAGAATTCCGAAAAGGCTAAACCCTTTGAAAATTTCGAAAAAGGCGCCCAGAATTCCGAGAAGGCTAACCCCTTTGAAAATTTCGAAGAATGCGCCCAGAATTCCGAGAAGGCTAACCCCTTTGAAAATTACGAAAAATGCGCCCAGAATTCCGAGAAGGCTAACCCCTTTGAATATTTCGAAAAATGCGCCCAGAATTCCGAGAAGGATAACCCCTTTGAAAATTACGAAAAATGCGCACAGAATTCAGAGAAGGCTAACCCCTTTCAAAATTTCGAAAAATGCGCCCAGAATTCCAAAAAGGCTAAACCCTTTGAAAACTTCGAAAAAGGCGCCCAGAATTCCGAGAAGGCTAACCACTTTGAAAATTTCGAAAAATGCGCCCAGAATTCCGAGAAGGCTAACCCCTTTGAAAATTTCGAAAAACGCGCCCAAAATTCCGAGAAGGCTAACCCCTTTGAAAATTTCGAAAAATGCGCCCAGAATTCCGAGAAAGCAAACCCCTTTGAAAATTTCGAAAAATGCGCCCAAAATTCCGAGAAGGCTAACCCCTTTGAAAATTTCGAAAAATGCGCCCAGAATTCCGAGAAGGCTAACCTCTTTGAAAATTTCGAAAAATGCGCCTAGAATTCCGAGAAGGCTCCTTTGAAAATTTCGAGAAATGCGCCCAGAATTCCGAGAAGGCTAACCCCTTTGAAAATTTCGAAAAATGAAGCCCAGAATTCCGAGGCTTAACCCCTTTGAAAATTTCGAAAAATGCGCACAGAATTCCGAGAAGGCTAACACCTTTCAAAATTTCGAAAAATGCGCCCTGAATTCTGAGAACGCTAACCCCTTTCAAAATTTCGAAAAATGCGCCCAGAATTCCGAGAACGCTAACCTCTTTGAAAATTTCGAAAAATGCGCCCAGAATTCCGAGAAGGCTAACCCCTTTGAAAATTACGAAAAATGCGCCCAGAATTCCGAGAAGGCTAACCCCTTTGAAAATTTCGAAAAATGCGCCCAGAATTCAGAGAAGGCTAACCCCTTCCAAAATTTCGAAAAATTTGCCCAGAATTCCGAAAACTTCGAAAAAGGCGCCCAGAATTCCGAGAAGGCTAACCCCTTTGAAAATTTCGAAAAATGCGCCCAGAATTCCGAGAAAGCAAACCCCTTTGAAAATTTCGAAAAATGCGCCCAAAATTCCGAGAAGGCTAACCCCTTTGAAAATTTCGAAAAATGCGCCCAGAATTCCGAGAAGGCTAACCCCTTTGAAAATTTCGAAAAATGCGCCCAGAATTCCGAGAAGGCTAACCCCTTTGAAAATTTCGAAAAACGCGCCCAGAATTCCGAGAAAGCTAACCGCTTTGAAAATTTCGAAAAATGTGCCCATAATTCCGAGAAGACTAACCCCTTTGAAAATTTCGAAAAATGCGCCCAAATTTCCGAGAAGGCTAACCCCTTTGAAAATTTCGAAAAATGCGCCCAGAATTCCGAGAAGGCTAACCCCTTTGAAAATTTCGAAAAATGCGCCCAGAATTCCGAGAAGGCTAACCCCTTTGAAAATTTCGAAAAATGCGCCCAGAATTCCGAGAAGGCTAACCCCTTTGAAAATTACGAAAAATGCGCCCAGAATTCCGAGAAGGCTAACCTCTTTGAAAATTACGAAAAATGCGACGAGAATTCCGAGAAGGCTAACCCCTTTGAAAATTTCGAAAAATGCGCCCAGAATTCCGAGAAGGCTAACCCCTTTGAAAATTTCGAAAAATGCGCCCAGAATTCCGAGAAGGCTAACCCCTTTGAAATTTTCGAAAAATGCGCCCAGAATTCCGAGAAGGCTAAAACCTTTGAAAATTTCGAGAAGTGCGCCCAGAATTCCGAGAAGGCTAACCCCTTTGAAAATTACGAAAAATGCTCCCAGAATTCCGAGAAGGCTAACCTCTTTGAAAATTTCGAAAAATGCGCACAGAATTCAGAGAAGGCTAACCCCTTTGAAAATTTCGAAAAATTCGCACAAAATTCCGAAAAGGCTAAACCCTTTGAAAATTTCGAAAAAGGCGCCCAGAATTCCGAGAAGACTAACCCCTTTGAAAATTTCGAAAAATGCGCCCAGAATTCCGAGAAGGCTAACCCCTTTGAAAATTTCGAAAAATGCGCCCAGAATTCCGAGAAGGCTAACCCCTTTGAAAAATTCTAAAAATGCGCCCAAAATTCCGACAAGGCTAACCCCTTTGAAAATTACGAAAAATGCGCCCAGAATTCCGAGAAAGCTAACCCCTATGAAAATTTCGTAAAATGCACCCAGAATTCTGAGATGGCTAACCCCTTTGAAATTTTCGAAAAATGCGCCCAGAAATCCGAGAAGGCTAACCCCTTTGAAATTTTCGAAAAATGCGCCCAGAATTCCGAGAAGGCTAACACCTTTGAAAATTTCGAGAAGTGCGCCCAGAATTCCGAGAAGGCTAACCCCTTTGAAAATTACGAAAAATGCTCCCAGAATTCCGAGAAGGCTAACCTCTTTGAAAATTTCGAAAAACGCGCACAGAATTCAGAGAAGGCTAACCCCTTTGAAAATTTCGAAAAATGCGCACAAAAATCCGAAAAGGCTAAACCCTTTGAAAATTTCGAAAAAGGCGCCCAGAATTCCGAGAAGGCTAACCCCTTTGAAACTTCGAAAAATGCGCCCAGAATTCCGAGAAGGCTAACCCCTTTGAAAATTTCCAAAAATGCGCCCAAAATTCCGAGAAGGCTAACCCGTTTGAAAATTTCGAAAAATGCGCCCAGAATTCCGAGAAGGCTAACCCCTTTGAAAATTTCGAAAAATGCGCCCAAAATTCCGACAAGGCTAACCCCTTTGAAAATTACGAAAAATGCGCCCAGAATTCCGAGAAGGCTAACCCCTATGAAAATTTCGAAGAATGCACCCAGAATTCTGAGATGGCTAACCCCTTTGAAAATTTCGAAAAATGCGCCCAGAATTCCGAGAAGGCTAACCCCTTTGAAAATTTCGAAAAATGCGCCCAGAATTCCGAGAAGGCTAACCCCTTCGAAAATTTCGAAAAATGCGCCCAGATTTCCGTTAAGGCTCACCCCTTTGAAAATTTCGAAAAATGCGCCCAGAATTCCGAGAAGGCTAACCCCTTTGAAAATTTCGAAAAAAGCGCCCAGAATTCCGAGAAGACTAACCCCTTTGAAAATTTCGAAAAATGCGCCCAGAATTCCGAGAAGGCTAACCCCTATGAAATTTTCGAAAAATGCGCCCAGAATTCCGAAAAGGCAAACCCATTTGAAAATTTCGAAAAATGCGCCCAGAATTCCGAGAAGGCTAACCCCTTTGAAAATTTCGAAAAATGCGCCCAGAATTCCGAAAAGGCTAACCCCTTTGAAAATTTTGAAAAATGCGCCCAGAATTCCGAGAAGGCTAACCCCTTTGAAAATTTCGAAAAATGCCCCCAGAATTCCGAGAAGGCTAACCCCTTTGAAAATTTCGAATAATGCGCCCAGAATTCCGAGAAGGCTAACACCTTTGAAAATTTCGAAAAATGCGCTCAGAATTCCGAGAAGGCTAACCCCTTTGAAAATTTCGAAAAATGCGCCCAGAATTCCGAGAAGACTAACCCCATTGAAAATTTCGAAAAATACGCCCAGTTTTCCGAAAAGGCTAACCCCTTTGAAAATTTCGAAAAATGCGCCCAGAATCCCGAGAAGGCTAACCCCTTTGTAGATTTCGAAAAATGCGCCCAGAATTCCGAGAAGGCTAACCCCTTTGAAAATTTCGAAAAATGCGCTCAGAATTCCGAGAAGGCTAACCCCTTTGAAAATTTCGAAAAATGCGCCCAGAATTCCGAGAAGACTAACCCCTTTGAAAATTTCGAAAAATACGCCAAGATTTCCGAAAAGGCTACCCCCTTTGAAAATTTCGAAAAATGCGCCCCGAATCCCGAGAAGGCTAACCCCTTTGAAAATTTCGAAAAATGCGCCCAAAATTCCGAGAAGGCTAACCCCTTTGAAAATTTCGAAAAATGCGCTCAGAATTCCGAGAAGGCTAACCCCTTTGAAAATTTCGAAAAATGCGCCCAGAATTCCGAGAAGACTAACCCCTTTGAAAATTTCGAAAAATACGCCAAGATTTCCGAAAAGGCTACCCCCTTTGAAAATTTCGAAAAATGCGCCCTGAATCCCGAGAAGGCTAACCCCTTTGAAAATTTCGAAAAATGCGCCCAGAATTCCGAGAAGGCTAACCCCTTTGAAAATTTCGAAAAATGCGCCCAGAATTCCGAAAAGGCTAAACTCTTTGAAAATTTCGAAAAATGCGCCCAGAATTCCGAGAAGGCTAACCCCTCTGAAAATTTCGAATAATGCTCCCAGAATTCCGAGAAGGCTAACCCCTTTGAAAATATCGAAAAATGCGCCTAGAATTCCGAGAAGGATATCCCCTTTGAAAATTTCGAGAAATGCGCCCAGAATTCCGAGAAGGTTATCCCCTTTGAAAATTTCGAAAAATGCGCCCAGAATTCCGAGAAGGCTAACCCCTTTGAAAATTTCGAAAAATGCGCCCAGAATTCCGAGAAGGCTAACCCCTATGAAAATTTCGAAAAATGCGCCCAGAATTCGGAGAAGGCGAACCCCTTTGAAATTTTGGAAAAATACGCCCAGAATTCCGAAAAGGCTAACCCCTTTGAAATTTTCGAAAAATGCGCCCAGAATTCCGAAAAGGCTAACCCCTTTGAAAATATCGAAAAATGCGCCTATAATTCCGAGAAGGCTAACCCCTTTGAAAATTTCGAGAAATGCGCCCAGAATTCCGAGAAGGTTAACCCCTTTGAAAATTTCGAAAAACGAAGCCCAGAATTCCGAGAAGACTAACCCCTTTGAAAATTTCGAAAAATGCGCCCTGAATTTCCGAGAAGGCTAACCCATTTGAAAATTTCGAAAAATGCGCCCAGAATTCCGAGAAGGCTAACCTCTTTGAAAATTTCGAAAAATGCGCCCTAAATTCCAAAATTCCTTTGAAAATTTCGAAAAATGCGCCCAGAATTGCGAGAAGGCTAACCCTTTTGAAAATATCGAAAAATGCGACTAGAATTCCGAGAAGGCTAACCCCTTTGAAAATTTCGAGAAATGCGCCCGGAATTCCGAGAAGGTTAACCCCTTTGAAAATTTCGAAAAATGAAGCCCAGAATTCCGAGAAGGCTAACCCCTTTGAAAATTTCAAAAAATGCGCCCTGAATTTCCGAGAAGGCTAACCCCTTTGAAAATTTCGAAAAATGCGCCCAGAATTCCGAGAAGGCTAACCCCTATGAAAATTTCGAAAAATTCGCCCAGAATTCGGAGAAGGCGAACCCCTTTGAAATTTTGGAAAAATGCGCCCAGAATTCCGAAAAGGCTAACCCCTTTGAAATTTTCGAAAAATGCGCCCAGAATTCCGAAAAGGCCAACCCCTTAGAAAATATCGAAAAATGTGCCTATAATTCCGAGAAGGCTAACCCCTTTGAAAATTTCGAGAAATGCGCCCAGAATTCCGAGAAGGTTAACCCATTTGAAAATTTCGAAAAACGAAGCACAGAATTCCGAGAAGGATAACCCCTTTGAAAATTTCGAAAAATGCGCCCTGAATTACCGAGAAGGCTAACCCCTTTGAAAATTTCGAAAAATGCGCCCAGAATTCCGAGAAGGCTAACCTCTTTGAAAATTTCGAAAAATGCGCCCAGAATTCCGAGAAGGCCCCTTTGAAAATTACGAAAAATGCGCCCAGAATTCCGAGAAGGCTAACCCCTTTGAAAATTTCGAAAAATGCGCACAGAATTCAGAGAAGCCTAACCCCTTTGAAAATTTCGAAAAATGCGCCCAAAATTCCGAGAAGGCTAACCCCTTTGAAAATTTCGAAAAATGCGCCCAGAATTGCGAGAAGGCTAACCCTTTTGAAAATATCGAAAAATGCGCCCAGAATTCCGAGAAGGCTAACCCCTTTGAAAATTTCGAGAAATGCGCCCGGAATTCCGAGAAGGTTAACCCCTTTGAAAATTTCGAAAAATGAAGCCCAGAATTCCGAGAAGGCTAACCCCTTTGAAAATTTCGAAAAATGCGCCCTGAATTTCCGAGAAGGCTAACCCCTTTGAAAATTTCGAAAAATGCGCCCAGAATTCCGAGAAGGCTAACCCCTTTGAAAATTTCGAAAAATGCGCCCAGAATTCCGAGAAGGCTAACCCCTATGAAAATTTCGTAAAATGCGCCCAGAATTCGGAGAAGGCGAACCCCTTTGAAATTTTGGAAAAATGCGCCCAGAATTCCGAAAAGGCTAACCCCTTTGAAATTTTCGAAAAATGCGCCGAGAATTCCGAAAAGGCTAACCGCTTTGAAAATATCGAAAAATGCGCCTATAATTCCGAGAAGGCTAACCCCTTTGAAAATTTCGAGAAATGCGCCCAGAATTCCGAGAAGGTTAACCCCTTTGAAAATTTCGAAAAACGAAGCCCAGAATTCCGAGAAGGCTAACCCCTTTGAAAATTTCGAAAAATTCGCCCTGAATTTCCGAGAAGGCTAACCCCTTTGAAAATTTCGAAAAATGCGCCCAGAATTCCGAGAAGGCTAACCTCTTTGAAAATTTCGAAAAATGCGCCCAGAATTCCGAGAAGGCTAACCCCTTTGAAAATTACGAAAAATGCGCCCAGAATTCCGAGAAGGCTAACCCCTTTGAAAATTTCGAAAAATGCGCACAGAATTCAGAGAAGGCTTTGAAAATTTCGAAAAATGCGCCCAAAATTCCGAGAAGGCTAACCCCTTTGAAAATTTCGAAAAATGCGCCCAGAGTGCGAGAAGGCTAACCCCTTTGAAATTTTCGAAAAATGCGCCCAGAATTCCGAGAAGGCTAACCCCTTTGAAAATTTCGAAAAATGCGCACAGAATTCAGAAAGGCTAACACCTTTGAAAATTTCGAAAAATGCGCCCAAAATTCCGAAAAGGCTAACCCCTTTGAAAATTTCGAAAAATGCGCCAAGAATTCCGAGAAGGCTAACCCCTTTGAAAATTTCGAAAAATGCGCCCAGAATTCCGAGAAGGCTAACCCCTTTGAAAATTTCGAAAAATGCGCCCAGAATTCCGAGAAGGCTAACCCCTTTGAAATTTTCGAAAAATGCGCCCAGAATTCCGAAAAGGGTAACCCCTTTGAAAAATTCGATAAATGCGCCTAGAATTCCAAGAAGGCTAACCCCTTTCAAAATTTCGAGAAATGCGCCCAGAATTCCGAGAAGGTTAACTTCTTTGAAAATTACGAAAAATGCGCCCAGAATTCCGAGAAGGCTAACCTCTTTGAAAATTACGAAAAATACGCCGAGAATTCCGAGAACGCTAACCCCTTTGAAAATTTCGAAAAATGCGCACAGAATTCCGAGAAGGCTAACCCCTTTGAAAATATCGAAAAATGCGCCCAGAATTCCGAAAAGGCTAAACCCTTTGAAAATTTCGAAAAAGGCGCCCAGAATTCCGAGAAGGCTAACCCCTTTGAAAATTTCGAAAAATGCGCCCAGAATTCCGAGAAGGCTAACCCCTTTGAAAATTTCGAAAAATGCGCCCAAAATTCCGAGAAGGCTAACCCCTTTGAAAATTTCGAAAAATGCGCCCAGAATTCCGAGAAGGCTAACCCCTTTGAAAATTTCGAAGAATGCGCCCAAAATTCCGAGAAGGCTAACCCCTTTGAAAATTACGAAAAATGCGCCCAGAATTCCGAGAAGGCTAACCCCTTTGAATATTTCGAAAAATGCGCCCAGAATTCCGAGAAGACTAACCCCTTTGAAAATTTCGAAAAATGCGCCCAGAATTCCGAGAAGGCTAACCCATTTGAAAATTTCGAAAAATGCGCCCAGAATTCCGAGAAGGCTAACCCCTTTGAAAATTTCGAAAAATGCTCCCAGAATTCCGAGAAGGTTAACCCCTTTGAAAATTTAGAAAAATGCGCCCAGAATTCCGAGAAGGCTAACCCCTATGAAAATTTCGAAAAATGCGCCCAGAATTCCGAGAAGGCTAACTCCTTTGAAATTTTGGAAAAATGCGCCCAGAATTCCGAAAAGGCTAACCCCTTTGAAATTTTCGAAAAATGCGCCCAGAATTCCGAAAAGGCTAACCCCTTTGAAAATATCGAAAAATGCGCCTAGAATTCCGAGAAGGCTAACCCCTTTGAAAATTTCGAGAAATGCGCCCAGAATTCCGAGAAGGTTAACCCCTTTGAAAATTTCGAAAAATGAAGCCCAGAATTCCGAGAAGGCTAACCCCTTTGAAAATTTCGAAAAATGCGCCCTGAATTTCCGAGAAGGCTAACCCCTTTGAAAATTTCGAAAAATGCGCCCAGAATTCCGAGAAGGCTAACCCCTTTGAAAATTTCGAAAAATGCGCCCAGAATTCCGAGAAGGCTAACCCCTTTGAAAATTTCGAAAAATGCGCCCAGAATTCCGAGAAGGTTAACCCCTTTGAAAATTTCGAAAAATGCGCCCAGAATTCCGAGAAGGCTAACCCCTATGAAAATTTCGAAAAATGCGCCCAGAATTCCGAGAAGGCTAACTCCTTTGAAATTTTGGAAAAATGCGCCCAGAATTCCGAAAAGGCTAACCCCTTTGAAATTTTCGAAAAATGCGCCCAGAATTCCGAAAAGGCTAACCCCTTTGAAAATTTCGAAAAATGAAGCCCAGAATTCCGAGAAGGCTAACCCCTTTGAAAATTTCGAAAAATGCGCCCTGAATTTCCGAGAAGGCTAACCCCTTTGAAAATTTCGAAAAATGCGCCCAGAATTCCGAGAAGGCTAACCCCTTTGAAAATTTCGAAAAATGCGCCCAGAATTCCGAGAAGGCTAACCCCTATGAAAATTTCGAAAAATGCGCCCAGAATTCGGAGAAGGCGAACCTCTTTGAAATTTTGGAAAAATGCGCCCAGAATTCCGAAAAGGGTAACCCCTTTGAAAAATTCGAAAAATGCGCCTAGAATTCCGAGAAGGCTAACCCCTTTGAAAATTTCGAGAAATGCGCCCAGAATTCCGAGGTTAACTTCTTTGAAAATTACGAAAAATGCGCCCAGAATTCCGAGAAGGCTAACCTCTTTGAAAATTACGAAAAATACGCCGAGAATTCCGAGAAGGCTAACCCCTTTGAAAATTTCGAAAAATGCGCACAGAATTCCGAGAAGGCTAACCCCTTTGAAAATATCGAAAAATGCGCCCAGAATTCCGAAAAGGCTAAACCCTTTGAAAATTTCGATAAGGCGCCCAGAATTCCGAGAAGGCTAACCCCTTTGAAAATTTCGAAAAATACGCCCAGAATTCCGAAAAGGCTAACCCCTTTGAAAATTTCGAAAAATGCGCCCAAAATTCCGAGAAGGCTAACCCCTTTGAAAATTTCGAAAAATGCACCCAGAATTTCGAGAAGGCTAACCCCTTTGAAAATTTCGAAGAATGCGCCCAAAATTCCGAGAAGGCTAACCCCTTTGAAAATTACGAAAAATGCGCCCAGAATTCCGAGAAGGCTAAACCCTATGAAAATTTTGAAAAATGCGAACAGAATTCCGAGAAGGCTAACCCTTTTGAAAATTTCGAAAAATGCGCCCAGAATTCCGAGAAGGCTAACCCCTTTGAAAATTTCGAAAAATGCGCCCAGAATTCCGAGAAGACTAACCCCTTTGAAAATTTCGAGAAGGCTAACCCCTATGAAAATTTTGAAAAATGCGCCCAGAATTCCGAGAAGGCTAACCCCTTTGAAAATTTCGAAAAATGCGCCCAGAATTCCGAGAAGGCTAACCCCTTTGAAATTTTCGAAAAATGCGCCCAGAATTCCGAAAAGGGTAACCCCTTTGAAAAATTCGAAAAATGCGCCTAGAATTCCAAGAAGGCTAACCCCTTTCAAAATTTCGAGAAATGCGCCCAGAATTCCGAGAAGGTTAACTTCTTTGAAAATTACGAAAAATGCGCCCAGAATTCCGAGAAGGCTAACCTCTTTGAAAATTACGAAAAATACGCCGAGAATTCCGAGAAGGCTAACCCCTTTGAAAATTTCGAAAAATGCGCACAGAATTCCGAGAAGGCTAACCCCTTTGAAAATATCGAAAAATGCGCCCAGAATTCCGAAAAGGCTAAACCCTTTGAAAATTTCGAAAAAGGCGCCCAGAATTCCGAGAAGGCTAACCCCTTTGAAAATTTCGAAGAATGCGCCCAGAATTCCGAGAAGGCTAACCCCTTTGAAAATTACGAAAAATGCGCCCAGAATTCCGAGAAGGCTAACCCCTTTGAATATTTCGAAAAATGCGCCCAGAATTCCGAGAAGGCTAACCCCTTTGAAAATTTCGAAAAATGCGCCCAGAATTCCGAGAAGGCTAACCCCTTTGGAAATTTCGAAAAATGCGCCCAGAATTCCGAGAAGGCTAACCCCTTTGAAAATTTCGAAAAATGCGCCCAGAATTGCGAGAAGGCTAACCCCTTTGAAAATTTCGAAAAATGCGCCCAGAATTCCGAGAAGGCTAACCCCTTTGAAAATTTCGAAAAATGCGCCCAGAATTCCGAGAAGGCTGACCCCTTTGAAATTTTCGAAAAATGCGCCCAGAATTCCGAGAAGGCTAACACCTTTGAAAATTTCGAGAAGTGCGCCCAGAATTCCGAGAAGGCTAACCCCTTTGAAAATTACGAAAAATGCTCCCAGAATTCCGAGAAAACTAACCTCTTTGAAAATTTCGAAAAACGCGCACAGAATTCAGAGAAGGCTAACCCCTTTGAAAATTTCGAAAAATGCGCACAAAAATCCGAAAAGGCTAAACCCTTTGAAAATTTCGAAAAAGGCTCCCAGAATTCCGAGAAGGCTAACCCCTTTGAAACTTCGAAAAATGCGCCCAGAATTCCGAGAAGGCTAACCCCTTTGAAAATTTCCAAAAATGCGCCCAAAATTCCGAGAAGGCTAACCCGTTTGAAAATTTCGAAAAATGCGCCCAGAATTCCGAGAAGGCTAACCCCTTTGAAAATTTCGAAAAATGCGCCCAAAATTCCGACAAGGCTAACCCCTTTGAAAATTACGAAAAATGCGCCCAGAATTCCGAGAAGGCTAACCCCTACGAAAATTTCGAAGAATGCACCCAGAATTCTGAGATGGCTAACCCCTTTGAAATTTTCGAAAAATGCGCCCAGAAATCCGAGAAGGCTAACCCCTTTGAAAATTTCGAAAAATGCGCCCAGATTTCCGAGAAGGCTAACCCCTTTGAAAATTTCGAAAAATGCGCCCAGAATTCCGAGAAGGCTAACCCCTTCGAAAATTTCGAAAAATGCGCCCAGATTTCCGTTAAGGCTCACCCCTTTGAAAATTTCGAAAAATGCGCCCAGAATTCCGAGAAGGCTAACCCCTTTGAAAATTTCGAAAAATGCGCCCAGAATTCCGAGAAGGCTAACCCCTTTGAAAATTTCAAAAAATGCGCCCAGAATTCCGAGAAGGCTAACCCCTATGAAATTTTCGAAAAATGCGCCCAGAATTCCGAAAAGGCTAACCCATTTGAAAATTTCGAAAAATGCGCCCAGAATTCCGAGAAGCCTAACCCCTTTGAAAATTTCGAAAAATGCGCCAGGAATTCCGAAAAGGCTAAACCCTTTGAAAATTTCGAAAAATGCGCCTAGAATTCCGAGAAGGCTAACCCCTTTGAAAATTTCGAAAAATGCGCACAGAATTCCGAGAAGGCTAACCCCTTTGAAAATATCGAAAAATGCGCCCAGAATTCCGAAAAGGCTAAACCATTTGAAAATTTCGAAAAAGGCGCCCAGAATTCCGAGAAGGCTAACCCCTTTGAAAATTTCGAAAAATGCGCCCAGAATTCCGAGAAGGCTAACCCCTTTGAAAATTTCGAAAAATGCGCCCAAAATTCCGAGAAGGCTAACCCCTTTGAAAATTTCGAAAAATGCGCCCAGAATTCCGAGAAGGCTAACCCCTTTGAAAATTTCGAAGAATGCGCCCAAAATTCCGAGAAGGCTAACCCCTTTGAAAATTACGAAAAATGCGCCCAGAATTCCGAGAAGGCTAACCCCTTTGATTATTTCGAAAAATGCGCCCAGAATTCCGAGAAGACTAACCCCTTTGAAAATTTCGAAAAATGCGCCCAGAATTCCGAGAAGGCTAACCCATTTGAAAATTTCGAAAAATGCGCCCAGAATTCCGAGAAGGCTAACCCCTTTGAAAATTTCGAAAAATGCTCCCAGAATTCCGAGAAGGTTAACCCCTTTGAAAATTTCGAAAAATGCGCCCAGAATTCCGAGAAGGCTAACCCCTATGAAAATTTCGAAAAATGCGCCCAGAATTCCGAGAAGGCTAACTCCTTTGAAATTTTGGAAAAATGCGCCCAGAATTCCGAAAAGGCTAACCCCTTTGAAATTTTCGAAAAATGCGCCCAGAATTCCGAAAAGGCTAACCCCTTTGAAAATATCGAAAAATGCGCCTAGAATTCCGAGAAGGCTAACCCCTTTGAAAATTTCGAGAAATACGCCCAGAATTCCGAGAAGGTTAACCCCTTTGAAAATTTCGAAAAATGAAGCCCAGAATTCCGAGAAGGCTAACCCCTTTGAAAATTTCGAAAAATGCGCCCTGAATTTCCGAGAAGGCTAACCCCTTTGAAAATTTCGAAAAATGCGCCCAGAATTCCGAGAAGGCTAACCCCTTTGAAAATTTCGAAAAATGCGCCCAGAATTCCGAGAAGGCTAACCCCTTTGAAAATTTCGAAAAATGCGCCCAGAATTCCGAGAAGGTTAACCCCTTTGAAAATTTCGAAAAATGCGCCCAGAATTCCGAGAAGGCTAACCCCTATGAAAATTTCGAAAAATGCGCCCAGAATTCCGAGAAGGCTAACTCCTTTGAAATTTTGGAAAAATGCGCCCAGAATTCCGAAAAGGCTAACCCCTTTGAAATTTTCGAAAAATGCGCCCAGAATTCCGAAAAGGCTAACCCCTTTGAAAATTTCGAAAAATGAAGCCCAGAATTCCGAGAAGGCTAACCCCTTTGAAAATTTCGAAAAATGCGCCCTGAATTTCCGAGAAGGCTAACCCCTTTGAAAATTTCGAAAAATGCGCCCAGAATTCCGAGAAGGCTAACCCCTTTGAAAATTTCGAAAAATGCGCCCAGAATTCCGAGAAGGCTAACCCCTATGAAAATTTCGAAAAATGCGCCCAGAATTCGGAGAAGGCGAACCCCTTTGAAATTTTGGAAAAATGCGCCCAGAATTCCGAAAAGGGTAACCCCTTTGAAAAATTCGAAAAATGCGCCTAGAATTCCGAGAAGGCTAACCCCTTTGAAAATTTCGAGAAATGCGCCCAGAATTCCGAGGTTAACTTCTTTGAAAATTACGAAAAATGCGCCCAGAATTCCGAGAAGGCTAACCTCTTTGAAAATTACGAAAAATACGCCGAGAATTCCGAGAAGGCTAACCCCTTTGAAAATTTCGAAAAATGCGCACAGAATTCCGAGAAGGCTAACCCCTTTGAAAATATCGAAAAATGCGCCCAGAATTCCGAAAAGGCTAAACCCTTTGAAAATTTCGATAAGGCGCCCAGAATTCCGAGAAGGCTAACCCCTTTGAAAATTTCGAAAAATACGCCCAGAATTCCGAAAAGGCTAACCCCTTTGAAAATTTCGAAAAATGCGCCCAAAATTCCGAGAAGGCTAACCCCTTTGAAAATTTCGAAAAATGCACCCAGAATTTCGAGAAGGCTAACCCCTTTGAAAATTTCGAAGAATGCGCCCAAAATTCCGAGAAGGCTAACCCCTTTGAAAATTACGAAAAATGCGCCCAGAATTCCGAGAAGGCTAAACCCTATGAAAATTTTGAAAAATGCGAACAGAATTCCGAGAAGGCTAACCCTTTTGAAAATTTCGAAAAATGCGCCCAGAATTCCGAGAAGGCTAACCCCTTTGAAAATTTCGAAAAATGCGCCCAGAATTCCGAGAAGACTAACCCCTTTGAAAATTTCGAGAAGGCTAACCCCTATGAAAATTTTGAAAAATGCGCCCAGAATTCCGAGAAGGCTAACCCCTTTGAAAATTTCGAAAAATGCGCCCAGAATTCCGAGAAGGCTAACCCCTTTGAAATTTTCGAAAAATGCGCCCAGAATTCCGAAAAGGGTAACCCCTTTGAAAAATTCGAAAAATGCGCCTAGAATTCCAAGAAGGCTAACCCCTTTCAAAATTTCGAGAAATGCGCCCAGAATTCCGAGAAGGTTAACTTCTTTGAAAATTACGAAAAATGCGCCCAGAATTCCGAGAAGGCTAACCTCTTTGAAAATTACGAAAAATACGCCGAGAATTCCGAGAAGGCTAACCCCTTTGAAAATTTCGAAAAATGCGCACAGAATTCCGAGAAGGCTAACCCCTTTGAAAATATCGAAAAATGCGCCCAGAATTCCGAAAAGGCTAAACCCTTTGAAAATTTCGAAAAAGGCGCCCAGAATTCCGAGAAGGCTAACCCCTTTGAAAATTTCGAAGAATGCGCCCAGAATTCCGAGAAGGCTAACCCCTTTGAAAATTACGAAAAATGCGCCCAGAATTCCGAGAAGGCTAACCCCTTTGAATATTTCGAAAAATGCGCCCAGAATTCCGAGAAGGCTAACCCCTTTGAAAATTTCGAAAAATGCGCCCAGAATTCCGAGAAGGCTAACCCCTTTGAAAATTTCGAAAAATGCGCCCAGAATTCCGAGAAGGCTAACCCCTTTGAAAATTTCGAAAAATGCGCCCAGAATTGCGAGAAGGCTAACCCCTTTGAAAATTTCGAAAAATGCGCCCAGAATTCCGAGAAGGCTAACCCCTTTGAAAATTTCGAAAAATGCGCCCAGAATTCCGAGAAGGCTGACCCCTTTGAAATTTTCGAAAAATGCGCCCAGAATTCCGAGAAGGCTAACACCTTTGAAAATTTCGAGAAGTGCGCCCAGAATTCCGAGAAGGCTAACCCCTTTGAAAATTACGAAAAATGCTCCCAGAATTCCGAGAAGGCTAACCTCTTTGAAAATTTCGAAAAACGCGCACAGAATTCAGAGAAGGCTAACCCCTTTGAAAATTTCGAAAAATGCGCACAAAAATCCGAAAAGGCTAAACCCTTTGAAAATTTCGAAAAAGGCTCCCAGAATTCCGAGAAGGCTAACCCCTTTGAAACTTCGAAAAATGCGCCCAGAATTCCGAGAAGGCTAACCCCTTTGAAAATTTCCAAAAATGCGCCCAAAATTCCGAGAAGGCTAACCCGTTTGAAAATTTCGAAAAATGCGCCCAGAATTCCGAGAAGGCTAACCCCTTTGAAAATTTCGAAAAATGCGCCCAAAATTCCGACAAGGCTAACCCCTTTGAAAATTACGAAAAATGCGCCCAGAATTCCGAGAAGGCTAACCCCTATGAAAATTTCGAAGAATGCACCCAGAATTCTGAGATGGCTAACCCCTTTGAAATTTTCGAAAAATGCGCCCAGAAATCCGAGAAGGCTAACCCCTTTGAAAATTTCGAAAAATGCGCCCAGATTTCCGAGAAGGCTAACCCCTTTGAAAATTTCGAAAAATGCGCCCAGAATTCCGAGAAGGCTAACCCCTTCGAAAATTTCGAAAAATGCGCCCAGATTTCCGTTAAGGCTCACCCCTTTGAAAATTTCGAAAAATGCGCCCAGAATTCCGAGAAGGCTAACCCCTTTGAAAATTTCGAAAAATGCGCCCAGAATTCCGAGAAGGCTAACCCCTTTGAAAATTTCAAAAAATGCGCCCAGAATTCCGAGAAGGCTAACCCCTATGAAATTTTCGAAAAATGCGCCCAGAATTCCGAAAAGGCTAACCCATTTGAAAATTTCAAAAAATGCGCCCAGAATTCCGAGAAGCCTAACCCCTTTGAAAATTTCGAAAAATGCGCCAGGAATTCCGAAAAGGCTAACCCCTTTGAAAATTTCGAAAAATGCGCCCAGAATTCCGAGAAGGCTAACCCCTTTGAAAATTTCGAAAAATGCCCCCAGAATTCCGAGAAGGCTAACCCCTTTGAAAATTTCGAATAATGCGCCCAGAATTCCGAGAAGGCTAACACCTTTGAAAATTTCGAAAAATGCGCTCAGAATTCCGAGAAGGCTAACCCCTTTGAAAATTTCGAAAAATGCGCCCAGAATTCCGAGAAGACTAACCCCATTGAAAATTTCGAAAAATACGCCCAGATTTCCGAAAAGGCTAACCCCTTTGAAAATTTCGAAAAATGCGCCCAGAATCCCGAGAAGGCTAACCCCTTTGCAGATTTCGAAAAATGCGCCCAGGATTCCGAGAAGGCTAACCCCTTTGAAAATTTCGAAAAATGCGCTCAGAATTCCGAGAAGGCTAACCCCTTTGAAAATTTCGAAAAATGCGCCCAGAATTCCGAGAAGACTAACCCCTTTGAAAATTTCGAAAAATACGCCAAGATTTCCGAAAAGGCTACCCCCTTTGAAAATTTCGAAAAATGCGCCCCGAATCCCGAGAAGGCTAACCCCTTTGAAAATTTCGAAAAATGCGCCCAAAATTCCGAGAAGGCTAACCCCTTTGAAAATTTCGAAAAATGCGCTCAGAATTCCGAGAAGGCTAACCCCTTTGAAAATTTCGAAAAATGCGCCCAGAATTCCGAGAAGACTAACCCCTTTGAAAATTTCGAAAAATACGCCAAGATTTCCGAAAAGGCTACCCCCTTTGAAAATTTCGTAAAATGCGCCCTGAATCCCGAGAAGGCTAACCCCTTTGAAAATTTCGAAAAATGCGCATAGAATTCCGAGAAGGCTAACCCCTTTGAAAATTTCGAAAAATGCGCCCAGAATTCCGAGAAGGCTAACCCCTTTGAAAATTTCGAAAAATGCGCCCAAAATTCCGAAAAGGCTAAACTCTTTGAAAATTTCGAAAAATGCGCCCAGAATTCTGAGAAGGCTAACCCCTCTGAAAATTTCGAATAATGCTCCCAGAATTCCGAGAAGGCTAACCCCATCTGAAAATTTCGAAAAATACGCCCAGAATTCCGAAAAGGCTAACCCCTTTGAAATTTTCGAAAAATGCGCCCAGAATTCCGAAAAGGCTAACCCCTTTGAAAATATCGAAAAATGCGCCTATAATTCCGAGAAGGCTAACCCCTTTGAAAATTTCGAGAAATGCGCCCAGAATTCCGAGAAGGTTAACCCCTTTGAAAATTTCGAAAAACGAAGCCCAGAATTCCGAGAAGACTAACCCCTTTGAAAATTTCGAAAAATGCGCCCTGAATTTCCGAGAAGGCTAACCCCTTTGAAAATTTCGAAAAATGCGCCCAGAATTCCGAGAAGGCTAACCTCTTTGAAAATTTCGAAAAATGCGCCCAGAATTCCGAGAAGGCTAACCCCTTTGAAAATTACGAAAAATGCGCCCAGAATTCCGAGAAGGCTAACCCCTTTGAAAATTTCGAAAAATGCGCACAGAATTCAGAGAAGGCTAACCCCTTTGAAAATTTCGAAAAATGCGCCCAAAATTCCTTTGAAAATTTCGAAAAATGCGCCCAGAATTGCGAGAACGCTAACCCTTTTGAAAATATCGAAAAATGCGCCTAGAATTCCGAGAAGGCTAACCCCTTTGAAAATTTCGAGAAATGTGCCCGGAATTCCGAGGTTAACCCCTTTGAAAATTTCGAAAAATGAAGCCCAGAATTCTCAGAAGGCTAACCCCTTTGAAAATTTCAAAAAATGCGCCCTGAATTACCGAGAAGGCTAACCCCTTTGAAAATTTCGAAAAATGCGCCTAGAATTCCGAGAAGACTAACCCCTTTGAAAATTTCGAAAAATGCGCCCAGAATTCCGAGAAGGCTAACCCCTATGAAAATTTCGAAAAATTCGCCCAGAATTCGGAGAAGGCGAACCCCTTTGAAATTTTGGAAAAATGCGCCCAGAATTCCGAAAAGGCTAACCCCTTTGAAATTTTCGAAAAATGCGCCCAGAATTCCGAAAAGGCCAACCCCTTAGAAAATATCGAAAAATGTGCCTATAATTCCGAGAAGGCTAACCCCTTTGAAAATTTCGAGAAATGCGCCCAGAATTCCGAGAAGGTTAACCCCTTTGAAAATTTCGAAAAACGAAGCACAGAATTCCGAGAAGGATAACCCCTTTGAAAATTTCGAAAAATGCGCCCTGAATTACCGAGAAGGCTAACCCCTTTGAAAATTTCGAAAAATGCGCCCAGAATTCCGAGAAGGCTAACCTCTTTGAAAATTTCGAAAAATGCGCCCAGAATTCCGAGAAGGCCCCTTTGAAAATTACGAAAAATGCGCCCAGAATTCCGTGAAGGCTAACCCCTTTGAAAATTTCGAAAAATGCGCACAGAATTCAGAGAAGCCTAACCCCTTTGAAAATTTCGAAAAATGCGCCCAAAATTCCGAGAAGGCTAACCCCTTTGAAAATTTCGAAAAATGCGCCCAGAATTGCGAGAAGGCTAACCCTTTTGAAAATATCGAAAAATGCGCCTAGAATTCCGAGAAGGCTAACCCCTTTGAAAATTTCGAGAAATGCGACCGGAATTCCGAGAAGGTTAACCCCTTTGAAAATTTCGAAAAATGAAGCCCAGAATTCCGAGAAGGCTAACCCCTTTGAAAATTTCGAAAAATGCACCCTGAATTTCCGAGAAGGCTAACCCCTTTGAAAATTTCGAAAAATGCGCCCAGAATTCCGAGAAGGCTAACCCCTATGAAAATTTCGTAAAATGCGCCCAGAATTCGGAGAAGGCGAACCCCTTTGAAATTTTGGAAAAATGCGCCCAGAATTCCGAAAAGGCTAACCCCTTTGAAATTTTCGAAAAATGAGCCGAGAATTCCGAAAAGGCTAACCCCTTTGAAAATATCGAAAAATGCGCCTATAATTCCGAGAAGGCTAACCCCTTTGAAAATTTCGAGAAATGCGCCCAGAATTCCGAGAAGGTTAACCCCTTTGAAAATTTCGAAAAACGAAGCCCAGAATTCCGAGAAGGCTAACCCCTTTGAAAATTTCGAAAAATTCGCCCTGAATTTCCGAGAAGGCTGACGCCTTTGAAAATTTCGAAAAATGCGCCCAGAATTCCGAGAAGGCTAACCTCTTTGAAAATTTCGAAAAATGCGCCCAGAATTCCGAGAAGGCTAACCCCTTTGAAAATTACGAAAAATGCGCCCAGAATTCCGAGAAGGCTAACCCCTTTGAAAATTTCGAAAAATGCGCACAGAATTCAGAGAAGGCTTTGAAAATTTCGAAAAATGCGCCCAAAATTCCGAGAAGGCTAACCCCTTTGAAAATTTCGAAAAATGCGCCCAGAGTGCGAGAAGGCTAACCCCTTTGAAATTTTCGAAAAATGCGCCCAGAATTCCGAGAAGGCTAACCCCTCTGAAAATTTCGAATAATGCTCCCAGAATTCCGAGAAGGCTAACCCCTTTGAAAATATCGAAAAATGCGCCTAGAATTCCGAGAAGGATATCCCCTTTGAAAATTTCGAGAAATGCGCCCAGAATTCCGAGAAGGTTATCCCCTTTGAAAATTTCGAAAAATGCGCCCAGAATTCCGAGAAGGCTAACCCCTTTGAAAATTTCGAAAAATGCGCCCAGAATTCCGAGAAGCCTAACCCCTTTGAAAATTTCGAAAAATGCGCCCAAAATTCCGAGAAGGCTAACCCCTTTGAAAATTTCGAAAAATGCGCCCAGAATTGCGAGAAGGCTAACCCTTTTGAAAATATCGAAAAATGCGCCTAGAATTCCGAGAAGGCTAACCCCTTTGAAAATTTCGAGAAATGCGACCGGAATTCCGAGAAGGTTAACCCCTTTGAAAATTTCGAAAAATGAAGCCCAGAATTCCGAGAAGGCTAACCCCTTTGAAAATTTCGAAAAATGCACCCTGAATTTCCGAGAAGGCTAACCCCTTTGAAAATTTCGAAAAATGCGCCCAGAATTCCGAGAAGGCTAACCCCTATGAAAATTTCGTAAAATGCGCCCAGAATTCGGAGAAGGCGAACCCCTTTGAAATTTTGGAAAAATGCGCCCAGAATTCCGAAAAGGCTAACCCCTTTGAAATTTTCGAAAAATGAGCCGAGAATTCCGAAAAGGCTAACCCCTTTGAAAATATCGAAAAATGCGCCTATAATTCCGAGAAGGCTAACCCCTTTGAAAATTTCGAGAAATGCGCCCAGAATTCCGAGAAGGTTAACCCCTTTGAAAATTTCGAAAAACGAAGCCCAGAATTCCGAGAAGGCTAACCCCTTTGAAAATTTCGAAAAATTCGCCCTGAATTTCCGAGAAGGCTGACGCCTTTGAAAATTTCGAAAAATGCGCCCAGAATTCCGAGAAGGCTAACCTCTTTGAAAATTTCGAAAAATGCGCCCAGAATTCCGAGAAGGCTAACCCCTTTGAAAATTACGAAAAATGCGCCCAGAATTCCGAGAAGGCTAACCCCTTTGAAAATTTCGAAAAATGCGCACAGAATTCAGAGAAGGCTTTGAAAATTTCGAAAAATGCGCCCAAAATTCCGAGAAGGCTAACCCCTTTGAAAATTTCGAAAAATGCGCCCAGAGTGCGAGAAGGCTAACCCCTTTGAAATTTTCGAAAAATGCGCCCAGAATTCCGAGAAGGCTAACCCCTCTGAAAATTTCGAATAATGCTCCCAGAATTCCGAGAAGGCTAACCCCTTTGAAAATATCGAAAAATGCGCCTAGAATTCCGAGAAGGATATCCCCTTTGAAAATTTCGAGAAATGCGCCCAGAATTCCGAGAAGGTTATCCCCTTTGAAAATTTCGAAAAATGCGCCCAGAATTCCGAGAAGGCTAACCCCTTTGAAAATTTCGAAAAATGCGCCCAGAATTCCGAGAAGGCTAACCCCTATGAAAATTTCGAAAAATGCGCCCAGAATTCGGAGAAGGCGAACCCCTTTGAAATTTTGGAAAAATACGCCCAGAATTCCGAAAAGGCTAACCCCTTTGAAATTTTCGAAAAATGCGCCCAGAATTCCGAAAAGGCTAACCCCTTTGAAAATATCGAAAAATGCGCCTATAATTCCGAGAAGGCTAACCCCTTTGAAAATTTCGAGAAATGCGCCCAGAATTCCGAGAAGGTTAACCCCTTTGAAAATTTCGAAAAACGAAGCCCAGAATTCCGAGAAGACTAACCCCTTTGAAAATTTCGAAAAATGCGCCCTGAATTTCCGAGAAGGCTAACCCCTTTGAAAATTTCGAAAAATGCGCCCAGAATTCCGAGAAGGCTAACCTCTTTGAAAATCTCGAAAAATGCGCCCTAAATTCCAAAATTCCTTTGAAAATTTCGAAAAATGCGCCCAGAATTGCGAGAAGGCTAACCCTTTTGAAAATATCGAAAAATGCGACTAGAATTCCGAGAAGGCTAACCCCTTTGAAAATTTCGAGAAATGCGCCCGGAATTCCGAGAAGGTTAACCCCTTTGAAAATTTCGAAATATGAAGCCCAGAATTCTCAGAAGGCTAACCCCTTTGAAAATTTCAAAAAATGCGCCCTGAATTTCCGAGAAGGCTAACCCCTTTGAAAATTTCGAAAAATGCGCCCAGAATTCCGAGAAGGCTAACCCCTTTGAAAATTTCGAAAAATGCGCCCAGAATTCCGAGAAGGCTAACCCCTATGAAAATTTCGAAAAATTCGCCCAGAATTCGGAGAAGGCGAACCCCTTTGAAATTTTGGAAAAATGCGCCCAGAATTCCGAAAAGGCTAACCCCTTTGAAATTTTCGAAAAATGCGCCCAGAATTCCGAAAAGGCCAACCCCTTAGAAAATATCGAAAAATGTGCCTATAATTCCGAGAAGGCTAACCCCTTTGAAAATTTCGAGAAATGCGCCCAGAATTCCGAGAAGGTTAACCCATTTGAAAATTTCGAAAAACGAAGCACAGAATTCCGAGAAGGATAACCCCTTTGAAAATTTCGAAAAATGCGCCCTGAATTACCGAGAAGGCTAACCCCTTTGAAAATTTCGAAAAATGCGCCCAGAATTCCGAGAAGGCCCCTTTGAAAATTACGAAAAATGCGCCCAGAATTCCGAGAAGGCTAACCCCTTTGAAAATTTCGAAAAATGCGCACAGAATTCAGAGAAGCCTAACCCCTTTGAAAATTTCGAAAAATGCGCCCAAAATTCCGAGAAGGCTAACCCCTTTGAAAATTTCGAAAAATGCGCCCAGAATTGCGAGAAGGCTAACCCTTTTGAAAATATCGAAAAATGCGCCCAGAATTCCGAGAAGGCTAACCCCTTTGAAAATTTCGAGAAATGCGCCCGGAATTCCGAGAAGGTT
The DNA here is from genome assembly GCA_964059195.1 of Ectobius pallidus. Classification (NCBI taxonomy): domain Eukaryota; kingdom Metazoa; phylum Arthropoda; class Insecta; order Blattodea; family Ectobiidae; genus Ectobius; species Ectobius pallidus. Next base: position 63,394,296 of record CAXKWD010000003.1, on the reverse strand, counting down.
AACCCCTTTGAAAATTTCGAAAAATGAAGCCCAGAATTCCGAGAAGGCTAACCCCTTTGAAAATTTCGAAAAATGCGCCCTGAATTTCCGAGAAGGCTAACCCCTTTGAAAATTTCGAAAAATGCGCCCAGAATTCCGAGAAGGCTAACCCCTTTGAAAATTTCGAAAAATGCGCCCAGAATTCCGAGAAGGCTAACCCCTATGAAAATTTCGTAAAATGCGCCCAGAATTCGGAGAAGGCGAACCCCTTTGAAATTTTGGAAAAATGCGCCCAGAATTCCGAAAAGGCTAACCCCTTTGAAATTTTCGAAAAATGCGCCGAGAATTCCGAAAAGGCTAACCCCTTTGAAAATATCGAAAAATGCGCCTATAATTCCGAGAAGGCTAACCCCTTTGAAAATTTCGAGAAATGCGCCCAGAATTCCGAGAAGGTTAACCCCTTTGAAAATTTCGAAAAACGAAGCCCAGAATTCCGAGAAGGCTAACCCCTTTGAAAATTTCGAAAAATTCGCCCTGAATTTCCGAGAAGGCTAACCCCTTTGAAAATTTCGAAAAATGCGCCCAGAATTCCGAGAAGGCTAACCTCTTTGAAAATTTCGAAAAATGCGCCCAGAATTCCGAGAAGGCTAACCCCTTTGAAAATTACGAAAAATGCGCCCAGAATTCCGAGAAGGCTAACCCCTTTGAAAATTTCGAAAAATGCGCACAGAATTCAGAGAAGGCTTTGAAAATTTCGAAAAATGCGCCCAAAATTCCGAGAAGGCTAACCCCTTTGAAAATTTCGAAAAATGCGCCCAGAGTGCGAGAAGGCTAACCCCTTTGAAATTTTCGAAAAATGCGCCCAGAATTCCGAGAAGGCTAACCCCTTTGAAAATTTCGAAAAATGCGCACAGAATTCAGAAAGGCTAACACCTTTGAAAATTTCGAAAAATGCGCCCAAAATTCCGAAAAGGCTAACCCCTTTGAAAATTTCGAAAAATGCGCCAAGAATTCCGAGAAGGCTAACCCCTTTGAAAATTTCGAAAAATGCGCCCAGAATTCCGAGAAGGCTAACCCCTTTGAAATTTTCGAAAAATGCGCCCAGAATTCCGAAAAGGGTAACCCCTTTGAAAAATTCGATAAATGCGCCTAGAATTCCAAGAAGGCTAACCCCTTTCAAAATTTCGAGAAATGCGCCCAGAATTCCGAGAAGGTTAACTTCTTTGAAAATTACGAAAAATGCGCCCAGAATTCCGAGAAGGCTAACCTCTTTGAAAATTACTAAAAATACGCCGAGAATTCCGAGAACGCTAACCCCTTTGAAAATTTCGAAAAATGCGCACAGAATTCCGAGAAGGCTAACCCCTTTGAAAATATCGAAAAATGCGCCCAGAATTCCGAAAAGGCTAAACCCTTTGAAAATTTCGAAAAAGGCGCCCAGAATTCCGAGAAGGCTAACCCCTTTGAAAATTTCGAAAAATGCGCCCAGAATTCCGAGAAGGCTAACCCCTTTGAAAATTTCGAAAAATGCGCCCAAAATTCCGAGAAGGCTAACCCCTTTGAAAATTTCGAAGAATGCGCCCAAAATTCCGAGAAGGCTAACCCCTTTGAAAATTACGAAAAATGCGCCCAGAATTCCGAGAAGGCTAACCTCTTTGAATATTTCGAAAAATGCGCCCAGAATTCCGAGAAGGCTAACCCCTTTGAAAATTTCGAAAAATGCGCCCAGAATTCCGAGAAGGCTAACCCATTTGAAAATTTCGAAAAATGCGCCCAGAATTCCGAGAAGGCTAACCCCTTTGAAAATTTCGAAAAATGCTCCCAGAATTCCGAGAAGGTTAACCCCTTTGAAAATTTCGAAAAATGCGCCCAGAATTCCGAGAAGGCTAACCCCTATTAAAATTTCGAAAAATGCGCCCAGAATTCCGAGAAGGCTAACTCCTTTGAAATTTTGGAAAAATGCGCCCAGAATTCCGAAAAGGCTAACCCCTTTGAAATTTTCGAAAAATGCGCCCAGAATTCCGAAAAGGCTAACCCCTTTGAAAATATCGAAAAATGCGCCTAGAATTCCGAGAAGGCTAACCCCTTTGAAAATTTCGAGAAATGCGCCCAGAATTCCGAGAAGGTTAACCCCTTTGAAAATTTCGAAAAATGAAGCCCAGAATTCCGAGAAGGCTAACCCCTTTGAAAATTTCGAAAAATGCGCCCTGAATTTCCGAGAAGGCTAACCCCTTTGAAAATTTCGAAAAATGCGCCCAGAATTCCGAGAAGGCTAACCCCTTTGAAAATTTCGAAAAATGCGCCCAGAATTCCGAGAAGGCTAACCCCTTTGAAAATTTCGAAAAATGCGCCCAGAATTCCGAGAAGGTTAACCCCTTTGAAAATTTCGAAAAATGCGCCCAGAATTCCGAGAAGGCTAACCCCTATGAAAATTTCGAAAAATGCGCCCAGAATTCCGAGAAGGCTAACTCCTTTGAAATTTTGGAAAAATGCGCCCAGAATTCCGAAAAGGCTAACCCCTTTGAAATTTTCGAAAAATGCGCCCAGAATTCCGAAAAGGCTAACCCCTTTGAAAATTTCGAAAAATGAAGCCCAGAATTCCGAGAAGGCTAACCCCTTTGAAAATTTCGAAAAATGCGCCCAGAATTCCGAGAAGGCTAACCCCTTTGAAAATTTCGAAAAATGCGCCCAGAATTCCGAGAAGGCTAACCCCTTTGAAAATTTCGAAAAATGCGCCCAGAATTCCGAGAAGGTTAACCCCTTTGAAAATTTCGAAAAATGCGCCCAGAATTCCGAGAAGGCTAACCCCTATGAAAATTTCGAAAAATGCGCCCAGAATTCCGAGAAGGCTAACTCCTTTGAAATTTTGGAAAAATGCGCCCAGAATTCCGAAAAGGCTAACCCCTTTGAAATTTTCGAAAAATGCGCCCAGAATTCCGAAAAGGCTAACCCCTTTGAAAATTTCGAAAAATGAAGCCCAGAATTCCGAGAAGGCTAACCCCTTTGAAAATTTCGAAAAATGCGCCCTGAATTTCCGAGAAGGCTAACCCCTTTGAAAATTTCGAAAAATGCGCCCAGAATTCCGAGAAGGCTAACCCCTATGAAAATTTCGAAAAATGCGCCCAGAATTCGGAGAAGGCGAACCCCTTTGAAATTTTGGAAAAATGCGCCCAGAATTCCGAAAAGGGTAACCCCTTTGAAAAATTCGAAAAATGCGCCTAGAATTCCGAGAAGGCTAACCTCTTTGAAAATTACTAAAAATACGCCGAGAATTCCGAGAACGCTAACCCCTTTGAAAATTTCGAAAAATGCGCACAGAATTCCGAGAAGGCTAACCCCTTTGAAAATATCGAAAAATGCGCCCAGAATTCCGAAAAGGCTAAACCCTTTGAAAATTTCGAAAAAGGCGCCCAGAATTCCGAGAAGGCTAACCCCTTTGAAAATTTCGAAAAATGCGCCCAGAATTCCGAGAAGGCTAACCCCTTTGAAAATTTCGAAAAATGCGCCCAAAATTCCGAGAAGGCTAACCCCTTTGAAAATTTCGAAGAATGCGCCCAAAATTCCGAGAAGGCTAACCCCTTTGAAAATTACGAAAAATGCGCCCAGAATTCCGAGAAGGCTAACCTCTTTGAATATTTCGAAAAATGCGCCCAGAATTCCGAGAAGGCTAACCCCTTTGAAAATTTCGAAAAATGCGCCCAGAATTCCGAGAAGGCTAACCCATTTGAAAATTTCGAAAAATGCGCCCAGAATTCCGAGAAGGCTAACCCCTTTGAAAATTTCGAAAAATGCTCCCAGAATTCCGAGAAGGTTAACCCCTTTGAAAATTTCGAAAAATGCGCCCAGAATTCCGAGAAGGCTAACCCCTATTAAAATTTCGAAAAATGCGCCCAGAATTCCGAGAAGGCTAACCCCTATGAAAATTTCGTAAAATGCGCCCAGAATTCGGAGAAGGCGAACCCCTTTGAAATTTTGGAAAAATGCGCCCAGAATTCCGAAAAGGCTAACCCCTTTGAAATTTTCGAAAAATGCGCCGAGAATTCCGAAAAGGCTAACCCCTTTGAAAATATCGAAAAATGCGCCTATAATTCCGAGAAGGCTAACCCCTTTGAAAATTTCGAGAAATGCGCCCAGAATTCCGAGAAGGTTAACCCCTTTGAAAATTTCGAAAAACGAAGCCCAGAATTCCGAGAAGGCTAACCCATTTGAAAATTTCGAAAAATTCGCCCTGAATTTCCGAGAAGGCTAACCCCTTTGAAAATTTCGAAAAATGCGCCCAGAATTCCGAGAAGGCTAACCTCTTTGAAAATTTCGAAAAATGCGCCCAGAATTCCGAGAAGGCTAACCCCTTTGAAAATTACGAAAAATGCGCCCAGAATTCCGAGAAGGCTAACCCCTTTGAAAATTTCGAAAAATGCGCACAGAATTCAGAGAAGGCTTTGAAAATTTCGAAAAATGCGCCCAAAATTCCGAGAAGGCTAACCCCTTTGAAAATTTCGAAAAATGCGCCCAGAGTGCGAGAAGGCTAACCCCTTTGAAATTTTCGAAAAATGCGCCCAGAATTCCGAGAAGGCTAACCCCTTTGAAAATTTCGAAAAATGCGCACAGAATTCAGAAAGGCTAACACCTTTGAAAATTTCGAAAAATGCGCCCAAAATTCCGAAAAGGCTAACCCCTTTGAAAATTTCGAAAAATGCGCCAAGAATTCCGAGAAGGCTAACCCCTTTGAAAATTTCGAAAAATGCGCCCAGAATTCCGAGAAGGCTAACCCCTTTGAAAATTTCGAAAAATGCGCCCAGAATTCCGAGAAGGCTAACCCCTTTGAAATTTTCGAAAAATGCGCCCAGAATTCCGAAAAGGGTAACCCCTTTGAAAAATTCGATAAATGCGCCTAGAATTCCAAGAAGGCTAACCCCTTTCAAAATTTCGAGAAATGCGCCCAGAATTCCGAGAAGGTTAACTTCTTTGAAAATTACGAAAAATGCGCCCAGAATTCCGAGAAGGCTAACCTCTTTGAAAATTACTAAAAATACGCCGAGAATTCCGAGAACGCTAACCCCTTTGAAAATTTCGAAAAATGCGCACAGAATTCCGAGAAGGCTAACCCCTTTGAAAATATCGAAAAATGCGCCCAGAATTCCGAAAAGGCTAAACCCTTTGAAAATTTCGAAAAAGGCGCCCAGAATTCCGAGAAGGCTAACCCCTTTGAAAATTTCGAAAAATGCGCCCAGAATTCCGAGAAGGCTAACCCCTTTGAAAATTTCGAAAAATGCGCCCAAAATTCCGAGAAGGCTAACCCCTTTGAAAATTTCGAAGAATGCGCCCAAAATTCCGAGAAGGCTAACCCCTTTGAAAATTACGAAAAATGCGCCCAGAATTCCGAGAAGGCTAACCTCTTTGAATATTTCGAAAAATGCGCCCAGAATTCCGAGAAGGCTAACCCCTTTGAAAATTTCGAAAAATGCGCCCAGAATTCCGAGAAGGCTAACCCATTTGAAAATTTCGAAAAATGCGCCCAGAATTCCGAGAAGGCTAACCCCTTTGAAAATTTCGAAAAATGCTCCCAGAATTCCGAGAAGGTTAACCCCTTTGAAAATTTCGAAAAATGCGCCCAGAATTCCGAGAAGGCTAACCCCTATTAAAATTTCGAAAAATGCGCCCAGAATTCCGAGAAGGCTAACTCCTTTGAAATTTTGGAAAAATGCGCCCAGAATTCCGAAAAGGCTAACCCCTTTGAAATTTTCGAAAAATGCGCCCAGAATTCCGAAAAGGCTAACCCCTTTGAAAATATCGAAAAATGCGCCTAGAATTCCGAGAAGGCTAACCCCTTTGAAAATTTCGAGAAATGCGCCCAGAATTCCGAGAAGGTTAACCCCTTTGAAAATTTCGAAAAATGAAGCCCAGAATTCCGAGAAGGCTAACCCCTTTGAAAATTTCGAAAAATGCGCCCTGAATTTCCGAGAAGGCTAACCCCTTTGAAAATTTCGAAAAATGCGCCCAGAATTCCGAGAAGGCTAACCCCTTTGAAAATTTCGAAAAATGCGCCCAGAATTCCGAGAAGGCTAACCCCTTTGAAAATTTCGAAAAATGCGCCCAGAATTCCGAGAAGGTTAACCCCTTTGAAAATTTCGAAAAATGCGCCCAGAATTCCGAGAAGGCTAACCCCTATGAAAATTTCGAAAAATGCGCCCAGAATTCCGAGAAGGCTAACTCCTTTGAAATTTTGGAAAAATGCGCCCAGAATTCCGAAAAGGCTAACCCCTTTGAAATTTTCGAAAAATGCGCCCAGAATTCCGAAAAGGCTAACCCCTTTGAAAATTTCGAAAAATGAAGCCCAGAATTCCGAGAAGGCTAACCCCTTTGAAAATTTCGAAAAATGCGCCCAGAATTCCGAGAAGGCTAACCCCTTTGAAAATTTCGAAAAATGCGCCCAGAATTCCGAGAAGGCTAACCCCTTTGAAAATTTCGAAAAATGCGCCCAGAATTCCGAGAAGGTTAACCCCTTTGAAAATTTCGAAAAATGCGCCCAGAATTCCGAGAAGGCTAACCCCTATGAAAATTTCGAAAAATGCGCCCAGAATTCCGAGAAGGCTAACTCCTTTGAAATTTTGGAAAAATGCGCCCAGAATTCCGAAAAGGCTAACCCCTTTGAAATTTTCGAAAAATGCGCCCAGAATTCCGAAAAGGCTAACCCCTTTGAAAATTTCGAAAAATGAAGCCCAGAATTCCGAGAAGGCTAACCCCTTTGAAAATTTCGAAAAATGCGCCCTGAATTTCCGAGAAGGCTAACCCCTTTGAAAATTTCGAAAAATGCGCCCAGAATTCCGAGAAGGCTAACCCCTATGAAAATTTCGAAAAATGCGCCCAGAATTCGGAGAAGGCGAACCCCTTTGAAATTTTGGAAAAATGCGCCCAGAATTCCGAAAAGGGTAACCCCTTTGAAAAATTCGAAAAATGCGCTTAGAATTCCGAGAAGGCTAACCCCTTTGAAAATTTCGAGAAATGCGCCCAGAATTCCGAGGTTAACTTCTTTGAAAATTACGAAAAATGCGCCCAGAATTCCGAGAAGGCTAACCTCTTTGAAAATTACGAAAAATACGCCGAGAATTCCGAGAAGGCTAACCCCTTTGAAAATTTCGAAAAATGCGCACAGAATTCCGAGAAGGCTAACCCCTTTGAAAATATCGAAAAATGCGCCCAGAATTCCGAAAAGGCTAAACCCTTTGAAAATTTCGATAAGGCGCCCAGAATTCCGAGAAGGCTAACCCCTTTGAAAATTTCGAAAAATACGCCCAGAATTCCGAAAAGGCTAACCCCTTTGAAAATTTCGAAAAATGCGCCCAAAATTCCGAGAAGGCTAACCCCTTTGAAAATTTCGAAAAATGCACCCAGAATTTCGAGAAGGCTAACCCCTTTGAAAATTTCGAAGAATGCGCCCAAAATTCCGAGAAGGCTAACCCCTTTGAAAATTACGAAAAATGCGCCCAGAATTCCGAGAAGGCTAAACCCTATGAAAATTTTGAAAAATGCGAACAGAATTCCGAGAAGGCTAACCCTTTTGAAAATTTCGAAAAATGCGCCCAGAATTCCGAGAAGGCTAACCCCTTTGAAAATTTCGAAAAATGCGCCCAGAATTCCGAGAAGACTAACCCCTTTGAAAATTTCGAGAAGGCTAACCCCTATGAAAATTTTGAAAAATGCGCCCAGAATTCCGAGAAGGCTAACCCCTTTGAAAATTTCGAAAAATGCGCCCAGAATTCCGAGAAGGCTAACCCCTTTGAAATTTTCGAAAAATGCGCCCAGAATTCCGAAAAGGGTAACCCCTTTGAAAAATTCGAAAAATGCGCCTAGAATTCCAAGAAGGCTAACCCCTTTCAAAATTTCGAGAAATGCGCCCAGAATTCCGAGAAGGTTAACTTCTTTGAAAATTACGAAAAATGCGCCCAGAATTCCGAGAAGGCTAACCTCTTTGAAAATTACGAAAAATACGCCCAGATTTCCGAGAAGGCTAACCCCTTTGAAAATTTCGAAAAATGCGCCCAGAATTCCGAGAAGGCTAACCCCTTCGAAAATTTCGAAAAATGCGCCCAGATTTCCGTTAAGGCTCACCCCTTTGAAAATTTCGAAAAATGCGCCCAGAATTCCGAGAAGGCTAACCCCTTTGAAAATTTCGAAAAATGCGCCCAGAATTCCGAGAAGGCTAACCCCTTTGAAAATTTCAAAAAATGCGCCCAGAATTCCGAGAAGGCTAACCCCTATGAAATTTTCGAAAAATGCGCCCAGAATTCCGAAAAGGCTAACCCATTTGAAAATTTCGAAAAATGCGCCCAGAATTCCGAGAAGCCTAACCCCTTTGAAAATTTCGAAAAATGCGCCAGGAATTCCGAAAAGGCTAACCCCTTTGAAAATTTCGAAAAATGCGCCCAGAATTCCGAGAAGGCTAACCCCTTTGAAAATTTCGAAAAATGCCCCCAGAATTCCGAGAAGGCTAACCCCTTTGAAAATTTCGAATAATGCGCCCAGAATTCCGAGAAGGCTAACACCTTTGAAAATTTCGAAAAATGCGCTCAGAATTCCGAGAAGGCTAACCCCTTTGAAAATTTCGAAAAATGCGCCCAGAATTCCGAGAAGACTAACCCCATTGAAAATTTCGAAAAATACGCCCAGATTTCCGAAAAGGCTAACCCCTTTGAAAATTTCGAAAAATGCGCCCAGAATCCCGAGAAGGCTAACCCCTTTGTAGATTTCGAAAAATGCGCCCAGAATTCCGAGAAGGCTAACCCCTTTGAAAATTTCGAAAAATGCGCTCAGAATTCCGAGAAGGCTAACCCCTTTGAAAATTTCGAAAAATGCGCCCAGAATTCCGAGAAGACTAACCCCTTTGAAAATTTCGAAAAATACGCCAAGATTTCCGAAAAGGCTATCCCCTTTGAAAATTTCGAAAAATGCGCCCCGAATCCCGAGAAGGCTAACCCCTTTGAAAATTTCGAAAAATGCGCCCAAAATTCCGAGAAGGCTAACCCCTTTGAAAATTTCGAAAAATGCGCTCAGAATTCCGAGAAGGCTAACCCCTTTGAAAATTTCGAAAAATGCGCCCAGAATTCCGAGAAGACTAACCCCTTTGAAAATTTCGAAAAATACGCCAAGATTTCCGAAAAGGCTACCCCCTTTGAAAATTTCGAAAAATGCGCCCTGAATCCCGAGAAGGCTAACCCCTTTGAAAATTTCGAAAAATGCGCATAGAATTCCGAGAAGGCTAACCCCTTTGAAAATTTCGAAAAATGCGCCCAGAATTCCGAGAAGGCTAACCCCTTTGATAATTTCGAAAAATGCGCCCAGAATTCCGAAAAGGCTAAACTCTTTGAAAATTTCGAAAAATGCGCCCAGAATTCTGAGAAGGCTAACCCCTCTGAAAATTTCGAATAATGCTCCCAGAATTCCGAGAAGGCTAACCCCATCTGAAAATTTCGAAAAATACGCCCAGAATTCCGAAAAGGCTAACCCCTTTGAAATTTTCGAAAAATGCGCCCAGAATTCCGAAAAGGCTAACCCCTTTGAAAATATCGAAAAATGCGCCTATAATTCCGAGAAGGCTAACCCCTTTGAAAATTTCGAGAAATGCGCCCAGAATTCCGAGAAGGTTAACCCCTTTGAAAATTTCGAAAAACGAAGCCCAGAATTCCGAGAAGACTAACCCCTTTGAAAATTTCGAAAAATGCGCCCTGAATTTCCGAGAAGGCTAACCCCTTTGAAAATTTCGAAAAATGCGCCCAGAATTCCGAGAAGGCTAACCTCTTTGAAAATTTCGAAAAATGCGCCCAGAATTCCGAGAAGGCTAACCCCTTTGAAAATTACGAAAAATGCGCCCAGAATTCCGAGAAGGCTAACCCCTTTGAAAATTTCGAAAAATGCGCACAGAATTCAGAGAAGGCTTTGAAAATTTCGAAAAATGCGCCCAAAATTCCGAGAAGGCTAACCCCTTTGAAAATTTCGAAAAATGCGCCCAGAGTGCGAGAAGACTAACCCCTTTGAAAATTACGAAAAATGCGCCCAGAATTCCGAAAAGGCTAACCCCTTTGAAAATATCGAAAAATGCGCCTAGAATTCCGAGAAGGCTAACCCCTTTGAAAATTTCGAGAAATGCGCCCAGAATTCCGAGAAGGTTAACCCCTTTGAAAATTTCGAAAAATGAAGCCCAGAATTCCGAGAAGGCTAACCCCTTTGAAAATTTCGAAAAATGCGCCCTGAATTTCCGAGAAGGCTAACCCCTTTGAAAATTTCGAAAAATGCGCCCAGAATTCCGAGAAGGCTAACCCCTTTGAAAATTTCGAAAAATGCGCCCAGAATTCCGAGAAGGCTAACCCCTTTGAAAATTTCGAAAAATGCGCCCAGAATTCCGAGAAGGTTAACCCCTTTGAAAATTTCGAAAAATGCGCCCAGAATTCCGAGAAGGCTAACCCCTATGAAAATTTCGAAAAATGCGCCCAGAATTCCGAGAAGGCTAACTCCTTTGAAATTTTGGAAAAATGCGCCCAGAATTCCGAAAAGGCTAACCCCTTTGAAATTTTCGAAAAATGCGCCCAGAATTCCGAAAAGGCTAACCCCTTTGAAAATTTCGAAAAATGAAGCCCAGAATTCCGAGAAGGCTAACCCCTTTGAAAATTTCGAAAAATGCGCCCAGAATTCCGAGAAGGCTAACCCCTTTGAAAATTTCGAAAAATGCGCCCAGAATTCCGAGAAGGCTAACCCCTTTGAAAATTTCGAAAAATGCGCCCAGAATTCCGAGAAGGTTAACCCCTTTGAAAATTTCGAAAAATGCGCCCAGAATTCCGAGAAGGCTAACCCCTATGAAAATTTCGAAAAATGCGCCCAGAATTCCGAGAAGGCTAACTCCTTTGAAATTTTGGAAAAATGCGCCCAGAATTCCGAAAAGGCTAACCCCTTTGAAATTTTCGAAAAATGCGCCCAGAATTCCGAAAAGGCTAACCCCTTTGAAAATTTCGAAAAATGAAGCCCAGAATTCCGAGAAGGCTAACCCCTTTGAAAATTTCGAAAAATGCGCCCTGAATTTCCGAGAAGGCTAACCCCTTTGAAAATTTCGAAAAATGCGCCCAGAATTCCGAGAAGGCTAACCCCTATGAAAATTTCGAAAAATGCGCCCAGAATTCGGAGAAGGCGAACCCCTTTGAAATTTTGGAAAAATGCGCCCAGAATTCCGAAAAGGGTAACCCCTTTGAAAAATTCGAAAAATGCGCTTAGAATTCCGAGAAGGCTAACCCCTTTGAAAATTTCGAGAAATGCGCCCAGAATTCCGAGGTTAACTTCTTTGAAAATTACGAAAAATGCGCCCAGAATTCCGAGAAGGCTAACCTCTTTGAAAATTACGAAAAATACGCCGAGAATTCCGAGAAGGCTAACCCCTTTGAAAATTTCGAAAAATGCGCACAGAATTCCGAGAAGGCTAACCCCTTTGAAAATATCGAAAAATGCGCCCAGAATTCCGAAAAGGCTAAACCCTTTGAAAATTTCGATAAGGCGCCCAGAATTCCGAGAAGGCTAACCCCTTTGAAAATTTCGAAAAATACGCCCAGAATTCCGAAAAGGCTAACCCCTTTGAAAATTTCGAAAAATGCGCCCAAAATTCCGAGAAGGCTAACCCCTTTGAAAATTTCGAAAAATGCACCCAGAATTTCGAGAAGGCTAACCCCTTTGAAAATTTCGAAGAATGCGCCCAAAATTCCGAGAAGGCTAACCCCTTTGAAAATTACGAAAAATGCGCCCAGAATTCCGAGAAGGCTAAACCCTATGAAAATTTTGAAAAATGCGAACAGAATTCCGAGAAGGCTAACCCTTTTGAAAATTTCGAAAAATGCGCCCAGAATTCCGAGAAGGCTAACCCCTTTGAAAATTTCGAAAAATGCGCCCAGAATTCCGAGAAGACTAACCCCTTTGAAAATTTCGAGAAGGCTAACCCCTATGAAAATTTTGAAAAATGCGCCCAGAATTCCGAGAAGGCTAACCCCTTTGAAAATTTCGAAAAATGCGCCCAGAATTCCGAGAAGGCTAACCCCTTTGAAATTTTCGAAAAATGCGCCCAGAATTCCGAAAAGGGTAACCCCTTTGAAAAATTCGAAAAATGCGCCTAGAATTCCAAGAAGGCTAACCCCTTTCAAAATTTCGAGAAATGCGCCCAGAATTCCGAGAAGGTTAACTTCTTTGAAAATTACGAAAAATGCGCCCAGAATTCCGAGAAGGCTAACCTCTTTGAAAATTACGAAAAATACGCCCAGATTTCCGAGAAGGCTAACCCCTTTGAAAATTTCGAAAAATGCGCCCAGAATTCCGAGAAGGCTAACCCCTTCGAAAATTTCGAAAAATGCGCCCAGATTTCCGTTAAGGCTCACCCCTTTGAAAATTTCGAAAAATGCGCCCAGAATTCCGAGAAGGCTAACCCCTTTGAAAATTTCGAAAAATGCGCCCAGAATTCCGAGAAGGCTAACCCCTTTGAAAATTTCAAAAAATGCGCCCAGAATTCCGAGAAGGCTAACCCCTATGAAATTTTCGAAAAATGCGCCCAGAATTCCGAAAAGGCTAACCCATTTGAAAATTTCGAAAAATGCGCCCAGAATTCCGAGAAGCCTAACCCCTTTGAAAATTTCGAAAAATGCGCCAGGAATTCCGAAAAGGCTAACCCCTTTGAAAATTTCGAAAAATGCGCCCAGAATTCCGAGAAGGCTAACCCCTTTGAAAATTTCGAAAAATGCCCCCAGAATTCCGAGAAGGCTAACCCCTTTGAAAATTTCGAATAATGCGCCCAGAATTCCGAGAAGGCTAACACCTTTGAAAATTTCGAAAAATGCGCTCAGAATTCCGAGAAGGCTAACCCCTTTGAAAATTTCGAAAAATGCGCCCAGAATTCCGAGAAGACTAACCCCATTGAAAATTTCGAAAAATACGCCCAGATTTCCGAAAAGGCTAACCCCTTTGAAAATTTCGAAAAATGCGCCCAGAATCCCGAGAAGGCTAACCCCTTTGTAGATTTCGAAAAATGCGCCCAGAATTCCGAGAAGGCTAACCCCTTTGAAAATTTCGAAAAATGCGCTCAGAATTCCGAGAAGGCTAACCCCTTTGAAAATTTCGAAAAATGCGCCCAGAATTCCGAGAAGACTAACCCCTTTGAAAATTTCGAAAAATACGCCAAGATTTCCGAAAAGGCTATCCCCTTTGAAAATTTCGAAAAATGCGCCCCGAATCCCGAGAAGGCTAACCCCTTTGAAAATTTCGAAAAATGCGCCCAAAATTCCGAGAAGGCTAACCCCTTTGAAAATTTCGAAAAATGCGCTCAGAATTCCGAGAAGGCTAACCCCTTTGAAAATTTCGAAAAATGCGCCCAGAATTCCGAGAAGACTAACCCCTTTGAAAATTTCGAAAAATACGCCAAGATTTCCGAAAAGGCTACCCCCTTTGAAAATTTCGAAAAATGCGCCCTGAATCCCGAGAAGGCTAACCCCTTTGAAAATTTCGAAAAATGCGCATAGAATTCCGAGAAGGCTAACCCCTTTGAAAATTTCGAAAAATGCGCCCAGAATTCCGAGAAGGCTAACCCCTTTGATAATTTCGAAAAATGCGCCCAGAATTCCGAAAAGGCTAAACTCTTTGAAAATTTCGAAAAATGCGCCCAGAATTCTGAGAAGGCTAACCCCTCTGAAAATTTCGAATAATGCTCCCAGAATTCCGAGAAGGCTAACCCCATCTGAAAATTTCGAAAAATACGCCCAGAATTCCGAAAAGGCTAACCCCTTTGAAATTTTCGAAAAATGCGCCCAGAATTCCGAAAAGGCTAACCCCTTTGAAAATATCGAAAAATGCGCCTATAATTCCGAGAAGGCTAACCCCTTTGAAAATTTCGAGAAATGCGCCCAGAATTCCGAGAAGGTTAACCCCTTTGAAAATTTCGAAAAACGAAGCCCAGAATTCCGAGAAGACTAACCCCTTTGAAAATTTCGAAAAATGCGCCCTGAATTTCCGAGAAGGCTAACCCCTTTGAAAATTTCGAAAAATGCGCCCAGAATTCCGAGAAGGCTAACCTCTTTGAAAATTTCGAAAAATGCGCCCAGAATTCCGAGAAGGCTAACCCCTTTGAAAATTACGAAAAATGCGCCCAGAATTCCGAGAAGGCTAACCCCTTTGAAAATTTCGAAAAATGCGCACAGAATTCAGAGAAGGCTTTGAAAATTTCGAAAAATGCGCCCAAAATTCCGAGAAGGCTAACCCCTTTGAAAATTTCGAAAAATGCGCCCAGAGTGCGAGAAGACTAACCCCTTTGAAAATTACGAAAAATGCGCCCAGAATTGCGAGAACGCTAACCCTTTTGAAAATATCGAAAAATGCGCCTAGAATTCCGAGAAGGCTAACCCCTTTGAAAATTTCGAGAAATGCGCCCGGAATTCCGAGGTTAACCCCTTTGAAAATTTCGAAAAATGAAGCCCAGAATTCTCAGAAGGCTAACCCCTTTGAAAATTTCAAAAAATGCGCCCTGAATTACCGAGAAGGCTAACCCCTTTGAAAATTTCGAAAAATGCGCCTAGAATTCCGAGAAGACTAACCCCTTTGAAAATTTCGAAAAATGCGCCCAGAATTCCGAGAAGGCTAACCCCTATGAAAATTTCGAAAAATTCGCCCAGAATTCGGAGAAGGCGAACCCCTTTGAAATTTTGGAAAAAAGCGCCCAGAATTCCGAAAAGGCTAACCCCTTTGAAATTTTCGAAAAATGCGCCCAGAATTCCGAAAAGGCCAACCCCTTAGAAAATATCGAAAAATGTGCCTATAATTCCGAGAAGGCTAACCCCTTTGAAAATTTCGAGAAATGCGCCCAGAATTCCGAGAAGGTTAACCCCTTTGAAAATTTCGAAAAACGAAGCACAGAATTCCGAGAAGGATAACCCCTTTGAAAATTTCGAAAAATGCGCCCTGAATTACCGAGAAGGCTAACCCCTTTGAAAATTTCGAAAAATGCGCCCAGAATTCCGAGAAGGCTAACCTCTTTGAAAATTTCGAAAAATGCGCCCAGAATTCCGAGAAGGCCCCTTTGAAAATTACGAAAAATGCGCCCAGAATTCCGTGAAGGCTAACCCCTTTGAAAATTTCGAAAAATGCGCACAGAATTCAGAGAAGCCTAACCCCTTTGAAAATTTCGAAAAATGCGCCCAAAATTCCGAGAAGGCTAACCCCTTTGAAAATTTCGAAAAATGCGCCCAGAATTGCGAGAAGGCTAACCCTTTTGAAAATATCGAAAAATGCGCCTAGAATTCCGAGAAGGCTAACCCCTTTGAAAATTTCGAAAAATGCCCCCAGAATTCCGAGAAGGCTAACCCCTTTGAAAATTTCGAATAATGCGCCCAGAATTCCGAGAAGGCTAACACCTTTGAAAATTTCGAAAAATGCGCTCAGAATTCCGAGAAGGCTAACCCCTTTGAAAATTTCGAAAAATGCGCCCAGAATTCCGAGAAGACTAACCCCATTGAAAATTTCGAAAAATACGCCCAGATTTCCGAAAAGGCTAACCCCTTTGAAAATTTCGAAAAATGCGCCCAGAATCCCGAGAAGGCTAACCCCTTTGTAGATTTCGAAAAATGCGCCCAGAATTCCGAGAAGGCTAACCCCTTTGAAAATTTCGAAAAATGCGCTCAGAATTCCGAGAAGGCTAACCCCTTTGAAAATTTCGAAAAATGCGCCCAGAATTCCGAGAAGACTAACCCCTTTGAAAATTTCGAAAAATACGCCAAGATTTCCGAAAAGGCTACCCCCTTTGAAAATTTCGAAAAATGCGCCCCGAATCCCGAGAAGGCTAACCCCTTTGAAAATTTCGAAAAATGCGCCCAAAATTCCGAGAAGGCTAACCCCTTTGAAAATTTCGAAAAATGCGCTCAGAATTCCGAGAAGGCTAACCCCTTTGAAAATTTCGAAAAATGCGCCCAGAATTCCGAGAAGACTAACCCCTTTGAAAATTTCGAAAAATACGCCAAGATTTCCGAAAAGGCTACCCCCTTTGAAAATTTCGAAAAATGCGCCCTGAATCCCGAGAAGGCTAACCCCTTTGAAAATTTCGAAAAATGCGCATAGAATTCCGAGAAGGCTAACCCCTTTGAAAATTTCGAAAAATGCGCCCAGAATTCCGAGAAGGCTAACCCCTTTGAAAATTTCGAAAAATGCGCTCAGAATTCCGAGAAGGCTAACCCCTTTGAAAATTTCGAAAAATGCGCCCAGAATTCCGAGAAGACGAAAATTTCGAAAAATACGCCAAGATTTCCGAAAAGGCTACCCCCTTTGAAAATTTCGAAAAATGCGCCCTGAATCCCGAGAAGGCTAACCCCTTTGTAGATTTCGAAAAATGCGCCCAGAATTCCGAGAAGGCTAACCCCTTTGAAAATTTCGAAAAATGCGCTCAGAATTCCGAGAAGGCTAACCCCTTTGAAAATTTCGAAAAATGCGCACAGAATTCAGAAAGGCTAACACCTTTGAAAATTTCGAAAAATGCGCCCAAAATTCCGAAAAGGCTAACCCCTTTGAAAATTTCGAAAAATGCGCCAAGAATTCCGAGAAGGCTAACCCCTTTGAAAATTTCGAAAAATGCGCCCAGAATTCCGAGAAGGCTAACCCCTTTGAAAATTTCGAAAAATGCGCCCAGAATTCCGAGAAGGCTAACCCCTTTGAAATTTTCGAAAAATGCGCCCAGAATTCCGAAAAGGGTAACCCCTTTGAAAAATTCGATAAATGCGCCTAGAATTCCAAGAAGGCTAACCCCTTTCAAAATTTCGAGAAATGCGCCCAGAATTCCGAGAAGGTTAACTTCTTTGAAAATTACGAAAAATGCGCCCAGAATTCCGAGAAGGCTAACCTCTTTGAAAATTACGAAAAATACGCCGAGAATTCCGAGAACGCTAACCCCTTTGAAAATTTCGAAAAATGCGCACAGAATTCCGAGAAGGCTAACCCCTTTGAAAATATCGAAAAATGCGCCCAGAATTCCGAAAAGGCTAAACCATTTGAAAATTTCGAAAAAGGCGCCCAGAATTCCGAGAAGGCTAACCCCTTTGAAAATTTCGAAAAATGCGCCCAGAATTCCGAGAAGGCTAACCCCTTTGAAAATTTCGAAAAATGCGCCCAAAATTCCGAGAAGGCTAACCCCTTTGAAAATTTCGAAAAATGCGCCCAGAATTCCGAGAAGGCTAACCCCTTTGAAAATTTCGAAGAATGCGCCCAAAATTCCGAGAAGGCTAACCCCTTTGAAAATTACGAAAAATGCGCCCAGAATTCCGAGAAGGCTAACCCCTTTGATTATTTCGAAAAATGCGCCCAGAATTCCGAGAAGACTAACCCCTTTGAAAATTTCGAAAAATGCGCCCAGAATTCCGAGAAGGCTAACCCATTTGAAAATTTCGAAAAATGCGCCCAGAATTCCGAGAAGGCTAACCCCTTTGAAAATTTCGAAAAATGCTCCCAGAATTCCGAGAAGGTTAACCCCTTTGAAAATTTCGAAAAATGCGCCCAGAATTCCGAGAAGGCTAACCCCTATGAAAATTTCGAAAAATGCGCCCAGAATTCCGAGAAGGCTAACTCCTTTGAAATTTTGGAAAAATGCGCCCAGAATTCCGAAAAGGCTAACCCCTTTGAAATTTTCGAAAAATGCGCCCAGAATTCCGAAAAGGCTAACCCCTTTGAAAATATC
Source organism: Ectobius pallidus (assembly GCA_964059195.1). Classification (NCBI taxonomy): domain Eukaryota; kingdom Metazoa; phylum Arthropoda; class Insecta; order Blattodea; family Ectobiidae; genus Ectobius; species Ectobius pallidus. The sequence goes on along the minus strand of CAXKWD010000003.1, from coordinate 63,376,589 downwards.
GAAAAATGCGCCTAGAATTCCGAGAAGGCTAACCCCTTTGAAAATTTCGAGAAATGCGCCCAGAATTCCGAGAAGGTTAACCCCTTTGAAAATTTCGAAAAATGAAGCCCAGAATTCCGAGAAGGCTAACCCCTTTGAAAATTTCGAAAAATGCGCCCTGAATTTCCGAGAAGGCTAACCCCTTTGAAAATTTCGAAAAATGCGCCCAGAATTCCGAGAAGGCTAACCCCTTTGAAAATTTCGAAAAATGCGCCCAGAATTCCGAGAAGGCTAACCCCTTTGAAAATTTCGAAAAATGCGCCCAGAATTCCGAGAAGGTTAACCCCTTTGAAAATTTCGAAAAATGCGCCCAGAATTCCGAGAAGGCTAACCCCTATGAAAATTTCGAAAAATGCGCCCAGAATTCCGAGAAGGCTAACTCCTTTGAAATTTTGGAAAAATGCGCCCAGAATTCCGAAAAGGCTAACCCCTTTGAAATTTTCGAAAAATGCGCCCAGAATTCCGAAAAGGCTAACCCCTTTGAAAATTTCGAAAAATGAAGCCCAGAATTCCGAGAAGGCTAACCCCTTTGAAAATTTCGAAAAATGCGCCCTGAATTTCCGAGAAGGCTAACCCCTTTGAAAATTTCGAAAAATGCGCCCAGAATTCCGAGAAGGCTAACCCCTTTGAAAATTTCGAAAAATGCGCCCAGAATTCCGAGAAGGCTAACCCCTATGAAAATTTCGAAAAATGCGCCCAGAATTCGGAGAAGGCGAACCCCTTTGAAATTTTGGAAAAATGCGCCCAGAATTCCGAAAAGGGTAACCCCTTTGAAAAATTCGAAAAATGCGCCTAGAATTCCGAGAAGGCTAACCCCTTTGAAAATTTCGAGAAATGCGCCCAGAATTCCGAGGTTAACTTCTTTGAAAATTACGAAAAATGCGCCCAGAATTCCGAGAAGGCTAACCTCTTTGAAAATTACGAAAAATACGCCGAGAATTCCGAGAAGGCTAACCCCTTTGAAAATTTCGAAAAATGCGCACAGAATTCCGAGAAGGCTAACCCCTTTGAAAATATCGAAAAATGCGCCCAGAATTCCGAAAAGGCTAAACCCTTTGAAAATTTCGATAAGGCGCCCAGAATTCCGAGAAGGCTAACCCCTTTGAAAATTTCGAAAAATACGCCCAGAATTCCGAAAAGGCTAACCCCTTTGAAAATTTCGAAAAATGCGCCCAAAATTCCGAGAAGGCTAACCCCTTTGAAAATTTCGAAAAATGCACCCAGAATTTCGAGAAGGCTAACCCCTTTGAAAATTTCGAAGAATGCGCCCAAAATTCCGAGAAGGCTAACCCCTTTGAAAATTACGAAAAATGCGCCCAGAATTCCGAGAAGGCTAAACCCTATGAAAATTTTGAAAAATGCGAACAGAATTCCGAGAAGGCTAACCCTTTTGAAAATTTCGAAAAATGCGCCCAGAATTCCGAGAAGGCTAACCCCTTTGAAAATTTCGAAAAATGCGCCCAGAATTCCGAGAAGACTAACCCCTTTGAAAATTTCGAGAAGGCTAACCCCTATGAAAATTTTGAAAAATGCGCCCAGAATTCCGAGAAGGCTAACCCCTTTGAAAATTTCGAAAAATGCGCCCAGAATTCCGAGAAGGCTAACCCCTTTGAAATTTTCGAAAAATGCGCCCAGAATTCCGAAAAGGGTAACCCCTTTGAAAAATTCGAAAAATGCGCCTAGAATTCCAAGAAGGCTAACCCCTTTCAAAATTTCGAGAAATGCGCCCAGAATTCCGAGAAGGTTAACTTCTTTGAAAATTACGAAAAATGCGCCCAGAATTCCGAGAAGGCTAACCTCTTTGAAAATTACGAAAAATACGCCGAGAATTCCGAGAAGGCTAACCCCTTTGAAAATTTCGAAAAATGCGCACAGAATTCCGAGAAGGCTAACCCCTTTGAAAATATCGAAAAATGCGCCCAGAATTCCGAAAAGGCTAAACCCTTTGAAAATTTCGAAAAAGGCGCCCAGAATTCCGAGAAGGCTAACCCCTTTGAAAATTTCGAAGAATGCGCCCAGAATTCCGAGAAGGCTAACCCCTTTGAAAATTACGAAAAATGCGCCCAGAATTCCGAGAAGGCTAACCCCTTTGAATATTTCGAAAAATGCGCCCAGAATTCCGAGAAGGCTAACCCCTTTGAAAATTTCGAAAAATGCGCCCAGAATTCCGAGAAGGCTAACCCCTTTGAAAATTTCGAAAAATGCGCCCAGAATTCCGAGAAGGCTAACCCCTTTGAAAATTTCGAAAAATGCGCCCAGAATTGCGAGAAGGCTAACCCCTTTGAAAATTTCGAAAAATGCGCCCAGAATTCCGAGAAGGCTAACCCCTTTGAAAATTTCGAAAAATGCGCCCAGAATTCCGAGAAGGCTGACCCCTTTGAAATTTTCGAAAAATGCGCCCAGAATTCCGAGAAGGCTAACACCTTTGAAAATTTCGAGAAGTGCGCCCAGAATTCCGAGAAGGCTAACCCCTTTGAAAATTACGAAAAATGCTCCCAGAATTCCGAGAAGGCTAACCTCTTTGAAAATTTCGAAAAACGCGCACAGAATTCAGAGAAGGCTAACCCCTTTGAAAATTTCGAAAAATGCGCACAAAAATCCGAAAAGGCTAAACCCTTTGAAAATTTCGAAAAAGGCTCCCAGAATTCCGAGAAGGCTAACCCCTTTGAAACTTCGAAAAATGCGCCCAGAATTCCGAGAAGGCTAACCCCTTTGAAAATTTCCAAAAATGCGCCCAAAATTCCGAGAAGGCTAACCCGTTTGAAAATTTCGAAAAATGCGCCCAGAATTCCGAGAAGGCTAACCCCTTTGAAAATTTCGAAAAATGCGCCCAAAATTCCGACAAGGCTAACCCCTTTGAAAATTACGAAAAATGCGCCCAGAATTCCGAGAAGGCTAACCCCTATGAAAATTTCGAAGAATGCACCCAGAATTCTGAGATGGCTAACCCCTTTGAAATTTTCGAAAAATGCGCCCAGAAATCCGAGAAGGCTAACCCCTTTGAAAATTTCGAAAAATGCGCCCAGATTTCCGAGAAGGCTAACCCCTTTGAAAATTTCGAAAAATGCGCCCAGAATTCCGAGAAGGCTAACCCCTTCGAAAATTTCGAAAAATGCGCCCAGATTTCCGTTAAGGCTCACCCCTTTGAAAATTTCGAAAAATGCGCCCAGAATTCCGAGAAGGCTAACCCCTTTGAAAATTTCGAAAAATGCGCCCAGAATTCCGAGAAGGCTAACCCCTTTGAAAATTTCAAAAAATGCGCCCAGAATTCCGAGAAGGCTAACCCCTATGAAATTTTCGAAAAATGCGCCCAGAATTCCGAAAAGGCTAACCCATTTGAAAATTTCAAAAAATGCGCCCAGAATTCCGAGAAGCCTAACCCCTTTGAAAATTTCGAAAAATGCGCCAGGAATTCCGAAAAGGCTAACCCCTTTGAAAATTTCGAAAAATGCGCCCAGAATTCCGAGAAGGCTAACCCCTTTGAAAATTTCGAAAAATGCCCCCAGAATTCCGAGAAGGCTAACCCCTTTGAAAATTTCGAATAATGCGCCCAGAATTCCGAGAAGGCTAACACCTTTGAAAATTTCGAAAAATGCGCTCAGAATTCCGAGAAGGCTAACCCCTTTGAAAATTTCGAAAAATGCGCCCAGAATTCCGAGAAGACTAACCCCATTGAAAATTTCGAAAAATACGCCCAGATTTCCGAAAAGGCTAACCCCTTTGAAAATTTCGAAAAATGCGCCCAGAATCCCGAGAAGGCTAACCCCTTTGCAGATTTCGAAAAATGCGCCCAGGATTCCGAGAAGGCTAACCCCTTTGAAAATTTCGAAAAATGCGCTCAGAATTCCGAGAAGGCTAACCCCTTTGAAAATTTCGAAAAATGCGCCCAGAATTCCGAGAAGACTAACCCCTTTGAAAATTTCGAAAAATACGCCAAGATTTCCGAAAAGGCTACCCCCTTTGAAAATTTCGAAAAATGCGCCCCGAATCCCGAGAAGGCTAACCCCTTTGAAAATTTCGAAAAATGCGCCCAAAATTCCGAGAAGGCTAACCCCTTTGAAAATTTCGAAAAATGCGCTCAGAATTCCGAGAAGGCTAACCCCTTTGAAAATTTCGAAAAATGCGCCCAGAATTCCGAGAAGACTAACCCCTTTGAAAATTTCGAAAAATACGCCAAGATTTCCGAAAAGGCTACCCCCTTTGAAAATTTCGTAAAATGCGCCCTGAATCCCGAGAAGGCTAACCCCTTTGAAAATTTCGAAAAATGCGCATAGAATTCCGAGAAGGCTAACCCCTTTGAAAATTTCGAAAAATGCGCCCAGAATTCCGAGAAGGCTAACCCCTTTGAAAATTTCGAAAAATGCGCCCAAAATTCCGAAAAGGCTAAACTCTTTGAAAATTTCGAAAAATGCGCCCAGAATTCTGAGAAGGCTAACCCCTCTGAAAATTTCGAATAATGCTCCCAGAATTCCGAGAAGGCTAACCCCATCTGAAAATTTCGAAAAATACGCCCAGAATTCCGAAAAGGCTAACCCCTTTGAAATTTTCGAAAAATGCGCCCAGAATTCCGAAAAGGCTAACCCCTTTGAAAATATCGAAAAATGCGCCTATAATTCCGAGAAGGCTAACCCCTTTGAAAATTTCGAGAAATGCGCCCAGAATTCCGAGAAGGTTAACCCCTTTGAAAATTTCGAAAAACGAAGCCCAGAATTCCGAGAAGACTAACCCCTTTGAAAATTTCGAAAAATGCGCCCTGAATTTCCGAGAAGGCTAACCCCTTTGAAAATTTCGAAAAATGCGCCCAGAATTCCGAGAAGGCTAACCTCTTTGAAAATTTCGAAAAATGCGCCCAGAATTCCGAGAAGGCTAACCCCTTTGAAAATTACGAAAAATGCGCCCAGAATTCCGAGAAGGCTAACCCCTTTGAAAATTTCGAAAAATGCGCACAGAATTCAGAGAAGGCTAACCCCTTTGAAAATTTCGAAAAATGCGCCCAAAATTCCTTTGAAAATTTCGAAAAATGCGCCCAGAATTGCGAGAACGCTAACCCTTTTGAAAATATCGAAAAATGCGCCTAGAATTCCGAGAAGGCTAACCCCTTTGAAAATTTCGAGAAATGTGCCCGGAATTCCGAGGTTAACCCCTTTGAAAATTTCGAAAAATGAAGCCCAGAATTCTCAGAAGGCTAACCCCTTTGAAAATTTCAAAAAATGCGCCCTGAATTACCGAGAAGGCTAACCCCTTTGAAAATTTCGAAAAATGCGCCTAGAATTCCGAGAAGACTAACCCCTTTGAAAATTTCGAAAAATGCGCCCAGAATTCCGAGAAGGCTAACCCCTATGAAAATTTCGAAAAATTCGCCCAGAATTCGGAGAAGGCGAACCCCTTTGAAATTTTGGAAAAATGCGCCCAGAATTCCGAAAAGGCTAACCCCTTTGAAATTTTCGAAAAATGCGCCCAGAATTCCGAAAAGGCCAACCCCTTAGAAAATATCGAAAAATGTGCCTATAATTCCGAGAAGGCTAACCCCTTTGAAAATTTCGAGAAATGCGCCCAGAATTCCGAGAAGGTTAACCCCTTTGAAAATTTCGAAAAACGAAGCACAGAATTCCGAGAAGGATAACCCCTTTGAAAATTTCGAAAAATGCGCCCTGAATTACCGAGAAGGCTAACCCCTTTGAAAATTTCGAAAAATGCGCCCAGAATTCCGAGAAGGCTAACCTCTTTGAAAATTTCGAAAAATGCGCCCAGAATTCCGAGAAGGCCCCTTTGAAAATTACGAAAAATGCGCCCAGAATTCCGTGAAGGCTAACCCCTTTGAAAATTTCGAAAAATGCGCACAGAATTCAGAGAAGCCTAACCCCTTTGAAAATTTCGAAAAATGCGCCCAAAATTCCGAGAAGGCTAACCCCTTTGAAAATTTCGAAAAATGCGCCCAGAATTGCGAGAAGGCTAACCCTTTTGAAAATATCGAAAAATGCGCCTAGAATTCCGAGAAGGCTAACCCCTTTGAAAATTTCGAGAAATGCGCCCGGAATTCCGAGAAGGTTAACCCCTTTGAAAATTTCGAAAAATGAAGCCCAGAATTCCGAGAAGGCTAACCCCTTTGAAAATTTCGAAAAATGCGCCCTGAATTTCCGAGAAGGCTAACCCCTTTGAAAATTTCGAAAAATGCGCCCAGAATTCCGAGAAGGCTAACCCCTTTGAAAATTTCGAAAAATGCGCCCAGAATTCCGAGAAGGCTAACCCCTATGAAAATTTCGTAAAATGCGCCCAGAATTCGGAGAAGGCGAACCCCTTTGAAATTTTGGAAAAATGCGCCCAGAATTCCGAAAAGGCTAACCCCTTTGAAATTTTCGAAAAATGCGCCGAGAATTCCGAAAAGGCTAACCCCTTTGAAAATATCGAAAAATGCGCCTATAATTCCGAGAAGGCTAACCCCTTTGAAAATTTCGAGAAATGCGCCCAGAATTCCGAGAAGGTTAACCCCTTTGAAAATTTCGAAAAACGAAGCCCAGAATTCCGAGAAGGCTAACCCCTTTGAAAATTTCGAAAAATTCGCCCTGAATTTCCGAGAAGGCTGACGCCTTTGAAAATTTCGAAAAATGCGCCCAGAATTCCGAGAAGGCTAACCTCTTTGAAAATTTCGAAAAATGCGCCCAGAATTCCGAGAAGGCTAACCCCTTTGAAAATTACGAAAAATGCGCCCAGAATTCCGAGAAGGCTAACCCCTTTGAAAATTTCGAAAAATGCGCACAGAATTCAGAGAAGGCTTTGAAAATTTCGAAAAATGCGCCCAAAATTCCGAGAAGGCTAACCCCTTTGAAAATTTCGAAAAATGCGCCCAGAGTGCGAGAAGGCTAACCCCTTTGAAATTTTCGAAAAATGCGCCCAGAATTCCGAGAAGGCTAACCCCTCTGAAAATTTCGAATAATGCTCCCAGAATTCCGAGAAGGCTAACCCCTTTGAAAATATCGAAAAATGCGCCTAGAATTCCGAGAAGGATATCCCCTTTGAAAATTTCGAGAAATGCGCCCAGAATTCCGAGAAGGTTATCCCCTTTGAAAATTTCGAAAAATGCGCCCAGAATTCCGAGAAGGCTAACCCCTTTGAAAATTTCGAAAAATGCGCCCAGAATTCCGAGAAGGCTAACCCCTATGAAAATTTCGAAAAATGCGCCCAGAATTCGGAGAAGGCGAACCCCTTTGAAATTTTGGAAAAATACGCCCAGAATTCCGAAAAGGCTAACCCCTTTGAAATTTTCGAAAAATGCGCCCAGAATTCCGAAAAGGCTAACCCCTTTGAAAATATCGAAAAATGCGCCTATAATTCCGAGAAGGCTAACCCCTTTGAAAATTTCGAGAAATGCGCCCAGAATTCCGAGAAGGTTAACCCCTTTGAAAATTTCGAAAAACGAAGCCCAGAATTCCGAGAAGACTAACCCCTTTGAAAATTTCGAAAAATGCGCCCTGAATTTCCGAGAAGGCTAACCCCTTTGAAAATTTCGAAAAATGCGCCCAGAATTCCGAGAAGGCTAACCTCTTTGAAAATCTCGAAAAATGCGCCCTAAATTCCAAAATTCCTTTGAAAATTTCGAAAAATGCGCCCAGAATTGCGAGAAGGCTAACCCTTTTGAAAATATCGAAAAATGCGACTAGAATTCCGAGAAGGCTAACCCCTTTGAAAATTTCGAGAAATGCGCCCGGAATTCCGAGAAGGTTAACCCCTTTGAAAATTTCGAAATATGAAGCCCAGAATTCTCAGAAGGCTAACCCCTTTGAAAATTTCAAAAAATGCGCCCTGAATTTCCGAGAAGGCTAACCCCTTTGAAAATTTCGAAAAATGCGCCCAGAATTCCGAGAAGGCTAACCCCTTTGAAAATTTCGAAAAATGCGCCCAGAATTCCGAGAAGGCTAACCCCTATGAAAATTTCGAAAAATTCGCCCAGAATTCGGAGAAGGCGAACCCCTTTGAAATTTTGGAAAAATGCGCCCAGAATTCCGAAAAGGCTAACCCCTTTGAAATTTTCGAAAAATGCGCCCAGAATTCCGAAAAGGCCAACCCCTTAGAAAATATCGAAAAATGTGCCTATAATTCCGAGAAGGCTAACCCCTTTGAAAATTTCGAGAAATGCGCCCAGAATTCCGAGAAGGTTAACCCATTTGAAAATTTCGAAAAACGAAGCACAGAATTCCGAGAAGGATAACCCCTTTGAAAATTTCGAAAAATGCGCCCTGAATTACCGAGAAGGCTAACCCCTTTGAAAATTTCGAAAAATGCGCCCAGAATTCCGAGAAGGCCCCTTTGAAAATTACGAAAAATGCGCCCAGAATTCCGAGAAGGCTAACCCCTTTGAAAATTTCGAAAAATGCGCACAGAATTCAGAGAAGCCTAACCCCTTTGAAAATTTCGAAAAATGCGCCCAAAATTCCGAGAAGGCTAACCCCTTTGAAAATTTCGAAAAATGCGCCCAGAATTGCGAGAAGGCTAACCCTTTTGAAAATATCGAAAAATGCGCCCAGAATTCCGAGAAGGCTAACCCCTTTGAAAATTTCGAGAAATGCGCCCGGAATTCCGAGAAGGTTAACCCCTTTGAAAATTTCGAAAAATGAAGCCCAGAATTCCGAGAAGGCTAACCCCTTTGAAAATTTCGAAAAATGCGCCCTGAATTTCCGAGAAGGCTAACCCCTTTGAAAATTTCGAAAAATGCGCCCAGAATTCCGAGAAGGCTAACCCCTTTGAAAATTTCGAAAAATGCGCCCAGAATTCCGAGAAGGCTAACCCCTATGAAAATTTCGTAAAATGCGCCCAGAATTCGGAGAAGGCGAACCCCTTTGAAATTTTGGAAAAATGCGCCCAGAATTCCGAAAAGGCTAACCCCTTTGAAATTTTCGAAAAATGCGCCGAGAATTCCGAAAAGGCTAACCCCTTTGAAAATATCGAAAAATGCGCCTATAATTCCGAGAAGGCTAACCCCTTTGAAAATTTCGAGAAATGCGCCCAGAATTCCGAGAAGGTTAACCCCTTTGAAAATTTCGAAAAACGAAGCCCAGAATTCCGAGAAGGCTAACCCCTTTGAAAATTTCGAAAAATTCGCCCTGAATTTCCGAGAAGGCTAACCCCTTTGAAAATTTCGAAAAATGCGCCCAGAATTCCGAGAAGGCTAACCTCTTTGAAAATTTCGAAAAATGCGCCCAGAATTCCGAGAAGGCTAACCCCTTTGAAAATTACGAAAAATGCGCCCAGAATTCCGAGAAGGCTAACCCCTTTGAAAATTTCGAAAAATGCGCACAGAATTCAGAGAAGGCTTTGAAAATTTCGAAAAATGCGCCCAAAATTCCGAGAAGGCTAACCCCTTTGAAAATTTCGAAAAATGCGCCCAGAGTGCGAGAAGGCTAACCCCTTTGAAATTTTCGAAAAATGCGCCCAGAATTCCGAGAAGGCTAACCCCTTTGAAAATTTCGAAAAATGCGCACAGAATTCAGAAAGGCTAACACCTTTGAAAATTTCGAAAAATGCGCCCAAAATTCCGAAAAGGCTAACCCCTTTGAAAATTTCGAAAAATGCGCCAAGAATTCCGAGAAGGCTAACCCCTTTGAAAATTTCGAAAAATGCGCCCAGAATTCCGAGAAGGCTAACCCCTTTGAAATTTTCGAAAAATGCGCCCAGAATTCCGAAAAGGGTAACCCCTTTGAAAAATTCGATAAATGCGCCTAGAATTCCAAGAAGGCTAACCCCTTTCAAAATTTCGAGAAATGCGCCCAGAATTCCGAGAAGGTTAACTTCTTTGAAAATTACGAAAAATGCGCCCAGAATTCCGAGAAGGCTAACCTCTTTGAAAATTACTAAAAATACGCCGAGAATTCCGAGAACGCTAACCCCTTTGAAAATTTCGAAAAATGCGCACAGAATTCCGAGAAGGCTAACCCCTTTGAAAATATCGAAAAATGCGCCCAGAATTCCGAAAAGGCTAAACCCTTTGAAAATTTCGAAAAAGGCGCCCAGAATTCCGAGAAGGCTAACCCCTTTGAAAATTTCGAAAAATGCGCCCAGAATTCCGAGAAGGCTAACCCCTTTGAAAATTTCGAAAAATGCGCCCAAAATTCCGAGAAGGCTAACCCCTTTGAAAATTTCGAAGAATGCGCCCAAAATTCCGAGAAGGCTAACCCCTTTGAAAATTACGAAAAATGCGCCCAGAATTCCGAGAAGGCTAACCTCTTTGAATATTTCGAAAAATGCGCCCAGAATTCCGAGAAGGCTAACCCCTTTGAAAATTTCGAAAAATGCGCCCAGAATTCCGAGAAGGCTAACCCATTTGAAAATTTCGAAAAATGCGCCCAGAATTCCGAGAAGGCTAACCCCTTTGAAAATTTCGAAAAATGCTCCCAGAATTCCGAGAAGGTTAACCCCTTTGAAAATTTCGAAAAATGCGCCCAGAATTCCGAGAAGGCTAACCCCTATTAAAATTTCGAAAAATGCGCCCAGAATTCCGAGAAGGCTAACTCCTTTGAAATTTTGGAAAAATGCGCCCAGAATTCCGAAAAGGCTAACCCCTTTGAAATTTTCGAAAAATGCGCCCAGAATTCCGAAAAGGCTAACCCCTTTGAAAATATCGAAAAATGCGCCTAGAATTCCGAGAAGGCTAACCCCTTTGAAAATTTCGAGAAATGCGCCCAGAATTCCGAGAAGGTTAACCCCTTTGAAAATTTCGAAAAATGAAGCCCAGAATTCCGAGAAGGCTAACCCCTTTGAAAATTTCGAAAAATGCGCCCTGAATTTCCGAGAAGGCTAACCCCTTTGAAAATTTCGAAAAATGCGCCCAGAATTCCGAGAAGGCTAACCCCTTTGAAAATTTCGAAAAATGCGCCCAGAATTCCGAGAAGGCTAACCCCTTTGAAAATTTCGAAAAATGCGCCCAGAATTCCGAGAAGGTTAACCCCTTTGAAAATTTCGAAAAATGCGCCCAGAATTCCGAGAAGGCTAACCCCTATGAAAATTTCGAAAAATGCGCCCAGAATTCCGAGAAGGCTAACTCCTTTGAAATTTTGGAAAAATGCGCCCAGAATTCCGAAAAGGCTAACCCCTTTGAAATTTTCGAAAAATGCGCCCAGAATTCCGAAAAGGCTAACCCCTTTGAAAATTTCGAAAAATGAAGCCCAGAATTCCGAGAAGGCTAACCCCTTTGAAAATTTCGAAAAATGCGCCCAGAATTCCGAGAAGGCTAACCCCTTTGAAAATTTCGAAAAATGCGCCCAGAATTCCGAGAAGGCTAACCCCTTTGAAAATTTCGAAAAATGCGCCCAGAATTCCGAGAAGGTTAACCCCTTTGAAAATTTCGAAAAATGCGCCCAGAATTCCGAGAAGGCTAACCCCTATGAAAATTTCGAAAAATGCGCCCAGAATTCCGAGAAGGCTAACTCCTTTGAAATTTTGGAAAAATGCGCCCAGAATTCCGAAAAGGCTAACCCCTTTGAAATTTTCGAAAAATGCGCCCAGAATTCCGAAAAGGCTAACCCCTTTGAAAATTTCGAAAAATGAAGCCCAGAATTCCGAGAAGGCTAACCCCTTTGAAAATTTCGAAAAATGCGCCCTGAATTTCCGAGAAGGCTAACCCCTTTGAAAATTTCGAAAAATGCGCCCAGAATTCCGAGAAGGCTAACCCCTATGAAAATTTCGAAAAATGCGCCCAGAATTCGGAGAAGGCGAACCCCTTTGAAATTTTGGAAAAATGCGCCCAGAATTCCGAAAAGGGTAACCCCTTTGAAAAATTCGAAAAATGCGCCTAGAATTCCGAGAAGGCTAACCTCTTTGAAAATTACTAAAAATACGCCGAGAATTCCGAGAACGCTAACCCCTTTGAAAATTTCGAAAAATGCGCACAGAATTCCGAGAAGGCTAACCCCTTTGAAAATATCGAAAAATGCGCCCAGAATTCCGAAAAGGCTAAACCCTTTGAAAATTTCGAAAAAGGCGCCCAGAATTCCGAGAAGGCTAACCCCTTTGAAAATTTCGAAAAATGCGCCCAGAATTCCGAGAAGGCTAACCCCTTTGAAAATTTCGAAAAATGCGCCCAAAATTCCGAGAAGGCTAACCCCTTTGAAAATTTCGAAGAATGCGCCCAAAATTCCGAGAAGGCTAACCCCTTTGAAAATTACGAAAAATGCGCCCAGAATTCCGAGAAGGCTAACCTCTTTGAATATTTCGAAAAATGCGCCCAGAATTCCGAGAAGGCTAACCCCTTTGAAAATTTCGAAAAATGCGCCCAGAATTCCGAGAAGGCTAACCCATTTGAAAATTTCGAAAAATGCGCCCAGAATTCCGAGAAGGCTAACCCCTTTGAAAATTTCGAAAAATGCTCCCAGAATTCCGAGAAGGTTAACCCCTTTGAAAATTTCGAAAAATGCGCCCAGAATTCCGAGAAGGCTAACCCCTATTAAAATTTCGAAAAATGCGCCCAGAATTCCGAGAAGGCTAACCCCTATGAAAATTTCGTAAAATGCGCCCAGAATTCGGAGAAGGCGAACCCCTTTGAAATTTTGGAAAAATGCGCCCAGAATTCCGAAAAGGCTAACCCCTTTGAAATTTTCGAAAAATGCGCCGAGAATTCCGAAAAGGCTAACCCCTTTGAAAATATCGAAAAATGCGCCTATAATTCCGAGAAGGCTAACCCCTTTGAAAATTTCGAGAAATGCGCCCAGAATTCCGAGAAGGTTAACCCCTTTGAAAATTTCGAAAAACGAAGCCCAGAATTCCGAGAAGGCTAACCCATTTGAAAATTTCGAAAAATTCGCCCTGAATTTCCGAGAAGGCTAACCCCTTTGAAAATTTCGAAAAATGCGCCCAGAATTCCGAGAAGGCTAACCTCTTTGAAAATTTCGAAAAATGCGCCCAGAATTCCGAGAAGGCTAACCCCTTTGAAAATTACGAAAAATGCGCCCAGAATTCCGAGAAGGCTAACCCCTTTGAAAATTTCGAAAAATGCGCACAGAATTCAGAGAAGGCTTTGAAAATTTCGAAAAATGCGCCCAAAATTCCGAGAAGGCTAACCCCTTTGAAAATTTCGAAAAATGCGCCCAGAGTGCGAGAAGGCTAACCCCTTTGAAATTTTCGAAAAATGCGCCCAGAATTCCGAGAAGGCTAACCCCTTTGAAAATTTCGAAAAATGCGCACAGAATTCAGAAAGGCTAACACCTTTGAAAATTTCGAAAAATGCGCCCAAAATTCCGAAAAGGCTAACCCCTTTGAAAATTTCGAAAAATGCGCCAAGAATTCCGAGAAGGCTAACCCCTTTGAAAATTTCGAAAAATGCGCCCAGAATTCCGAGAAGGCTAACCCCTTTGAAAATTTCGAAAAATGCGCCCAGAATTCCGAGAAGGCTAACCCCTTTGAAATTTTCGAAAAATGCGCCCAGAATTCCGAAAAGGGTAACCCCTTTGAAAAATTCGATAAATGCGCCTAGAATTCCAAGAAGGCTAACCCCTTTCAAAATTTCGAGAAATGCGCCCAGAATTCCGAGAAGGTTAACTTCTTTGAAAATTACGAAAAATGCGCCCAGAATTCCGAGAAGGCTAACCTCTTTGAAAATTACTAAAAATACGCCGAGAATTCCGAGAACGCTAACCCCTTTGAAAATTTCGAAAAATGCGCACAGAATTCCGAGAAGGCTAACCCCTTTGAAAATATCGAAAAATGCGCCCAGAATTCCGAAAAGGCTAAACCCTTTGAAAATTTCGAAAAAGGCGCCCAGAATTCCGAGAAGGCTAACCCCTTTGAAAATTTCGAAAAATGCGCCCAGAATTCCGAGAAGGCTAACCCCTTTGAAAATTTCGAAAAATGCGCCCAAAATTCCGAGAAGGCTAACCCCTTTGAAAATTTCGAAGAATGCGCCCAAAATTCCGAGAAGGCTAACCCCTTTGAAAATTACGAAAAATGCGCCCAGAATTCCGAGAAGGCTAACCTCTTTGAATATTTCGAAAAATGCGCCCAGAATTCCGAGAAGGCTAACCCCTTTGAAAATTTCGAAAAATGCGCCCAGAATTCCGAGAAGGCTAACCCATTTGAAAATTTCGAAAAATGCGCCCAGAATTCCGAGAAGGCTAACCCCTTTGAAAATTTCGAAAAATGCTCCCAGAATTCCGAGAAGGTTAACCCCTTTGAAAATTTCGAAAAATGCGCCCAGAATTCCGAGAAGGCTAACCCCTATTAAAATTTCGAAAAATGCGCCCAGAATTCCGAGAAGGCTAACTCCTTTGAAATTTTGGAAAAATGCGCCCAGAATTCCGAAAAGGCTAACCCCTTTGAAATTTTCGAAAAATGCGCCCAGAATTCCGAAAAGGCTAACCCCTTTGAAAATATCGAAAAATGCGCCTAGAATTCCGAGAAGGCTAACCCCTTTGAAAATTTCGAGAAATGCGCCCAGAATTCCGAGAAGGTTAACCCCTTTGAAAATTTCGAAAAATGAAGCCCAGAATTCCGAGAAGGCTAACCCCTTTGAAAATTTCGAAAAATGCGCCCTGAATTTCCGAGAAGGCTAACCCCTTTGAAAATTTCGAAAAATGCGCCCAGAATTCCGAGAAGGCTAACCCCTTTGAAAATTTCGAAAAATGCGCCCAGAATTCCGAGAAGGCTAACCCCTTTGAAAATTTCGAAAAATGCGCCCAGAATTCCGAGAAGGTTAACCCCTTTGAAAATTTCGAAAAATGCGCCCAGAATTCCGAGAAGGCTAACCCCTATGAAAATTTCGAAAAATGCGCCCAGAATTCCGAGAAGGCTAACTCCTTTGAAATTTTGGAAAAATGCGCCCAGAATTCCGAAAAGGCTAACCCCTTTGAAATTTTCGAAAAATGCGCCCAGAATTCCGAAAAGGCTAACCCCTTTGAAAATTTCGAAAAATGAAGCCCAGAATTCCGAGAAGGCTAACCCCTTTGAAAATTTCGAAAAATGCGCCCAGAATTCCGAGAAGGCTAACCCCTTTGAAAATTTCGAAAAAGGCGCCCAGAATTCCGAGAAGGCTAACCCCTTTGAAAATTTCGAAAAATGCGCCCAGAATTCCGAGAAGGTTAACCCCTTTGAAAATTTCGAAAAATGCGCCCAGAATTCCGAGAAGGCTAACCCCTATGAAAATTTCGAAAAATGCGCCCAGAATTCCGAGAAGGCTAACTCCTTTGAAATTTTGGAAAAATGCGCCCAGAATTCCGAAAAGGCTAACCCCTTTGAAATTTTCGAAAAATGCGCCCAGAATTCCGAAAAGGCTAACCCCTTTGAAAATTTCGAAAAATGAAGCCCAGAATTCCGAGAAGGCTAACCCCTTTGAAAATTACGAAAAATGCGCCCTGAATTTCCGAGAAGGCTAACCCCTTTGAAAATTTCGAAAAATGCGCCCAGAATTCCGAGAAGGCTAACCCCTATGAAAATTTCGAAAAATGCGCCCAGAATTCGGAGAAGGCGAACCCCTTTGAAATTTTGGAAAAATGCGCCCAGAATTCCGAAAAGGGTAACCCCTTTGAAAAATTCGAAAAATGCGCTTAGAATTCCGAGAAGGCTAACCCCTTTGAAAATTTCGAGAAATGCGCCCAGAATTCCGAGGTTAACTTCTTTGAAAATTACGAAAAATGCGCCCAGAATTCCGAGAAGGCTAACCTCTTTGAAAATTACGAAAAATACGCCGAGAATTCCGAGAAGGCTAACCCCTTTGAAAATTTCGAAAAATGCGCACAGAATTCCGAGAAGGCTAACCCCTTTGAAAATATCGAAAAATGCGCCCAGAATTCCGAAAAGGCTAAACCCTTTGAAAATTTCGATAAGGCGCCCAGAATTCCGAGAAGGCTAACCCCTTTGAAAATTTCGAAAAATACGCCCAGAATTCCGAAAAGGCTAACCCCTTTGAAAATTTCGAAAAATGCGCCCAAAATTCCGAGAAGGCTAACCCCTTTGAAAATTTCGAAAAATGCACCCAGAATTTCGAGAAGGCTAACCCCTTTGAAAATTTCGAAGAATGCGCCCAAAATTCCGAGAAGGCTAACCCGTTTGAAAATTACGAAAAATGCGCCCAGAATTCCGAGAAGGCTAAACCCTATGAAAATTTTGAAAAATGCGAACAGAATTCCGAGAAGGCTAACCCTTTTGAAAATTTCGAAAAATGCGCCCAGAATTCCGAGAAGGCTAACCCCTTTGAAAATTTCGAAAAATGCGCCCAGAATTCCGAGAAGACTAACCCCTTTGAAAATTTCGAGAAGGCTAACCCCTATGAAAATTTTGAAAAATGCGCCCAGAATTCCGAGAAGGCTAACCCCTTTGAAAATTTCGAAAAATGCGCCCAGAATTCCGAGAAGGCTAACCCCTTTGAAATTTTCGAAAAATGCGCCCAGAATTCCGAAAAGGGTAACCCCTTTGAAAAATTCGAAAAATGCGCCTAGAATTCCAAGAAGGCTAACCCCTTTCAAAATTTCGAGAAATGCGCCCAGAATTCCGAGAAGGTTAACTTCTTTGAAAATTACGAAAAATGCGCCCAGAATTCCGAGAAGGCTAACCTCTTTGAAAATTACGAAAAATACGCCCAGATTTCCGAGAAGGCTAACCCCTTTGAAAATTTCGAAAAATGCGCCCAGAATTCCGAGAAGGCTAACCCCTTCGAAAATTTCGAAAAATGCGCCCAGATTTCCGTTAAGGCTCACCCCTTTGAAAATTTCGAAAAATGCGCCCAGAATTCCGAGAAGGCTAACCCCTTTGAAAATTTCGAAAAATGCGCCCAGAATTCCGAGAAGGCTAACCCCTTTGAAAATTTCAAAAAATGCGCCCAGAATTCCGAGAAGGCTAACCCCTATGAAATTTTCGAAAAATGCGCCCAGAATTCCGAAAAGGCTAACCCATTTGAAAATTTCGAAAAATGCGCCCAGAATTCCGAGAAGCCTAACCCCTTTGAAAATTTCGAAAAATGCGCCAGGAATTCCGAAAAGGCTAACCCCTTTGAAAATTTCGAAAAATGCGCCCAGAATTCCGAGAAGGCTAACCCCTTTGAAAATTTCGAAAAATGCCCCCAGAATTCCGAGAAGGCTAACCCCTTTGAAAATTTCGAATAATGCGCCCAGAATTCCGAGAAGGCTAACACCTTTGAAAATTTCGAAAAATGCGCTCAGAATTCCGAGAAGGCTAACCCCTTTGAAAATTTCGAAAAATGCGCCCAGAATTCCGAGAAGACTAACCCCATTGAAAATTTCGAAAAATACGCCCAGATTTCCGAAAAGGCTAACCCCTTTGAAAATTTCGAAAAATGCGCCCAGAATCCCGAGAAGGCTAACCCCTTTGTAGATTTCGAAAAATGCGCCCAGAATTCCGAGAAGGCTAACCCCTTTGAAAATTTCGAAAAATGCGCTCAGAATTCCGAGAAGGCTAACCCCTTTGAAAATTTCGAAAAATGCGCCCAGAATTCCGAGAAGACTAACCCCTTTGAAAATTTCGAAAAATACGCCAAGATTTCCGAAAAGGCTATCCCCTTTGAAAATTTCGAAAAATGCGCCCCGAATCCCGAGAAGGCTAACCCCTTTGAAAATTTCGAAAAATGCGCCCAAAATTCCGAGAAGGCTAACCCCTTTGAAAATTTCGAAAAATGCGCTCAGAATTCCGAGAAGGCTAACCCCTTTGAAAATTTCGAAAAATGCGCCCAGAATTCCGAGAAGACTAACCCCTTTGAAAATTTCGAAAAATACGCCAAGATTTCCGAAAAGGCTACCCCCTTTGAAAATTTCGAAAAATGCGCCCTGAATCCCGAGAAGGCTAACCCCTTTGAAAATTTCGAAAAATGCGCATAGAATTCCGAGAAGGCTAACCCCTTTGAAAATTTCGAAAAATGCGCCCAGAATTCCGAGAAGGCTAACCCCTTTGATAATTTCGAAAAATGCGCCCAGAATTCCGAAAAGGCTAAACTCTTTGAAAATTTCGAAAAATGCGCCCAGAATTCTGAGAAGGCTAACCCCTCTGAAAATTTCGAATAATGCTCCCAGAATTCCGAGAAGGCTAACCCCATCTGAAAATTTCGAAAAATACGCCCAGAATTCCGAAAAGGCTAACCCCTTTGAAATTTTCGAAAAATGCGCCCAGAATTCCGAAAAGGCTAACCCCTTTGAAAATATCGAAAAATGCGCCTATAATTCCGAGAAGGCTAACCCCTTTGAAAATTTCGAGAAATGCGCCCAGAATTCCGAGAAGGTTAACCCCTTTGAAAATTTCGAAAAACGAAGCCCAGAATTCCGAGAAGACTAACCCCTTTGAAAATTTCGAAAAATGCGCCCTGAATTTCCGAGAAGGCTAACCCCTTTGAAAATTTCGAAAAATGCGCCCAGAATTCCGAGAAGGCTAACCTCTTTGAAAATTTCGAAAAATGCGCCCAGAATTCCGAGAAGGCTAACCCCTTTGAAAATTACGAAAAATGCGCCCAGAATTCCGAGAAGGCTAACCCCTTTGAAAATTTCGAAAAATGCGCACAGAATTCAGAGAAGGCTTTGAAAATTTCGAAAAATGCGCCCAAAATTCCGAGAAGGCTAACCCCTTTGAAAATTTCGAAAAATGCGCCCAGAGTGCGAGAAGACTAACCCCTTTGAAAATTACGAAAAATGCGCCCAGAATTGCGAGAACGCTAACCCTTTTGAAAATATCGAAAAATGCGCCTAGAATTCCGAGAAGGCTAACCCCTTTGAAAATTTCGAGAAATGCGCCCGGAATTCCGAGGTTAACCCCTTTGAAAATTTCGAAAAATGAAGCCCAGAATTCTCAGAAGGCTAACCCCTTTGAAAATTTCAAAAAATGCGCCCTGAATTACCGAGAAGGCTAACCCCTTTGAAAATTTCGAAAAATGCGCCTAGAATTCCGAGAAGACTAACCCCTTTGAAAATTTCGAAAAATGCGCCCAGAATTCCGAGAAGGCTAACCCCTATGAAAATTTCGAAAAATTCGCCCAGAATTCGGAGAAGGCGAACCCCTTTGAAATTTTGGAAAAAAGCGCCCAGAATTCCGAAAAGGCTAACCCCTTTGAAATTTTCGAAAAATGCGCCCAGAATTCCGAAAAGGCCAACCCCTTAGAAAATATCGAAAAATGTGCCTATAATTCCGAGAAGGCTAACCCCTTTGAAAATTTCGAGAAATGCGCCCAGAATTCCGAGAAGGTTAACCCCTTTGAAAATTTCGAAAAACGAAGCACAGAATTCCGAGAAGGATAACCCCTTTGAAAATTTCGAAAAATGCGCCCTGAATTACCGAGAAGGCTAACCCCTTTGAAAATTTCGAAAAATGCGCCCAGAATTCCGAGAAGGCTAACCTCTTTGAAAATTTCGAAAAATGCGCCCAGAATTCCGAGAAGGCCCCTTTGAAAATTACGAAAAATGCGCCCAGAATTCCGTGAAGGCTAACCCCTTTGAAAATTTCGAAAAATGCGCACAGAATTCAGAGAAGCCTAACCCCTTTGAAAATTTCGAAAAATGCGCCCAAAATTCCGAGAAGGCTAACCCCTTTGAAAATTTCGAAAAATGCGCCCAGAATTGCGAGAAGGCTAACCCTTTTGAAAATATCGAAAAATGCGCCTAGAATTCCGAGAAGGCTAACCCCTTTGAAAATTTCGAGAAATGCGCCCGGAATTCCGAGAAGGTTAACCCCTTTGAAAATTTCGAAAAATGAAGCCCAGAATTCCGAGAAGGCTAACCCCTTTGAAAATTTCGAAAAATGCGCCCTGAATTTCCGAGAAGGCTAACCCCTTTGAAAATTTCGAAAAATGCGCCCAGAATTCCGAGAAGGCTAACCCCTTTGAAAATTTCGAAAAATGCGCCCAGAATTCCGAGAAGGCTAACCCCTATGAAAATTTCGTAAAATGCGCCCAGAATTCGGAGAAGGCGAACCCCTTTGAAATTTTGGAAAAATGCGCCCAGAATTCCGAAAAGGCTAACCCCTTTGAAATTTTCGAAAAATGCGCCGAGAATTCCGAAAAGGCTAACCCCTTTGAAAATATCGAAAAATGCGCCTATAATTCCGAGAAGGCTAACCCCTTTGAAAATTTCGAGAAATGCGCCCAGAATTCCGAGAAGGTTAACCCCTTTGAAAATTTCGAAAAACGAAGCCCAGAATTCCGAGAAGGCTAACCCCTTTGAAAATTTCGAATAATTCGCCCTAAATTTCCGAGAAGGCTAACCCCTTTGAAAATTTCGAAAAATGCGCCCAGAATTCCGAGAAGGCTAACCTCTTTGAAAATTTCGAAAAATGCGCCCAGAATTCCGAGAAGGCTAACCCCTTTGAAAATTACGAAAAATGCGCCCAGAATTCCGAGAAGGCTAACCCCTTTGAAAATTTCGAAAAATGCGCACAGAATTCAGAGAAGGCTTTGAAAATTTCGAAAAATGCGCCCAAAATTCCGAGAAGGCTAACCCCTTTGAAAATTTCGAAAAATGCGCCCAGAGTGCGAGAAGGCTAACCCCTTTGAAATTTTCGAAAAATGCGCCCAGAATTCCGAGAAGGCTAACCCCTTTGAAAATTTCGAAAAATGCGCACAGAATTCAGAAAGGCTAACCCCTTTGAAAATTTCGAAAAATGCGCCCAAAATTCCGAAAAGGCTAACCCCTTTGAAAATTTCGAAAAATGCGCCAAGAATTCCGAGAAGGCTAACCCCTTTGAAAATTTCGAAAAATGCGCCCAGAATTCCGAGAATGCTAACCCCTTTGAAATTTTCGAAAAATGCGCCCAGAATTCCGAAAAGGGTGACCCCTTTGAAAAATTCGAAAAATGCGCCTAGAATTCCAAGAAGGCTAACCCCTTTCAAAATTTCGAGAAATGCGCCCAGAATTCCGAGAAGGTTAACTTCTTTGAAAATTACGAAAAATGCGCCCAGAATTCCGAGAAGGCTAACCTCTTTGAAAATTACGAAAAATACGCCGAGAATTCCGAGAAGGCTAACCCCTTTGAAAATTTCGAAAAATGCGCACAGAATTCCGAAAAGGCTAACCCCTTTGAAAATATCGAAAAATGCGCCCAGAATTCCGAAAAGGCTAAACCCTTTGAAAATTTCGAAAAAGGCGCCCAGAATTCCGAGAAGGCTAACCCCTTTGAAAATTTCGAAAAATGCGCCCAGAATTCCGAGAAGGCTAACCCCTTTGAAAATTTCGAAAAATGCGCCCAAAATTCCGAGAAGGCTAACCCCTTTGAAAATTTCGAAAAATGCGCCCAGAATTCCGAGAAGGCTAACCCCTTTGAAAATTTCGAAGAATGCGCCCAAAATTCCGAGAAGGCTAACCCCTTTGAAAATTACGAAAAATGCGCCCAGAATTCCGAGAAGGCTAACCCCTTTGAATATTTCGAAAAATGCGCCCAGAATTCCGAGAAGGCTAACCCCTTTGAAAATTTCGAAAAATGCGCCCAGAATTCCGAGAAGGCTAACCCATTTGAAAATTTCGAAAAATGCGCCCAGAATTCCGAGAAGGCAAACCCCTTTGAAAATTTCGAAAAATGCGCCCAGAATTCCGAGAAGGTTAACCCCTTTGAAAATTTCGAAAAATGCGCCCAGAATTCCGAGAAGGCTAACCCCTATGAAAATTTCGAAAAATGCGCCCAGAATTCCGAGAAGGCTAACTCCTTTGAAATTTTGGAAAAATGCGCCCAGAATTCCGAAAAGGCTAACCCCTTTGAAATTTTCGAAAAATGCGCCCAGAATTCCGAAAAGGCTAACCCCTTTGAAAATATCGAAAAATGCGCCTAGAATTCCGAGAAGGCTAACCCCTTTGAAAATTTCGAGAAATGCGCCCAGAATTCCGAGAAGGTTAACCCCTTTGAAAATTTCGAAAAATGAAGCCCAGAATTCCGAGAAGGCTAACCCCTTTGAAAATTTCGAAAAATGCGCCCTGAATTTCCGAGAAGGCTAACCCCTTTGAAAATTTCGAAAAATGCGCCCAGAATTCCGAGAAGGCTAACCCCTTTGAAAATTTCGAAAAATGCGCCCAGAATTCCGAGAAGGTTAACCCCTATGAAAATTTCGAAAAATGCGCCCAGAATTCCGAGAAGGCTAACTCCTTTGAAATTTTGGAAAAATGCGCCCAGAATTCCGAAAAGGCTAACCCCTTTGAAATTTTCGAAAAATGCGCCCAGAATTCCGAAAAGGCTAACCCCTTTGAAAATTTCGAAAAATGCGCCCTGAATTTCCGAGAAGGCTAACCCCTTTGAAAATTTCGAAAAATGCGCCCAGAATTCCGAAAAGGCAAACCCCTTTGAAAATTTCGAAAAATGCGCCCAGAATTCCGAGAAGGCTAACCCCTATGAAAATTTCGAAAAATGCGCCCAGAATTCGGAGAAGGCGAACCCCTTTGAAATTTTGGAAAAATGCGCCCAGAATTCCGAAAAGGGTAACCCCTTTGAAAAATTCGAAAAATGCGCCTAGAATTCCGAGAAGGCTAACCCCTTTGAAAATTTCGAGAAAAGCGCCCAGAATTCCGAGGTTAACTTCTTTGAAAATTACGAAAAATGCGCCCAGAATTCCGAGAAGGCTAACCTCTTTGAAAATTACGAAAAATACGCCGAGAATTCCGAGAAGGCTAACCCCTTTGAAAATTTCGAAAAATGCGCACAGAATTCCGAGAAGGCTAACCCCTTTGAAAATATCGAAAAATGCGCCCAGAATTCCGAAAAGGCTAAACCCTTTGAAAATTTCGAAAAAGGCGCCCAGAATTCCGAGAAGGCTAACCCCTTTGAAAATTTCGAAAAATACGCCCAGAATTCCGAAAAGGCTAACCCCTTTGAAAATTTCGAAAAATGCGCCCAAAATTCCGAGAAGGCTAACCCCTTTGAAAATTTCGAAAAATGCACCCAGAATTTCGAGAAGGCTAACCCCTTTGAAAATTTCGAAGAATGCGCCCAAAATTCCGAGAAGGCTAACCCCTTTGAAAATTACGAAAAATGCGCCCAGAATTCCGAGAAGGCTAAACCCTATGAAAATTTTGAAAAATGCGAACAGAATTCCGAGAAGGCTAACCCTTTTGAAAATTTCGAAAAATGCGCTCAGAATTCCGAGAAGGCTAACCCCTTTGAAAATTTCGAAAAATGCGCCCAGAATTCCGAGAAGGCTAACCCCTTTGAAAATTTCGAAAAATGCGCCCAAAATTCCTTTGAAAATTTCGAAAAATGCGCCCAGAATTGCGAGAGCGCTAACCCTTTTGAAAATATCGAAAAATGCGCCTAGAATTCCGAGAAGGCTAACCCCTTTGAAAATTTCGAGAAATGCGCCCGGAATTCCGAGGTTAACCCCTTTGAAAATTTCGAAAAATGAAGCCCAGAATTCTCAGAAGGCTAACCCCTTTGAAAATTTCAAAAAATGCGCCCTGAATTACCGAGAAGGCTAACCCCTTTGAAAATTTCGAAAAATGCGCCTAGAATTCCGAGAAGACTAACCCCTTTGAAAATTTCGAAAAATGCGCCCAGAATTCCGAGAAGGCTAACCCCTATGAAAATTTCGAAAAATTCGCCCAGAATTCGGAGAAGGCGAACCCCTTTGAAATTTTGGAAAAATGCGCCCAGAATTCCGAAAAGGCTAACCCCTTTGAAATTTTCGAAAAATGCGCCCAGAATTCCGAAAAGGCCAACCCCTTAGAAAATATCGAAAAATGTGCCTATAATTCCGAGAAGGCTAACCCCTTTGAAAATTTCGAGAAATGCGCCCAGAATTCCGAGAAGGTTAACCCCTTTGAAAATTTCGAAAAACGAAGCACAGAATTCCGAGAAGGATAACCCCTTTGAAAATTTCGAAAAATGCGCCCTGAATTACCGAGAAGGCTAACCCCTTTGAAAATTTCGAAAAATGCGCCCAGAATTCCGAGAAGGCTAACCTCTTTGAAAATTTCGAAAAATGCGCCCAGAATTCCGAGAAGGCCCCTTTGAAAATTACGAAAAATGCGCCCAGAATTCCGTGAAGGCTAACCCCTTTGAAAATTTCGAAAAATGCGCACAGAATTCAGAGAAGCCTAACCCCTTTGAAAATTTCGAAAAATGCGCCCAAAATTCCGAGAAGGCTAACCCCTTTGAAAATTTCGAAAAATGCGCCCAGAATTGCGAGAAGGCTAACCCTTTTGAAAATATCGAAAAATGCGCCTAGAATTCCGAGAAGGCTAACCCCTTTGAAAATTTCGAGAAATGCGCCCGGAATTCCGAGAAGGTTAACCCCTTTGAAAATTTCGAAAAATGAAGCCCAGAATTCCGAGAAGGCTAACCCCTTTGAAAATTTCGAAAAATTCGCCCTGAATTTCCGAGAAGGCTAACCCCTTTGAAAATTTCGAAAAATGCGCCCAGAATTCCGAGAAGGCTAACCTCTTTGAAAATTTCGAAAAATGCGCCCAGAATTCCGAGAAGGCTAACCCCTTTGAAAATTACGAAAAATGCGCCCAGAATTCCGAGAAGGCTAACCCCTTTGAAAATTTCGAAAAATGCGCACAGAATTCAGAGAAGGCTTTGAAAATTTCGAAAAATGCGCCCAAAATTCCGAGAAGGCTAACCCCTTTGAAAATTTCGAAAAATGCGCCCAGAGTGCGAGAAGGCTAACCCCTTTGAAATTTTCGAAAAATGCGCCCAGAATTCCGAGAAGGCTAACCCCTTTAAAAATTTCGAAAAATGCGCACAGAATTCAGAAAGGCTAACCCCTTTGAAAATTTCGAAAAATGCGCCCAAAATTCCGAAAAGGCTAACCCCTTTGAAAATTTCGAAAAATGCGCCAAGAATTCCGAGAAGGCTAACCCCTTTGAAAATTTCGAAAAATGCGCCCAGAATTCCGAGAATGCTAACCCCTTTGAAATTTTCGAAAAATGCGCCCAGAATTCCGAAAAGGGTGACCCCTTTCAAAAATTCGAAAAATGCGCCTAGAATTCCAAGAAGGCTAACCCCTTTCAAAATTTCGAGAAATGCGCCCAGAATTCCGAGAAGGTTAACTTCTTTGAAAATTACGAAAAATGCGCCCAGAATTCCGAGAAGGCTAACCTCTTTGAAAATTACGAAAAATACGCCGAGAATTCCGAGAAGGCTAACCCCTTTGAAAATTTCGAAAAATGCGCACAGAATTCCGAGAAGGCTAACCCCTTTGAAAATATCGAAAAATGCGCCCAGAATTCCGAAAAGGCTAAACCCTTTGAAAATTTCGAAAAAGGCGCCCAGAATTCCGAGAAGGCTAACCCCTTTGAAAATTTCGAAAAATGCGCCCAGAATTCCGAGAAGGCTAACCCCTTTGAAAATTTCGAAAAATGCGCCCAAAATTCCGAGAAGGCTAACCCCTTTGAAAATTTCGAAAAATGCGCCCAGAATTCCGAGAAGGCTAACCCCTTTGAAAATTTCGAAGAATGCGCCCAAAATTCCGAGAAGGCTAACCCCTTTGAAAATTACGAAAAATGCGCCCAGAATTCCGAGAAGGCTAACCCCTTTGAATATTTCGAAAAATGCGCCCAGAATTCCGAGAAGGCTAACCCCTTTGAAAATTTCGAAAAATGCGCCCAGAATTCCGAGAAGGCTAACCCATTTGAAAATTTCGAAAAATGCGCCCAGAATTCCGAGAAGGCTAACCCCTTTGAAAATTTCGAAAAATGCGCCCAGAATTCCGAGAAGGCTAACCCCTATGAAAATTTCGAAAAATGCGCCCAGAATTCCGAGAAGGCTAACTCCTTTGAAATTTTGGAAAAATGCGCCCAGAATTCCGAAAAGGCTAACCCCTTTGAAATTTTCGAAAAATGCGCCCAGAATTCCGAAAAGGCTAACCCCTTTGAAAATATCGAAAAATGCGCCTAGAATTCCGAGAAGGCTAACCCCTTTGAAAATTTCGAGAAATGCGCCCAGAATTCCGAGAAGGTTAACCCCTTTGAAAATTTCGAAAAATGAAGCCCAGAATTCCGAGAAGGCTAACCCCTTTGAAAATTTCGAAAAATGCGCCCTGAATTTCCGAGAAGGCTAACCCCTTTGAAAATTTCGAAAAATGCGCCCAGAATTCCGAGAAGGCTAACCCCTTTGAAAATTTCGAAAAATGCGCCCAGAATTCCGAGAAGGTTAACCCCTATGAAAATTTCGAAAAATGCGCCCAGAATTCCGAGAAGGCTAACTCCTTTGAAATTTTGGAAAAATGCGCCCAGAATTCCGAAAAGGCTAACCCCTTTGAAATTTTCGAAAAATGCGCCCAGAATTCCGAAAAGGATAACCCCTTTGAAAATTTCGAAAAATGCGCCCTGAATTTCCGAGAAGGCTAACCCCTTTGAAAATTTCGAAAAATGCGCCCAGAATTCCGAGAAGGCTAACCCCTTTGAAAATTTCGAAAAATGCGCCCAGAATTCCGAGAAGGCTAACCCCTATGAAAATTTCGAAAAATGCGCCCAGAATTCGGAGAAGGCGAACCCCTTTGAAATTTTGGAAAAATGCGCCCAGAATTCCGAAAAGGGTAACCCCTTTGAAAAATTCGAAAAATGCGCCTAGAATTCCGAGAAGGCTAACCCCTTTGAAAATTTCGAGAAATGCGCCCAGAATTCCGAGGTTAACTTCTTTGAAAATTACGAAAAATGCGCCCAGAATTCCGAGAAGGCTAACCTCTTTGAAAATTACGAAAAATACGCCGAGAATTCCGAGAAGGCTAACCCCTTTGAAAATTTCGAAAAATGCGCACAGAATTCCGAGAAGGCTAACCCCTTTGAAAATATCGAAAAATGCGCCCAGAATTCCGAAAATGCTAAACCCTTTGAAAATTTCGAAAAAGGCGCCCAGAATTCCGAGAAGGCTAACCCCTTTGAAAATTTCGAAAAATATGCCCAGAATTCCGAAAAGGCTAACCCCTTTGAAAATTTCGAAAAATGCGCCCAAAATTCCGAGAAGGCTAACCCCTTTGAAAATTTCGAAAAATGCACCCAGAATTTCGAGAAGGCTAACCCCTTTGAAAATTTCGAAGAATGCGCCCAAAATTCCGAGAAGGCTAACCCCTTTGAAAATTACGAAAAATGCGCCCAGAATTCCGAGAAGGCTAAACCCTATGAAAATTTTGAAAAATGCGAACAGAATTCCGAGATGGCTAACCCTTTTGAAAATTTCGAAAAATGCGCCCAGAATTCCGAGAAGGCTAACCCCTTTGAAAATTTCGAAAAATGCGCCCAGAATTCCGAGAAGGCTAACCCCTTTGAAATTTTCGAAAAATGCGCCCAGAATTCCGAAAAGGCCAACCCCTTAGAAAATATCGAAAAATGTGCCTATAATTCCGAGAAGGCTAACCCCTTTGAAAATTTCGAGAAATGCGCCCAGAATTCCGAGAAGGTTAACCCCTTTGAAAATTTCGAAAAACGAAGCACAGAATTCCGAGAAGGATAACCCCTTTGAAAATTTCGAAAAATGCGCCCTGAATTACCGAGAAGGCTAACCCCTTTGAAAATTTCGAAAAATGCGCCCAGAATTCCGAGAAGGCTAACCTCTTTGAAAATTTCGAAAAATGCGCCCAGAATTCCGAGAAGGCCCCTTTGAAAATTACGAAAAATGCGCCCAGAATTCCGTGAAGGCTAACCCCTTTGAAAATTTCGAAAAATGCGCACAGAATTCAGAGAAGCCTAACCCCTTTGAAAATTTCGAAAAATGCGCCCAAAATTCCGAGAAGGCTAACCCCTTTGAAAATTTCGAAAAATGCGCCCAGAATTGCGAGAAGGCTAACCCTTTTGAAAATATCGAAAAATGCGCCTAGAATTCCGAGAAGGCTAACCCCTTTGAAAATTTCGAGAAATGCGCCCGGAATTCCGAGAAGGTTAACCCCTTTGAAAATTTCGAAAAATGAAGCCCAGAATTCCGAGAAGGCTAACCCCTTTGAAAATTTCGAAAAATTCGCCCTGAATTTCCGAGAAGGCTAACCCCTTTGAAAATTTCGAAAAATGCGCCCAGAATTCCGAGAAGGCTAACCTCTTTGAAAATTTCGAAAAATGCGCCCAGAATTCCGAGAAGGCTAACCCCTTTGAAAATTACGAAAAATGCGCCCAGAATTCCGAGAAGGCTAACCCCTTTGAAAATTTCGAAAAATGCGCACAGAATTCAGAGAAGGCTTTGAAAATTTCGAAAAATGCGCCCAAAATTCCGAGAAGGCTAACCCCTTTGAAAATTTCGAAAAATGCGCCCAGAGTGCGAGAAGGCTAACCCCTTTGAAATTTTCGAAAAATGCGCCCAGAATTCCGAGAAGGCTAACCCCTTTAAAAATTTCGAAAAATGCGCACAGAATTCAGAAAGGCTAACCCCTTTGAAAATTTCGAAAAATGCGCCCAAAATTCCGAAAAGGCTAACCCCTTTGAAAATTTCGAAAAATGCGCCAAGAATTCCGAGAAGGCTAACCCCTTTGAAAATTTCGAAAAATGCGCCCAGAATTCCGAGAATGCTAACCCCTTTGAAATTTTCGAAAAATGCGCCCAGAATTCCGAAAAGGGTGACCCCTTTGAAAAATTCGAAAAATGCGCCTAGAATTCCAAGAAGGCTAACCCCTTTCAAAATTTCGAGAAATGCGCCCAGAATTCCGAGAAGGTTAACTTCTTTGAAAATTACGAAAAATGCGCCCAGAATTCCGAGAAGGCTAACCTCTTTGAAAATTACGAAAAATACGCCGAGAATTCCGAGAAGGCTAACCCCTTTGAAAATTTCGAAAAATGCGCACAGAATTCCGAGAAGGCTAACCCCTTTGAAAATATCGAAAAATGCGCCCAGAATTCCGAAAAGGCTAAACCCTTTGAAAATTTCGAAAAAGGCGCCCAGAATTCCGAGAAGGCTAACCCCTTTGAAAATTTCGAAAAATGCGCCCAGAATTCCGAGAAGGCTAACCCCTTTGAAAATTTCGAAAAATGCGCCCAAAATTCCGAGAAGGCTAACCCCTTTGAAAATTTCGAAAAATGCGCCCAGAATTCCGAGAAGGCTAACCCCTTTGAAAATTTCGAAGAATGCGCCCAAAATTCCGAGAAGGCTAACCCCTTTGAAAATTACGAAAAATGCGCCCAGAATTCCGAGAAGGCTAACCCCTTTGAATATTTCGAAAAATGCGCCCAGAATTCCGAGAAGGCTAACCCCTTTGAAAATTTCGAAAAATGCGCCCAGAATTCCGAGAAGGCTAACCCATTTGAAAATTTCGAAAAATGCGCCCAGAATTCCGAGAAGGCTAACCCCTTTGAAAATTTCGAAAAATGCGCCCAGAATTCCGAGAAGGCTAACCCCTATGAAAATTTCGAAAAATGCGCCCAGAATTCCGAGAAGGCTAACTCCTTTGAAATTTTGGAAAAATGCGCCCAGAATTCCGAAAAGGCTAACCCCTTTGAAATTTTCGAAAAATGCGCCCAGAATTCCGAAAAGGCTAACCCCTTTGAAAATATCGAAAAATGCGCCTAGAATTCCGAGAAGGCTAACCCCTTTGAAAATTTCGAGAAATGCGCCCAGAATTCCGAGAAGGTTAACCCCTTTGAAAATTTCGAAAAATGAAGCCCAGAATTCCGAGAAGGCTAACCCCTTTGAAAATTTCGAAAAATGCGCCCTGAATTTCCGAGAAGGCTAACCCCTTTGAAAATTTCGAAAAATGCGCCCAGAATTCCGAGAAGGCTAACCCCTTTGAAAATTTCGAAAAATGCGCCCAGAATTCCGAGAAGGTTAACCCCTATGAAAATTTCGAAAAATGCGCCCAGAATTCCGAGAAGGCTAACTCCTTTGAAATTTTGGAAAAATGCGCCCAGAATTCCGAAAAGGCTAACCCCTTTGAAATTTTCGAAAAATGCGCCCAGAATTCCGAAAAGGATAACCCCTTTGAAAATTTCGAAAAATGCGCCCTGAATTTCCGAGAAGGCTAACCCCTTTGAAAATTTCGAAAAATGCGCCCAGAATTCCGAGAAGGCTAACCCCTTTGAAAATTTCGAAAAATGCGCCCAGAATTCCGAGAAGGCTAACCCCTATGAAAATTTCGAAAAATGCGCCCAGAATTCGGAGAAGGCGAACCCCTTTGAAATTTTGGAAAAATGCGCCCAGAATTCCGAAAAGGGTAACCCCTTTGAAAAATTCGAAAAATGCGCCTAGAATTCCGAGAAGGCTAACCCCTTTGAAAATTTCGAGAAATGCGCCCAGAATTCCGAGGTTAACTTCTTTGAAAATTACGAAAAATGCGCCCAGAATTCCGAGAAGGCTAACCTCTTTGAAAATTACGAAAAATACGCCGAGAATTCCGAGAAGGCTAACCCCTTTGAAAATTTCGAAAAATGCGCACAGAATTCCGAGAAGGCTAACCCCTTTGAAAATATCGAAAAATGCGCCCAGAATTCCGAAAATGCTAAACCCTTTGAAAATTTCGAAAAAGGCGCCCAGAATTCCGAGAAGGCTAACCCCTTTGAAAATTTCGAAAAATATGCCCAGAATTCCGAAAAGGCTAACCCCTTTGAAAATTTCGAAAAATGCGCCCAAAATTCCGAGAAGGCTAACCCCTTTGAAAATTTCGAAAAATGCACCCAGAATTTCGAGAAGGCTAACCCCTTTGAAAATTTCGAAGAATGCGCCCAAAATTCCGAGAAGGCTAACCCCTTTGAAAATTACGAAAAATGCGCCCAGAATTCCGAGAAGGCTAAACCCTATGAAAATTTTGAAAAATGCGAACAGAATTCCGAGATGGCTAACCCTTTTGAAAATTTCGAAAAATGCGCCCAGAATTCCGAGAAGGCTAACCCCTTTGAAAATTTCGAAAAATGCGCCCAGAATTCCGAGAAGGCTAACCCCTTTGAAATTTTCGAAAAATGCGCCCAGAATTCCGAAAAGGCTAACCCCTTTGAAAATATCGAAAAATGCGCCTATAATTCCGAGAAGGCTAACCCCTTTGAAAATTTCGAGAAATGCGCCCAGAATTCCGAGAAGGTTAACCCCTTTGAAAATTTCGAAAAACGAAGCCCAGAATTCCGAGAAGACTAACCCCTTTGAAAATTTCGAAAAATGCGCCCTGAATTTCCGAGAAGGCTAACCCCTTTGAAAATTTCGAAAAATGCGCCCAGAATTCCGAGAAGGCTAACCTCTTTGAAAATTTCGAAAAATGCGCCCAGAATTCCGAGAAGGCTAACCCCTTTGAAAATTACGAAAAATGCGCCCAGAATTCCGAGAAGGCTAACCCCTTTGAAAATTTCGAAAAATGCGCACAGAATTCAGAGAAGGCTAACCCCTTTGAAAATTTCGAAAAATGCGCCCAAAATTCCTTTGAAAATTTCGAAAAATGCGCCCAGAATTGCGAGAAGGCTAACCCTTTTGAAAATATCGAAAAATGCGCCTAGAATTCCGAGAAGGCTAACCCCTTTGAAAATTTCGAGAAATGCGCCCGGAATTCCGAGAAGGTTAACCCCTTTGAAAATTTCGAAAAATGAAGCCCAGAATTCTCAGAAGGCTAACCCCTTTGAAAATTTCAAAAAATGCGTCCTGAATTACCGAGAAGGCTAACCCCTTTGAAAATTTCGAAAAATGCGCCCAGAATTCCGAGAAGGCTAACCCCTTTGAAAATTTCGAAAAATGCGCCCAGAATTCCGAGAAGGCTAAACCCTATGAAAATTTTGAAAAATGCGAACAGAATTCCGAGATGGCTAACCCTTTTGAAAATTTCGAAAAATGCGCCCAGAATTCCGAGAAGGCTAACCCCTTTGAAAATTTCGAAAAATGCGCCCAGAATTCCGAGAAGGCTAACCCCTTTGAAATTTTCGAAAAATGCGCCCAGAATTCCGAAAAGGCTAACCCCTTTGAAAATATCGAAAAATGCGCCTATAATTCCGAGAAGGCTAACCCCTTTGAAAATTTCGAGAAATGCGCCCAGAATTCCGAGAAGGTTAACCCCTTTGAAAATTTCGAAAAACGAAGCCCAGAATTCCGAGAAGACTAACCCCTTTGAAAATTTCGAAAAATGCGCCCTGAATTTCCGAGAAGGCTAACCCCTTTGAAAATTTCGAAAAATGCGCCCAGAATTCCGAGAAGGCTAACCTCTTTGAAAATTTCGAAAAATGCGCCCAGAATTCCGAGAAGGCTAACCCCTTTGAAAATTTCGAAAAATGCGCCCAGAATTCCGAGAAGGCTAACCCCTTTGAAAATTTCGAAAAATGCGCCCAGAATTCCGAGAAGGTTAACCCCTATGAAAATTTCGAAAAATGCGCCCAGAATTCCGAGAAGGCTAACTCCTTTGAAATTTTGGAAAAATGCGCCCAGAATTCCGAAAAGGCTAACCCCTTTGAAATTTTCGAAAAATGCGCCCAGAATTCCGAAAAGGATAACCCCTTTGAAAATTTCGAAAAATGCGCCCTGAATTTCCGAGAAGGCTAACCCCTTTGAAAATTTCGAAAAATGCGCCCAGAATTCCGAGAAGGCTAACCCCTTTGAAAATTTCGAAAAATGCGCCCAGAATTCCGAGAAGGCTAACCCCTATGAAAATTTCGAAAAATGCGCCCAGAATTCGGAGAAGGCGAACCCCTTTGAAATTTTGGAAAAATGCGCCCAGAATTCCGAAAAGGGTAACCCCTTTGAAAAATTCGAAAAATGCGCCTAGAATTCCGAGAAGGCTAACCCCTTTGAAAATTTCGAGAAATGCGCCCAGAATTCCGAGGTTAACTTCTTTGAAAATTACGAAAAATGCGCCCAGAATTCCGAGAAGGCTAACCTCTTTGAAAATTACGAAAAATACGCCGAGAATTCCGAGAAGGCTAACCCCTTTGAAAATTTCGAAAAATGCGCACAGAATTCCGAGAAGGCTAACCCCTTTGAAAATATCGAAAAATGCGCCCAGAATTCCGAAAATGCTAAACCCTTTGAAAATTTCGAAAAAGGCGCCCAGAATTCCGAGAAGGCTAACCCCTTTGAAAATTTCGAAAAATATGCCCAGAATTCCGAAAAGGCTAACCCCTTTGAAAATTTCGAAAAATGCGCCCAAAATTCCGAGAAGGCTAACCCCTTTGAAAATTTCGAAAAATGCACCCAGAATTTCGAGAAGGCTAACCCCTTTGAAAATTTCGAAGAATGCGCCCAAAATTCCGAGAAGGCTAACCCCTTTGAAAATTACGAAAAATGCGCCCAGAATTCCGAGAAGGCTAAACCCTATGAAAATTTTGAAAAATGCGAACAGAATTCCGAGATGGCTAACCCTTTTGAAAATTTCGAAAAATGCGCCCAGAATTCCGAGAAGGCTAACCCCTTTGAAAATTTCGAAAAATGCGCCCAGAATTCCGAGAAGGCTAACCCCTTTGAAATTTTCGAAAAATGCGCCCAGAATTCCGAAAAGGCCAACCCCTTAGAAAATATCGAAAAATGTGCCTATAATTCCGAGAAGGCTAACCCCTTTGAAAATTTCGAGAAATGCGCCCAGAATTCCGAGAAGGTTAACCCCTTTGAAAATTTCGAAAAACGAAGCACAGAATTCCGAGAAGGATAACCCCTTTGAAAATTTCGAAAAATGCGCCCTGAATTACCGAGAAGGCTAACCCCTTTGAAAATTTCGAAAAATGCGCCCAGAATTCCGAGAAGGCTAACCTCTTTGAAAATTTCGAAAAATGCGCCCAGAATTCCGAGAAGGCCCCTTTGAAAATTACGAAAAATGCGCCCAGAATTCCGTGAAGGCTAACCCCTTTGAAAATTTCGAAAAATGCGCACAGAATTCAGAGAAGCCTAACCCCTTTGAAAATTTCGAAAAATGCGCCCAAAATTCCGAGAAGGCTAACCCCTTTGAAAATTTCGAAAAATGCGCCCAGAATTGCGAGAAGGCTAACCCTTTTGAAAATATCGAAAAATGCGCCTAGAATTCCGAGAAGGCTAACCCCTTTGAAAATTTCGAGAAATGCGCCCGGAATTCCGAGAAGGTTAACCCCTTTGAAAATTTCGAAAAATGAAGCCCAGAATTCCGAGAAGGCTAACCCCTTTGAAAATTTCGAAAAATTCGCCCTGAATTTCCGAGAAGGCTAACCCCTTTGAAAATTTCGAAAAATGCGCCCAGAATTCCGAGAAGGCTAACCTCTTTGAAAATTTCGAAAAATGCGCCCAGAATTCCGAGAAGGCTAACCCCTTTGAAAATTACGAAAAATGCGCCCAGAATTCCGAGAAGGCTAACCCCTTTGAAAATTTCGAAAAATGCGCACAGAATTCAGAGAAGGCTTTGAAAATTTCGAAAAATGCGCCCAAAATTCCGAGAAGGCTAACCCCTTTGAAAATTTCGAAAAATGCGCCCAGAGTGCGAGAAGGCTAACCCCTTTGAAATTTTCGAAAAATGCGCCCAGAATTCCGAGAAGGCTAACCCCTTTAAAAATTTCGAAAAATGCGCACAGAATTCAGAAAGGCTAACCCCTTTGAAAATTTCGAAAAATGCGCCCAAAATTCCGAAAAGGCTAACCCCTTTGAAAATTTCGAAAAATGCGCCAAGAATTCCGAGAAGGCTAACCCCTTTGAAAATTTCGAAAAATGCGCCCAGAATTCCGAGAATGCTAACCCCTTTGAAATTTTCGAAAAATGCGCCCAGAATTCCGAAAAGGGTGACCCCTTTGAAAAATTCGAAAAATGCGCCTAGAATTCCAAGAAGGCTAACCCCTTTCAAAATTTCGAGAAATGCGCCCAGAATTCCGAGAAGGTTAACTTCTTTGAAAATTACGAAAAATGCGCCCAGAATTCCGAGAAGGCTAACCTCTTTGAAAATTACGAAAAATACGCCGAGAATTCCGAGAAGGCTAACCCCTTTGAAAATTTCGAAAAATGCGCACAGAATTCCGAGAAGGCTAACCCCTTTGAAAATATCGAAAAATGCGCCCAGAATTCCGAAAAGGCTAAACCCTTTGAAAATTTCGAAAAAGGCGCCCAGAATTCCGAGAAGGCTAACCCCTTTGAAAATTTCGAAAAATGCGCCCAGAATTCCGAGAAGGCTAACCCCTTTGAAAATTTCGAAAAATGCGCCCAAAATTCCGAGAAGGCTAACCCCTTTGAAAATTTCGAAAAATGCGCCCAGAATTCCGAGAAG
Source organism: Ectobius pallidus (assembly GCA_964059195.1). Taxonomy (NCBI): domain Eukaryota; kingdom Metazoa; phylum Arthropoda; class Insecta; order Blattodea; family Ectobiidae; genus Ectobius; species Ectobius pallidus. The sequence continues at coordinate 63,341,566 of CAXKWD010000003.1, read as the reverse complement.
GCTAACCCCTTTGAAAATTTCGAAGAATGCGCCCAAAATTCCGAGAAGGCTAACCCCTTTGAAAATTACGAAAAATGCGCCCAGAATTCCGAGAAGGCTAACCCCTTTGAATATTTCGAAAAATGCGCCCAGAATTCCGAGAAGGCTAACCCCTTTGAAAATTTCGAAAAATGCGCCCAGAATTCCGAGAAGGCTAACCCATTTGAAAATTTCGAAAAATGCGCCCAGAATTCCGAGAAGGCTAACCCCTTTGAAAATTTCGAAAAATGCGCCCAGAATTCCGAGAAGGCTAACCCCTATGAAAATTTCGAAAAATGCGCCCAGAATTCCGAGAAGGCTAACTCCTTTGAAATTTTGGAAAAATGCGCCCAGAATTCCGAAAAGGCTAACCCCTTTGAAATTTTCGAAAAATGCGCCCAGAATTCCGAAAAGGCTAACCCCTTTGAAAATATCGAAAAATGCGCCTAGAATTCCGAGAAGGCTAACCCCTTTGAAAATTTCGAGAAATGCGCCCAGAATTCCGAGAAGGTTAACCCCTTTGAAAATTTCGAAAAATGAAGCCCAGAATTCCGAGAAGGCTAACCCCTTTGAAAATTTCGAAAAATGCGCCCTGAATTTCCGAGAAGGCTAACCCCTTTGAAAATTTCGAAAAATGCGCCCAGAATTCCGAGAAGGCTAACCCCTTTGAAAATTTCGAAAAATGCGCCCAGAATTCCGAGAAGGTTAACCCCTATGAAAATTTCGAAAAATGCGCCCAGAATTCCGAGAAGGCTAACTCCTTTGAAATTTTGGAAAAATGCGCCCAGAATTCCGAAAAGGCTAACCCCTTTGAAATTTTCGAAAAATGCGCCCAGAATTCCGAAAAGGATAACCCCTTTGAAAATTTCGAAAAATGCGCCCTGAATTTCCGAGAAGGCTAACCCCTTTGAAAATTTCGAAAAATGCGCCCAGAATTCCGAGAAGGCTAACCCCTTTGAAAATTTCGAAAAATGCGCCCAGAATTCCGAGAAGGCTAACCCCTATGAAAATTTCGAAAAATGCGCCCAGAATTCGGAGAAGGCGAACCCCTTTGAAATTTTGGAAAAATGCGCCCAGAATTCCGAAAAGGGTAACCCCTTTGAAAAATTCGAAAAATGCGCCTAGAATTCCGAGAAGGCTAACCCCTTTGAAAATTTCGAGAAATGCGCCCAGAATTCCGAGGTTAACTTCTTTGAAAATTACGAAAAATGCGCCCAGAATTCCGAGAAGGCTAACCTCTTTGAAAATTACGAAAAATACGCCGAGAATTCCGAGAAGGCTAACCCCTTTGAAAATTTCGAAAAATGCGCACAGAATTCCGAGAAGGCTAACCCCTTTGAAAATATCGAAAAATGCGCCCAGAATTCCGAAAATGCTAAACCCTTTGAAAATTTCGAAAAAGGCGCCCAGAATTCCGAGAAGGCTAACCCCTTTGAAAATTTCGAAAAATATGCCCAGAATTCCGAAAAGGCTAACCCCTTTGAAAATTTCGAAAAATGCGCCCAAAATTCCGAGAAGGCTAACCCCTTTGAAAATTTCGAAAAATGCACCCAGAATTTCGAGAAGGCTAACCCCTTTGAAAATTTCGAAGAATGCGCCCAAAATTCCGAGAAGGCTAACCCCTTTGAAAATTACGAAAAATGCGCCCAGAATTCCGAGAAGGCTAAACCCTATGAAAATTTTGAAAAATGCGAACAGAATTCCGAGATGGCTAACCCTTTTGAAAATTTCGAAAAATGCGCCCAGAATTCCGAGAAGGCTAACCCCTTTGAAAATTTCGAAAAATGCGCCCAGAATTCCGAGAAGGCTAACCCCTTTGAAATTTTCGAAAAATGCGCCCAGAATTCCGAAAAGGCTAACCCCTTTGAAAATATCGAAAAATGCGCCTATAATTCCGAGAAGGCTAACCCCTTTGAAAATTTCGAGAAATGCGCCCAGAATTCCGAGAAGGTTAACCCCTTTGAAAATTTCGAAAAACGAAGCCCAGAATTCCGAGAAGACTAACCCCTTTGAAAATTTCGAAAAATGCGCCCTGAATTTCCGAGAAGGCTAACCCCTTTGAAAATTTCGAAAAATGCGCCCAGAATTCCGAGAAGGCTAACCTCTTTGAAAATTTCGAAAAATGCGCCCAGAATTCCGAGAAGGCTAACCCCTTTGAAAATTACGAAAAATGCGCCCAGAATTCCGAGAAGGCTAACCCCTTTGAAAATTTCGAAAAATGCGCACAGAATTCAGAGAAGGCTAACCCCTTTGAAAATTTCGAAAAATGCGCCCAAAATTCCTTTGAAAATTTCGAAAAATGCGCCCAGAATTGCGAGAAGGCTAACCCTTTTGAAAATATCGAAAAATGCGCCTAGAATTCCGAGAAGGCTAACCCCTTTGAAAATTTCGAGAAATGCGCCCGGAATTCCGAGAAGGTTAACCCCTTTGAAAATTTCGAAAAATGAAGCCCAGAATTCTCAGAAGGCTAACCCCTTTGAAAATTTCAAAAAATGCGTCCTGAATTACCGAGAAGGCTAACCCCTTTGAAAATTTCGAAAAATGCGCCCAGAATTCCGAGAAGGCTAACCCCTTTGAAAATTTCGAAAAATGCGCCCAGAATTCCGAGAAGGCTAACCCCTATGAAAATTTCGAAAAATTCGCCCAGAATTCGGAGAAGGCGAACCCCTTTGAAATTTTGGAAAAATGCGCCCAGAATTCCGAAAAGGCTAACCCCTTTGAAATTTTCGAAAAATGCGCCCAGAATTCCGAAAAGGCCAACCCCTTAGAAAATATCGAAAAATGTGCCTATAATTCCGAGAAGGCTAACCCCTTTGAAAATTTCGAGAAATGCGCCCAGAATTCCGAGAAGGTTAACCCCTTTGAAAATTTCGAAAAACGAAGCACAGAATTCCGAGAAGGATAACCCCTTTGAAAATTTCGAAAAATGCGCCCTGAATTACCGAGAAGGCTAACCCCTTTGAAAATTTCGAAAAATGCGCCCAGAATTCCGAGAAGGCTAACCTCTTTGAAAATTTCGAAAAATGCGCCCAGAATTCCGAGAATGCCCCTTTGAAAATTACGAAAAATGCGCCCAAAATTCCGAGAAGGCTAACCCCTTTGAAAATTTCGAAAAATGCGCCCAGAATTGCGAGAAGGCTAACCCTTTTGAAAATATCGAAAAATGCGCCTAGAATTCCGAGAAGGCTAACCCCTTTGAAAATTTCGAGAAATGCGCCCGGAATTCCGAGAAGGTTAACCCCTTTGAAAATTTCGAAAAATGAAGCCCAGAATTCCGAGAAGGCTAACCCCTTTGAAAATTTCGAAAAATGCGCCCTGAATTTCCGAGAAGGCTAACCCCTTTGAAAATTTCGAAAAATGCGCCCAGAATTCCGAGAAGGCTAACCCCTTTGAAAATTTCGAAAAATGCGCCCAGAATTCCGAGAAGGCTAACCCCTATGAAAATTTCGTAAAATGCGCCCAGAATTCGGAGAAGGCGAACCCCTTTGAAATTTTGGAAAAATGCGCCCAGAATTCCGAAAAGGCTAACCCCTTTGAAATTTTCGAAAAATGCGCCGAGAATTCCGAAAAGGCTAACCCCTTTGAAAATATCGAAAAATGCGCCTATAATTCCGAGAAGGCTAACCCCTTTGAAAATTTCGAGAAATGCGCCCAGAATTCCGAGAAGGTTAACCCCTTTGAAAATTTCGAAAAACGAAGCCCAGAATTCCGAGAAGGCTAACCCCTTTGAAAATTTCGAAAAATTCGCCCTGAATTTCCGAGAAGGCTAACCCCTTTGAAAATTTCGAAAAATGCGCCCAGAATTCCGAGAAGGCTACCCTCTTTGAAAATTTCGAAAAATGCGCCCAGAATTCCGAGAAGGCTAACCCCTTTGAAAATTACGAAAAATGCGCCCAGAATTCCGAGAAGGCTAACCCCTTTGAAAATTTCGAAAAATGCGCACAGAATTCAGAGAAGGCTTTGAAAATTTCGAAAAATGCGCCCAAAATTCCGAGAAGGCTAACCCCTTTGAAAATTTCGAAAAATGCGCCCAGAGTGCGAGAAGGCTAACCCCTTTGAAATTTTCGAAAAATGCGCCCAGAATTCCGAGAAGGCTAACCCCTTTGAAAATTTCGAAAAATGCGCACAGAATTCAGAAAGGCTAACCCCTTTGAAAATTTCGAAAAATGCGCCCAAAATTCCGAAAAGGCTAACCCCTTTGAAAATTTCGAAAAATGCGCCAAGAATTCCGAGAAGGCTAACCCCTTTGAAAATTTGGAAAAATGCGCCCAGAATTCCGAGAATGCTAACCCCTTTGAAATTTTCGAAAAATGCGCCCAGAATTCCGAAAAGGGTAACCCCTTTGAAAAATTCGAAAAATGCGCCTAGAATTCCAAGAAGGCTAACCCCTTTCAAAATTTCGAGAAATGCGCCCAGAATTCCGAGAAGGTTAACTTCTTTGAAAATTACGAAAAATGCGCCCAGAATTCCGAGAAGGCTAACCTCTTTGAAAATTACGAAAAATACGCCGAGAATTCCGAGAAGGCTAACCCCTTTGAAAATTTCGAAAAATGCGCACAGAATTCCGAGAAGGCTAACCCCTTTGAAAATATCGAAAAATGCGCCCAGAATTCCGAAAAGGCTAAACCCTTTGAAAATTTCGAAAAAGGCGCCCAGAATTCCGAGAAGGCTAACCCCTTTGAAAATTTCGAAAAATGCGCCCAGAATTCCGAGAAGGCTAACCCCTTTGAAAATTTCGAAAAATGCGCCCAAAATTCCGAGAAGGCTAACCCCTTTGAAAATTTCGAAAAATGCGCCCAGAATTCCGAGAAGGCTAACCCCTTTGAAAATTTCGAAGAATGCGCCCAAAATTCCGAGAAGGCTAACCCCTTTGAAAATTACGAAAAATGCGCCCAGAATTCCGAGAAGGCTAACCCCTTTGAATATTTCGAAAAATGCGCCCAGAATTCCGAGAAGGCTAACCCCTTTGAAAATTTCGAAAAAATGCGCCCAGAATTCCGAGAAGGCTAACCCATTTGAAAATTTCGAAAAATGCGCCCAGAATTCCGAGAAGGCTAACCCCTTTGAAAATTTCGAAAAATGCGCCCAGAATTCCGAGGTTAACCCCTTTGAAAATTTCGAAAAATGCGCCCAGAATTCCGAGAAGGCTAACCCCTATGAAAATTTCGAAAAATGCGCCCAGAATTCCGAGAAGGCTAACTCCTTTGAAATTTTGGAAAAATGCGCCCAGAATTCCGAAAAGGCTAACCCCTTTGAAATTTTCGAAAAATGCGCCCAGAATTCCGAAAAGGCTAACCCCTTTGAAAATATCGAAAAATGCGCCTAGAATTCCGAGAAGGCTAACCCCTTTGAAAATTTCGAGAAATGCGCCCAGAATTCCGAGAAGGTTAACCCCTTTGAAAATTTCGAAAAATGAAGCCCAGAATTCCGAGAAGGCTAACCCCTTTGAAAATTTCGAAAAATGCGCCCTGAATTTCCGAGAAGGCTAACCCCTTTGAAAATTTCGAAAAATGCGCCCAGAATTCCGAGAAGGCTAACCCCTTTGAAAATTTCGAAAAATGCGCCCAGAATTCCGAGAAGGCTAACCCCTTTGAAAATTTCGAAAAATGCGCCCAGAATTCCGAGAAGGTTAACCCCTTTGAAAATTTCGAAAAATGCGCCCAGAATTCCGAGAAGGCTAACCCCTATGAAAATTTCGAAAAATGCGCCCAGAATTCGGAGAAGGCGAACCCCTTTGAAATTTTGGAAAAATGCGCCCAGAATTCCGAAAAGGGTAACCCCTTTGAAAAATTCGAAAAATGCGCCTAGAATTCCGAGAAGGCCAACCCCTTTGAAAATTTCGAGAAATGCGCCCAGAATTCCGAGGTTAACTTCTTTGAAAATTACGAAAAATGCGCCCAGAATTCCGAGAAGGCTAACCTCTTTGAAAATTACGAAAAATACGCCGAGAATTCCGAGAAGGCTAACCCCTTTGAAAATTTCGAAAAATGCGCACAGAATTCCGAGAAGGCTAACCCCTTTGAAAATATCGAAAAATGCGCCCAGAATTCCGAAAAGGCTAAACCCTTTGAAAATTTCGAAAAAGGCGCCCAGAATTCCGAGAAGGCTAACCCCTTTGAAAATTTCGAAAAATACGCCCAGAATTCCGAAAAGGCTAACCCCTTTGAAAATTTCGAAAAATGCGCCCAAAATTCCGAGAAGGCTAACCCCTTTGAAAATTTCGAAAAATGCACCCAGAATTTCGAGAAGGCTAACCCCTTTGAAAATTTCGAAGAATGCGCCCAAAATTCCGAGAAGGCTAACCCCTTTGAAAATTACGAAAAATGCGCCCAGAATTCCGAGAAGGCTAAACCCTATGAAAATTTTGAAAAATGCGAACAGAATTCCGAGAAGGCTAACCCTTTTGAAAATTTCGAAAAATGCGCCCAGAATTCCGAGAAGGCTAACCCCTTTGAAAATTTCGAAAAATGCGCCCAGAATTCCGAGAAGGCTATCCCCTTTGAAAATTTCGAAAAATGCGCCCAGAATTCCGAGAAGGCTAACCCCTTTGAAAATTTCGAAAAATGCGCCCAGAATTCCGAGAAGACTAACCCCTTTGAAAATTTCGAGAAGGCTAACACCTATGAAAATTTTGAAAAATGCGCCCAGAATTCCGAGAAGGCTAACCCCTTTGAAAATTTCGAAAAATGCGCACAGAATTCAGAAAGGCTAACCCCTTTGAAAATTTCGAAAAATGCGCCCAAAATTCCGAAAAGGCTAACCCCTTTGAAAATTTCGAAAAATGCGCCAAGAATTCCGAGAAGGCTAACCCCTTTGAAAATTTCGAAAAATGCGCCCAGAATTCCGAGAAGGCTAACCCCTTTGAAAATTTCGAAAAATGCGCCCAGAATTCCGAGAAGGCTAACCCCTTTGAAATTTTCGAAAAATGCGCCCAGAATTCCGAAAAGGGTAACCCCTTTGAAAAATTCGAAAAATGCGCCTAGAATTCCAAGAAGGTTAACCCCTTTCAAAATTTCGAGAAATGCGCCCAGAATTCCGAGAAGGTTAACTTCTTTGAAAATTACGAAAAATGCGCCCAGAATTCCGAGAAGGCTAACCTCTTTGAAAATTACGAAAAATACGCCGAGAATTCCGAGAAGGCTAACACCTTTGAAAATTTCGAAAAATGCGCACAGAATTCCGAGAAGGCTAACCCCTTTGAAAATATCGAAAAATGCGCCCAGAATTCCGAAAAGGCTAAACCCTTTGAAAATTTCGAAAAAGGCGCCCAGAATTCCGAGAAGGCTAACACCTTTGAAAATTTCGAAGAATGCGCCCAGAATTCCGAGAAGGCTAACCCCTTTGAAAATTACGAAAAATGCGCCCAGAATTCCGAGAAGGCTAACCCCTTTGAATATTTCGAAAAATGCGCCCAGAATTCCGAGAAGGCTAACCCCTATGAAAATTTCGAAAAATGCGCCCAGAATTCCGAGAAGGCTAACTCCTTTGAAATTTTGGAAAAATGCGCCCAGAATTCCGAAAAGGCTAACCCCTTTGAAATTTTCGAAAAATGCGCCCAGAATTCCGAAAAGGCTAACCCCTTTGAAAATATCGAAAAATGCGCCTAGAATTCCGAGAAGGCTAACCCCTTTGAAAATTTCGAGAAATGCGCCCAGAATTCCGAGAAGGTTAACCCCTTTGAAAATTTCGAAAAATGAAGCCCAGAATTCCGAGAAGGCTAACCCCTTTGAAAATTTCGAAAAATGCGCCCTGAATTTCCGAGAAGGCTAACCCCTTTGAAAATTTCGAGAAATGCGCCCAGAATTCCGAGGTTAACTTCTTTGAAAATTACGAAAAATGCGCCCAGAATTCCGAGAAGGCTAACCTCTTTGAAAATTACGAAAAATACGCCGAGAATTCCGAGAAGGCTAACCCCTTTGAAAATTTCGAAAAATGCGCCCAGAATTCCGAGAAGGCTAACCCCTATGAAAATTTCGAAAAATTCGCCCAGAATTCGGAGAAGGCGAACCCCTTTGAAATTTTGGAAAAATGCGCCCAGAATTCCGAAAAGGCTAACCCCTTTGAAATTTTCGAAAAATGCGCCCAGAATTCCGAAAAGGCCAACCCCTTAGAAAATATCGAAAAATGTGCCTATAATTCCGAGAAGGCTAACCCCTTTGAAAATTTCGAGAAATGCGCCCAGAATTCCGAGAAGGTTAACCCCTTTGAAAATTTCGAAAAACGAAGCACAGAATTCCGAGAAGGATAACCCCTTTGAAAATTTCGAAAAATGCGCCCTGAATTACCGAGAAGGCTAACCCCTTTGAAAATTTCGAAAAATGCGCCCAGAATTCCGAGAAGGCTAACCTCTTTGAAAATTTCGAAAAATGCGCCCAGAATTCCGAGAATGCCCCTTTGAAAATTACGAAAAATGCGCCCAAAATTCCGAGAAGGCTAACCCCTTTGAAAATTTCGAAAAATGCGCCCAGAATTGCGAGAAGGCTAACCCTTTTGAAAATATCGAAAAATGCGCCTAGAATTCCGAGAAGGCTAACCCCTTTGAAAATTTCGAGAAATGCGCCCGGAATTCCGAGAAGGTTAACCCCTTTGAAAATTTCGAAAAATGAAGCCCAGAATTCCGAGAAGGCTAACCCCTTTGAAAATTTCGAAAAATGCGCCCTGAATTTCCGAGAAGGCTAACCCCTTTGAAAATTTCGAAAAATGCGCCCAGAATTCCGAGAAGGCTAACCCCTTTGAAAATTTCGAAAAATGCGCCCAGAATTCCGAGAAGGCTAACCCCTATGAAAATTTCGTAAAATGCGCCCAGAATTCGGAGAAGGCGAACCCCTTTGAAATTTTGGAAAAATGCGCCCAGAATTCCGAAAAGGCTAACCCCTTTGAAATTTTCGAAAAATGCGCCGAGAATTCCGAAAAGGCTAACCCCTTTGAAAATATCGAAAAATGCGCCTATAATTCCGAGAAGGCTAACCCCTTTGAAAATTTCGAGAAATGCGCCCAGAATTCCGAGAAGGTTAACCCCTTTGAAAATTTCGAAAAACGAAGCCCAGAATTCCGAGAAGGCTAACCCCTTTGAAAATTTCGAAAAATTCGCCCTGAATTTCCGAGAAGGCTAACCCCTTTGAAAATTTCGAAAAATGCGCCCAGAATTCCGAGAAGGCTACCCTCTTTGAAAATTTCGAAAAATGCGCCCAGAATTCCGAGAAGGCTAACCCCTTTGAAAATTACGAAAAATGCGCCCAGAATTCCGAGAAGGCTAACCCCTTTGAAAATTTCGAAAAATGCGCACAGAATTCAGAGAAGGCTTTGAAAATTTCGAAAAATGCGCCCAAAATTCCGAGAAGGCTAACCCCTTTGAAAATTTCGAAAAATGCGCCCAGAGTGCGAGAAGGCTAACCCCTTTGAAATTTTCGAAAAATGCGCCCAGAATTCCGAGAAGGCTAACCCCTTTGAAAATTTCGAAAAATGCGCACAGAATTCAGAAAGGCTAACCCCTTTGAAAATTTCGAAAAATGCGCCCAAAATTCCGAAAAGGCTAACCCCTTTGAAAATTTCGAAAAATGCGCCAAGAATTCCGAGAAGGCTAACCCCTTTGAAAATTTGGAAAAATGCGCCCAGAATTCCGAGAATGCTAACCCCTTTGAAATTTTCGAAAAATGCGCCCAGAATTCCGAAAAGGGTAACCCCTTTGAAAAATTCGAAAAATGCGCCTAGAATTCCAAGAAGGCTAACCCCTTTCAAAATTTCGAGAAATGCGCCCAGAATTCCGAGAAGGTTAACTTCTTTGAAAATTACGAAAAATGCGCCCAGAATTCCGAGAAGGCTAACCTCTTTGAAAATTACGAAAAATACGCCGAGAATTCCGAGAAGGCTAACCCCTTTGAAAATTTCGAAAAATGCGCACAGAATTCCGAGAAGGCTAACCCCTTTGAAAATATCGAAAAATGCGCCCAGAATTCCGAAAAGGCTAAACCCTTTGAAAATTTCGAAAAAGGCGCCCAGAATTCCGAGAAGGCTAACCCCTTTGAAAATTTCGAAAAATGCGCCCAGAATTCCGAGAAGGCTAACCCCTTTGAAAATTTCGAAAAATGCGCCCAAAATTCCGAGAAGGCTAACCCCTTTGAAAATTTCGAAAAATGCGCCCAGAATTCCGAGAAGGCTAACCCCTTTGAAAATTTCGAAGAATGCGCCCAAAATTCCGAGAAGGCTAACCCCTTTGAAAATTACGAAAAATGCGCCCAGAATTCCGAGAAGGCTAACCCCTTTGAATATTTCGAAAAATGCGCCCAGAATTCCGAGAAGGCTAACCCCTTTGAAAATTTCGAAAAAATGCGCCCAGAATTCCGAGAAGGCTAACCCATTTGAAAATTTCGAAAAATGCGCCCAGAATTCCGAGAAGGCTAACCCCTTTGAAAATTTCGAAAAATGCGCCCAGAATTCCGAGGTTAACCCCTTTGAAAATTTCGAAAAATGCGCCCAGAATTCCGAGAAGGCTAACCCCTATGAAAATTTCGAAAAATGCGCCCAGAATTCCGAGAAGGCTAACTCCTTTGAAATTTTGGAAAAATGCGCCCAGAATTCCGAAAAGGCTAACCCCTTTGAAATTTTCGAAAAATGCGCCCAGAATTCCGAAAAGGCTAACCCCTTTGAAAATATCGAAAAATGCGCCTAGAATTCCGAGAAGGCTAACCCCTTTGAAAATTTCGAGAAATGCGCCCAGAATTCCGAGAAGGTTAACCCCTTTGAAAATTTCGAAAAATGAAGCCCAGAATTCCGAGAAGGCTAACCCCTTTGAAAATTTCGAAAAATGCGCCCTGAATTTCCGAGAAGGCTAACCCCTTTGAAAATTTCGAAAAATGCGCCCAGAATTCCGAGAAGGCTAACCCCTTTGAAAATTTCGAAAAATGCGCCCAGAATTCCGAGAAGGCTAACCCCTTTGAAAATTTCGAAAAATGCGCCCAGAATTCCGAGAAGGTTAACCCCTTTGAAAATTTCGAAAAATGCGCCCAGAATTCCGAGAAGGCTAACCCCTATGAAAATTTCGAAAAATGCGCCCAGAATTCGGAGAAGGCGAACCCCTTTGAAATTTTGGAAAAATGCGCCCAGAATTCCGAAAAGGGTAACCCCTTTGAAAAATTCGAAAAATGCGCCTAGAATTCCGAGAAGGCCAACCCCTTTGAAAATTTCGAGAAATGCGCCCAGAATTCCGAGGTTAACTTCTTTGAAAATTACGAAAAATGCGCCCAGAATTCCGAGAAGGCTAACCTCTTTGAAAATTACGAAAAATACGCCGAGAATTCCGAGAAGGCTAACCCCTTTGAAAATTTCGAAAAATGCGCACAGAATTCCGAGAAGGCTAACCCCTTTGAAAATATCGAAAAATGCGCCCAGAATTCCGAAAAGGCTAAACCCTTTGAAAATTTCGAAAAAGGCGCCCAGAATTCCGAGAAGGCTAACCCCTTTGAAAATTTCGAAAAATACGCCCAGAATTCCGAAAAGGCTAACCCCTTTGAAAATTTCGAAAAATGCGCCCAAAATTCCGAGAAGGCTAACCCCTTTGAAAATTTCGAAAAATGCACCCAGAATTTCGAGAAGGCTAACCCCTTTGAAAATTTCGAAGAATGCGCCCAAAATTCCGAGAAGGCTAACCCCTTTGAAAATTACGAAAAATGCGCCCAGAATTCCGAGAAGGCTAAACCCTATGAAAATTTTGAAAAATGCGAACAGAATTCCGAGAAGGCTAACCCTTTTGAAAATTTCGAAAAATGCGCCCAGAATTCCGAGAAGGCTAACCCCTTTGAAAATTTCGAAAAATGCGCCCAGAATTCCGAGAAGGCTATCCCCTTTGAAAATTTCGAAAAATGCGCCCAGAATTCCGAGAAGGCTAACCCCTTTGAAAATTTCGAAAAATGCGCCCAGAATTCCGAGAAGACTAACCCCTTTGAAAATTTCGAGAAGGCTAACACCTATGAAAATTTTGAAAAATGCGCCCAGAATTCCGAGAAGGCTAACCCCTTTGAAAATTTCGAAAAATGCGCACAGAATTCAGAAAGGCTAACCCCTTTGAAAATTTCGAAAAATGCGCCCAAAATTCCGAAAAGGCTAACCCCTTTGAAAATTTCGAAAAATGCGCCAAGAATTCCGAGAAGGCTAACCCCTTTGAAAATTTCGAAAAATGCGCCCAGAATTCCGAGAAGGCTAACCCCTTTGAAAATTTCGAAAAATGCGCCCAGAATTCCGAGAAGGCTAACCCCTTTGAAATTTTCGAAAAATGCGCCCAGAATTCCGAAAAGGGTAACCCCTTTGAAAAATTCGAAAAATGCGCCTAGAATTCCAAGAAGGTTAACCCCTTTCAAAATTTCGAGAAATGCGCCCAGAATTCCGAGAAGGTTAACTTCTTTGAAAATTACGAAAAATGCGCCCAGAATTCCGAGAAGGCTAACCTCTTTGAAAATTACGAAAAATACGCCGAGAATTCCGAGAAGGCTAACACCTTTGAAAATTTCGAAAAATGCGCACAGAATTCCGAGAAGGCTAACCCCTTTGAAAATATCGAAAAATGCGCCCAGAATTCCGAAAAGGCTAAACCCTTTGAAAATTTCGAAAAAGGCGCCCAGAATTCCGAGAAGGCTAACACCTTTGAAAATTTCGAAGAATGCGCCCAGAATTCCGAGAAGGCTAACCCCTTTGAAAATTACGAAAAATGCGCCCAGAATTCCGAGAAGGCTAACCCCTTTGAATATTTCGAAAAATGCGCCCAGAATTCCGAGAAGGCTAACCCCTATGAAAATTTCGAAAAATGCGCCCAGAATTCCGAGAAGGCTAACTCCTTTGAAATTTTGGAAAAATGCGCCCAGAATTCCGAAAAGGCTAACCCCTTTGAAATTTTCGAAAAATGCGCCCAGAATTCCGAAAAGGCTAACCCCTTTGAAAATATCGAAAAATGCGCCTAGAATTCCGAGAAGGCTAACCCCTTTGAAAATTTCGAGAAATGCGCCCAGAATTCCGAGAAGGTTAACCCCTTTGAAAATTTCGAAAAATGAAGCCCAGAATTCCGAGAAGGCTAACCCCTTTGAAAATTTCGAAAAATGCGCCCTGAATTTCCGAGAAGGCTAACCCCTTTGAAAATTTCGAGAAATGCGCCCAGAATTCCGAGGTTAACTTCTTTGAAAATTACGAAAAATGCGCCCAGAATTCCGAGAAGGCTAACCTCTTTGAAAATTACGAAAAATACGCCGAGAATTCCGAGAAGGCTAACCCCTTTGAAAATTTCGAAAAATGCGCCCAGAATTCCGAGAAGGCTAACCCCTTTGAAAATTTCGAAAAATGCGCCCAGAATTCCGAGAAGGCTAACCCCTTTGAAAATTTCGAAAAATGCGCCCAGAATTCCGAGAAGACTAACCCCTTTGAAAATTTCGAGAAGGCTAACACCTATGAAAATTTTGAAAAATGCGCCCAGAATTCCGAGAAGGCTAACCCCTTTGAAAATTTCGAAAAATGCGCACAGAATTCAGAAAGGCTAACCCCTTTGAAAATTTCGAAAAATGCGCCCAAAATTCCGAAAAGGCTAACCCCTTTGAAAATTTCGAAAAATGCGCCAAGAATTCCGAGAAGGCTAACCCCTTTGAAAATTTCGAAAAATGCGCCCAGAATTCCGAGAAGGCTAACCCCTTTGAAAATTTCGAAAAATGCGCCCAGAATTCCGAGAAGGCTAACCCCTTTGAAATTTTCGAAAAATGCGCCCAGAATTCCGAAAAGGGTAACCCCTTTGAAAAATTCGAAAAATGCGCCTAGAATTCCAAGAAGGTTAACCCCTTTCAAAATTTCGAGAAATGCGCCCAGAATTCCGAGAAGGTTAACTTCTTTGAAAATTACGAAAAATGCGCCCAGAATTCCGAGAAGGCTAACCTCTTTGAAAATTACGAAAAATACGCCGAGAATTCCGAGAAGGCTAACCCCTTTGAAAATTTCGAAAAATGCGCACAGAATTCCGAGAAGGCTAACCCCTTTGAAAATATCGAAAAATGCGCCCAGAATTCCGAAAAGGCTAAACCCTTTGAAAATTTCGAAAAAGGCGCCCAGAATTCCGAGAAGGCTAACACCTTTGAAAATTTCGAAGAATGCGCCCAGAATTCCGAGAAGGCTAACCCCTTTGAAAATTACGAAAAATGCGCCCAGAATTCCGAGAAGGCTAACCCCTTTGAATATTTCGAAAAATGCGCCCAGAATTCCGAGAAGGCTAACCCCTATGAAAATTTCGAAAAATGCGCCCAGAATTCCGAGAAGGCTAACTCCTTTGAAATTTTGGAAAAATGCGCCCAGAATTCCGAAAAGGCTAACCCCTTTGAAATTTTCGAAAAATGCGCCCAGAATTCCGAAAAGGCTAACCCCTTTGAAAATATCGAAAAATGCGCCTAGAATTCCGAGAAGGCTAACCCCTTTGAAAATTTCGAGAAATGCGCCCAGAATTCCGAGAAGGTTAACCCCTTTGAAAATTTCGAAAAATGAAGCCCAGAATTCCGAGAAGGCTAACCCCTTTGAAAATTTCGAAAAATGCGCCCTGAATTTCCGAGAAGGCTAACCCCTTTGAAAATTTCGAGAAATGCGCCCAGAATTCCGAGGTTAACTTCTTTGAAAATTACGAAAAATGCGCCCAGAATTCCGAGAAGGCTAACCTCTTTGAAAATTACGAAAAATACGCCGAGAATTCCGAGAAGGCTAACCCCTTTGAAAATTTCGAAAAATGCGCCCTGAATTTCCGAGAAGGCTAACCCCTTTGAAAATTTCGAAAAATGCGCACAGAATTCCGAGAAGGCTAACCCCTTTGAAAATATCGAAAAATGCGCCCAGAATTCCGAAAAGGCTAAACCCTTTGAAAATTTCGAAAAAGGCGCCCAGAATTCCGAGAAGGCTAACCCCTTTGAAAATTTCGAAAAATGCGCCCAGAATTCCGAGAAGGCTAACCCCTTTGAAAATTTCGAAAAATGCGCCCAAAATTCCGAGAAGGCTAACCCCTTTGAAAATTTCGAAAAATGCGCCCAGAATTCCGAGAAGGCTAACCCCTTTGAAAATTTCGAAGAATGCGCCCAAAATTCCGAGAAGGCTAACCCCTTTGAAAATTACGAAAAATGCGCCCAGAATTCCGAGAAGGCTAACCCCTTTGAATATTTCGAAAAATGCGCCCAGAATTCCGAGAAGGCTAACCCCTTTGAAAATTTCGAAAAATGCGCCCAGAATTCCGAGAAGGCTAACCCATTTGAAAATTTCGAAAAATGCGCCCAGAATTCCGAGAAGGCTAACCCCTTTGAAAATTTCGAAAAATGCGCCCAGAATTCCGAGAAGGCTAACCCCTATGAAAATTTCGAAAAATGCGCCCAGAATTCCGAGAAGGCTAACTCCTTTGAAATTTTGGAAAAATGCGCCCAGAATTCCGAAAAGGCTAACCCCTTTGAAATTTTCGAAAAATGCGCCCAGAATTCCGAAAAGGCTAACCCCTTTGAAAATATCGAAAAATGCGCCTAGAATTCCGAGAAGGCTAACCCCTTTGAAAATTTCGAGAAATGCGCCCAGAATTCCGAGAAGGTTAACCCCTTTGAAAATTTCGAAAAATGAAGCCCAGAATTCCGAGAAGGCTAACCCCTTTGAAAATTTCGAAAAATGCGCCCTGAATTTCCGAGAAGGCTAACCCCTTTGAAAATTTCGAAAAATGCGCCCAGAATTCCGAGAAGGCTAACCCCTTTGAAAATTTCGAAAAATGCGCCCAGAATTCCGAGAAGGTTAACCCCTATGAAAATTTCGAAAAATGCGCCCAGAATTCCGAGAAGGCTAACTCCTTTGAAATTTTGGAAAAATGCGCCCAGAATTCCGAAAAGGCTAACCCCTTTGAAATTTTCGAAAAATGCGCCCAGAATTCCGAAAAGGATAACCCCTTTGAAAATTTCGAAAAATGCGCCCTGAATTTCCGAGAAGGCTAACCCCTTTGAAAATTTCGAAAAATGCGCCCAGAATTCCGAGAAGGCTAACCCCTTTGAAAATTTCGAAAAATGCGCCCAGAATTCCGAGAAGGCTAACCCCTATGAAAATTTCGAAAAATGCGCCCAGAATTCGGAGAAGGCGAACCCCTTTGAAATTTTGGAAAAATGCGCCCAGAATTCCGAAAAGGGTAACCCCTTTGAAAAATTCGAAAAATGCGCCTAGAATTCCGAGAAGGCTAACCCCTTTGAAAATTTCGAGAAATGCGCCCAGAATTCCGAGGTTAACTTCTTTGAAAATTACGAAAAATGCGCCCAGAATTCCGAGAAGGCTAACCTCTTTGAAAATTACGAAAAATACGCCGAGAATTCCGAGAAGGCTAACCCCTTTGAAAATTTCGAAAAATGCGCACAGAATTCCGAGAAGGCTAACCCCTTTGAAAATATCGAAAAATGCGCCCAGAATTCCGAAAATGCTAAACCCTTTGAAAATTTCGAAAAAGGCGCCCAGAATTCCGAGAAGGCTAACCCCTTTGAAAATTTCGAAAAATATGCCCAGAATTCCGAAAAGGCTAACCCCTTTGAAAATTTCGAAAAATGCGCCCAAAATTCCGAGAAGGCTAACCCCTTTGAAAATTTCGAAAAATGCACCCAGAATTTCGAGAAGGCTAACCCCTTTGAAAATTTCGAAGAATGCGCCCAAAATTCCGAGAAGGCTAACCCCTTTGAAAATTACGAAAAATGCGCCCAGAATTCCGAGAAGGCTAAACCCTATGAAAATTTTGAAAAATGCGAACAGAATTCCGAGATGGCTAACCCTTTTGAAAATTTCGAAAAATGCGCCCAGAATTCCGAGAAGGCTAACCCCTTTGAAAATTTCGAAAAATGCGCCCAGAATTCCGAGAAGGCTAACCCCTTTGAAATTTTCGAAAAATGCGCCCAGAATTCCGAAAAGGCTAACCCCTTTGAAAATATCGAAAAATGCGCCTATAATTCCGAGAAGGCTAACCCCTTTGAAAATTTCGAGAAATGCGCCCAGAATTCCGAGAAGGTTAACCCCTTTGAAAATTTCGAAAAACGAAGCCCAGAATTCCGAGAAGACTAACCCCTTTGAAAATTTCGAAAAATGCGCCCTGAATTTCCGAGAAGGCTAACCCCTTTGAAAATTTCGAAAAATGCGCCCAGAATTCCGAGAAGGCTAACCTCTTTGAAAATTTCGAAAAATGCGCCCAGAATTCCGAGAAGGCTAACCCCTTTGAAAATTACGAAAAATGCGCCCAGAATTCCGAGAAGGCTAACCCCTTTGAAAATTTCGAAAAATGCGCACAGAATTCAGAGAAGGCTAACCCCTTTGAAAATTTCGAAAAATGCGCCCAAAATTCCTTTGAAAATTTCGAAAAATGCGCCCAGAATTGCGAGAAGGCTAACCCTTTTGAAAATATCGAAAAATGCGAATAGAATTCCGAGAAGGCTAACCCCTTTGAAAATTTCGAGAAATGCGCCCGGAATTCCGAGAAGGTTAACCCCTTTGAAAATTTCGAAAAATGAAGCCCAGAATTCTCAGAAGGCTAACCCCTTTGAAAATTTCAAAAAATGCGTCCTGAATTACCGAGAAGGCTAACCCCTTTGAAAATTTCGAAAAATGCGCCCAGAATTCCGAGAAGGCTAACCCCTTTGAAAATTTCGAAAAATGCGCCCAGAATTCCGAGAAGGCTAACCCCTATGAAAATTTCGAAAAATTCGCCCAGAATTCGGAGAAGGCGAACCCCTTTGAAATTTTGGAAAAATGCGCCCAGAATTCCGAAAAGGCTAAACCCTTTGAAATTTTCGAAAAATGCGCCCAGAATTCCGAAAAGGCCAACCCCTTAGAAAATATCGAAAAATGTGCCTATAATTCCGAGAAGGCTAACCCCTTTGAAAATTTCGAGAAATGCGCCCAGAATTCCGAGAAGGTTAACCCCTTTGAAAATTTCGAAAAACGAAGCACAGAATTCCGAGAAGGATAACCCCTTTGAAAATTTCGAAAAATGCGCCCTGAATTACCGAGAAGGCTAACCCCTTTGAAAATTTCGAAAAATGCGCCCAGAATTCCGAGAAGGCTAACCTCTTTGAAAATTTCGAAAAATGCGCCCAGAATTCCGAGAATGCCCCTTTGAAAATTACGAAAAATGCGCCCAAAATTCCGAGAAGGCTAACCCCTTTGAAAATTTCGAAAAATGCGCCCAGAATTGCGAGAAGGCTAACCCTTTTGAAAATATCGAAAAATGCGCCTAGAATTCCGAGAAGGCTAACCCCTTTGAAAATTTCGAGAAATGCGCCCGGAATTCCGAGAAGGTTAACCCCTTTGAAAATTTCGAAAAATGAAGCCCAGAATTCCGAGAAGGCTAACCCCTTTGAAAATTTCGAAAAATGCGCCCTGAATTTCCGAGAAGGCTAACCCCTTTGAAAATTTCGAAAAATGCGCCCAGAATTCCGAGAAGGCTAACCCCTTTGAAAATTTCGAAAAATGCGCCCAGAATTCCGAGAA
Source organism: Ectobius pallidus (assembly GCA_964059195.1). Lineage (NCBI taxonomy): Eukaryota > Metazoa > Arthropoda > Insecta > Blattodea > Ectobiidae > Ectobius > Ectobius pallidus. Next base: position 63,323,053 of record CAXKWD010000003.1, on the reverse strand, counting down.
GGCTAACCCCTATGAAAATTTCGTAAAATGCGCCCAGAATTCGGAGAAGGCGAACCCCTTTGAAATTTTGGAAAAATGCGCCCAGAATTCCGAAAAGGCTAACCCCTTTGAAATTTTCGAAAAATGCGCCGAGAATTCCGAAAAGGCTAACCCCTTTGAAAATATCGAAAAATGCGCCTATAATTCCGAGAAGGCTAACCCCTTTGAAAATTTCGAGAAATGCGCCCAGAATTCCGAGAAGGTTAACCCCTTTGAAAATTTCGAAAAACGAAGCCCAGAATTCCGAGAAGGCTAACCCCTTTGAAAATTTCGAAAAATTCGCCCTGAATTTCCGAGAAGGCTAACCCCTTTGAAAATTTCGAAAAATGCGCCCAGAATTCCGAGAAGGCTACCCTCTTTGAAAATTTCGAAAAATGCGCCCAGAATTCCGAGAAGGCTAACCCCTTTGAAAATTACGAAAAATGCGCCCAGAATTCCGAGAAGGCTAACCCCTTTGAAAATTTCGAAAAATGCGCACAGAATTCAGAGAAGGCTTTGAAAATTTCGAAAAATGCGCCCAAAATTCCGAGAAGGCTAACCCCTTTGAAAATTTCGAAAAATGCGCCCAGAGTGCGAGAAGGCTAACCCCTTTGAAATTTTCGAAAAATGCGCCCAGAATTCCGAGAAGGCTAACCCCTTTGAAAATTTCGAAAAATGCGCACAGAATTCAGAAAGGCTAACCCCTTTGAAAATTTCGAAAAATGCGCCCAAAATTCCGAAAAGGCTAACCCCTTTGAAAATATCGAAAAATGCGCCTAGAATTCCGAGAAGGCTAACCCCTTTGAAAATTTCGAGAAATGCGCCCAGAATTCCGAGAAGGTTAACCCCTTTGAAAATTTCGAAAAATGAAGCCCAGAATTCCGAGAAGGCTAACCCCTTTGAAAATTTCGAAAAATGCGCCCTGAATTTCCGAGAAGGCTAACCCCTTTGAAAATTTCGAAAAATGCGCCCAGAATTCCGAGAAGGCTAACCCCTTTGAAAATTTCGAAAAATGCGCCCAGAATTCCGAGAAGGCTAACCCCTTTGAAAATTTCGAAAAATGCGCCCAGAATTCCGAGAAGGTTAACCCCTTTGAAAATTTCGAAAAATGCGCCCAGAATTCCGAGAAGGCTAACCCCTATGAAAATTTCGAAAAATGCGCCCAGAATTCCGAGAAGGCTAACTCCTTTGAAATTTTGGAAAAATGCGCCCAGAATTCCGAAAAGGCTAACCCCTTTGAAATTTTCGAAAAATGCGCCCAGAATTCCGGAAAGGCTAACCCCTTTGAAAATTTCGAAAAATGCGCCCTGAATTTCCGAGAAGGCTAACCCCTTTGAAAATTTCGAAAAATGCGCCCAGAATTCCGAGAAGGCTAACCCCTTTGAAAATTTCGAAAAATGCGCCCAGAATTCCGAGAAGGCTAACCCCTATGAAAATTTCGAAAAATGCGCCCAGAATTCGGAGAAGGCGAACCCCTTTGAAATTTTGGAAAAATGCGCCCAGAATTCCGAAAAGGGTAACCCCTTTGAAAAATTCGAAAAATGCGCCTAGAATTCCGAGAAGGCCAACCCCTTTGAAAATTTCGAGAAATGCGCCCAGAATTCCGAGGTTAACTTCTTTGAAAATTACGAAAAATGCGCCCAGAATTCCGAGAAGGCTAACCTCTTTGAAAATTACGAAAAATACGCCGAGAATTCCGAGAAGGCTAACCCCTTTGAAAATTTCGAAAAATGCGCACAGAATTCCGAGAAGGCTAACCCCTTTGAAAATATCGAAAAATGCGCCCAGAATTCCGAAAAGGCTAAACCCTTTGAAAATTTCGAAAAAGGCGCCCAGAATTCCGAGAAGGCTAACCCCTTTGAAAATTTCGAAAAATACGCCCAGAATTCCGAAAAGGCTAACCCCTTTGAAAATTTCGAAAAATGCGCCCAAAATTCCGAGAAGGCTAACCCCTTTGAAAATTTCGAAAAATGCACCCAGAATTTCGAGAAGGCTAACCCCTTTGAAAATTTCGAAGAATGCGCCCAAAATTCCGAGAAGGCTAACCCCTTTGAAAATTACGAAAAATGCGCCCAGAATTCCGAGAAGGCTAAACCCTATGAAAATTTTGAAAAATGCGAACAGAATTCCGAGAAGGCTAACCCTTTTGAAAATTTCGAAAAATGCGCCCAGAATTCCGAGAAGGCTAACCCCTTTGAAAATTTCGAAAAATGCGCCCAGAATTCCGAGAAGGCTAACCCCTTTGAAAATTTCGAAAAATGCGCCCAGAATTCCGAGAAGACTAACCCCTTTGGAAATTTCGAGAAGGCTAACACCTATGAAAATTTTGAAAAATGCGCCCAGAATTCCGAGAAGGCTAACCCCTTTGAAAATTTCGAAAAATGCGCACAGAATTCAGAAAGGCTAACCCCTTTGAAAATTTCGAAAAATGCGCCCAAAATTCCGAAAAGGCTAACCCCTTTGAAAATTTCGAAAAATGCGCCAAGAATTCCGAGAAGGCTAACCCCTTTGAAAATTTCGAAAAATGCGCCCAGAATTCCGAGAAGGCTAACCCCTTTGAAAATTTCGAAAAATGCGCCCAGAATTCCGAGAAGGCTAACCCCTTTGAAATTTTCGAAAAATGCGCCCAGAATTCCGAAAAGGGTAACCCCTTTGAAAAATTCGAAAAATGCGCCTAGAATTCCAAGAAGGTTAACCCCTTTCAAAATTTCGAGAAATGCGCCCAGAATTCCGAGAAGGTTAACTTCTTTGAAAATTACGAAAAATGCGCCCAGAATTCCGAGAAGGCTAACCTCTTTGAAAATTACGAAAAATACGCCGAGAATTCCGAGAAGGCTAACCCCTTTGAAAATTTCGAAAAATGCGCACAGAATTCCGAGAAGGCTAACCCCTTTGAAAATATCGAAAAATGCGCCCAGAATTCCGAAAAGGCTAAACCCTTTGAAAATTTCGAAAAAGGCGCCCAGAATTCCGAGAAGGCTAACACCTTTGAAAATTTCGAAGAATGCGCCCAGAATTCCGAGAAGGCTAACCCCTTTGAAAATTACGAAAAATGCGCCCAGAATTCCGAGAAGGCTAACCCCTTTGAATATTTCGAAAAATGCGCCCAGAATTCCGAGAAGGCTAACCCCTATGAAAATTTCGAAAAATGCGCCCAGAATTCCGAGAAGGCTAACTCCTTTGAAATTTTGGAAAAATGCGCCCAGAATTCCGAAAAGGCTAACCCCTTTGAAATTTTCGAAAAATGCGCCCAGAATTCCGAAAAGGCTAACCCCTTTGAAAATATCGAAAAATGCGCCTAGAATTCCGAGAAGGCTAACCCCTTTGAAAATTTCGAGAAATGCGCCCAGAATTCCGAGAAGGTTAACCCCTTTGAAAATTTCGAAAAATGAAGCCCAGAATTCCGAGAAGGCTAACCCCTTTGAAAATTTCGAAAAATGCGCCCTGAATTTCCGAGAAGGCTAACCCCTTTGAAAATTTCGAGAAATGCGCCCAGAATTCCGAGGTTAACTTCTTTGAAAATTACGAAAAATGCGCCCAGAATTCCGAGAAGGCTAACCTCTTTGAAAATTACGAAAAATACGCCGAGAATTCCGAGAAGGCTAACCCCTTTGAAAATTTCGAAAAATGCGCCCTGAATTTCCGAGAAGGCTAACCCCTTTGAAAATTTCGAAAAATGCGCCCAGAATTCCGAGAAGGCTAACCTCTTTGAAAATTTCGAAAAATGCGCCCAGAATTCCGAGAAGGCTAACCCCTTTGAAAATTACGAAAAATGCGCCCAGAATTCCGAGAAGGCTAACCCCTTTGAAAATTTCGAAAAATGCGCACAGAATTCAGAGAAGGCTAACCCCTTTGAAAATTTCGAAAAATGCGCCCAAAATTCCTTTGAAAATTTCGAAAAATGCGCCCAGAATTGCGAGAAGGCTAACCCTTTTGAAAATATCGAAAAATGCGCCTAGAATTCCGAGAAGGCTAACCCCTTTGAAAATTTCGAGAAATGCGCCCGGAATTCCGAGAAGGTTAACCCCTTTGAAAATTTCGAAAAATGAAGCCCAGAATTCTCAGAAGGCTAACCCCTTTGAAAATTTCAAAAAATGCGCCCTGAATTACCGAGAAGGCTAACCCCTTTGAAAATTTCGAAAAATGCGCCCAGAATTCCGAGAAGGTTAACCCCTTTGAAAATTTCGAAAAATGCGCCCAGAATTCCGAGAAGGCTAACCCCTATGAAAATTTCGAAAAATTCGCCCAGAATTCGGAGAAGGCGAACCCCTTTGAAATTTTGGAAAAATGCGCCCAGAATTCCGAAAAGGCTAACCCCTTTGAAATTTTCGAAAAATGCGCCCAGAATTCCGAAAAGGCCAACCCCTTAGAAAATATCGAAAAATGTGCCTATAATTCCGAGAAGGCTAACCCCTTTGAAAATTTCGAGAAATGCGCCCAGAATTCCGAGAAGGTTAACCCCTTTGAAAATTTCGAAAAACGAAGCACAGAATTCCGAGAAGGATAACCCCTTTGAAAATTTCGAAAAATGCGCCCTGAATTACCGAGAAGGCTAACCCCTTTGAAAATTTCGAAAAATGCGCCCAGAATTCCGAGAAGGCTAACCTCTTTGAAAATTTCGAAAAATGCGCCCAGAATTCCGAGAAGGCCCCTTTGAAAATTACGAAAAATGCGCCCAGAATTCCGTGAAGGCTAACCCCTTTGAAAATTTCGAAAAATGCGCACAGAATTCAGAGAAGCCTAACCCCTTTGAAAATTTCGAAAAATGCGCCCAAAATTCCGAGAAGGCTAACCCCTTTGAAAATTTCGAAAAATGCGCCCAGAATTGCGAGAAGGCTAACCCTTTTGAAAATATCGAAAAATGCGCCTAGAATTCCGAGAAGGCTAACCCCTTTGAAAATTTCGAGAAATGCGCCCGGAATTCCGAGAAGGTTAACCCCTTTGAAAATTTCGAAAAATGAAGCCCAGAATTCCGAGAAGGCTAACCCCTTTGAAAATTTCGAAAAATGCGCCCTGAATTTCCGAGAAGGCTAACCCCTTTGAAAATTTCGAAAAATGCGCCCAGAATTCCGAGAAGGCTAACCCCTTTGAAAATTTCGAAAAATGCGCCCAGAATTCCGAGAAGGCTAACCCCTATGAAAATTTCGTAAAATGCGCCCAGAATTCGGAGAAGGCGAACCCCTTTGAAATTTTGGAAAAATGCGCCCAGAATTCCGAAAAGGCTAACCCCTTTGAAATTTTCGAAAAATGCGCCGAGAATTCCGAAAAGGCTAACCCCTTTGAAAATATCGAAAAATGCGCCTATAATTCCGAGAAGGCTAACCCCTTTGAAAATTTCGAGAAATGCGCCCAGAATTCCGAGAAGGTTAACCCCTTTGAAAATTTCGAAAAACGAAGCCCAGAATTCCGAGAAGGCTAACCCCTTTGAAAATTTCGAAAAATTCGCCCTGAATTTCCGAGAAGGCTAACCCCTTTGAAAATTTCGAAAAATGCGCCCAGAATTCCGAGAAGGCTAACCTCTTTGAAAATTTCGAAAAATGCGCCCAGAATTCCGAGAAGGCTAACCCCTTTGAAAATTACGAAAAATGCGCCCAGAATTCCGAGAAGGCTAACCCCTTTGAAAATTTCGAAAAATGCGCACAGAATTCAGAGAAGGCTTTGAAAATTTCGAAAAATGCGCCCAAAATTCCGAGAAGGCTAACCCCTTTGAAAATTTCGAAAAATGCGCCCAGAGTGCGAGAAGGCTAACCCCTTTGAAATTTTCGAAAAATGCGCCCAGAATTCCGAGAAGGCTAACCCCTTTGAAAATTTCGAAAAATGCGCACAGAATTCAGAAAGGCTAACCCCTTTGAAAATTTCGAAAAATGCGCCCAAAATTCCGAAAAGGCTTACCCCTTTGAAAATTTCGAAAAATGCGCCAAGAATTCCGAGAAGGCTAACCCCTTTGAAAATTTCGAAAAATGCGCCCAGAATTCCGAGAATGCTAACCCCTTTGAAATTTTCGAAAAATGCGCCCAGAATTCCGAAAAGGGTAACCCCTTTGAAAAATTCGAAAAATGCGCCTAGAATTCCAAGAAGGCTAACCCCTTTCAAAATTTCGAGAAATGCGCCCAGAATTCCGAGAAGGTTAACTTCTTTGAAAATTACGAAAAATGCGCCCAGAATTCCGAGAAGGCTAACCTCTTTGAAAATTACGAAAAATACGCCGAGAATTCCGAGAAGGCTAACCCCTTTGAAAATTTCGAAAAATGCGCACAGAATTCCGAGAAGGCTAACCCCTTTGAAAATATCGAAAAATGCGCCCAGAATTCCGAAAAGGCTAAACCCTTTGAAAATTTCGAAAAAGGCGCCCAGAATTCCGAGAAGGCTAACCCCTTTGAAAATTTCGAAAAATGCGCCCAGAATTCCCAGAAGGCTAACCCCTTTGAAAATTTCGAAAAATGCGCCCAAAATTCCGAGAAGGCTAACCCCTTTGAAAATTTCGAAAAATGCGCCCAGAATTCCGAGAAGGCTAACCCCTTTGAAAATTTCGAAGAATGCGCCCAAAATTCCGAGAAGGCTAACCCCTTTGAAAATTACGAAAAATGCGCCCAGAATTCCGAGAAGGCTAACCCCTTTGAATATTTCGAAAAATGCGCCCAGAATTCCGAGAAGGCTAACCCCTTTGAAAATTTCGAAAAATGCGCCCAGAATTCCGAAAAGGCTAACCCCTTTGAAATTTTCGAAAAATGCGCCCAGAATTCCGAAAAGGCTAACCCCTTTGAAAATATCGAAAAATGCGCCTAGAATTCCGAGAAGGCTAACCCCTTTGAAAATTTCGAGAAATGGGCCCAGAATTCCGAGAAGGTTTACCCCTTTGAAAATTTCGAAAAATGAAGCCCAGAATTCCGAGAAGGCTAACCCCTTTGAAAATTTCGAAAAATGCGCCCTGAATTTCCGAGAAGGCTAACCCCTTTGAAAATTTCGAAAAATGCGCCCAGAATTCCGAGAAGGCTTACCCCTTTGAAAATTTCGAAAAATGCGCCCAGAATTCCGAGAAGGCTAACCCCTTTGAAAATTTCGAAAAATGCGCCCAGAATTCCGAGAAGGTTAACCCCTTTGAAAATTTCGAAAAATGCGCCCAGAATTCCGAGAAGGCTAACCCCTATGAAAATTTCGAAAAATGCGCCCAGAATTCCGAGAAGGCTAACTCCTTTGAAATTTTGGAAAAATGCGCCCAGAATTCCGAAAAGGCTAACCCCTTTGAATTCCGAGAAGGCTAACCCCTATGAAAATTTCGAAAAATGCGCCCAGAATTCGGAGAAGGCGAACCCCTTTGAAATTTTGGAAAAATGCGCCCAGAATTCCGAAAAGGGTAACCCCTTTGAAAATTTCGAGAAATGCGCCCAGAATTCCGAGGTTAACTTCTTTGAAAATTACGAAAAATGCGCCCAGAATTCCGAGAAGGCTAACCTCTTTGAAAATTACGAAAAATACGCCGAGAATTCCGAGAAGGCTAACCCCTTTGAAAATTTCGAAAAATGCGCACAGAATTCCGAGAAGGCTAACCCCTTTGAAAATATCGAAAAATGCGCCCAGAATTCCGAAAAGGCTAAACCCTTTGAAAATTTCGAAAAAGGCGCCCAGAATTCCGAGAAGGCTAACCCCTTTGAAAATTTCGAAAAATACGCCCAGAATTCCGAAAAGGCTAACCCCTTTGAAAATTTCGAAAAATGCGCCCAAAATTCCGAGAAGGCTAACCCCTTTGAAAATTTCGAAAAATGCACCCAGAATTTCGAGAAGGCTAACCCCTTTGAAAATTTCGAAGAATGCGCCCAAAATTCCGAGAAGGCTAACCCCTTTGAAAATTACGAAAAATGCGCCCAGAATTCCGAGAAGGCTAAACCCTATGAAAATTTTGAAAAATGCTAACAGAATTCCGAGAAGGCTAACCCTTTTGAAAATTTCGAAAAATGCGCCCAGAATTCCGAGAAGGCTAACCCCTTTGAAAATTTCGAAAAATGCGCCCAGAATTCCGAGAAGGCTAACCCCTTTGAAAATTTCGAAAAATGCGCCCAGAATTCCGAGAAGGCTAACCCCTTTGAAAATTTCGAAAAATGCGCCCAGAATTCCGAGAAGACTAACCCCTTTGAAAATTTCGAGAAGGCTAACACCTATGAAAATTTTGAAAAATGCGCCCAGAATTCCGAGAAGGCTAACCCCTTTGAAAATTTCGAAAAATGCGCACAGAATTCAGAAAGGCTAACCCCTTTGAAAATTTCGAAAAATGCGCCCAAAATTCCGAAAAGGCTAACCCCTTTGAAAATTTCGAAAAATGCGCCAAGAATTCCGAGAAGGCTAACCCCTTTGAAAATTTCGAAAAATGCGCCCAGAATTCCGAGAAGGCTAACCCCTTTGAAAATTTCGAAAAATGCGCCCAGAATTCCGAGAAGGCTAACCCCTTTGAAATTTTCGAAAAATGCGCCCAGAATTCCGAAAAGGGTAACCCCTTTGAAAAATTCGAAAAATGCGCCTAGAATTCCAAGAAGGCTAACCCCTTTCAAAATTTCGAGAAATGCGCCCAGAATTCCGAGAAGGTTAACTTCTTTGAAAATTACGAAAAATGCGCCCAGAATTCCGAGAAGGCTAACCTCTTTGAAAATTACGAAAAATACGCCGAGAATTCCGAGAAGGCTAACCCCTTTGAAAATTTCGAAAAATGCGCACAGAATTCCGAGAAGGCTAACCCCTTTGAAAATATCGAAAAATGCGCCCAGAATTCCGAAAAGGCTAAACCCTTTGAAAATTTCGAAAAAGGCGCCCAGAATTCCGAGAAGGCTAACCCCTTTGAAAATTTCGAAGAATGCGCCCAGAATTCCGAGAGGGCTAATCCCTTTGAAAATTACGAAAAATGCGCCCAGAATTCCGAGAAGGCTAACCCCTTTGAATATTTCGAAAAATGCGCCCAGAATTCCGAGAAGGCTAACCCCTATGAAAATTTCGAAAAATGCGCCCAGAATTCCGAGAAGGCTAACTCCTTTGAAATTTTGGAAAAATGCGCCCAGAATTCCGAAAAGGCTAACCCCTTTGAAATTTTCGAAAAATGCGCCCAGAATTCCGAAAAGGCTAACCCCTTTGAAAATATCGAAAAATGCGCCTAGAATTCCGAGAAGGCTAACCCCTTTGAAAATTTCGAGAAATGCGCCCAGAATTCCGAGAAGGTTAACCCCTTTGAAAATTTCGAAAAATGAAGCCCAGAATTCCGAGAAGGCTAACACCTTTGAAAATTTCGAAAAATGCGCCCTGAATTTCCGAGAAGGCTAACCCCTTTGAAAATTTCGAGAAATGCGCCCAGAATTCCGAGGTTAACTTCTTTGAAAATTACGAAAAATGCGCCCAGAATTCCGAGAAGGCTAACCTCTTTGAAAATTACGAAAAATACGCCGAGAATTCCGAGAAGGCTAACCCCTTTGAAAATTTCGAAAAATGCGCACAGAATTCCGAGAAGGCTAACCCCTTTGAAAATATCGAAAAATGCGCCCAGAATTCCGAGAAGGCTAACCCCTTTGAAAATTTCGAAAAAGGCGCCCAGAATTCCGAGAAGGCTAACCCCTTTGAAAATTTCGAAAAATACGCCCAGAATTCCGAAAAGGCTAACCCCTTTGAAAATTTCGAAAAATGCGCCCAAAATTCCGAGAAGGCTAACCCCTTTGAAAATTTCGAAAAATGCACCCAGAATTTCGAGAAGGCTAACCCCTTTGAAAATTTCGAAGAATGCGCCCAAAATTCCGAGAAGGCTAACCCCTTTGAAAATTACGAAAAATGCGCCCAGAATTCCGAGAAGGCTAAACCCTATGAAAATTTTGAAAAATGCGAACAGAATTCCGAGATGGCTAACCCTTTTGAAAATTTCGAAAAATGCGCCCAGAATTCCGAGAAGGCTAACCCCTTTGAAAATTTCGAAAAATGCGCCCAGAATTCCGAGAAGGCTAACCCCTTTGAAAATTTCGAAAAATGCGCCCAGAATTCCGAGAAGGCTAACCCCTTTGAAAATTTCGAAAAATGCGCAGAGAACTCCGAGAAGGCTAACCCCTTTGAAAATTTCGAAAAATGCGCCCAGAATTCCGAGAAGGCTAACCCCTTTGAAAATTTCGAAAATTGCGCCCAGAATTCCGAGAAGGCTTTGAAAATTACGAAAAATGCGCCCAGAATTCCGAGAAGGCTAAACCCTATGAAAATTTTGAAAAATGCGAACAGAATTCCGAGATGGCTATCCCTTTTGAAAATTTCGAAAAATGCGCCCAGAATTCCGAGAAGGCTAACCCCTTTGAAAATTTCGAAAAATGCGCCCAGAATTCCGAAAAGGCTATCGACTTTGAAAATTTCGAAAAATGCGCCCAGAATTCCGAAAAGGCTAACCCCTTTGAAAATTTCGAAAAATGCGCCTATAATTCCGAGAAGGCTAACCCCTTTGAAAATTTCGAGAAATGCGCCCAGAATTCCGAGAAGACTAACCCCTTTGAAAATTTCGAAAAATGCGCCCAGAATTCCGAGAAGGCTAACCCCTTTGAAAATTTCGAAAAATGCGCCCTGAATTCCGAGAAGGCTAGCCCCTTTTAAAATTTCGAAAAATGCGCCCAGAATTCCGAGAAGGCTAACCCCTTTGAAAATTACGAAAAATGCGCCCAGAATTCCGAGAAGGCTAACCCCTTTGAAAATTTCGAAAAATGCGCACAGAATTCAGAGAAGGCTAACCCCTTTGAAAATTTCGAAAAAGGCGCCCAGAATTTCGAGAAGGCTAACCCCTTTGAAAATTTCGAAGAATGCGCCCAAAATTCCGAGAAGGCTAACCCCTTTGAAAATTACGAAAAATGCGCCCAGAATTCCGAGAAGGCTAACCCCTTTGAATATTTCAAAAAATGCGCCCAGAATTCCGAGAAGGCTAACCCCTTTGAAAATTTCGAAAAATGCGCCCAGAATTCCGAGAAGGCTAACCCCTTTGAAATTTTCGAAAATTGCGCCCAGAATTCCGAGAAGGCTAACCCCTTTGAAAATTTCGAAAAATGCGCCCAGAACTCCGAGAAGACTAACCCCTTTGAAAATTTCGAAAAATGCGCCCAGAATTCCGAGAAGGCTAACCCCTTTGAAAATTTCGAAAAATGCGCCCAGAATTCCGAGAAGGCTAAACCCTATGAAAATTTTGAAAAATGCGCCCAGAATTCCGAGAAGGCTAACCCTTTTGAAAATTTCGAAAAATGCGCCCAGAATTCCGAGAAGGCTAACCCCTTTGATAATTTCGAAAAATGCGCCCAGAATTCCGAGAAGGCTAACCCCTTTGAAAATTTCGAAAAATGCGCCCAGAATTCCGAGAAGGCTAACCCCTTTGAAAATTTCGAAAAATGCGCCCAGAATTCCGAGAAGACTAACCCCTTTGAAAATTTCGAAAAATGCGCCCAGAATTCCGAGAAGGCTAACCCCTTTGAAAATTTCGAAAAATGCGCCCAGAATTCCGAGAAGGCTAACCCCTTTGAAAATTTCGAAATATGCGCAGAGAACTCCGAGAAGGCTAACCCCTTTGAAAATTTCGAAAAATGCGCCCAGAATTCCGAGAAGGCTAACGCCTTTGAAAATTTCGAAAATTGCGCCCAGAATTCCGAGAAGGCTTTGAAAATTACGAAAAATGCGCCCAGAATTCCGAGAAGGCTAACCCCTCTGAAAATTTCGAAAATGCGCCCAGAATTCCGAGAAGGCTAACCCCTTTGAAAATTTCGAAAAATGCGCCCAGAATTCCGAAAAGGCTATCCCCTTTGAAAATTTCGAAAAATGCGCCCAGAATTCCGAGAAGGCTAACCCCTTTGAAATTTTCGAAAAATGCGCCCAGAATTCCGAAAAGGCTAACCCCTTTGAAAATTTCGAAAAATGCGCCTATAATTCCGAGAAGGCTAACCCTGTTGAAAATTTCGAGAAATGCGCCCAGAATTCCGAGAAGACTAACCCCTTTGAAAATTTCGAAAAATGCGCCCAGAATTCCGAGAAGGCTAACCCCTTTGAAAATTTCGAAAAATGCGCCCAGAATTCCGAGAAGGCTAACCCCTTTGAAAATTTCGAAAAATGCGCCCTGAATTCCGAGAAGGCTAGCCCCTTTTAAAATTTCGAAAAATGCGCCCAGAATTCCGAGAAGGCTAACCCCTTTGAAAATTACGAAAAATGTGCCCAGAATTCCGAGAAGGCTAACCCCTTTGAAAATTTCGAAAAATGCGCACAGAATTCAGAGAAGGCTAACCCCTTTGAAAATTTCGAAAAATGCGCCCAGAATTCCGAGAAGGCTAACCCCTTTGAAAATTTCGAAAAATGCGCCCAGAATTCCGAGAAGGCTAACCCCTTTGAAAATTTCGAAAAATGCGCAGAGAACTCCGAGAAGGCTAACCCCTTTGAAAATTTCGAAAAATGCGCCCAGAATTCCGAGAAGGCTAACCCCTTTGAAAATTTCGAAAATTGCGCCCAGAATTCCGAGAAGGCTTTGAAAATTACGAAAAATGCGCCCAGAATTCCGAGAAGGCTAACCCCTTTGAAATTTTCGAAAAATGCGCCCAGAATTCCGAGAAGGCTAACCCCTTTGAAAATTTCGAAAAATGCGCCCAGAATTCCGAGAAGGCTAACCCCTTTGAAAATTTCGAAAAATGCGCCCAGAATTCCGAGAAGGCTAACCCCTTTGAAAATTTCGAAAAATGCGCCCAGAATTCCGAGAAGGCTAAACCCTATGAAAATTTTGAAAAATGCGCCCAGAATTCCGAGAAGGCTAACCCTTTTGAAAATTTCGAAAAATGCGCCCAGAATTCCGAGAAGGCTAACCCCTTTGAAAATTTCGAAAAATGCGCCCAGAATTCCGAGAAGGCTAACCCCTTTGAAAATTTCGAAAAATGCGCCCAGAATTCCGAGAAGGCTAACCCCTTTGAAAATTTCGAAAAATGCGCCCAGAATTCCGAGAAGACTAACCCCTTTGAAAATTTCGAGAAGGCTAACCCCTATGAAAATTTTGAAAAATGCGCCCAGAATTCCGAGAAGGCTAACCCCTTTGAAAATTTCGAAAAATGCGCCCATTATTCCGAGAAGGCTAACCCCTTTGAAAATTTCGAAAAATGCGCCCAGAATTCCGAGAAGGCTAACCCCTTTGAAAATTTCGAAAAATGCGCCCAGAATTCCGAGAAGGCTAACCCCTTTGAAAATTTCGAAAAATGCGCAGAGAACTCCGAGAAGGCTAACCCCTTTGAAAATTTCGAAAAATGCGCCCAGAATTCCGAGAAGGCTAACGCCTTTGAAAATTTCGAAAATTGCGCCCAGAATTCCGAGAAGGCTTTGAAAATTACGAAAAATGCGCCCAGAATTCCGAGAAGGCTAACCGCTCTGAAAATTTCGAAAATGAGCCCAGAATTCCGAGAAGGCTAACCCCTTTGAAAATTTCGAAAAATGCGCCCAGAATTCCGAAAAGGCTATCCCCTTTGAAAATTTCGAAAAATGCGCCCAGAATTCCGAGAAGGCTAACCCCTTTGAAATTTTCGAAAAATGCGCCCAGAATTCCGAAAAGGCTAACCCCTTTGAAAATTTCGAAAAATGCGCCTATAATTCCGAGAAGGCTAACCCTGTTGAAAATTTCGAGAAATGCGCCCAGAATTCCGAGAAGACTAACCCCTTTGAAAATTTCGAAAAATGCGCCCAGAATTCCGAGAAGTCTAACCCCTTTGAAAATTTTGAAAAATGCGCCCAGAATTCCGAGAAGGCTAACCCCTTTGAAAATTTCGAAAAATGCGCCCTGAATTCCGAGAAGGCTAGCCCCTTTTAAAATTTCGAAAAATGCGCCCAGAATTCCGAGAAGGCTAACCCCTTTGAAAATTACGAAAAATGCGCCCAGAATTCCGAGAAGGCTAACCCCTTTGAAAATTTCGAAAAATGCGCACAGAATTCAGAGAAGGCTAACCCCTTTGAAAATTTCGAAAAATGCGCCCAGAATTCCGAGAAGGCTAACCCCTTTGAAAATTTCGAAAAATGCGCCCAGAATTCCGAGAAGGCTAACCCCTTTGAAAATTTCGAAAAATGCGCAGAGAACTCCGAGAAGGCTAACCCCTTTGAAAATTTCGAAAAATGCGCCCAGAATTCCGAGAAGGCTAACCCCTTTGAAAATTAAGAAAATTGCGCCCAGAATTCCGAGAAGGCTTTGAAAATTACGAAAAATGCGCCCAGAATTCCGAGAAGGCTAACCCCTCTGAAAATTTCGAAAATGCGCCCAGAATTCCGAGAAGGCTAACCCCTTTGAAAATTTCGAAAAATGCGCCCAGAATTCCGAAAAGGCTAACCCCTTTGAAATTTTCGAAAAATGCGCCCAGAATTCCGAAAAGGCTAACCCCTTTGAAAATTTCGAAAAATGCGCCTATAATTCCGAGAAGGCTAACCCCTTTGAAAATTTCGAGAAATGCGCCCAGAATTCCGAGAAGGCTAACCCCTTTGAAAATTTCGAAAAATGCGCCCTGAATTCCGAGAAGGCTAACCCCTTTGAAAATTTCGAAAAATGCGCCCAGAATTCCGAGAAGACTAACCCCTTTGAAAGTTTCGAAAAATGCGCACAGAATTCAGAGAAGGCTAACCCCTTTGAAAATTTCGAAAAAGGTGCCCAGAATCCCGAGAAGGCTAACCCCTTTGAAAATTTTGAAAAATGCGCCCAGAATACCGAGAAGGCTAACCCCTTTGAAAATTTCAAAAATGCGCCCAGAATTCCGAGAAGGCTAACCCCTTTGAAAATTTCGAAAAATGCGCCCAGAATTCCGAGAAGGCTAACCCCTTTGAAAATTTCGAAAAATGCGCCCAGAATTCCGAGAAGGCTAACCCCTTTGAAAATTTCGAAATATGCGCAGAGAACTCCGAGAAGGCTAACCCCTTTGAAAATTTCGAAAAATGCGCCCAGAATTCCGAGAAGGCTAACGCCTTTGAAAATTTCGAAAATTGCGCCCAGAATTCCGAGAAGGCTTTGAAAATTACGAAAAATGCGCCCAGAATTCCGAGAAGGCTAACCCCTCTGAAAATTTCGAAAATGCGCCCAGAAAACCCGAGAAGGCTAACCCCTTTGAAAATTTCGAAAAATGCGCCCAGAATTCCGAAAAGGCTATCCCCTTTGAAAATTTCGAAAAATGCGCCCAGAATTCCGAGAAGGCTAACCCCTTTGAAATTTTCGAAAAATGCGCCCAGAATTCCGAAAAGGCTAACCCCTTTGAAAATTTCGAAAAATGCGCCTATAATTCCGAGAAGGCTAACCCTGTTGAAAATTTCGAGAAATGCGCCCAGAATTCCGAGAAGACTAACCCCTTTGAAAATTTCGAAAAATGCGCCCAGAATTCCGAGAAGGCTAACCCCTTTGAAAATTTCGAAATATGCGCAGAGAACTCCGAGAAGGCTAACACCTTTGAAAATTTCGAAAAATGCGCCCAGAATTCCGAGAAGGCTAACGCCTTTGAAAATTTCGAAAATTGCGCCCAGAATTCCGAGAAGGCTTTGAAAATTACGAAAAATGCGCCAAGAATTCCGAGAATGCTAACCCCTTTGAAAATTTCGAAAAATGCGCCCAGAATTCCGAAAAGACTAACCCCTTTGAAAATTTCGAGAAGGCTAACCCCTATGAAAATTTTGAAAAATGCGCCCAGAATTCCGAGAAGGCTAACCCCTTTGAAAATTTCGAAAAATGCGCCCAGAATTCCGAGAAGGCTAACCCCTTTGAAAATTTCGAAAAATGCGCCCAGAATTCCGAGAAGGCTAACCCCTTTGAAAATTTCGAAAAATGCGCCCAGAATTCCGAGAAGGCTAACCCCTTTGAAAATTTCGAAAAATGCGCAGAGAACTCCGAGAAGGCTAACCCCTTTGAAAATTTCGAAAAATGCGCCCAGAATTCCGAGAAGGCTAACGCCTTTGAAAATTTCGAAAATTGCGCCCAGAATTCCGAGAAGGCTTTGAAAATTACGAAAAATGCGCCCAGAATTCCGAGAAGGCTAACCCCTCTGAAAATTTCGAAAATGCGCCCAGAATTCCGAGAAGGCTAACCCCTTTGAAAATTTCGAAAAATGCGCCCAGAATTCCGAAAAGGCTATCCCCTTTGAAAATTTCGAAAAATGCGCCCAGAATTCCGAGAAGGCTAACCCCTTTGAAATTTTCGAAAAATGCGCCCAGAATTCCGAAAAGGCTAACCCCTTTGAAAATTTCGAAAAATGCGCCTATAATTCCGAGAAGGCTAACCCTGTTGAAAATTTCGAGAAATGCGCCCAGAATTCCGAGAAGACTAACCCCTTTGAAAATTTCGAAAAATGCGCCCAAAATTCCGAGAAGGCTAACCCCTTTGAAAATTTTGAAAAATGCGCCCAGAATTCGGAGAAGGCTAACCCCTTTGAAAATTTCGAAAAATGCGCCCTGAATTCCGAGAAGGCTAGCCCCTTTTAAAATTTCGAAAAATGCGCCCAGAATTCCGAGAAGGCTAACCCCTTTGAAAATTACGAAAAATGCGCCCAGAATTCCGAGAAGGCTAACCCCTTTGAAAATTTCGAAAAATGCGCACAGAATTCAGAGAAGGCTAACCCCTTTGAAAATTTCGAAAAATGCGCCCAGAATTCCGAGAAGGCTAACCCCTTTGAAAATTTCGAAAAATGCGCCCAGAATTCCGAGAAGGCTAACCCCTTTGAAAATTTCGAAAAATGCGCAGAGAACTCCGAGAAGGCTAACCCCTTTGAAAATTTCGAAAAATGCGCCCAGAATTCCGAGAAGGCTAACCCCTTTGAAAATTTCGAAAATTGCGCCCAGAATTCCGAGAAGGCTTTGAAAATTACGAAAAATGCGCCCAGAATTCCGAGAAGGCTAACCCCTCTGAAAATTTCGAAAATGCGCCCAGAATTCCGAGAAGGCTAACCCCTTTGAAAATTTCGAAAAATGCGCCCAGAATTCCGAAAAGGCTATCCCCTTTGAAAATTTCGAAAAATGCGCCCAGAATTCCGAGAAGGCTAACCCGTTTGAAATTTTCGAAAAATGCGCCCAGAATTCCGAAAAGGCTAACCCCTTTGAAAATTTCGAAAAATGCGCCTATAATTCCGAGAAGGCTAACCCCTTTGAAAATTTCGAGAAATGCGCCCAGAATTCCGAGAAGGCTAACCCCTTTGAAAATTTCGAAAAATGCGCCCTGAATTCCGAGAAGGCTAACCCCTTTGAAAATTTCGAAAAATGCGCCCAGAATTCCGAGAAGACTAACCCCTTTGAAAGTTTCGAAAAAATCGCACAGAATTCAGAGAAGGCTAACCCCTTTGAAAATTTCGAAAAAGGTGCCCAGAATCCCGAGAAGGCTAACCCCTTTGAAAATTTTGAAAAATGCGCCCAGAATTCCGAGAAGGCTAACCCCTTTGAAAATTTCGAAAAATGCGCCCAGAATTCCGAGAAGGCTAACCCCTTTGAAAATTTCGAAAAATGCTCCCTGAATTCCGAGAAGGCTAGCCCCTTTTAAAATTTCGAAACATGCGCCCAGAATTCCGAGAAGGCTAACCCCTTTGAAAATTACGAAAAATGCGCCCAGAATTCCGAGAAGGCTAACCCCTTTGAAAATTTCGAAAAATGCGCACAGAATTCAGAGAAGGCTAACCCCTTTGAAAATTTCGAAAAATGCGCCCAGAATTCCGAGAAGGCTAACCCCTTTGAAAATTTCGAAAAATGCGCCCAGAATTCCGAAAAGGCTAAACCCTTTGAAAATATCGAAAAATGCGCCCAGCATTCCGAGAAGTTAAAGCGACAAAAAATTAATTAATTAAAAAAATTGCCCTCCCCTAGAAAATATCATATGGGTGCCCTTGTCGACAGCCAATTGGGTTGAGGATGAGCAATGAAGTTTGGGGGGGGGGTGAGTCATGACGTTTGGGGGGGTGGGCACCCCTGTAAAATGTTATATTAAACTTGTATAATAGCATTACAGCACTGTACCAGTTCTTCGTGATTTGTTTCCTACACACACTTGCTTACTGTCATCCTCACTCTCGTCGTTTTTTACTTTATAATAAGTCTTTCCAGAGGGAAATAATTTACATGAAGCACTTTGCCTAAGAACGGTACATCACATGGCCTCGCTTCTCCACTATTTTCAGTAACACAATCGGCATTTACACTATTTGCAGATATTGTGCATTCATTTGTGACATGTCTATAGATCGTCCCAGCCTTAAAAGACAGTATTGAGTTAAATGTAGTATTTGCATCTCACTTGCACTCGTACGTTCTGCAATTAGCTTCGTCCTTTTCTATCCCGACAATGTTGCCATTTTCCAAAGTGATAAATGTAATAATGTGATTGCGTGGTCTGATAGGGAATTTTCCGCCCTTTCTAATGATGTCAATTGTAAAGCTATAAATAATTAATATGAGGCCTATTTTTCATAATTACGTTATTTTGGCGGAAGTCAATATTTTTGCACATTAATAACTTACCACGCGATAGACAGAAAACTAATAATCAAAACAAGTAAAGATTTTTTCTTGAACTGCCTGATGGTGAAAGAAAGTACTCCCTTTCCGTCGGCAATAAATTTTACATAAGAAGAAAGCTATATATTTTTTTATTAAGTGCTACCTGAAAATTCTCGGACGGCAACACAGAAAAGTTAGGCAGTGAGTAACATACTTTGGTATTGACTTTACGTTGGTGACTAAGCGAGAAGAAATGTTTATAGATGTCTGAAAAAGTATTTAAAACAAACCAGAGCTCTCTATCATGTAACATTAATAAATTATCACAGTTTTCCCGAGCTCAGCATTCTCGCGCTCATGACTTGGTTGCTTTGAGATTTTGTGTACTCAGATGTTTCTAAGACTATCGTGTCTTCTTCAGAGCTCATTGTTATATAGTAGCTGTGTAGTGAAGTTTAACTTTGATGTGAAGTGGTTCTTGTGTTTTTTAAATTAAATTTTATATTAATTATGAATAGAGCAACTAGAAATCTTAGTGTTGACAAATTGCGCAGTAAAGAGCGAATTATAGTATTAAATATACTTAATTATTTCTTGAAGAAAATGAACGTTACCCAGGCAATTAAAGAGATAGCAGAAGCTACCGGGTGTCCAGAGAGTTTACTGTATAGAATAAGAAAAGAAAAGAAAAAACGAAAGGCCCTCTGAGAAGGAATAATACTACTCCCTGAAGATAGTGAACAGGCCTAAAGGCATGTAATGTATTTTAACTATTACTTCCCTTTATAATTATATTCTTGAAAATTATAACACAATAATAGTAATAATAATATCAATAATAATAATCATGGTAATAATAATAATGATGAAAAATAATATTATCGAAATGAAATTTAATATTAAATTTAACATTTACAAATTATTAGCTTAAAGGACCCGGCGTCACCTGGTTTTGTATTTTACTTGTACTTCGAAGTCAATTTTGGAGGAAGCCCCTTTAATTTCCAAAATTTAGGCCCTAGAGAAAGCACAACTTGTCACACTCAAGGACCCTATTACTTCTAAAGACCATGGAGGGTGGGGTTGAGGTAAGAAGAGACAGAAATTCCTATTAGTCTTTCTTTTCTGTGTGTCAAGTCGTAAAATGAGCCAATAGAATGTAGATTTAAACGTCATTTAATAGGGATTAAAACATTTAAGGGACTTTTTTTCCCCAAATTTAGTTTTACCTAAGTTTTTCTCCTGGTTCTGTTAGCTCTGTGTAAAGTCTGGCAAAAATTGATCAGAGAATTTAGATTTAAATAACATTTATATAATAGGGGTTGCAACATTTAAGGAGTGGTTTCATCCAAATAAACTTTGGTTAAAAATTTCTCTTGATTCTATAGGTTCTTGGTATAAAGTCTGATAAAATTGGTCAAAGGATGTAGATAAATTTATATCACAAAATAGGGGTGAAAGATCTAAAGTGTGGTTTGTTCCAAAATTAGTTTTCCTACCATTTTCTCCTGATTCTATACGTTCTGTGTACAAAGTCTGTTAAAAACACGTCAAGAATGTAGATCTAAATTTTGGTGGTGTAATAGGGGTAGAAACATTTAAAGGGTGGCTTCTTCCAAAATTAACTTCGCCTAATTTTTCTCTTGTTTTTATAGGGTCTGTGTGTAAAGTTTGGTAAAAATCGTTCAAACAATGTAGACTAGTAAAAAGATCACAAAGTAGGGATTGAAAATTTCGCAAGGGGTGTTTTTTTTTCGAGAATGATTGTCTCGTAGAATTTTTACTTGATTCCACAGGGTACATGTGTAACATTTTGTAGACATTGGTCAGAAAATGTAGATTTGTGGGCCTATAGAGAAAATATTACTCATGGGGGTTGAAAATAAGGGAAGAAGGGTGTGCCGTCGTTCTATCTGCAGGGCATGATTTACATTAATTATTGTGTACAAGAAACAAATTTCGATGTTTTCACGAGGTTTAAGAGCTTTTTCACATCATGTGCCGGGCCTTGTGATGTGAGTAGATCTGGCATCAGTGCGCTGCATAAGACTAATACTGTTTTTTAAGGTTGGGACGGTCTACAGATTTTGTTTTACTGCATCCATTTTTCGCGATTGGTAGTTAAACTTCTCAACTCAGAAATAAACATTGGAAAAAAACGCAACGCGATTCGCGTGCTTAGCAAGTTGGCCACAACACTTAACTTCCCTTCTACGCTAAGAGCGCGATATTCGACAGTGGCAGCTATCAGGCCCGACGAGAGGGAGGGGAAGCGGGGCCCGGCCGTCCAGGTTTTATTTTATACTTTCTAAATTTACTCTAAAATAAAATTGGGTATAAGTCAATAAACAGCTTATGTTCTATGTGTTTATTTTATCTGCATTGTCCTGTCGTATAACGGTGACATGGAACTATCAGTTAATCAGAAACGGATTACTCTTGAAGAAAAATTGTTATTTCTGAAAAGTAGAAGCACATATCCTTTTGGACTCAACACTAGGCCTCACTAACGTTAGGCATTTTAAATCAAAATTTTCAGAAGATTAAACTTGTACATACAGATAAAATTGTTCCTAATTAGAACATTTTAATATATTTTCCAGTTTCCTGCCAGGCATCAGTTAACCGATTTGGTCCGAAATCAATAGGCTTCATCCCATGGGCGTTACAAATGGTATACAAAGTTTTATGAAAATCCGATAAAGCATATTTGAGTTTTCCCGCTTACAGACACACGGACAGACAGACCAACCGTCCTGTCTACCATACAATCTCATAAAGTACCGGTACCATTCTGGCACTTAATAATTATGTAATATCATTACATAATCTTTTTACTTCCTCTGCCTGTACCATAGGTACTATAGGTAGAGGAAGTATTGTTTTCGACCCCCAAATTCGAAGTTGAGTTTTTGACATATATACACGTTTCAAGGCCCCCTGAATCCAAAAATACTATTTTTGGAAACATGTCTGTGTGTCAGTGTGTCTGTGTGTCTGTGTGGAATATCTGTGAACAAGCTAGCTCCAAAACGGAAAATCGTATGAAAACAAAATTTCGTATTTGGGTCAGGTACCTTCTGAAGATGTGAGGATAAGATTGGCGACTATTTTCTCTTATTTTTAAGGGGACTTTACATGAAGAAATTTTCGTTTTTCGCGATTTTCTCGAAAACGGCTCTAACGATTTTCTTTAAATTTTGCACAAGTGTAGCTTATAGTGAGAGCTAAAACTTTTATTTGAAACTTTTTTCGAAAAAATTCTCTGAAGGCAGTTACAAGCCACCTACTGTTCACCCACTGTTTGTAAAAAGTTTGTGTTGTGTGGTGAACAATTGAAAACACACTCTTTCACGGCCTCTTATTCTATATAAGAATTAAGTGAGAAAGACATATTGGAGGGAATTATTCGATAAAGTTCGGAAATTATTCTTAACGACGGAAGTTTCAATAAATGTCTGCAGTCACTTGTTTTTGTTTCCTATATAGTCTGCACTTTTTTTAGTCGCATCTTTTTCAGAGAAGAGGTTATCAGGTATTTATCGTATAATTAGCGTTAAATTGTGTCTTGTGTTTCTGTACAAGGATAGGCCTATGTGAATACTATTAACTTTTATTTGGGCAGAGGAAGTTATGTGACTTTCACATCAGATTTTTGTTGCATACATTATAAAGGGCGAGTTGGGTAGTGAATTCCAGAAGCCTTGTAATATAGAGAACCTATCTGGAAGTTGGCCAAGAATTGCGTATTATGGTCTCCTGACAAAATCTGTCTGGCAAGACAACTTCCAGATAAGCAAGCAGGAGGATGGAGTGACTGACAAAGTACCAACTGCTAGTTAGGGAATCTTTGTTGAAACAAGATGGCAGGACTCCGAACCTTAGTGGCCACCTGAATATCAGAATTGATGCTGGAAGATTTAATTTACACAAAAATGTTATTTTAGGCTCACATATGAATGGAATAGAATTGCACAAATCGATTAATGCACTTAAAACGATGTGTTATTATGTAATTTAATTGTACGAATACAAATCCGAGCTGCCGCACCTAGCAGAGGACTACCGAACTACAACAAACACACCTCTCTGCTTAACAAGGTAAGGACCATTTTACAAATTTTTACTGCGTTCTTGCCGGTAGCAGTTCAGCGGTGGTATTACAAGGCATCTTCCAGTTAAGCTATCTGGAAGTCATGTATAGGGAGGAATTGTTGGCAGGTGGTAATACAGGCCCTTAGGTTCATATATTTTCCTAATCAACCTGTTTTCGAACACTCTCAGATTATGCTCTTCCCAAAGAGAAAGTGACCATGTCTCACATCTATATAATATAAATGGCAGGATAATTGTCTTATAAATTTTTTATTTTAGATTTCTGGACCGAAGATGAGAAGATGAAAATTTCTGAACTGCATAAAAAGAAGCATTTCCTGACTTCAGCGAAATTTAACTTCTATCTTAATATTATTTGTATCACTAATTATTGCTCTCAGATATTTTAATTTCTCTACTTATTCAAATGATTTACCGGCTATTCTAATATTTTGTAGCGCATCATATTGACGTTTCATGACCATATACTTACTTATACATGTCCGACATTCCTGCAGGCATTGAAGACTTTCTGCATTTCTCTCAATTGTGTTTATGTCATTGTCCAAAAGACAACCATCATCAACATTGAACTTTTACTCTATTAATTTTTTATCTCTGCTTTTATGCAGTTTTTTTCAGTGATGAATATATCGTATGTCAGTAGCAGTGAAAAGATTAAATGGCGAAAGGATATGAACTGAAGCGAAAGCATCAGTAGTATCCTACAGAATTCCTCAGGGTGTATAAATTCACTTCAAAATAAAATATGACAGGTGGAATAATCATGTTTTGAATCAACTCACCTCATATACTTGTTTAAGTCATCATGCACTCTAACAATTTTACAATTCAACATTTTTATTACTTCATTCTACAATTTACATGAGATGTTGGCATGGAATGTTATATACAAGTAAAACAATTCCTTCTGGACATTACATACATAATTTACACATCTTACAGTAATACTTGAACTATGAGTACTCTTCTTTAATGAAGTTAGTACGGTGATGAATGATGGAAATTTTTCTTTACTGTATATATAAGCTTCCATTATAATGGAAGGCACATGATGAAACACCCACAAGATAAAACATTATCTACATCAATAACAAGACATCTTTTTTGGGATGTAAGCCATGTCAATAAGTGTTTACTTCCAAAAGTGTCATTCTCAGCTGTGAGAAACTTCTTCAGTAGTAACTTTTCATACGGCACTTTTTTTTTTTCAGATTGAGAAATGTGAAAAGCTACCACTGAAAAAGTTTCCTGCAGCTGGGAATAAAACGTTTGGAAATTAACACTTATTAGCATGTCTTATATCCTGAAAAAGATGTCTGTTATTGAAGATGCTGGCCAAGAAAGCCTAAGATATATTATTATCTACATCATTTACAACAATAATGGAAAACTGATTTCCCTGCAAAAAAGAAAACAAAAGTTACCCCATACAAAAATACCATAAGTACAGTTGAGTAAAAGAAAAGTCTACATGAATGGAAGCTGGTTACTTTTCAACAAAACTTGTCAAGAAAAGTATCATTCCACAAGAGTTTTATTCCATTTCATTAAAAGTTCTACTCCATATTGGATAGTAAAGAGCTTATAAAATGAAGAGAAGTAAAAAAATGACATAACCACCACAAGAATACTGTTACTGCATATATTATAGCTACTATTCACATGGACTACCTTGGTAGAGGATAGAATCAAATGAAAAATAGGGGCTGTATTTGTGCACATCAGGAATGTGACATTTGAACTTCCTTAATACAAACAGAATCATACTGAAGAAGTTCGTGACTCCAATTAAAGTACGAACAGTTAACAGATGCCCAACCCCTGTCTAATTAACAATAATACTATTGTCTGCAAGAATATGATAAATAGGAATTGGCGTCTTTACACTTTTGTGTCCACCATATCCACGTTAATCTTATAATATACATAAGGGTAGTACTCTGACTGGCCAAAACCCAAACCAGGAATGTCCACACTCTGAAACAGAAGGAAACAAAACTCATTAGATGACCTAAGCAATTAAACCTCCCTAGAGATTATTTAAGTGCCGACCAGTATATTTCTTTGATAAACCCCCTACAGACGGTTCTTATCACATGACCAACCCTCCAATTTGCAGAGTTGCAATATACAAACATTCACCGTCTCTTTCTAAATTAGCTACTTTCTCTAACCAAACACATGCAGTGTAACAGGAATGAAAATCCTTGAGGTAAGAAGCATGAAAACTCTTGGAAATAATCTGTGTTACATTTGAGAAAGTGTAACTTTGTCTACCCTAAGCTTGGACTAAATAACTTGCTCACTTCAATTTCTGATATAGGATAACAGGCCATACTGCATAGAGTGCAAATTTAGTAGTTCAGCCTGCAACTGTTTCACGGACTGACCAGACCACCCACGACATTTCGACTCCTAAAGACAAGCAGAAAGCATTACACCGGTGACTATTCAGGATTTATTACGCCAAAACGACATATTGCATAATAAAACAAATTACACCTTTAGAAGGAGGACATTAAGACCTACAAGATGACATATTACAGTTCATTTCGCTATTTAATTGAATTACCCTTTGATATCAAAATCTATTTACACACAGTAATAATTACCCGATATAGGTCAGACTTATATCAAAATACTTCTAAAATTAAGGACAACATTTTTATGGCCATTAAAGGACAACAGGACTTATATTATATGACTTATTGATTGATTTATCTTAAACAGGAAATGGGACGAACCATACTCCCGTCTAACTGTCTCCAGACGTAACACATCACTTTTGACAGGTTGCGTTAGAAGAACACAGCATCTTTTAACTGTGAAATGCTGAAAAGGAAGCTTTAGATACAAATTTGAGTGGACCAGTAAGAACTCATGTGTGATCGAAAAGGGCATATAGGAAGTATAATTAGCCAATAGAAAAACAGAAGAGTAGGGAAAAACTTCGTTACGAGAGCAGCATTTGGAAAGAAATGAAATAAACTAAGACGTCTTGCATCACGGAACGTCGTAGGGAGAGGATGTGTATTTTATCCGCGCTATAAAAATAAGATTATTAGAAATATTAGCAAATCCGATGTATATTTTATTAGCAGCGCGTTAGTCTAGTGAAGAAGTACTTTAAAGTGACAGTAAATTGAGTATAAGTCTTGCATCACGGAACGTCGTAGGGAGAGGATGTGTATTTTATCCGCGCTATAAAAATAAGATTATTAGAAATATTAGCAAGTCCGACGTATATTTTATTAGCAGCGCGTTAGTCTAGTGAAGAAGTACTTTAAAGTGACAGTAAATTGAGTATAAGTCTTGCATCACTGAGAGTCGTAGGAAGAAGACGTATATTTTATCCGTGCTATAAAAATAAGATTTTTATAAGTATTAGCAAGTTCGACGCATATTTGATTTAGAAGCGCGTAAGTAGAGTGAAGAAGTAGATTGTAGTAGAAGCGCGTAAATTGTGAAGGACAGTATTTTTCAAGTGATTATTAATTAAAGATATTTTATCCGCGCTATATAAGTAAGATTTTATACATGTAAGAAAAGACTAACATTGAAAGTAGCCAGTAAATTTGATTGAAATGCGCCGTAGGACATATCATATATATATATTGACATTCTGTGCAACACACGTTTAAAGCCTCCTATCAAAATTAAAATAAATCAGAGAACATTAAATATTTGGATTAATAGAAAGATCTTGTGTTGTTTCTCGTAATCTCCTTTAATTCGAAATTAACCACGGAGATAAGACGATCGTCTCTACTGACTGACTAACCAGGCAAAATCAACCACCTCTGGCGATTCGGAACTGGTCCACAATATAAATCTATCTGTTTATTAACAGGTTGGCGCCCGTGGACCGGTGAATTTGTCTTTACAAACCGAATTGCTGGGGAGGAGTTTTCTTTGTGATTAAGACCGCAACGAAGACTGAGGCAGGTGTGGGGAACAAACATCCCCAAATCAGCCGCACGTGACGTCCCAACTGGGGCAGAATTTTTCGAATTAAAGGCAAATTTTACGAACTTTTCATCAACAATTTAAAGACAGTAAAGAATTTTAGAAAACAACACTTCAAAATTTTTTCAAGTTGGACATTGAAATTGCATGAAGACATATTTATTTGGACAGTTATACCGAGAAACCGAACAAGAATAATATAATACGTGTGTTAGAGAGAATTAGGCAGGCATTCTTGGATTAGAACGAGAGCAACAGCTGGCTGACCGACTGAAGGAAGGAAGCAGGACAGCAGGACTCCATCACTACCTCCGAAGGGATACAAAGGTATTGTTTAGGAAATCTTTTCATGTAGAAAATTCAGGGTTCGCCATTTAAGTGTCCGGAGTAAAATTTATGAAGTTACGCAATAGTAAGATAATAAAGAAAATGGACGCTGAGAAAACTGAAGCCTCTGTTTCAAAAGAGATTCCTTGTGCAGAGCCAATTAATGAACAAAACATAAATATGGATGATAATAGGAATGCGACTAATGATATTTTGCCGGAATTTCATAATGTAGTAGCATGTGAAAGTGAAGTGATTCCCACTAGTACAAATCAGAGTAACAATACTGATATGAATTTATTGAGTAACACAATTTTGACACAAGTAGGAGCAATAATGGCTCAAATGACTGCTCAATTGTCTGACATAACCACTCAAATGAGCACACAATCTGAACAAGTGAAAACACAGTTAAATGCACAATCTGAACAAATGAAGACACAGTTAAATGCACAAAGTGAACAATTGAAAACGCAATTAACTACTCAAGCCGAACAGTTGAAAACAGAATTGAACACTCAGTTAACTGAACAAGGGAACAAATTGAAAGAAACTATAGAAAAGCAAAGAACTGAGGTAGAAAATAAATTGAAAGAATTAGATTCTAGGGTCACAACTCAAATTGCCAATTCAGAAAGTGTTTTATCCGGTCAGGTTGATTCCGTCTGAGGGCAGGTAAGTGAGATTCAGCGTGTAACTGTGAATATGCAATCGGAAATAGACCGATTGAGACAGCAGGTACGAGACCATGAAGTGTCTATTGAAAATAGGGAAAACCCACATGTAAACACCCCTGTTACCAACTCTACTACCTCTCTCCCCGTGAATAATTTTCAACTACCTATTTCGCAGGAACTTCCCGCTCCATTATTCAGATCCCATAACGGATTGAACTTACCTTCCACTAGTGGAAATAATTCAATGCAGGATATAAATACATCAAATAATGTGAATAATTACGCACTGAGTA
This sequence comes from Ectobius pallidus, assembly GCA_964059195.1. Taxonomy (NCBI): domain Eukaryota; kingdom Metazoa; phylum Arthropoda; class Insecta; order Blattodea; family Ectobiidae; genus Ectobius; species Ectobius pallidus. The sequence continues at coordinate 63,295,200 of CAXKWD010000003.1, read as the reverse complement.
ATAATGATTTACCATTACCCGTCTTTGAAGACTCACAAAAGACAAATCCTGTTAGATATTTAAGTGATTTAAAGACTTATTTTCGGTTACGAAATGTACCAGAAAACCTCAAAATGGTTTTAATTTCTCGATCCCTACAGAAGTCAGCACTTAGATGGTTTCATGTTATAAATGATACTCAAAACTTAGATATGCAAAGCTTCGAGGAGGCCTTTTTGCAAGAGTATTGGTCGAAGTCAACACAGGAACGTATAAGAAATCTTGTTTTTTATGGTAAATATGACCGTAGTTGTGGAATGAATTACTTAGAATATTTTATTTCCTTGTGTGATCAAAAACAACTCCTGATTCCAAAGATTGATGAGCAAAGTTTCATTCAAGCCCTCTGTCTTCATTTTCCAACCTCAATAAGAAATAGTTTGATAGTAGCATCTCCACAAAATACCAGCGATATGTTACGATTATTGAAATCCTTGCAGGAGGTACCCAGTCAACCAATAAGAGTAGGACAAAATCCTCAGGTGCGAGAGGCAAATAATCAGAAAAAGACCATAAATTATGTGCATACTGGACCAGAGAATTTTGAAAGTGAGGTCGGGACACCGGAAAATAATAGTAATCAAATGCAAAATAAAAGGAAGGAAAATTTCCATTCGCCAAGTTCACAGCGAAGAAGCCCGGAGCCCTATTGGCAAAATTATGACTATCAGAGAGGCACACGAAATCCATTCTGGAGAAATGGAGGCAATAGGACTGCTAATAATAATAGTAACTATTCCCGATACAGGCCTTACCCTAATAATAATCAGCAGTAACAGAGATCCTACGGACGAGGCAGAAACTCGTATGGTAATTATTCGCGAGGCAGGAATTTTCCGAATAATCGTGGTATTATCGGAGCCATTTAAATCAGGGATATTTCCGTCCTCAATTTCGTGGTCGTGTATTGAATAACCGATACATAAGAAATGAGAGCAATAACAGGTTCCCCATGCCGAAGCAGAAAATCGTCCCAGACCCCCTAATGAGAGAAATAGTAGAACGACGAGTAGGCCAAACACTCCACCAGCTGACGTAGCTTTAAACGCTTAAGGGCTTTTGTAATACCTCCAACCGGAAGCCCTGCGTCTATTTGCAATTCTGGAGGAAATATAAACTCATCTGAAGCCTGTATAAATGATCACCATACAAATGTAAATAATACAAATGACACAAACAGGATAGGAGTTCCCATTGTAAATATGAACCCACATATCACTCCTACCCCAACAATGAACACAATAAGTGACATTTCGTCTGAGAAAAACAATAAAAACAATCAGTTGATACATGACAATACCACAACACCAACACCAGAAAACCATGCACAACTCAGTAGCGATGAACCACAGGCAAATAGGAAGTTACAAGCAATAGTAAATTTCCGTAATAATTCTTTGGAATTTATAAATGAGCAGGAAATAGAAACTGTAATACCTTTTAACGCACCAGAAACAGTTGAAAGAGAGAATTCCCCTGATATTGGAGAAGAAAGCTTTTTTGTTAAATATCTTCAAGCTGGACCTCATCCCCTTGTAAGAATTAGACCCGGCACTTCAGACACAGCTGACCGCACAGCAGGTAGCCTCACACCACAGATAAACTCTATGCAAGAGGAACTTGACCCCGATCTTCCTCCACACGAAACAGTAAACACAAATAACTTTAGACTTGTAAATACACAACCACCATTCAGAAGTACAGGAAATTTTGTTCAAGACTTCGATACTGATGAAGATGAATTAGAATTCATATGCATATAAAATTACATTTTATTTTGATCTTCACATTCCCTGGTTCAATGTAAATAAACAAACCTTATAAGCCTAAACACACCATGGTACAAACTTACAAATCAGAGGAATATCGAAACAGAATTGTTGATGGATAGCAGGGAACCCCTTAATTAATTATCTCAGGGAAAATAACGGCAGAGGAGGTATAAAAAAAAATGATGACGGAATGGATTGACAAAAAGGACTTCTCGGATGAGTAAAATAATTATAGTGTGATTTCTTCGTGATTAGTGCCTTGTTCCAACATATGTTGTCAAAGGGACACATATGAATACTAAAATCCTACGGTTGAGTAATGACGCCTTAATGTAGTGAATAATAGGAAATGGACTGATGACAATGGTTATTACATAAGATGTAGATCATTGCAAACACTACATAACTAGATGGTACATCGAGATTTGCTCTGTCCTCTAGGAATTTGTACATAGTTAGCTATAAGTTGTAAATAGATTGGCTAATTCCCGTATTGAATTGAAATGTTGAGGGGAAAAAGGCATTAATTTCGGCTAATTAATCACACAATTATTTGATTTAGGTTAAGTTTTAACTCACACTAATAAGATGTAAAAAAAAAAAAAAAAAAAAAAAAAAAAAAAAAAAAAAAAAAAAAAAATTATAAGCCTCACACATTTTGGAAAAGTTAAAAGATAAAAGAAAACACATTTTATGACCCAAGTATATTTTGCCTGATTTTATAAAATTTCAAAAGTATAAATAATTATTTTATACTATTTGTATATCTAAGGAATTTCTTCTAACAGCTGACCAATCTGACAGGAAATATGAGAAAGTGAAATGTAAAAGGAAAATGAAGGTATAAAAATGTATGAATATAAGGTAAAGTGTATGGGAAAATAAACATATATCCATATGAAATGGCAGGAAATAAGAATTATTAAGTAGCCAGATGTGAAAACAAGAAGGTAGAAAGAAAATGATATAATGAGTGAAGAATTAAATTATGTAGATTGGCGAATGCACAAAGTTGTGAAGGAATCCTCTTTTGAAATTGTAAAGGAACAAGATACATGAAAATTTAGTCTAAACTTACCTAACCACTGCATAGAAAATCGAAGTATGAAGAATTATTGTGACCAGTGTTAATAAAACGGTGTTAAAGAAGGCAAAGTGAAGAAAGATAAAATGTGAAATATTACAATATGTTAAGGGTTATAAATTGAATAATGTATGTTTAACAGAAATTGAAGGACACGTGAGGACAGTCATCATATATTCAATTGAAGTGTGGAATTCTACAACAAGGTATTGTTCATATTATTTTGTAATTGTTTTGGAATTTATGTGTTTTATTTTTAAATGTGGAACTAGGCGATATACGAATGTTGCACAGAGGAAACAATTAATGAAAAATGAATTAAAAGGATATTTAAAAGAAAAATGCGATATAATGAATTAAAAGGATATTTGAAAGAAAGAGGTGATATAATAGAGAAAGCGATTAAGTGAGAAAATTGGCTAAATTTAATAATTTTGATGAAGAGAAGCTAGGACATAGGAGAATTTGAAAGTGAGGGTATCAAAAGTTTTAAAATCATGCATTACTAGTCACCATGAATGTTTACTACCAATTACCTGATTATTAAATCTTTTAATACGGACATTTGCAACTGTTTCACGGACTGACCAGACCACCCACGACATTTCGACTCCTAAAGACAAGCAGAAAGCATTACACCGGTGACTATTCAGGATTTATTACGCCAAAACAACATATTGCATAATAAAACAAATTACACCTTTAGAAGGAGGACATTAAGACCTACAAGATGACATATTACAGTTCATTTCGCTATTTAATTGAATTACCCTTTGATATCAAAATCTATTTATACACAGTAATAATTACCCGATATAGGTCAGACTTATATCAAAATACTTCTAAAATTAAGGACAACATTTTTATGGCAATTAAAGGACAACCGGACTTATATTATATGACTTATTGATTGATTTATCTTAAACAGGAAATGGGACAAACCATACTCCCGTCTAACTGTCTCCAGACGTAACACATCACTTTTGACAGGTTGCGTTAGAAGAACACAGCATCTTTTAACTGTGAAATGCTGAAAAGGAAGCTTTAGATACAAATATGAGTGGACCAGTAAGAACTCATGTGTGATCAAAAAGGGCATATAGGAAGTATAATTAGCCAATAGAAAAACAGAAGAGTAGGGAAAAACTTCGTTACGAGAGCAGCATTTGGAAAGAAATGAAATAAACTAAGACGTCTTGCATCACGGAACGTCGTAGGGAGAGGATGTGTATTTTATCCGCGCTATAAAAATAAGATTATTAGAAATATTAGCAAGTCCGACGTATATTTTATTAGCAGCGCGTTAGTCTAGTGAAGAAGTACTTTAAAGTGACAGTAAATTGAGTATAAGTCTTGCATCACGGAACGTCGTAGGGAGAGGATGTGTATTTTATCCGCGCTATAAAAATAAGATTATTAGAAATATTAGCAAGTCCGACGTATATTTTATTAGCAGCGCGTTAGTCTAGTGAAGAAGTACTTTAAAGTGACAGTAAATTGAGTATAAGTCTTGCATCACTGAGAGTCGTAGGAAGAAGACGTATATTTTATCCGCGCTATAAAAATAAGATTTTTATAAGTATTAGCAAGTTCGACGCATATTTGATTTAGAAGCGCGTAAGTAGAGTGAAGAAGTAGATTGTAGTAGAAGCGCGTAAATTGTGAAGGACAGTATTTTTCAAGTGATTATTAATTAAAGATATTTTATCCGCGCTATATAAGTAAGATTTTATACACGTAAGAAAAGACTAACATTGAAAGTAGCCAGTAAATTTGATTGAAGTGCACCGTAGGACATATCATATATACCTTATATATTGACATTCTGTGCAACACACGTTTAAAGCCTCCTATCAAAATTAAAATAAATCAGAGAACATTAAATATTTGGATTAATAGAAAGATCTTGTGTTGTTTCTCGTATTCTCCTTTAATTCGAAATTAACCACGGAGATAAGACGATCGTCTCTACTGACTGACTAACTAGGCAAAATCAACCACCTCTGGCGATTCGGAACTGGTCCACAATATAAATCTATCTGTTTATTAACAGGTTGGCGCCCGTGGACCGGTGAATTTGTCTTTACAAACCGAATTGCTGGGGAGCAGTTTTCTTTGTGATTAAGACCGCAACGAAGACTGAGGCAGGTGTGGGGAACAAACATCCCCAAATCAGCCGCAAGCCTCGCGTAAAGAAATACCATTCCCCATACAAGACATAAAGCCTGAGACTGAATGAACGATGGTGGCTTATAACTATCGATCAGAGAATTTTTTGTGAAAAAATAATTCAAATAAATGTTTAGCTCTTAGTATAAGAACCTCGCACCCAAAATTTCAAAACTCTGTTTTTCTATGATTTTGCACTCTCAAGCTATGTTGTTCACTGACAGACAAATACAGTACTCGCCCTCAAATTGAAAGCATGGACGACGTCACAGACAGATGCGGCGGGAATTTGAATGCAAGTGAAATGTGCTGAGATGAAAACATTGAAGTTATTATGCTAACATCCATGCGAATAACTAAAGCGCGTGGAGCCACAGACTATATTTTCATGGAAGACTTTAGCACTCCGTGCATGCACACTGCCAACATGTTCAAACTGTAACGGTCGCAAAGCTCTCAGATTCCAGGCAATCTCTGTACACAAAACAAGTATTTATTCTGAAAAATGAATTTCATGGTCAAGTACAATATTTCCTCTACCTATAGTACCTATGGTACATAAAGAAAAAATTAGGATGTTCGAGGGTGAGGGAAGGAGTGCATACGAAGGGTCTATTAGCAAACCCGGCAATCTGTTTTGATAAAAAGATAAAGATACCAACTTCTAATGAAAGTTTAATGTATTTCCTGGTACATATTTAGTGTATGTATTGCAAATCTGAAAATCTGAGTTTCTCCCTTACGTGAGAAGTTGGATTTATAACACATACTCTAAATATGTAGCAGGAAATGCATTAAACTTTCATTAGAAGTTAGCATCTCTATCTTTTTTCAGAATGGAGATTGTCAAGTTTGCTAATAGACCCCTCATATCATTAGTCACAACGAGAGACCTTGTATCTCAGAAATGGCCAGTTTTCAGGAGACAGAAAATATGTTTTTAATCACTACTTCATATGATAATATCTGACTTCTGAGTCAACACTACAATCAACTCTATAGTTGCCAAAATGAATTTACTGTTCGCATATGAGGCTTCACCAGAAACACAAGGTTGTTTTTATCAATATTTCACAATTTTAACCTAAAAATGACCTTTTTGGAGATACGAGGTCTCTCTTTTTAATTGATGATATTCAATTGTTCAGTTGGCTATAACTCCATTAGATGGAGTCTAGCTGAAGATGAATGGGATTACCCTTTGAAACTGCAGTCCAGGCTAGAGTCAATTTTAGTGAAGTTAGTGTGTCAAATTCCATTATTTTTAAATAAAATTCCTACCCGGCACAGACATCATCAAGCACACACCCCCTTCCGTCACCAGAACCAGCAACAGAAATTTAAAACAGTCGGACACAAGCCGAGGATGATCAGGATACTTTTTTTTTTCATTCTTTCTTTTTTCCTCTGTTATTCATATTTTCAGGTCAGTATGTACTGTAATCCATTCATTTTTGTTGTTCTACTGAATATGCTCTATAAAAGTGTTAGTTGTAAGAATTCTGTAATTTTTGTAATATAACTCTAAAACACAGAACTATGTGAATAACCAACCAACCAATTAATTAATTAATTAACCAACCAGTCGACCAACTAATGCACAAAGACATATTTCTGAAAACTCATTTTTGGATTCAGAGGACTTCAAAAGATATAAAGGTATTAATGCTGAAAACTTGACATCAAAATTCAGGGTTCAACACAATATTTCCCCTATCAATTCAATTGTAGCTATGGTGTGGGAAAATAAAGTAATAATTATGCTTATTATCAATCAAGTGATAATTGGGTTATGTTAGATGAGATGGGCTTAAATTGGATATGGAATCAAGTTTTCATGAGATTAAGATCCTTACGGTTACCATGATAATTTACAAAGAGATGTAAAGAATGACATCAAGAATTTTTAATCACCTAACCAAATCATGAAAAAAATTGCTATAAAAAAAAAGAGAAGAAATGCAGGGAATGGAAAACTATATTGTAGTTTGTTCTAAGAAAGAAAAAATTGGGCTGGCTTGTTAGAGAGGAATTGAAATTAAGGAGTGTGAAAAATGATTGCTGAAAAATGGTGTGCTGTTTTGAAATTATCAGGAATTTACCAAATGGAATGCTAAGAGTGCAATAAGATTTACATTGGACAGACAAAGAGAAATTTGGAGACCAGAATGAAAGAACATCTGAGAATTATAAAATTCATACAGACATATAAATCAGTAGCAGCACATCATTCTTGGACGTTTGACCACCACATCAAAATAGTATATTGCGATACAAGTGCCGTAAGGCACATTTACGGGTTGAGGAAACAGATTGAAAACCCGAGGCGTGCCTCGGGTTTTTAAGTTTTCGAGACCCATAAATGCCTTTACGGCCCGTGTGTTGCATGCTATTTTTTGCACGACGGTTACTTATATCAATTTAATTATATTAATTGTGATATTACCTGAAAATATTATGTGTATACATTCTTGAAGAGAGATGTTTATTTCAGAAAGTGATTCGCATGTGTTTGTTGTTATGGGAACCGAATATTTGTCCTGGGGGCCTTGTTCATAAAGGCATGTATTATGAAGTGTATCGTAATGAATTATGACGTAGCGCAAGGACCGTAAGTAATTTAACCTCATCGCAACGGCCATAGCAACAATACTGTGTGGGAATGTCAACTTACGATCCATGTAAACAATTTTCGTAAGTAACACTTACTAGCTAAGGAGTGCAAAAAAGATATAAAACTACTCAAACAATGTTAATAGACCAATATAACTCAATACTTGGGGAAAAAATATTTGTAACGAAAAATCAAGAAGTTGTTATGAATTTCGAAATTCCGCTAGTTAATGACTTCATCAGATTAACCAATAGGGACAGAGAGGGCAACAGACAACTACCACCAGCCACGAGAACGCCAGTTGACCATTAGCTGAAGACGGGGATGATGGTTTTCCCTGAAACTAGTCCATAAAAATGAGACATAAGTGGAGCTATACGTGTTTATAAGTTGACCATTTTTAATGATGATTTGATGCTTTACTGTTTATATCATTTCCTTCTTTATTTGTCAAAATACGATGTTGCTAGATTAAATGTAGAAGTAGTTTACAAAAGATTAACACTTACAAAAACCTTAATATACAATGTATTTTCAAAATTATGATATAAGTATCAATCACCACCATCTCTCTTTTGTCACAAGATGGCATTGGATAAAGTACCGCTCAATGGCTGAACTTCCTATGTAACAATAAATGTAATAGAGTAGAGATAGGAATTTTTCGATGTTTTCAAATTGAAGAAAGTGGTACTTTGAAATGTGAAATTCGGTGGTTTCAATTGAACTTTTCGGTACTTTCAAAACTATAGCAGGTTCACGGGAAAGCATACCATTTAAGTGCTTAAACCATACAATCAAATTAACTTATACACATTTAAACTCGATCAAAACACAATATGTACAAGGCTAATTAAAGTTTATCCTTCAGAGAACATCTCACTAAAAAGTTCAACGTTCTCTTGTGACAAACGATGGCGCCTGTCACTCATTACGCTAGTGTTTGCAGAAAAAAAATCTTTCGCAGTCTGCATAAAATGCACACGGCATCCACGACGCCAAACTCCAAGGAGAACTAAATACGTCATACTAATACTAATCGAATCCTAATACCGTATTTATCCGAATATAAGCCACCCCTGAATTTAAGCCTCACCTGCCTTTTTAACAGTAACGTAAAGGTAAAATAATTAGATTAACCCCAAAATGAAACAATCAATTGCCTCATATTCATAATATTAAAGTAACACATTTCTTAGCTGAAGTATGCCTGAAATAAGAAAAAGAAAGTACCGATATCAGCTGACTTAAGTTAATAAAATTAAATAAAACTGACGGAAAGGAAAACAGAAATCTGTACTTTACACTTAATATGACTTTCAGTGTTGAATTTCGCGCGATTTTTAAATTTTTCATAACCACTTTCAGTTACCATTATTTGCATTCCCATATGTTACAGCGTTTTTTTACTTCTGAGTAACTCATAACACGCATATTCTGTAATACCGCTATAAAAAATGACAAAATACGCAAAACATCTATATTAATAAAAAGAAGTGTCTGTCTGTCTGTCCGCGATGCCCAGTGAAATCTACTGAACGCAGAGATCTGAAATTTTAAACATGGATGGACTAGAGGGTCGGAAAGTGCACCTCGAAGCCGGAATTTAAATTTTAGCTTTCCTTCGCGAGTTATGAGTGAAAAACGGGCAGAAAACGTGCATTTTTGCGTTTTCGAAGCATCAGTTTTCAGTAATATATTTCAATGTCAAATCAATTACAGTTGGCTTTGGCTATTTTTGTCATACCTTGGAAATGAAACTTTCGCGATCGCTTGAATGTTGTAGCTTACGCTGGTGGATTCAGTTGTTTTTAATGTCAAGGCATGCAGACATATGAAATTTTCAACCTACACCGAAGAGGATTATTATTATTATTATTATTATAAGTGGGATAATCAATATAGGCCTAAATATGGTCAAACGTTGTTCGATTTGGACGAAACTCACTATACAGGGGTTTTCTGGGCCAAGGACCTCGAATCTGAGGTCACTTTTACCAGGCGACGCTATCTAATCGTGGTATGTAGTCCACATGATTTAGGTGTTAATAAATATAATGATTTAACTATTATGCTCTTAATTTTTAATTTTTGAAATAATTATCCCAGGCAATCTCTTGATTTTGTAAGTCCATCTTGGACGATTCATTTGTTTAGAATATCAAGGCCCACAGACATATGAAATTTTCAACATAGACGGAAGAGGGATATTCAATATAGGCGTAAATATGGTCAAACGTTCAATTTGGACGAAACTCACTATACATGGGTTTTCTGGGCCAAGGACCTCGAACCTGAGGTCGCTTTTACCAGGCGACGCTATCTAATCGTGGTATGTAATTCACGTGATTTAGGTGCTAATAAATATAATGATTTATCTATTATGATCATAATTTTTAATTTTTAAAATAATTATCGCGGGCGAAGCCGCGGGCACATGCTAGTAGCTAATAAAATTAACATCACTTGCTTGCGCATTTTTACGCCTCTTCTACGATGTTTATTAAAATCGATATATTTTCGATGTTAAATCGATTCATATATCGATAGTCTTGGCGATTCGAGATAATCGATAGGTGGTGGTGCTTGGAAGAGGGTAACCAGCTACGGTAGATCAGCCAGCTTTTTCGTTTTCGGCCTCTTTCTTGCAAAAAAGTAAAAATTCGTGCCAAAATCGCACTTTAAAGTAAAAATTTGCGACAAAATCGCATTTTCATGCAAAATTCGCATCAATTCGCGAGTACAAAAAACATATTTCAGGGTAGGCCTACCCTGTTGTGTGTGTTGTAGCTCGTTATCATTCCTAAAACAGTTCTTAATAAAAATCGTTAAATTCGCGATCGCGAAAAATTCCTATCCCTAGGTATATGTTACTGGGAATCTGGTTTTTAATTCCAATTAAGACTAACTTTTAAGAAATGTAGGGGAAACAAATTCTATGCTTCGTATATATGTATGTGTATAGGTATATATACCTGTACACAAATAACATGTGGGTCTCTGTTACCATATCATGGCACATCCTCAGATTGCAGGTAGAGGATACGGCCTCCAGATATGGAGGGTAGCTACGAATATATTGAATATGCAGTTGCGGACAGACAACATGAGGTAGTCCTCCAGCTTGGGGGATTGGCGTGAGGCTAAAGACCTATCACAGTAAAAAAAAAAAAAGTGTTAAGAAGTGCTTGCTTGATTTATGGATCCTGTCAGGGTAAAATTTTCCGGAGGTAAAATAGTCTCTCGTTCGGAACTCCGGGTAGGGACTACACCGAGGGAGTCTAAAAAATGTAGGAATTATAGATTTCGATCATGGAATGTTAGGAGCTTGTATAGGCCTGAGGCACTTAAATCAATAACTATAAAATAAAGTTTAGATGTAGTAGCAGTAGAGGAAGTTAGATGGGAAGGTGAAGGAATACAGACACATATACCTTTTTCTATAGAAAAGGGAACGATAACCATCAATTAGGGATCGGGTTCTTCATACATAGGAGAATTTATTAAGCCATTAAGAAAATAGAGTTTATTAATGACAGGCTCTCTTATGTTATTCTAAGAGGACGGTGGTGCGACATCATAGAAATGAATGTCCATGCCCCAACAGAGGATAAAGACTATGATAACAAGGACAGTTTCTATGAGGAAATAGAACAAACATTTGTACTAGAAGATTTCAATGCAAAAGTAGGAAGAGAGGATATTTTCAAGCCCACGATTGGGAACAAAAGTCTCCACTAGCAGAACAAAGACAATGGGGTTAATTAGTGAATTTTGCCACCAGTAAAAATTTAATCGTAAAGAGTACAAAATTCCCATATTATGACATTCATAAATACACATGGACATCGCCAGATGCAATGACTCATAATCAAACAGACCGTGTGCTAACAGATACAAGGAGGCAATCTAGTATAACTGGTGTTCGAACGTTTAGGGGCGCTGACTGCGATTCAGATCATTATCTGGTGGTTGTGATTGTTCGGGAGAAACTTTCATTAAAAAAAGGGACTAGGTAAAATTCTGATATAGAGAGATTCAATATGAAAAGCTAGATGGTGACCAAATTATGAGTGCTTACCAAGTTGAGATTTCAAATAGATTTTCAGTTCTAGAAAACACTGCAGAACAAGAAGCTAGGGATGATATGAATGTCGATAAAACCTGGGAAAGTATTAAAGTCAATATTAAAGAGCCCGCTAAAAAAATTATGGCCTCTTGAACCGATACCAAATCATGGTTCAATGATGAATTGATGAGTGATGAAATTGGTAAATGCAGGAAAGCAGGCAAAACTACAATGGTTGCAAAATCCAAATGAAACTACTGTTGGAAATCTCAACAATGCTAAACGAGAAAGCTCTAGAACCATCAGAACAAAGAAAAGAAACTATCTCAAAGATAAAGTAAATGAATTAGAGGAAAATAGTAAAGACAAAAATGTTAGGGATCTCTACAAGGGAATAAATGAATTCAAGAAAGGTCTTCAACCTAGAACAAACATGATTCAAGACAATGATGGCACTGTACTTGTGGCTCCAAATAATATTTTGAATAGGTGGAAAAATGTCTTTAATCAATTATTACATGTACATGGAGATGTCCAAAGTGTAGAAAGTGAAATATTCACAGCAGAGCTGCTGGTTACTGAACCGACTATAACAGAAGTAGAAACAGCCAGAGGTTAACTAAAAGAAAACAAATCTCCAGGCACTGACCAAATTCCAGCAGAATTAATTAAGGCAGGTGAGGACAGATTAAATACAGAGATCCATAAACTCATTCTTATGAGTTGGAGAAAGGAAGAATTGCCAAAGAAATGGAAAGGATCTATTATTATTCCGATCCATAAAAAGGGAGATAGGGCCGAATGTAAAAACTATAGAGGAATTTCTCCCTAACCAACATCATACAAAATTTTGTCCAATATACTTCTGTCAAGATTAACCCCATATGCGGTAGAAATCATTGGAGATCACCAATGTGCATTTAGGCGAAATATATCACCCATTGATCAAATATTTTTTATTTACCAAATTTTGGAGAAAAAGTGGGAACGTAATAAGTCTGTTCACTAGCTACGCATAGATTTTAAAAAGCACATGATTCAGTTAGGTGAGACAAATTGTACAATATCCTCATTGAGTTTGGAATACCAAAGATGTTAGTTAAACTGATCAAAATGTGTCTAAATGAATTCTTTAGCAGAGTCAGATAGATTTGCCATTAAAAGCGGCTTGACGCAAGGAGATGCACTATCACCTTTACTCTTTCAATTTCGCTTAGGAATATGCCATTAGGAAAGTTCAGGAAAACAAGGCAGGCCTAGAATTAAATGGCAGTCACCCGATTTTAGTTTATGCAGATAACATTTGTCTGTTGGTGATGACAAAAACACAATCGAGAGAAATGCAGAAAGTCTTTTCAATGCCTGCAGGAATGTTGGATTGGAAATTAATACAGAAAAAAGTAAATATATGGTCAAGAAATGTCAAAATAATGTGCTACAAAACATTAGATTAGCTGGTAAATTGTTCAAACAAGTGGACAAATTCAAATATCTGGGAGCAATAATTACAGACACAAACAATATTAAGGCAGAAGTTAAGTGTTGACTGAAATCAGGAAATGCCTGCTTTTATGCAGTTCAGAAACTCTTATCTTCCCGTCTTCTCTCCAGAAATCTAAAATTAAAAATTTATAAGACAATTATCCTGCCAGTTGTATTATATGGAAGTGAGACATGGTCGCTTACTCTTTGGGAAGAACATAATCTGAGAGTATTCGGGAACAGGGTGCTTAGGAAAATAATTGGGTCTAAGACAGACAAAAATGGGGACCAGAGAGAAAACTGCTTAACGACGAGCTTCATAACCTGTACTCGTCACCGGATAAAGTAAGGGTAATTAAATAACGACTTGTTTAAAAAATCTATGTTATTAAAGTTATTTTAGTTTTAAAAAATTAACATGCAAAACATAAGATCCAATTCCTTAACTTCAAAATCAAGTAAAACATGTAAAAAATGAGCCTTTTAATTGTTAAAAACAAAGAAATGTGTGGAAAAATAACAATATCCATAAAAATAACACTGGAATCTTCTATGTACCACTTTGGATGTACATGAAGAAAACTGAGCCACGTTACAAGATCTACTTAATAAAATAATGGAATTCAACTTACGTCATGAGCTCCGGATCCTTGTACAGCACTGCTGTCTAAATGCCCATACAGCTGATTAAGTACATCTCGCAGCCTCTTTGTGTTCTTCTTACTAGGGTGCAAAAGCATTGCTTGGAAATTCACTGGCAAACCGTACCTGAACAAAAAATGATTAAAAAAACTCTTTAAAGCAATTCAAACAGTACAGTAAATCCTACTATTATATTTTCCCCACAATTATTACAGTTCTCTTTTTCTCTCCTTTCTCTATGAATGACTGTTATTGGATCACTAATGTACAGTAGAACATTGTTTTAACATTCATGCTTTTCATAAATTTTCACTTTTAAAGAATAAAATTTGAAATCCCTGCAAAATTACTACAGGCCCATCAAAATGGTTTCATTTTTATGGAAAATTTGTTTTAAAATGTAAACATTTTGATGTTAATTAACACTATTATATGCGGGAATCACAGTGAAGTAATCAAATATTACAAAAAAGATTGCTATGGAGCACTCAACTTCACTAATTAACTTCACTAATAAATTAGTGAAGTTGAGTGCTCCATAGCAATCTTTTTTGTAATTTTGATGTTATTAGTAACTTGGCATGTTATTTTTTTTTTTAATATGATTTTAATAATATACAGAGTCATTATTTTCATTATTATTTATTATTTCACCTGCTAAGAACTAAGTCGGACTTGAAGCTATCATAGTGCTTGTTTGTAATTATGGCTTAATGGGTTGTCAGTGGTGTCAGATTGTAAGAGTTGAGCTAAGGATGGGTATCCTCCCCAGCCTATGATACCTTATCGTTGGCGTTCATGCAAAATGTCATCCCCCTTTAAACATGGATTATTTTGGTTCTCGCATATAACTGCAAAATATCTCAAGTTTCTCGCCAATATGTAATTACCTATTACATTATACATTATCTAACACCTATTATGTCATGCAATATTTACAAAATGTCACATATTCTTTGCTTGTTCAGTAATTCCTGCAAATTGTCTCATGTTAAATTCATCTTCTTGGTCCATGTAGTAGGAGCGATTACTTTAATATTTTGGTGAATAAAATATATTTTCTTTCATTATAACTTACTGTTATTATTTTCAGTTTTTCCCTTTCCTGAAAGTTGGTAGTTTTAACATACGACATTTTGCATGAACGCCAGCAATATTGCAAAACTAATAGTATTGCAAAACTAATTGAACTAGTGCTGGGTACACTAATCTTAGCAAAGTGATACATAAAGAGTGTAGTCTAACAAACTTGTAAATCTTCCTTAATCTGTTATGTAAGTATGCTATACAATTATCTCATTTCAAATGACTGTCTGTAATAAAACCTAAATATTTTACCTGATTTATTGCATTCAAACAAATTTTGTTGTGTTTCACAGCACAGTTATTGAACTATGTTATCAATACAAAATGTGTTAACATACTGAAAGTATACACCTTTCTTTAATTCAGTGCAATTTCTGTTCTTTTGAAGGGAAAACCCTTTTGAAAAATGGAAAAAATTCTGTCCACCAAGAGGTTTTACTGTAGCTGAAGTGTAGTTCTGTTGTGTTTGTTGTATGCCTAGTTGTGGTGAGGGAGGAGAGTGCATGCCGTGATTAATGGTGCTAGGTACGAATTGTGACGAGAATACACACTCTACAAAGGGATCTAAGATCACTCGTTTGAGTGTGTATGTAAATTAAAGTATTCATTGCTTTCAGTGAAATAAATGTTAGTTTCGGAGATTTCCAAAATGGCATCCTTGGATTCTGTCAACATGTACGGTATATATATATAACAGCACCAGTAATTTAAGAAAACCAACTGTGTTTCAAACAAAAACATCACTTTGGCAGTTTAAGTTAGGTTATGTTAGTCTAGTTTCTGTTTTCAGTCAATGCTAGTCTTTCTTGTTTTCTCTTTTGTAGTAATGATAGTATTCCTTGTTTTCTCTTTAGCAGAAAACACTTCATCAACAACTTTTCCATACTTCCTCTTGATCAACTGAAACAGCATAATTATCATACCTTCCCTAAACCACATAATCAATGTGCATACAGATGCACAGGCATATACGGTTACTGGTATTCACCATAGTGGATCTTTCAATTACTGATAAACACTAGTGAAAGCCATAAAAATATATTGGATTTTCAACACCTATGGCCTATGGGGTACGTTTTTTAAAGTCATAGCCAATGTACTTCTACCAGCCTGTTTATAAAGTCACCGGAAAATTCACCAATGAAGCATCAAGCTATTTTTAAACTCAGAGGTGTCTGTGTGATAAAAATCGACTGCCATTAGACTCATCAAAATTTATGTACGACAGTTGCCACTAGCAAAATTAAATTGAGTTTGTTTACATGTGAAAGCTAATGAACTGCTTTTCATCAGAGTATGAATCCTCAGTAAATGAAAGTTATGTGTTGATTTTGTTTCAAGTTGAGAAAATAAGTAAATTCTACATTAAAAAAATCCATTAATCAATGTTGTTTCCAAATACAGTGGAACCTCGTTAGCACGTTCCTCATTACTACGTTTTCCTACATAGTACATCGGTTTTTCGAAGTCCCGGTCCCAATCTTATTAACTATATGTTTAAATGTTTCTTTACATGTTTTGGTTTAACGCTTATTACGTTTTTATTTGGCTCACCAACCACACTTTGCCAAACACAACCCTTGTTTGCGCATCGTGTAATCTCTATGTCAGAATTCTTGTACTTTCTGGTGTCCAAGTCTCAACCTTTGCTCTATGGGACCAAACTTCAGCTATTTTGAACTATTGTAGTTGCTTCTCATTGGTCATTTTGACTTTGCGCGGATTTTCCAGCATCAGCTGTTTAGCCACCATATTTTATTGTAATAATTCTGTTGTGTTCTCCAGGTAGTGAAATATGTTTTAAATTTCTTTCTTAGAAAAATAAAGAATTACATTAGATTTTCCCTATTTGTAATCATGATTTACAAGTAATATAGTGTAGGCCTAAGCTAGAATATTCCTAATTTGTAACTTAGCAAGTAAGCTCAAATTGACAAGTCACCAGTCTACCAGCCAAAGCTGAATAAATGTAAACAATATGTGACACTAAATTAACATTAACATTAACATTCCTTGATTTCCCCAAACTCAGATCTGTTTTTTCCAAAACTTGTATACCAAAAACATGTCTGACTCCATGGTCATGCAATCTACCACTTAACTCTTAGCTTTTTGCGTCTACAAGAATTCTCTCCATACACGAACACATGAGGAATCTGCATCAGCTGTTAAAAAGGATATAAGCTGGACTTTGCCCATCAGGGATGTGCGTCTATAACACAACCATGATCATAATTTTCTTGTTATTCATTTTTCATATGCCATAAACCATGGGTATGGACTGGATTCTACTTCATAACAGGTCTGACTAATAAACTAATTTATCTCAGATATAGGAAAGAAACTTGAGGCTCAAAATGGAGATTCTCAATCAACGTCTTTCCTGAGACAGAGAATCAGTATTGCTATTCAAAGGGGAAATGCCGCTTGCATTATGGGTATTTTCCCTAAAAATCTTGCACTTGAAGAAATCTTTTACTTTGTTTAATGTCTTAAGACGTATATGGATGGCTGTATTTTACGTATTTATTAAGCTGGTTCTATTATTTATTCTCACTGAGGATACACACTATAAGTCTATAAAGAAATTCATAAAAATAAACTGACCTCAGAACAGATTCCACAAACACCCGGAGAGCCTTTACATGAACCCAAGCGCAGAAACATTCACTGAAGTTCACTTTCAGCCATCTCACCAATGGTCCCTGTAGATAAAATACAATTGGTTTAAATCTGCTTAATTCTCTTATCTCAACATCTGATGTGTTATACTCACATAACTTTCTCTAGCTTAAATACACATTCACATTCTGTGAATTCTGATACAGAATGAGCAGCTGTACTGCAAGGATTGCGTATTTAGTGTCTCCCCTTATGCAAATGTATACTGTTCACCATGAAAGTACTAAAGCCTAAGTTGTGCAAAGATAACTAGATTAGTTATAACTACCCTTCAGAGAATTTTTGTGAAAAATTATTCAAATAAAAGTGTAACCCTCATTACCGTATTTAAGTACTTTATGAACAAAATTGAAATAAGAAAATGTTTTCTAAAAAACATAAGGTATGTTCGCAAAGCTAAATCATGAACTGTCATGTACCGCGACGCATGCGCATATTTTGCATATGCTGCTATATGATATTATGCGCATACGTTGCGCAGTGAAACCGACAATGTGCGCATGCGTCGTGGTCCGTGACAGTTAGGGATTTGCTTTGCGAACAAACCTATAAAAATATTTTTGTTTTATGTAAAGTGGAAGTAAAAGTATTGTCATGTAGCATCCCTAGGTGACATCTATTGTAAATATAAAATTCTGTTTGTTCTTGAGCTAAGCTGACCACAAACACATACAATATACAGACACGTTTCTGAAAATAGCATTTTTATATTCGAGGGACCTCAATACATGTCTATGTGCTGAAAACTTGACATTAAATAACAGGATCTAACACCATTCTTCTTCTACCTATAGTATGTATAATATGGTAAGGCTAGAGATAATTATAAGTATGGACCCATGTTTTCAAAAATAAGCAACAAACTGAGAATAATAGACCAAGTGAATTCTTTGACTATTTAGCTCATATGTCTTTCTTTCAATTTGGACCAATAACATATTATAAGAATGAGTCTGAAATCAGCCAATCACAGACATGATTCACTCAATATTTATTGAATCTGCTTTATCATCTCCTACAGAAGTGATAAAGACATCTCGTCTCTTCTTTATATTCTAATCAGGTTGGAAACTCTGTAAGCAGTGACTTATGCATATGTCACCATTCTCTCGGACCATAAGATTTATTCTGGAAATACAGTGAATATTATGCCTACATCTATATTATTTCAGGAATCAATATTTGAATATTATGCCTACATCTATATTATTTCAGGGATCAATATTATAATAATTTATGGGAAATGTATTCCATAGTTAAGCAATGCTGTCATTTAATAAATGAAATCACCTCCTGTAAACATTATAAACACATGTGACCTCAACAATGTACATTGGTGACATACGAGCGATTACAGACTCTCCCGACGCATGTCCAGACAGCTGACACTCTTACATCTGCTACTTAAAATGCACAAATCTTTCAAGAAACTATACATATACCAGTATACATTGCTAGGAACTATAACACTAATATAATGCTTTATGCAAAATATCTTCAGTATTAAATTTCAGAAGCAAACTTCAATAAATGGATGTTAATTAACTGATTGTGTTTTGTTCACAGAAAACAGCCACATTGATAATATGTCATGAATGACTTTTAATATTACTGTCAATCTAAAATGCTATTAAAATATCAATTCTCAATACATTTTATGAATCATTTATTACACATTATTCGTTAAATAATAATTATAAATGCAACTCATGATTTGGAACTCTCCTAGAATGGTCTCGTTCATCCATCTCTAGTGTCAAGACGGTTGTACAAGTAAAAAGTTATTTCTATTCTGTATTGTGAAGTGAAGATAAATGAATGATTTTGTTGAAAGAAAATGGATTTTTTGTAGTGAAACTGGGTAAGGACACCTAGTGTGAAGAATACGGTATTTCTTTTATTTTACCCCATTTCTGCTCATTAGCTTTTATAATTGCAAACTTTAATGTGTAGTTCTAGCTAAAGGCACCTAATAAATGCCATTCCTATATTTGGCTCTTATGTAAACAGATTTTTTACATTAATTTTTTTCATTTTGTCCTCCCTTATTGACTATTATCTATTCATTTTGAGAATGCAAGCCCGTGTAAACAAGTGCACACTTCTCTGGGTCATCTTGTACCACCACTGAGCTAGTTGTCCCAGGTTTAATATAACCTAGAACACTGATATCTCTCTTCTTGTCACATGCACTTTGTAGAAGACTATGCCCATGACTGTCACTGAAAAGAATAACTTTGCCTAATTCCTTGGGAACACTCAGCTTTCCGTTATTTACTGTCTAAAAGTCATTAATTCGTTCACTCTTGGCTCCGGTGGTGAACTGTGTCGATTCGCCAGAACTATTGAGGTTAAGGTTTCAATCCCTTTCGTTACCTTCACCAAACTGTAGGAAAACGCTGAATCAATTTTCTAGAAGTAATACTGGGAGATAGGAGATTGCTTGTACTATGAATTGGCGTCTGCCAGATTGAGATGAATTAGGCCTACTGTGAGCAGTTCATACCAGTAAAAGTGACCCTATTTTTCTTCAATTCTTCTTTAATACCAGCCAATGCTTCCTAAAGGACACTAATATCATACCGTACCTCCCTTTTGTGTTCGTTTGTAGATGGTAATATCTGATGAACATGTAAATCTTCTATGAAAAACTGTTCTCTGGTGTAGTCAATTAGAGGTGGCGGTGTATATGATATTTTTTTATTATTATTTTTTACCTTCTCTATGCTCTCCAGTTGCTCCTCAGGTGTGTCCAGATATTCTCTAAACCATAGGCGATGACTGGGATTACTTTAAGCTGAAATACTCTTAATTTGTGATGATTCTTATGGAGTTCATTGCTTTATTTACGGCATGTTGATAGCTGATAGGACTACTGATGCAAGTTGCCAGATTTAACAGCATGGCTTGTAAGAAATAAAGAAGTCAGTGGCAGTTCCCATGACAAAATTACTGTTTGCATTGTTCACAGGTGGCTTAGGAAGTAGCATGATATTATGCTCACACTTTATCTTGAGCCGAAAAAATGCGGGGGTGAGGGGAGCTGATTTTGCATGCAGTATACAAGACTGACTATTGCAGAAGGCGGTGAGTTGAAATTGACGTTGTTTCTGAAGGGTTGCCAATTACCAGAAAATATAACGTGTGTAGTTTTATGCTGGTACACAATGGAACTAACTGTAATTTGTAGCACTTTCAACTCTCGCTACCAAACTAAAGATTTTATATTGATTCAGATAGGCTATTATATAAACAAATACTGTAATAAATAGAACAGACGTAATACGATATAGTAGAATATATCGCTGGAGAAATGAATAAAGTAATATATTTACGCCTATTTAGACAATTTCTCTCCCGGTCTTCAGAATATAGAAAATCGTAGGCCTACTTGAATACGCACTTTCACATGCCTGAATTGATGTAATTTAACTAAATACCTTTCGCGAAAGTTTGTAGGTAATTAATACAACACAATTAATAAAACGAAATAATAAAACTTGACTTGTTCTTTTCCCCAACAACAGATTCAGCTTAAAACACGTTAAATTGTTTTTCATTTCATTTATTTGGTTCATAATTTCGCTGATTTCCGATACTTCTTGGTATAAAGAATCGTTATTTTTAACTTCGTTGTCACTTATATCGACCATTTCCACAACACCAGTACTGTTCTTCTAATATCCCTGGATTTATTCTGTCATTTTCAGAATAATATGATGTAAACAAATAAAAAAAATTGACGGTAGCTCAAGAATGCCTCAACGGGAAGTTTTTGGGTTTGGCAATACTGGGGACGGGTCGCGTTCTTCATTTTTTCGAGCGAGCCCTTCTTTATATGGACGGTTTTCAGCATTATGGAGTGTTGAGCTCAAGATAAAGTGTGCGAATAATACTAGGATTTGACAATTAGAGAGACTAGCAATAGAATAATTATTCATTTCTATAAATCAATAATGGAAAATTAAATTCACGTAAATAAATATCGGATGTGATGCATCCCATAACTTTCTCTACCCTGAGCATGGACAATATTTTCTCACTTCACATTTTGATATAGAATAAGAAGTATCATTGCAGAGACAGCATATCTCAGCCTGAGCTTATGCCACCAAGGGGTAGCAAGTATGCTACGTCAGAAGTAGGTAAATATTCCTATCCTAAATATTCCTATCATCATTGTAGGCTACGTATTAGTTGAGAAATAAGGATGTTTATTGTAGGCCCTAAGCATGTAAAAGGAAATGAAATACGACGGAACTTTTTAGTCCTATGTGCACAGTAAATTATCATCCCAGGTTTTGGAGGAAGCGAGTGTGAAAGTGATATTGTTTTTCTTCTAATTTTAGTCCCGAAATGGTCATATGGCACATGAAGTGGGGAATAAAATATGCCATACAGACAGTAAAATATTATATTACCAGAATTTCTGTTTCTTATTTCAACCCCTACCAGGCGTGTAGAAGCTATGGGTTGCAAAATTCTAAGTCCTATATGGGCAACAGAAAGTTATTCCTAGCGTTTTCTGAGGGGGTATTTTGAGTGTGTTCTTCGCTTTAAACTCTAGATACCTATATAAGGACCTAAAACTTGAAAATTAAAAGTCTTGGGCAACGCCGGGCCTTTTAAGCTAGTACATTATAAAATATACTTACAAACTGCTTCTTCTTGTCTGTCACAAGCTTGGTAATCTCATTTTTACCAGCAGCCAACTCCTCCTCATTGTAAGTGAAATCACGAACAACAAATCTGAAAATATAAATACACAAATATTATTATGTGTAGTGGAAAGAAACATTTATAAAAATATAACAACATTACCCTCACTTTTGGTGAAAGCTTCAGCAGGATTAAACCTAATACTATTTTACATTTAAAGTATTTTATGTTATTTTGAATCATAATCATTTTACAGAACTCTCTCCGTCTATGCAAAGTTCCATTTTACGGGCTGAGCATGTTAAGAGTAAAGAAAAAGGTGCTAGTCATTCTCTTTCCTTTCATATAATACAAATACTATTATTCCTACTACTACTATCATTGTGTATCTATTAATTGCTTAATTTCATAACAGCAAAAATAACTATTTCAGTTTGCAGATTTGGTCCATAAACTAGGTGGTTTTTGACAAAGCTCATCGTAAGCCAACAAAATATTTAGTTTCGCTCAAAACATTACTTATGAACTCCATTCATTTCAACAGCTGTAACTCCTTACCATAGTGAAGGATTTTTCAATATTTGCTTGTTATTTATCTTTTCTATATTTTCAAGAGAAATATAAATTTCTTTATGAATAGAACACGATTTAGTATTTTCAGCAAATGTTTCTGCTATGTTCAACTGTTTTTATATGTGATTTGTTTCATACAAATTTTTGCCAACTGAGAGAGTCTGAATTCTGCTACGTACTAAATTACTTAAAAAATAAAAAAAATAATAATAATAAAAAAAAAGAGTAAATAAAAAAAATATTATTATTATTATTATTATTATTATTATTACTTTTCCAAGCGCAAATGATCTGACATTTTCCTTTCAAAATTTACGATTGAACATTACATAAAATGCCATACGACCATTATAAGAACTTAAAAGGCTAACATGAATAACAAAACGCGGTTATATTTTTGATGCTGCTTGCTTGTCAGTCTTCTATCAGCAATGGGTGAATTAACAAGTAGGGGGATAGCTAACATCAGGGGCACTGACCTTGTTATGAATAAGGCACGATAAGAGTATTGGCGAAGTGGAGTGTTTAAGAAGTGTGAAACAAAAATTAATGAAAGCTACGGACTGTGGTATTTAGGACTAACCATATTGGAGGAACTGAATTAAATCTAGGACTCCGACAGACAACAAAAATGGAAAACACAACCAACCAAATCCACTAGACTCTGAATGCTGACAACAGTTCTAATTGCAGTGGATATATTGCAGAGGATGAATGAGGATGCCATTCGAAACTGCAGTCCAGGTTAGTGACAATTCTAGTGAAGTTAGTGTGTAACAATCCATCTCATTATTATGTTTATATGACAGTTTAATTATTACCCGAAATCACTTTTCTCTCCCTTGTTCCAACTAACAGAGGTTCTACTGTATCTCCTGTGACAGATGCTGTTGTAGACACCCTTGGCTGAAGCGATAGCAGCTGTCAGGAAGGAAGATTACATGGAATGTGTTCCTTCTCCCCCACCATCAAAGCGATGGCAGCATTATCTGTTTTGGACACTTATCAGATCAATACAAACAATAGAACATTATAATTCAGCGTTTTCTTAGGTAAACCAAATGTATAAAATATAACATGTATGATAATTGATTTCCAGTGTTCACAAATATGAATTCAGCTAATATGATTAAAATTTTTAAGACCCTAGTAGTATAAAATCTTTATTTGTGGTTTAGAATAATATTACTGCCTCTTATCACTGAGAATGATTTGAAAATTTTTTTAAAAGAATTTCAATAATATTAAAAATAAATTTGGAATTTGACTTTTTGTCCCGAACACGCAAAATTAATGTGTTTCTACTGTATATTCCTTATCAATAACCATGTAAAATGAAAAATATTTAATACTGTGTGAAGGGCTTTTCTTACTTTATGCTATACAGTTCCCTAACTTCTTGGATTAAATCTTCGCCAAAATTCTTCGCCAAAATCTGTGACGACTAATATGTGATTATTCCCAATCGTAATACATAAGTTTACTGAACTCCTACAAAACAAGGTCACTCATGCACCTGTCGTGTCATCATAACACTGCCTGCATAGTCCACATTCCAACGTTCAGTACAACTACCTCTGTCACCGGGTGATTGCAAATTTCCTACTCTCAGTCTACTTTCTCTTTCTTTTAACAATTTTACCCAGTCTTGATAATATTGATGAAAATTTATATTAACGGGCGCCATCATCAATACGCTTCCTCTTTTCTTTTTTTTGTTATGTATCAGCCCAGTCACAAATTAAATTATAGATACACAGGCTATGTATCTACATGCCTCTCGACTAGCTTTTAAATTAACAGTGGAGACGGGATTTGGGTTCGGATTTACCTTTCGTTTATTACTCTGCTTCTCTCTATTTCTTCTTTTTCTCCTTTTTCAGTGCTCACTACCAAAGTATATAACTTAGCCCAAAAATCAGCGACTCTCAAACCATTACAAGGATAAGGGTCAAAAATCTGAACTTCACGTTAATTTACTTTGCATAACAATAACCATAATTTATTTAATATATTATTTTTTTCTTTCTTTTTTCAACAATAACAATCTTACATACAATAAATTACATTTACCCAACATTAACCATTCAACATTTTTATTAGTAGGATAGTATTTAATTATTCAAGGTTAGTATACCCAGTTTAACTATATAAGTACATTCTCTGTTCAACAATAACAAATCCCTAATTAATTACTTTAACCTTCTTTCTTTTTTTTTGTTTCCAGGTATCTACTAGAACGTCTTGTACAGTGGTATTAATGAGACGTGGCAGTCCAAGCATGGATGCTCAGTAGATGCAGACGAGTCCAATAAACATTCGTACTGCATGGAGGGGTGTATGGGTTAGTTGTGTCGTTGCTTTCAGTGCGGTAACATCTTATAATGCAGTGAAGAATCAAGAGACCTTGTTACAATCGCTTCTCCTCTCTCGCAAGCGAAGTACAACATTCTTACCCCTCCCCATGATTCCCCCTACATGCGTCACCCCTCTCACGCGCATCTGACTGCCGCCTCTCTTTAATATCACTGTATTATTCTTCTAATTTACTACTGACTTGTGTAATCATTTACATTTGCAACTTCAGGATAGTTCAATATATATATTATACCTTCTTTTTTTTTTTTTTGAATAAATAAAGGTTTTCAATTCATAATCCAATCCTTAACTCTACAGATTACACTCAATAATCCCACCTATGTCTCCTGTACGAGTCTACTAGTCATCTTAGTCCATGAAGAATTGTATTTAAAGATAGATAGGAAAGACAGTCTCATGAAGAAAGAAATAGAAGTTTAGGCCTATACCCACAGAGTGACTGTGGCGATAGACCACCGATACAGGAACGGCGTCTAGATCTTGAGTTACAAACAATCTGACTCCTCTCCTGCAACCGGGAAAATATTAATGGGCCGCAAACAAAAATAAAATTTTGTAAATCGATGTCAGAGGTCCCTGACACTCTCTCCTAGAGGCACGTGGGGCCGTTGTTCGCCTCCAACATCGATGGCTTTCACAATCTCTCATAAGTTCCTTTTCTTTATATGTTACTAGTATAGGCCTTGCCTACTACCAGATTTTATTTGTTTGATTCGGGATCCTTCCGGCGTTCCCTCACCTCACCCTTACAATCTCTAGTACTTGTTAATAAACTACTTATCATCAGTACACTACTCGTAATTACCTATTCTCCTCTTTCTAACCCAACCAATTATTTGTTATTATCTTTCAACTCACTCACCTCTTTCTAACCTGACCAATCATCAGCTATTATCTTTTAACCCCTTTCTATCTTTAAGTAGAGTTCCTTTCAGCTTATACCATTGATTTAATTCACTTGGTGGTTATTCTAGTTTTCCTACTTCTTAAGTTACTACTCTTCAGCATGGGCACCCAATCTTCTTTTGTCTCTAAATTCCCTAGAATTCTAACTGAAACTAATTCACGCCCAGATTAGTAAGCTTCTCTATAACCCCTGTAGTGACTTCTACTTCTACCCTAACATGTAAATTTTCCAATGGTACACACCTACTGCACTACCACTCGTAGGCCTTCTTTTGCCCTTCAATCTTTCCACTTCTTATCCCCCTCTACCATATTCCATACACCTTCGCTTGTAGATAAATCTCTATAAAAAAACATAACTTAACACTACAGGCCAGCATGAAATCTATTTATAGATAGTCACCCGTCACCTGAAAGAAACCCAAGTGGGAGGGGCCCTCGTAAGAAGTACTAAGCATGCCCCTTAATTACCTTTCTTCCTTACTCCCCTCGCGTCCTGTCTCAAAAATAACAAAGTTTATATGAGCATCACCAATTGCCCCTAGCTATGTATTCATTCGTGGAACAATCACCCATAAAACCCCAAAGTGAAGAGATCTATCTTTGGCATTCAGCGGTTAGGCTCTTGACTGCTCTTTCATAATTAACTTAGACCAGAAATAGAAAATAGTTGGATTACTGGACTTCATCACTTTACTTCTAGAATTCTCACTTCTATGTTCCTATTCTATTCTTTTATCATACGATACGGCGTCTAATCGCCACACATTACTTAGAAACCATCCTTACAAAAAAAGGAATATCTCAATTTTCTCACTCCCCAAACAATAAGACAAAGTCTAGACGATTATACTCAACCAGTGATGTCCAACTTATCCTCCGATCCTGAGTTGTCTTCCATTACTTCCTGATGTCCATATCTGCTCTTATTCAGAGCGAGCAGTCACGACTCACTCTCACAGCTGATGTTCGCTGTAGCGGTGTCTCGTACTGGCCGACTTGGTGTATTCTTCTGATTAATGACTATCTCCATATAGCCGTGTCAAGGAAGTTCACAACCAGAATTTCCTTTAGATGAAAGTCTGACACACCATTATGCCAGAACGCCTCTACCGCTGTCACACATCCCAATCTCGTCTTCTCCCTTCTGCCTTTTCAACTTCTCTCTCTCGTGGTCAGGCACGTACTACTAACCGTCTTTCAGGTTCCACACGTCTCTCTCGTCGATTCACCGTCGACGCATGCGCACCTCTCCTTTTCTGTAATTCAAATAAATTCAGGGCAGTATCGATAATCATGAAAATGTTCAATATCGATTAGTTGTGGTCCCCCAACCCTTCCTTTGTTTAGGAATGGTCTCCTATCGTTGATTATGCACGTCGCTATTTGCGTCGTGACATTCTTCCCGCACTCACCATAAAAAAAATAATGTTGACACAGGTCACATTTTTTTTTTTTTTTTTTTTTTTCTTGTGCGTGTCTCTTTTACCAGCCTTAAAGAACTTTTACCCAGGTACAAAAGGTTTCAAGTCTTTAACGTGCCACTTCCCCAGCTGTTTACCAAAACGGTTCGTCAGTTCATAACTATTCTCACTAAGCTTTTTCTTTATTATAAAGGGGCCGACGAACTTTGCACTTAAGCCTGCTGCATAAGCTTGTGAGGCATCACTTAATTTAAAGTTTCTTCTTAACACAAGATCTCCTGGACAAAATCTCACCTCTCTCCTCCGAAGATTATAATAATGACTTGAATTCTTATAGGCGGTTTCTAAGTTATGTCTAACCATTAAACGTACCGTTTTCAATTTATTGAGTCTCTCCACCCAAAGTTTTGGAATTTCTTTATAAATCGGTTGGTTTTCCACCTTTTCAATCCTACTGATAATTTCAGGCTCCTTCCCATAATTTAGCATATAAGGAGTACATCCAGTGGAACTATGCTTAGCCGTATTTATAGCAAAATTAAATTCTCTCAAATACACGTCCCAAACTGTTTGATCCTTTTGAATGTAACTAGAAATCATTGTTTTCAATACTCTATTGACTCTTTCTACTGGATTTCCTTGTGGTGAATATACAGGTAAATAACAAGGAGTTATATTAAAAGCTTTAGCTATCTCTCGCATTAATTTACTAGTGTATTGCGGTCCATTATCCATCAGCAAATATCCCGGAATTCCCCATTTAAGGATAATCAATTCATAAAATGCTTCCGTAACTGCTCTACTGGTTGCTTTCCTTAACGCTTTACACTCTACATATTTGGTAAAGGTGTCCTGAAATACAATCACATATCTGTTTCCCTTTTTTGAACGTGGGTAAGGTCCCAACAAATCAGTAGCTACAGTCATCCAAGGTTTCTCTTTCTGGTAAAAATGCATTGGTCCTGCTTGAGCCGTCTGTAACACTTTCTGTCTCTGACATATTTCACAAGCAGTAACATATTTAGCAACATCTCTAAACATTCCCGGCCAATAATACTTGTTTGCTATTCTAAAGAAAGTTTTAGCTATCCCCATATGCCCTGCAGTAGGTGCATCATGACATTCCTGCAATACTTTAATCCTAAAATCTTGCGGAATAACTAATTTCCACCTATTTACTGTTCCCTCTAAAGTTTGTTCTAACTGATCTAATCTTAGATGGTACAACTTCCCATCTACGACCTTCCAATCTGGCCAAAATTTAGGTTTACTTTGTACTTGCTCTTTCCGCTTAATATACCAAGCATCTTGTATATTTTCCCATTCCACTACTTCAGAGTTATCAGTCAACAAGAGGCAAAATTCTTCCTCTACCGTTTTCTCTTGAACTTTCCCTTCGTGTATTCTAGATAAAGCATCCGGAACTTTTTGTAATCTACCAGGCCTATGTATTACTTCAAAATCATACTCCTGGAGCAATAAACTCCACCTAGCTAATCGTCCGGTCGGATTCTGTAATGTATTTAACCATTTCAGAGCAAAGTGATCAGTATATACTTTAAAATGATAACCTTCCAAATAAGGACGAAACTTTTGAACTGCCCATAATATAGCTAACAATTCTTTCTCGACTATTGCCCACTTTTGCTCGCCTACCGTTAAAGTTCTACTAGCATAAGCTATTACTTTTTCCTCTCCTTCCTCTCCTGTCTGAATTAATGCTGCTCCTAGTCCTGAAAAACTAGCGTCGGTCTGTAGCACTAGGGGTTTAGTATAATCTGGACAAGTTAATATAGGACTACTAGCTAATTTCGATTTTAATTCATCAAAAGATTCCTGACATTCCTTAGTCCAACGCCATTTCTGATTCTTTTTCAGAAGTGCAGTGAGGGGCTTTACAACTTCAGAAAAAAATGGAATGAATCGTCGGTACCAAGAAGCCAATCCTAAAAATGCTCGTACTTCCTTGACTTTTGTAGGGGCTGGATACTCAAGGATACACGAGATTTTATCTGAATCTACAGCAATTCCTAATGGAGTAATGATATGACCCAAATATTTTAATTCACTTCTGCAAAATTTTGATTTTTCTCTATTAATTTTCAGGTTAGCTTTTCTTAATTTCTCTAAAACTTTTTCTAACAAGGACAAATGTTCTTCAAACGTCTCACTAATAAGTACTATATCATCCAAATAACAAAAGCATTTCTCTCCTATCTCTTCTCTTAATATAGTATCAACTAATCTTTGAAACGAGGCTGGTGCGTTATGGATTCCAAAAGGCATAACTCGAAACTGATACAATCCTCTACCAGGTACGGTAAATGCTGTTTTTTCTTTACTTGCTTCATCTAATGGAACTTGCCAATACCCATTTTTCAAATCTATTGTACTGATATACCTAGCATGTCGTAATTTACTCAACACATGTTCAATGTATGGCAAAGGATAACTATCTCTTTTTGTACAATTATTTACTTTTCTGAAATCTACGCAGAACCTCCATGTTTTATCTGGTTTCTTTACCATAACTACCGGAGACGACCAAGGTGAATTTGAAGGCTCTATAACTTTTTCCAATAACATTTTATCTATTTCCGCGTGTATAACTTTTTCCAAAATGGGTGATACTGGATAATATCTTTGTTTTATAGGTTTTGCATCGCCTGTATCAATAACATGAGAAATCAGATCGGTAAGTCCAGTACACTGATCAAATTTCTGTAACTGATTTTCCAAAAACATATTCAATCTGTCCCTTTCCTGAGGTGTAGGTAAAGTAAGAATATTATGTAGTTGATCTTCTTCTTTTAAATCTATAGCCTTAACAAATTGAAAAATTTTTGCTGGTTCATCTTTGAAATACCAAGTCCCATCTTGCAAATCTACTACTAACCCAATTTGTTTCAAAACATCCATGCCCAGAATCATATCTACTGCTAAATTTGGCATAATTTTACATTTTATCTGAAAGATCCTGTCCTGCAATTTCATCTCAAAAGTTCTCTCTCCTGTTATAGAACTATAAGTTTTATCTGCTAGTTGCACCACCCTAACTTCAGATTCTTCTACTGCTAAATCTAACATTTTACACAAAAAATCACCCTTCTCTCCCACATAAGTTTTATCTGAACCGGAATCTATTAAAGCAATAAATGTAATATCCTCCAGCAAAATTTCAACAAAACATCTATCTCCATTAACTAAATCTGTAGGGTTTATATTTAGCATCACACAAGCCTGATTTTTAGTTAATTGCCTTAAGGAATTTGTAGGCCTAACTTTTCTTTCTTGGGGCATCCTACAATCAATAGACCTATGTCCAAGCTTATTACAATTATAACATTTAATCGTAGTGCGTGGAGTAACTCTACGAGGTGCCTTACACTCGAACTGCCTATGTCCTATTTTATCACAGTTCCAACATCGCTGGTTATTTGAAAAACGCAAAGTGGTGTTTTTACCATTTTCCCCCAACTCATCCTGTCTCTCTTTATTTTCTGTTGCTTTAACTATTCTAGAATCATTTACAGGACTTGAATTTCGTTCCTTATCCCACGTCTTTGCAGAAAAACTAACACTAGGTTTCTTTTGTAATTCAGACGATGGAAGTTCCTGTTTTCCCTGAATTCCTAACGCTGTATGAACCGAAGGTATAACAACTTGTCTCTGGGGTTTATAAGCCGTTTCTTTAATTGTAGCTCTAACCTGCGTTGGAGGAGGAATATATCTCTCAGAATCTAACAATATTTGTTCATACTGCCTACCTACACGTATTAAATCTGTTATAGTTTGAATCTCTGCAGGTCTAAGGTACAATTTTACATCAGGACGCAAATTTTTGATAACAGTCTTCATCATTTGTTGAGGACTCATTGGAGTACTTAGCCTCCTCATTAACGTTTGAATAGCATTAACATAATCAAAAATCGATTCTTTAGGACCTTGCGTTCTCTGTCTAATCTCATCCAAAAGCGCGTCTTCCTCATCAATAGGCAAGTAATATTCTCTAAATTCTTTCAAAAAAGCTTCCCATGTAGGCCAATCTGTTAATCTGTTCCTGTACCAAAGTAAAGCTGAATCTTGTAAAATTTCGGGTAATACTGACAATAACTCTGCACCCTGTAGCTTAGAACTTTGTTTTAAATCTTCCAATCTCTCCAAAAATAAGTAAATGCTATCCCCAGGTTTGAATTTAATGTTCCATTTACGAACCAGATCCAAAGTATTTGGTTTATGCGGCTCTAACTGAATTGTAAACGATGGTACTACTGGTACAACTTCTTCTGAATCAGCTACCGCCATGGCCTTCCTACGCATTAACTTAACCCATGTATACACTACATCTCCATATGAATCTTGTGGAACCGTTATATTATGTTCAACTAAATCTTCTTCCAAAACTTCCTGACTCAGAGCAAAAGCCGTAATTAACACTTGAAATGACTGAGGGTTCTTGCGGGCATAATCTAACAAGCGTTGTCTTAACTCATCCCTTGTACCTGTGGTCGGTAACTTTACTCTATCACATTCTGCCTCTAAATCCGCCTTCCTCAACTTCCTAATAGCTTGGGTTAACTCAGCTGCTCTTATTTGTGCATATGGATCAACATAAGTAGCCATATTTATATATTAACAATACCACTGAAAAAAAAGATTAGAACACAATAGTTCAGTCGTCTGTCTTAGTCATCTATAGAAGTCCTTACTTGTCAATAGTCATTATTCTTTTCCCAAAAATATGTTATTATTATTATATTTTTTTTTTGAGAATAAATTTCAGTTATACTAACCTAACTCCCAAAATTCTTTTAACACTATCTCGCCTCACGTTAGGATATCAAACTTTGTGATTTCAACACAACTCAACCCACGCTATGGGCTCCAAAATATATGATGACTCGTATTTCAAGTTTCCAATTCTAACTGATTAATGTTTATTTTCTTTTCTTATATCAAGCCCCACGTAATGGGCGACCAAACTTTGTGAAGACTGGACTTCACGTTAACTTTATGCAGCACAACACATGGCCATAATTTATTTAATATATTATTTTTTTCTTTCTTTTTTCAACAATAACAATCTAACATACAATAAATTACATTTACCCAACATTAACCATTCAACATTTTTATTAGTAGGATAGTATTTAATTATTCAAGGTTAGTATACCCAGTTTAACTATATAAGTACATTCTCTGTTCAACAATAACAAATCCCTAATTAATTACTTTAACCTTCTTTCTTTTTTTTTGTTTCCAGGTATCTACTAGAACGTCTTGTATTATTCTTCTAATTTACTACTGACTTGTGTAATCATTTACATTTGCAACTTCAGGATAGTTCAATATATATATTATACCTTCTTTTTTTTTTTTTTGAATAAATAAAGGTTTTCAATTCATAATCCAATCCTTAACTCTACAGATTACACTCAATAATCCCACCTATGTCTCCTGTACGAGTCTACTAGTCATCTTAGTCCATGAAGAATTGTATTTAAAGATAGATAGGAAAGACAGTCTCATGAAGAAAGAAATAGAAGTTTAGGCCTATACCCACAGAGTGACTGTGGCGATAGACCACCGATACAGGAACGGCGTCTAGATCTTGAGTTACAAACAATCTGACTCCTCTCCTGCAACCGGGAAAATATTAATGGGCCGCAAACAAAAATAAAATTTTGTAAATCGATGTCAGAGGTCCCTGACACTCTCTCCTAGAGGCACGTGGGGCCGTTGTTCGCCTCCAACATCGATGGCTTTCACAATCTCTCATAAGTTCCTTTTCTTTATATGTTACTAGTATAGGCCTTGCCTACTACCAGATTTTATTTGTTTGATTCGGGATCCTTCCGGCGTTCCCTCACCTCACCCTTACAATCTCTAGTACTTGTTAATAAACTACTTATCATCAGTACACTACTCGTAATTACCTATTCTCCTCTTTCTAACCCAACCAATTATTTGTTATTATCTTTCAACTCACTCACCTCTTTCTAACCTGACCAATCATCAGCTATTATCTTTTAACCCCTTTCTTTCTTTAAGTAGAGTTCCTTTCAGCTTATACCATTGATTTAATTCACTTGGTGGTTATTCTAGTTTTCCTACTTCTTAAGTTACTACTCTTCAGCATGGGCACCCAATCTTCTTTTGTCTCTAAATTCCCTAGAATTCTAACTGAAACTAATTCACGCCCAGATTAGTAAGCTTCTCTATAACCCCTGTAGTGACTTCTACTTCTACCCTAACATGTAAATTTTCCAATGGTACACACCTACTGCACTACCACTCGTAGGCCTTCTTTTGCCCTTCAATCTTTCCACTTCTTATCCCCCTCTACCATATTCCATACACCTTCGCTTGTAGATAAATCTCTATAAAAAAACATAACTTAACACTACAGGCCAGCATGAAATCTATTTATAGATAGTCACCCGTCACCTGAAAGAAACCCAAGTGGGAGGGGCCCTCGTAAGAAGTACTAAGCATGCCCCTTAATTACCTTTCTTCCTTACTCCCCTCGCGTCCTGTCTCAAAAATAACAAAGTTTATATGAGCATCACCAATTGCCCCTAGCTATGTATTCATTCGTGGAACAAACACCCATAAAACCCCAAAGTGAAGAGATCTATCTTTGGCATTCAGCGGTTAGGCTCTTGACTGCTCTTTCATAATTAACTTAGACCAGAAATAGAAAATAGTTGGATTACTGGACTTCATCACTTTACTTCTAGAATTCTCACTTCTATGTTCCTATTCTATTCTTTTATCATACGATACGGCGTCTAATCGCCACACATTACTTAGAAACCATCCTTACAAAAAAAGGAATATCTCAATTTTCTCACTCCCCAAACAATAAGACAAAGTCTAGACGATTATACTCAACCAGTGATGTCCAACTTATCCTCCGATCCTGAGTTGTCTTCCATTACTTCCTGATGTCCATATCTGCTCTTATTCAGAGCGAGCAGTCACGACTCACTCTCACAGCTGATGTTCGCTGTAGCGGTGTCTCGTACTGGCCGACTTGGTGTATTCTTCTGATTAATGACTATCTCCATATAGCCGTGTCAAGGAAGTTCACAACCAGAATTTCCTTTAGATGAAAGTCTGACACACCATTATGCCAGAACGCCTCTACCGCTGTCACACATCCCAATCTCGTCTTCTCCCTTCTGCCTTTTCAACTTCTCTCTCTCGTGGTCAGGCACGTACTACTAACCGTCTTTCAGGTTCCACACGTCTCTCTCGTCGATTCACCGTCGACGCATGCGCACCTCTCCTTTTCTGTAATTCAAATAAATTCAGGGCAGTATCGATAATCATGAAAATGTTCAATATCGATTAGTTGTGGTCCCCCAACCCTTCCTTTGTTTAGGAATGGTCTCCTATCGTTGATTATGCACGTCGCTATTTGCGTCGTGACAACTGAAATTATTTTTCTTTGTTAATCTTTTTCACACCTACAGTCAGCTATTTCAATAGAGTATACAACATAATTATTTATTTTGCTTCCATCATGAAAAATACTTACAATGAGGAACATGCAAATCAAAATTAAGCCCTTAAAATGAGCAAATAGCTATTTTTAAAAAAACTTTGTTAGAGCTGATAGAAATTATGAACTTTGTAATTTTTAATGTTATCTATGTGAAAGGAACCAAGGATCAAAATCAATGAGAAAATAAAACCCAATTAAATATTGTAGAGGTTGTATTATATGGATGTGAGACATGGTCGCTTAGTCTTTGGGAAGAACATAACCTGAGTGTGTTTGAAAACAGGGTGATTAGAAAAATATTTGAGCCTAAGAGATATGAAAATGGGGACTGGAGAAAACTACATAACGGCGAGCTTCATCAGATTTAGTAAGGGTAATTAAATCATAGAGTACGAAATGGGATGGCCGCTTGTTGCGTGCATGGGGAAGGAAAGACATATATCTCAAAAGTACTGAGTGGGAAACCGAAAGGAAAAAGACTATTTGGGAGACATAGATGTAGATGGGGGAACAATATTAGGATAGATTTAACGGAAGTAGGATTTGCGAGAGATGGTTGGATGGAGTTAGCACAGAATAGGGTTGAAGGGCGGGCTCAGGTAATGAACCTTCGGGTTCCATAAAATAGATAATATTTCTTTAGCTTTCTGAGAAATTGTCTGTTGCCATTCCA
The DNA here is from genome assembly GCA_964059195.1 of Ectobius pallidus. Lineage (NCBI taxonomy): Eukaryota > Metazoa > Arthropoda > Insecta > Blattodea > Ectobiidae > Ectobius > Ectobius pallidus. The sequence continues at coordinate 63,259,437 of CAXKWD010000003.1, read as the reverse complement.
TAAATAAGTAAGAAGGTCACATATCTCATAACAACAAGCCATAAAACAGTTTCTTTTTAGTTAATAATTTAATAATTTCCTTTCCTTACTTTTTTTCTCTTGCATGTAGCTTGAATTCATCAACAACCTTCTTGAACAACGTAACTGTAAACAACCCATAGTCGGCATCCTGACTAACCAGTTGGCTTGAACGTGGAACTATCATGTCTGTCAACTTCTCATAATTCGCATTCCAATCATTGAATGATGCTCTGAAACAATGGAACACAAATCTGTATTATGGTAACAATTGATAGTTGCCTTGAAAAGAAAACTAGGCTATAACTTAAGTATGCAAAAATTGTAATTAACTGCTCTCATATAGAAGACAAATTTTTTTTCTTTTAAATCAGTATAATCTTAATCAGCATGACTATGATTATTTTACTGGTGATTTCTCATTCTGGATATGAGATTTTTCCAGATGATTGATTTTTTAATATCTTCTCCTTTTCTAACACCACTGCAGAAATAGCAGCAAAAGGAGTGTGTTAGTCAAGTTTCAACCTAACAACCAAATCTACATCAATGTAAAAATTACAGTATTTGATAGGTCCCCTCAGAATTATATTAAAAAAGATTCCATCAGATATATTTAGTGTGAGCAGATTCCATTTTAAAAGAACAATCTCTGGTTCACTGACTGCAAAGGCATTTTATAACATAAATGTATTACGTCATCTGGGTGATGCAACTGTACAACAGCTGGAAGGCAGAGTGGTGCATCGAGGGAGAGAACAGCCATGATAACTTGCAACAAACAGCAAACCACTGGAAGACGGGGTGACTCAGCAGTATCCAGTGGCAACTCCACACCATGTGGGAGCGATTCTGAACCAGACAGATACAGTATGAAATTAAGAAGTGATAGAAGACTTTCGGACCGCACAAGAGAAAGTGAAGAAGTTAATATAATTCTCAGAAATCTGGAAGCAATGGAAGAGAGGATGCACACAGGGCTAGAATGCAGAATGTTATAGGGAGTTCATTGGGGAGGTAACATGTCTAATAATGGAAATGAATCGGGGTTTTGTGAATGAAAATAGATTAAGATGTGAAGTAACAAGATGGGGAAGTGCGAATCACCATTGTCCTTAAAGAATTCTGTTGATTATGTATAGAGACCAGGACAAGTGGTAAAATACAATGAACAAAAGCTATGGGATAAATTGATCAAAGTGGTAAAATAAAACACTCAGAGCAGTGAAATAAAAAATCAAGAAATGACAACTCAATAAGTATTGCTTTTCTATTGAAATAATCTAAATTACAATTATCTTATGTACCATAAAAAGAACAGGTGACACAGAAATTAACGAAATGAACATAATTACAATTATCTTATATACAAGAAAAAAAAGAGAAATGAATGGCTGAAAGTGTCATCAAGATACAAGCACAACACTGTTCTACATTTTCTGGGCGTAAATTTGTTTGCCTGCCTGACAATAAGTTTGCATATGCTGAAAAGTCCCTCTCACTGTCTACATTTGTAGTTGGAAACCACACTGCCTTCAAGCAGCGGACTGAAAAATCAGGTTATTCCTCCATCAGCCCCTTCAGTAATTCATCTTACTTCACTTCGACTGTCTTTGCCTGATGCTGCAGTGTATGCAATGTAATGACTGCTCAGAAGTTTCCATGCCCTTTAGAATGCACAAATAAATTATAATAACTAAACAACAAAAACTTGATGTCATCAGAAGTATTTCACTAACATTTCACTTTTGAAAGTAGATTTCGCTCATATTTCACATTTTAAAGTAGGTTTGATAAAATAAAAATATATTGCAGTATTTCATGCTTCCATTTGCAAAAAAAATTAAGTCTATCTGGTACAAATATGTGTTTTTGGTAACGTTAAATGTGTCATTTGACGATTTTACAGTTATCGTTAATATAAGAAATCCGGGTCTCTAATTATGTAGTTAAGAGAAGAAAGCACATGAAAACTGGTGACGAGAGAAAATGTTATAGTTAAGGGAAGATAATGAGGCTGAATGAATAGTAAAGAAAAACAGGTGATGTGATAGAGGTCAACTGAGATAGTGGCCAGGGCCAGAAACAGATCATCTCTTTAAGTAATGCTTTACCACAGCCACAGTAATGATTTTTTAGCACCAATAAATTTCATTTTATTTCATAACTGAAGTTTTTTTTATTTCTGACGTAATTGAGTTAACTTTATAAGTTTATCTTATGACAATGTCTATACACTCTGTGCTATACAACAACCTAGTAAGTAAATTAAATTATTAAAACATAAGATTTATTCTTAACAAAATAAAAAAGAGGAGCTTTCAAAATTCCCTGCATACCAGTATCATGTTCCATATTATCATGTGCCAAGAAAAAATTGTTTAAGGTAGGTATGTTATGAAACTGGCAAAAAAATCAGTTTACTTGGAGCTAATTCCAGCTTGTCATTATGTCATTACAAAGAAGAGTGAATGTAGAAACTAATATTGGGAAGAACACAGTGAAGTCATCATATATATTATTAAGGCTATATTTCACACTTGAACTTCACCTCATCATCACATCTGGCACTACAGCCCTGTTTGGGCCCTGGCCGCTGCCAAGACTGTTCTCCATTCATCCCTGTTCAATGCTTTCCTTCTCCACACTCTTATCCCAATCTTCTTAAGGTCTTCCTCTATTCCATCCAACCATCTCAATTTTGGTCTGCCGATTCTTCTACTTCCGTCTGGCTTGCAGAAAGTTAGTCGTTTAGTAGGATTGTTCTCTGCCATCCTTGTAATGTGGCCCAGCCATTGCAATCTTGCCATTTTGATATATTTAACAATGTCCATATCTGCGAATAATAGGTATAGTCCATTATTGTACCTTATTCTTCAGGTCCCATTCTCATTAATAGGTCCAAATATTTTCCTGAGGACTTTCCTTTCAAATATTCTAAGACGGTCTTCGTTATTTTTTGAGAGTGTCCAGCACTCACTGCCGTAGGTTAAAACCGGCCTCAAGAGAGTTTTATACAGAGACAGTTTTGTTCTCAGGGTGAAGTATTGCGGTTTCAACAAGTTTTTTATAGTATAATATACTCTGTTCGCCATAAAGATTCTATTTCTGATCTCTTTGTCTATGTTATTTTGTTTCGTTATGAGAGTGCCAAGATATTTAAATTCTTGTACAATTTCAAATTTGTAGCTCCCAATTTCTATTGTATCTGCGTTTATTGGTCTATTGGTTACCTGCATGAATTTTCTTTTCTTTTCATTTATTTTCAAACCAAATTTTTCAGCCTCAGCAGAAAGTGAAGTAAAAGCTTCCTTAACAGAGTTCACCGTTCGACCCACGATGTCAATGTCATCTGCGTATGCAAGTATCTGTACAGATTTATTGTATATTGTACCTTTGGTATTCAAGCCGGCATTCCTAATTACTTTCTCTAGGACAATATTAAATAGTATGCAAGACAGTCCGTCCCCCTGCTTTAAGCCTCTAAATGTTTCAAATCCTTCCGACAGATCATTTTGGATTTTAACTCTATTTTTAACTGTCCTTAAAGTTATATTAGTCAGTCTAATTAGTTTTGGTGGGATGCCGAGTTCATACATTGATTCATATAGTGGATTTCTTAGGATACTGTCATACGCTGACTTGAAATCTACAAATAAGTGGAATGTGCTTACATTGAATTCCAGCGTTTTCTCCAATATTTGCCTTAGTGACTGGATTTGGTCAATCGTGGACATGCCCTGTCTGAAACCACACTGATAATTACCAATAATAGTATTCACATGTGGACTCAATCTTTGGAATAAGATGTTTGAGAAAATTTTATAAGATGTGTTGAGTAGAGATATTCCTCTATAGTTGTCACAATTCAGTGGATCGCCCTTTTTAAAGATAGGGCATATATTTCCCTCTTCCCAGTCTTCTGGCATCTGTTCTTGGTTCCACACTTCTGTTATAATTGAATGTATAACTTTTTGGAGTTCCTTCCCTCCATTCTTTATTATCAATTCAGCAGGGATATAATCTGGGCCTGGTGATTTATTATTCTTTAATTTCTTAATGGCTTCTTCGACTTCTTGCATAGTAGGTGGTTGTTGTTCATCTTTGCTATTTCTATAAGTTTCATCAGATCTTCTTCCAGATTGCTCTTCGTCCCCATCCTCTGGTTCTAATACAGTTTCTCCCACAGATTGTTCAAAATGTTTTTTCCATCTTCTCAGTATACTCTCTTTACTGTTTAGCAGCTCCCCCTCTTTATTTCTACAGGTGGAGATTCGAGGTATATAGCCTTTCCTTAGCCTGTTTACTCCTTTGAAGAAGGATCTGGATTGGTTCCTTGTGCAGAAATGTTCTAGTTGTTGTATTTGTGTGGTGTAAAATACTTTCTTCTTTCTCTTGTGGACCTTTTTTTCCTCTTTACGAATTTCCTTATACTCTCTCTGTGCACCTCTGGTATGCTGTCTCTGTATCATTCTTCTATATGCTTCGTTTTTTCTATCTGTGATTTGTTTGCATTCTTCATCAAACCATACACTTTTCCTATTTCCCTTGTCTTTCCCAATTATCTCTGTGGCAGCTTCGTGTATTATTGATTTACATTGTTCCCATCGTCCAGCTTCCTTCTCTACTAGTTTTTCTCTTATCTTTTCTTCATATCTTTGCTTAACTTCAGGGTCCTCCAATTGCAGTATGTCATATTTTATAAAATTTTTTGCTTTAAAAATCCTTGAATTTGAGATGCGACATCTTAACTTTGCTAGGACAAGAAAATGATCAGTATCTGCATTTGCTCCACGGTAGCTGCGGACATCTACTATATTGCTAGTGTGCCTGGAGTCTATGAGTATATGGTCTATTTGGTTTGAGGTACTGCGATCTGGTGATATCCAAGTTGACATATGTATCTTTTTATGTGGGAATATAGTACTTGATATAGCCATGTCATGTGCTAATGCATAGCTAATTAGGCGTTCTCCATTATTGTTACTTTCAGTATGTAGACTGTATTTACCCACATTGGGTCTGGCTTCCACCTCCTTTCCTATTTTAGCATTGAAATCACCCATACATATTTTAATGTCAAATTTAGGACACTCTTCGTAAGCCTTTTCCAGATTATCATAGAACTGGTCTTTCGCTTGGTCATCTTTTTCTTCAGTTGGGGCATGAATGTTTATGAATGAGTAATTGTGAAATCTTCCTCTAATTCGTAAAACACACATTCTCTCACTAATTGGTTTAAAATCAATTACAGCTTTTCTAATTATCCCCGACACAATGAAACCTGTTCCGAATTCATGTTTAGTTTTGTGACAACTGTAATATACTGTGTTTTGTTTCCTTTCCATGATTCCATGTCCCAACCACCGTACTTCCTGTATTGCTGCAATGTTTACGTTATATTTTGTTAACTCATTTGTTAGATTACGAAGTGCTCCACTTCTATACAGTGACAAAACATTCCAAGTCGCTATCCTCAAATCATGATCCTTTTTTCTCGCCTGTCGTTGCTCAGTAAGACGTCCGGCTACATTCTTGTACAGTTTCTCAACAAGGATGCTTTTACAAGGGCAGGGTTGTCAACCCTGCGCCCAACCCCCAACCTGGAGGACCAGGGGGTTTGATTTTGGAGTCCCTACTCCTAGGAGGTTGTCTTCACTACGACTAAAGAGCTCCTCCTGCCCTTCGCAGTCGGTCATCTCACTAGACCTATGGTGCTGCCGTTGGCCTACGAGAGAGGCTCATCCGCCACCAACCAAAATGTGAACCCTGCTGCCAATTCACATTAGAGGATCTTCATCCGCCAAACAGTGCCGTACCGAAGTCTCCTTCTCCGCCACTGCTGCCGTTGAGTTCCTCTTCTGGAGTACTTCTTCGTCTGACCCCTCTCCTTTGACCTGTCCAACAAGGGAGACCCTACCAGTAGCTAGGCTACCGTCGGCATAGCTCTCAGGGTCATCGGGGTACGCAAGCTCCGCCACCAGCGACAAGGTCTTGTACTCCCCAGGCGGAGCACTTGAACTTCACTATTAAATATTTACCTAGGACTACGTAGTTTCAGTCACCCTTGTGACTATCCTCAGCTACATCTGAATTTTTGTTGGTAGCACTGTTCCCTTGTACTACCAATTATTAACAAATTCCAGAAAATTTGATCATTGTAAACCTTTATTTATATCTGAGAGAATTTTGACAGTCATAAATTTGTATATTTATGATGTACTTATCTTCATAAAGAAAAATGAAGTAAATTTTCCTATCAGAAATAGTGTACACGAATACCAAACACGTCATGGAAAAAAATTTGACATACCACATCATCGACTCCATATAACCTCAAAATCTTATAAAATTGAGGGACTCAGATTATACAATCTGCTGCCAATGGCCTTGACTAGTCTTCCCTTAAGGATTTTTAAAACTAGACTAGACTAGACTAACAATAAGTGGTTATTGCTAAATCCTTTTTATTCAATTCAAGAATTTGTAGAATCTCAACGAGAAGATATTTAAATTAATCTTCAATGAATCATGTTCATACTTTTATATACTGACGAGTTCTATTACATAATATGTATTATGTTTAGGGAACAAATTTATTTATTATTATTATTATTATTATTATCTTCACTACTGGATGCCATCTCTTGGTGGTTGGATGTACCTTCTGATTAAGTTGTCTTCTGCTGGTATCTCGAAATTTAGTAATTTGTGTTTATTTTTTTGAATAAAATTTTTTTCCCAGACTGTTAATTCTTGAGATGATCATGAAATAGAACCAACTGTAAAGCTTCTAAAGCCAATAGAAACACCCCAAGAATTAACAGGCTGGGAAAAAAATTTTATTAAAAAAAATTAACACAAATTACTAAATTTCGAGATACCAGCAGAAGACAACTTAATCAGAAGGTACATCCAACCACCAAGATATGGCATCCAGCAGTCAGGATTGGTAGTACAAGGGAACAGTGCTACCAACAAAAATTCAGATGTAGCTGAGGATAGTCACTGAAACTACGTAGTCCTAGGTAAATATTTAATAGTGAAGTTCAAGTGTGAAATATAGCCTTAATAATATATAAGAGTGAATGTGATTGCTTATGACCTGTTTTCGAAGAATTAATATTTCTTTTTGTAATCACATGGTCTTTAGTGAAATCTATGGGGGATTAGATGTTCATTTAGTCAGGTCTGTGTAAATTTCTGGAAACCTCAACAATAAAGAATCTACACCGGCTTCTACTTGTTTAATAAATTACCATCGTACATTAAGGAAATACCTTCATGCCAGAAATTTAAAGTAATATTAAGGGGATTTTTATTGAATTGCTGTCCATATGACATTAATGAGTTTATTGAAATGTGTAATTAATATAAAATCTTAATGTATCTGTATGTCTTTAGTTATAGTATTTGTCCATTTGTAAATTTTGAGGTATTGTGCTTATTCTTTTATATTTTTTATTATTTTGATTCTAAGGTTCTTTTTTAGTTTTGTACAGCTGTGTGATTTGTACATATTTCATCTTAATTTGTGTTTTTGTGTATATCTGAGACGTATCCAATGTCATGTATAATGATGTTACTGGATGAATAAATACTACAGTGAAATCCCCGTACAACGATTACCGATATAACGATAATACTCTTTATAACGTTAAAATATTTTGGTCCCGGCATTCTTTCCATTAAAATAATGTAAAATTCCCCTCGGTTTTACGATACTCTTAGTAACGATAAACCTCTCCATTACGATTACATTTAGAATCCCCGTAAAATACCCTTTCCTCGGTACAAGGATAAAAATAGATCGTGAAAGTGCAAATCATGAACTCCCCGGAGCTAACGGAAGAAAACATTGAGGAAATCCAAAACAAGCAGGCGGAAGATGAAGAAGAGGAGGTAGAACAAAGTGTGCCTATACCAACCTTAACCGCACTCGAAGCCATTGCCTCTATGTATGTGTTCTGTGCTTGCGAGGCTCTGCAGAATTTTCTGTCGAGTGTTCCATCGGTGCCAGAATGTCATTTAGTGAACCTCGAATCAAATAAGGGCATTGTGTGTATCCCTGTTCATAAAAAAGCTAAACAAACTGTAATTTCTGACTTTTACAAACAGGAGCAAGAATGAGTCATCCTGTTCATGGTGCTGTGCTATAATGCAATGTAAAATGTGTTTGCTCGTAGTTCAATAATTTAAGGGCGGAGTGAATACAGTACAGTATAGCAGTTCTTGTGATAAAATTCTTTATTTCTCTAAATACTTGAAGAATTTCAGCTATTGAAGTTGTTTCCTATATACTACCAAAATTTTAACATTTTTTTTGTGAATTATCGATATAACAATATATCTCTCTACAACAATATATTTTTCTGGTCCCTGCGAAATCGTTGTATCGAGATTTCACTGTACTACTACTACTACATATTATACAGAAGACCTTGATTTGATTCCTGAACCAAGACAAATGTTCCTCTAAATATTAAATCTGTTCAGTGAGATATAACTGAAAGCTGTTATAACCAAGCATACACTTACTTCGGCACTATAACAAGCAATGTAGTGAGGTATTCAGAATCCAGAATGAAATGTTCTTTCCTCACGAGATCGGCAAGGTTTCGAGTCAGCAAACTACCCCTAAAACAAAGAACATAATTGTAAATATAGGTCCTATGTCATATGCTGTTGGTTGATAAAGTTCAGTACTTGAACATATGTCTTTAACACCATATAGGGTTGCCAATTATCCTGTATTTCACAGGAAATCCCGTATTTTCACTTAATCTGGAGGAAAATTCCAGATCCCGTATTTTTCAAGATACATCCCTTATTTCCAGAATTTCTGTCAGTAATTCTTTTAAAATTGTTTTGGTATAATATTTTCATAATGGTCATATACGAAATATGATTGGTAGTTTTAATTGGTTGGATGCTCTTTGTCACTTCCTTTCTCTTCTCTCCCATCACCAATGTGACTTCCATGATCTCAGTGTACCAGGATCAAATGAAGAGAAAGATTTTTTTCATTAATGAACAATAAATGGACTGACACACAAAATAAGAGCAGAGCTTCAGGTTACTGTAAATTCTGATTATAGTTTTAAAGAATTTTTCACTTTCGTAAAAACTAATAAAGGTACACACAAAGAGGTACAATCTGTTGTCAAATGCCAGCAAGCCAACAAGAATTACAAAAATAACTGTTTGTAAATCACTGTAATCTCACAAGTGTTTAAGCCCTGTCCTGAAGTATTAATTTTTTTATTTTTATTTTTGTATTGGTTGCAATGTTTGTATTGTTAATGTAGAACGATATATATATATATATTTTTTTTTAATAAAGAATATTAATACTGTAGGCTACCATAAGTGACCATTCATTATGCTGCATGATTAGTAAACATTGGGTCCTTTATTTTTTGCATTTATCCCTATTTTCACTTCTGTTGTACGCTATTATCCCTTAATTTCCCTTTCAAGAGTTGGCAACCCTAACACCATAAGATATAATATTTCTACTGAACAAATAACTCAAGAAAATAGTTTTAACATTATAAAGGTCATGCAGTTAGATCCTAATACTGATACATAGGTTTAATGTAGCAGAGGTGAAGATGTAAAATTACATGTTTGAAGTTTTTGTCTAAAAATTTATTTTTCATAAAGAACACCATGTTCATTGTCCCTTACGTTTGTTTCTTTTCCAGATTTTGAAGATTTCCTTTTAAGTTGTTGTATGCAGTTGATTTGGTCTTCAGATCAGCATCAATCTGCCCAACCTGTTTGCTGATGATATCAGCAATATTTCTAAGTGACTGCTTGATGGGATATTTTGCCATATCCCACTGGAATCTCGTGATGTAGGTTGGTAAGTCACCTGCACACATGTTTAAACGACCAAATTAATATGTTGTCAATAATGACTGTTTAATAATAACTACAGTAAATATAAACTAATCATGAAATTATTACCAAATCCAAACTTGAAAATAAATTTGTGCAGCCTGCAAAATATGCAGCATCCAGAATAACCTGTTTCTTCATTTGGCATGTAAAATGCTGCCAAAAGATGGCTAAAAGCAGTGAATGAATGAATCTAGATTTGCTACTCAGCTAATTGTTTAAACTTACTGTTGTTTGCCAAAAGATTTTCATGCAGCTTATCCCTTTGATCTTCTAAAACTTCTCCAAGATAGCCTGCAACTTTTCTTGTAACTTGTTCTACGAAGTTGTCCAGCTTGCCCAAATCATCAGACAATCCAACCAGTTGATCCAGTGTTCCAACCTGTTCCAGAACAATAATTTTGAATCATTTTCTATAAAAGTGTTACATGCAAAAGAACCCCACTGTAGATGTCAGGAAACATGTTTTACATCCAAGGATTTTTTTTCAATCCATGTGAGAATAATTAAACAAGTGTATCATTGAATACCCTTACCTTTTTGTTTCTTATAATGAATAATATAAAAATAATTCACTGCATGGTACTGTACTACCAGTGCATTGTATTATTTTTTGGATCCATTATTTATGCAAAAAGTAAATCAAATTTCAGAGCCAAACACAATACCTCTCGTCTATCTGCCACATCTACGGCACTGTAACTTAGTGGTGAATATTAAAAGCAAGCAAGACAAGCAATGAACATTTAACTTTACTTCTTACTTATTTTTCCCCACATCGCATAAGCCAAAAGCAAATTAAGAAAAGTGCAATAATGTTAAGAGTGCATATTATACAGCATACAGATTTATAAGGCATATGAGCTGAGCCAATGCATGTCTGCGACAGCTGCACTACTGCCAAGTGTTCCATTCTGAACAAGTAAGAAAGTAACATTCGTGTCACACTGAATATTCCTGACATGACAAATTGAGAACCTTATAATGCAGAAATGTGGAACTTGGACAGGCTGCTTCAAAATTTCTTGTCGCTAATAGCTAGGCACATTAAAATGACAAATTTCCAATAGTATTTTTGGGCGCATGAAAAATAGGGAACTCTGTTGCTCATGCTTCTGCGTGGGTGTCCAAACTAGGCAACAGCGCACAACTACGACAGGTTAATCATGCTAGACGAGCCCCACCTAGTCAAGCCTCATATGCCTTCTAAACCAGTGTGCCATATAGTCATAATTCAGTGTATCTTCCCATTATTGAGATAGTAATCAAATCTGAATTTCTTCATTCATAAATATACAATAGGCCTGTTGTAAAGGGGAAAAGTATATTAAATTTAAAAATTAAAGTATAAAGCTACAACAACCAAAAAGTGTGACAGTATCTGTTCCATCATGGAAAGGGGGTTAAAATATTGCTGATCCACCAATGAGCAAGTAGAAAAAATTTGAAAATTTTGAAATTTGGGCCAATACTTCCAAAGATAGCAAAGAAATTGTTTTATACCTCCTATCATTCCCCTAACTTATTTCTGTGAGCAAGGCTTCTCTGTATTGAAAACCAAATGAGACACTCAGAATACAAGTGGCGTAGGCTAAATCCAGGGATTACAAAATTGTTACATGAGAGTTTAACTGTTTTATCAGCATAACGTCCCCTTAGAATGAAAACCACGTATCTCAAAACAGAAGCAAGAGTACTTTTAATTTATTATTAGATAGAAAAACATGTATCTCAACTATCTGCCAGCCAATATTACAAGAATAACATGTGTGCTGTCCTCTAGAGAGGAAAAACAAAATCTAGTGTGTTGCTAGGAAGCGTTATTAAGTGACAAAGCCACGTATGTGTTTTATGAGATATGTGGTTTTCATTCTAAGGGGACGATAAGTTGTTTCCAGAGAACAAGTGCAAAAAGTTTAAGTTTCAACCATTTCACTCCCATTTTCATAATAAAAATAAACATAATAATAAATCATGTAAGAAATTAGCAATGTAAAATTTTTAGGACTGCAAATTGACCAAAATCTTGACTGGAAGACACACATAGAAATGATAAGTCCAAAACTGAGTTCAGCGTGCTGTGCTTTAAGAATTTTGAATAATATATTAAAACAGGATGCATTACTTATGGTATATTTTGCATATTTTCACTCGGTAATGAGATACGGGATCATATTCTGGGGCAACTCTACCCATAGGGAGAAAATATTTAGATTACAAAAGCGGGCAATAAGAATAATATGTGGAAAGAAAAAAAGGGAATCTTGTACACCGCTATTTGAAAAATTAAAAGTCCTCACTCTTACAGGGGAGTATACTCTGTTATGTGTAAGATTTGAGGCACTCTGTTATGTGTTATGTAGTGAATAATATTGATAAATTTCAAAATAATTTTAGTGTACATGGACGTACTACCAGAAACATGAATGATCTACACAGACCAAATAACTCGTTAAAACTCTTTCAGAAGGGTGCTTATTATTCTGCAGTACAGATATATAACAAGCTTCCAAACAACATTAAATTACTATGTATTCAAAGAAAGAGCAAACCTTTCAAAACAGCTGTCAATGAATTTTTAATAACTCACACCTTCTACGATTTGGAGGAATATTTTCAGCTTGGATAAATTTGGCAGCTTGCAGTTTCTGTAGGCTTATAGCCTATTATTGTTATAACATGCATGTATTTTTTGATCTGACATGTTCTATATCCTTGAGCCCCGCTCAACACAGGATCTACAGGACGAGATATCTACATCTACATACAGATTTCTTTGAGGCCAAATATCTCAGAACCAATTTCTATGGACTTACACCACTTGTATTCTGAATGCCTCAAATGTGAAAGAGAAATCGCTTGATTCCAGATGGCTTGGCGAAATGGAAGTACTTATGGCACCTTGGGTCTCACTCTACTCTACGCTGCTTGTTGCCATGGCAACAGCCTGCTTCCCCTAGCCTGCAACCTTTCCCTCGCAAGCTGCTCAATGCTGGTAATGCAGCTCACTGTTGTACAATGCATGTTAATATATTGTACCAATATGAAAAACGATCCTTGCACGAAAATGGCTTTTTTCTTAAAACTTAAATACATGAATTTTCCCTTCACAGCTCAGCAAGCACTCATGGCATAGTGGTTAAGACTGCTAGATACAGTGCAAGTTTGTATACTGGTCGATGTTGGAAGTAGCAACTTTGTAAAATAGTATATGTTTTGATTATGCAGTACTTCCGTCTACTTCCGGCATCTTCACAGTGTGCTAGATGAAAATGGTGTAGTAAGAGTCTCTCGATGGCGTCTGTAAGTGTGTGGTGATGGAGTTGTTAAGTAAATTATATTAAACGTTCCAGGTGTATACAAACCAGTCTACCTCACAAATCCCAACAGTCGATGCATAAATTTACAGTTAGGAATAGGTCCCAAATATTTACAGTAGGTAGGGTGAAAAGGTGAGAGAAAGGGAGAAAAGGAAGAAGAGAAGAAAGGAGAAATAAATTATTTTAATTTTTTCCCCGTTTCACCTTTTGCCTAATAAATGGTGACGCTTGTAGTTGAAATACCGCTGTTAGAATCTCACTGTTTATAGTTACTCCCCACCCTAAACCCCTCCTTCCCAGGCGGGTCCCGTTAGTGAGCAGGGTGCCACAAGTATTTCCATTTTCCCAATGGCTCTCTCTAACCTATCAACTTACACAAATACTGCAAAGAATAATATGCTGAAATATTTATTTCATCATTTACCTTCAAATCTGGAATGTGGAACTTGTAGTTATCCGACAAACTATTTTGTTTGCTTGTAACATTATTCATGGTTTCCCAAGTTTGCTGGCAGGTTTTATCGCCAGGGGCTGATATTAACCAATATTCCGTCATATTTCGAGCTGCAAAGTTAAACATAAGTAATTTAATGAAGTTTCATACATAGGCGTTAATTTCTCATTTCATTTGTCAAAAAGGTCATCTGGTACAAACTGTGGAAGAAAATGTATTATTTTAGAATTAAATGAAACATATATTAATGCAGAGTCTGAAAGAAAACAATCTTAATAAAATGAATGTACTTATATCCCAACATTGATAGCTCAGCTGATATCATAGAAGTAGGTTAGCTTTATGGAACAGATATTTATTGTTCCTTATACTATTTACTCTTAATCCCTTGTTAGTAAACCCATGGCACGTAGAACCAATACTTACAATAGTAATGCGGCTAAATAGTACTGCAAATTTACAAGAGTTTTCTTAATTTTCTGAAATATCTTTCTCAACGACTACCATAACTATTCACGTGATTCTGCAGTGGCCTCTGTAGATCCTCTTCAGAACTAAAATACAGATGACAATCGTAGAGATGGGAATCTGTTACTTTTTTTGGAACAGTTACGTTACTGTTACAGTTACACGAAAGTAACTGTTATTTATAACCGTTACCTGTTACTTTTCTTGTATATTACGTAGTTAATCGTCAGATCACTTCCCACTTGTAGGGGAATGCCCTTTATCTCCCCCCCCCCCACAACGGTTATGGACGTAGCCAAGGCTGGGGCTCTAGGGAGGGACCCCCGAAATAAAAAACAGTTGTAAAATTAAGCTTTCAATTAGGGATGATAATCGATAGTTAAAATATCGAGGTTAAAATCGGAGATAACCATCGATATGACGATAATATCGGCCTGAAAACATCGATGTATTTAGACAAAAAACATCGATGTATATTTAAAAAGGGCCATGGTATCAGAAAATTAGGCAAAATTCATAAATAAACAGAAGAATTTCCATGAAAGCAATCGATGTAAAAAATCAATGTTTTGGGAAATTAAGCTCCTGTAAATAAAATTATATCGTAGAACCAAGGTAGCCTATTAATCTTCTTTTTGTTACAAAAACATCCATGTCGGGGAGAAACATCGATGTAGCAAAAACATCAGTTGTTTTCCATCGATGTAAAAAACATCGATTATCGTCATGAAAATAAACTTTTTGGAATTTTCCTGTGGTTTACAGCCTAAAAGATATAAGTATACAAAATTTCTAGTTTCTAGCTCATGTGGAAGTGGGCAAGCATTCATGTCAGTGAGCGAGCCCTTTTTTCGGAGGTTTTTAGGGCTAAAAATATAAAAACTACTTTTTGGAATTTTCCTGTGGTTTACAGCCTAAAAGTTATATGTGTACCAAATTTAAAGTTTCTAGCTGTAATGTCAGTGAGCGAGCCCTTTTTCGGGGATTATAGTGCTAAAAATTTAAAAAAATACTTTTTTGGAATTTTCCTATAGTTTACAGCCTAAAAGCAATGTGTGTACCAAATTTAAAGTTTCTAGCTCATCTGGAAGTGGGCAAACAGTAATGTCAGTGAGCGAGCCCTTTTTCGGGGGTTATAGGGCTAAACATTTTTAAAAATTACTTTTTTTTGGAATTTTCCTATGGTTTACAGCCTAAAAGCTACATGTGTACCAAATTTCAATTTTCTAGCTCTTCTGAAAGTGGGCAAACAGTAATGTCAGTGAGCGAGCCCTATTTCGGGAGTTTTTAGAGCTAAAAATTAAAAAAACCACTTTTTGGAATTTTCCTGTGGTTTACAGCCTAATAGCTATATGTGTACCAAATTTCAAGTTTCTAGCTCATCTCGAAGTGAGCGAGCCCTTTTTCGGAGGTTTTTAGGGCTAAAAATAAAAAAAAAATACTTTTTGGAATTCGCCTGTGGTTTAGAGCCTAAAAGCTATATGTGTACCAAATTGAAAGTTTCTAGCTCATCTGGATGTGGGCAAACGTTAATGTGAGTGAGAGAGCCCTTACTCGGGGGTTTTTGGGCTAGAAATTAAAAAAAAAAACGTTTTGGAATTTTCCTGTGGTTTACAGCCTAAAAGCTATATGTGTACCAAATTTCAAGTTTCTAGCTCATCTGGAAGTGGGCAAACATTAATATCAGTGAGTCAGTCAGTCAGCCGTGTAGCTTTATATTATAGGGATTTTATTATTAGTAGTAAAATTATCAATATTATTTCGAATAATTTACTACAGTTATTGAATTCACATTTCATGCTATATACCCACATTCTAAGTTTAAATTGTCCAGTAAAGGCAATATCGTATTTTGATAAATTTTTAAGTGGTATGTAAAGCAAGAAATATATATGAGATCAGACAGCATGAATTCTATGCATGAACTCTTGACGCCCATTAATAATTAAAAAAATAACTTTTTAAATTTTTTTTATTTTTTTTTATTCTTATTTTTATGTAATTTTTATTTTTTAATATTTTTATTTTTTAATATTTTTATTTTTTGTTTTTTATTATTTTTATTTTTTATTTTTTTAATTATTTTTGTTTTAATTAAGAAAATAACTTTTTAATTTTTTTATTCTTTATTTATTTTTTATTCTTTTTTTTTGAAATTTTAATTTTTTAATATTTTTATTTTTTAATATTTTTATTTTTATTTTTTGTTTTTTTATTATTTTAATTTTTTATTATTTTTTATTTTTTAATTATTTTTGTTTTTCAAATATTGGAAGTAACAGATGTAACGGAACGAGGCGAAAGTCACGGATAAAACACTTGTAACAGAAATATTAGAATTAACTGTAACAGGTCAGAGTAACTGGAGCAGGTGGAAATAACAGTAACGGGTCCAAATAACTGGAGCAGGTGGAAATAACAGTAACGGGTCCAAATAACTGGAGCAGGCGAGAGTATCAGTAACAGGTCAGAGTAACTGGAGCAGGTGGAAATAACAGTAACGGGTCCAAATAACTGGAGCAGGCGAGAGTATCAGTAACAGGTCAGATTAACTGGAGCAGGTGGAAATAACAGTAACGGGTCCGTGTAACTGGAGCAGGTGAAAATAATGTAACGGGTGTAACTCTCGACACGTTACTTTGTTCCAGACCAGTTACATTCGCTCGACACCGACAAATTTCTCAACGCAACTAATAATAACAATAATAATAAGTAAATAAATAAAATAAAAATAAAAATAAAAATAAAAATAAAAGTATTAAAAAAAAACCCTGAGAAAAAGGAGAGCTGCTGAGAAATTTGGAGAAACTATACAGAATTCTTATATATTTATATATATTTACACGCTAGCGGCCGTAATTTTGAAGATATTTGAACCAAATTTTATTATGTTATTTCTAGGCCCAATAGTTAATGAGCAAAATTAGCCCAAGGGGGGGTCGTGGGAGGGGGTTAAATTTTGAAAAAATTATATCTCGGCCCCTATGAAGTATAGAGAGAAACTTTGTTGGAATAAATTAGAGTACTCCCTATGGAGTTCACAGTGACAGTAACGATTCGGGGGTTTTAGGGGTACGAGTAGGGGTGGGGGATGGAAATTCGAAATTTTTGAAACCACGTCTTGTGGGGTATCGTTGAAAAGCTCTTGATGAGTACTCTACAAATCAATACCTAGTTTCTCGATAGCTCTCATATAAGGCAAGATTTGAATGTTTTAAACAAGTGCTCTTTCCTCTTTTTTGCAGTTATTATTGCGGGTTTATCATGCCAAGGCTAAAGAAGAAGAGAACTGCGCAGTGACAATAAATTAAACCAAAAGTACTTCGAAATCTACCTCAGCCTGTAGGCCTGCCTAAAGGGATTTTATTTCACTTCACACAAATGCAATTAATAGGAAATGATCAATCTCCGCCATTTCATGCAGATGTCTAAACTTAAATAGATGAATTTTCGCTTCTCATTGCAATGATTGCTCGATGGCGTAGTGGGTAAGATGAAGGTTGAATAGTAGGAAAGGGTAAAGAAGTGGTGAAGGGGGGGAGTCAGAATTTCCAATACTGCTAGTTGTTCCACCATTCACATCTAGATGTCTGGAGTGGGAAGAGCTAAAGGGACGACCTGATTTTCCCTCGTTTTTTAATAAAAAAAATCCCGGGGGAGGACCCCCATTTTTTGGATTTCCAAATAATAGCAAACTTTCGTCTGTGTCGGTCCCTCCTTTCAGTATTTTCTGGTTCC
This sequence comes from Ectobius pallidus, assembly GCA_964059195.1. Classification (NCBI taxonomy): domain Eukaryota; kingdom Metazoa; phylum Arthropoda; class Insecta; order Blattodea; family Ectobiidae; genus Ectobius; species Ectobius pallidus. Next base: position 63,241,536 of record CAXKWD010000003.1, on the reverse strand, counting down.
GCCTTTGGTTGAGACGAAAATAAGCTATCCTAGGAGGAGCTTTGGTAACCGTTACTTTTGATTTTTTGTAACAGGTCGTTACCGTTACATACATGTAACAGTTACAAAGTAACAGTTACAAGAAATATTCCCCATCTCTAGACAATCGTCATCGAGGGAAATTCATTTACACGAAGTTGCCGGCTTGTTAACATCACGTGCCCTGCTCATAAAAACAATCAACATGGCGAATACGTGACAGGCGTGGATGGTTGTTACGTAGCATTGATAAAGGGAAACCAATGATATGACGGATCTGAGCGAGCCAATGAAAGTGATATAAGGGAAACTAGCCATGCCCATTACCCATTGCCCATAAGCCCCCGAATTCTCGAAGTAACTTGGTATGAAAAACAGCGAAGTGCGACATCAACAAAAACGGACCTGAAACATCTATTTAATTTTCTTAAAATGACTACCGGTACCAGCATTGAAGAAAAACTGCAATTAGTAAAGCAAAGTATCAAGAGTTACCCGGATTTTCCCAAACCTGGGATAATCTTCAGGTAAGTTACATCCTGGGATGATAATTCTTTCATACTTTATTATTAGGAAATCGCAATCAAATGAGCATGATATTATATTATATTTTAATACTCTGTCGCATACTCCTTGAGCGATCTCTCTCTTCTTGTGCACATTTCAAGGTGGTACTTTTCACATCTCTTCCTGCACAGCTCACATACACATTTCTCACATGGATTGTGCCACTTCTTCTCGGTGCATATCCGGTGATGAAATCCGTGTACTGCATAGCGTGTAAACATATGTCTCATTTCAAAGTTAGCTTTCCTCCAATTTCTGTCTATCATTGCAGTCGTCCCATAAAAGTCTCGGTCTATTTCTTTCCTCTTTTCTCATCTTCTGCGGAGAGTTTCTTCTAAGTTGTCAGTAGATGGCAGCAAGTGTTTCAGTCTCAAATCCTCAGGTAAAATGTCTCCTTTGCCATCTCATATACCATCCTTGATGGGGTGTATTTGGAGAGCCCTAGTGCCTTCTTCAGGTATTTGGCCTTTATACTTTCAAGTCTTTCTAGCTGGGCAACAGTTAGATGATTCCATATGATCTGTATTCCATATTCTGCACATGGAGAGATCTTCGCTGCGAATAACTTCATGGCTGTGTCTAATGATATTAGTCTAAAATGCTGGATGTTTAATTCGTTTATACTGGCTGTGGGTAGGCTAAGCTGGAAAGGTAGAGCCAAACTGAAAAATTCAATGCCATAGTTGAGATTTGAACACCATATCTCCGGCTATCCATACCGCTGCTCTGCCACTTGAGCTACCATAGCAACATGCCAGTAGCCTACAACATTAAATTCTCAAACTGACTCACATAACCAAACGCCTTTATTATCCAGCAGCACTTTTTTACAAAAGTTTTGGTCATCTGGCTGCCACCTGTGGCTGATCACTTCGAATTAAAACACAAGTAACCTATAGAAATCAATTTTTATATATCACACTCTTCATATTCTACTTATTGACTTGTCTCTTTTGTTTCAACATACCAGGTAATTCAAAACCCAGGTCCAACTCTTTCCACCGGTTATGAATATAAATTGATTAAAAACTGTTACCTATTAAAACTTTAGTACAGTGGATAAAATTTACCTTTGAACAGTCACTACGTTTCAGCCTGACCTCCAGGCCTTCCTCAGATGAAATGAAGTCTACTCGCGTGTTGGTACGTTGTTCATGCCGGAAGGGGTCTCTGCCGTGCTCCCGTGCCCATTCGGAAAACCACCCTGTGCACAGTCATCCTCCATACCCTCGGCGTGTAACATAAAGGTGGTATCCCTGTGATGTACTTCGATCCATTCTCTCGGGATTTTGTCGTTTTGTCGTTCGATGAGGTTTGCGAAGGGGACAACAACACCAAAATTTCCCCCCGCTTACATAGCGACGCCCACAGAATACGAAATCCCAAGAGAATGGATCGAAGTACATCACAGGGATACCACCTTTATGTTATGCGCCGAGGGTATGGAGGATGACTGCGCACAGAGTGGTTTTCCAAACGGGCACGGGAGCACGGCAGAGACCCCTTCCAGCATGGACAACGTACCAACATGCGAGTAGACTTCATTTCACCTGAGGAAGGCCTGGAGGTCAGGCTGAAACATAGTGACTGTTCAAAGGTAAATTTTATCCACTGTACTAAAGTTTTAATAACAGTGTCTCTTATGTCTTCACTTCTCAAAGATCATTGTACAGGCCCAAATAATATGAGAGGCCCACTAAATAGACTGGCAATGCATGGCTTCCATCATAGGAAAAGTTCTACGAGCCAAGTGATCTGTGCGTGTGTGCTCTGTGTGGCGAACGCTGTGAGTGCTACCATTTCAGTGTCTGTTCTAAGAGATCTAAGTCTCTGCTGGAATACAGCAAAAACTAATGCATGTTTGTGCGCTATTCTCATTATTATTAAAGATCATTGTATGTTTTATAAAAGTCTCTCTAAGTTTATCGATAGTAGTCTACATCTATTTATCTATGTAAAAATCTAACCTATGTTTAATATTCTTGCATCTCTCCTACATTAATGTTATCTGGGGTATACCATTATCTGGTCCTCATGCACTGTCATCCTACTAAAAATATTTAAATTTTACAGATCACAACTTTGTGTAACCTATTTTGCCATATATTATGTACAGCCATTACTCTTTGTATTTATTGCAGAAAATTCTACTCCTATGTTTCAAAACAACATATATACTAACACCTATTTTATATAGCCTATATAAGATCATTTAAAACCTTTTGACTGCTGTGGCTATGACATGAGGAAAATTTGCTTAAACATGTCCATAAAGAGTAAGGCAGTTATAAAATAGGCTGTAAGCATATAAATAAAATTAGTAATGTTTTATATTAAAAAGCACAGATCATTATCTTGAATACAATATGATGATACAATGATGTGATTGTGATTTGTGTGTTGTTGCAGGAATAAACAATTTTTAATTAAATATTCAAATATTTCTTGTTTTGTCTTTCTTGGGATTATATAGCTGAGTGCTTGGTGTGATATTTCGTTTTAGAAATGCCAAATATAGTCAAATTTAATGCACTTAATAGTAAACCCAGTTACTTAAGAGCCAATCCATGAGAAAGTGAACAAAGGTGGTTACATCTTTTTTTTACGTGACATAGACATGTTATATATCAAAGTAAAGGTAAAAGACTGTAGAATTTGAAAATAGATTCACAATTCTATTAAATTAAAGGTATCTATATAATAACAACTGCTGAAATGTGTATTTTTTTTCGTTGACTGAAATTTATAATTTAACATGTTGGCTAGTACTGCATTATACTCATGGAATCAGTAGATTTGCTGCGCTTTTTAATTTCACCCACAAAAGCACAAATAAGTGAAGATTTTGTCATCATAAAACAAATTTTTAAGATGAGTTTCAGTGAAGATATTCATCAAATCAATTTTCAAGGTACCCTTGTCACACCCGTCACAAAAAACATGTAATAGTTTGGGTAGAAAGCCAAGTAATCATTGTATAAAATGGAAACTTGGTAAAAGTTAAGATATTTCAATACAGGAGACACACCTAAAATATAATTTTGAAATGCCTACTATTTTGGCTTAATTTTTATGTGACGGGTGTGACACATGTTGCGTGACGGGTGTGACATATGTTGTGTGACGGGTGTGACACTTATGGAAAATGCCTTTTGCAGCTTTTGTATAGTGATCATTTCATGCAGATGTTGAATAAATCATATGTTTTCATTATTACTATCTTTTTAATGGCTCTTGGACTTCTTGGACTTCCGTGGTACAGAACAGAACTTCGTAGTTTGCAAGACAAAGAAACCACGATCTACCAGCTTTGGCTATGGATGACACGGATGACCGGTGGAAATGTCACAAATGTTTTAATGGTGGTAAAGAAGTGAGGTAAAGATCTAGTGATCCCTATAGAGGCCATGAAGGCTTTTAGGATTCAAACGTTCAACCTCCAACAATTTTAGACTTTTAGCACATGAAGGTGGTAAGGTTGTCAGTCTTATGCACTAGCTGCCTTTACCCTTGAATTGCTTCTGGTACCCATTTCTGTTAGAAGATGAGTTGACCTCAGGGCCATAGTGCCAGCAGAAGAATTAGAACAATTGAAAAATCTCAAAAACCTCATCAGGAATTGAACCTGTGCCCCTTCAGGTTTGTAGCACAGTGCCTCAACCAGCAGCATGACATTGTACCCCAATAAAGAAGTGAGAGTGATAGCCTAATTAATTTTGTGCCTGATTTCTGTACTTGTAACTGTGTATCTTAGAACTGCTAAGAAATTCAGACAGACAATACCTCTAACAGCTGATGAAATGAGTAGGCCTACATGGAAACAAATGAAGGAGAACAGATAGAAAAACAATCAGCCAATCTAAATATAGCTACACAATATTATTTTTGTATGAGAGACAACAAAAATGTCCTGGTGACAAGAATAACCAGATCCACATCAATTCAGTAAAAGTTTGTGAAGAGCTCAGGCTTCCAAGTAGTCCAGGATTTTAGAGTAGAGGACAACGAAAACTGCCTAACTAGTACCGGAGGAACAATTCACTTCACAACTTTACACAAGCCTGTTAAAAATATGGACAGAGTGGAAAAAAGACTAACAAAGGAATTCTTTTTTATGCTGAGATCATGTGCTGGGATTCCCCAGGATTGGTATATTAAATCACAAAAAATTTTCATGAAATTCATGCAAAATGGTACAGAGGCAGAAGGTGCAAAGTGTGGTTAGCGTTGCAAATGACAGATCCATCGGCCCAGGTTCGATCCCCGGTACCAGCTCGAATTTTTCTGAGGTAGGGAGGTCTGGTAGGGGTACATTCAGCCTCGTGATTCAAATTGAGGAGCTACTTGATAGAGAAGTAGCGTCTCCGGTCATGAAAACCACCATTAATGACCGTGGGTGTCGGCATGCTGACCACATGCCCCCCAATCCTACCATCTGCCTATGGTAGATGCTGCAGCGGTCGGGTGGTAGGCCAAGTCCCTCCAGGGACGGAGTTTAGTTCAGTTTAAGTCTCGGTTATAAGTTGATGTTGTCCCATCCGACATGTCACACCCGTCACGTCACACCCGTCACACTGATAAAGTAAATTTTCAATAACTATATAAATATTTTTGTAAAATCTAATTATGCATTTCAGTATGTTTATCAGTCCTCTTACTTGAAAAAATAAAACAAATATAGTGAAGCTAATCAATTCACAGAAATTTCAATTAAACCTACATAAGAAAAAACCTTTGTCCAATTATGGTCACACCCGTCACATGCACAATATATTTTCCAGCTCAAGCATACAGCCTTGAAAAGACATAAGATCATATTTTGTACTTCCAATGGGTTGGTATGTTAACACAAAAAACTTTGATGACATTCCTGCAATATGGTTCAGAGGTAGAAAGAAATAAGTGTAATGAAATCTGTCCAAATGTCACACCCGTCACTATGGATTGGCTCTTAAATAGAATTATTTTGTAAAAGGTAAAACATGCACCAGCTCATATCACAGAAATGGGGGTGCCTGCCAAAAGGTTAAGGATTGTCAACTTATTTCAGTTACTAAATACCCCTTTAAAAAGAGAAGTCGTATAATAACTTTTTTAATAAAATAAATGTTGAAAGAGATACCTGCAAATGGTGATTTATTATTACCGGTACCAGTACTATTTCCCATTGTGAAAATGCAAAGATAACAACTACCTTTTAAACATTTCCTTTTATTTGCTGTTCTTTGCCACAACAATGTAATCCTGTACATTTTGTTTAGAAATTATTGTCATAGAGATTGTTACAGCTACTTATATGGTAATTATTTTTTTTGCACGATGTAACTAATTAGTGGTACTTACGAATATTGTTGCTGTGGATCGTAACTTGACATTCCTGCACGCAATCTTGTTGCTATGGAAACAAAACAAATTTCCGTGCGGTAAAAATTACAAAAAGCACACTGTGCCGTAAATAAAATCATAATACAAGCCTTTATGGACCAAGGCCCCCAGTTTGTGGCGACTTTAACAGGACAAATATTCGGTTCCCATAACAACAAACACATGCGAATCACTTTCTGAAATAAACATCTATCTTCAATAATGTATATAGATAATATTTTCAGGTAATATCTCAATTAATATAATTAAATTTATATAAATAATCATCGTGCAAAAAATAGCATGCAATACTCGTACTGTAAGCGCATAACGGATCTCGGAAATTGAAAAAAACTCTTTCCTTGATCCGTATGCACTGCTTACGGCACTTGTATTGCAATATACTATATAAAGTTTAACTGACAGTAAAGGGAATGTTCAACACCTCAAATTGTAAATCTTTATTTACTCATATGTGTATGTTTATTTTTAAATTGTACTTAAATCATCTAGGTAAAATCCTGTATCAACTCCCCCATATTTTAACACAAAATTATCTCCATAAAACTGTTGAAATCCGTGTGTTCTCGGGAGGGTAGATGATGTCTTCACGAGTGATTTAGTCCAACCCACCCGCCCTAAATAGTACACTTTTTTTATAGTATGAAATGGGAAAAAGTAGCAATATTTCTGCCATATAAGATAAGCTAAGATTTATTGCAGTTCTGTATAACGTTGATACATTTCAGAATGAATATGAATTGTACAGATCAGAGAAGAAGCGCAAGATTGGATGTTGCCTGTGTGATGTCGTTTAGCGGTGAACTGTGACCAACATAACAATACGCACAACATTACGAGACACACGCAATTCGATACGGTACTACAAATAAATGCATTTACGCTCCGCTTCGGCCACTGCCTCTGCTTCGCGCGCTTAACTATGTGGATAGTATTATACATTATTTAGACTATCTGTACCAAATTTGTTACTTAAGAAGTATTAGGTACACGGCTAGCAGAACAAATGGAGTAGGAAGAGGGCCGAGCTGCAAAAATCATAGTTGGTCATACTTTGTATTGAAAACAAATACATCGTGCCGGATGTGTGAAGAAACCATAACGATGGGGGGAGTTATTATTGGACTATGCCAAGTTGTATTCTAACAATTAGGCCTACATCCACATGTGGAAGTATAATATAGAATTTGGGATAAAAATGCAGAATACTAGACACAATGTAATCTTATAACGTAAAAAAAAAGTACCCATAAATAAAGTACATGGAGTAAGTACTGTACTTTCAAAAGGGTACATAGGGATAGATTAAATGATATCTAACTTAGCAGATCGATAGGAAAGAGAGGTTGTGCATTATGCACATAATTAAGCGTTTACTGGAGTCTTCGACTACAGGTATAGCTTTTTATAAGATTGAATGTTTAATATTGCACCAACAGATAGGTGTAAGGCATATAAAGAAATAAGAGCCAAGAAAACAGTCCTTGAAGTTTCATGTTTTTCATTTTAAAAATTGTTAGGCGTAAGCATGTTTATGGTAATTTATCAGTAACAAAAAATTAGGCCTGAAATTTTTAGTAAAAAAAACTTGGGCATAATTGGGTTAAATACTTCTCTCCCTCTCTTTCCACTTGTTGTAGGCCTAGTAGTTATTATTAGTGTTATTATTATTATTAGTATTATTATTATTATTATTATTATTATTATTATTATTGTTGTCGTTATAAGAGCTTATATATCATCTTTATGTTATTTCCAGGGACATATTTTCAGCATTGAACAATCCCCAGGCCTTCCATGCACTGAAAGATGTATTGATAGATCATGTCTCCAAATTAACTCCAAAACCTGATGTCATAGTAGCTTTGGAATCAAGAGGGTTTTTAATAGGACCTGTTATATCACTCCATTTCAATATTCCATTTGTTCCTATACGAAAGAAAGGGAAGCTTCCAGGGAAAGTAAATCAACAATCATACACATTAGAATATGGGACGGTAAGATGTTAAAAGTTATTTTACTATCTATATATTAAGCACTAGGCTTCACATCTGTTCTGAAGTAGGCATGCTGTAGTTGTGTCTTTTAGGTTCCAAAATCATATGGAATGTTTTTTAATATTCTAAGGGCCGATTGTATAAACTGTTTGATCTCAGATCAGAGAAAACTGATTTGAGTTCATGATGAACTTGGAAATTTTTGTTCTATAACCGCTAATCTCAGATCAATTCGCACTGAACTAGGATCAATTTTGACTGGGAAATTTCTCCATTGAAACTCGATCTCAGTTCAAGGAGTTGTTTTCTTATTTGTTACACAAGATCAGCTTATTTTAAACATATTACCTAGGTGTGGTTATGATAAATGGCAAGAAAATACACAAAAGACAACTTCATACATTTCTAGCTATACCGTAACTTAGTTGTGCGTATTATAGGCTATGTTAGTCTCCTTGTAATGCAGTGTAATGCATTTCTACAACATAACCTCTATAAATTGATTAAGTTATGTTATCATCTCATTCCAATTTTACAGATGTCCGATTACTCTGGCAGGACCTACATCTTCTAATAATGAAAAAGATGAATTCCATCAGGCTCCCCGAGTGTTTTACCATTTGTTAAACTTGACATATTTTGTTATAATTTTCACTGTTCCATGTTAGTATCTAAAATCCATTAAAAGTAATTACTTACAGTGAATGTATTAAAATAACTTCAAGCACAACGTTTCGGCTCCGCCTTTGAGCCTTCATCAGGTGTACTCAAACCCATAACTGCACTCCTGGATGAGGTAGCATCCACAGTTACTGGTTTGAGTACACCTGATGAAGGCTCGGAGGTGGAGCCAAAACATTGTGTTTGAAGTTATTTTAATGTACATTCACTGTAAGTAATTAATTTTAATGGATTTTAGATGTTTTACCATTGTCAAGAGCAAATACTTTCTTAGTCTTTTTTTATGTGACCGATTAACCCTTTCAGAGCTGAGATTTTACATTGGTAATAAAAACATCTGTGGGCTGTTAAGTTCCATTCCATGGATTCCATGAATGACATACAGTAACAGATGAGCAAAAATCCTCATGTTTTACTCTATTAATCTTACGTCTCCTGCTTTTATACAGTTCTTGAGATGAAGCATTATATGTCAATAGTACTGAAAATGTTAAGCTGATTTATATTGCCAGAACTGAAATCTGAGGCAAGATTTTTCATGCATTCTGCTTTTGCACGGATGTTATTGCATCCACCTTTTTCTAAATGTCTTTATTTTCACCAAGATAATTTTAATCAGGACATCCTTGTCCTCCTTGGAAAAATCAGGGGAACGATCCATTTTCGCTTAATTTCCTTTCCTTTTGCACAACACATAGTCTGAATACAAAGGAAAACAGAGTAACAATGCTCCTGCTTTGCAATACTCAGCTGTTTTCAAGTTGTTGCCAAGCACCCTTTATACAAACTAGGTTCAAAACTGAACTTTAATTAGCTAATCTTAGATCAGTGTTATACAACATGACTCCGGTCTGAATTCAGATCATTTTCTGAACTTACATCTTAATTGATCCCCAGTCAATGATGTTTATACAGTCGACCCTAAATGTAAAGAACTCAAGAATGCTTAAGAGTTGGAGATTGGGTATATCAAGTAAAAATCTTTAAAACTGAAATAAGAGTGTTTGTGCAGATAGTAGGATCCAGTCCAAGTACTGGCATTTAAGTGTGCACAAATGTGACAGGCCCATGCCTGTTGATTTAGAGGCATGTAAAAGAACTCCTACAGAACAGAATTTCAATACACCGGCGATGGTTGGAAAAAATGTCTGTTCTCACTTTATTCTGCATATCTCATTAAGGGACCAGGTAATACTGATCAAAATTTATTTCCTTCAAACATAGTCAAAATACAAGAACAAAGACCATGCTTCGATTTGCGAAAACAAAATGCAGGACTACGACTGGAAATGGTCTAAAATGGTTTGAAACTTTATAATATTCTTATTGCTGAGGATCCTGATTTCATAAAACATAGTGTCAACCAATTTAAGATAAAAATTAAAAACTGTTATTATTAACCAAATTTTGTAATTTTTTGTCTTTCATTTGTTTCATCTAGATATTTTCCCCCTACTGATGTGCTTCTCAAAACAACTCCTTCCACTGAATACCCCTCTTTCCATTTCCCTTACAGGTACTTGTGGCTATGTCTCAATTAACTTTCATCCCCACACAGCAGCTTATGTAGCTGTATGTTATTAATTCAGTAACATTATTTTCAGATGGACAGAATATTTGAAAGTAGGATATTAATTAAATTAATAATCTGATAGTTAATTTAAAAGAATTATTAAATAAACTCCTTTACTTGCGTTATTTCCAGAAACCTATGCTACTTGTCGGATAAGAGCAACATACAATAAATATCACAATTCATCAAATAATTTTAAAATCTTTTATCTGAATTTTTAAAATGAACATCAAATGAATATTTTGTATTAATAATACCCTCGGTAAAACTTACATTTGATAAACTGACAGTCAGGTAGCACAGATTTTATTCACTTTAAAATTACTGCACTGTAAATTGTGAAACAGAATAACTGATTCATTATGTCAGATTGTAAAACCGATTTGAGTACATCACAACAAAAACAATTTCATAACTCCTTTTCATTGTCATGGTCTACGTATGAACTGAAACTACAACTATCTAAATTTATCACACCTTTTTCAATAATGTCCCTGCCTATCTCTTCTTGTCTGTTAGAGTGTGCCACACAATTTGTCAAATCTCTGATTGTAACCCTGTCAAATAACTGCATCACGTGACTTGGCAATAACCGACATTCATACAGAGGACGGTAGAATAGGGGTGAGGTCCAGGTACAAGGAACATAAACAGTTAAGAAAACAGTGGAATGGGAAACCCGTCTACACAACCAGATAGCCATCTATTCTTTTAGCCTCTACCATCATCCAAATGGTGCCATTCCATACTCTGGAGTTTTGGTTTAGGTTCATAATGATGGAACCAACTTTCAACCCCTGTCATCAATACTCATCAAAAAATCATCTCATGCTGTCAAAACAAAACATTGATGCCTGTGGTCAAGTGATAGAAGTTAATAGCATCACAATATGTCAACACCCTAGTGTGAAGTCTGTAGATTACAAAAATGCAGTAGTTTCAATTGCATTGTTGGAATTGCAGCTGTGACAAAGGGTTGGTCACGACTTTCAGTATGACCCTCGTTTATAGTGGTCTTTATGACATAACCTCCATATTGTTTGTAGTGAGAAATTATTGATGCACTCTATTATAGCATATTTGTCTTATGTTTTTGCAGGATGTCTTTGAGGTTCAATCTGAGAGCATAAAATCCAATCAGAATATTCTTATTGTTGATGACCTCTTAGCTACTGGAGGTAAGTATAAGATATGTTACTTTATATACCTTGATAAATCTGAGAAAACTGAGACTCAAAGGTACAAAAATTGTTCACACCAAAAAAAATGCTACGCCAGTAAAATAACTAGTGGGTTATGTTGAATATACATTCTGACTCTTTTGGTATGTGACATTTAGCCAAGCCACCGTAAGTTGATATGTGTTGCTTATTAATGCTTTAATTGTGTTGCAGGGTCATTGAAAGCAGCATGTGAGCTAGTGAGACAGCTGAAAGCTAATGTATTACAATGTCTGATAGTAATGGAACTTCCTGCCTTGAATGGGAGAGATAATTTGGTTGGACCAGTTCATTCCTTAGTGAAATTTTAAACAGGAAAAGTTGTCATATGCATAGATTCTGTCATACTCTGGACTGAATTTAGGAATTTTTGTTTATGCAGATGGGGTAAAATTTGTAATATATCAGGTTAGTTTTTCTGTAAAACCGCTAAAGCCAAAATTGGAGGAAAGTAACAAACCTTTATATTCATAAAATTTCAAAACAAATAATTTTGCACTTTGTATTATCTCTAAAAGTTCATTGCTTCCTTAAAATACCATGCATTATTGGTATCAGAGAATTTATATGATTTATACATTGTTCATAGCGTGGGACACATACAAGCATGGACTGGATAAACAGGATGTAATATTATAGGCTGGCATGCCTGGATATATTCTTCCTAGTTCAGTGACAGACATAATTTTCCAAGTAAAAATGATCTAGTGCTTTCACGAGTCAACAGGGTATCTTCATTTTAGTATTAATTTTTACACATTACCTTGTATAACATACTAAAGATATCACACTTTATGACCACCTTGACATGTTTTGTAAATAGTAAATGTGAAAGAGGGGTTTCAGGGCCTTGAAACCTCATGAAATATCTGACTTTTCAGGTAACAAAGTAAATATAAACCACACTGAGATGAACCTTGTACATCATAAAATGTAAATGGATAAGAATTTTCATTATAATTTGTAGAACTGGTAAATTCGACATAATAGTTTTAAGGAGTATTCATACTAAAATCTTATCTGGGGTATGAATCTGGCTTTTAAAAACATTAAATCTGTTATATTGGAATCAAGAAAATAATGTCTCAGGTACAATTTTTATTCACAATCCAGACAGAATTTTATACTATGCATATGGCACGAATGTGTAAACCATACATTCCTAATTAATTACATTCCTTTGATAAGTGGGCATAATAATGTTATAAATACCAATTTAATGTAAGTAATTTTATCGTAAGTTTTGTATTCTGTATTTTCATATGTTATTGTATAAAACACGGGATTATAATATATCTTCAATTTTTTTTCAATTTATCCTTCTGTCTTCCTCCTTTTTCATACTGTGATGATAAGACATCTTAAGTAACCAAATTAGTTTTTCTGTTAATGTGGAAAAATTTTGTACATGACAAAAAGATGCTATTTGAAAAACAAATTAATTAGATAAAAATTAACTTTTTAACCTTTTGACTGCTGTGGCCATGAGTAAAATTTACTTAGCAAATGAGGACCTAAAAATCCTGGGCATGAAGTCCACCAGAAGGGTCTATAAACAAGGGTCTTGTGTCATAGATTCATGGCATGGAACTCCAAGCCTACATTAGAGTCTCTGCACCAAATTCCCCAGTCCTCTCATGTGCAAGTAATACCTTTGTTTCCTCTAGCTAGCTGTCAAGGTGACGGGTTTACCATACATCACTGTCATCAGATAAGAAAATTAGTGTAACTAAAATATTCTTTGGTAAATTAAACCTCCACTAGGAGATCATGCGCAGGGTGGAAAGGATTCAATTTTAGTAAAGTATAACAAAATTGATTCCTGATTGTTTTTAGGTCTGAACGACCTAGCATATTATAAACATTAATAGAAAAGAAGTCAGGATAGGCTGGCCAAGATTATATTGCAGTTTCGAAAATGGGCTGCTATGAAGCCTTCATAATCATGAGAGATGTTCTTACTTACTTAAGTGATATAATTAATCTCTATAACCTTGTGTGTTTTATCATTACGTGTCTGGGAGATTTACCTTGTGACATCCTTGAGAATAGCATAGGACAACTGAAGCATTATGAAGAGGACCGCCAAGATAGGTTCAGCCAGGTGGAGATGCACTTCTGCACACAAGCCATGATATCCCACAAGGTTTCAGAGCCTCTCTATTCCACAAATGAAAACCTAAAAAACAAACATTTAAGTCATTATGGAAGCGTTAACCACAAGGATAAATTTTCATTTCATTCGAAAGTAAATGAAAATAAAGCTGAAAGTTCATAGTTCATGATGAAACAACATTTTTCCGTTTGGGAGGTAATTAACTTGCCAAGAAGGCCATCAAATTTTAAACATTTTACAATATGAGTTGCAGGCTTTTTTAAATGTTGAAAACAATTTATGTATCTACCAGTTTTTCTGTAGTCAGACGAGTTGTTTCCCCTCTACGATATGTTGAATACATTCTAAAGAAGAAGGGCAGTCTATGAAACAATTTAAAATGAAAGTTAAATAAGCTGTGTAAAGATCACCTGGATTCATTAGTAAACATAATGTTCAATCCATAACAAAAAATCTGATGTGAAACATAATTTCCTCTACCCTTAATATATACCAGTATAGAGTATATGGCTGTATTGCAGCAGTGCACATTCAGTTGTCATACAGTTTGTTTATGAAATGAGTGGCTTAAAACTATCCTTCACAGAAATTATTAGAAAAAATGTTTAAATAAAAGTAGAATGGATTTCTAGAAAGTCACAAAAAATGAAAACTCATCATATAAAGTGGTTGTAAAAGTGAAGATAAAGTTGCTACCTCACTTCGTGTTGCATCCCCAAAGAATACATAACCCAAAGAAAATCTGAAGTAATGCACACATGTAAGCTTTCCTACACTCAGCACAGGCAATACAACCTTCTCACTTCACATTCTGATATAGAATAAGAGGCTATATTGCAAGGACTGCATATTCAGTTCTCATTCTCGGTCTATGTTGTAAGCTACAAAAGACTTAAAGCTTCAGTTTTACGAACAGTGGATAGCTTATAACTACCGTTCACAGAATTTCAATGAAAAAATATTTCAAATAGAAGTTTTAACTTTAAACACTTCATGTACAGAATTTAAAAAAAATATATTATTATTAGAGCAGTTTTGGGGAAAATTTAACTAATTTTCTTAATGTAAAGTGGCATTAAAAGTTTGAGAAAGTTGTCATCTAACTTCATTTTAGATGGGCAAAGAAAGCTGAAATTTTATATTTTAAAATATACCTTTCCTAAGCCACGTATAAGAATTATTTGACAAAATTTATTTTTACATGATATGCATTACGATTACATTTTTATAAGAGGTTTTGGGTATGTTTTTTTAGATTTATTGATATTAAAGTAATTTATCTATAAAAATTCGAAAATGCTAGAATTTAATAACATTTATGATAAGCTTCTGGATAGAGCTGTAGAGTTCCGTGGTCTTTACAAATTTTAACACACCAGTGTGATACATTGGTTGGTGCAGAGCCATGGAGAGGATGACAGGAACGTTGCACTGGGTCTGTTGATTGGCATAGGTGTAACAATATATCAGTAGATGTTCCACGGTGAGGGGAGATGCATATAGACTGCACAAAGGAGGAAGCTCCCTGGAGTAGGATGTATGTTAGAGCTGTCTGTCCAACTTGCAGACGTTAGGCGTAACTAGTCTCTGTGGCTGAGTTTTATAATGGGGCGAGTAGAAGTGGGTACTGGGCAGACATTGTGTAACTAGCTATTAGATATAGAGTTCTAATGTGGCTTCCACATCTGTAGTAATGTGAGGAAGTCCAGATAAGTGTTGGAGAGCAAGCAAAGCAGCAGAGAATATGATGAAAGGATAGTGGTTTAGAGTCCTTAAAATATATTCCATGGCGAATTGGATGGCAGGCAGTTCAAAAGAGAAAATGGATGAATTTTAAGAAGACAGTAGTGCATAGTGTGCGTTTTATATGAAATGAGTAAAAACCAGAGAACAGTGAAATTCTGAAGATGATTAAAGAATAACGATGCAATATTGAGATCTTTTGTAAATGAAGGATAAATATATAGGCTACTGAAAGATGATAAAATGTTACAAGTTAAATGCTGCAAACAGAAAACTAAAGCAGAATTTTTAAAAAAGTGACAGAACAAAATCATAAACATATTGCATTTTTAACATTCATGTTTTTAAGGAATAAAATCTAAGCCCCTGTATTAATGCCATAAGAACAATGTATTTCCCACTTCTAAAGAACTCTGCTTTAAAGAAAATCCACTTTTAAGGAATAAATATTTTGAAATTTTACAATAATTACCCCATAATGGTGAATCTCTGAACCAGTAGAACAAAAAAACTCAATACCTGGGAATGCACCTGCAGATTTCAGATAACAGATAACTTGAGAGCATATCACTTGTTATCATTATCTAGAACAGGCAAAATTAATATCACTACAAACTCTGGTGGAACGAAAATTATAATGTCTGATGTATCACCCTAATTTTTTATTTTGATGTCTGAAAAATTTTTAGTAATGTGTTAAAATCTGAAAATTACATTCATTTCTACAATCCAGTGCATTTTTTTTCAAGGCAATTTTATATTAAATGGTGAATAAACAGAAATACGTGTACTGGTACTTAAGGATCACATTTTCTGAAGATGTGAAACAAACTATATGAACAACTTTCTTTTATTCTTTCCACTTCTCTTGAAATATCTTTTTGTTTTTGCCATTTTCCTTAAAATGGTGATACAATTTTGTTTAAATTTTCATGACTTTACTTGTACTGAAATTGCAATTTTAAAGTAGGACTTTTTCCTATTAAAAAAACCTGAAAGACAATTATAAGCTAGTCTGCCTGAAAGTTTTGCATGACAGTTTCACACAATATCTGCCTTTCCTGCAGTATTACAACGTATAATAATAATTTATCATGCAAGTTATTTTGCTTGTTCATTTTAAGGGTATTTTGCAATTTTATGTTATGACGTAGATGAAATAAATGCTTTTAATCATATAAAACTGTAAATATCAAAGCCTAACATACAAACAACGTTTCACTTAATTCATTTTATCACTAGAAGTTCAAAGGCCATGCCAATCACAAAACGAGAAAACAAAATATATCAAATCATGTCATCTTGAGATGAATCACAGAAAGCATTTCATTTAAAGGAACTAAACGTGAATAAGATGAATATAAGTGTCAGTTTGCTCTGAATTACATGACTCAATTCCATTGGAAAAACTTCCAAAAGAATAAACGTGAATATTTATTTTAAAGTGCTCATAACATTATTAAGGAATAAGTTTGACAGATTGTGACATATACATATATACTTCAAAAGAACACAGAGAAGATTTTCTTCTTAATGGTTAGTAAAGAATAATTCAGTGTATTTATTGTTTTAAATATCTGAATGATCCTACACATTGAAGCCTTAGGGATAGGAAATATTAGATTAAAATTTAAATAAGTAAATATCCAATTGAACAGACTAATGGACTGCATGAAAGAATGGAAAGAAAACAGATTATAGTGAAAAAGCAGGTCATGATTACAATCTCCGTTAATAATTGATTATCTATCTTGTTTCGTAGTTGTTTCTATAAAAATTAGTGTGTTATGTTATATCTACTTTTTTTTGCAAACTGATGTTTACATTGAGAAAATTTAACAAGGACTGTACATATTTGTAGATTCTTGGAAGAAAGGTCACACTGCATCCCCATAAACCAGTGATAAGGGTTTATTTATAAACAGCTCAACAGGAGTGTCGACAATCTGGTAACTGTAACAGGAGTGCCCAAAATGCATGTTTTTATTTTGTGTATTTAATTTTTTTGTTAGCATGAAAATAGATAATTAAGCGTACCAGTATGTAAAATTTAGCTTTAAGGCCATCTGAAATTATACTACAATGTTCAGGCTATGATTCAGTCAAATTTCCATTAAAATCCATTAGTTTTTAACCGTTTAGTAAATATTTATGTAAAAATTAAAAAAAAAATTTATAAAAATTGGCATTTGAGTGTTCAGATTGCCTCCATCCATGTAATAGTAAGGTATTTAAATTCATTCATCACTGAAGGGTTAAGTGTGTTCAGTATGTAAAAGCTTGTGCCACCAGTGTGGTCTTGTGGTTAGCATCGCTGACTACAGATCAGTCAGTCCGGGTTTGAACCCCAGTACCTCCTCAGATTTTTCTGAGGCAGGGAGGTCTGGAACGGGGTGCACTCAGCCTCGTGATTCAAATTGAGGAGATACTTGATAGACAAATAGCGGCTCCGGTCATGGAAACCACCATTAACGGCCTTGGGTGTCAGCATGCTGACCAAATCCCCCCCAATCCTGCCATCTGCCTATGGTAGATGATGCAGCAGTCGGGTGGTAGGCCTTGTCCCTTCAGGGATTTAGCACCACAGAGTTTATTTTTAGTTATGTAAAAGTTTAGTAATGATGTACAAACTGTTGGAGTTTAAGACCTGGTTTTCTCTGATAGTGGTGATGAAATCTGGCAACTGTAAAATAATGTGGTAAAAACTTTGCTTAACTGTGCATTCTTTTTAAAAATGAACTTGTAAAGTTAAGCTGCGGGGTAAATCATACACCATGACAAGTTCATGCAGCGAACCCTGATAAAGAGGATCTGAGACCGGTTCACTATTGCTGTTGCAAACTTAAAGGGAACCTGCAGCAGCTATACGTTTAGGCTACAGCAGCGTTTCTCAACCTATGGTCCGCGGACCACTAGTGGTCCGTGAAGATGGTGCAGATGGTCCGCAGACATAATTGAAAAATGTCATAAAGCAAGTGGAAAGTAAAGAAGTAAACATTTTTCACATAAAATGGACACGGGATGTCAAAGTTTTTAAAATCTTCAAAAATACAGGTCCTATTGCAAGTTTCCTTACTTTTGCAGTTATGAACCACAGTTTGAAACCCCTGATGCACTGACGTCTATGGTTCCCTCTTACATTCAAAACCTTGAAAAATAAGACTTTGTCGGAATTTATTAGAGGTGCTCTCTTAACAAGGGTTTTATGTATTTAGATTTATTTGTTATAATGACCTATAATTAATACCCCAACTATTAGAGTATAGAGTATGTAGAGTATAGGCCTACATATAGCCTACTTTTAAAAATGGGATGTAAAATTGGGGGTCCGTAAAACTTTTTAGACATTTTAGAGGTCCTCGGGTTCAAAAAGGTTGAGAATCGCTGGGCTACAGTATATAAATATAAAAAATACAAGGATAAAAACAAAGAAATATGGTTTCTTAGAAAGCACTGACTAACACTTACACTATCATACATATATCAATAGTAACATCACTTGTACAAGGAAGGTGCAAATTTAAAGCTTTTATATTGCAAGCTCATATTACACAAGCAATGCTGATCAGTAAGAGCTGGATGTGGCAAGCCAGGGTACTGTCATTCATGTAGCCAACTGAATTGTGTAAAGTAGATAAAATGGCTCTATATAATAATCAGAAGAGAGAAAATAATTATGATTATAGCTGCCCTGTCCGAGGTTACCAGAAGATACAGCCTACCAAGATCAGTTTATTAAAGACAACGTTATGTATACATTACCAGTACCTTACAGTTTTAAAAACAAAATAAAATGCATATATACATATGCATAACAATTGAGAAGGTGGAGAAAAATCAGATTAATTGAAAATGAAAAGATACAATCCTCTTCGGAAGAAATAGCCATAACTGTTATTAAAAAGTTTATTAAAATTTTATTACTGAGTAGAAATGATTGTGGACTATTTTTAAAGAATCACACAAGCTTTGTAAAGAAATGTCCACTAGAATATCTGTGTGGAACCCAAAGCATCTGAAGATACCCACTGAATATTGCATAGCAGTGCCTCGAGCACCAAGGAGTAGTCCAATTACTTCCCATTGCTGGGTGTTATATTTGTCGGAAAAATAACCACAACAAGGTTCATAGTGTTGTTGTTTTTCTCTATTCACCTCTGCAACTCGAATCTTACTATTGGATTGATGACATATCCTTTGTAGCTTGGTCTACTGATGACTACAATAACAGCTCTTTTTGTAGACCCAGTGCTGGAGATACAGTGAACCTCTTCAAAAAATTCATACTTATGGGTTTCTCAAAAACAGTTAGCAATATAATAACGTGAAGAGGACAAAACATTAATAGTTTTGTGAAGAACTGTGATATATTGTACAATGTGCAAAGCAAATATTAAATGTAAGTCCAGCTAAAACAAAACGTGTGGTATGAAATCAACAACACTCTTATTAAAATAGGTATGATATTTAAAGAAGGTTAAAAAATGTTGAATAGTTCTAATTATAGGCTTATCAAAATATTAATTGTTTATTAATCAGTGCTTAAAGTGTTTGGTGGTGATACCATTAAAAGAAAAACTATTTTCAAAATATAATCAAATGTAACATAATACCATCATTGATATTTAAATAAATATTTTAAGGTTTGGATTACTTACCAGAGTTACTAAATTACAGAAGTCAAATTTATAGTTCAAATATCCTGCGTCTGGGGAAGGGGATTTCTGAAAAATCATTCTCAGGAATGTAAACATTCACTAATTTCAATTGGATTAGTAATTTGGGAAAGATTAGAAAAAATATTTTTTGCAATTTTTCCATGACAATATTGAATATCGTCAAAGGCTATAGATGTTCTTAGCTTTTGTCCTAATAATGAAAGAAATACATAGCAAGTGCATTGTTCATCCGAAGCATGCTGGAATGGACAGCAACAACAGCAGAACTTTGTATTAACTTTGTTGTTTGTATTTGTATTAACTTTGTTGTGGAGTGCAGGAACAAGAATTTTATAATTAGTTGTTCAGGTGTAAGACATGTGCTACTGATGATTTAGTGAAGAGGTACAAAACAATATATAAACAACCTATACATATGTAATTTAATTTTGGAGTTTAATTTTCTGAACATTTCTCTATAATATCCTACATGCTTTTTGTAATGTCCTACATTTTAGACTACAAGTGTCCTGTATTTCATTAAAAGAATCTGGTAACCCTATACCGGTATATTAAGAATATAACTAAAACCAAATTGTGACATTAACTTTTTTCTTCTAATTTTCAGGCCAGTGATGGTACAAAACATGATCTCACTAAGTTATAAAAATTAACATACATATTGAAATTCTTTATCTTGCACGCTGCTGTGTCTGACAAGGATTAAGGACTCAAAATTTAATACAAAATGGATGAATTAAGATTCATACACAAATATGTGGAACCAGTATTACTGGGCATTATCTTCCTCATTGCTTCTGTTGGTAACATTTTGCTTGTATTTGTGTTTACATGGAATTCTCAGATGAGGAAAGGACCTAATTTATTCATAATAAATCTGATATTTGCAGATATGCTGGTAGTTCTTATAAGTCTACCATCCCAATATTTACAAAGCTTGGAATACTGGATTCTTAGTACTGAGATGTGTCGCATTTTTATTTTCATAGAAGGATTAATAATTGGATCATCAGCTTACTCAATTGTTGCATTGAGTTTAACTAATGATGCTAGGGTTATGCACATATTGCTTGGAAACACTGGTTCTAGAAGCATATGCTTTATATGCATAATATGGGCTGCTGCTACAATATTTTCTGTTCCCTCTCTAATATTTTCGTCAGACATGTGTCACACCAATGGATCGCATAACTTGTCATTTGTTCAGTACATTTTTATATTTGAATTATTAGCATTTTTAATTTTTCCTGTATGCATTATACTATATGTACACATGAGGACATCCATGTTCATGAGCTCTAACGCTGAAGGAATAAGAGGGGAGGATCTGAAACAGAGGAGAATTGATATAGCATTGACTGTGGGATTTTGTATTAGTTATGGACCTATGTTCTTGACTAATATTTTACTTTCATGGAGTGTATTAGGACATGGAAAGAACATGTTATACTTTCATTATGCTACATTGTTCTTACATTATTTCAGTATTTGTTTCAATCCCATAATTCTTTATATTATGAGTAACAACTATAGAAAAGAAATCAATATGTACGTATTCTTTTGGTATTCGGTTAATTCAGTACAAAATTCTAAAATAAAAAGTGCCAAAATCAACATTCAGAGTGATAACGAACAAACCACATTGTGAACAAACAATGTATTGCATTGAAATTATACTGTATCTATAGAACGATGCATTTATTATAAATGGAAAATCATACCCCATGAATGTAACAAAGAGTTATGAGAACACTCACCACATAGATAATGACTTTCTAGGGTGAGTAGCATAATATGCTCCATGGTAAAACCATGTGCTGTAGGGGATATTTCGAAAACTACTCACAGAGGTTCATCTGTATCGTACTCATTGGATGGATAACATACAACAGTTATTTAAGTGAAATGCGTTTGCTTTAATGGCTTGACCCTATCGCCTCTGCATTTTCAGCTGTTTGAAAAATGTGACAAACAATATTAACACTGAAAATATGAGCATTGGGGTAACTAATCAACTAATGAATTTGGAGTTTATTTAAACATTTGAGATACTAACCTGATACTTTCATCGTTTTAACTTTTTCTTCTAAAATGCTGTCTCTTGCCAACTGATTACAATAATGAGTTGCCTCAAATTATATAACTTAATTCTTGATAGTTTTCAAGCAATGGAATTTTGACGCAATATTGGGCCTGACAAAACATGATAGGACTATTACAAGTTTAACAATCAATATGTATGTGTTATGGAAGATCATGATGAAACGGAATCTTGTACAGATTTATAGATAATGGATGCATGTGACCTAATATAGTGAAAGTGTCTCATATAAATTATAGCAAAAACTTTTTTTCCAAAATGTGAACCGGCCTTACATTAGAAAGACCACAGTATTTCTGTTCTCCCAATGAAATATAACATAGCTAACAGCTGTACTACAGAAGAACTCTCATTTTCGCTTTATAGGGAAGTTAAGTAACTAAATTCGCCCTTGATAGTTATTATTCTATAAGCAAAATCTTGGCTATCATAATGCATTTCTCCTTTCTACGCATGGAACCTATAGTCAGCTGTAACAATATCATATGGTTCCATATCTAAGGGAAAAAATTAAGAATAAATTAGCTAACCTTTGAACGGCATTGGCTACAGTCAAATATGAAAAAATGAAAAAAAAAAAAAAAAAGTTTCACATGTTAAATTGCAAGATCTGAAAGAATACAACAAGCACTGGTTTTATCATATACTTATAAATTACACTAAAACCCATGGGGCTGCATCCTCTAAAGGGAATAGGCCTACTATTCGACCCCTGCATCATTTACCATAGGTTGATGGCAGGATTTGGGGCATGGGGTCAGCATGCTGACACCCTTAGCCATTAATGATGTTTTCCATGACTGGAGCCGCTACTTCTTAATCAAGTAGCTCCTCGGCTTGAATCACAAGGCAGAGTGCACCCTGTTCCAGACCTCCCTACATCAGAAAAATCTGAGGATGTCCGGGAATCGAACCCGAGCCTGTGATCTGTAGCCAGTGACACTAACCACGAATAGCATGTAATACTTTTTTTAAATTTAAAACTAATTCCCGCATTTACTCAGTCAGCTATTTCCATTAAACACTTGAAAAATGCCCCCATAAAAATGGGAGAAAATGGCTTTAAAAGTTTTCATGCTAAGAGATTTAAACAGCATAGCGATTTAAATATATTTCTAAATAAGAATTCCAATTATTGTTCTACAACTTTTAAATTTGTCATGACAGAATATACTTTTAATACACACGTGTACTATCACTTGTGTAGTGATGGAACATGCTGTTCTTTAGAAATCACAAGCACATAAAAACAAAAGTTTTGAACCAAAATTCCACAAATCTCCCCCTTAAAAAATAATTTGTCATGCAAAACTGTCATAAATGTTAAAACAAAGGTAGTAACATTCTATTATTTTCATAGCTTCTATTTCAAACTTTGTTAAATAAGTAGGTGTGTGTGTTAAGCATTTTGTACATATATAGTAACATAAGATGTTATTTTAGAAGAACCATAAAATGGGGTAAATAGGAAAGTATTTCAACTTTAAAAGTAAGAAAACAATAATAAACATTTTCTTAAATAAAAGATTTGTTGTTAGTTATTTGGGTCTTACTTTCTTCTATTGCAAGCCCCACACACAAGTTCTTTACCACACTTCTGGGAGTGTATGGGCAATATCGGGGGAAAGAGCTTGCAGGCAATCGCGCACGGTGAAAAAATAAGCCCAAAATGCATGCATGTTCTTCCTCGCATGATAGAGTGTCAACAAAAGAGTACGCGCAGAAGATTGTGCGTGTTATTTCCAAACACGCCAATCTCTCTCAAAAGAACAGCGTGTGGAGTGTCTAAATTTTTGACATGCCAGCTAAGAGTGTGTGGCATTATTTAAAGTTCAGTACAGAGGAGTTGATGTGCTCTTGGAAAGTTTTGTTTATTTGTTTGTTTGTCTTCTGCCTTTACATACACACACACTTCCAGGCGAAAGAGTGCATCGTTGCACGAATGACGTACCGCGCGGTTTCTTTTGTTTGTCTATTGCCTTTACATGCACATGTTTTCTCGAGCATTTTAGTGGGCACCTGCCTAAACCCGAGCGATAAAGCTTGTGTGTGGGGGTAGCTAATTGATACCAAGACATCAGAAAGTTCTAAATGTAGCTATACAGTATATTAAAAAATACATAAAAGAAAGAAGGGTGAATAGGAACATCTACTAAATTTTTTGCTTGTTCCTATTGCTACATGTGTAGGGTCAATTGGAATGAACATCAACTGTGAGGGGTGTAAAGAAACACACAGCTTTCATGAAAGAAATGAAATAAAAGGAATAAAAACACGACTGATATCTGTGAGGTGAATAGGAACACAAAAACCTCTCCGGCTATGCATGAGGCAGATTTCATGTGTGTGAGCCCTTTATTAGATTGGATTAAATTATATTTGTTAAAGTATTGACAGCATGTGCCTAAAGTGTAAAAATGTTACTGGTACAACGAATATTTTAAATTCTAACATTGTGTTGCTATTCACCCTCAGATTGCAAATTACAGCCAGTATTTGCTTTTCACATTCACTGTGAAAATGAAATGGAAATTTTTAATGATATAATGTTAAATAGGCCTATAGAAAATTGAAAAATAAAATTCTTACATCTATATTGACAGTAAATTTGTACTTGAAGTAGAAGTTTTGGCAATGTAAAACAAGTGATTTTTAATGCCACAGTTCACATTTTCGTAAATGAAAACAGGGATGACAACAACAACAAACTTGATTTCCTAACACATTATCTTGTTAGCCAAAAGGAAAAATTAAACATCTCTAAAAAGAGTCATATTTTCCTGTAGGGCAATGCTTTTCTTATTACCGCTACAAAAAGTTTCCTATTCACCCCATTTTATGGAACCATTTTCTACATATAAAGTATACCTGAAGTGTATGTGTATATGCTAGTCATAAAAATGTTCATACCAATCTAATTTTACGAAGCATAAATAAAATTTTCTTGTGATATAATTACTTCAATTACAAGTATTCTATTCTACAGAGGCTGTTACATTACATTTGCATGGTGTATCCAGATCGTTTGGAGCACACTGATCATATTGAGTACCTTTACATAAATGGGGATTCAATATGATCCGAGTTCGTTTGACCATCAAGTTCAGCACTGCTAAAAAATGGGATTGAATTGTACTCAGTTCAAGGAAATGAACCATATTCAGATCATATCGAAAACTACTTTCGTGTTCTCTCATGGACAGTATACTAACTTCCACAATTTCCAATCTAAACAGAAATGATTGTTTATACCTCTCAAACTGAAATTATTAAGTATTAATAAATTTCATTCTTTTTCCGTTTGTGGTAAATGTTATTACAAAGAGAATTGTCCACCTGACCACAAATAATTTTAACCAAAAGTTCAATGTATGCAATGTTTACTAGACCTTTAATCTACAGTAATGTAATATCGATTAAATACTTACATATATATCACCCATGTGTACATTTTCATACATACTATTACATTTTCTACAATAATGTTAAGAAGCTGCTAAAACTGACTACAAATGTTATCTATTTTCCTTAAATATATGGTAGCATCACTAGTAGCTTGCTGAATGCATTCAATTTAAAATTATAAAACCATTAAAATTATATTGTCTTGTATGTTGTATAAACTTGTATAAAATTTTAAAAAATGTGTTGTCAAACTTTTGTCCTGAAGATTAAAATTAAGTAGAATTGCCAATTTATTCAGCAATAGTCTTGATATAAAATTAGTATTCTATACACTGGGAATATGCAATTGTAGTTTAATTGTAAAACAATTGTGAATTGTAGTAATTGCAAAACAGTTTGTCTGTTCCCAGTTGTAAAATATAAGTAAAATTGCCAAGAATTTTAGCAAATAGTCATTATTATAAAATTCTTCTTTAAAACACTGAATCTATGTAGTAGTATATTTGTAGAAATGCTGGATAGATGATGGCTTTTGGTAGTATCGTTGCATCGATTGAACTTGTGGCCTCTATTTCGTTAGGAGATGCGCATTTCGATCTATGTGATCATCTTCAGTCCTATAATTATATATGTATAATTAGTGTGATGTTGTTATATAAATCTACTTATGTTTATCTATTGTTTGATATAATTTGACTCACCTATTAATAATGCCAAGGTATGGACAGCCTGAGTACAGATGTGATACTGAAGCTATTGCGTGTTGTTTGTGATGGGGTATCGTTCTGAGTATAGTTCATATAGTTCATTGTGTTCTATTGTGTTTTCGTTTAGAATTTTATGTCTGTGTCTATATATTTCAAAATTTTCTAATGTGTCTAGTTTCCGGCTTTTATTTTGTTTATGTAGAATTTTAAGTGTTTTGTTAATGGGTTGTAAATCGTGGTTGTTATTGATGAGATGTTTAGCAAATGCTGATTTGTTTCTATTGTATTTGAAGTCCGTAACGTGTTCTTGAAATCTCTGTTTAAAGGTCCTGCCTGTCTGTCCTATGTAAACGTGCTTGCAATTCCCACATTCTAATTTATATACACCGCTATTTAGTAAGTTATCTTCTTTATTTCTGCTTGCATCGTATAATAGGTGTTTTAAGTTTTTGTTAGTTTTATATGCTATTTTTATTTCTTGTTGTTGCAATGGCTTTACTATCTTATGTATTTTTCTATTTGTGTAATTGAAAACTGCATATTTTTTGTTTTCTTCATTATCTTGTTTTATTGGTGTTAATAACGACGTGGGATTATTTGTTTTTTGTAGTTTATTCTTTTTCTTTCTGATGAGTTTATGAATTAATGATTCTTTATAATTGTTCCTGTTAGCTATTTGTAGAATTATTTTTAGTTCCTTATTATAATCTTTTCTAGTCATGGGGACGCTGATTAATCTGTGTACCATGTGGTTAAAGGCTGCCATTTTATGGGTGTTTGGGTGATTTGATTTATTGTTTATTATATTATCGGTGTAAGTGTCTTTTCTATAGATACTGAATTGTAATGTATTGCAAACTCTTTTTATATTCAGGTCCAAGAAGTTTATACTGTTCTCAGTTTCCTTCTCTATGGTGAATTCTAAATTGTTGTGTATTTTATTGAAGTCATGGAGTATGTTATTAATTTTATCTTCTTCGCATATTATCAGTATATCGTCGACGTATCTATAGTATGTTTTAATTTTGTGGTTATCAATAATATTTTCTATGTATTCTTTTTCTATGTACTGTAGGAATGTTTCGGATAAAATTCCTGATAGCGGCGATCCCATAGCTAGGCCATCTTCTTGTTTGTATATTTTGCTATCAAATTTAAAGTGGTTTTGTTTCAAAATAGTTTCGAGTATTGAAGTTATTTGTCCTGTCACTATATCGCTATCACCGTTATTAGATAGTATCTGTTGTATGATGTTGATTGTTTCCTGTAATGGTATGTTTGTGTACAAATTCTTTAGATCTAATGATATGAGTCTCTCATTGTTATTAAGTTTCATGTTTTTTATTCTGTTAACTAGGTCGAGTGTATTTTTTATAGTGAATTTATTTTCAAGTGTTAGTCTTTGCTGTAGTATTTTACCCATTATTTTGGAAATTTTATATGCAGGTGCATTAATAAAGTTTACAATTGGTCTAATTGGTTTATCGTGTTTATGGATTTTTATCTGAGATCTAAGTATTGGTATTCTAGGTCTCATGTTAATAGCATATTTTCTTTCATTATCAGTAAGAATAAATTCAGAGTTTCTTACAGCTTTTTTAATTTCTGTTTGGTATTTGTCAGTGGGATCTTTTTCAATTACCTGTATGTTATTGTTTTGAATAAAATCTAAAGTTTTATTTTTATATTCACTATTATCTATTAATATTATGGCATTACCTTTGTCGGCTTTAACGTGTTTTATATCGTTATCTTGTAGTTTTTTATTTAATTCTTTTAATGTTTTTAGATGTAATTGTGTTTCACCATTCTTGTCAATTTCCTTGGTTAATGTTCTCTTAATCTGTGTAGTGACTTGTTCTCTAATAGATTGCTGTTTTGCTTGGTCGATATTGGCTATAGCTGTATCGGCGTCTATAATTATTGATTTGGTTTGTTCTTTTATATTGTCTGTAAAATTATGTTTATAACCTAGTTCTAGCAACTCTTCTTCTGGTTTAGTGAGTGGGGTTTTTGTGAGGTTAATGACCCTAGGGTGAAACATTCTATTTTCATGTTTGTCTTCTGTGTGTTTGTTAGGATTTGAGTGTAGTATTTTCTTCTGTTCTAATTTCTGGATTTTTCTGTTTTGTGTTTGGTATTTTCGTTCCATTTCATAATTCAGTTTTTCATTTATGTGACTATCTATGTGTGTCCATTCCTGGCTATAAATTTTGGATGCTTGTAGGTGCAATTTATAAACTTGTTCATTAAGAAATTGTTTCTTTTTGTATAAAAATTGTATTTCTTGTTGTAACCATTTTCTTTCTGCTAGTTTTTGAGTTCGCTGAGCGGCAATAGTGTTCGTATTAATTTTAACTTTGATGTAATTGGGAATAAGATTTCTTACTTTACAGGTATTATTGAAATTTATATTAGCTATTGTTTTATAGAGTTTTCGTTTTGTGTTTGTGTATTGATTGATAATTCTTGCCTGGTTGGCTTTTGTAGTATTAATAAATTTCATTCTTTTTCAGTTTGTGGTAAATGTTATTACAAAGAGAATTGTCCACCTGACCACAAATAATTTTAACCAAAAGTTCAATGTATGCAATGTTTACTAGCCCTTTAATCTACAGTAATGTAATATCGATTAAATACTTACATATATATCACCCATGTGTACATTTTCATACATACTATTACATTTTCTACAATAATGTTAAGAAGCTGCTAAAACTGACTACAAATGTTATCTATTTTCCTTAAATATATGGTAGCATCACTAGTAGCTTGCTGAATGCATTCAATTTAAAATTATAAAACCATTAAAATTATATTGTCTTGTATGTTGTATAAACTTGTATAAAATTTTAAAAAATGTGTTGTCAAACTTTTGTCCTGAAGATTAAAATTAAGTAGAATTGCCAATTTATTCAGCAATAGTCTTGATATAAAATTAGTATTCTATACACTGGGAATATGCAATTGTAGTTTAATTGTAAAACAATTGTGAATTGTAGTAATTGCAAAACAGTTTGTCTGTTCCCAGTTGTAAAATATAAGTAAAATTGCCAAGAATTTTAGCAAATAGTCATTATTATAAAATTCTTCTTTAGTACACTGAATCTATGTAGTAGTATATTTGTAGAAATGCTGGATAGATGATGGCTTTTGGTAGTATCGTTGCATCGATTGAACTTGTGGCCTCTATTTCGTTAGGAGATGCGCATTTCGATCTATGTGATCATCTTCAGTCCTATAATTATATATGTATAATTAGTGTGATGTTGTTATATAAATCTACTTATGTTTATCTATTGTTTGATATAATTTGACTCACCTATTAATAATGCCAAGGTATGGACAGCCTGAGTACAGATGTGATACTGAAGCTATTGCGTGTTGTTTGTGATGGGGTATCGTTCTGAGTATAGTTCATATAGTTCATTGTGTTCTATTGTGTTTTCGTTTAGAATTTTATGTCTGTGTCTATATATTTCAAAATTTTCTAATGTGTCTAGTTTCCGGCTTTTATTTTGTTTATGTAGAATTTTAAGTGTTTTGTTAATGGGTTGTAAATCGTGGTTGTTATTGATGAGATGTTTAGCAAATGCTGATTTGTTTCTATTGTATTTGAAGTCCGTAACGTGTTCTTGAAATCTCTGTTTAAAGGTCCTGCCTGTCTGTCCTATGTAAACGTGCTTGCAATTCCCACACTCTAATTTATATACACCGCTATTTAGTATCGATGCAACGATACTACCAAAAGCCATCATCTATCCAGCATTTCTACAAATATACTACTACATAGATTCAGTGTACTAAAGAAGAATTTTATAATAATGACTATTTGCTAAAATTCTTGGCAATTTTACTTATATTTTACAACTGGGAACAGACAAACTGTTTTGCAATTACTACAATTCACAATTGTTTTACAATTAAACTACAATTGCATATTCCCAGTGTATAGAATACTAATTTTATATCAAGACTATTGCTGAATAAATCGGCAATTCTACTTAATTTTAATCTTCAGGACAATAGTTTGACAACACATTTTTTAAAATTTTATACAAGTTTATACAACATACAAGACAATATAATTTTAATGGTTTTATAATTTTAAATTGAATGCATTCAGCAAGCTACTAGTGATGCTACCAAAAAGTTAAGGAAAATAGATAACATTTGTAGTCAGTTTTAGCAGCTTCTTAACATTATTGTAGAAAATGTAATAGTATGTATGAAAATGTACACATGGGTGATATATATGTAAGTATTTAATCGATATTACATTACTGTAGATTAAAGGGCTAGTAAACATTGCATACATTGAACTTTTGGTTAAAATTATTTGTGGTCAGGTGGACAATTCTCTTTGTAATGAAATTATTAAGTCTTAAAGCTCAATTTATTAATTTCTACTTCAGCACTGCGGGCTTTTGTTTTCCTACTTCCATCCTAAAACACTACACAATAATAGGTTAACTGATATAAAAATCTTTCAAGAATTCACATGGATCTGAACAGGAAATTAAAATTTACGTATAGACAGTACCTATAAGATCACCATACTCAAATCAATCTGAATACACCATGTATACATGGTTATACAGGGTGACCGCTTAGAGGGATGAGGAATAAGTGATAATTTTGAAGTTGCTCTGTAGATTTCTAGGTATTTCACCTCCTTGCAAATGTTCTGTACCATCTGCGGAGTGACTAACAATGCAGCATTTGTAATTCACCATCTCAGTTCTTGTAAAGTGTGACCTTTAGGTTTGTAGACAATACTCTTCACAAAGCCCCCTTTAAAAAGACCAAAGTGGTCAGGTTATATAACCTGGGTGGCCAGGCGATGGGTCCTCCTCTTTCAATCCACTGGCCAGGAAAGTTTTCATCCAAGAAGGCAGATACATCTCCATAGTAATGGGGTTGGAGCCCCATCTTGCTGAAAAACTGATCTTGAGGGCAATTGGTCAACAGCAAAGTTCTCTAACATGTCTAGATACACATTTCCAGTGACTAACTTCTCCATGAAAAATAATGGCCCAATAATGGAATTCCTTGTCAAAACACACCAAATATTTACTTTGGGCATGTCGATTTGATGTTTGTGTACTATATGAAGATTCTCAGTCCCCCATATGCAGCAGCTGTGCCTCATGATTTTTCCACATAAAGGGAAATTTGCTTCATAAGACAAATCAATTTTGTCTAGGTTTGAGTTATTATTGTCAATTCGTAGAAGTATTTCTGCAGTAAAATTTTCCCTAAACAAGTGGTTGTTGGGTTTTATCTGTTGGCAAAGCTGGATCTTGTAAGCGTACAAATGTAGATGATTCTTTGAATGGATGATTTAGGGGTGTGAAGCTCAGCATTAGCTCTGTGAATCGACTTTTGCAGACTCCTGGTAGTGATTGCTGTTCTCACATGTTCGACTGTCTCCTCACTTGCAATGTTTCACGTGTTTACCAGTCTGCATTACAGTAAAGTTCCTGTTTCTTGGAGTGTTACTTTATGCCCAGGTGGATCTACATTCCACATACGGCGAACACAGCATTGAATATGTGTAACAGATTTTTCTTCTGCTAGCCATAACACACTCTGAACCTTCTGTTGTGGTTTCCACATTCTTATATTAGTGTGACAGCTGTTCTACTGAACGTTGTCAGGCTTGTTATCACATTGCACGTTGTCCATGTGCATGAACATGACCCTGATTGTTTGTAAACTTTGACGGTTTCTGCATCTTGTCAGATGTAAATCACAGCGAAATCTTTTTCTGGTTTTAAATGGTGTGCATTTACTTCTCGATTTCTCTAAGTGGAGCACTCTATATACTGTGCCAAAATTTTAAGAACTCATCTTTAATGCATCTTGAGAGAAATAGAATCAAATATAGCATACACAAGTGCTTACTGGCTATTCATTTTTGCTAATACTGCATCAATAATTTTAATATGTATCCATGTTTCAAAAGAAGAAGAATCTGAATGAACTGTAAAAAATTTAACATGAACTGAAAGAAAGTAGGACAAATATATAATTAACTTACAAAAAATCTGTTGTAAACTATTGAATATATTTTCATTCAAATCCTTTTCCCCACCTTCTCAGTACCATAAAATTGTCCTTTCTTCTTTATAAGCATAGATAGGATATATTACTACTTTGTGTGGAATATTCAGATAATAGAAAAAGAGCTTTTCAAAACCTGTGAATAATGGACAGCTTTGGAATTAAGAAAAAATAACTTAATAGATACTGGTATATACATGAATGCATCAAGGAGCTGACTTAGTCATTTATGACCAAGCAATCTGAGGACTTCTTTACTTCTTCTAATCGAACTGTAAGTACTTTAAGGTAGAAGAAGAGTTGTGTTTAATCCTGAAATTCATGTCAACTTTTCAGCATAAATAATTAATATTGACTCCGGCAGTGAAAGCCTACAATGTTTTATCAACAAATATTGTTCGGGAAATTCGTACATTGCGACTCACCCGAGTCCCCCACTCCTACTCTCAATCCCTCCCCTAGCGGTGGCATTTGAACTACTAGAAGCGACGGTAGCGCCATCTCTTAATGAACTGATGAAACAGAAAAAATAATTTGTTTCTTCTTTATTCTCTTCTTCTCTTCCTTTCCCGTCTCCTTCCTCTCTTCATCTCACCTCCTCTTCACCCTACCTACCTACTTGAGACCTATTCCTAATAGTAAATTTTGGATCGACCGGGATTCGAACCCGGGACCCCTAGCATTATAGCTATATAGGAGTCTTGACCACTACGCTACGAGTGAATGTTGAACACTGAAGGAAGCTTTCGTATATTAGAGTTATGTTAGGGGGATTTCATGAGTTTTAATGCAAGAATC
Organism: Ectobius pallidus; assembly: GCA_964059195.1. NCBI lineage: Eukaryota > Metazoa > Arthropoda > Insecta > Blattodea > Ectobiidae > Ectobius > Ectobius pallidus. Next base: position 63,208,480 of record CAXKWD010000003.1, on the reverse strand, counting down.
GGTTTTTATAAGTAGGTAGTGTTGGTACAAGGGAATTTTCCTGCATCAATTAAGCCACATTTTATGTTATAATACGGCGTTTTTTATAACTTTGAAATATTATGTATGGTACAAGGGTATTTTTTGTATTGTGGAATAGTATGTGGAGGTGCAAGGGGCTTTCTTTATTGTGAAATATTAGGTGACATATCAATTGCAATTATGCATTACCGGCGTTGAGCTACAGGCATGAAGGTATGCGTTGCGGGAAGTGGAGCAGACGGCACGCGGGAAGCACCGAGAGGGGTGGAAGCTGCCAGGCGAGTGGCGTGTGGAAAGGGGAGCAGGGTGAGTCGTAAAGTACTAACTTGCCTATTGTTCAATTACCGCAGCGAGCAACATAGAAGCGCACATTTGGTAACATTGAATTACATTGTTGAGATTGTGAAATGGCTGCTATAGAGAACAAGCATATGCTCGTGACTTCATCCATGATTACTTACTCAACTGCTATGTTTTATTTATTTTAATTAATCAACATTATTATCTTAACAATGTCTTTAAAAGTTTTTTTAAGGAAAAGAAACAATACACAGCAAGCGAAGTTTGTAAACATGAACTACTGATACAGTTGCCATTATCTTTGCTTTCTTTACGCAGAATCATTGAAAATTAGTGAAAAACTGAGCTCATTAGTAGTAAAATTAAAGAGCTTTTACTAAAAAATATTGTATGCACTACATACACAAAAACTTTAATGGATTCATCCAGTATTTCAGCCTCTTCTTATGCCTTGGCTGGATTACTAGATTTGTCCACTAAAGCCGTACTTTGTGTACTTGATACATAAATAGCTATAACAGAAAAAAAATTATAACATTATATTTATTAACACTTACATCGTTTTTATATAACTTGCATGAATTACTTAATTTTGTTCTTAATTAGGCTATATTTGTATTGTTTTCCCATAACAAATATAAATAATTAAACAAATAAGGTAGAATGACTTGAAATGAAATGATTAAAACACACCACATACTCATGAACCTTACCCAAATCATGCATAAACAATTAAAACAGCAGTAGGGAGCTACAGATCGCTAAATTCACTGTACGGAATATTCTGCACAAAGATTGGAAATTTCTTCCATATCGACTGCCACAGTGGACATCCACTTCTAAATCCAAACTGAGATGATGTAAGAATGTTGTTCAAATTATGATAGTGCATTACGCGGTTATACATAACTTTTTCAAAAGCATTTGAAAATGAGGTTAAGAGATAGGTTCAATTGTGCAATAGCTATTCTTTGGAAGTCACGAAGGGAAGGGAAGTAGGGGATGACTGAACACCTTTGGAGTGCTGCTCGACAGGCCTGGTTTACATGGAACAGACCGCTGCACACTTCTAAATGAAACATAGAGAGTATATGATAATTGTAAGTTGAACCACATGAAAAACATGAAAGGCAGATATATTATATAATTTAGATAACATGGATAATGTAAGATGACATATAGTACATTCAATTAACTCAAAGTACATAAAGCCTTTGGATGTTTCTTAAGAGCGGTTATAAATAAATTATTTATTTTCTGATAATTCTTTTACTTCATAAGGAAGACAATTAAACAGCTTATCACATTCATAATAAACACCTTTTTGAGGACAGGTTAATGAAGCCGAAGGCAAATAAAGTTCAAGTCTTGTATCTAGTATTAATATTATGAATATTATTAGTCTTGGTAAATTTACATTGATTTCGCATGACAGAGATAAAATATATTGGCAAGGGAGGGTTAAAATTTCAATTTTCTTAAATAAAAGTTTGTAAAAATTTCTTTTGTACACACCAGCTCTTGTACGAATTGTTTTCTTCTGTAAAAAAAAAAATCCCCATTTATTATTCCATATTTCATTATTGAATGAAAATATTCAAAATAAGCTAATTTTATTATATTAATTCCATGAAGGTTTATTTCAGACCTCATTGTACAAGATGCAGAGATATTATTAAATGTGCTCTTTCCAGCTGAAAAAGTTGTCTGCTTGTAGGCCTGAAAATGTTGTACTATCAGCTTATATCAAATCATCTTCACAGTTTCCAGTATTTAGCACACAAGTTGCTATATGTCTGGAATTTCTTTGAATCATAAACATTATGATTGAAAGTATACCTATACTATACCTATAAAAATCAACTGCTCCATCAAGGAGCCCATCCAGCTTCTCCTAACTTGAAATGATTAATACTGCATCCAGTCCCCCAGCTCAATTCTTGTATAAAAACACCAAGAAATAAGCTGCATTAAGCCTCATAGAGGACGGGTATCACCAGATGCCTCTGGCTCATTGTTGCTGGGTTTGTATGAATCATTTTAACAAAACCAAGCGGTGGGGGTAATAAGTTAGCAATAAAACACTATTTAATTAATGAAGGAAGTTTACACAGTGAAGTTATTACATAAATAAAACACTACTTACATTCAAACTAAGATACAATCTTCACATCCTCTTCTGAGTCTTCATATGGAGGGACTTTTTCTTCTTTCAGCAACAAATCAAATAAACCAAATGGAAACCAAAATAAATTAACCGAACAAATACGAAGTGAACAGGAGCCTCGATCTAAATATAAGAGGGACCTGTTAGAATGCACCAAATATGGAACACACTTACAGGTTCCTGTTATATTGAGAGAGTGTAGACCAGGCAGAAGTTACCAAGCAGAAATGGAGCCTCGATCTGAATATAACAGATAACTTATCACGAGGTATGTAAAACACCTGGTTGCATACCTAGACAGCTATGCAACTACGTGTGTGACATGGTACTCGAGTGTTCTGTTATATTTAGATAGTGTAGATCAGGCTGAAGTCACTAAGCAGAACTGGAGTGTCGATCTGAATATAACAGGTATCACGAGGTATGTAAAACACCTGGTTGCATACCTAGATAGCTATGCAACTACGTGTGTGACATAGCACTACACTGTTCTGTTATATTTAGAGAGTTGATGAGAATCTCAAATTGCAGAAAAAGCTGGATAACCGTGGGAACTGAATAGTTTATATTGTTTGTTCTATCATACTGTGAATAAGAATGGTAGTCATAGTTACCAATTATTTTGTATTTTAGTTCCATTGGTGTATAAAAGTAGATACTGTAACACATTACTTAACGCATTAAGATAAGGCGGATAAAATGTCTCCCTGTGTTGTCTCTGAATTTATATGCATTCATTAAAATAAAATGAACTACATTGGCAATTTTAAACACATTCCTTAACCTTGAATCTTAAAAAATAATTTGAAAACTTAATGACTATTGTATTATCTTTAGAGGTGCAATGTTTGCTCTTGAATTTCAATATCTTTTGAACTCACAAAGAGATAATGAGATGTGATTTCAAAATGGGATTGGTAGAGGCACCTGATTTTTAAAAAATTGCAAAATGCAAAATTTTGAAACATAGAATTACAATTCCAATTTAAATACAGAAATTATTCACAATTCGGAAAATTTATGAAATAGTTGACAAAATCATGTGAATTACATTGAAAACAATTTGAAGGTGCCAAACATGGATGATAGCAACTGCGATTCAATCATGAAGGAGTATTGTGATAATAAAAGTCGGTAATTGAAGCAAGGGCTCTTAACAACATTTGCACAAACAAAGAAAATGAATTAGAGGGTGAAATATGTCCTGTATTTATGAGCAAAGAATTTGGTGTGACATTAATGTCACTGTGTTACTTACTAACATTGTTATAATTTTCCAATAAAAGAGAGATGATAATATGAAGCAAGGTGGAAGACATATCCTACGTAACAATGTTTTTATGTACAGCCTGCTTACAACGTAGCTTACAGGATCAAATAAAGTGTTTTATTGCACCATGACTAATAGAAAATTTTAAGTTCTTCATAGAAGCTGCAACCCTTAAATATTCATACGGCAATATTTTAAAGCGTTGTTTAGCATTGAATTCCATACACTAAGCTGAAAACTCTTTAAAATGATGTTAGTTTGGTCTCTACTTAAAATGTTGTTATGTGTACCTCATTTGGTTCTTTCAAAGGTGGTTTCACAACGTTTCTGGAACTGAGATATTCTTTTCCTTCATCCCTCCTTTTCCACACATTGTGTTTCCACTCAACCATATTTTTATATCCCTTTCTGCCCCTATTTGCATGCTTTTGAGCAGCAACTGACAACAGCATGGGTACAACTTCCTCCATTTTCATTACATAGAATGTTGTTACAGGTTTGCCCCTATCTCATACCTTTCTCCCAATGTAACCAGTGCCCAAAAGATAGCTACTGCCTTTTGCAGAGATGCAGAAGAGTGTATAAAACCTTGTTACACAGAAATCGCATTTTCAAAACTTCTATTGAAGCACGGGCCCTTACAATGTTCAACCAATTTTGTAATGGATCATTATATACTCAAAATGAGAGAATTTAGCATTTTGAAAATGAAGCTAAGCTGCACAAGTTAAAATGAGTGTCTGTTGAAATATTTATTCCCTAAAAATCCCAACAGGAACGACAAAATTGTTGACTAAATTAAATAAAAATAGCAAAATATATACCACAAGACTACAAAGAAATTCTGAAATCTGGCAAAAATTTTCAACAAAATTAGGTATCTCTGATGACTGACTGCCTTGTGAATTCCAGCATTGAAGCTGTTACAGCAATTCCTGGCCAATCTTTAGATGATGCCCAGTGCAGACATGGCTGCTCTGAGAATGAAACTTTATCATATTTTAGGATTTTGTGACCGTTGTTTGTTGCTGAGTAATACAAGGCATCATATAATGAGATCAAAAATAGCAGAAGAACTTATTTTAAAGGATGGCAAGTTCATGAAGAAATCTCAGGCGTTGCTGCAAATGATTCTACAATTAGGGTATATATTCCAGTAAAAGCTTTTGATCAGACTTCATTGTTGATCCTACTATGAGAATGGAAATGGGTCACCTACAACCACTAGAAATAAATGAAGAGAAGAAGGGAATTTCTGAACTTACAATCCCTCATTTTGTAAAAAAAATACAACCTGGACACAATATTAAGTTATTGGTCTCTTGATTGGAGCAGTCGGACAATACTTAAGTTTTTTTTAAATTTTCATAAAAGTATAGCCTTCCATCCACCTTAAGAGATGATACTGTAAACACAGTGCTGAAAAAACCCTGCCAGACACTACATAATCATTTACGGATTAATTTTATTACTTCTCTTTTGTTTTATTCATATTATTTTAATAATTGTAACATTTCAATGTGTCCTAACATTTGTAGAGTGTAAGTCCACAGAGGCTACCTCCATTGGTAGGCAGTTTGGAGAAATAAAATAAGCAATGATTCTTGCATAGAAGTCCAAGATTCTGCTACAGCATCTTTAATTACATTTTAGTGGTATCTGAAAATTTTCGAAAAAAATTTGGTATTGTCCCACATGCTCCAATCAAGGGACCAGTAACTTCTATTGTGTCCAGACTGTATTTTTACCCAAAATAAAATATTATAGTTTCATAAATGTTCTCCTTTGTTTACTTCTACTGGTTGTAGATGATCCAGTTCCATTCTGACAGTGGATCACCAATAATAGCATACCTTGAGGTCTGATTAAAAGCTATTAATGGTATATCTGCTCATCTTAGAGTGCCATTTTTAGCAATACAGGATATTTATACCTGTGAAATTTCTCTCTCTGAACAGCCATGCCTGCACCAGGTGCCATCTAAAGATTGGCCAGGAATTGCTTGAATACCAGCAACGTAGGCATTCATTTTAAGGTAACCAATTACTAGAGGCATCTATTTTGTTCAAAACGTTCGCCAGATTTTGTAAATGTCCTTATAATCGTTGCAGTATATTTTTTTGCATTTATTTTTAATTTCATCATTTTGCTATTTTTGCTGGGCTTTTAGATAGTAAATAACTCAGCAAACAATAATTTTAATTTATTAACTCTCATTTTTAGTATGTATTGATCTGTTATGAAATGGGTTGAAACATCAACTATCAATTTTTATTGTTACAGTTCACCTGCATTATTGAACGCAATTGCTGCCATGTATGGTTGGCACCTTCAAATTGCTTTCAATGTAATTCACATGATTTCGTCAATTAATTTGTGATTTTGCTGAATGGTGAATTGTTACTGCATTTTTATTCATATTTGTGATTTTAAATTAAACAATGTTGTATTTTGCGCAGCAAATGTCTCTCTACCAATCACACTTTGAAATCACATTGTCCGTTTGACAGAATTAGAATTCAAGAACAAACACCACACCTCTAAAGATAATACAACAATCACTAGGTTTTGAAATTATTTTTTAAGATTAAAGGTTAAGGAATGCTTTTAAAATTGTCAATATAGGGCATTTTATTTTAGAGAATGCACATAAATTCGGGGACACCAAAGAGACAATTTTTGTCCACCGCGGTCGATGGATTTTTCAGGACGTAAAAATCCTGGGCATGGAGTCCTCCGGGAGGGACTTTAAGCTGGGGGTCCCGTGTCGTAGATTTACGGCACGTAAAAGAACTCCAAGCCTAAATTAGAGCCTCTGGACAAAATTTCTCAGCCCTTTCACGTCCAAGAAATACTTAGTTTCCAGAGGGGGGTTGCGAGGCGATGGGCTTACCACCTGTCCCTCTACCCTCTCTCGGAAAATAAGCATATCAAAATTAGTATAGGTAATGAAACCTCCGCTTGGAGGCCCCTTCGCCCCACCTGGGGATCATAGGGTACTAGATAGATAGATAGATAGATTATCTTAATGTGTTAAGTAATGTGCTACAGTATTTACTTTAATGAATGAAAGGAACAGCGCACCAACGTGCATAGTATGTTTCGTTTACAATGTACTGTATTCTTTTAGCGAGACAGTTCGGTTTTTGCACTTTATTTACTTTAATGCACCAATGAAAATAAAAAATACAAAATAATTGGTACTTATAATCACCATGGCACTTATACCATTCTTATTCACAATAAGATAGAACAAACAATACAAAATATATATTTTATTATAAACAATATAAACTATTCAGTTTCCATGGTTTTCCAACTTAACTTACTTCTTGGATGTATATTTTTCTGCGATTTAGGATTTTCATTAACTCTCTAAATATAACAGAACACTCGAGTATTATGTCACACACGTAGTTGCATAGCTATCCAAATATGCAACCAGGTGTGTTGCATATCTCGTGATATGTATTTTGTGACACCTGTTATATTCAGATCTACGCTTCGGTTCTGCTTGGTGACTTCAGCCTGATCTACACTCTTTAAATACTTTAAACACTCTGTGTGTTCCATATTTGGTGCATTCTGACAGGTGCCTCTTATTTTAGATCGAGGCTCCTGTTGACTTCGTATTTGTTTGGTTAATTTATTTTGGTTTCCATTTGGTTTATTTGACTTGTTGCTGAAAGAAGAAAAAGTCCCTCCATATGAAGACACAGAAGAGGATGTGAAGATTGTATCTCAGTTTGAATGTAAGTAGTGTGTTATTGTTAATTTATTATCCCACCGCTAGGTTTTGTTAAATGATTTATACAAACCCAGCAACAATGAGCCAGAGGCGTCTGGTGATACCCGTCCTCTATGAGGCTTAATGCAGCTTATTTCTTGGTGTTTTTATACAAGAATTGAGCTGGGGGACTGGATGCAGTATTAATCATTTCAAGTTAGAAGAAACTGGATGGGTTCCTTGATGGAGCAATTGATTTGTGTTCAATCATGTGTTCTTAATTCAAAGAAAGTAATACCATTATATATAATAAAATTCTAGACATATAGGTCAGCAACTTGTGTGCTAAATATTGGAAACGGTTAAGATTATATTTTGACACCTTCTGATAGTACAACATTTTTAGGCCTACAAGTAGAAAAAGTTTTCAGCTGGAAAGAGCACTTTTAATAATATATACCTGTATCTTATGCAATAAAGTCTGTAGGCCTAATAAATCGTTGTGGAATCAATATAATAAAACTAGGTTATTTTTCATATTTTCATTCAATAATGAATGGAATAGAATGCGCACAAATGTGCATAGTTTATTCTTTGCTGTATTCCATTAGCGACTTTAGTCTTGTAGAACATTTACTGAAGTGGTAGCGATCTGATTGATTGTTGGACAATATGCACATACACTCCTCTGAGGGTTCATGAAAACCTTTCCGAGCACACAGCCTGTGGTGAAACCTGTGGACAGTTATTCTGTTCAGTGGGCTCCTCATGCCATTGTTTGATCCCGTCCTGGCCTCTGTTACGTAGAAGTCTAGGTCTATTTCTTCCCTTTTCCTCCTTCTCATTTGGAGAAATTCTACTTCCTGTTTGGTAGAAGGCAGCTGTAGGGTTAGGCTTAGTTGCTCTACGAGGAAGGGCTCCTGAGATAGTTCGTGTGCCATTCTTGTTGGCACCATTTTTGAAATGCCTAGAGTTCTTTTGAGAAACCTAGCTTTCACATTCTCAATACAATTTAAAACACTTAACATGAGGTGTTCCCAGGTTAGTTCTATTCCATAAGTGATTACTGGGACAATCTTTGTACGGAAGAGTAGCATTGCTGTGGCTAGGGATAGTCTTGAAGGCTCGCTTATGTCATATATACTCCTGACGGCAGCCGCTGCCCTATCTCTTGTATGGCTTTTGAATGATGTTGCTGTTGGCTGTAGTGTGATGCCTAAGTACTTGTATGAATTCACCATCTCTAGCTCCTCCTTTCATTCAATAATGAAGGTGAGTTAAGAAAAAACTCTTAACTCACCTTCCATGTGAAATCAATGTAAATTTACAAAGACTAATGAAATTCATAATATCAATACTAGATGTAATAATACGACCACTTACTTCTTCTTTCCCTTGGGTCCCAATACCTGTTATAATATTTCAAATTATGATGCATGTGTGGCTTCATCCTGAAATATTTATTAATGCTGTGTAGGCATTCCAAGTGTCTCAACTGATGGACCATCGCCATATGCAAATGCAGCAATAAACCTAATGCTGGACTTAGTGATGTTGTTTCAGGTATCAAGGGACTGACCAAAGGATTCACCAAGGAGGACCGGGTGGTGATTATTGGAGGAGCCGGGAACAGCTTAGACAGAGATCCGAGCTATTCAGTTGCAGCAGATCTTGATAGTATTTCTGAAGGTAGCATGCATACTAATATAGATTTTGTTGAATTATTCCACAGGTACGACAAGCCCTCGCTTCGATCAAAGGTAAAAGCTGTAAATGATAAGTTGTGGAAATTCTCTAGAGATCATATTAACTTCAATGTTGTTTCTGTTAGCAGCTTAAGAAGGGAAGAGTATACCAGGCATGGACTTCATCTCAACCTTCGAGGAAAGAAGACACTGACAGCACTGGTTGCAGAGGAGCTGAAGTGTAATGTATTAGATTGTAACAGGCCTATTCCTGTCATAGATGGTGGCTCGACTCGTTTTTTAGGGGGAATCTAAGTGAAAGAACCCAACAGCTTAGGCCTATATGCATATCTCAAGTCAATAATAGTAATTCACTAAGGCCTATAGCTAGAAATAATAAATCATTTGCAGTATTTCATCAAAACATAAGGGGGCTTGAAAATAAAATTGAAGAATTTAACTCAGCCATTCAGGATACAATTAATTCTAAAAAACAGGAAATTCAAGTTATTTGTCTAACGGAACACCACTGTGCAGAAACAGATCTGGAACAATTAAAAATTGATAACTTTTCACTATGTTCAAAATTTTGTAGACATTCCATTAAATGTGGAGGTGTGAGAATATTTATCAAAAGAAACTTACATTTCAGTGATATAGACACAAGTTCTTTCTGTAAAGAACAGGATTTTGAATGTTGTTCAGCCAGATTGGATTTTGACAATGATACATTTGTAATACTAACCATTTACAGGGCACCATCAGGTAATTTCAATTATTTTGTAAATCAGTTAGAAAGGGTTCTTAATTCACTGTATAGTACTAACGTAAATATTATACTGTGTGGGGACTTTAATGTAGATTTCTCAATTGATAGTGAGAAGATCAGACTGATATCTTTATTGAGTAGCTATAATCTAGATTTCATAGTAAACTTTCCAACGAGAATTCAGAACGACTCCCAAACAACAATAGATAATATATTCATAGATATAGAAAAACATTTTAATTTTAAAGTATTTCCAATATTAAATGGATTATCAGATCATGATGCACAAATGTTAGTGCTGAACAACATTAAAGTAAATTCGAACAGTAAACATGCTCATAGTAATATGACTAGAGTAATGAATGATGATTCAATTTTAAATTTCAAACAAGATCTTGCGAATGAAAACTGGGAATCTATGTTATCCTATGACAAAGTAGATAGTAAATTAAGTGAATTCCTAAACATAGTGTCACGACATTTTGAGGCAAATTTTCCAAAAAAGAAAACTGCTAATTTACCTAATTCAAGGAATAACACATGGTTAACTGCTGGTATTAAAATATCATGTGCAAACAAAAGAGAGCTCTACCCAAAATATAGAACCAGTAACAACCAAACTCATAAGGAATAGCCTACTATAAAAAGTATTGCAACATACTGAAGAAAGTAATCAAAGAAGCAAAAAGTAGGTATTTTTCACAAGTAATTGATAAATCAAATAATAAAGTTAAGACTGTATGGAATATAATAAAAAACGAAACAGGGAGAACAAAGGGAAACAATGATTGTACATCATTAATATACCAAGACATAAAACTAGATAATTTATCGGACATTACAAATGCTTTTAATAGTCACTTTATAAATATTGCAGAGAAATGTATTCCTATAAGAGCCAATCCATAGTGACGGGTGTGACATTTGGACAGATTTCATTACACTTATTTCTTTCTACCTCTGGACCATATTACAGGAATGTCATCAAAGTTTTTTGTGTTAACATACCAACCCATTGGAAGTACAAAATATGATCTAATGTTTTTTTCAAGGCTGTATGCTTGAGCTGGAAAATATATTGTGCATGTGACGGGTGTGACCATAATTGGACAAAGGTTTTTTCTTATGTAGGTTTAATTGAAATTTCTGTGAATTGATTAGCTTCACTATATTTGTTTTATTTTTTCAAGTAAGAGGACTGATAAACATACTGAAATGCATAAATAGATTTTACAAAAATATTTATATAGTTATTGAAAATTTACTTTATCAGTGTGACGGGTGTGACATTTCGGATGGGACAACATCAACTTATAACCGAGACTTAAACTAAACTAAACTCCGTCCCTGGAGGGAGTTGGCCTACCACCCGACTGCTGCATCATCTACCGTAGGCAGATGGTAGGATTGGGGGCCATGTGGTCAGCATGCCAACACCCACGGCCATTAATGGTGGTTTTCATGACCGGAGACGCTACTTCTCTATCAAGTAGCTCCTCAATTTGAATCACGAGGTTGAATGTACCCCTACCAGACCTCTCTACCTCAGAAAAATTCGAGGAGGTACCGAGGATCGAACCCAGGCCGATGGATCTGTAATCTGCAACGCTAACCACACTGCACCTTCTGCCTCTGTACCATTTTGCATGAATTTCATGAAAATTTTTTGTGATAATATACCAATCCTGGGGAATCCCAGCACATGATCTCAGCCAGTGGCGGACGCAGGGGGGGGATAGGGGGTTACATCCCCCCCCCCCCCCCGATATTTGAAAAAAGTACTCTAAGTGGCCAATTTATAAACTAATTGTTTATGTAAGTTGATTAATTTTTTTAGTATTCTTTCTACCTATTCAAATCCCCCCCCCCCCCGAAAAAAATTTCTGCGTCCGCCACTGATCTCAGCATAAAAAATAATTCCCTTGTTAGTCTTTTTTCCACTCTGTCCATATTTTTAACAGGCTTGTGTAAAGTTGTGAAGTGAAATGTTCCTCCGGTACTAGTTAGGCAGTTTTCGTTGTCCTCTACTCTAAAATCCTGGACTACTTGGAAGCCTGAGCTCCTCAAAAACTTTTACTGAATTGATGTGGATCTGGTTATTCTTATCACCAGGACATTTTTGTTGTCTGTTGGCTGATTGTTTTTCTATCTGTTCTCCTTCATTTGTTTCCATGTGGGCCTACTCATTTCATTGGGTGTTAGAGGTATTGTCTGTCTGAATTTCTTAGCAGTTCTAAGATACACAGAAATCAGGCACAGAATTAATTAGGCTATCACTTCTCACTTAGTTTATTGGGGTAGGCCTACAATGTCATGCTGCTGGTTGAGGCACTGTGCTACAAACCGGAAGGGCACAGGTTCAATTCCTGATGAGGTTTTTGAGATTTTTCAATTGGCCTAATCCTTCTGCTGGCTCTATGGCCCTGAGGTCAACTCATCCTCTAACAGAAATGGGTACCAGAAGCAATTTTGGGGTAAAGGCAGCCAGTGCATAAGACTGACAACCTTACCACCTTCATGTGCTAAAAGTCTAAAAATGTTGAAGGTTGAACGTTTGAACCCTAAAAGCCTTCATGGCCTCTATAGGGGATCACTAGATCTTTACCTCACTTCTTTACCAACATTAAAACATTTGTGACATTTCCACTGGTCACCTATGTCATCCATAGCCAAAGCTGGTAGATCGTAGTTTCTTTGTCTTGCAAAGAAGTTCTGTTCTCTACCACGGAAGTCCAAGAGCCATTTTAAAGATAGTATTAATGCAAACATATGATTTATTCAACATCTGCATGAAATAATCACTATACAAAAGCTGCAAAAGGCATTTTACATAAGTGTCACACCCGTCACACAACATATGTCACACCCGTCACACAACATGTGTCACACCCGTCACATCAAAATTAAGCCAAAATAGTAGGCATTTCAAAATTATATTTTAGGTGTGTCATCTGTATTGAAATATCTTAACTTCTACCAAGTTTCCATTTTATACAATGATTAGTTGGCTTTCTACCCAAACTATTACATGTTTTTTGTGACGGGTGTGACAAGGGTACCTTGAAAATTGATTTGATGAATATCTTCACTTAAACTGATCTTAAAAATTTGTTTTATGATGACAAAATCTTCACTTATTTGTGCTCTTGTGGGTGAAATTAAAAATTGCAGCAAATCTACTGATTCCATGAGTATAATGCAATACTAGCCAACATGTTAAATTATAAATTTCAGTCAACGAAAAAAATACACATTTCAGCAGTTGTTATTATATAGATACCTTTAATTTAATAGAAATGTGAATCTATTTTCAAATTCTACAGTCTTTTACCTTTACTTTGATATATAACATGTCTATGTCATGTAAAAAAAAGATGTAACCACCTTTGTCCACTTTCACATGGATTGGCTCATAAATAATATTAACATTAAGGCAGTAGACCTACTAACGAAATCTACAGTTTGGAACCATAGATTTCAATTGAACCTGACTTCACACAAAGAAATTGAAAATATAATCAAGTCTCTCAAAAGTAAAAGCTCGTCTGGATGGGATGAGATAAGTAATAAGTTATTAAAAAGCTGCTCATCAGAACTCAGTAAACCTCTTAGTCACATATGCAATTGTTCATTAGAAAATGGAATATTTCCAGAAAGACTGAAGCATGCTATTGTTAAGCCCCTCTTTAAAAAAGGTGACAAAAATCTACCATCAAATTATAGACCTATATCGCTCTTAACCTCATTTTCAAAAGTTTTTGAAAAAGTCATGTACAAACGCATAATAGGCCTACACTATCTTAATTTGAATGACATTCTTACTTCATCTCAGTTTGGATTTAGAAGTGGCATGTCCACTGAGAATGCTACATTTAAACTTACTACAGAAATACTGGAAGCGTTAGATAAAAAGAAATATGCTCTGGGAATTTTCTGCGACTTAGCTAAAGCATTTGACTGTATAAATCATGAAATAAGTTATTACCTCAAAAATTGGATCATTATGGGTTCGATAATTTAACACTTAAGTGGTTCAAATCATATCTTTCTGATAGAACTCAAAAGGTAATAATAAATGGAAATGAATCTAACTTAGGGGTTGTTAAGAATGGGGTACCTCAGGGATCAATACTAGGACCTTTGCTCTTTTTAATTTTCATTAATGACTTGCCCTATAACTTAAGTGACGAATCAAAGGTATTGCTCTTCGCAGATGATACTAGTGTACTTGTAACAGGAACGTCACAAGAGCATTTATCAAGAATAGCTACAAAGGCTTTTCACGAGTTAAACACATGGTTTCTAGCTAATAAAATGACACTTAATATTGATAAGACCCATTTTATACAATTTAGAACAAAAAACAGATGTATCTCAAATCTTGAAATTAATTATGGAACACAAATCATACAAGAAATTAGCAATGTAAAATTTTTAGGACTGCAAATTGACCAAAATCTTGACTGGAAGACACACATAGAAATGATAAGTCCAAAACTGAGTTCAGCGTGCTTTGCTTTAAGAATTTTGAATAATATATTAAAACAGGATGCATTACTTATGGTATATTTTGCATATTTTCACTCGGTAATGAGGTACGGGATCATATTCTGGGGCAACTCTTCCCATAGGGAGAAAATATTTAGATTACAAAAGTGGGCAATAAGAATAATATGTGGAAAGAAAAAAAGGGAATCTTGTAAACCGCTATTTGAAAAATTAAAAGTACGGTACTCACTCTTACAGGGGAGTATATATACTCTGTTATGTGTCATGTAGTGAATAATATTGATAAATTTCAAACTAATTTTAGTGTACACGGACGTACTACCAGAAACATGAATGATCTACACAGACCAAATAACTCGTTAAAACTCTTTCAGAAGGGTGCTTATTATTCTGCAGTACAGGTATATAACAAGCTTCCAAACAACATTAAATTATTATATATTCAAAGAAAGAGCAAACCTTTCAAAACAGCTGTCAAGGAATTTTTAATAACTCACACCTTCTACAATTTGGAGGAATATTTCCAGCTTGGATAAATTTGGCAGCTTACAGTTTCTGTAGGCCTATATTATTGTTATAACATGCATGTATTTTTTGATCTGACGTGTTCTATATCCTTGAGCCCCGCTCAACACAGGATCTACAGGACGAGATATCTACATCTACATCTACATCAGGGTCATTTTTGTAATGCTTTGAATTTGTATATATTTTAATAGGCTAATTTTTATTTTTTGTACTTTTTATATGGTGCAAGGGTACAATAGTGAGATGCAGTGCTGGCATTGAGCAGGTTCATAGCCAGGATAAGGAAAGTAGGCAGCAGCGCACAATAGGCTCGGAAGCCAGAGATAGCAGGGGAAGCAGGCCGGTGGGCAAAAGTGGGCGGAACTTCGCTGGTGCATGAACTACAGCTTTATTTTGCCCACTTTTAAAATAAAGAACCATTATTAGGGTCATGATCTCCTGTTCTTGTTGCAACAGTTCGCCTTGCCTGCATAGCTGCAAAGTTAGTTGCATTACATAGCGGACTGACTTCAGCATTGTTTAATGTTATTCAGAGAAGTCAACACAGAGTAGAAACGTAGTAATTAATATAAGACTCAGACGGGACGCCATTCAGGCTCTGCTATCAACTAGGGGAAGCCTATTGTATTGTAAGACGTAGTACTGCTCAACACAATATATCTACAGAACGAGATATCTACATCTACATCACACTAGAGACAAAGTGGATCCAGGTGAACTTTACAATTGGCAAGTACCGGTACCCAATCCAAATTACTGTAATACTGCTGCAGTAAATTTACATCTTATACTAGCGAAAAAATTAAGTGGCTATTGGAATTTATACCTATTAAATTATTGGTTTAATCCGCCGAAGCACACATAGCCTACCAAAAACCCGTGTAATGCTTATTTACAACTGCAGAGTAGTCCTTACCTTTGACACCAGGACAGAAGCCTATGGTCCATGAAAGTTTCGAAATAACTCTCCCCTATTTTTCCCCTTCATACCAAAGCGGGTATTCTGGAGAAAAGGAGTACCAAGTTTATTGTTTTTGCACTAACACATGTATTAATAAGTAATAACATTTACGAACAACCGCCGCATTCTCTGGCCGCCACCACCCACCCGCAGTTCTAGCGTTCGGGATAGAACAAAATGATTTTCCCTGCTCCAGTTTATAATGTATCACCCACTATCTAACAAAAGTGAAATTTTCGCCTTTTAAACACAAATAGGGTTCTTTTCGATTTTTGTTTTACTTCTTTAACTTTTAATCATTAATCGCTCAACGGTACTTCGGCATATCATGTATTTTAACATTTTGAAGGTAAATTTATAACTTATGCTGGCAACACTGCAAATGGACTTTCGTATGTTATTACTTTATCCAAAGTGCAAGGAACTTTAAATTTCTTTTCGAATACTGGCAAAAGAAGATATAGACTTAAATGTAATTCACAACATGAATGAAAAAAGTAGGTTGAGGTACCAGATTCCCAGATTAACTTAGGCCTATAATTGTAATCTGTGTTTTTAAGTTGTAATGCGAGTTATTTTGTTTGAAACTGGAGGGTTCCTTTACATTGATACTGACATGTGTATCTGTAGGATTACTGCATAGAAGTAACCTTCTAATGTAAAATAATTTGTCTCTTTCAGCTGACATAAACGAAGAGTATAATGACTTGCTGGAGAATGTTGCAAATAAACGCAAAAATTATCCACAGAAATGTGCCAAATTACTGTCAGACACTCTAAAATGTGAAACAAAACAATTGGTAAATATGATAAGCATTCACAGTAATATTTAAGTGTAGTTTAACAGCATACATGTGTTGCCATAATCCTTTCCCTCCCACAGACAGTAGTGCCGACAGTAGGCCTGTAGCTCATATGGCACAGGTCTGTTACCGGTAATTCCTCTTGTCAGATCATATGCGAGACATGACCTTGTGTCCCTGGATATTCCTAGCAGAGCCTACTGCTTTCAGGTATCTTGCCTTCACTCTCTCTATTTGGTGAATCGGTAATATGGGCCATGCACTCCTCCCCCTTCCACTCAATACTTGCCTGGTCGCTTCCCCTATCCCGCCGGCTGCTCCTAGCCATCCACCGGCCATTTCTCAGTGCCGGTAATATTTCACAATAAAAAAATACCCTTGCACCAAACATATTTTACAATTATGAAAAAAAGCCATATATATGCCAACAGAACATTTCACAATTATAAAAAACAAATTATAAATATTTCATAATAAAAAAGACCCTTGCACCATACATAATATTTTGAAATTATAAAAAACACCGTATTATAACTTAAAATGTGGCTTAATTGATGCAGGAAAATTCCCTTGCACCAACACTGCTCTTTTCATAACTAACTAAATAGATCTCAAAATTATAAAAACCGATTTTTGCGTTAAAACTCATGAAATCTCCCCTAACATAACTCAAATATACGAAAGCTTCCTTCACTGCTCAACATTCACTCGTGGCATAGTGGTTAAGACTCCTAGCTATAATGCTAGGGGTCCCGAGTTCGAATCCTGGTCGATCCAAAATTTGCTATTAGGAATAGGTCTCAAATAGGTAGGTAGGGTGAAGAGGTGGTGAGAGGAAGAGAGAAAGGAGACGGGAAAGGAAGAGAAGAAGAGAATAGAGGAGAAATAAATTATTTGTTTCACCAGTTGCGTAGTAGATAGCACTATGTCGCTGCTAGTAGTTCAAACACCGCTGCTAGATGTCTCCCCCACCCAAAACCCTACTTTCCAGGCAGGTTGGAGTGGGGGACTCGTGCACGGCCTTTGCTACTGTTTTCCCCTCTATTTCCTCCAGAACTTGTAACAACAGGTGTTTTCATATTAGTTGAATCCCATAGGTTAGTACGGGTAGGACTTCTTTGGCAAAAGACAGATTTAGGTCATGCACCAGCCAAGCTCCACCTGCTCTCACCTGCTGGCTGCTTCCCCTCGCTTCCAAGCCTTGCCCGCACACCTCACTATTGTACCATGGCTTCCTGGAAGGAACAAGGAAGCCATGGTTGTACCCTTCAACATATACGCATAAAAATATACAAAATCACAGCATTATGAAAATGACCCTTGCACCATATGAAAAGTACACAAAATAAAATATTCCGAAAATGACCCTTGCACCAAAACCGTTATTTCTCATGTACTGTAATGCTCTCTAAACTTAAATAGATGAATTTTCCCTTCACCGCTCAGCAGTCGCTCGTGGTGTAGTAGTTAAGGCTATTGGTTATGGTGCTAGTGGTCACGAGTTCGAGTCATGGTCGATCCAAAATTTACTGTTAGGAATAGGTCCCAATTAGGTAGGTAGGGCGAGGAGAAGGTGAGAGAAAGGGAAAAAGAGAGAGGAAAAGGAAGAGAATAAAGGAAAAAAAAGAATTTTCCCAGTTTCACCTTTTGCATTACTAGCAATGCCATCTAAGAGGAAATATTCAAAACCCTAAACCCCTCCTTCCCAGGCAGGTCCAGTTAGGGAGTAGGTGGGAGGAGCCTAGTGTGTGACCTAAAACTATTTTTTCCCCTTGTTTTAAATATTTGCAGAGCAGTGTTCAGGGAGGTTGTTTTGTTATGGTATACATCCATACAGAAAACTACATAAAAGGATAGCTATAGGCCTAATCCAAAGATGCAGTGATCAATTGTTTATCCCACTGACTGGTAGGTGTTGCTCTCAGCCAAGAATAACAAGGAGTACAGTATTACACAATAAAAACTGCAAAAATACAGTACATGGTTTCAATAAAGGCTTCAATGGTAAGAATATCCAGAAATTTAAAAGAAAGACCATAAAACATCTGACCATTCTAGAAAGTTAAAGTGAGAATAATAAATATGAAAAATTCACCCTCCATTCATGCAGACACAAAAGATTCAAAAAAGTCATTAATGAATTCAGTATCACCCAGGCCCTTCAAAAAAAAGCAACTTAAGAACCCTCCTAAATGCAGAACACAAGGACAGAGAACCTCCCAATAAAAATATAGGGTACCTATCAAGTAGCCTAAACTGTGTTGATAGACAGACAAGGAACACTGTTCATATAAGATTCAAAGACATTTTAGAATCATTAAATTCCAAGGAATAAATAGGTCAGCAATAACAGCTCATTTTTGGGAAAAAGGATGGAACAGGAATTTAGACTACTAAAACCAGTAGAAAGGTCATAAAAATTAAGTCTGGAAGGAAGTATTTATCCAAAAACAAACAAACAAACAAACAAACATAGATTAATGAATTTTAAAATACTAGCAGCAGACAGTTTGATCCACTGTACTTGAATTAAATTTTATGAATGAATTGTAGTACGGTATAATTTATTAAATCTTGACATTTATATTATTAGGTGCTCAAGACTGCAGTTTTAAGGCCTAAAATCTCATGTCCTATCAATAGGGACCATAGTTTTTGGCAACAGCGATAAGTGTGAAATTTCACAAATCAAGTTTCCTTAGCTATATTTTGCTTTATAGATGTTTAAAACATTAGTATTAAGTAAATTACATCCACAAAATTTGTTGAATTGCTTTTTCACTTTCTTAGTAGCCTGTAATTTTATGCTATCTCTGTGACTGCCGAGAAGTTATAGTTTATAGATACTTATGTTCGTTAAAATAATGATTGAAGAATGAATGCCATTTAAAAATTCTTTATTTTATGGATTGTGATTGACAATTCTGGTTGCAAATGGCAGTTTTCTATTTATAAAAACTTCCCTCATTAGAGGGCTGTCATATAAATGAAGAGATGTAAACAATAGAACTTAAAGGATATTACAACGGGATAAAATATCACAGATGTAATAATCCAAAATTTTTTAAAAATCCTTCCACACAGTAATTAATTATGTTTTATTTTCCAACACTGAGATTAAAATGTATTTTCTCTGCCAAATAATGTTTCATAATAATTTTAGGTATACGGTATATGAGGTCTGTCTAAAAAATATCCGACCGTTAATTTTCACGCGCGTAATATTAATGCTAGGGTGGCGCCACTGTGCACAATGGAAGAAGAGAGCTTAATGAGCATGCTTGAATTTTTTCTCTGCCTTTGAAAGTGCCAGTCACTGCCTGCTAGCCTCAGAGTGAGGTCCCATGATAAGCGCTCGGCGCATTTTGATATCTCTCAAGATACTGCATCAAATTTTGTCAAAAGCTTGGTGATTCTCAAAGCGAAACAATTCGGAAGATTCAGCAGAAGTGTTAGAAGTGTCCAGCAGATCCTGTGCAACCTGAAGGCAGAGTTCTTTCTGTTCCGCTGAAAGCAGCTTTGGCACAAATTTTGCAGCCACTCTGCGCATGTTCAAATCATCACGCAAAATTGCATGTGCAGAATCTTTACTGATCCCAACCTCTTTGGCAATCTCTCGTACAGTCAAACGACGATCTCCCATTATAAGTAGCGCAGGCATTCTTGGGGTATGTCATTGAACAACACACCCAGCGTGCGAGCCTTTTAACTCGTGATGGGACGGGGAAGTACCAAACAGAACATATGCCACGCTGCACTATGTGACCAAGTACAGTTCCTTCAGGAATCATACCACAGCAAGACGTGCGTCGTGTTATCAGTTAAAACAGGGGTGCCCCACAGGGGGGGGGGGGGAAGACGCAGACTGCGTCATTTAAATTAGGGGGGGGGGAAGACGCAGACTGCGTCATTTAAATTTGGGGGGGGGCACAATATTATCGTTTTATGAATTTTCTGGGGGGGGGGGTTGAAAATGTTTGCAAAATTAGCGTTTTATATGTTAAAAATAAAAACGGTTAAGTTTTATAACTCCAAAAGGTCTCTTCTAACAGTGGATTAAGAAAGGGGGGTCCAGGGGGTTTGGACCCCCCAAAAGTCAAAACCTAAAATTCTATATTTGTATTTTTAAAAAAATTATTTAATTAAACAAGATTTGTTGGTGTATCAAATATGATACAGCAGTTATTTTCTTTTCATAACATAATGAGTAGGCCTATTATATCCACTGTCCCATGTGTTATTCAACTTTTCTTATAAACAGTAATAAGTAGACTTCGGATTTTAGGTAAAAACCTATTTTAATCCTTAAGTGATATATGGATGAAAACTTGTATGCGCATGTTTCATAAGTGACTATGCCTAAAACTGATACTTTTATAGAACCTAAAACAGTCTATTTTTACGTTAGAGCCTAATATTGCCTTTTTGCTTGTTTTTCCTCTAAAGTTCAAAATAAGTTATTTATTTGTACTAAATTTTTAGCTCGGAATGTGCAGTACATTTATGACGTGGTTAAATAGTAAGAAATGTCTTCAGTAGAAAAATTCCTTGCAATTCCAAAGAAAATATAGTTTTTTTTCTCCCGACTCCCACATCCAGTAACAAACAAACAAACAAACAAAAACAAAAAAACAAAAAAGTAGTTCTCTGAGTCACTGAGGGATACAAGGGGTTGAATATGCTAGCGTGCGTAGCTTCTGAGGTTTTCACTGTTATGGTAGTAATACAGGCCCTAGTAATAAATCAATATAATTATGTGTAACCCTTTTCGGGGTTTTTCGAATTTTCCTGTGGTTTACAGCCTAAAAGTTATATGTGTACCAAATTTCAAGTTTGTAGCTCATCTGGAAGTGGGCAAACATTAATGTCAGTGAGTGAGCCCTTTTTCAGGGTTTTATCATGATTATTGATTAATGGTGACTTCAATAAATATAATATTCTGCATTGCAATTGAGATATTTCAGGAAAATTGGCAACTTAAACGATTTTATAAGAGACTATTTTACGATTTTTAGAACCTATTTTCCAATTTTTAGAGCCTATTTTAGGTACCTAAAACAGCATTTTTAGCGACCTAAAAGTCCGAAGTCTAGTAATAAGTATTATAACTTAAGTAACAATTTCTTGTTTAAGTTGCCATGTCTTAGAGTATAGTAAACAAATTTGCTAACTAGTTTTTCAGTGCTAAAATAGCATAAAATGTTATTTTCATTAGTTCAACATTTAAAAATTTCCCGGGGGTGTACACCTGACTTAGGTAACATTTTCTTGTTTAGATTGGCATGTCTTAGAGTATGGTAAACAAATTTCCTAACTAGTTTTTGAGTGCTAAAATGTGATTTTCATTAGTTCAATATTTAAAAATTTTCCGGGGGTGGAGCCCCCACTTAGGTAATGATGTCTTGTTTACATTGGCATGTTTTAGAGTACAATAAACAAATTTCCTAACTACTTTTTGAGTGCTAAAATAGCGTAAAATGTGATTTTCATTAGTTCAATATTTAAACATTTTCGGGGGGTGGCCCCCTACTTAGGTAATGATTTCTTATTTACATTGGCATGTCTTAGGCCGGTATTCATAGTTGGCGACTTAAGAACCGACTTTATAAAGCTGAACTTAAGTTATTTGACAAGTCGACTTATATCTTTTTCGTATTCATAGTCTTCTTTAAAGTCGTACTTTATTAAGTCTGACTTCATAAAGTTCTACTTATTCTACAAATTAAAGTCGAACTCAATAATATGAAAAATCACACGTTCGCTGCCGTAACAATTGAATTAACCAATTGCCTTTAAGATTTTTTCAGATTTCATGTAAAGCAAAGCCGTCTGAGAACGTATTTCGCTGTCATGATATAAAAATACAGATGGCGCTGTGCATTGTAAACAAATAATTCAGTTCATCCAGTCATAATATGCAGCGTGTAATGAAACTGACCAATAGTTTCTTGAGAATATTCTGTGTGTATATTAGCTTGGAGATCGTTCAGAATTAATACCGGTATGCTTTTGCTTTTATTTCGATGTTAATTATTGTTTTAGAGAGATTCAAAACAGCTT
This sequence comes from Ectobius pallidus, assembly GCA_964059195.1. NCBI lineage: Eukaryota > Metazoa > Arthropoda > Insecta > Blattodea > Ectobiidae > Ectobius > Ectobius pallidus. Next base: position 63,185,680 of record CAXKWD010000003.1, on the reverse strand, counting down.
AGGAAGCTTTGGGCCGATATGAAATGCCAGCAGAGAGAAATATTGATGAAAGATAGGCGATTGATATTTCCAAAATTGTGTCTGTTTCAAAATTGTGTCCCTTTTTAAATTCATTGTCACTGTAGAATTTGAATAGATCCATCATGTTTCGCAAATAACGCTTTGGGGCGCGAGTTTATTCTAATACCTCGCCCAGATCCTCAAAATTACTATCCATGTTACTGGCTTAAACTGAAATAAGTCAGGGGGACCCTTGACTTGATAAAGTACGACTTATTTCGACAAATAAGTCGTATTTTAGTGACTATGAATAGCAATAAGCTCGACTTTGTCAAGTCTGACTTTATAAAGTAACTACGTCATAAGTCCGACTTGTTTGTGTCAGAAACTCGACTTAAGACGAGATTAAAGTTCGACTTGGATATAAGTACGACTTATTGCGACTATGAATACCGGCCAGTTTGGTAAACAAATTTCCTAACTAGTTTTTCTGTGCTAAAATAGCGTAAAATGTGATTTTCATTAGTTCAATATTTAAAAATTTTCTGGGGATGGACCCCCGACCCCCTTTTTTTGGAGGGGGTATTCCAAAACCCCCCGGCACTTTCGACCCTCCCCGCAATTATTTATTGGCTACGTCATTGATGCACTTATTATATTATTAATATAATGTTACAAAGTGGCCCAAGAAGTTAAAGCAACAAAAAATTAATAAATTAAAAAAATTACCCCCCCCTAGAAAATATCATATGGGTGCCCTTGTCGACAGCCAATCAGGTTGGGGGGATGAGCAATGAAGTTGGGGGGGGTTGAGTCATGAAGTTTGGGGGGTGGGCACCCCTGGTTAAAACTTTAATTCACGTTTTCTGTGTGTTTTGTGGCCATGAAATATGTGGTTTAAGAAGAAAAATAGTAAAGATAACAGCGTTGTTTTTCATTAGAAGACTGGACTAAGACTGAGAAATGTGTATAAAAAATAAAACTAACAATCATAGTGGAACATGTCTGTGTGTGTACAGCATTTTGTGAGTGAGTGTCTCCTGAACTGGAAGACAAGGCACCTCTGTGGAGCGATGAGGTGTCTATGCGAGGAGAAGGAGGAAGTGTTATTGGTAAGTCACTCGCTTCAAAGCTTTCATTAATAAATTCCATACCCCAAAATTGCTTGCGCGACTTATACCAGATGTTCAACCCTCTCAATGACAGCTGCATTCCGAGCGGTTTGTGGCCTCCCGGAATGCTGCCGATGTGCAGCCTTTTTTTAATCGGTTGAACCACTCCTTGATTTGTGTTACCCCCATAGCATCGTCTCCAAACTCCAGCTGAATCTTCCAAATTGTTTCGCTTTGAGAATCACCAAGCTTTTGACAAAATTTGATGCAGCTCAACTCGTTCAGTCATCTTGAGAGATATCAAAATGCGCAGAGCGCTTATCATGGGACCTCACTCTGAGGCTAGTAAGCAGTGACTGGCACTTTCGAAGGCAGAGAAAAAATTCAAGCATGTGCATTAAGCTCTCCTCTTCCATTGTGGACAGTGGCACCACCCTAGCATTAATATTACGCGCGTGAAAATTAAAGGTCGGAAACTTTTTAGACAGGCCTCGTATTTATCTGTTATATTTGAGAATAAATGTAAATAAAGGAGTAAACTTCGTCAATGTCAAATATCTAACTATAAAATAACTTATTTTGCAAAACACCCACTGAATAAGTTTTTATTTCACTATTAAAACAGTGACCATTATTAATCATTAACTGATATGTTGGCAGAGGAACTAATAGGGCAAACAAATATATTGGTTTTGTTGCAGATATCTGCCACTGTGAAGCTGGGTGATGCTGACAACAGTACTGGCAATGCAACTTTTTCAAACGCTGACGTACTAAGGAACGAGATACTGAAAGCAGATAAAGCTCTTCGCAGTCTAAACGTTTCACAAATGGTAAACATCTTTCTTTTGTATAAATGTCATACTTCAGGAATTATAATTGCCTAGCCAGTTTGAGAATATGATGTTTACAAACCAATTGTATATACGGCACTCTTGTCCAATATAATAAATAGTAATTGTTGTAAATGTTCTTATTATTTCTACTTGGTGATCACTAAAATTGGAATTCTCTTGGAAAATCAGGAAGCACTAATCTGCAACAGCCTTATTAGACTGTTGGTCAAGATACAGTAGACTCTTAATAAGCAAATCAGATTAACCTTTTCACTGCAAGGATTTTGATACTCACAAAACATTTTTGTGATTAAGATTCATATAGGCCTATACTGCATATAAAGAACTCAGACTCACTACTCACTACTCTGTAGTCCTTACTAACTAGTGTGTTATGTTTTTATTTCTAACAGGCTGATGATGTGTCCAAGGATTTAGAAAACATAAAAAAAGTGCTACTAAACGCTAAGGAAGAAAAAACCTCTGAAGCTGACATGGTGTTACTGAAGTTTAGTAAAGAGCGTGAGAGCATGTATGCTTCATCACAGGATTCGTCCTGAAAAATTCCTATATAATTTTTTTTTAAATTAATTCATCAGTAAGTTCTATTTAATACAATGCAATGATTAAAATCTTAATATAAAATACAATTGGAAATACCAAACTGCAAGAACACATCATATTTTTCCACTCCCTCCACTCTTTACCTCACCATTTGTTTGTTTGTTTTTTTTTTCTTTCTTTCTAAGATAGGAGCTTCATTGTTTAGGGAATTCAAACACACTTTTTCTAAAATCTTCTGTAAAAGTTTTGTGAGTAAGAAGATTTTATTGTCAACTTGGCCATGGAAGCCTACACACTTTTTCTAAGTTTATTTACTTTATAATTATTTTTGCTTGCTCTCCAAGTTTAATGTCTCCTTATGACTGAAATTATTTATAAGCTAACTCAATACACAATTGAAATGATTTGTTAGCTAAAATCAAGCCTTTGTTTTATTTATTTCATTCGGTATTTAATTTTTTAATTTTTTCGTGAATCTATGGTTCATTTTAATCATTTCATTCTTAATCTGTATACCCATATGATGGCACAAGATTCGTTTTATTTGTTTGAATTATTTATACTTACTATGTCAATATCATTTAAGATAAAATTATGTAACTCCGTTTATGTAAAAACAATGTTATTGTTAATAAATATAACATTATAATTATTTTTTTCTTAAATTGATGATTTAAATAAAACATCTAGAAGTTGAGTAAATAATCGTGGGCATCTGCTAATAATGTACATAATTGATGACATCTGGTATACTGAAAGAAGATAAAATGGTGAAAAAAACAAAAGGGTGCTGCAAACTTGATAAGACTACAAGAAGTTGTTTGTGATTCAATGTACTAACTTACTACATTCAGTTAATTTTATGTATTTATTTAAATGGGACACGAGTACAATAGTACAAACAACAGGCACTGTAATGTAACCACACAAACACTAATAATACCAATATTAATAGCAAACCCTTTGTTATTTTGCAGTTGTAAATACTACATATAAATAAAAAAAAATAATAAATGCTAATGATCATATATAAAATTAAGCATGATGTGATTTTTAAAAATAATAACAATGTGATGGAACAATGAGCGAGGCAGTTTTAAATATGTACATACTACATTACACCATTTTTATCCATTACGTATATATATTTTCATCTCTTACAGTGATACCTAGTCTGTTGTAGCTACAGTTTCATCCATTTTTACTTGCTCAGAACAAAATAACAGTATAGAAGCAGTTTTAAAACTGATATATTATACACAAAAACATCAATTTGCAACTGAATTCCTTGAGATATTTCAAGGATTCTGAGCAATAGAAACAAGGAAAATAAGATAAAAAAGAAATAAATTAAATGCACTATTTCATGGAATTAAGTGACACTGAAAACTCACCAAAAGTACACACACAGTTCACTAAGGTATCTTCTTACTTCTTCCACTATTTCTTGAAATATAGGCCTATATATGTACACTGCAACTTCACAGTAACTTAGCATTTCTGAAATGCACTTAAAAATTATTTCTGGCTTGAATAAATTAACTATTACCTTGGAAAGAGGGGACAATAAAATAACTTATAGTATGGCCTATACAGAAATAAGCTATGTATATTGCGACATCCTATACTTAGGGGAAAAGAATACAAGAAAATGTCTCACAAAAGCCAAAAGTTAGACAATAGTATCAATAATTTACCTAAATAATAGCTATGTCCAAAAATTGCACCTCAATATATAACCACTGTCACATACATCACACTCTTTCCTATGTAAGAAATTTCACTGACATATTTTACTGGCAGAAAAATAAAGTCATAGTTGCAACTTTTAGAGTTTATAAACAGCTAAATACTATAACAGCAAGTGATCAGAAATATCCCTCTCACACCAAATGTATGTAAGTTATAAACAGAATGGGAATGCTAATTCAAAGTTTTATGTAAATAATCTAATAACTCTATTATTTCCACTATTTATTGCTTAATCAAAATATACTGAAATTGAATTATATTTATGAAATGCTTTTGTTGTCATAAAGGAACAGATGATGTGCATTGCAATTGTCATGGGTGATAGTAGCTCCTAACAAATATGACATTTGTCCATCAAGTAAGTTTCCCTGGGGCTGTTTACAGAAAAAAACACAATTTCAAGGAAATATTTATTGGAACAGATACAGTAAGTGTCCAGCTACTTTTTAACATATTCGCCACTAGAACTGAGACATTTGTCACACCGTGGGATCAAAATACCTTTGTTGTAGAAGTCTGCTGCTGCTGGGGATTTGAACCACTGTGTGACAACCATCTCAGCTTCTCTATCTTCCTCAAAATGCTGATGCTGACCAAGCAGGAACTTCTTAAGGTGTAGGAAAACATGGAAATCAATGGGAGCAAGGTCCGGGTTGTAGGCTCTATGGACAGCAAGTCTCCTGCAGAAGTTCAGCTGGGAGATGTTTAAGCATTCACCCTACAACTCAGACCTTGCTCCCAGTGATTTCCATCTTTTCCTAAACTTCAAGAAATTCCTGTCCGATCAGCGTCAGCATTTTGAAAATGACAGGAAGTGGAGATGGTTGTCACATAGTGGTTAAATCCCATGCGGCAGACTCCTATGACACAGGTATTCAAAAGTTGGTACCACGGTATGACAAATGTCTCAATTCTGGTTATGAATATGTTGAAAAATAGCTGAACACTTGCTGTATCTGTTGCAATAAATGTTTCCACGAAATTGTGTTTTATTGCTTTAAATGGCCCAGGAAACTTATTTTATGGACAAGCCTCGTATAATGAAATCTTAATTTTTTTATTTGTTGAATTGTAAATGTTGGGATTGATGTTCCATCAGTATTCCAACTTTCGTATTAGCAAATGTTGTTTATCTGGCTGGCTTCTGTGTAACACCAGGAAGTCCGTACATATGCATCATTAACATGCTGAGTACAGGAAAACGCAAGCATTAAAAATATAGATCTGTACAGTTCAGTTAAGCTGCAAGAAAGCAATATCTTTATGTATCTCAACTTTCTTCAGCAAAGGCCTTTAGAAATACTGTCACATTATTAAAAAAAATAGCATTGCAGTTGCCATATTTCTCTAATAAAATGATTATACAAGAGGAACAAAAAAATTGTCTATGTGGTTACATTTTAAAGGGAGAGAACTTACAAGTAATTAAATATTATTAAAATAGGTTTTTTTAAAACACTAATTCACAAATTTTAGATCTGCTAATTTCGTTTTCATTAAATAATCACTCTTTCTTCTACCATATTTGTCAGGAGATTCCTTAGGGATTTTAAGCTCTTTTAAAATTAATAAACTGTCCAATAGAAGATCTTGCTTGCAAGTGTGATATGTCAAGTCAGCAGCCTTCATTACAGAGCAGCTCTCATGTAAAATATAGCTACCCGCTAATGAAACAAGAAATAATTATATTATGTAAGCTCGAGCCTAATCATTTTGAAGTGGCTGATAACCCAAGAAGCCATCTTAAGAAATAATTACATGCAGGGCCGTAGCAAGGTCCTTCTGCACCCTTGGCGAGTCTGACAAATCTGCGCCCTCTAATAATGGGGGGTCTGAACAATTTTTCTAAATTTCTGTAAAATTGTTTATTATTTGAATATAGAAACACTGTTATTATAAAGGAAAACCTAAACCTCAATTTGAAAATGAACTAAGTGTTGGACTTTCAAGGTACTAAAACCTTATTTTCAGACGATTGAACTACTTAAAAAATAATTAATTCATAAAATCTAGAATTTTTATTGCTTGATAAATTGCACCAGTGTGAAAAAGGTGGTGTTTTTCATTGTTAATTTTGGGCCCTCTTTATACCTGCACCCTTGGTGGGGGCCCATCTCGCCACCACCTAGCTACGGCCCTGATTACATGAAGTTAATTTTTTGTACAAAATTTAGAAATAACAAAATATTATTTTCATTCAGGCTTTTGCCAACTGGAGCATTTATCATATACTGTAGTTAATTGCTACGTATGGTATACCTTTAACACGAACTGCTAATGAAGCAAGAAATAATTATATAAGAATTATATTATATAAGCTCAACCTAATAATTTTGATGTGGCTGATAACCCAAGAAGTCATCTTAAGAAATAATTACATGAAGTTAATGTTTGGTACAAAATTTAGAAATCATGCTTTTGACAACTGGGGCATGTATCATAATAATAATAATAATAATAATAATAATTTATTTGCCTATAGACTTTTACATAAAAAGTATCAAGCATCGTCAGAATTTAGTTGACAATAAAAAATAAAGTTATTTACAAAAATACACTTATATACAAAAGAAACAATTTACAAAATTACAATTATTTAAAATTCATCTAGTCTATAAGGACATTTTAAGATTAAATAATTTTTTACAGATGTAATAAATTGTCTACCCTTTTTTTCTTTTATTTCATGTGGTAACTTATTATATAATAGGCCACCCTTAAGTAATGGATCTTTACCGGTAGACGTTTTATTTGTAGACACCCTGTGATAGTCAAATTGACCTCTTGTACAGTGCTCATGAATATCATTATTTAGGGACAGAGGTTGCTTCAGGTTTCTAATACATAGGATTAATTTATATATGTACATGCCAACTACTGTTAATATTTTTTTACTTCTAAATACATCTCTACATGATTGCCTATTGTTTAAACCATAAATGCATCTTAAGCTCCTCTTTTGCAAAACCAAAACTCTATTTAAGTTACTGATTCCTGTAGCTCCCCAGATCTCAATACAATATTCTAAATGTGATTGTATCACCCCAAAGTAAATACACCGTAGTAGTTCAGGACATAAGAATGCACGGAGGTGTCTAATCAGGTAGATGTTAGAACTAAGTTTCTTACATATATTATCGACATGATTTTGATATGTTAGGTTTTGGTCAAGGTAAATACCTAAGAATTTGATGTTTGGAACCCATTCAATCTGATTGCCATTTAGGGTAATATTTAACCAGTTATTATTTTGTTTTTTACAGTGCTGAAATAATACTAATTTTGTTTTATCCACATTCAAATGTAGGTAATTGTGTGTGAGAAATGTAGATATATCATTTAATGAGTTATTGATAGTTACTTCAAGTGTTGCATAATAGTTAATTGCTATGTGTGGTATAACTTTAACAGCAAATATTTAGCATTCATTAGCAGAGAATGATTCCAATGCTATTTCATAAAATGAACATAGCCATATTCTGAAATTATTTCAGATCCTCAGAGATATATACATTCTTTCGATTTTAATGGCTCGCACAATTGCTACAATTGGAGAACCTGCAAGAATCCGACTGATTCATAATTATAATGTTCTAATACTCATCATAGTCATAGCCACCGTAGTAATCATCATCTTCTCTATGATGATTCAGCATCTGCGCCAAAGACATTTCATCATTCTGCTCAGGTTCTATATCAGGCTCTTCTTCGAAGTCCTCTATTTCATCTATATAAAACAAAATCATTATTATCATCAGGGAGCTGATTTGTATGTAAATAAATATTTTTTCTGCCCAAAGACAGAAGATGACAACTAAAACTCGAATTCTGAATGAGAACCCGGAAGATTATATATTAATTAATTTCACATAAAAACACATATTTCTGTAATATTTTTATGTAAGGTACATAGCCTATTTTTAATAATTTAGCTATAAATGCATAAACTGTTATATTTTCCTTATTCTGACTTTTTTAAATTCAGTCCACAAAATGTTTTCAACACAATGAAAACACAATGTCTATCTGTGTTGAATTTGTTTTGTTCAAACTACTGCATCACTGCATATGTGACCTTGACTGCACGTGTCTTCTAGTCTGTTGGATGAGGGGAACAAAGACGTGTGTAATTCCCCATGTTGGCCTGTCACATGTAAGCAAGTAAAATTTCTTTCAGTCTCTCGTGTTGCTTTCATTACTGGTAGTTGACACTGTTTTGAATATATATATGTCATTCCAATCTCATTTAGACCTGTCGCCATATAATTTTGCCGCGATGCACAAATCAATTTACGTGAAGACCGTGAAGTCATGTCTACTTCCCAACACATCATCATTCTTCTCCCTGCCTTCCTGGCTGTTTATTGGTTATTATCACGTGTTCCAACGAGTATCACAGTCTAGGGATATCTCACTCATTTTACAAAGCAGCAGTCTTATTGAGTGTAGGTGTTTCTTCTGTTGGTATTGGTGAATGAGTGTTTGTGCTGTGTTAGAAAATGTTTCTACGTATGTACGTACGTAATGAAAGTTTCTTTAAGCATAATAAAATTGATTTTGTTGTCAGCTCGCAATAAATAGGATGTCTCTAGTACACTGAATTATCAACAAACTCTGTAACATTTCATTGCATAGCTCCGCATCCTAGTGTTCTCATGCATAACGCGGCAGAATTATTTGGTATCAGCTCTACAGCAATATGTTGTTGAATTTACTGGGACTTTACAAGTGACAGGAAAATTGTATTCTGTCAAAAATGAGGAAAATCTGTAAATGCAAATCAGTGATTTCAAGTCACGCACCTGATAGTAAACACATAATGGCCACTTCACATTCAGTCTCTAGACAAGTTTTCTTGGGTGAAGCAGCTTCTTCTTCATATGCCCAGTTTCCTATAAGATCTGAATATTATGCAGATTTGAGCAAATAATTTCTTACCTGTGATATTCCTTTATATAAATTTAAAAAATCCAGAGCTCAAAAAGTTTCTTACAAAATACACAAAATCTGTAACACCAAAGAACCAACAATAAGAAACGTCTATGTTACAATTTTGTGAAAATCGAGATTATTCACGGAACTAGGGTTGCCACCTTTTGGTAAGGCTAAGGAGGGACACTTATCGAATATATGCAGATCGCCGATCTTCATACCTAAATTTGTACACGGAACAATTTATTAATAACTGAAAGACGGAATATATTACAAAGCCAAAGCCAAGGCTATGTAACAGTAACACTAACATTAGAAAAGAAAAGATTAGCAAAATAATTTTAAAAAAGCCTGGGCAAATTCATGACTTGAAGCTGTATTTCTTGTTTGATTTGGCAGCTTCTAATAGTTGTTTGTTCTGTTTCACCCTCACTAAATGAGGAGCATCGTTTCAAAACGTATTAAGTGCACTAAAATAAAGTTGTACATAATACGCTTTGAACAGTTCATTCCCGTGCACATAATACGATTTGATCCAATACGTCAACTTTGACAGTGAATTAACATGGGATATAACATTAAATGTTCCATTCTGAATTGATAGCGTTAAAGAGCGCTTAAGAAATAGGGCAAAATCGTATCAAACTGTATTTTGACCAAGAGTGCACTTAATACGTTTTGAAACGATGCTCCTCAAATAATCTTTGCCGGTATCTGTAACATTTGTAGAAATGATTTCACTCTTTATGAGGTCAGCTGAGCACCTGTTTCTGGATTCTGTCCATTTTAGATTCAAGAGAGAGAAAACTCTTTCCACAAAGGCATTGCTACCAGGAATGCTCAGAACAAAGCATTTGAGACTGGGAATGTGTTCTTTACTTTAGTAGCATTTATTATATCTGAACTAAAGCAGAATTCCTCATATAGGCCTAACTCATCCAAATTAACATCAGATTCTACATTATGTGCCTTCACAGAGTCTTTGAGATGTTTGAAAGATTCAAGTGCCACAAAGATTGTTTTCTGTGAAGTCAAATACTTTCTCTAAGGAACTTAAATCTTTGCTCAAAAATTTAAAAAAACAATGTACACTCATAGACATGTTTCGAAAAAATTATGAACATTGGCAATCCAGACTCTGACTAGATAATGGCTTACCACTAAGTTTAGGAATAACAGGAGAAATATTTAATTAGTTCTTACTCAACGAACGACACATAAAACACACAGAGAACGTGGATTCAAATTACAACTGATAACACTACACACGTCTTGCTGTGCTATATTTCCAGAAGGAACTGTACTTGGCAAATCAGTGCAGAGTGTCATATGATCTGTTTTCGGTACTTCCCCGTCGGATCACCAGTTAATGGCTCGCACGCTGGTTGTACAGATCACTGACATACCCCAAGAATGCCCGCGCGACTTATACAAATAAATTACAAAGAATAACATCATGGGCGGTGATTTCAATGCTGCCAACATGATACATTTTAGCGATGGAACGACATCGATATCTTGACCATGAGACGAAATTCACAAAAGACGCTACCAAGAATTGCTGTCTCATATTTTGTTTTGGAATAATTTGGCGTCCCGCAATATAATGCGTCCCTCTTAGGCATAATTCGGGACGCTGAAAATGTCTTTAAAATGCGGGATGTCCCGCCTAATTCGGGACAGGTGGCAACCCTACACGGAACAAATGTTTATGATGTGTCCATGATCTGTATTTGCAAGTAGTTTGAGCACATCTCAACAGATGGCTTCAGTATTCCGGAAATTGTGATGCAAAATTCGTTTTAAAAGTCATGGAACAAACATCTATGTTACACCGCTTCCCACGCGAGTGTGACAATGTTACGATTGAATACATAATGAACACATTCTAGTCAAGAGGTTGATGTGGTGTTTTCTTCTGTATATTACTAAGTTTATTAAGTATCTTGAAGACAAAGTGGTCATACAGCCAGATGATAAGTGTGATTATAGTGTACAGTTGTCACCAAGTGATGAACGCAAGTTGACGAAAAACAGAAACAAGAAGAGGAAAAGTGATCCCAGTGAGTGGATAGATGTAAAGTGAAAACGATTAAGGGACAGTGGAAAAGCATTCATCAGTAAAAGAGGTAAGAATGTAGAAGAATGTAAGAAACCAACAGATAATTTTGATTGTAAAGTAAGAGATCTGGCTGCAAAGGATCATCTATTAGGTTCTTCCAGGTAAACACATTTCATTAAATAAAGGGTCTGTTCATCATAGGATAACATAAACCGAAAATGGAATTCACACATATACTCTACAGACTGCATGTTGGGTACGTTATGGAATTCATAATAGTGCTGCATTACTTTACCTAATTCAGTTTCAGGTGGAAGATCTGTATTCTCCAGTACAGTTTTCTGAGGCTCCTCTGCTGTTGTAGCAGCCACTGGAGATGACCGCCCAGTTGGTCCTTTATTTCTCCGATTTGCATTGTCTGTTCTTGGTGCTGCTCGAATAGATTTCGATTTTGAGCCTGTATCATCAAGTTTGTCAATGGACATATCACTCATTTTTCTGCAAGTAAAAGAAGACAGATGACTTTGGTATGTGTCAATAAGCTGAAGAATTGGTATCAATACCAACATCCCTATTTGACCTACTGTAAAAGGTGGACTCAAACAATCACCTATAACCTATAAAGCATTAATGTTTATACAAGACACTAATTTTAAAAATTGTATTTCTAGTTCTTATTCCCCAAAATATTTATTTCCATTCTTATCAAGTACATTACAGTAAATTAGCTTGACCAGTACTTCTTGATTGTGAGAATGTCCTTTTTTAAGGCAATACAACATTAGAAAATCTTTTTTAAATGCCTCAGAAAAAATCCACAAATATTAAAGAAAATAATTTTAGTAGATTTTAGCTTAATTTGGAAATTCTAGGAAGTATTAAGTTAATGTTTATGAATACAGAATTGTTGATCAAGGAGAGTGTATACTAAATTAATATACAAACAATAAATTAGAATTGAAAAGCGTTTTTTCAATAGTTGATAAAATCTCAAATTTTCAGAATTAATTAAGTGGAAATGATGGAAATAGACATTAAACCCATGTCTAGGGAATTAATACAAGTAAGAATTGTCAAACATTAGCAAGCAGGCCAGTTTTGTCGAAAGTCAACAACTGTCAGAGTCAGAAGGCTGTAAAAAGTGTGTTTTGCAAAACTCTATATTTGCTCTTGATCCGTTAAAGCCAAAGTTGATAAATTCTATGTGCATGTGTGGTTTCTCTTTCCACTCTTCTGTAAACTAATAAGAGGGAACAGGCCTACTGTAACAGTTGAGAATGCTGCAGCAATTTATATTTAGAACAACATTCACCTTCATTTAAGTAATTAAAATACAACTGACCAGGACAAGTTTTTATTGAAGTTCATGGAAATCACTCCATCAAAACACAAAACAAAGGTAAGAGAAAGAACAGTGTCTTTGTATAAAAAAATGAGAGATGGGCCAATACCAGTTTCTGCTGATACTAGAACAAATATTTTGTTATTTGTCTCAATACTCCAGACAGTGTCATTCTTGAAATTAAACAGTAAAATACAATTAAAACAACACACTTATTTAATCACTCAACTTCACTTATTAAGTAGATTATTACCCATAACGCGTTTCACAAGCTGTAGCTTGCATCATCAGTGTCCATCTGATGATGCAAGCTACAGCTTGTGAAACACGTTATGGGTAATCAGTGTCCTTCTGATGATGCAAGCTACAGCTTGTGAAACGCGTTATGGGTAATAATCTACTTAATAAGTGAAGTTGAGTGATTAAATAAGGGTGTTGTTTTAATTTAACCACTTCACTGTGTATTCCCGCAAGAATTATCGGATAGTAAAATACAAATTTATAAATACAATAATATTTATTAAGCCTCTTGCTGCAGTGCATTGATCAGATCAACGATGCTTGCCTAGCGTTTAAATTAAAAGTTCAAATATGGCAGTAGGGGTGAAAAATGTCAAACTTGTAAATCCACCACTGTGGAGATTAGCTACCTCCTTCATATTGTTAAGAGATCGATCTTACCAGTTGCATTGAGACTAATATTATGCCCACTTATGGTCTACTAGAAAATGATAATAATGAAAATACCTCTTTTCAGGAGATCCAAACATAGATGAACTTTCTCTTTTTATTAATACTGTACTATTTTCGTTTGTTTCCTTGGTTGGTGTTTGTGGAGTCTCCAACGACTTCACATTTAAACTCTTCAAAACATCATAATTTATTTTGGACGATATTCTCTTTTCCTGAAGCATTTTTTCAATGGCTTCCCCTGCAGAGTTGGCTGCATTGTTATTCTTTGGTTTCTTTTGATTTGACCTTCTCTTTTTCTTTTCAGGTTTACCTTCTTCTTTTTCTTTTGCTAACTTTTCTTCTTTTTCTGAAAGAGATAATATCAGGAGTACCAGTAAATAACAATCAAATACCTTATTCTATGAAGAGCAGTATACTAAACACAAATGTCATTATACATTATGTCAAAAGACTGTAAGGTTAACAAGACCCTAAGCAAAATCAGTTTTATAGAGTCCTCTAAAATGATATTAGAGGGAGAGAGAGGTACATTTTGCACAACAATCATAATATGACTATTTTTAATCCATGAAATTAGCATTGTAACCATTGATTTTACCTTTTTTTTTCTCTCGCTTTCAAAGTTTCCTACAGATATTGCAGTCCTTATCAGTATTTGCAGTATTTTCAGAAATAACTTGGGTTATTGCCAGAACACAATACCGGTACAATGCAGTACAAATCAAATGCGAAGCCACTGAACTTACCAGTGCAGCCTTCAGTGATGGGAAAAGTACAAAAGAGTAATTCGGCTTAGTTACAATTACCTGAGAGACATTTTACTTAATTACAATTACTTTACAAAATGGCAATACCTAATTCCCCCCCCGTTTTGAGCACAAGGCCAGAAACTATTGGGCCATTCAGAGATAATGCTACTTGAGATGTTCCAAAGACTCAAATTATCAATGATAAAAAAAAAAAAAAAAAAAAAAAAAAACACACACACACATCAATACCAATATTTCCAGCCACATTAAGTAAGTTTTCTTTAATATTACCTTTAACTTGGATATTAGTTGCAAAAAACAGTAATGATGATATAGCAAGCTAGAATGATAAGTAGACTTCGGATTTTAGGTAAAAACCTATTTTAATCCTTAAGTGATATATGGACGAAAACTTGTATATGCATGTTTCATAAGTGACTATGCCTAAAACTGATACTTTTATAGGACCTAAAACAGCCTAGTTTTACGTTAGAGCCTAATATTGCCTTGTTGCTCGTTTTTCCTCTAAAGTTCAAAATAAGTTACTTTTTGTTATAAATTCTAGCATTTATTTTCAGTTCGTACTAAATTTTTAGCTCGGAATGTACAGTACATGGCGCATTTATGACGTGGTTAAATGGTAAGGAATGTTTCGTCTTCAGCAGAAAAATTCCTTGGAATTCCCAAGAAATTTAGTGTTTTTCTCCCGACTTTCACATCCAGTATAAAAAATAAATAAATAAATAAATAAAGTAGTTCTCTGAATCACTGAGGGATACAAGGGGTTGAATATGCTAGCGTGCTTAGCTTCTGGGCGCAGGGACTAGGTTTTCACTGTTATGGTGGTGATGCAGGCCCTAGTACCCTAATAGATCTATATAATTCTGTGTACCATATATCTGTGTTTTATCATGATTATTGATTAATGGTGACTTTAATAAATATAATTTCTGCATTGCAATTGAGATATTTCAGAAAATTGGCAACTTAACGATTTTATAAGAGACTATTTTACGATTTTTAGAACCTATTTTCCAATTTTTAGAACTTATTTTAGGTACCTAAAACAGCATTTTTAGCGACCTAAAAGTCCGAAGTCTAATGATAAGCAATTTTCAAACACTATATTAAGGAATGCTCCTACTGAAAACATTTAACCGAAAACAGTTGTAAGTGGAAAGAAGTAGGTAAACCCATGACTTGTAATATTGTTCATAATTTTTTAACAGTTAGATACGAGATCGCTTCATCACTGCTGCAGCAACCGCAAGCGAGTAGAAATGTGATGTAAATGTTTGAACTTATAACTGTATACTATATTCAATGAAACTGTTTATCAGTACTTGTAATATTTCTTTAGTATGTTATCGAAATGAACCTAAAATAAATATTTAACTTTTTCACTGCTACTAACATATAAATGTGTCACATCAAAATATTGAAACCAAGTTATGATTATGATGCTTTACATAAAATGTGAGAATTTTTATCTGTGTGTTACAATTATCATTAAAAAAAACCAGTTATTCCACTGGAATTTTTCTGATTGATTTCAAACTTCTAAAAAGTATTAAGTAAATATTGTCTGACTTTACCTGTGATACATTTTTCTGCACTGATTTAGAAACTGGTCTGCATGATACGCCATCTAGTAAGAGAATTAAAATTTGATAAATACCTTTCTGTTCCTTCAGGTACTCTGCGTTGATCTTATTCCATAAACTATCTTTGTACTGTGCTTCCCGTTCTGACATTATATATGAGTCAATTTCATCATCATCAATACCATCAAGATCAATTTCACCAGTATCATCCTCCTTTGGTAAAGTATCCTGTCGTACCTCTACACGATCTTCCAATGAACTAGCCAAACCCATACTGGCTATATTTGGTCCTGTATGATTAATAAAAAAAAGGCATGTAACAAATTACGAAATAATTTACTATTTGACAATAAAAAGTTAAAGGAAGGATGCTAACTATTGTAACTAACAAAAAAGTATTCCTTGTATCTTCCCATTACCACTTTCTATACTTTTTATTTATTAATTGAAGAGCTTGCTTCCAAACTCTGAAGTCAATTTTTATTGTTTTTTATTATCATCTCTTACTAGGATGTGATATATGCATATCACTATAGTACCATGAAAAACTACCTTAAATCACATTGGAATAATTAAATGGAGAAAATCATAACTTATTTTTTCTCCAAGTCATGAAAAAATTAAATTATTCCAAATCGCTCTTAAGTCATTATGGTATTCCCTTCATTGGTTGTAGCATAATTCTGATCGATGCCCAACACTCCAAGAGTCAAGAGAAACAGATATTATTACATCAAAGTGCTGAGGAACCATTCCTATAAGTAGTCTGTGAACAGTCTAAAATAACACTTTTTTCAGTGTTTTCAACTTAAAGAAATGTAGTAGTTAATTATCATACTGAGACTGCAGATTGTAGAAGTCAAGTGTAATTAGAATGAAATAGTTTATTATTATTATTATTATTATTATTATTATTATTATTATTATTATTATTATTATTGTCCATTACTGGTGGTATTGGTCCTTTAAATATAATTTAGTAATATAAACAACTAGAACAACTAGATGTTAATTATGTGAGTCTATCAAACTAAGCGTATCAGTTTCAATACTGATTAACACTTGAAAGTAGATATTACATGATTGAGTTCAGTAGCATTGTGATCTTTTCTTTATTTCTTCTGTATCTGTAAGAATCACTGAGAGAAGCAATATCTTGAAGTTATTGTGAACAAATATTTTTAGTATAGCTGAGTGTATAGTTTTTATGTGTTTTATATTTTAGAATATTGCTATATTAGAACCTTCAATAGCCCTACATCACATGAATTTTGTCAATATAATTTTGTTAGATTTTATTTAACATACATAAATATATACACAACACAAAAAAACCCTGCATAAGCAAAGCTTGTGCTTGGGGGAGTTTGGTAGTAATATAATAACATAAATTTAAAACTGAAGACATGCCCGAAAAAAAAAAAAATTGTTAGTAAAATGGAGAATGATACTGTTTTATGAATGCCACCAACCTGTAATGCAAAATGCGGAAGTCCCTGCAATAATGTATGCGGGGAACATAGTAATTGGATCGATTATGGCTATAGGATTGCAAAGGGCACTAAATGGAGTATATGAGTACAGTTTAAATGGAATTTAAAAATTAATATAAATAAACCAAAAATTCTGATTTGTAAAAATGGGGGTATTATAAGTAAACAGGAAGACTGGTTTATAAATAGTGTGAGAATAAAAATAGTAGAGAAATTTAAGCATTTAGGGGTGTGATTCAATAGGAAGGGAAAATGGAAAGATCATATTAACACAAGGAATGGTGGTGTTACAATTGATCAATAATTGCATAAGAAAATTAGCTGAAATAACGATTCACAATTTAAACATTATTTATAAAGCAATGGTAGAAGAAAAAATAATACATGCTGGTGAGATATGGGGTGAGAAGGGAGTATGGAAAAAGGTAAACAGGTTAGAATAAGATATAGCAAGAAAATATTAAGAATTCCAATAAATTCTGCAAACCAGTGCAAATGGAGTTAGGACTGGAAAAAGTGTGAGTACTTTTTTAACAAAAAGAATAAAGTTATTCAACACATTTTAGAAAAGTCAGAAAATAGTTTGGAAAGAGAATGTCTAGAATATTTACAGAACACAAAACTAAAACGTAATTGGTGGGATAATTTAGTGGAAACGATAAATAAATCAGGATTAAATTGGATTTGACATAGAATGGGTTCAGCCATTGTCATTTAACTATATAGTTCACTCATGATTTGCCAAAAATACTTAATTAAAAATCAGTAACAAAAATAAAAAATCATTAGCTCAAGTACTAAAAAGAAAATTGCTTACACAGTTTGGGTTGCAGCAAACTGGAGCAAAATACATGCCCCTCACATTTTAATCACTGGGGCTAGATGTTTTCCCTGACTATTCCATATTTTTTACAAATTTCCCTGACTTTCCCTGACCGATTTCAATTTCCCTGACTTTCCAGAATGTGGACACTCTGTATAATATTTATATATTTTTCATCTTTTTTGTTCTATGAGCCACAATGACAACTTCCAAGGGCTGCATAAGGTCTGCAGGTTTCAGTTGGACAGGATGTAGAAGATTTAAATTAAATCGGCTAGTGTTACAACTATGTGACTCAAGATATAAATTTGATTTGATTTTTATGAACATACAGTTTATACTTAAGTCAGTTTATACTGAGAACTGAGTGGGCATGAGTATCTTTTAGTAAAAATACTTAGACCAGGCTAATATAATATGTTTGAAAAATTTGTAATATAGTATGTCTGAAAACTATACAATATTGTTGAATACATTTTAACTTCCAGAAAAAAATCATCTAAAGGCTTGGATAAACAAATTTTCATAGAATATTCTGCAGTAAAATAATGGGATTAAGAACATTCGTTTTTCAAATTCCTCCCCACTCTATTATGCAAAAGCTTAATAAACCATGAATAGAATATTTATTGCTATACACGAACGGAGGATAAGAAATTTATAGATAATTCTACACAGCCTATCACTTAAATATGTAAAGTGTTTGTCTCAATGTTAGTAAAATATAATGCCTAAATATTCAACATGTGTGGATTCATTTAAGGTGGGGCACACATGGTTGTTAGAAGAAGAACAGTTTGAAACATGAATTACTAAATATAATAAACAACTTTAATTTCTGTAAACCAGTAACAGGTAATGAACATGGAACTACGATAGATTACTTGATATTTCTTGGCATAAAGGCTGCTTTTAAATTTTAAAGCTGAAAGCAGGTGAGCCCCTTTTATTAAAACTATGAGCACTATTGTAATTATAAGTTTATAACAATACCATTAATGTACTTTAAAGTCTTACCTAGTCCTTGATGAAGAGGAGACACACCAACCACATTAACCTTCCGAGTACTATCTACAGCTTTGGGATCATCAGCTATACATCCTTCTATTACACCCAATGTAGACTGTGTAATGAAGCGATCTGCATCTTGACTCTCATGATCTGATTCCACTTCAGATTCTAAAAGAGAAGATTAAGTCACTGTCACTCACTGATAAAAAATTAAAAAAATTATTAAGCTAACGAAGCAGAGTCCTGTGCAATGATAAAAAAAAAGTTGTTTTTGGTACAGCCAAGTTCTCTGGAGTTTCCTCAATACAGAATTATACAGCAGTTAACTTACTCTTCAAATTATAAAAAAAACCTTATTTTACCACTTCACTTCACTTTTAAGTGGACCTCATTTGAGGATACAAGCAAGTCGCTTGTGAAACACGTTATGTGTAAGTAAATATGTAAAATACATAATTTGACCTCTTCACTGTGAGTTCTGCAAACATTATGTATGACAACTCTTTAATATTTATATGCAATTTAAAGTCTATATATATATTTAAAATATAATGCACTCCTCTTTCTCAATATTCCATTTTAGGATACACAAAGGAACTATCAATAAGCTCATATCAGAACTTACCTTCAAATTTCGCTGATAAAACCTATATCCTATAGGATGGTCATATACCAAGAACTAGCTGCTTTTTTAAATTGGAAGGTTCCCAGTTCTAGGCTGCAATACTGCCAGGTGTAGCACCTAGCATCTGGACATCCCTCACTAGCTAGGTATCGATGCACCATGATCTACTGCTGCTTGCTCCACTAGTAGTCAGGGCTGCACAACTCAATGCCGCTCTTCTCCCCAATTATCCTACTGTTTTAATACAAATTTTGGTCCAGTTCTTCCAATTAAAAGAAAAGAAAAGCTTGTCTTTGGCATATGAGCTTCCTATAAGATGCAAGTTCTGTCAGCAAAATTTGAATGTAAGTTTCGATGAGAGCTAATTAATAGATCCCTTGTCAGGCAATGTCACTACCAGAAACCTGAAATCTTAAATAGTTAACTGAAACACGTGAGGATTTTTTGACCAACACATTTATATATGTATAGCTTGCAAATTACAAATCAGAGGAAATGAACTTCATTACTCTCTCTTTTTTATTTATTTATCTATCATTTCCTCAAATTTATCTAAAGAGACATCTTTCTGATTCTGAGAGGCAATAATTGAAGCCCTCCCTTCAATACGGATGTAAACAAGGGGAAGGAAAAACATGTTTCTCTTATAATACTTTTGTTTTTCTGTGTCGTCGACAGTTAGATGATAAACTGCGTAAATGGCCTTACTAGATAGAGCAAACATCATATAGCATAATGTCAATAATCCAAATGTCAGTCACCTGAACCTTCAATTATCCGAACGGCCTCCTTTTTTTTATGTATTTTTTTTATTTACTTATGTTTACGTTTTACAGATCATTATGATATCAACTCAGGATGACAATACAATATTTACATCGTTACAGAGAAGCTATCCAGATCAAACAGCTCAGAATCAGCACAAGTTACGACAATTAACTACAAACACTGTATCATATTTATTGTACTACAGTCAACATGTCTTAAGAGTTCGGCATAGTATTTTATAGGTTTTAATAAAATATTGCAAGAAATGATGAGCTGGAGCAGGCTGAATTCTATCTACATAGTGAATGAAGATGCGGGATATAACGACTTGTTCTGATGGATGGGTTGGGAATTCCTGAAAGGTCTCCTGTCAAAACATGCAACTCCTTTTGCTGGTACTTTTAAGTATGTATACTTGGCCCAGATACCGCATCTTAGCTAAACAGTCGAACTTGGATAATAATTTGAATCTGAAGGGACTGGCAAAAAATATTGAACTAATAATGGTACTGAATTAGAAAAGATTTTAGTTTTTGTATACGGATGTCAAGGGACAATGCTAAAAGTTTGAATTATTCACAATTTCAAATTTTAAAAATTTGAATTAATAAAGTTTCACAGTATATACATGTTTGCAAGCCATACTTTTTGCATAAGATTCAATTGTCAAAAACATGAATTCATATTATAGCTCTCATTGTTTTTGTTACTGAATCACTTACAATCATTCCTAATTGCTGCCAATTTCTGAGAGAAGTCAACCAGTTTCAGAATCTGTCTTTATTTTATACAAAAGGAAGTTTCATGAAGATAGGTGAATTGGAAAACTTCTTCTTATTCTTCTTCTTCTTCTTCTTATCCCTTATGCCGTTAGGCGTCGGGGTATCCTCGTTCTGCCATCTCCTCCACTCCGCTCTATTCTCACACATTCTCTTCATTTCCACCACTGTTTTCCCACGTTTCTGTCCGATCCTTTCCATCCTATCTTCCCATGTGATACGCGGTCTGCCTCTTCCTGCCCTTCCTTCCACTTTCATTTCAAAGACTTGCTTCTCTTTTCTTTCCTGTCCCATTCTCCTAACGTGTCCAAACCATTTCCGTTGACGTTCCTCAATTACTTCACTTAATGCCTTCTTTTGTCCAGCCTCTTCTCTTATTCTCTCATTTCGTATTCTTTCTCTTCTAGTTCTTCCCACTACTCGCCTTATATACTTCATTTCGGTGGCTGTAAGCTTGCTCATATGTTTATCTTGCAGTGCTAAACTTTCTATGTCATATAGTGTGATGGGGGCCATAATTGTATTATAAATCTGCATCTTGGTTTTCGTGCTTATCTCAGTTTTTCCTACTATCATATTATTCATTTGGTAGTAGGCTGAGACTGCTTTCTTCGTTCTATTTAGCACCTCTTGTTCAATTTTTCCGTTGCTGCTTATTATGGTGCCTAGATATTCATACGATTCTACCTTCTCAAGAGGTTTTCCATCACAGACTATATTAAGTTCTTCTTCCTGTCTATCCAATTTAGATACCCACATTACTTTGCTTTTATTTATATTCACTTCCATACCTTTTCTGTTTAATTCTTCATACCATTCTACCACAGCCTGCTGGAGTCTTTCTGGTTTATCCGCTATTAGGATTATGTCGTCTGCAAAAAGAAGCACTTGGAGGTATACTGGTCTTAGTCTCCACATACCAAGCTTGGTCCTGTGGGTTCTCCTCTTGCATATTTTGGTTATTTCATCCAAAAATATGATAAATAATAAAGGGCTAAGGCTATCTCCTTGCTTTATTCCTTTCTCCATTTGGAATTCTCCGGAAAATTCACCATCCATGTGAACTATTCCCACTGGTTGCTCATAAATGCTCTTCACTGCATTCAGCAGTCTCACAGGTACGAATTGGAAAACCAAAAAGTAAAATAGATAGCTAGAGAGAACTGATTAGTCGGGAGAGAAAAAGGAGTAATATTATATGTTATAGTTGTTTATGCAAAAAACAATAAGACAAAATATAAGCATAAATAATCAAGTTCAGTATCACCACTTTATTCCCTCAATAATTCAACTTAGGATTACCTGAGAATGATAATAAGATATTTCAGCAATATTAATCTATTTTATTAACTGTATATCAGTATATGAGGCTATAAATAAGCTAAGTCAATAATTTAAAAAGTGAAACTTGTTTATAATTTAAATTATGACAGCTGTTTATATTAAAATCAAAACTCATGAACTCATGATACTGAACTTGATTATATAAATTTGCCCTCAAAGAACCAATATGAAATCCATAAGCATAAATATTAATAAGAAAATAAGATCTGTATTGTACTGATCACACACACCAGGGTGTCCCTGTATGTCTTATTTGATATATGTGTGATCCAAGATTTGTCCTCTCCCCAACAGGAATTTAAGGGGAGGTGAATCGGTTAAAGAAAAAAAAGAGAAATTAGTAAATTTAATACAAGCGATTAACAAATATAAGTGCAGATACGTATTCATGACCACAGAATATTGTTTCTGTTGAACATTACATGAGAATATTTTATGAGAAAAATTCCTCTGACCCTAAGATTTGAATCCATGACCTTTGGGAAGGAAAGCTGAATTTATCTAATAAAATATTCTCATACATAAGTGTGTTTATAAAAACTTTACCCATGGTATTTTTGCGTGCTCTCTTTAAACGACTTGCTTTGTCTTCTAACTGCTTCTCTATTTCACGTTGAAGTTCATTAAAACTGTTAACAGCTTCATCTTCTTCCATCAACTAGAAAAAACGCAAATACATCAAATTTAAACTCTTCAGGAAACATGTGAAAATATGATTCTACTCAATTTAGTAACAATATGAAGTAAGTTATTTTGTATTGTAGACTAGAGACAAATGCAAAATGATTCTTTAATGCAGAAATATCAACGGAGATATATACCATGTACCACATCAATACTGAAACCATTTACATTTTTTGTAGCATCTAAAAAACCAGGTAAGATGAGAAAAGCTCTTCTGTGTTATGATAAGTAAAACAAATAATGTTGATCTCTATTTGCTTGGTTAAAAAAATAAGTTTTTTTTATTGAGAAACATCAAATATCAATGTTCATTCAGGGTTTGTATTTTTAGTTGCAATTTCCATATGGAAAAAAGGAAAGGAAAAGGTGGTAAAAATAAGGCAAATTATGGGACAGAAAGGTGATGCTAAACTTAATAGGTAACAAACTTACATTCACAAACAGCAGGCTACTGACTAATTCCAATGATATTAAGAAGACAAAATGGATTATACAATTAAAATGTTGCAAGTGTGCAGTCCCGGTAAAATTAAAATGGGAGAATAGAACACCCACAATTATTTTTCATTTGCTGTAGGTGTGCTTTCAGTCCTGCATTTGCTAAAAGTAGTCAGGTTCGCTACTCCCACATTTACTGCAAGCTGATGAAAAGTTAACTAAAGGATACTTAAGATACTGGATATTGGAATGAAAATATGATTTAATAAAAATACAATGAAACTCAAAAGTCATATAAATGATACAATGCACTTTAGAAGATATTAATAATCCGATGTAAAAAAATAAAATAAGAATGAAAAAGGAGATTGTTGGCACAGAGAAGAAAAAATGGAATAAAGGCCCTAAAAGAGAAAAAAATGCTAGAAAATTGCCTCCTTTCAGAACTAGAGAAACATTTCATACTGTAGTTTCTTTCACGGAAGCGCTAATTTTTCCTCCAGAAAAAATAGAAACCTAAAGATCCTAAAGCTGTTTTCATCATGAGAAACACGGCACAGAAGATACAAGAATTCAATACAGATTTATTGGAAACTGAATGGATTTTGTAACATTTTGGTTTATTTAACACAACTCGAGAAATAGTAATTAATTACGCAATCAATACATTAATACATTTTAGTATATTTCAGAAAGTATTACATTTAGAAAACAAATTAATTACAAATTAAGTACTATTTTTTTGTTAAGCATTTAAAAAAACATATCTTCCAATTCTTGGAATAAAATATGGTGAACACCATGCACACCAACAAATGCAAGTGCATATTTTTATATATAAGAATATATATGAATTATACTTATGAATTATAGTACGAGCTGTGCCAACAATTTCAGATTCACAATGCAATTTGTGCTTATTTATCAAAATTTAAAGAAACATGCTTTCCCCACCTAGAAAACTTACTCTTATATCTTATACTAGCTTAAAAGGTCCGGTGTTGCCTGGGGTTTTTTTTTTTTTTTTTTTTAATTGGAAATTATCTTATGAAGGACTTTTGATTTTTAAATTATAGGTCATTATATAGTATTTAGAATTTGAAATAGGAAGAATGATTTATCACACTCAAACTATTCCCTCAGAAAACGCTTGGTATAGTTTTTTATGGCTCATAGAGGATGTAGAATTTTGCATCCCATCGCTTGTACACAGCAAGCCTGGTAGGGGTTCAAATAAGAAGAAACATAAATTCCGGTAGCATAAAATTGTATTGTCTTTGCAGAATATTTCATTTCTCACTCTCATGTTACCATAAAACCATTTTGGGGATGAAATTAAACAGAAATGTAATATCACTTTCACACTTCTCTCTCCAAAAACCTGCGATATAATAATATAAACATTACCATACCTCGTATTGTTTTCTCTATGTCCAGGCTAGAGAAAGTTAAGTGACTGCATTATTTTAATGGATTTCATTCTTCAATATTTATTTATAACATAGATTATATTGATAGTTCTCTAATTTGTCAAGTCTCATTTCATTTATTTCCAAAGACTTATGTGAGGACTGCCAACAATACTGTTGTCAAGTGAACTGTGATTTGGATTTGATAATTCTGTGTAAAAAGGGATTAAGTATTCTCAAAAATCCTTTCTTAGTGAGCACCTACATTATGAAACGAAGGTACTGTCAACATTCCAAGTCTCTACCTGTTATAGTTTAGACTCTACGTTGATTCTCTGTCTGTCAGTCAGTCAGAACAAAGCCTTTTATATATATAGAGATATAGACAGATTAGGACTTACTTTTTGTAACCTTTCTCTATCTTTTTTCCGAGCAGCTTTAAATGAAGGTGGATCTTGATCTTCTTCCAAATCCACTGTCATGAACTCTTCCAAAGTGAGAGAACTTGAAGGAGTTTCTCCAAATTCTATCAACCTGCAAACGATTAAGTTAAATATAAATAATTAATAATCAATTACTATAATATAATACCTGAGAGAAAAGAGACATGAGTATACTGTGTAATAGAAAATATTTTAAAGGAGTTCATTGACAGACGGTCCTAATATCAATTTATCTTCTAACATTAGCTAGACCCAAACATTGTAACGCTGAACTCATATACCAGTGATGGCCATTAACCCTAACTTTGGGAGCTGCAAATTTATGAAGCTGTTCGAAGCGAACTACATTGTTTTTAATATACACATAAGCATTATTGTTCAATTACACAACAAGAAAGAAGATTTTACCTTTGAGAAGTGCTTTTTGAGTATTCATTTTTGCTGTTAGTTGTTTGAAACCTGGCAGATAACTCTTAAGCGCAGTTTGCATGAGTTCACTTAAATATTTTTCAGTTAGTTTAGATCGATATTTAGATTTAATGCACTTCAGCATTCAGTATAGAGATTTATATGCGTAAGTAGTCCCAAATATCGAGATAAGTCTCTTAGCACACTCTTTTGTTAGTAGGTTTTTCTTCTGGAACTTTCTTCCAAAATTCTATGGCTGAAACACCACTTCATTTAAGTCCTTTTAGTCCTTCGTCCTCTTGCAGTTATAGTAGCTCCAACTCTACTCCAACTGCATCCTTTGTACTTGGTGATGAAAGAGGACAGCCATCGCCCACAACAACAACAGCAAAAGGATTTTCCAGGAATGAAAATGATAGTTTAAGTGTTATCAAATCATTAAATCTGCCATTAATTTCTTTAGCAAGACCAGACATTTTACATGAATGTCAGGAAGGCTTTCAGTAACTTTCTTCAAATATTTGAAATGAGCAAATGTTTTAGTCTCAAGGTCTTTCCAAAAGAGTCTTAATTTGCTCTGAAAACTAAATAAACCCTGTGCTAAATCAGATATAAGTTTTTGACTTCCTCGTAATATGTTTTCATTAAATTATATTAACTAGGCCTATATCCTTTTTTAAAAATCTGTATCAAAGGCCTATTTACTCTTAGCTTTGTTTCAAGAGCTGCATGAGATTGGCCCAAGAGTCACATGCAGCTTGCGAGCCTCATTGTGGCCACCCCTGCCATAGGCCTATACGGTATACAGTTCACTGGAAACATTAAAACAATATCTGAACTCTCACATATATCTTATGGAGTTTACTCTAATTTTAAGTTCAACAAAGGGCAGTGTTACCTTTTTTTAACAGTTGATTCATGAACTTTCACAATTTTGATTACATCTTGTACTGTTCGATTAAATTCATGGATTCGAGCAGCCATCAAGAGAGCTAAAAAATAAACAAACCATTTAAAAACACAAAATTAGCAGATAAATCAATTAGGATTTTAAAAAAAATCGGGCTATTTATTAGTTTTATATGAACAATACTTTATAAAAACAACAATTAGTAAATCTCACATGAATATGTAATAATGGTATAATTTTATCATAGGATCTGGCTAGAATGCCTAAAATGGGTAAATAGTTACTAGTTATTTATTAGTAGAATTTTGTATTTTATTGTATTTTTTCCCCCGTGACATACAAACATTCCTGCAAATACCCTGCACTACACCTGAGATGTGAGTACTAGCTCATGTAAAATCAGGTTTCTATATTTTAATATTCCTTATCATTATCTAGATCAGTAGTCGCCAAACTTATGAAGCTTCTGAGCTACTGTATCGTTTTAAAATCCTACTGTGAGCTACCAACCAAAAGAACTACCAACTTAAAAAAATCTTACATTTATTTATTGCCTAAATATGAAATAAATTTTAATTTAACTGTATATAACAAAAAGAAATTGAAGTGGAATTGTACATAAGAAAGAATTTTTTGGGCAGAATTTCCAGAATTTTTTTATTGCACTTAGGCTATTAACTTCAATGAGAAGGATGGAACTCTTTTTTGTCATCAACAAGTTTTTTAATGTTGGGAGAGTAGGTAGTGGCTGCCATTCAAATACAGTTGTCCAAGTGTTCATCAGTGAGTATGTTTCTGTACTTATTTTTAATAAATTTCATATTGGAAAAAGAAACCTCACACATATTTGTAGAGCTGAACATTGCCTTCACTTTGAGAGCAACCTGAACCAAAATTGGATATTTTTATTTAGGAACAAGAGGACAAATATTTTCAGAGCTTGAAGAAAGCGACTTTACAGATAAATCATTTTGAAAATCAATCAGTTCCAACTTCACTGGTGCACTGTCTTCTTCAAAATAAAAATTCTCCATGGCACAAGTAGAGAAATCTTGACGTGATCTACCGAAAATGTCCCTGCGAGTGGCGATCACTGATCTAGATATTCATAGGAAGATAATTCGAAAGATCTTCCTTAAATGCCAGGACTGGGAACAATCATAAACATCAATTACTTTAAAAAAAAAGAAAAAACTTTCATAAACATTTATGTGAGATTTTACCTGCTCCACAAAGACCAGATGGTCTTCTACCAGTGTGTATTGAATCTCTCTTCATCCTTTGTACAAGTCGAAGAGCTGTCATGGATACTTCATGAGTTTTATCTCCAAACTCAAGCCTATTAGCGAACCTTAAGATATATAAACAAGGATCTGGAAAAGAGAAGAGATGCAACTTTGAGTAATTATACTACCAAAATCATTACTGTGTATCATTACCTCTATCAATACATGTATTGATAGTAGTTAGGATGATGATGATAACAAAGATGCTGCTGCTGTAATAATAATAATAATAATAATAATAATAATAATAATAATAATAATAATAATAATAATAATAATAATAATAATAATAATAATAATAATAATAATAATAATAATAATAATAATAATAATAATAATAATAATAATAATAATAATAATAAAGACTGTGGTCTTTGACTAATGTTGACATAGTTCCAATTGTAATATCAACTACAGGAGTTATCCCTGTATCCCTTCATAGTAATATCAAGAAGTTAGATCTAGATAAAAATATTTACATTAAAATGCAAAAAGCGGTGCTTATTAATACCGCCCGTATTGTTAGGAAGTTCTTGGGCAAGTGAGTGTGCTTGTTTGTCCCGTACCTCACTTAGTGCCAGTCTTAAAAGCTGAGATTTATAAATGAATAAAAGATAATAATAATAATAATAATAATAATAATAATCATAATTTAATAATATTAATATTACAATTTTTTAGATGCCAAGTTCTGGCTGCTGTCACTTTTAGGTAGCCTTTCGTTTGCTGAAAGACCTTGCATTTGCTTTAAAATAGAATGGAAGGATAAGTAACTTAATGGATTGGTTGGATTCCTATTCTGCTTGTACCAAACCTTTTCTGTTTAGTATGATGGTACATGTGGTTTAATAACTGTAGGTACTGTTGCTTCTGTACAGTTGGATGAAA
This sequence comes from Ectobius pallidus, assembly GCA_964059195.1. Lineage (NCBI taxonomy): Eukaryota > Metazoa > Arthropoda > Insecta > Blattodea > Ectobiidae > Ectobius > Ectobius pallidus. The sequence goes on along the minus strand of CAXKWD010000003.1, from coordinate 63,156,725 downwards.
ACATCATCATCAGCTATTAAACCATCAGTAAACAAAATAATATTTTTAAGACAAAAGGAATCCTCAAACCTCATTATTCATGCCATGTTTCCCAAGCATGTAATTCTGGGTAAAACACTCTTCTAATAACAGTGGCAATTAGTGCCTTTAAAATTAGATAATACATGCCTGTGCTTAATTATGGGAACTATAACATTTAAATAGTTAGTGCAGTTCTATGTAATGTTATTAAGAATACCATGGTCATCACTACCACACTCAAATGATATACCAGTAATTATGTTACATAACGTAGTGACAAATTCCTTACATTGTATTTGTTACTTTCTTTAAGATCATAGACAAACTAGGCTTATTATGATGACTCTAACCCTCTCTTGCACTCTCTCAACCTCTTGGGTTTTACCCTCTCTAATTTTCTTTCTCTAACTTCTTCTCCAACCTTCTGTCTCTCTCTCTCTTACTATTTGATTGCCAGTATTATATATAGGACAACAAAAATGATAGACTACATATCGGACCATAAATGATAGACTATAGGCATAAGTAATAATAGGAAGATCCTTCCCGGAATGGCTAACCGGGATTGCGACACAAGCCACCTCTCTCTCGGGGACATTATGGGCTAATACTAATACTAATACTAAAATCTTTATCTCTCAATTAATCTTTAACTCACAGTCAATCTCTAATTCTCCAACCCCCTTTCTCTAAATTTTGTTTTCTGTAATTCTCTCTACCTACTCCCCCTCTTTCGCTTTCTTTTGCTTCTCTACTACATACATTCTCCCGCTCTTTCTCTAACTTTCCAATTGTCATTTAAGGCATCTATTACTCTCTATAAATCTAATTCTCACTTTCTCTCCCTCTCGATAACTAACTCTTCAACTTATTCTATTTTAACTCTTAACTTTCCTTCTCTATAACTCTAACTCACCCTATCTAACTCTCTAAATTTCTGTTTTGTCTCTCTCACTATCTCTATATGTGCAAAATTTCATGAAGATCGGATTAAAACTGTAAATAAGTAAAGTGATGCCTATAATAGCCACAGAAACTCTTATGGTTTCTGGAGGTTGAGGATCCTACATTTTGAGACATTTAGAATGAAGATGGTAAGGTTATCAGCCTTAACACAACGGCTGACTTTTCCCCCAGAATTGCTCCTGGTACTGATTTCTGTTATAGGCTGAATTGACCCCTAGGCCATGGTGCCATCAAAAGGATTGTGGCCTAATTGAAAAATCCGAATATCAATGGCTTATAGTCCACTCACCAGATACATTTTCCTTGTGAAGTTAATGATTTTTTAATATGCTGTATGTGGGCAATCTGTTTGTAGAATCCAAGAGTAATATTTCAGGGCAGCCGAAAAACCTTGAAATTTTTGTTTTTTTTTTTCAGTATTTTCCTTATAACTCCTAAACAACGAGTTTTAGCCTAAAACACTCCGTTACAAAAGTTAAAGAGCATTAAATGCAGGGAATGCTTTGTACAACACTGACTGAAATGACAGGAAAGGAGGGCGTCATCGATGAGATAACTGCTCAGATGGAAGAGGAATTACTGAGAGATGATGCCGACTTGCCATCGGAAGCAAAGAGATCAAGGCTTTAATGAATCAATATTAAAGGATAATTTGTAATAATTTACATATTATTTTTTTTTTAGTTAATGTTTCCATATGTCATCACAAGTAGTATACATTTTAAAGAAATACATTTTTATACATCGATAATTGTGTTCTTTCTTCTGAAATGAACATCTCATTAAGGATAGGTTTTTCTATTGTGAAGGTTATTGAACGTTATTCATATAGAAATGTTGAAAGATGAAAGTTACTAGGGAAAATCCTGCATTTTTCGCAGTTTTTCGATATTTTGACAATTTTTCAAAACTTTGAAGCGCCAAATCTCGGTAAGTATTTGGTTTTAAGAAACGTTTAAACAGTGAAAATGGTAGGAAATTTAATACTCTTTAACTTTTGTAATGGAGCGTTTTAAGCTAAAATGCGTTCTTTAGGAGTTATAAGGAAAATACTGAAAAACGCCCAAAAATTTCGAGGTTTTTCAAGCTGCCCTGAAGTTTGCATTTGGATTCTACATCACAGAACACCCACATACAACATATTACAAAATCATTAACTTCGGAACTTTTTCCAGGTAACCCCAATTTTCAATACCTGGTGACTGGACTATTAGTGCACACATGTATTAATCACAATTCTACAGTCTTTAGTAAATCCAATTTATTACCTAATTATCATGAATGTGCACCCAGGAAAAGTATTTACCACATTTTACCCCGCAGAAAATATATTAAGCTTCTGTTTTTTCACTTGTTATATATTGTATAGAGTGAACACTTGAATCAGGGGCTTCCAAATTTGCACTTATACATTTAACCCCAAAATTATATTTAAGACATATGTGCACTAAGCCATCAATATAGTTAGATATAGACGTATTTTTACCTTAAAACATTAAACGTACCTGACATTCACAAAACAATATCTGGTGGTAAATCGTTCGAACAAGTGGAGAAATTCAAATATCTTGGAGAATTAATTACAGACACAAATAATATTAAGGCAGAAGTAAGTGTAGACTAAATTAGGAAATGCCTGCTTTTATACAGTTCAGAAACTCATAATTCTCGTCTTCTGTATAGAAATCTAAAAATTAAATTTATAAGACAATTATCCTGCCGGTTGCATTATTTGGATGTGAGACCTGGTCACTTACTCTTCGGGGAGAACATAATCTGAGAGTATTCGAAAACAGGTTGCTTATGAAAATATTTGGGCCTAAGAGAGATGAAAATGGGGACTGGGGAAAAGTGCATAACGACAAGCATCATAACCTGTTCTCGTCACCGGATATAGTAAGGGTAATTAAATCAAGGAGGATGAAATGGGCTGGACATGTTGCGCGCATGGGGAGGGAAGTCATATCTAAAAAATATCGAGTGGATGACCCGAAGGAAAAAGACCACTTGGAAGACATAGACGTAGGTGGGAGGACGATATCAGGATTGATTTAAGAAAAGTAAGATTTGAGAGGGATGGTTGGATGGAGTTAGCACAGAATAGGGTTGAATGGCGGAATCAGGTAAGCGCGGCAATGAACCTTCGGGTTCCATAAAATAGATAATATTCCTTTAGATTGTATATTGCCATTGAGTACTAAGAGTTAAGTATTTTGCAATGAAATCTAGCTCACCGGCCTGAGGCTGAGTCGACCCCATGGCCATAGTGCCGCCAGAAGAATTAGGCCAATTGAAAAATATCGGGGATCGAACGCACGACCTTCCGGTTTGTAGCGCAGTGTCTCGACTACTACGCTACGGTGTACCCCTAACATACCGGTAGTATTTCATAAATTTGAGTTTCGTAGCAAGGTTACACTTGTTCTGACTATATAGTATATACCCTAGTATCTAAAAATATGTCTCTCTTTATAGCAAATGATAGTGCAAAGTGATGCCCCTTGCTTGTAATCGCTGTCATTAATAATAACAAATACGGTATACTGACATCAACAGATATGTTTGTTTGCTATGACATTGGGAAAAATTTGGAAATGAGCCATTTTAGCACGTGTGGTAGGTCAACGAACTAGAAATTATCTTTAACTTCCAACGACAAGGAAACCGATTCAAAACATTTATGATGCAGAACGCGGTCTGGCAGTGAATAAAATATAAACAGGCGATTTAAAAAAGGATAGCGTTCTTGGACTGTGGACACGTACAACACAAGGTAAATAAACAAACGTAACTATCAAGGAGGATGCTATTATTAGTTTCGATCACAATACCAGTCTCATTGTCAATGTAAGGTGCGTATACATTTGCGCTCTGTACGCGTACTGTACGCGTACAGAGCGCAGATTGGGACGGCATTTGAGGTGTTCGTGTGACGACACGCGTACAGAGCGCAGACAGTACGCCGCGATCCGTCTCCTGTCGGTTTTTTCGACGAACACAAAGGATTTCTGATTTCATATTGGGACGTGTTTTTGGTAGTTGCACTCCGTCCGCGTGTCATTTTCCTCCTTGCTCTCTCTCTGCACAAGCATGTTGTTTTGATTTTGAACACCAGCACGGATTTTTATGTGCTTAAAAACTTACAAATATTTATTTTTTATGTGCTAAAAATGTTACAAATACAGTATATGGTAAAATTTTAAAAATATGAGCTAAAACTATATATTTTTTTTTCTGAAAAAGGAATAAAAACACCAGAATGTTCGTAACTTACTAGAACAAATTATACTGAAAATCACCAATTGCAGCTAAATATCATATGTAAAATGCTGACTGGAGTTGCAGTGCACAACAAATGTCATCTCCAGATTATGGATCACAAATCCTTGCCTATTATACAAGAATAATGCCTTTGAGAAAAGGAACGTTCTACATCACACGATGTTAACCTTGTATATTTCAAGAGGTGTACTGTATATCACTAACACACACACACGATCAAGTTCACTTATGATTTGACCTTCCAAAACTTGAGCGACTTTGCAGAGGGTTTGGTAGCCACCATTTTTCTCAAACATACCTTTAAATTTTGTTCTTAGAACTTTTATTTTCAAACCTGAGATAGTGTTAAGTTGCCTTTCAACATATTGTATTTCTTTAACTGAATTACGCAATGTTGAGATTGAGTTCTGTTCTTCCCCGACAAGCAAGTGCAAGTGAATCACTTTCACCTCATTGCAATTTCTGTTGAATTCTTTCGAGATAGATATTTGTGTTGTAAAATGTTAAAAGAGATTGAGGAAAAGTACTAAAATATTTATTTGTGGAGAATATAGCGAAAATATTTATTCACATAACTTTTTTTTGTAAATCGTGTGTTTTTATGTAAAATAAAATAGGAATTTGCGGTTGTCGGACCTTGACAAGAGCATCAGAAAAAAAAAATTACATAAAAATCCGAAAAAGTAGGCTACTAAAATATATATTTATGGAGAAAATATCGAAAATATTTATTCACATAACTTTTTTTGTAAAATATGTGTTTTTATGCGAAATAAAATTTGTAATTTGCGTTTGTCGGACCTCGATTTGGATATTGAACTTTGTTTTAGGAATGTACGCATCAGGAAAAAAAAACCTTTTATTACATACAAATCCGAGCCCTAATCATTATTATTATTGTTATTAATTTCATTATTATTATTAAGTTAAATCCCTATAATATAAAGCCACATGGCTGGCTGACTCACTCACTCACTCACTCACATTAATGTTTGCCCACTTCCAGATGAGCTAGAAACTTGAAATTTGGTATACATATAGCTTTTAGGCTGTAAACTGCAGAAAAATTCCAAAAAGTTTATTTTTTTTTATTTTTAGCCCTAAAAACCCCCGAAAAAGGGCTCACTCACCGACATTAATGTTTTCCCACTTCCAGATGAGCTAGAAACTTGAAATTTGGTACACATATAGCTTTTAGGCTGTAAACCACAGGAAAATTCCAAAAAAGTTTTTTTATTTTATTTTTAGCCCTAAAACTCCCGAACAAGGGCTTGGTTTCCATGGGAACGGTTTTATCAAACTGTGTTCACGTAGGGCTCTGACAGATTAAATACACGCACTCTATCTCCCATAGATCTTTTAAAAAACCTCTCCCGAGAACCTCAGTGGAGGTTTGGGGGCTCCGCCCCCCAGCGAAGCTAGTTTTAATATAAAGATGTTGTGGGCCCTATATTAGGGTTATTGGGCTGTGATATGATTTTTATCATATTTTTTATTATTACGAAATGTTCTAGTTATTACAAATCACAAAAATACAAATTATTACAAATACAAATATAAATAACACAATAATAATAATGATGCTGGTGGTTCGCAATATGTTCGTCGCTTTCCTATGGATAATTTCAACGTACTGTTCGCGTACTGTACGCGTACTGTACGCGGACAGAGCGGAACGCGAGAGGAGCGCAAATGTATACGCAGCTAGCTTATAAACAAAATCAGGACTCAATTAAATTTAAATCTTCCAAACAAAAGGTACTTTTTTTATGCTTCACATACACAACTGTACCCAATGGAAGGTATACTTCTAAAATAAAGAGACCATACGGCCCGATTTGGAAGAGACATCCCTTTCTTTAAACAGCTTGTACCTTTGTCAGGACGCAAAATGTCTTTTTTTATTAAAAAGTGCGGATTTTGTCTCTATATGATGAACTGCACTGTAATATTAATTCATATGAGAAGAAAGTGGATGTAATTAGTCAGGCTTACGACCCAGAGATCATTTGCTCCTGACTTCAACTAATCGTTATTGCAATGAACTATGGGATATAAGAATATGTTAGGAGAAAAATTCCTCTGACACGGGGATTCGAACCCATGACCTTCGGTTTTACAGCTGAACTAGCCAGAGTTCGATTTACAGAACCAGATGGAATCTCTCTCCTATGACTGATCGTCTACCTTCACTGAAAGGCATTTACGTCATAGAGTTTGTTTTCATTAGCAGGGATATTTAGTAGGAATGAGGTTTAACTAATAGGTTTGTAAATATCTGGCTCTGAACTTTAATTTTGAAGATCTGTGCTTTCAAACAAGGCATGTTTGGATTTTGATGGGTTGGTTTTAGTTCTCCTTTCAGGACTATTCAATTGGAATGGTTTCTTCAACGAGCAGTTTAATTTCGCTCACTTCACTCTACTTTTATTCACTGAAATTTTCTTTTTGTGTAATAAAACATTAATTACCCAAGACCGTAAAGTCTACATATTTTTACTTCCTCTGCCCGTACCATAGGTACTATAGGTAGAGGAAGTATTGTTTTCGACTCCAAAATTCGAAGTTGAGTTTTTAGCATATATACACGTTTCAAGGCCCCCTGGATCCAAAAATGGTATTTTTGGAAATATGTCTGTGTGTCAGTGTGTCTGTGTGGAATATCTGAGAACAGGCTAGCTCGAAAACGGAAAATCGTATGAAAACAAAATTTCGTATTTGGGTCAGGTACTTTCTGAAGATGTGAGATGAAGATTGGCGACAAGTTTCTCTTATTTTTAAGGGGACTTTACATGAAGAATTTTTCGTTTTTCGCGATTTTCTCGAAAACGGCTCTAACGATTTTCTTTCAATTTTGCACTTGGGTTGCTTATACTAAGAGCTAAAACTTTTATTTGAAACATTTTATCGAACAAATTCTCTGAAGGGTAGTTATAAGCCACCCACTGTGAATACACGCTCTTTGCAATACGGCCTCACGTAACGGTAAGTCTACGAAAACAAAATTTTGTATTTGGGTTAGGTACGTTCTGAGGCTTTGACACGAAGAGTGGCGACAACTTTCCCTTACTTTTAAGGGGACTTTACATGAAAAAATTTTCGTTTGTCACGATTTTCTCAAAAAAAGGCTCTAACGATTTCCTGTAAATTTTGTACATGGAGTGCTTATACCAAGAGCAAAAACTTTTATTTGAAACTTAAAAAAAAAAAATTCTCTGAAGGGTGGTTGTAAACTACCCATTGTTTGTAGATACTCTGTCTTGCCTGGTGAACAACTCAATACGCGGACATTCACGGCCTCTTATTCTATATAAGTACGTGAAGTGAGAAAGAGGTATTGTTGGCCATGTTTACAGTAAAGAAATATCTGAGGGGAATATTCGATAAATTTCGGAAATTATTCTGAATGGCGGAATGCTCAATAAACGTTTGCAGTCACTTGTTTTTTCTTCTTCTTTTTTTTTAGTTTGTCCATAGCCTGTGTTTTTAGTCGCAGCATTCAAATGAGGGGCTATAAGGTATTTACAGCATAATTAGCGTAAAATTGTGTCTTGCGATTCTGCACAAGGATATGTGAATACTGCTAACTTTTATTTGGGCAGAGGAAGTTATGTGACTTTCACATCAGATTTTTAAAATAGGAAAGAAGTAAATTGTGTATATTTAATTGACGCAGTATTGAACATTAATTATATTTCAGAACATTGTGGTCCAAGTGTTTTTGGATGAAGGGTCAAAAGACGCTTTCAAAATTGATTCGCGGGCCGGAATAATACATAAATATTAAAAATTAAATTATTATAATTAATTAGGAATTACAAAATGGAAATAAGTATGATACATCAAACGAGATGGTCTTAAAGAGGCATATTTTACAAACCAAATAATACAAAGATAACAATCCCATACACTTAATGATAACATTGAGTTACTTTTTGGTTTACTACAGATTTACTACAGATTCAAAATCTACTTCCATTCGAGTAACGGCAAGCCACAGTGACTATTTCAGTAAATCTTGTGATAACTTGTTCCTCTGCTTAGTTTTAAAAAATCTCATGGTAGAAAATGCACACTCGCCAATAAAACTACTACCAAACATGGAAGTATTTTCAAAGCACAATTTTGCAAGTTTGAATACTGCTCCTTGTTAACTATAAAAAATAGTCTCCAAAATTTGATGGGCTAGCAATTTCTCATTAATATAAGAAAATTGTTACTCTATAAGTCACATAGGTCTGTTTGCATATCTGGATCATCCGTCGGAGATGCCTCCATACGGCTCTTAAACGTAAAAAATCTAGGGATGAAGCTCATCAAAATCAGAACGCCTTGAAGCAAATTTCTTCTGAAACTCTGTCAAGTATTTAGCAAATGTAGATAAATCGGGATCTTTACACTCTTCGTTGTAGATCAGATTACAAAGAAATGCAAAAAGCTAGGAGTTCGGGGGGGGGGGGGGTTTATTAATGAACGCGGGCCGAATTTGGATTTGGATTTACAATCTTTTGTTGTAGTTTGACCTCTGCTCTGTTTTTGTTTAATTCCAGTGGGCTGCTTTTCAAGGTCTTAGGCAATCAGTGGTGCAGGCCATAATTTGTTTGTATATCCGTGTTTCTAATTGTGCACTCCCCCACTTAGTTACACTATAAGTCTGTTTGTTGTAAGATGGCACAGTTGAGAAAATTGAGACAGAAATGTTTGGCAGAAGTCAACTATTGAACATTTACCGGTCTCCTTATCCGTGGTAGCTAAGGCTGCCTTGGAGTCGCGGTGAAGGAGGCTGTGGGTTCGAGTCCCGCCTCGGGCATGGGTGTTTGTGTGTGTAAAGAAAAACAAAAATGAGTAAACGGAAAATAAGATAACCAAACAGTAAAATAATAATAATAAAATTTAAAAAATCAGGGAAATTGGCGTATGGTCGGCTAAATTTATTAAAAAAAAAAAAAACCAGAAAGAGATATAAACATACTATTGTGAAAGGTTACTCACTACACGATTTTGTAGCTGTCAGTAGGATGAGAGTGGCAGGGGAGAAATACCATCAGTGTAACTGCTAGAAGCAGTGGTGGTTCGTGTGTCAATATTGGTCACTTTCATCAGGACTTAACACAAACACCATTCACAGTAACAAGCCGCCACGTCTGCTTTTCTAAACGACAATATGAGTGCTGAAACACATCTGGGTTACTTAAACCTCGAATTTCTGGTTTTCTCCCATTTTTTCTATACAACCCTACTGCATCCTGAGCTAAGTGGGATAGTGGAGTAACTTTTGGCTATCTACTGAATAGTAGCAGGGTAGTTGTATGACCACAGAGACAAGATAGCCCACACAAGGTTATAGCCGGGTCTAGGGTAACGGTGTTGGTTTGAGTCTGGGTATAGAGTGGCCAATAGTGTGTAGGCCTACTCGGAGGAATAAGAAAACGTCGAACGTCTTTATTGCTAGAGTTTGAAAATTAAAGACCAGCAGTTGGCGCAAGTCAACATTCAAGAAAAAGTCACCCAATTATCATCTGGATCATTCACAGAAATGGCTTATCCTCACATTCATTTAAAAAAGAAAATGACAGCACACGAAAATCTAAAACTCAGAATTCGGAATTAATTAAATGATTGGTCCCCTTGCTTGAGCTTTAAGTAGATTCGGTGGTGGTGCTAATCTAGTGTCAAATCGATACTCCACCAAAATAGCCACTCTTAATATTTCATTCCGCATGTATGCACAAGTCCTCTCAAACCGGTCGTAAAATAACCAGCCAACCATGATCTTTGCGGAGATGGAGGACTGCTCTACAAAATTTATATGTAATTGTATAAGTTAGCTGTATTATACGCTATACATAATATATTATATTACAATATATAAATATATCCACAGTCTATATTACCAATGTGTAGCCAGTCGCGAATATTCAGAAGAAGCAAGACAAGCAATGCTTGTTCTAATCGCTAATCTATGATATAAGTCCTGAAGTATTTAATTCATATTACATTCCATCAGTGTTCAGGTATTTCTGGTTCTGAATTGGAGCAGTACCGTCGGTTTTGAAGTATAACTACCTACAGATTAGACTACTTGCAACCGCCTACATCAGGGGTCTCCAAACTACGGCCCGCGAGCACCTTCATGCCGATATAACGGTTATGAACCAACAGCACTGAAAATGCCATTTACCATTAGTCAATACTTTCGCAATTGGAACAGCACTTATTTCAGGACGTAAATGTTCCCCCCACAAATACGTAAATAATAACTTCATTATATGACTAACAAAGTGATACTGTGCTATCTTGTTATATGATGTTGTCTTGAATAGATGTTATACAATAAGATAGCCTACTATTATTATGATAACATTTTTTTTTAAAATTATTTATTTAAGGTCGCTGATTATAACATTATCCAGGTCAAATAGAGCAAAATTCAGTTTACATGTCACGGAGAGAGAGAGAGATACAGATAGAGAGAGGTTCTAAGTGCTGTTACAACTTCCCTGGAGTGACACTGACTTAGGTTTAGGTAACCATTTTCTAAAGTACATAAATATTTAACGAGCAATAACATTACCGACATCGTGTATAACTGATAAGATAAGACATGAACCATGATCTACGCGAGAATGCCGCTTCGAAGCCACTCTACAAGCTTATATTTCTACCGCGCATCTTCAATCCCATCATCTTGTCTCGCCTTCCCAGTTATAATATGCACAAGATGTCAGGTATGTCTTCGTCAAATTAATAGAATTATTTTTATAATATATGAATAACTTAATTATGTTAACTAAAATCTCTTTCGAATAAAAGATATCAATAGTTTAGTGAATAGGTGTTTGACCTCTGAGCTTAAACTAAGAGGTTTAAATCTTTACTGAAGATCTAGGCTGCTGCAGAAGCAGCTTCAATATAACAAAGCATTTAAACTCAACGGCGGGTTGGCAAAAAGTAATTTTCACTCACCTTGAAGTCATTATGAAAGCAGCAAAGCAATTTTCTATCAACTCCTCTTCGTCCCGGGGAAGCAAGGATTACGACACTAATAAATGCCTACCATTTATTTATTCGCAGATTATGTCTTGTTTATTTCGGGACAATGTATAGCCTTAGGCTGTATGAAATTGTAAATACGCAATCTGGAAGGTATTTTTTTATCAGTATATACTTTTGCTAGTAGATTTTATAAATACCGTTATACTACTTCTATTTCTAATATAGGCGATAATTACGAGACAAATTATCTCCATCGATTAATAATCCAAGGAATTAATCAGGATAAGGCTGTGAAATCTGAAACAGTTTCTCCCTAATACAATATAGATTACATTTTACATTTTATGCAGTTCTTTTGTACTTACAATTAATAAATTATAACTAATTCACCTGGAATTTTTATTCGTAACCGATTATTTGTATTATATCTTAAATTTTATTGAAGAGTTACGATTATTCTCATGCATCTCGAAATTATTTGAATTTAAGAATTTTCATTAGACCTACATCATATAATACACATACAGAATGTTCTCTATATTCCGTAATAATGGCTAAGGTATTTAGTATCCGCCATTGTCCAAATTTATATTCAATTTATATTATTATCTTTTGAAGTAAAATTAGTTTTAAACAAATGGTCTTAAAATCGCTACTCCAACGAAGATTTTCACATTGGATTATCGACTCTGGTAGAGCTAAATAATTTTAGATTATTGTTCTTAAGGATGACTAATTTATAAATAGTTTTACACTTTTACGTATATTATTAACAATAATAACATATGCTTATCCTATTTGAGACATTTATCAATGACGTTATGTACAAGTTGAACTCACGTCGGTGATCGCACCAGATATTTAGTAATTTTTTTATACCAAAACTAAATAATTTATAAAGCATTACACTGTCCATTAATACGTTGAAAATAAGAAGGTTATCGTTCTTATTAAGGAAATTTGCCATTCTCGACGTTCATCGTGGTTTTACATCCTATTTATCATGAGAAGGTCATAAGTTATAGCATAGTAATAGAGCTGAGTCTGGATTACGTAACACCACATCAAGGATAAGAGAACTCGAAACACCAAACCTCTAAATGAAGAGGCAGGGGCAACACGAATCTGAGCATCTGTACGAGTAATGCCGGTCTCCTTAGCCACGGTAGCTACGGTATGCTGCCTTGGAGCCGTGGTGATGGAGGCTGTGGGTTCGAGTTCCGCCTCGGGTATGGATATTTGAATGTGATTAGAAAAAACTAGGTAAATAAACGGCAAACAAGACAAACAATTCAGAAAAATTGTCCTATGGCCGGATAAAATTTTTAAAAAAAGTAATGCCTCTCACCAAAAGAAGAAACGTTCTCCATTTTTCAAGTTCATATTGTATTTTTCCGAGACATGTTTAGGGCTAGGCGAACTAGACGACAGATCTGGAGGGGCGGCTTCTAAGCTGTCGAAGTTTATATTATATTATATTATATTATATTATATTATATTGTATTGTATTGTATTATATTCTTTACTTTTTTTTTTAATTATTTGTATCAATCCTTATTTCTTTCTCTCCTTTTATCTTACAGAACGTAGCAAGAATAAGCGAACAATACAATGTAATAGGTGCCACTAAAGCATTAACACTGTAAAAACAGCATCCTATTTTCACGCGTATTGTCCGTCGCCGTGGGTGAGTCGGTAGCGCTCCTGCCTTCCACTCCGGCGGCCCGGGTTCGATTCCCGGCCGGGTCAGGGATTTTTTAGTAGTGAAAAATCCCTTTCCCGGGTTCAGGACTGGGTAGGTTAAGTCTTAGGTTAAGATAATGCACATTGTGCGCGATTCCTTAATTATTTTCACGCGTATTCATACCGCAAAAACGGGTCTGCCGACGTTTACGATACTCCTCCTGCATGCCATGACCGCTCATGGCGAAGCCTAAATAAAAATAAACTGCGTTAAGTCGGACACTTTGTATAATAATGATGGATAGACATTAGGCAACAGATGGTAGAATATCTTCCATGGGGGGGAAACTTCTCGGTTTGAGAGACCTCATTTTTTAAATAATTGTAAGCAGTGTAGATATCAACGATTTCGTTCAGTTCGTTGTCAATGACATCAGCACCTCTGTAGGGTACTGCCTGTCTATTCAATTTTTTTTCAGTGGAAAGAGATGAATGTACTCCCATTCTTTGCTCAGGTTCATTACTTTATGTTAATACGAGCAACGAGAGTTTCATAATTTTCATACTAAATTTATGGCTAATGCTTTCTCGTCACAATCACAATAAGTTCAGCATCGTGTAGTCGCGAATAGTAACGGAAATGTCCGAAGAAAATAAAGTCGATTATTATCGAAAAGTAAAACCGACGGTACGATTAATCGTGTTTATGAATACGATATGAAGTTTATGCTTTTCATTTTACCTTTTCCTAGTAAAGTAAAAGCATAGCCTGCGATTTTATGCATACCATCCATTGCTTAGATAATGAATTGGATTTAGTTTCGTGCTTTAGTAATTCGATCATATTAAAACGCCTAGGTACTTTCCACATGAAAACAGGAAGCATAACAATAAACAAGACATTATCTAGAAATAGGAATTGCTCTTTCGGAGTCACAAAGTGTAACACAAGGAAATTACAATAGCAACCATCAAGCCCAGTGACTTCATGGTATTTTACTTTCTCGCATTCGTCTGTTCTGTAGTCACCAAGTTAGCTGGAAAACATATTATGAGAGCTCATTAAACAAAAATACAAATGAACTTTTAATAGCTATTAATAGGCCTAATGACCTTCAAAACGCAATTTCTGGCGTCAACTAGACCACTGCTCCCAATGTAAAAGCGTTTTTGTAGAATTCAAATTCATGCAAGTTAGCCACCATCAACTAGTTAACGTTTATTAAGTGCCAGTATGGTACTTTATGAGATTGTGTGTGGGGACGAAAAATGTCTGTCCGCCTGTCTGTCCGTCCGTCCGTGTGTGTGTCTGTACGCGCCATAACTCAAATACGCTTTTTCGAATTGTCATGAAACTTGGAAAACACATTTGTAATGTCCATGGGAAGAACTCTATTGATATTGAACCAAATCGGTTCACCGGTACCGGAGTAATGCCCAATTTAGTGCCTATTTTAATAGATTATGGCGCCTTTGTAATAGAAAGGCGCCATAACTCAAATACGCTGTATCGGATTTCCATGAAACTTGGTATACTCATTTATGACGTTCATGAGAAGTGCCCTATTGAATTTGAACCTAATCTGTTGACCGGTACCGGAGTAAACCCCAATTTAGTGTCTACTTTAAAGGCGCAATAACTCAAATACGCTTTATCGTATATTTATGAAACTTCGTATACGCATTTATAATGCCCATGGGGAGACGTCTATTTATAATGGATAAAATCGGTTGACCTGTTTCGGAGTAATGCTCAATTTAGTGCCTATTTTATGGTAATATACGTATTCGAAAGAATGTATATAAAAAAAATGAAAATCAGTTATCTTGACAACAGTGCCTATTGTTTTACTGTGATGTTATAAGGCCTTGGAAATTAAAATACAGTTAGCTATGACAAAATACACTTTTGATTTACATGCTCTTATCCAACTAGACCGTTAAAATGACCCCGGTGGCCGAGATGGTAACGCTTTGGCCTCACATTCTGGAGTCCATGGTTCAAAACCCGAAACCGGCCAATTTGAATTTTTTTTTTTGTATTTTTATGTGAGTGTACGATTGTCATGATATCACAAATCTGTACAGTTCAGGTGATGCTGGAAGATTTTAATCTCATTAAAAAAACTAGACCTTTGTTCTTCCGTAAGCCCTGCTTAATGAATAAATCTGGAGCTTAACTTGGAAATCAATTTAAAAAAAAAACATATTCTGCATATCATAATTGCAGTCATAACTGATTAAACAAAAACATACTGGCACTTTGTTACATCAGTTAACCTGATTTTATTCAATTCCTCTTTTGTCATTCCTGGAAATTAATTCAATTTCATGCACTGGACAAAAAGGGACAGAAAATAACAAAAATATGCACAATACCCAATAAAAATAGAATAAGCACTAGCGAACAAATAGAGCTAAAATCGCGTGGCTTTGCCATTAATATAATAGTCCTAAACCTTAATCCTCAAATCTCTCCTCCTCCGTGGCGCTACATCCCTGAAGGGACAAGGCCTACCACCCGACCGCTGCGTCATCTACCATAGGAAGATGGCAGGATTGGGGAGCATGTGGTCAGCATGCCGACATCCACGGTGGTTTCCTTGACCGGAGCCGCTACTTCTCTACCAAGTAGCTCCTCAATTTGAATCACGATCCTGAGTGCTCCCCTACCAGACCTCCCTACCTAGAAAAGCCCGAGAAGGTACCGGGGATCGAACCCGGGCCGACGGATCTGTAGTCAGTCAACGCTAACCACAAGACCACGCCGGCGGTCAATCCTCAAATCTACTGACTACTAAATGATTACCATAGTGTGCACTCTATTGTGAAACTTCGTTTCAACAACATCCGCAAGACACAGATTGAAGATCGCAAAATCACTTCCCCATGTTTTCAAAACATGAAAATATGTGAGCAAAACACCAATAACTTTCTCTTCTGATGAACAAAATAAGAAAATTTCCAAGACAGTAAAACTCCATTGCCTATATGTTTGGGCAAATTTAACAAACTTATAACATTTTATAGGTCCCTACAAAAGAGAGGTAAAACTACGAAAGAGAGAGAAAAAAAAAGAATAACATTTTATTTTATTGTCCAGTAGTTCCAATAAAAATCTAGTGTTACGTTAAAATTAAGTTCAGCAGAATACACCACTATAGATGCTTACATCATTAAACAATACCTTTAAAGGGTTTAATTGTAATTCTAAGGGAAAGGTTTAAAATTATCTATTATTAAACAAAAATTATCTCTGCTTTTGGTTGATTTCTATACATTTAAATTGTAATCTCAATTTCAGATTAGCAGTATAATCATTTGCTTTTTGAGAATTCAAGAAACAGAAGTGTTAGCAATTTTGTTATATAGAAGGACAAATAAAATATCTTGTACGTTTTTGAAACTTTTCATAAAAATCCCTACGCCTATAGTTAACGCTGACGAACCAATGAAGCAACTTTCTGTGGAGAGAATGCGAAATTTAAATATATGATTAACATGGAAGAACCAAATTTAGGACTGGCATGTTTGTGCTATGTAAAATAAAAATTACTCGGAATTTCTGTAATAATTATAAACACCAGAAATACTTTTAGCAATGTTTACAGGAATACAAAGAGACTAATATTTGTAAATAGGTTATGTATACATACATCACATAATTTTATACGGCACTAATATACAAACACCTATAATACCTATACGAACAAGACGTTTATAAAGGGCGCTATGTTTAACATGTTCAATTTGTCAGTGATTCACACAGTACTATCATTTGGCATTAAAAGGAATCATGTTTGTTATATATAATTGTGTTAGATTAATAATAATTAATTTGTGTTTACTTTATATCTCTGTATAGGCTGCATGTTTATGTATTATGATGTATCAATTCAGTCGTTTTATGTAATTTCACGAAACAGAAGATTTAGCAATAGAAATATAAAATTTACTCATAACTTAGCTTCATATGTAGGCCCTACCATTTTACTTACTTTTTTTAAACACATAATTGTAAGGTATACTCAGTAAAAGAAAACACTATCTCTTAATGATATTCTGAGGGAAGTCACGCATGGAAAGTTGCTTATTAATATATAGCGATTTGCAGAAAGTTTTCTTGCTTTTGTAAAAAATGAAATGAACATTTTAATGAATCACGATTTTTGTGTGTATGCTTCAGCGTGTGTAATAGTTTGCACTGAATTAGTTGTAGCGTACAAGAATTCCGATCTGCAATTGTTACAAATAATAATTTTTACTGGATTTATTGTAATTGCATTAAGTCCACCGCTGTGGCGGAGGGGACGCGTTCGCTCCTCTCACGCAGCGGGCCCAGGTTCGATTCCAGGTTCCTGGTCGGGACAAGTTACCTAGGTGGGGTTTTTTCTGTGGTTTTTCCTCACCTGTGAGACAAATGTCGGGTAACTTTAGGCCCTTGTGGTCCCCAGATATCACCTGGCCGAAATTATCATCTTCATCCCATCCTCGCCTTGTTTGGAGTGAGTGTATGTGAATGGTGTGTCTCGTCCTATGTGTTCGTGTTGTCTCGGAGATGGCCCCGGCATTGGGCTGATCACTCGTCCGGGAAGGCCCTCCATGTCTTGTCTGGTCAAAAAAGTATGTGATCCAAAGATAATCCCTCTCCCGACAGAACATAAAAAGAAAACAGATGGGATAATTAGTTATAAGAAAAGGCAAATCTTTGTTACTAACATTATTCTACCAGTACACACAGTATACACACACAAGTTGTAATCAGGTCAGAGTAGATACTAGAAATACACGTCTGATATCCTCCAGTCTAAAAAGACAATTTTCAAGAAAATATGTGAATGTTCGTGAACAATATAGCTCAAAAAGAAGAGTCTTATAAAATGTGACATTCGAGTTCTATCTTCCATGGTGCGACAAGACGCAAACCCAAGACATTCGTTTACCATTTTAAAACGAAATCAGGGGTTTTCTGCAACTTTCTTACACGTGGCTCTAACAATTTTGTACTCTAGTTGAATTTGTTGAGATCTACAGATCTTATCGTCGTTGATACTGCAATATGTCGTATGCACAAAATTGCCATTTTAATTTTAGTGCTTTTATGATCAAAATGATCAGACCTTACCTTCTTGCAATTTAAATTTTAGTGCTTTTGTGATCAGACCTTCTTACAAAAAGGTAGGTCTGATCATTTTGATCACAAAAGCACTAAAATTAAAAATTGCAATTTTTTTTACATACGACGTATTGCAGTATCAACGACGTTATCTGAAAAACAGTTTCTATAGAAATTGCATAGAAGGTTTTTATGGGCAATTAATTGAGCATTGCTGCAAGGTAGCCGCTTATAAAGAATTTAAGATTGGTCCTATGAGGGCGAACTGTAACAATATATTCAGTACGTTCCTTCAATTATCCTAGTTTGAATGGTAAATGTAAACTTAGGTCAACTAACTTAATAACATTAGCGCATTGGGTTTTCCTTGAGAAAGACTGCACATTACTTTTACAATTACCATTACCTTTATCATATGTATAAAATTATTACATTCATATCAAGTTATAAAACCTGACAAGTCAGATCAGTAGCATTTTAGTTCAAATCTGTTTTTATTAATTTGATAACTGCGCACATTAGCATGTTAACCTAATACTTTTAATCCTAAACACCCAGTCCTGAACCCGGGAAAGGGATTTTTCACTTCTGAAAAATCCCCGGCCGGGAATCAAAAGGTGCATTACCGACCCTACATGGCGGCGGACTTTACTAAGTATACTGCTAAGTTGGCTCAACAGTTTTTAATACCTATTTAAAATTTGAATGCACTGAAATAAAAGACTTCACTGTAAATTGTTTTTCCTAGGCCTATTACTATGTTATCTCAATAGCTTTTTCCAATAGGTGAATTTTTAGTTTGAATAAAAACACTTTCCTTAACGCACTTTATTTACCTTGGTAAACTTCTGAATTTTTAGGTTAAAATAGCCTATTGCTATGCTGGCATTTTTAACACCCGTTTAAACAAATTAAATCGTATAAGTGGTTTAATGCTTACTTATAAAAAGCCGTGTGAGTAATTAAAATAGGTTTCAGTTTTACCAGAATAGAAGAATAGTGAATATTAAGGAAGAATGCGGAAATTCCGACAGGCTACGAATCTATCAAATTTGCACGATTAACAAATTTTCCATAAAGTTTATTTCTCCAGTACTTACAAGTACAGTACAAAAATAAATAATCGAAATATTAAATAGGTCAATGTCCTCGATACATTAGCAACACAAAACCTTCACGCCCAACTATCTCAGAGATGTGGGCGAATGGAAAGATCACGCCAATGAACACTCGCCTAAACACCGTTGTACACTTATATACTCTAAAGCAGGATAATTAATGTAAATTGTAAACTCCATATCATCAACTTTTGTTTATGATTTTAGCGTGTTAAATTTTTTGCTATAAATAATCGCTTCAAGCGTACACCTATATATATTACGTCACAGGAGTTAGATAATATGCTATGAAAGTAATGGTACCGCAAAGAGGTCGAGTATGTGTATCAGCGTTATAGCACCTTTCTGTATATTAATCGGGCAGTTACTGATCTAAGTATATCACAAGCCATAGAAACAGGTTTTCTGACAAAAACCATAAATCGCCATCTACTGAGTATTACGCAAAGCAGGCTTTATTTACAATTTTCGACCACGTCTGTCCACAAAAACGTCTGTCCACGTCTAGTTTAACAGAATTATGTAACGAATCTTTTATCAAATCTCAGGTTTTGATTGCCCCAACGCATTTGACGTAGGAGAAATGACCTCTGGTACAAAGTGACAGCTACTATATTCTTGAAGGTAACCCCTCTTCTTTTTCTCCATGGCCAGTATCTACAAGCTCACCAAGGCAATCTACATCGTACCGCAGTCTTTTAACACAGTGACTGACTGAAGTTACCATGTGGCCTTCCTCAGTCAAGAAAACCTATCCAGATATGCGAAGCGTTCAATTGACAGTTCGTTGCTTTATTTAGAAGTTTACTGTAAATTCTTGCAGTGAATTATTCTGTTATAAAATGTGAAAACAGTGGTTTGTTTAATAATCTGCGTAAGAATGAGGCAAAATAAATTTGTGTAATAAAACAACTGCGAAATGTTTCCAGAAAAATCTCCAGCCCTCCATAGGTATATAGGTAGGTACTTATTTCACTGGGCTACAACCCATGCAGAATTGTGGTTTTTAATATATAGGTGTGTAGATTTAGTGACGAAAGTGCAAGGGCCGATAGATCGAAGTGTTAGAATTCTGGATCAGTTATTACATCTAGAAGAAGAGGCAGAAGATTTAGAAGAGGACTTCGAGGATGAAGAAGAGAACGATGAAAATTGCCCACTAGATTGGGTATTCAGTGCTTCTTATAGGTGGACACCTGCTCAACGACCAGGTTAGTATTACGAAAAAATAAATCAGCATATACCAGAAAGAGGAAAAGTGTCTGGAAAAAGACGATTCTATTTGCTCAATAAATCATTAGGCTTTTCCTACATTTACTGATAACTCACTATAGCCCAGACTTATTATCAAACTATGGATTATACACATAAATATGTAGCTAAAATTGTCGAAATACTTACACAACTATGTAAAAATCACCTTCAAAAAGTGTAATTAAGAAAATGATAATTTCTGCTTTGCGATTGTGTTTTTTTTTGTGCCTGCTCTTTTACATCAGAACCAAAACTACGGGTATTCTCGGAGCGTTGATTCTTCTGGAATACTGATGGAAACGTAAGAAAGGTAATGTTTAGGTTTTGATGGACTAAAAAAAGTGCCGGCAGAGCAAAGAATAAATAAATAAAAAAATTAATAAAACATAAAACTTTGTTTCATTAGGGTGAAAATGAAATTTCAAAATGAAAGTACTTTTTGGTATTTGTTTTACATACAGGGTATTATTAAAATATTTAACATTCCTCAAAATATGTAATATAAGCTTACAACAAATGTGTAAAAACTGTTCTAACAGTCCTTCGCAAATGTCAAATTCTCCACAACCACGCTTTTCATTGATGGACTACGTACTTTTTGTACTTTTGTTCTTTTTGCCTTATCACTTTTTCGTTTGTAATTTTGAGAGTATACTGAGTCTACTTGGATACCTCTAATGGGAGGCAGTTTGTTTGTTTGTCAACAAGAACAAAATATTTCAGCATATTTCGTAAACATTTCTGTTTCTCTCTCCTGCATATCAACAGAATATGTAATTATAAAAAATCCAGGCTGTACTAATGTATGGCGTATCCGGATGCATAAATTTTATTAGCATAATCGTATTCGTATGGGACTTAGTTGAATACAATGCCTACTTCTCAGCAAGTAATGTGTAGTGGCAATTCAAGTTAAGTGCCTGAATTTTTGTTAAAGAAGTGTCTGAACTCTCTCGTGAGCAATTTTCAGTTATTAATGGGTAAGAAAGGCGATATTAATATGTCAAACCCACATTCGATATGTCGCAAGCTCAAACCAAGTTCAATATCATAAATTTGGTGCACATTTCCAACAAGTTGTAGCATAGCGTGATTAATATAATTAATAAATAATTTATTATGAACTAATCAATTTAAGCATAATCTGTAAATAATTCAGTGAACAAATCTACACTAAAATAAGTTCTGAAATGTTATTCTAGATTAGCCAGTCTCATAAATGTGATAACTAGGGGGCGGATTTCTATGACATGTCATTTTTCCCCCTTTGCATTATTTCAGGTGTCCGACTAATTTAAACCCGATTCCAAGCATCCTGGTGAAAATGGAACGGCTTTTATTGTGCATATAACTGCATATTTAGGAAATTTTCAACTACTGTAGCATATTTAGGTCATATTTTTTGCATTATACTGATACTTTCTGAGAATTTACAGATATTTTAAATAATTAACATATTTTAATAAAATGAATTGTAATGAAACTTTAAAAAATATACATAATGTAAGTGGCAAAGTCATATTTTAAATTTTATTGGTCATATTTTAATGTCTTTTTAGGTTATAAATGCATGCATATATCCTATTTTTTAGGTCATAGAAATCCGCCCCCTAGTGATAACTCATCAACACTTTTCAAGGCGGTAACAATAGCAATGTTCAAAATGAAGTCCTTGTTTTTCGAAGTGACGATGTAGGCCCATAATGTGAGAACAATTCACAACTAATCTAGCACTGCACTTAGGAATGGTGATTTTTTTTTGCAATGCCAATACACTGTGAAATCTTTCAAAATCTTCTTTTATCATAGCAATAGGATTTAGTTTCTCTTTTACATATCCTATTATATACTCATAGTCTACATTTAAATTATATAATCCATAAAAACAAGACCAGCTTAGTTGCATATTATAATCGAATTTTTCGGTAAAAATACTAGAAGGTGCTAAATAGAGAATGCGTAAATGCTTCAAAATGCGACATTTTAAAACTAGTAGTTTTTTATTTCAAAATTTGAAAACTTGCCATCTATAATTTATTATACTATGTAGTGATTCATCTATAATGCTCGATTTTTAAATGTTTAACTTCATACTAGAAACGCATACCGGTATAAATACGTACATAAATACGTAATGTAGGCCTACCATTCATGCGGGAAATTTGTGATCAGAACAATGAATGGAATCAATTACCCAAATCCTAATTAATTAATTAATAGAGATCAAAGTACTCTCTGAAGTATTATTATCTCACAGAAAAGTGATTGGAAAGTCACTTTCCTAGTGAAAATTTACTTATTGACTTATTTCGACTAGAACTATTACCCAGATAAAAGTTAATTGGCTGAGCAAATAGTTGCTCAAATAACCATTATCTTTCATCCAATAAAAGGTTAACAGTTAACCAGATAACTGGATAACGATATAGGCCCATCCTTGTGACAGTATAACTTTCGGCACATAATTCGTAATGGAAAAGCTGCGTTCACAATGTAGGCGCATCCAAATATAAAAAAATTTATTGATAGGCTGCATAAAATTGAGTAATATGTTAATTTAATTTATTTTTAACAGATCCGCGGACCATACAGAATGAAGGATTTATGGTTGACAACGTTTTCGTATCATTCCGTCATTATTAATGTATGCTCGCTCTTTAGCTGGCATGGCCTCGGTCCATAATAGGGTGTCATCTGTGATCCAGCCTAGTTGAAATAACACTATTGCTATTAGGCTATAGTTCAAAGACTAACATTCTATCACAGCGAATTTCGATCTTATTGTTCTAAGTTTCTTTAACGATAAAACAAAATGATGTACCGGTACCCCGGTTGTCAGCTCTGACCAAAACAATCGTTAAGAGACCTCTACATTTACATTTACTTTCTTGGCAACGCGTGTAAGAAAATGACTAAATAGTGAATACTTACGGGTTCGGCAATACCGTTCGGTTGCAGAAAAACTTCTATTAAAGTAGAAAAATTAAATATGTTTGTTATTTTGGATCGTAAACAATGTTTAACAGAAATATCTTCGACCATGTAAAGTTCCATTTTTAAGAAATGAGCCTGAAAGTAAAGAAATATTTGTTTAAAGTCATATTCCTACAACTAGTGTCGTGGCATCGAATCTTATGATCCCTGACCACACGTGTACTAGTTTACTCCATAGTTTGAATAGGCTACTCGTGATAAATAATCCACCACCCACAAATTCGGGAGATTTAAGGAAAGAAAGAAAACGTCCTAGCACGTCATAGAGATTACCAAGGATATCCCCAAATGTCACTGTCGTTCTATACCCTTTCGTATAAATTAATACAATTCCTTCATATTAACCACGACAAAATATACTATTATTCCTACTACTACCAGAAAGACGTAGAAATGCGTCAACTCAGAACTGTATAAAAGCAAAGATATAACATTAATAGTGTAAAGCTTTTATGTAAAATATGAGAATTTTTATCCACGTAGACTGTAACGATTGTAACCCATGGAACCAGCTGTTCCACTGAAATTTTCCTAATCGATTTCAAACACAGAGCCCACTGATGATTTCACTTGATAATGTCTTACATAAATACATAATTCAGCTCAAGGGATAATAATGCAACGAGTGCAACAGATTTGCCTTGAAAAAGTTCTACAAAGTGAAAATTGCAGTTTTTTGGGCACTAAGGAGACCTTGAAGTAACGTTTCTTTAATAACATGAGAAAATTCTTACTTATTTCACTAACAAACTGAACTACTGGTACTAAAGACTGCGAGATAATCTCTTTCTAGAATCAAAGGAAAAAATCAATTTATCAAACATGAGACATGAAAACATGTATTACGAAAAGATGACTAGCGTTAATGTGGCGTAGTGTTAAAGGATTGACGCAAGCAATTTTTCCAATTCGAAACACATGCATGCAAATGTGTATAATGTGATTTCACAGAGAATAAGTAGTGGCGCCAGAATTTTTTCTACAGGTGGGCCATGAGTGTAATGTATTTGTAATCAAATGTATGTAACTAAATTGATAAATAACTAAATTAAATTTGTGTAACCCTAAGCAATTTAAAAATCTTTACATGAACTCTGGTCTCTGAGATTGCTTAGATTCAACTTCTTCCTCCCCTCCAAAATGTTTAAATGTGAAGCTGTACTGGAACTGTACGCCAACGAAATATCAGACAGCTCTATTGCGTCTTTGAAAAGTGCACAGATCACACATGTTTTAGAAACAATAAATTACTTCATTAAAGTTATTTTCTTTTAAATTTTATTCTATGACCTTTATCATCCATTTTGTATAAAGATAGGATGAACCAAAGGATAAGCCAGCATTTTTTGGCCACCCAGCGTCCCCCACTTGCCGCCACACATGCAAAAAATTATTCAACATCGATGTAATTTATCTTTGCAAACTCAGACACCGTCTACCTTGTCAGGATCGTGATGGTGATAAAACCAATGGCTATATTATAATCTACTCCACTTGAAACAAGCTGGGAGCAAAAGTAAACACTGCAGTACCGGTACACACTGGTGAGAAGTAAAATGCGTAGTTCACAATAAGAATAAGTTATCTTCTCCGCGGGTCAAGTTTAAAAGAGGAACATGAGATAAAGTGTTGATATTAAATGATGTTAACAATATCATTAATAACAATAGTAATAACAAAACAATATTCAGTTATTAAATGCAGACTGTCGA
Organism: Ectobius pallidus; assembly: GCA_964059195.1. Lineage (NCBI taxonomy): Eukaryota > Metazoa > Arthropoda > Insecta > Blattodea > Ectobiidae > Ectobius > Ectobius pallidus. The sequence goes on along the minus strand of CAXKWD010000003.1, from coordinate 63,131,583 downwards.
AATGTAAATTTATAGTATCAATCCACAAAGGGGCAAGCCAAGAAGAAGAGTAAAAATCATGCTTTTGAGGATGTGTGACTCTCAATGAGAGTCAATGAGCAGTAAATGACAGCCAGGTAGCAAACTGAAATCACGCAGAGGGTTGTTACTCCCAGCTTGTTTCATATAGGCATATCGTTATCCGATTGAAACATCCACTAATAAAATAATTACATGATAAATTTAAAATGTATTATAGAAAATGGTAACAATGTTTCTCCTAGAACTAGATGATATGATACTTTATAAAACTGGATGATAAAATTCCTTAGGAAACCTCTCGTTTTTCCAAGAACTCGACGAGATCTATCACTAATGTTCTTGAGAGGTTATTCCGCTATAACGCAGAAATTATTATTTTGGAGATATTACTTTACAGTTCAGTGTTATTTCTGATCTATCACCTTAATTTTTTTTATATAATTACGTTATGCTATATTTATTACTACATATTAAAATATTTATTCATATTTTTATTTTTAATTAGCGTGTGCCCGCGACTTCGCACGCGATAATTATTTCAAAAATTAAAAATTAAGAGCATAATAGTTAAATCATTATATTTATTAACACCTAAATCACGTGGACTACATACCACGATTAGATAGTGTCGCCTGGTAAAAGCGACCTCAGATTAGAGTTCCCAGAACTCCCCAGAAAACCCCTGCATAGTGAGTTTCGTCCAAGTTGAACAATGTTTGACCATATTTAGGCCTATATTGAATATCCCTCTTCCGTGTAGGTTGAAAATTTCATACGTCTGCGCGCCTTGATATTCTAAACAAATGAATCGTCAAGGATGGACTTACAAAATCAAAATCAAGCGATTGCCCGCGATAATTAAGAGCATAAAAGTTAAATCATTATATTTATTAACACCTAAATCACGTGAATTACATACCACTATTAGATAGCGTCGACTGGTAAAAGCTACCTCAGATTCGAGGTCCTTGGCGCAGAAAACCCCTGTATAGTGAGTTTCGTCCAAATCGAACAACGTTTGACCATATTGAGGCCTATATTGATTATCCCTTTTATAATAATAATAATAATAATCCTCTTTGGTGTAGGTTGAAAATTTCATATGTCTGCGTGCCTTGACATTATAAACAAATGAATCGACCAGCGTGAGCTACAACATTCAAGCGATCGCGAGTTTTATGTCCAAGGAATGACAAAAATAGTCAAAGCCTACTGTAATTGATTTGACATTGAATGGTATTACTGAAAACGATGCTTCGAAAACGCAAAAAACACGTTTTTTGCCCGTTTTTCAATCATAACTCACGAACGAAAGGAAAAATTAAAAATGTAATATGCTAGAAACCTTCCCGGGAATGCACTCAACAACTTCCCAAAGTTTCATGGCGATCGGATGAATGGTGTAGTAATGCATAAAGGACACACACACACACACACACATACATTCATTTTTATATATATAGATTACTTTATATTTATATTTCATTATATCTTTTTTATTAATGTGTATTAATATTTAATGTATACACTTATTCAGTTTTTAAAATACAGTTCTATTTTTTAATATCAGAAATAAAATATTTCTTCTAATGAAGAAGGGGGAATTGTACCCATTATACTTTTATTATATTTATTTATATTTTTATATAATTACTTTATACTTAATATTTATACTTTATAATTACTTTATATTTTTATTTTTGTTATCTTTTGATTTATATGAATGTAAAGTTTATGGAGGTTAACAAATAAAAGCCATTAAAAATGCCGAACTCTTCAATGGATGGGAAGATTTAAGGGCCAAAAGCAGCTTGGCCGCATGAGCTACCGAGCGGCCGCTGTAAAATCTACCCTGATTTTCGACTTTGACTGGAACTGATACTTTTCGTAATAGTAGCTTCTTCGTTATCCTTATCAGCCTGAGTACACCCCTTTCTAGACTTTCCTACATCGGTCAAATCCAGGATTTGGTCCTCGGCACTTCCTCGGATTTTCCTGCAATATTCAATCATGACTATATTGGGAGTCGCATGTTCCTAATGAAATCCAATGACTGATATTTTTCATGCAGCGTCTCCCCATCTTTTTTGTTTTTGTTTGTTTGTTTGTTTCTTGTTAATTAACCTGCAACATTACAATCTATTCAACAACGAATAGTTAATTACATTACCTCATTCAAGACTACTGAGTTTAGTTTTAGTTGTAGGCTATACTACAACTGCGGGGTACGCCGTAGCGTAGTGGTTGAGGCGCTGAGCTACAAACCGGAGGGTGCGGGTTCGATCCCCGATGAGGTCGTTGGGAGTTTTTTAACTGGCCTAATCCATTTGGTGGCACTATGGCCCTGGGGTCGTCTCAGCCTCTAACAGAAATGAATACCAGGAGCAATCCTGGTGCGTATGGCTGACAACCTTACCACCTTCGCGTGCCGAATGTCTAAAATCTGGGAGCCTCAACCTCCTGGGAACCTCTGGGCCTCCATGGCCTGTACAGGGAACACTTTACTTTTACTACAACTGCGAAAACCTGAGAAACTTGGTCATCATTAAATCAAAATGAAAGATTATCATCACATCACTTGACCTTTGGATAAGTAGATGCCATTGTATGACAGCGATATAACATAAAAACAATATTTACACAGGTTTCAACTTCATTCTTCAGGCAATAAATATTTCCATTATTGAGTTACATAATACTACCTAACATTCCAGTTACTGAGATCCTGTTTTGATCTAGCGTTCTTCACTGAATATTACTGGATTAGTATAACGCCGTACGGAGAGTTCTGCAAAACACTAATTTATCCAAAATAAATGTGCAAGAAAGGTTTTAGGATTTATCTGGTGGTCTGTAAGTGCAGCAATACGAGATTGAAAATATAGATAAAAATGGTTAGTAAAATTAATAACCATGCATTAAGTCGAAAAAGTTCCTGTCATGTTATGTATGTTTGGGTCTCTAATGGAAGATAACATAAATACCTTACTAATTTTTTGTTTAATTACGAACTTCTCGTTTCTAAAGGAATGGGTGAAAATAACAGATCTATTTTTCATATCAAAGGAACAGGAACAACCGTCCATTAAAGTACCACTAGAATGGGTAAATAATATCGAAACCAGTGGAAAAATATAAATGGACTACAATTAATTTGAAACTTTAAATTATTGTCGTATTGTTAATATGACTAAAAAATTAATTAGTATTATAATACATTTAATTCAATAATACACTAGGATAGGATCCTCTCTCTAATCAATTATTATTAAATGCGGACCATTATTGTATTATTATTATTATTATTATTATTATTATCACCATCAATATTACGGCGATATGTTCCCAGCCAGCAACCAATATGATAATCTAACCCGGAATTCGCATTATTGTTCCAAGAAAACCACAGAATAAGGCAGTCTGCCATTGGGATAGAACTCAGAACTTCTCATTCGAACAGCTCGCGTTTCCGCTTGCATAACTTTGTCCGGTATTCTTTAATTCCTTTGGCATTAAATTCATAACTACCGAAACTACCCAAGGCTAACCACTAGAAAGGAAGATTAGTTAATTTTATTATGTAACTTGTTTATGCCGTAAGCTGATCAGGCAGACGCATTACAAGATCCTTAAATCTAACTATCTCTAAGGACCTCATTGGCAGACAGCAGAACTGAGAAAGATGTGGGCAGACAGATACCGAAGACTTTGAAAACGGTCTTTAAAAACGAAATTAGATACTTTTTGTCATTAAATACCAAGATCAGTAGTTTACAAGCCTTGATTAAATACCGCTTAATCATCTTTATCCTGAAGCCGAATGTACCTCGAACCAGACCTCCTTACTGATTAAAGTAAAGGGAGTTGGATTTCGAAAACTGCTCACAGAGTTCTTGGGCAACAGTGTAGCTACCAGAACATGACTGCCGCTCTGGATGTACTATCCAAAGATATAACAATTTGTTGATATGCACATGATATTGATCAACCTCTTTGGATACAGCACCATGATCATCAATCGTAACTTAGTTGTCAAAACGGTAATAAATTTAGAATTTGTTATAACAGCTTAAATATTATTTTTATTTAATACTAGCGTGTGCCCGCGGCTTCGCACGCGATAATTATTTCAAAAATTAAAAATTAAGAGCATAATAGTTAAATCATTATATTTACTAACACCAAAATCACGTGGACTACATACCACGATTAGATAGCGTCGCCTGGTAAAAGCTACCTCAGATTCGAGTTCCCTGGCCCAGAAAACCCCTGCATAGTGAGTTTCGTCCAAGTCGAACAATGTTTGACCATATTTAGGTCTATATTGAATATCCCTCTTCCGTGTAGGTTGAAAATTTCATACGTCTGCGGGACTTGATATTCTAAACAAATGAATCGTCAAGGATGGACCTACAAAATCAAGCGATCGCCCGCGATAATTATTTCAGAAATTAAAAATTAAGAGCATAGTAGTTAAATCATTATATTTATTAGCACCTAAATCACGTGAATTACATACCACGATTAGATAGCGTCGCCTGGTAAAAGCGACCTCAGATTCGAGGTACTTGGCCCAGAAAACCCCTGTATAGTGAGTTTCGTCCAAATCGAACAACGTTTGACCATATTTAGGCCTATATTGATTATCCCTCTTATAATAATAATAATAATAATAATAATAATAATAATAATAATAATAATAATAATAATAATAATAATAATAATAACAATAATAATAATAATCCTCTTCGGTGTTGGTTGAAAATTTCATATATCTGCGTGCCTTGACATGATAAACAAATGAGTGGACCAGCGTGAGCTACAACATTCAAGCGATCGTGATGGTTTTATGACAAAAATAGCCAAAGCCTACTGTAATTGATTTGACATTGAAATGTATTACTGAGAACTGATGCTTCGAAAACGCAAAAAATACACGTTTTCTGTCCGTTTTTCACTCATAACTCGCGAATAAAGGCTAAAATTAAAAATGTAGTATGACAGAAACCTTCCCGGGAATGTACCCAACAACTTCCCAAAGTTTCATGGCGATCGGATGAATGGTGTAGTAATGCATAAAGGACACACACACACACACATACACACATACATTCATTTTTATATATATAGATAGAAGGACGAAAACAATTAAAAGACGCCCCACAAAAATGAAAAACCATAGCAGTATTAATGGTATTATGTATGTATGTATGTATGTATGTATGTATGTATGTATGTATGTAGGCTATGTGTGTATGTATGTATGTATTTTTTCAATTTTTATTTATTTCCTGCATGTCCCATTACATTCGTAATACTGCATGCAATGTCTAAACATATTTACATTCTATATTATATTGAATCTAGAGTTATAACATCTGAATCATTTAATACGGGTCAATCCATTAGAAATGAACCAAATTTAATAAAATTTGTTGCTCGACATTTTTGATTTTCCTAATTTTTTTACCAGTTATTTCCCAACTAAAGGTGAGTTCAGAACTATGGTAAAAACATTTTTGGGCTCATACGTTTTTTTTGGCGGCCATTTTAAGTTTGCCTTTTAACCATATTTCAGTCGAAAACATGTTTTGTACAACTGTATGTAACTCTGTTAATTTTATAGATAATAAGACAAAATAAACACCAAAATTATCAGAATGAAATGCTCTACATTTTTGTTTTAACACAATATTACCTAAGTAGTGAAGAAAGTGAAGAAAAAAATTCAAAACTACAAATTGAAAATTGACTTAAAACGGGAGCTTTAGTGCCGCAAAATTATTAGAAGGAAGAAAGACTCGCCCTTAATTTTTTTTTCTGGTGTAGATCTACGAAAGGACTACTCGCTGTAGAAGTTTAAAGCTTGAGAACGTTGCGGTTTTTTGTATACAATTTTTCAAAAATGCCCAAAACCGTATTTTGGCAATATTTGAAGTAGAATATCTCAAAAGGGACTGAGTGAAAAATTATGAAATTTATACAGATAACACCTCTTTATGATATAAAGATGTGATATAAATTTGGTGACTGAGACTCAACTGGTTCCCGAGTTATAGTGCATCGAAGTTGGCCATAACTCCAAACTATGCACCGAAATTTCAACACTCTTCCAAGTTTTGAGGAAACCAAAAATTTGTCATGCTAACTGATGAAATGTAGCCTACATATACAACTCTTTTATGTAACAAACTTAGGCTCACAAAAATTTTATATTTAAAATTACAAAGTGAATATTTACTATTAATTTACCTTTAAATTTCGTGTGCCTATAACGCAATTTTTGGCCAAATTCAAAGCACTGTTACTATGGAACAGGTTGAGTCTCAGTCACCAAATTTATATCACATCTTTATATCGTAAAGAGGTGTTACCTGTATAAATTTCATAATTTTTCACTCAGTCCCTTTTGAGATAATCTACTTCAAATATTGCCCAAATACGATTTCGTGTATCTTTGAAAAATTGTATAAAAAAAAGGGCAAAGTTCTCAACCTTGAAACTTCTACAGCGAGTAGTCCTATAGTAGAACTACACCAGAAAAAAAAATTAAGGGCGAGTCTTTTTTCCTTCTAATAATTTTGCGGCACCAAAACTCCCGTTTTAAGTCAATTTTCAATTTGTAATTTTGAATTTTTTTCTTCACTTTCCTCACTACTTAGGTAATATTGTGTTAAAACAAAAATGTAGAGCATTTCATTCTGATAATTTTGGTGTTTATTTTGTCTTGTTATCTATAAAATTGACAGAGTTACATACATTTGTGCAAAACAAGTCTCCGGCCGAAAAAATGTTACAAAGAAAACTTAAAATGGCCGCCAAGAAAAAAGTATGAGCCTAAAAAATGTTTTACTCTAGTTTTGAACTCACCTAATATTGGGGAGTAACTGGTAAAAAAATTAAGAAAATAAAAAATGTCGAGCAAAAATTTTTATTTAATTTGGTTCATTTCTAATGGATTGACCCTATTTTGGCATTATTTGAAGTAGAATATCTAAGAAGGGCCTGAGTGAAAATTATGAAATTTATACACATAACACCTCCTTACAATATAAAGATGTGATAATAATTTGGTGACTGAGACTGAACTGGTTCCAGAGTTACAGTGCATCGAAGTTGGCCAAAAATTGCAAACTATGCACCGAAATTTCAACGCTCTTCAAAGCTTTGAGGAAATTATAAATTTGTCATGCTAACTGATGAAATGTAGCCTACATGTACAACTCTTTTGTGTAACATACTTAGGTTCACTAAAATTTAGCATTTAAAATGACAATGTGGATTTTTACTATTAAATTACCGTTAAAATTCGTGTGCATATAATGGAATTTTTGGCCAAATTCGATGCACTATAACTCGGGAACCAGTTGAGTCTCAGTCACCAAATTTATATCACATCTTTATATCATAAAGGGGTGTTATATGTATAAATTTCATAATTTTTCACTCAGTCCCTTTTGAGATATTCTACTTCAAATATTGCCAAAATACGGTTTTGGGCATTTTTGAAAAATTGTATTAAAAAAACCGCAAAGTTCTCAAGCTTTAAACTTCTACAGCGAGTAGTCCTATAGTAGATCTACACCAGAAAAAAAAATTAAGGGCGAGTCTTTCATCCTTCTAATAATTTTGCGGCACTAAAACTCCCGTTTTAAGTCAATTTTCAATTTGTAGTTTTGAATCTTTTTCTTCACTTTCCTCACTACTTAGGTAATATTGTGTTAAAACAAAAATGTAGAGCATTTCATTCTGATAATTTTGGTGTTTATTTTGTCTTGTTATCTATAAAATTAACAGAGTTACATACATTTGTGCAAAACATGTTTTCGACTGAAATATGGTTAAAAGGCAAACTTAAAATGGCCGCCAAAAAAAAAAAGTATGAGCCCAAAAATGTTTTTACCATAGTTTTGAACTCACCTTTAGTTGGGAAATAACTGGTAAAAAAATTAGGAAAATCAAAAATGTCGAGCAACTTGGCCTGGTTCATTTCTAATGGATTGACCCATACATGAAGGCATTAATGTGGTTTCATGCATATATGTACGTACATATGGTTTGTCAAATGGTATGGATTTTAAGAAGTTCTTAGGTATTTGTTTATAAGCTCGTGTTTCTCTATTGGCCAGTTTTCACTTTTTAACACTGCTGCTATTAGTAAGTCTCTTTCCCTTTTCAAAATGTATGTATGTATGTATGTATGTATGTATGTATGTATGTATGTATGTATGTATGTATGTATGTATGGATGGATGGATGGATGGATGGATGTATGCATGCATGCTTGCATGTATGTACCTATGTGCAAAAATGTCATATCAAAATATCAAGAGAGTTTCATTTAAAACAAGGATGGCCAACTGGCGGCATGCGGCCCTCGACTTCATTCTGTGCGCCCTTGACAAAGCCATTAAATAACATTTAAATATTTGTAGTTTATTTATAGTTTTATATCATGGAAGGTTTTTGGCCGCGAATATTCTGATGCTTCTATATTCCAAAGAATATTCTTTGGGTGAAGGATAACAGTTAAATACAAAATCTTAACTACCTTACACAGGTCATCCCATTTATGCAAAGCTGACCTTGATACATTTTGTAAATGCGGGTCAAAGGCCATCTAAAAATACCAACAACATCTTTGGAATTCGTCTTTGGTGAACTTGTTATTTCCCACGAGTTTCTCATTAATGTATACTAGATTTTAATAAATAACACTTTTAATTTTTAATAATAATTTTACTGCATTAAAAAATGTGAAGCCCGTCAACACACATCATATATTGGCCCTCGTAAGTAAAGAAGTTGGCCACCTCTGATTTAAAACAAACTGTCAGTTCACGAAAGGCAAAATTAACAAAAGTAACAAAATCTAGCCTTATAATTTATATTAGATAATTATTTTAAAATATTCTAACGCAAATTTTTCAATAAGAAAGACAAATATCTACAGTACACTAATAATCACTACTCTTTCCTAGGGGGAAAAATCTTAGGTATATTAGCACATACGAACCTAGCGATAACTCTCTGTGTTACAAGGCAGAATGATAAAATTAAAATTTCATTGCAAAAGCTTCTTCAACTCTAATAAATTTTCCGTTATTAGCATACTGGATCTAAGTGTGATAGGAATCCAAACAGCTTCATTCAACAATGAAGGTCTTATGACTGTCGAATTAACCTCCATTATTTGACCTTTATGGATCGTAATGTGGTAGATTTATACTCTAACTCATGAGCATGAAGGTTTTAAAAAGTAGGTTAAAATGTACGGATCTGATTTTATATACAAGATTCGTTATACCACACCGTCCTACGCCAAGGTTTCTCGCCGTGTCGAAGGTAAAATGACCAATTCCTGTCCAAATACAGTCTCTCTTACATATTTCTACGTCATGAAAACACGATTTAAAATACAGTGAATTCAATTTTTGGGGGAGGGGACAAGAATTGTTAGCAGTTAGACGTACAAACAAACAAAATGCTAATAAATAAATAACTAAATCTGAAGAAGTTTGCCTTCACTTTTGCTCCTCCTAAGTTCATTCTTAGTGGCAAGAGGGAAAACAGACATAAGTTCGTTCTTGCATGTGAAGTCATCACATAATATGGTATTAAGGTTCCTGCAGTACAAGTGCGATCAATTTCCGGATTGTGTCAATTCTGGTCCACCGCTGTGGCGTAGGGGATGCGCTCGGTCTCCTCACGCAAAGGATTCGATTCCTGGTCAGGACAAGTTTCCAAGGTGGGATTTCTTTCCGTTGTTTTTCCTCACTTCTGAGAAGAATGTCGGGAAACTTTAGGCCCTTGAGTTCTCCGGATATCATCAAGTCATTATCACCTTCGTCCCATTTGCACCTCGTTCGCCCTGACTGTGTGTGTGTGTGTGTGTGTGCGTGTGATCCAAAGGTAAGTCGCGGTACTATAAGACTCGGGCCGTATAAACGTCCCTAAAACGGGAGAAGTCAAACTAAGAGAGAGAATTGAACTAAATTGAATTGAATTGATTTTATTTTAAGGATTGTAAGCGTAGAACTTAAATGTTCCTTTTATACATACAATCCGCTCACAAATACAGCAAAATTACAAATAAATGATAAATATAATAATAATTGCAGTCACATTGTTAATACAGATGTTTAACATAAAACATAAACCTTAACCTAATGTCATGAAGTAGAAGCCAAAATATATTATATGATGAGAGTAAACTTTTGTAGAAGATAATGAAAAATTACGATTCATAATCGGTTGTGAGGTGATTAATTAAGAGTTTTTTTTTTGTCGTAGCAAGAGAATAACTTTGATAATGATACAGATGGAGTTTATTGTATAGCCTAATCGAGAGGCCGTGCATATGAAAGATTTATTAAATTTAGTGGTGTGGTGTCTAGGAATTGGTGTGATCATGTATTCTTTGCATGGAGATGAAAGATTTCAACAGGTAAATGAGAGAGAGTGAGTGAGTAAATTCTGGAGAAATAATCAATTCTTTCATTAATGTGTGTATGACTGTATATACCGAAGAGTTATCAGACTCTAAATGTTTTTTACATGCAAAATGCTTATGCATGACCCAGGCCTGAAACATTTAGTTCAAACATGTAGGATTCGCAGAAATTGTCCGAAGGGCAGTTATAAGCTAGCCAAAATTCCACAAACTTGAGCTTCCTTTAGATCCAATATCGCGAATAATGCAGTAGTGGTTTTCATAAAATATAAATAACTTACTGCGTACTCCGGCAATGGGTAAACTAACTTTACATCAAAATGAAAGGCGAAAAAATTGCAACATTTATCTCACGGTAAAGAAAGCAATGCTTTTTAAAAATATTCTAAAGAAAAGAGTAGGTACTAGTGGTTCGTGTGACTTGTAATGGCACTTCACATTGATTAATCTAAATAAAATAAATGCGTAGGAAAAAAAAAAGCAGCAGATTTGCGAGACTGCAACCACATAAAAGACGTAGGAGGTAGCCTACAAGCTCGTTGAAAACCAGTTCTCGACTGACGCGACCGTACCTTGCACATATCAAGTCTGCACAATGCAAAAGCTGTGAAGTATCAATTGTTCTTGCTTATTACAAGTATGTTCAAGACCTGTGACGAGAAATATCAAGCACTGTTCAATGTACCAGGATTCAGAAACCGTGGATCAGCATCGACAAACAGAGAAACTCTGGCTGCCATTGCCACAGTTGTCTGGTGAGTGTTAAATTCATTCGTGCACTGTAAATGCAGTATTCATTCAAAGTGCTTCAACACGGTGGTGAGAACCGGGACTGGAAGATTATTAAAAACTTTAATAATCTAAAGGTTTTTATTTATTTTATTTTATTTATGTATTTTTTTAATTTTAAGCTGAGGAATTCTTGTAGAATGCGTTATAGAGGAATGCTGACTAGGCTTTTGGCTCTGGCGATCAAATAATAATATTGATAATATAATAAAATTAAGAGATCTTTCGGCATCTCCAATATTAAGTTTTTTCCTAAATAATTTAATTAATTTAGTTAATTATCACAATAATATCAATGTCCAAGACGCTACCATTTCGGCCACCTCGCTTGGTTTATTTTGTTTTTAGCTTATGCAGATGGTGTCTGTCTGCTGGGCAATGACATAAACACGGTCGAGAGGAATGCAGAAAGTCTTTTCGATGCCTGCTGGAATATTGGATTGGAAATCAATACATACAACAACAACAAAAAAACTAAATATATGGTCATGAAACGTCAAAATAATGTGCTACAATATATTAGAATAGCCGATAAATCGTTCGAACAAGTGGAGAAATTCAAATATCTGGGAACAATAATTAGATATACAAATAATGTTAAGGTAGAAATTAAGTGTAGACTCAAATCAGGAAATGCTTGTTTTTATGCAGTTCAGAAACTCTTATCTTCTCATCTACAAATAAAAATTTATAAGGCAATTAGCTTGCCGGTTGTATTATATGGATGTGAGACATGGTCGCTTACTCTTCAGAGAGAACATAATCTGAGAGTATTCGAAAACAGGTTGCTTATGAAAATATTTGGGCCTAAGAGAGATGATAATGGGGCCTGGAGAAAACTGCATAACGACGAGCTTCATAATCTGCACTCATCACCGGATATAGTAAGGGTAATAACTGAATCACGGAGGAGGAAATGGGCTGGACGTGTTGCGCGCATGGGGGAGGGAAGACGGATATAGTAAGGGTAATAACTGAATCACGGAGGAGGAAATGGGCTGGACGTGTTGCGCGCATGGGGGAGGGAAGACGTATCTAAAAAATATTGATTGGGAGGCCCGAAGGAAAAAGACCACTTGGAAACCCTAGACGTAGGTGGGAGGACAATATTAGGATATATTTAAGGGATAGAAGGGTCTGCAAGGGATGGTTGTATGAAGTTGGATGAAGTTAGCACAGAATAGGGTTGGATGACGGGCTCAGGTAAGCGTGGCATCCATAAAATATATAAAATATTCCTTTAGCTTGCTTAGGAATTGTCTATTGCCATTGAGTAAGTAAGTAAAAGATAGATAAATGAATTCCATTTGAATATTAATTTGTAAAAATTCTAATATAAACTAGGGTAATATTAATTCTTATGGTGTAGATTAGGCTACATATTTGAAACGATTTGTACGACTGGAAGTTCTTCAAATTCTCATGATCTAGTTGGTGAAAGTTGCGAACTATGTGATTTTCTGGATTCATATCTCAAACTGAAAGTTTGATCTGTTATCCGTTGCTGACTGAAAAGAAGCTTCTTGAATAAACTACCTCTCTCCATCCCGAATTAGGACCAACATATGTAATACGCGTTAATTTTTATGAATGACGTGGCTTATGTTTTAGGAGTTTATAAAGTCAACATTTGTTCTGAGAATGAACCCGGGTCTCGAGGCTGGCACTGGCTACTAATCGTTGTGAGCTAAACAACTATTGCTTTTGAATGCATGAATAACACATTCATCCAGAATGTATTATATGCTTTTATTAAACTTTTACAATTAGTTTTGACTGCAATTTATTGTTCTGCGTTTTAACAGTTCTAAAGCGAAAATTATTATCATTAGGCCTACTATCGGAGGAGTGCGATGGGGTGATTCCCTTATTAACTTATAGCTTCGCAGTTGGATTTAACATGCGAATTAATGATTACGCCGAATCACCAATAAGTAGTACGTTAGCTGTAAAATGTTATAGCTTGGTACATACATTTATTAAATATACTGCTTGGTAGTAATAAAAGTACAGTATCTCCATAAGGAATTTAAGAATTCTCTAACAGAAAAAAACAGAACTGATGCACCGCTTATAGGGCCTACCAACAACCCATTTCGCTGTTTAAGGACTGAGTGCAGTATAGTGTTCTCCAAAACATGAAAGCCTCTTCTCACTCCACCGCCCGAGGCCCGAAGTGTCTTTGAGGTATGGTTTTACAATGTGTTCCCTTCTCATGAAAGTGACTTATTGTTTGCTAATCCCGGAGTCAGGGTATTATTATAGAGTACACGTTACACAGAAGGCCATTTTTGCACCTGGGTAGGAAAAAGGACATTATACACTAGCATAGCGGGTGCAACTATTTAACACGATACACGACACGGGACTTGAACAATCTCCAGAAAACAGAAACTTCTAGCTTTTAATGATGGTCGCCTATTGTTCAGTAATCTCTACAATTATGTAGACGGGAGAATGTTATCAGGGTAGCGCCAAGAACAGAGACGTTCATGTTTTGGAATACACTACATAGTGTTTCCAGTGAAAGTGAATGACAAATTTCTTCTATAAATAACAATAGAGCTTGCTAACTCCTCCTTGAAGACGCACGAAACTATACAACATGCAAAACCTGAATTAGTACAGACAACCTTGAACATATTAATTTAACAGACGTATACCGTACTTGCAAGTTATCTCCAAATTCCAATCCCCTTCATTCATTTGCTATTATATATTTCAGCCCGCACATACACACACGCACACACACAGATATATATATTTATATTTATGCATTATGCCCTTTCAGAAGGGCATAATGCATAATGCAATTAATAAATAATAATTAATATATTAATAAGATATTGGCAGATATAGAGAGCAGGATTATGTAATACCAGTGAGCTGTATAGAGGTTGGCTGGTTTTATTATTAAACAATAAACAGTCCATATTCTATATCTAGCTGCTATGGTACATTTATGAAATTGCAAAACTTTTCTTTGCCAAAAGTAAATTTATAGATCACGAATGAGACAGTGAATTTAAGTTTTGCTGTTGAAGGGGGAAATTTTAAGAAAGATAAAACTCGTGTGTAGGCTACCCAGTAGAAATGTACGAAATTTCAGACATTCATGTTTCACTCGGTGTGATGGGAGGGTGGTTCCCATTTATCGATCAAACTCGAGACCAATGAGGCAATGACCCCCGACAAAGGGGAGAGCAAAAACAAGACAGCAATAACCAGAAAACTCTTTAAGCGCCGCTTCTTAATAAGGAATTCTGCAACGTTTCATGATTCTATTAGAGTATTAGATGATTCTGCAGTCCAAATTTACCTACACCTGTTGAGCACAAAAAATAGTCAATTTAGGCCTACAGATATTACCTTCGGAAGAATTACCCGAGGCTCCATCCTGAAATTGGAAAGTATAGTGGGGCAGAGGCGTAACGAAGGGGGGGGGGGGGGTTTGGGGATGTGAACCCCCCATTGATTAAAAAAAGGAAAATTGTACAATTTTTTTAAGTCTGCTTAAAATGACTTAATACGAGTATAAAGCGTGGGAAGCTTAAAACTCGTTATTGTGCATCTTAATTTTTAAATTTTTAAATTTTTACCCCCCAGACGTTATAACCCCCCCATATGGTCGGCCTGGTTACGCCTATGTAGTGGGGCATGGGGAAAATGTCACCTTGTTTTTTGTTTCATTTAAGGTAGCTATTAAAAATTAACTTCAAAAAGCTTTAAGAAATGCAGATTAATTATCCAAAATTCAAGACAACGGTACGTATGTTTCTTTTGAGAAAGCAGGATATATACGGCAATATTGACAATTTAAGTTTTGTACATACGGTATTGCAGTACGTGAATGGAATCCTTAAGAATTCTCCCTTTTTTTTTCTCATTTCATATAGCCGAATGCCGAAATTTCTCAATAGAGTGTACGTAAATTTAGGCAACGTGCCCCGAGCACGAAACGGTAGGCCTTGAACTATCCATTTAATGAAGGAACACTGATATCAAGGAATTACGAACAAAACATTTCAAGGACAGAAATTTGTAATATACTTTTAAATGAAGAAGCAGGGTATAGAGCCACCACGAACCACCACGAACCACCACGGTTATGTTAATATTCTGAGGAAAAATCTTTCGAGTGCTGAAAAACTTGAAATGTCTAGTTTCCCTACCACAAAGATCCGAATTCTCAGCACTAAATTTACTGTAAAGCAAATAATTGTTAGCAATATGTATTAATTTTTTAGCATGTACAGTATATATATGGAGTTGAAGCTGGGAGTTTATCCTCTTAAAAATAAAAAGGGTACAGAACTACCACTCTTCTTCAGTCAGCTGACCGACGACCTGTTAGTGACCTACGTACCTCGTAAAAAGATCAGGAACACAAGGTTCACAGGTTCTTTTCCCTTGTTGGCTGACATCAGCAGCCTGTTCTAGAATGTAATAATATTAGCAAATTTGCGTTGAAATGCATTGTTATTACGCTAACCCTTCTTCCCGATCCTACTTCAGAAAAGCAGACAACTTGTAACGATATTGGCAAGACTATAAGTGGTGTATAGCTTAATGTTGCAAACCAGTAATTTTAAACATACCGAAAGTGGTGACCTCCTTTCATAAGGTTATTTTGACAGCCCATTGGTCATGTTTTAGGTTTTTACCATTTTTAGTATATAAGAATGCATCTGTACATAATTTGATGCTGCACAGATCTATCCTCATGCTGCCAAAAACAACAATTAACCTGCCACAGCCTTTACGTCCTGCCTGAAGGTCGTGAACCCCCCCCCCTATTGGGAAACCTTGGTCTAGACCACCTCACGTAAGCAGTTACATAATAACATTCATACAGGCAAATTTTGAAGCGTTCGATACCCAAGGAACGGATTGGAATGTACTATAAAGATCCATCTATCTATCTTTACCATAGTTCACCTCTCCCTTTTAGCGCCGTCCGGGCCTTACAGGGAGATGGATTATCTACGGATCAAATACATATACATACTTTCGTTTTACCACCGGATGAGTGAGCAGCCCAATGTAGGAGCCACCTCCGAGACAACACGAACACATAGGACGAGTTTCTTAGGAAGGGTTTTTCCTCGTCTGTGGGACGAATGCTAGAAAACTTTAGGACCTCATGGTTCCCGGATATCATCTGCCCGTCATTATGTCCTTCACCACATCCACACTTTGTTTTGACATGACCCGTTACAGTGAAATGTATTAATACAACGAGCGCGTGTGTGTGTGTATGACTGCTGTGTCTCATTTTAGGTTTTCGTGTTGTCTCAGAGGGGGCATTGGGTTGATCACTTATCGGTCCTCTATGTCCTTGTCCAGTCATGAAAGTATTTGAACCACAGAAACTCCCTTCCCTGATAGGTCGCGGTCCTGTAAGGCACTGGCGGCTTGGGCCGCATAAACAACGGGGAAGGTAAAACTCAAGGAAAGAAGAATTGTTTTTAATTAATTTTCTAAAAGTTGAATACAAGGTTATATCTTAATGAGCTAAACAGCTCACCGAAAATGTCTGAGTCTCTGGAAAATACAAATGTTGTCAATAGAAGCGTGTATTATTCTTGTTCCTTGGCAAAGTATGCAGCATCTTTCATCCACACAATTATTAACATTTAAAAGTAGGTTATGGTTAGTTACGTAACGAAAGAAATGGATGGGAACAAGTCTGACAGGTTAGTTTTTATATACATGTGAAGCACAAACGAACAATTCTCATTTCATTTTAAGCAGCTAGTAAACCACCGTATTTATTTTTAGTCAATTTATGGAAACGTATTTTAAAGCTCTAAATCATTTAGTAGCTTAAAGTAATCCTTAGGCATTCGTAGACCCATACAGTTCCTAGAAGTCCTTTCAAATATGAGCATCAATACGCTTCAGTACTCGTCTTTCTTTAGGCATATATTATATTGAACTTCCACTCAGTTTAACACTATTCGCCCCGGGAGTGAACTCAGTATAGTGAGGACAACTTGAACAAAGAACACCCTTGTTGAGCACTTCCATTTTATTAGCCCGCTCTGTTAGGATTTTTTTGTTTATAACGTTTACGTTATTGAATCGTAAAAGGTGAGTTACGTTATGGTTAAAAATTTTAGATAAACGGATAACATGGAGCTGTGCAATGAATGTTCAAAATATTGCCATTCACAATGTTAAATACCCCTGTAGCATAAGATCTTAGCGTTATTAAAACTCTGTTAATAAATGTAACGGGATTATTTCCGTTAGCAGGAATGTTCATTTTCATTCAAAAATCAATCACATTGTTTCCTTCGACAGACGAAATCTTTCCACAGATTTCATCCCACAAGCCGGATTTTCTAAACTTTATTAAATAGACAATCTTTAAATCATTACTTTTAAAAAAATTACGTTTTATTGGAACACGACTCTCAAATGAGAAACTGATGCCGAATATTATTATAGCCATCATCATGATAGAATATGTCCCAGACTGGATCCCAATCATCCCTTCGAATATATCGGTTCAATTTAGACATATGCAGTTCCCCGTTCGAGTTTCGCTGTGAGCAGCAACAAGTGACAAGAACAAAGGACAACCCAGAAGGGACTAGGCTTACCCCCGAATTCTGCGTCAACTATCATGGGCAGATGGCAGGGATCGAACCCGGCCTGCGGACCCGTAGCCAGCGACTAACGACGAGACGAAGCAGATGGTCATCTTCGCATTTACGCACACATAAATGTCACCGACCTGGACTGAGATCGAATCCGCGAACAGAAAACCAGCACCTAAACAACCGTTTCACTCGGGCCAATAAAGTAGTACGAATAGTAGACAAAATCTTGTTAACGTTTTAGTTAATGTCAAACAGAACATAGAAAAAACAGAAAAAATAGAAAATATAAAAGCCAGGGAACACTAAACGAACATTATTGAACTAAACAATTCCAAATCAATAACATGTAGATTTCATAGTTCAATGGATTTCACTTCAAACAGCTGAAATAGTTCTACTTGTGCCCCTTTATTTCAAGCATTAAGCATGTCTTTATAAAACACGAAATTTCTCATGCATTTGACAATAATTGTAAGTTATTTACAATTATCTCGATGAAATAAAATAATTATTTTCATTATTCCGAAAATATGGAGTTATTACACTATGAACATCATGGAAAATATGAAGGTGAATGACATGAGAAAATGGATTAAATTACAATTGTTCAGTTATAAAAGAAATCCAGGTAATGATACCTTAACGAACACGATCTCAATGACAGCCTCGAGTTATACTCGCATAAAAACTAAGGTCTAAGGCAAACAGGCCACGGCCTTCCTATGGCTTATATATACTATGTCTGATCTGCAGGGTCATAGGCTTATCCCTTCTAATCTATCTGCAACATTTCCATATGAGACCTATGCACGAAATTTAGAATCCAAAGTTTGATTTCGGCCTGATCGGGACAAGCTAGAGCCTACCTGTAAGACAAATGTCGGGTAAATATAGCCCCTTGTGGTCCAGATATCATCTGCATCCCTCCCGCGCCATGTTCAGAGTGGGTGTGTGAGCGACTCGTGCGTTCATGTTTTCTCGGAGGTGGCCCCGGCATTAGGGTGATCCTTTTAGGCCTTCCATGAACTTGTCTGGTCAAAATAGTATGTATATTCCTCCTCTCCCGACAAGTCGCAGTCCTGTAAGGCCCGGGCAGCGTGGATCGCATAAACGTCCCTACAACGGGAGAGGTAAAAGTAAGAGAATGAAAGAGTTTAATTTTAGTATTTTCATTAAACGTTACAAAACAAAAAATTTAAAGGAGCCGTATATCTTATCATTTCTCTCCAATGAATGAACGTCTCTGCCAGGGTTTGAAGGTCGATGGTCTCTGATGTTTCAAAGGCCCACGCTGCCTTCATTTTCAGTATCCTTCGAAAGAAGAGAGGTTGTTTGAAACTTCGGAGCTCATCGATCTCCAAACCACTCTGGTAACCTAAGACATGTTCATTCAACTCGGCGTCAGGAAAACCTCTCTAATATTAATAAACATAAAAATTATGAAAACCTATAAGTTCTTAGTCCGCCGGCGTGGTCTTGTGGTTAGCGTTGCTGACTACAGATCCGTCGGCCCGGGTTCGATTCCCGGTACCTCCTCGGATTTTTCTGAGGTAGGGAGGTCTGGTAGGGGTGCACTCAGCCTCGTGATTCCAAACTGAGGAGCTACTTGATAGAGAAGTAGCGGCTCCGGTCCAGAAAACCACCATTAACGGCCGTGGGTGTCGGCATGCTGACCACATGCCCCCCAATCCTGCCATCTGCCTACGGGAGATGATGCAGCGGTCGGGTGGTAGGCCAAGTCCTTCCGGGGATGTAGCGCCACGGAGTTTTTATAAGTTCTTAAAAGTTAAATGTTAGAATAGGAAGGATGGAACTCGTGGCTAATACAATCAACCTTCTGCAGAACAGGGGTAACAAATTAAGAACAGTAGTTTTCCCCTGTCAGGCATGACATTTTCTCTCGACTGCACGAAGAATTTAAAAACATGTATTTTTTAAACGAACGTGAAAGAAAATTTATTACAGATTCCTGCATTAATAAATTGCATTTAAAATTCATAAAATTTCAGTTAATGATAACTTGTAATTTATCACATAGATTTGAGGGACCATGCTATATAGTAGTGACTGGCTATCTACCATACCGTGTCGCAGTTACATAAGTAAATGTGTTAATTTTTCTTTCCTCGAATGTTAATTTTAAGCGACTTTTGCAAAGAGTTTTTTTTCTTATCAGAAGCATTAAATTCAACATGTTACTTCAATTACTGTAGGTCTATATAAAAGAAAAGCTAAAAATAACTTAAGAACAAAATTATAAGGTATTAAGTAAAATATATTTAAATAGCAAAACAATTAAATGTCCACCGCTGTGGCGTAGGGGATGCATTCGCTCCTCTCACGCAGCGGGCCCGGGTTCGATTCCTGGCCGGGATAAGTTACCTAGGTGGGGTTTTTTTCTGGAGGTTTTCCTCAACTGTGAGAGACACATGTGTAACTTTAGGCCCTTGTGGCCGTCATTATCATTATCATCATCCCATCCTCGCCTTGTTTGGATGAGTGTGTGTGTGTGAATGGTGTGTCTCGTCCTATGTGTTCGTGTTGTCTCGGAGGTGGCTCACTCATCCGGGGATGAGGCCCTCCGGGGAAACGCCCTCCATGTCCTTGTCTGGTCAAAAAAGTAAGTATGTGATCCAAAGATAATCCCTCTCCCGACAGGTCGCGTCCCTCTAAAGCCCGGGCGGCTTGGGTCGCTTAAATCCTAAAAGGGAGAGGTAAAACTAAAAAAAAGAAAGAAAGAAAGAAAGAAAGAAAAACAAACAAAACGCAATGAAGTAGAAGTAAAAGATAATAAAGTATAAAAAATGTAAATGAAGAATAAATAAGCAAAGAAGTTGTTTTAAATAGATCCTAAGGCAAAAATGACAACCTT
Source organism: Ectobius pallidus (assembly GCA_964059195.1). Lineage (NCBI taxonomy): Eukaryota > Metazoa > Arthropoda > Insecta > Blattodea > Ectobiidae > Ectobius > Ectobius pallidus. The sequence continues at coordinate 63,110,840 of CAXKWD010000003.1, read as the reverse complement.
TAGCTCACTGCAGATCCAGTCAGTGGTGCGTGATTACTTCCTCCGCAAATTGGCGCCGGTAATTGATTATAATCAATGCACTATCATCGGGATTCGTTTTTTGCCACAATAAAGATTTAGTACACTCTGGCTATATAAACCAGCTTCTAAGTATCCACTGGCCAGTTACGTAAATATGCGGCTAAATATGGTGTGTGCTATTTCCTCGTATTAGTTAACACGGCCTGAGGACAAGATGACGAAAGAGTTAAGTGAGATACTGTAGCTACGGCATGATCAGAAAGTAAGAAATCAATCCTAATGTAAATAAAGTCGGTAGGTTGGGGATATAATCACAGTAACTCTTAGCAATCGAATTTTAAGTAAGTGAATAATATTTTAGAACTAATTCAACATATTTTTTCACACTAAGTGAGGCACTACAAGAATATAGCAAATCTGCACTGAAAACTCAATTACGTTCTCTCATATACGTCTCTACAAATTGACTGTGCAAACTTTTCATGTGTCTTCTATCATAGTTGAGGTTGCCAAGAAAAATCGGAAATGAACACGAGTAACTAATGCACAATCGAGTTTTTTATTTTTTAAAGAATATAGTTGGTTTATTATTACGCCATTTTAGAAGTTTCAAAATTTAAACGTTATCAAAATATATTTTTTTTTTAAATCAGTATTTTGATAAATGTTTTCATGAAGACTACTCTTATCACTTTAGAAATAGAACCCCATTTCTAGGGATGCAACAAGTGCACAATACAAAAATTATAGCCAAATACAGCACAACAGACAGACAGACATGCATTAGAACTTCAATTATCCGGATTAATTCTGACCGCGCCCTATCCGGATAATTAGATATATCATGCAAAAAGATAATTTATTTAAAAAAAACTAAATTGTACCAGTCCTATACTTACGTGAAGTGTCAAATCTTGAACTTAAGTTATCGGTCAGGGTCAGTTGTTTTGTTGACAAACTGTCAATTTTGTTAACTAAAAGTTTTGCTTCTTCGCAAATAGTCGGCCATGAAAGAGGGTTTCCTAATGCTTGCTGCTGCAAAAACCACTTGAATACGGCCTCAAAGAGATCCGGTTAATAATTGGCAATTCGGACAGTTGGAGTTGGAATAATTGGAGTTCTACTGTAATTCGGAAAACACTTAACGGTTTCGGGAGGGTGGGCGTCGTGAAAACGTGATTTCATATGCTGTAAAATCAGCATTTCTTACCAAACATATTTATCTATAGATTTAACAGTAATGGAGGTATTGGAGTAATGATGGTTTCAATGCGAACTGTCAGAGAATACTTTATGTTAAAAATTTTTGATGTGCTATGTTTATGAGGTCCTAGTAACAAGAAAGCTATTTATAAATTTAAGTTTATTAATAAAATTATTGTAGACAGTAATATACCTATGGCGTAAGCACCCGACCAAGGGATGGTACTGTTACGTAATTTCTAAAAATTATTATTTTAATGCTAGAAGCGGACTAACATCGATCCTTCATTGAGATGAATGCAAGGAAATGATGGTAGGCAAGGGGGTCACAAGTAACTCTAGGACAAAACTAAATCAGTTGGCATCGAGGAAACTTCGACCGAGATCTTAATGCTGATGATACAGCAAATACACACGAAACATCTAGATTAATATCCGGTTGACCACGGCTTTAGAGCCCGAAAAATTTCAACTGTATAGTCACTGGCCGCGAAAGGTTGCATCGTTGTTTTACAGCAAAATGAGCTACCAACTAAGTTGTTCAACGTTAATCTAGGAACCATGCTTCCAATGTTCTTTTTCGTGTTTATTCTCAATAAGTCATTTTATATGTTTTCTTAGTAACAGCGTGTAAATCTTAGGTAGAAGCATTTCAAACATTGAGTTTGTATAATAGGTATAATTGTTTTCGAATCTTTAGATATATTGTGGGTGCCTCTTCTTAAAGACTTTTTTTTTCTAAGAACTGCCTTTACCTGCTGCCACCCTAATCTTTTTCGACCAGTCATTCATGGACAGAAAGGTAATTAAGCGTATTCACACTCGTCTGCTGTCCAGAACAATGTTGCCAAATACGTACCACAGCACGTTTACTTCACTTGAGAAGTGGTGAATGGCAGCGGCAACACCGGGGAAATCCACGCGACAAGAGCACCTGTTCTTTGTCAGTGCAGATTTTCGGATTGGGGAACAATGCTATTATATTCTTTTGTAGATAGACGATGGTTTGGGATGAGGTCTTCTTAAAATGGCACGAACAGTACTAATTCTTAATCATAAGTCTTACACTAGAATAGCATTGTCTGTGTGTTACTGTATTTGTAAGTATATTGTATTTGTAAAATATTCGTAACATTGTAAAATGTATTTGTAACAATCCTGGTTGAATGAAAGAGACGGTCAAATAGTCTTAATTCCACCAGGTAAAATAAATCAGTTCTAATTATAATATTTTAAAGTATGATTGTAATCAACAAAAAAATACCAAGTTAATATTTGTGACAACCATTTAACATTTAAAGGAATTGTTACTAAATAACTAGACAGAATAACTAAAAGATTTTCAAGTAAAATAGCTCTTGGAGTAAGAGATAAAAACTTATAAGTTAGTTTTGTGTTATATCTTTGAAAAGTTACACTCTTAAATATATTTTGTTTTCGATGCAGTTATAATTTTTTAGCTCTGTTGCTCATACAACTTTTTCGCAAGTAAAGTAGTCATTAGAGTACGAAAGTGTGCACGGAAGGTGTATTATTATTTTTCACAAGATCGCCGAAGTAAACTTGAAACTCGGTTTTCGAAAAACGTCCTTTATTTAAGCTACATTGTTCACAGTTCCAAGTAGTATCCTCGTATATAATAACGTTTCCAACGCTAAAAGAATATCCGATTTCTGTGGGAAAATGTTATGGCATGTGGTCATAAGCGAATCTTGAAAAGACAAAATATTATAATTTGAATAAGCTGCAAATTCGGCAGCTGAAATTCAATCGGACAGTACCTAGTCTTAGCAATGGAAACATTTCCATATGAATATGATTATGAGTACGATTATGTATATGAAACTTGTCACCCTATAACAGAGGTGAAAATAATATCGTTCAGAAATAACTGTTTCATACATCGGCGAAGAGTGGTGGTATTATTCTCTATTGAGTTGTCACGTAGAAGACAATGCAGACGACAGTCAACAAGCTAACGAGATGTGGCAACTATCAATCGATAGTATTCAAGAAGTATTAGTACCCTTGCTGCTGGTACCAGGTGTGTACAGGTAAAATAAACAAGGATCCTCAAAAATATAACTGAGAATATTTTATAAATTACATGCAACAATAAAATATGAATAAGCTAAGTACTATTTGTGAAAAAAGTTTTCAAGTAAACAGTAATAAAATACACAGAGTTTTCAGTTCTACTCAAAATATTGTGCCTTCGATCTTTAGCAAATTAAGCCCAGTTGTTTTAATGCAGATAATGTAGCCTATCTTGGCTTAGATATTTATCTACATCCTACGCTTCTGTTAAGATAATATCGACAGTATTCATCGCCGCCATATCGTATTACTAATTTAGTTTCAGGAAGCTAAGAAATAACCCGTCTAAAAATAGTTTTAAATGTATTCGTGTCTATTCGTGGTCTAGAGTCTTACGAAGGCCATGTCACTTTATGAAAGCTTTTTAGGTTGACACTGTTTTCACCTTCTGTATAATTTGTTATGTCACTTATAAGCTATTTGCAAATTAGAAGTCTAACATTAAACCACAGATGTCAGATAGTGCAGTTAAGAATTTAAACTTTCTGTTGCAATATTGTGTTAAATTGGTGTGCTTAAACACCTATTCCAGGATTCACGTCGCTCGATTACTATCACATTTAGGCCGTCCCCTGAGATAAGTATCAGGATTTATTTGTAAAAAACTACTGATAATATATATTTGGCAAGTAATAAATTTATATACAGCATCTTATTGTATTTTTACTAATCGCCAAATCAACGAATAACTTTGTTACGCTATTAATTTTACCACATTATTCCATTCAGATCTCCTAATAGCCTACGTGGCTTAATTTTTCTAAGTCTTATAAACGCTGTGCTGAGATCTTCATGTACAAAACTACATATTTAGTTTCAGGGAGCTAAGAAATAACCGGTAGGCCTATAGAATAGTTTTGATTGTAACTTTCCCTTCCAATTCCACATATTTCGACAATGCTATAAATTATACTACATAAACTCAATCAGAATGTTTCTGTATTTGAAGCATGTTGTAACGTAATGCCAAGACGATGAATGTAAAACTGTCATAATATTTCTATTTCGAATTCATATAAAATTTGAGTCAGATTTTGAGTAGAGGATTACCTGGAAGAAAAGATCTCCATTGAAACCGCTTGCAGGGTGGATATATTTTTGAAGATGTACTCGTACTGTACATAGAATAGAATGAGAGGACTTCAGTGGCCTAATACAAAATGATTATCCTCTTATTAAGAAGAGATCTAACTCTACTCAGGAATTATATATATATATATATATATATATATATATATATATATATATATATTTCTGCCAGTGCCAAAACCAAAGATCTGAACATGAAACTGTTTTAGGGGAGCAGTGAAAATCAGTCATGTAAAAATGTACGTAGTGACAATTAGGACATAAATTATTATGTAGTAGGTCTATATGCCTAGACAAATTCGTAACACAAATTTTGCATCGATATAACAATGGGAAAATATATTTCACGATACATAGAAGTAGAAAAAGGACATTTCGGATTGATGTCTGTCTCCCTGTCTGTACAGCTGAATGCCTTCACGGATCTGTTGCGAAACTGTGAATTATATTTTAATATATTTTTGACTGTGTTTCACTCTTTCTGCAATCCTTATCAATTGGTTTCTGATACTAAAATATTAAGGGCAGTTTTCATGATTTTATTTCCCAAATTTGTTTTACCAAAACGACTTTGATAAAATTTAAATGTGGAAACTTCCAACTGAGTAATGAGACAGATTGTTAGTTTTTTTCTACAAAAATGTCTTAGGGGGTAGTTTACTCATGTTCATTAAAGATACTTCTTGGCTATCTCTATTACGGTGGAAGGTACTGAAAATTTGTACAGCAAAGTTGAAGGGAATACTACAATGAACATATTTTAAACGCATTTGTTTATAATTAACAGTTATCGAAATATAAATGAAAGAAGCGTGAGTTTCAAAGCACAATCAGAACTCAAGAAAACAATAGGAATAACCTTACTCTTCTGTATATAAACTCACAGTAAAAGAAAGCTACAATTAATAATACGTTAATAATATGCATCTTCCGCGCATTGGAAGACAGAAAGATTTAGCATTTGAATTTACCGCTTCACTTTGTCTAGCGGCAAGTGTTTTTTATCGACCTTGGGCTTGGCGAATGGCGAGTCTTCAAAATGGCTGCTGTATAATGAACACATCGGTTTATTGGTGGTGATAGTTGAGTGAAATACATAGTTCTTCAGTATGGCAATGTCCAACCTATACTCTAAAATTGCTCCTAAACCTGTGAAGCGTTTTCAAGACAATATATCTGTATCGCAGACAAACGCTTGGGTGAACGGTAAGACTTCGAAATATGTCTCTATTTCCGCCCTAATATATGGCGTAGCTTTCCAAAGGAAACTGTCACTCTTATACGACAAGATTGACAGTTTCCCAACATTTAGTTGAAAACGTTTTGGAATTTTGAGTTAAATATTTTGTTTTATTTCTACTTGACAGATCACAGTTTTAACATATTGCTTGTGGAACTTCCTGCCTGTCACCCAGAAGCCTAGAAACATGTTGAATTAGCTGCTCTTACTATAAAGTTAGAATCAATCAAATTTGTAGTCATTGGAGTCTATAGACCCCCTAAAGGAAGAACGGATCTCTTCCTTAAAAGAATTAAACAAATGCTTGAAAAATACTTAGAAACATTCAAACTAATGTTATCTTAATAGGAGATTTTAACATTAATTTTCTCGAAGCAAGCAACACTAGAAGTAACTTAATAAATTTGGCAAAGGAATTTAATCTTAACTCAGTCATAAGGGAACCAACTCACATAACGTCAAACTAGCACTGCTATCGATAACATTTTCACTAATATAAGTAACAAGAACATCAAAGTCATAAATGCCTGTCTCTCGGACCATACAGCACAAACCATCAGTTTGATCGGTCTCACAAAATCTGTACACAAACCAAGGAATCGGTAAACAGTGAAACATAACTTCAGCCTCAATAATCTAACTCTTTTAAAAAACTCCCTTATAAATGAAAACTGGGATAACATCAAATCAGAATATGATCCCAATACTCAATTAAATAAATTAGATGAAACTTTGTAACTTACTACTATATCAATATACACTGCCCTCTCAACAAGCATAAAATACACAAGAAAAAACAAAGTAACTGGATTAAACCTGAAACAATAAGCATGCCTTCAGCCTTGCACATTACCACAGTAGAGGCAGTGGCCTCTAATGACGAACACCTCTGGAACAACTTAAAAGCTCTCAAGAAAAATTATGATGATAAAGTTGTAAAAACTAAGCAGCAACATCTCAGAAATATCATATTAAACAGTGAAAACATAAGTAAAACCAGCTGGAACATCATAAATAATATCAGACACAAGACAGACAGCTCACATCCAATTCAGATAAAGAAAGAAATCTCTATCATAAGTGAACCTGGAAATGTCGCAACTGAACTTAATGATCACTTTGTTACAATTGGGCATACTATGAAGGCAATGTGCTCTAGTCCTCTACGAACAAAATATATTGATAACAGTAGCCAAACTATGTCCAGTATTTACATGCATCCTACAAACAATAAAGAAGTCAGCATTATCATTATTTCTCTAAAACCTAAATCCGCTACAGGAATCGATAATATTCCTATTACAGTCTTCGAATTCTGTATCAATGAATTAGTAACACATAATTAACTCCTGTATAAATAAAGCAATTTTTCCAGATAAGTTAAAGATTGCCAAGGTTATTCCTATTTTCAAAAAAAGGTGAGAGGGACAATATAAATTATCATGGGCCAATTTCCATTCTACCTTCCATCTCCAAAATCTTTGAACTGGTAATATACAACAGACTAATAAGTTTTCTTCAACAATTTAAACTACTCCCCCATAAACAGCATGGATTCATGAGTAATAAATCTACAATAACTGCTCTTTCTCAAATTGTCTCTAAAATTATAATGGACATTAATGATGACAACTATACGGCAGGAGTTCTAGCCTACTAGATCTAACCAAAGCTTTCGACTGTGTAGATACAAGGCTATTATAGGACCAGCTATACCGACTAGGAATAAGAGGAATAGGAGGTGAATTAATTAAATCCTACATGACAAACAGAAAACAACTTGTAGCATTAAAAACAAATGAAGGTATTTATCAATCTGGATTAAAGGATAGAACCATGGGTGTGCCTCAAGGCTCCATACTAGCCCCTCTATTGTTTATACTTTACATCCATGATATTGAAAATGTTTATAGTTGTGACATATCATGTTTGGTGCAAGGGTAGGCCTATTTTATTTTTTCAGTGGAAGGAAAACCTGTGCTCGGCATAAATTACCGTTTTGCCCTTCTATTAAGTTTGCTTGAACGATTAGCACACTCCCAGTGATTGACCATTTACAGCAATAAGCCTCAAGTCAATTAAGCAGTGCTCTATACACATTTTAATTACAGTGTGATTTTTTTAATTCTTGGATCATTGTATCTCTGATATTTAAATTTTCATTTTAATGTAAGTTCTATTGTTTGTATCACTTTGTCCACATAGCAGCCCCTAATGAGGGAAGCTTTTGTTAGTAAAAAGTAGCCTTCTGTTAACAGAATTGTCAACCACATTCCATGAAATACAGAATCTGTTGAATACGGTAGGCCTACCATAAACCACTTACTGCTGTAGGTGATCATTGGTTTCTAAGCTTATGTTGGTTTACAATGAATGGAAGCCATAGGCAGACTTTTACACCAGGGCGTGCTTAACATTATAAACCCCTACTTCTTTAGACACAAAAAATTGTGAAAGAAATAACATACCGGTAGCTAAGTTACCAGGCTGCAAATGTTAATTTGATTTATTGAGGCTATCTAACCAATATAGGAAAATGAAAGAAACATCCCTCAAAAAAGTTACTGCATCATAACAATGGGATTTCATATTATTTGACTGTTTTCATTATAAACTATAATTCAGATGGAAACATATAGGAATCCAACATCTTAAAATTCAGATTAAGTTAATTATTAATATAAATTAACCTTAATACTAGCCTATCTATATAAATAAAAAATTAATTGCCAAAATGTAGATGTTGCCACATCACTTGAGAACGGCTCGACAGATTTGGCTGATTTATTTAATTATTATTATTATTATTATTATTTTTATTTATTTATTTTTTTTGTGTTCGTAATTGTCAGGACAAGGTTCGTATAAAAGAAAATTTTTGGAAAATCCATGGGAAAAGTCGGAAATGTGAAATGAGGCACAGTTTGAGAGTTATGCTGTCACTGTCACATGTTTTCATAACAAAAAAGAAGTGTGACATTGGCACAGTTAGAAAGTTCTGCTGTCACATGTTTCCATTTAATTAAAAAAAAAGTGTGAGTCTTGCACATCGAAAGTGTGTATGTATGTGTGTGGGTATGTATGTTCCCTATACAAATCTACATTTCTTGACCAATTTGCATGAAATTTTGCACACTCATCCAGTTCAGCCCAGAAAGTAACGCAGTCAAATTAAAATTCAAACAAGCCAATCTTTCCCTTGAAAATTTATATAATTTCAGAAAATATTATACTGAAAAAATGAAATGCAATTCAATTATCATGACAACAGTGTATTGTTTACAGTGTTCACATAGGGCTTTGGGAACTATATAATACTGGGCCTTAACAAATTCTGTGAATACATTTGTGAAAATAATTCTTGAAGAAAGAAATCCACGAAAATAAAGCACAAAGTGATGCAGTCAAATAACTTTCTCTACCCTCGACATGGAAAATATTTTCTCACTCCACATTTTGATGTAGAATACGCAGTCATATTACAGGGACAGCTTAAATTTTCTGTCAAGACAATACAATCTTATGTAACCGGGATTTCTTTTTCTTCTTATTTGAACTCCTCCCAGGCATGGTGTGTAGTAGAAGCAACGGAATGCAACATTCAACATCCTTTATGAGGCATAAAAATCTACATCTAGCGTTTTCTGAGGGAATAGTTTGACTGTGATAAGTCATTCTTCCTCATTTCAAATTCTATATACATATTATAAAAGGACCTAGAGTTTCAAAATCGAAAGTCCTCCATAAGTTAATTTCAAACTACAAAATACAAAACCCGGGTTACGCCAGGCCTTTTAAGCTAGTTATTAATATAAATGAACCTTGATACAAGTCTACCATTGTCACAATGAATCTTAGTGCAGGCACTAAATCTCAACAAAATAACTGTACAAAAGCAATTTTTTCCTTCTTGTTAAAAACACAACTGGCTGCATGATAGATGGAATCCCCAGTTGCTGGGAATGGTCTCTATTGGCTGTCGCACATATCTTGAACCTTCTTTTACTAGTTTCATGTACGTATTAGTTTCCTCAGATTAATTCGTTCAAGTCTACCTTATGATCAAGAACTAGAAGTAGCCTATGTGCCACAATAAAGGGAAAACTAGGTTCAATCATTTTTTTATGCTGAGCTGATGAAATTATGGCTTTACCAATGAAAAAACTAAAGCATGTGGACAATAATCTTTCAAGAACACACACCTCCTGCAGTTGCTGGGAACAGGGTGAGTACACCTCAAAGTTCCATGGTGCATACTTGAACTGCAGGGCTGACGTACTGAACTCTTGGACAAAATTTTAGAAAGCAACTAAGAGGCTATCACCTATCACACAATTAGCTGGATTATGAAAGTAGCCTAGATAAAAGATGGCTCGTATTTTAAAACTGAAGGAAATAATGAGTGATGTATGAGTTTTTAAGATTGACACGAGCAGCAGTAATTTACTGACCGTGACTGACACACTCACATGTTTCAATTGTGAAAAATTGTACCTTAATTTCTGTGTAACCGACCTAAAAACTGATGTTTCTTTTACAGCAGAGACGCCCAACAATGGTGGTCTATCTCTGTCTCCACCCCACAGTATTTCACAAAGGGAGACAATGCAAATCACACAGCCTGCTAGTGCTCCTACATCTCCTCTTGCATCCCCTAACTTAACCAACACTTCATTTAACCTAACCTGTCCTGGGCAGTCAACAGTAGATCCCAACTGGCAAGCCTCTAAACCAACTGTTCGAGAAAGAAACGCAGCAATGTTCAATAATGAACTTATGGCAGACATCCGTTTTGTTGTAGGGAGCCCAGGTGAGTGAAATAACATAAATTCAAAAAATATATTTCCTGCTTTTGTAATATTACAATTATCGGTTAGTATAGAATGTTATTCCATCATTATCAACATTCGTGGATTTGTTGTAGGCCTATGGATGGAACTCTATTGAACTTTCTCCTTTCTCTAGTCCCTTCTAATCACATGATACTACTACTCCTATTTACAGGTTGGTCATCATATACAGTCAACATAAAATGCTTTTTTCCCCTTTTCTTTTTACCTGAGATTTGTTCTGCACTGTTTTGTACAGAGCTAACCCACAATTGAGCTTCCTTTTGTTTCCTTAAATGGCATTAATGTGATAGCTCTCTTCTTTTACTCATCCCAATATTTCCATATTTTTAACTTTGTCAGTTCATTCCATTTGCTTCATTCTTCTCCACAGTTTTATTTGAAATTTTCCTGCAGACATCCAATTTATCATTTTCTTTTGGATACTCAACAGTTGAGAATCATATAATATATAGGCTACACTGTAAGTGAAACAGTTTTAAAAATTGTACATTTTCTTACATCAGATTGGTATTCTTTCCTTCTTGGGGTGTAAGAAGCTCTTTGCATAGACTATCAGTCTTCTGATTTTCTTTGCTTCCAGAGTTTGTCCAACTTCTGTTCAATTATCACCATCCAAATTATGGTTGTTTCTTTATCTGATATCACTTTTGTTTTTCATGAAACTTTTTTTCATTTGTTCAACTCTTCGGAAATTATCTACAATCCTTCTTAAATTTAGAATGCAGCGCCGATGCAAAATGGATTTAATGTTAGCTTATTAATCCCCATAAAGAACACATTATAGATATGCCTCTGAACCTTTTTAGAATCAGTTCCAGAAAAGTCATCTCAACTGATAGGCTAAATCTGTGGCTTGGTTCCCAAAGGGCCAAATTCATAAAACTTGTTTTTGAGATAACTGACTTTGAAGTCTTTGTAGAAATAACATTTTTTGCTGAGAACTTCCGACGTTGGCCTCTAAGGTTTCTGTATTATGTCTATTAATAGCAACAGACATTGGCACTTTTATTATACGAAAGATAAAGACTAGCCGAGCTCAATAATGCATAGATCTCATTTTTGCAAGAAATTGACATTGGCCCTTTTAGAACCAAGCCACAGATATACGAAGTTATTTAGGCTACTCTATTTAGCCTATATGGTAGGCTACCGGTAAATTAAATTTCCTTCATGCTCCATGTTAACAAATTGTACGTACTATATAGTAGAGTCCTGCAAACTCAGCCCAATATGGTGCAAAAGGGCGCTGAGTTTCCAAAATAGCGAGTTATTGGGAATTAGGGCTTAAAAATTAAATCTGTATTCATTGGCCTCAAATATAACAATCACCATTAAAAATCGTCATAAAACATGTAAATACAGATAACTTGTAAGTTACTCTCTTATGGAATAAAATTTATGTGTCAATAAATTACAACAAAATAGCTTACCTCATTTCTTGCCAAAAAATGGTTTTATTCTCCTGTCATGATTACCGAGTAATCAGAACTGCTGGGTTATCGGATGCCGAGTTTACCAGACTCTACTATACTATGCTAGATGGGTGACTACATTTAGTGTGCTAATATGACAAAATTTTATTTTATTTCAGGTCATACTCAATCTATACCAGCTCATAAATATGTACTAGCAACTGGAAGCTCAGTATTTTATGCCATGTTTTATGGTGGTCTAGCTGAAAATAAAGAAGAAATTGAGGTTCCTGATGTTGAACCTTCAGCCTTCTTAACACTTCTAAAGTGAGTTAAAATTCATTTTCCAAATTTAGTCAAAAAAAAAAAAAATAGGCACATAGGCTACTGTTAGAATCCTACATTACTTAAATGTTACCGTACTAGAAAATTGGAGGTGTGTGGCTAAGAAAGTTTCTCACCATCTTGAAACAGATATTATAAAAAAATTTGTGCTTATTCTATGCAGAAAAAAGATAACCTGTAGACAACCTATAGGCAACATTTTAGACTTATTTACTTAGTCGAACTCCTGCATGCTCGGGTAGGCTTACACTACTGTACTCTCATTTTTTAGCTGAAAGTTCATAGCTTGACATGCAATTAGTAAATCAGTTAAACTAAGAACAGAAATTATATGAAGCTGATGCACACTGTTAATAAAAAAATATAAGTGAACACCAAGACATTTCTTACGACCCCTACGATAAAAATTAGATCCCACACCAAGCCTGGAATATTACCAGAAATATCAGGCTATACATAAGCCAATTTACTTATTTAATATTAAACAGGTTGCCTAAACAAAGTAACCAAAAGTAGCAATATATATATATATATATATATATATATATTTATGAAGAAGTAGCCTATGATGCTAGGGTTACTACTAGGATGGTAGAGCATATGGAACATGTATTACAGTATTTCAGTTATTTGGGGAGGGGGGGGGGCATCTGTACATTTGTTTTTGTGAAATACCAAATAGAAACATTATTGTATTAAGAAAAATAATCAAATTTTTTGTCGTATAATTGCAGGTATCTTTACTGTGATGAGATTCAACTAGAAGCTGACACTGTGTTAGCTACACTGTATGTAGCCAAGAAGTATATAGTTCCCCACTTAGCAAGAGCGTGCGTCAACTACTTGGAAACAAGTCTAACTGCTAAGAATGCCTGCTTATTGCTGAGTCAGTCACGACTATTTGAAGAACCAGAACTAATGCAGAGATGCTGGGAAGTGATAGATGCCCAGGTACGTATTTCACAATCTCTCAGTGCTTTACAGCCAGAAGCAACTTCAGAATCGTATCATGTAGTACACTCTCAGTGCAACGAGGCAGAGAGGATTATATCATAACATTACATAAGTATAATTTTATTAAAAGTACAAAAATGGTCCCTGTTGTTCTTTTCCTTACTACGTTTTGGGAAGAAGTATACAACTTATGGTTTAAATGTTCTTGTAAGAATTCAAGCACTGATTTCATTGGTAGCTTTAATCTAAAAAGTAATAATAATTGTGCAATAAGATTGGAATTGTATTTCTTCAGACTGTGAAACAAAATCTGTTAGAATTTACTGTTTTAACTTTAAACAGACTGAAAAAAAAAAATCAATTAATGTTAGCTAACAAGTTGCATCATACTATAACTAATTTGATATGATTGGTGTGATGATATGGCCTGTTGTTTCAAGTGCATCTAGTCTCGTCGGTTTTAATGCTTGGAAAGATATCCAATATTTAAGAAGTCAATAAGTGATAATTCAGAACTGTGTCATATGTATTTTGTAATCATGTCACAAAATTTTGTACATCTTATCATTTAGATATTAATTCAGTCTGAATAGAGATATTCAGAAACAATTTTATACGTATTTACTGTTTAATAATGCTCACACACTGGAAATAATTGATTGTTAAGTCTAATTTAGTTACTTTCTAAATGAAGTTAGTTAAAGAGGAGCTCTTTTAGGACATTTATGGCAGTTAATCACAGATGTACAAACATAAAGGTCCTAGCTGTTCTTTGTTCACTCTGCAGTAAAATATATGTTTGTATAGGTAATATATTAAGAAAAAAGACACCACAATGAATGTTCAAAGTATAGGAAAGAAAAGAAAATGAAATGGATGGTTGGGTGTGATATTGTAACATGAGTATTAAGTATGTCATTCTAGTCATATTGTTACTACTACAAAATCTAATTATCTTTAAGGCCTATAGGAGAGACACATATCCATAAATATAAAGCTTTAATTTTTTTCACATTTGTTATAAATTTAACGGTTATAATTGCTTTATTTTTGAAATCTTCCCTAGCAAATTGTAAGTTTGTTTTGAAAGTTCAGAATGTTATTTAATAATGACTTTTCATTTATGTAGAATGATTTTATTTTGTTTTCCTGTAGCCTAGTGCTCTGAGAACCGATTTACATAGTATATATATGAAATTTATGAAGGTTATAAAAATAATTTTGATATATTTTCAAAATGTTTCATCACATTAGTAAAATAATTTTTAAATATGCAATACAAAATGTGTATTTTCACAGTTATCGGTGTAACTGCTTTCAGTGTTTGTAGGACATGGGGGAAAACAGCATGTTTAACATACGTGTTTAGTACAGTCTATTTCCTGCGTGTTCAATATTTTCATATGTTATAGTAAAATGGATGAGCACATTTCAGTACAAGTCATCTAGTAGTTATTTTTATAATATAGTAACTGTCGATAATTGTACTTGAAAATGTGCATTTGCAGTTGAGAATAGTCCATGAATGAACAGTTTTAATAATTTTAAATGAGATCCTTCTTAAATTGTTCCTTTAATCTTCAGATTTAACAAAAAAAAAAAAACTTCTAAAATTTAGTATGTTCTAAGATTCAGACAGGAGAAATTTATGATATGGAGCTATGGCCAGAAATTTATTTGATGTGAACGAAAACTCCATGAATATTACTAATAACTAATTCCCAGCTTTACATCCTGGTCAATGTTATTTTGAAATTTTCTACCTATTTACCTTGAACAAATTAATCTAAACTGATAACTAAACAAATCTTAGAACTGATTACATTTTGGAGGTGTTTCTGAATCGTTTGATAACTAAGCAGATAGCTTTGTAGAGTAAAAATAAATATATTAAATTTATTATGCAATAAGGAAGTGTGTATGTAACATGTAGACCTCCATATTTACAATTCCATTTGCAAGTTCAAAGTATGATACATATCCTTCATCTTGGCTAACAGTATCTCTCATTTAGGGCCAGAATAAGCATATCAGTTCAGATATAATTATAGGGACCAGGTTCCATTGCTGTGGTTGATTTTTTAATTTTGAAAATTCTACATGTGGAAAGTAAACAGACTGTCATCACCATTAATAGTTATTTATATCAAATTGTACAATAATGTTAGCTACATAACTGTCACAGACAGCAATGGATGAAAATTTATTGCTGAATGAGGGGCCACTGCTATTCAGATGTATAATCGTGCTGCTTTGATTGTGATTCGCACTGTGATTCCAAGTTCCTTATAATTTTAAAATGGTATACTTCTGTAATGAACTGCAATACAGGAATGAACTGTATCAAACAGGAAGTAAATTTTTTGTTTTTATGGTCATATGAACACAATGAGAACATATCCTGCGATGTAGAACATATCAAAGTATTAATGCAGTTCTGCCATATATTGATGAAAATATCTGCATTAATCTAAGCAGTGGCACCACCAATTTGTTTTTCTAGCTTGTGGATCTCATAGCCTAGTAGCGGCAGATAGTTAAAACATGATAATTATTTATTTACCAAAATTGGGTTCCAAAAATTTTTGTTTTTATTTTCCACTGGCAGATGGGATATCCCACTCAAGATAAGCTTGCTTTGTTAGTCACCATAATCACGGAATTAATATTGTGTAACTTCTGCCTCTGAAGGTACATAAAAGATAATGCCTTGCCATCGCTAGCACAAATTGCAGGAGCCATTGCTTAAGGTTAACATGGGTAAGCTCATCTACCAATGACAGAATAAAAGTATCACTTTGATATAATTATGCCAGCATTGAGTTCATGTGAATGTAAAAGAATTGAGCTTTATGTTAGGTACAGTTCATTCCCGTAAGCATTATTACAGATATGACATAAAACTCTTGAAGTTATGTTTTAATCACCTTGTACTATATGTCTTATACTTTATTTAAATCAAATTGAAGGGTCTCATGAAGTAGGCTTTGCAAATTGCATTATTATACATTAAACCCTACATGCAAAATGTGATCATTCCTGTCTTCATTGTGGATACATTAAATGTATATTTTGTTTTATTTACAAATTTAACTGTTGGAATAAAAAACAATGTGTGCCATAATATGTTCAGTGCATTCGTGTAATATGTATACACTGCCACACTATTTATCATTAAAAGTAAACAATTTTTACAAATTAAAATTGTTTTTATTACCTTAATATTGGGTACGATAGGGAGATATAAATTTGTGATAGTACAAGTATGCAGTTTCAGAACTTCCAAGAAAGAGGTATTAGGCTTTCAGCACACCTTATGAGGTGATATGGGTTTAGCATTCCCTCAATCTTGACTGCTGCCTTCCTTTTTTTTTTTAAGGGAGTACAGCCTGTGGCTTATTTGAATATTATTATTATAAAAACTAATCATTCATTACTAATATGTACTAAACCTAATTATCATAATTATTATTGGAATTTGCATTAATTTTTAAAGTAGGGCACATGCACACAATAGTTCAATGTGTGCTTAAAAGAGACTGTGGTGGCAGCCACTTGAAGTGTTGAAGGCCCGATAAACAAAGACAGAATGAAAGCAACGTTTAATAATGTAAACTCCTGGCGAGCAATGAAATATATATACAATGCATTACTTGTTAAGTATAAAATTCTAAAACATAAAAACCTTTGATGAAATCATGCGTAAGCATAAAGTTGCAGTATAAATTAGTGACAGCCAATCAGAATTTAGCTATCCTAAAATACCATTGGGTGTTAAGATGTGTAGATGGTCTCTTGTGGTTAGAGAATATTCTTGATATGATTTTTGTAAAGTTAGTTGCTTCACGGCACTCAACAAGTAAAAGTTAGGGACAATAATAATAACGATCTAGCTCAGGAGATAATGAATGTGGACAGCTATGATAAGCATAAGAGGGAGGAAATTTGTATTGGGATTCTTGATAAAGTGACAAATTTAGAAGGAAAAATTCTTCATCTCACAAAAAGCAAAGGACATTGACTAAACAACCCAAGAATCTGTGCTGCAGCTGACGCCAACTTAGCAAGTTAATCTGCTTTTCCACTGCTCAGATTTCCAGCATAATTTATTCTCATAATCTACTATATATATACTAGCAGGTCCCCGTGGCTTCGCCCATGATAATTAATTCAAAGATTAAAAATTAAGCACACAGTAATTACAACATTATGTTTATTAACACTTGCATATGAAACATTCATAGACCTAAACTACACTATTAACAGCTAAAAATTGGACTTTGGATTGCATTCCACGATTACAAAGCGCAGATGGGAAATACACCCTCAGAAATCTAAGTTCCCTGACCTAGAAAACCCGTGCATAGTGAGTTCCATCAAAATTGATCAATGTTTGACCATTTAGGTCTAGATGCATTATCCCTCTTCCGTCTATATTCGAAATTTCAGATGTCTGTGTGACATTATAATCAAACGAATCGACCAGGATGAGCTCACAAAATTGAAGAGATCGGTAATTCCATGCGATGTGATGAAAAAATTGCAATGCTTTTATTTCCAAGTTATGCCAAAAGAGGACAAAGCCACCTGCAACTGATTTGACAATTGAAATGTATTACTGAAAACTGGCTAAAAAAATAGCACGTTTCCTACCAGTTTTTCACTCATAACTCACAAACAAAAGCGAAAATTAAAAATACGGATTTAAGGTGTATTTGGTCACCCTTCAGTTCGTCTATGTTTAAATTTTCAGATTTCTGCATGCAGTAGATTTGGCTGGGCATCACGTACAGACAGAAAGACAAACACTTCCTCTTATTATTATAGATATGTTAATATTACCGTATTTCAGAACAGAAAATTTTGTTATCTGAAAGCAATGAATACTAACAACAAATAAAATACAAGTCTAATGTAGCTCACAACATTAATATGGAAAGTACTATTACTTCAGACAAAGCAAATATATATATATATATATACAGTGTGTCCCATGCAAGAGTTGGCCAATGACGCGGGTTCCTGCAGCGCGGCGGGCACAGCTCCAACTCCCGAGCGATCGGGTGAGATATCTATGCTAATGAAGCCGCGATCGGTGTTATGATTCAGGTTCTCACATTTACAGTTGGAATTTCAATGAAAATAACCACGTACCTCATCATAAGAGATGTTGGACATGTCCTCCTCTTGCATCCACACAACATTGGAACCTTTTTAAGAAATTTTCTTTCACGCGCATAAGTTCAGCTTCCGATATAGAATTAATTTCTCTTCTGATATTGTCTTTAAGTTCTTCTAATGTGTGTGGGTTTGATCTAATTTCTGTTCAGTAAGTACGCGCCGCTTGGTCCCTCGTTTACTATCGAGAATCGAACCCGTTTCCCGAAGTTTGCTTACAAGTTTTCGCACGGCTTCTCTGCTTGGAGGACGTACACCTGGGAATTTTGCTAAAAACCGACGTCTTGCGTCCTTGTAAGATGATGTAATAAATCACATATGTTTTTCTTTGTGAGAACCTGAACCATTACACCAACAGCGGGCTTTACCTAGGTATTAGCGTAGATATTTCACCCGTTTCCTTTTTAATGTACGGGAAGTTGACCTATACACTTTATTTTTCAAGTTTCTCCATAAATAATATTCACATACTGTTAGAAGAACTTAAAGACAATATCACATAGACCTATCACAAGAGAAATGAACTCTGTCTCGGAAGCTGAACTTATGCGCGTGAAAGAAAATTTCCTAAATGGTGTCAGTGTTGTGTGGATGCGAGAGGAGAACATTTCCAACATCTCTTGTGATGAGGTACGTGTTTATTTTCATTGTAATTTTAACTGTAAATGTGAGAACCTGAATCAAAACACCGATCGCGGCTTCATTAGCGTAGATATTTCACCCGATCGCTCGGGAGTTGGAGCTGTGCCCGCCGCGCCGCAGGATCCCGCGTCATTGGCCAACTCTTGCGTGGGACACACTGTATATATATGTGTGTGTGTGTGTGTGTGTGTGTGTGTGTGTGTGTGTGTGTGTGTGTCACGTGTCATTACCCAGTAATGAGTTAGCTGTCTCCTGCCACAGTGTCCTGGTATCACATAAATAACTACATATAAAATCACGACTGAAATATCGTTGACTCATGGTCGTTTCATTTAAAACTTATCTTCTTGTCACTGCATTAAATATGTTCCTTGTCCTCTTAGTAAAAAAAAAAAAAAAAAGGTTCTGTTGATAATTGGCTCTTACTGGCTTTTTGTGTTAATATCTGTGAATCAATGAAGCTGAGCCACACACTCAAAGAAATACCTGACTATTTTTATAGAAGTCTAAGGGCCTCTATGACGACCGCCCAATATCATATTTATCTGCCAAATAGAGAACTAATCTGGAAGTTGGCCAAGAATTGCATACTATATATCCTGACAAAATCTGTCTGGAAGGACAACTCCTAGATAAGCTAGCAGGAGGATGGAGTGGCTGATAAACTACCAACGGCCAGTTAGGGAAGCTTGGTGGGAACAAGAAGGCAGCACATCAAAGCCACCCGAGTTTCAGAATTGGTGCTGGAAGATTTAACTTACACACTAATGCTGTTTTAGGCTCACATATAAATAAAATATAATTCTACAAATACAAATTCTAGCTGCTGCACCTAGCGGAGGCCTATTGAACTACAACAAACACACCTCTTCGCTCAACGAGCTAAGGATCATTTTACAAAATGTTACCTTCCAGTTAGCTATCTGGAAGTCACGAATTGGAAGGAATTGTCGGCAAATGGTAATACAGGCCCTAAGTATAGAGGAAAAAATCAATGTAGTAGTTTCTTAATAATTAAAAAAATTGAATGCAATGAAAAGGATATCAGTGTACAAGAATCTTTCACCCATGTATTATATATTAATATCTGTGGTTTATGAGGACATGTATACCTTTCAACAAAAAATAAATAAACAAATAACTCAGCGGGGCTGGATCCCTTGAAGGGACTAGGTCTACCATCCGACAGCTACATCATCTACCATAGGAAGATGGCAGGATTGGGAGTCATGTGGTCCCATGGCTATTAATGAATGGTTTCCATTACTGCAGCTGCTACTTTTTAATCAAGTAGCTCCTTGATTTGAATCACGAGGCTGAGTGCACTCTGTTCCAGACCTCCCTACCTGAGAAAAATCATAGGAGGTATTGGAGATAAAACCTGGCCTTTGGATCCGTAGCCATGATGCTAACTATGAGACCAGACAGGTGGTCAATGGATAGATTAGTGAAGCCTAAATTTGTCCTAACTTCACGGCACAACATCTGATAAGGACATGAAGTTATCTTATTTTATATCCAAATAACTAGTTATGTTATATTCCTGATCAGTTATCGTTCTTAATATTCACCTATAAGCACAGTGGTTTCCTGCTTCATTAGCAGTTAATCGTAACTTAAACTCTTAGTCATAAATTAGGAACCCCTAATTTACTCCATAATCTTGACTTTTCCACTTCCATCAGTGGTGCCAGTTTTGCAGCATGCAAGATATTAATTTTGTTGGTTCGTTTAATCCATTGATCTTGCTCATCGTGGTTTTAAAATCTTATTTCTTTAGCAGTAAGAACAAAACAATTTCAACTGCTTTGTTCTCTCTTTTGCAATTACACCATCCCAGATCATAGTGATATGAAAGTATCTGCAGTAAGGTCTCTCCCATCTGATTCTGCTATCAGACACAATCTCCCCCTGCCCCCCCCCCCAAAAAAAAAAAATTGTACTAGGTGCTGAATAGAGGAGGGAGCATGGTCCTTGCCAGAGTTCTACATATGCTATTGATCCAGAATTGATGTTATTAATTTTTTAGAGTAATATGAAAATATTATGATATAAAACTAATATTCTACACTCTAGTCATGATTCAGTATACTACGATTCATTACTACATTAACTCACAATTTTTACTTATTTACTAAATCAATGACAATAGAAAATCCCTAAGCAAGCTAAAAGAATATCTATTTATGGAACCCGAGGTTCATTGCCGCGCTTACATGAACCTGCCAATCAACCCTATTCTGTGCTAACTCCATCCAACCATCCCTCGTAAATCCTACTTCCCTTAAATCTATTCAATATTCTTTTCTTTCCTCCCACATGCGTGCAACATGTCTAGCCCATTTCATCCATGATTTAATTACCTTTACCATATTTGGTGAAAAGGACAGTTTTTAAACCTTGTCATTATGCAGTTTTCTCTAGTCCTTGTTTTCATCTCTCTTAGATTAGAATATTTTCCTAAGCACCCTGTTTTCGAACACAGATTATGTTCTTCCCAAAGAATAAGGTACCATGTCTCAAATTCATACAATACAACTGGAAGGATAATTGTCTTATAAATTTGTATTTTTAGTTTTGTGGACAGAAGACAAGAAGATAAAAGTTCTGAATTGCATAAAAACAATAATTTTTTATTTCAGTTGACACTTAACTTCTGCCTTAATATTATTCTGTATCTATAATTATTGCTGCCAGATATTTGAATTTCTCTATTTGTTCAAATATTTTACCGGCTATTCTAATAATTTATATTACATTATTTTTATGTTTCATCACCATATACTTAGTTTTTCTGTATTAGTTTCCAATCCAACACTCTTGCAGACTTTCTGCATTTCTCCCAATCGTATAATGCTAAACCTGCATTAATATTTATAACAAACTTCAGCATTCTTTTAAATATGTTCACTATTACGTTCACATTGTAGCTAACCTAATGTGTGTCCCTTCCTTTACTTTGAATTTCCTTGAATTATAAGATTACCTGCTTGATTTTAAGTTTTTATCTCATAGGTGGACAAAATATATGATAACGTCATACATAAATTAATCTTGTGGAAGAGGGAATGTTTGCCCTCTTCATAAATAAATATAAAAATAAATAAATTTAATAAAGACATACTGATTTTCATGCAGATCAAACGAGTGTTAATAGCAATAGCAATGTTAATAGTACACTGACAAGAATGTAATCACGACTGCATGAATGCCCACCTCTGTCTTATCTGTTCATATTGTAAGAACTGCAGAGTTTCAAATCAAGTGTAACGATTTGTTGATCAAACCTTAGATTAATCAATAAAAACCAATAGTATGTAACAAAAAATGAAGCATACTATCACGGAAATTACTATTAGCACTTTGATGAATATTTAACATCCGTTTGAAAAGAATATTTTATTTTATATAAAAATGTATATGAATGCTTGGTATCTTTGGAAGCAAAAATCAATTTCCTGCATATTTCAGCTGGTAAAGTCTCCATATATTTAATAAATTAAACTCCTATAATTACAGGCATGTGTGTTTATATATACATCAATTTAATGTGTTATTTTTGTAAAAACAAAATTAATGAATCAGATATTAATTAAATTTAATATATTCACTACAAATTTTCTATGAGTTAACACAAAGTTAGAGAATTATAATTTACTTACGGTGGAGAAAAATTAGATTCGGTGAAACTTATAACTAAACCATAAAACTTGTGATTAAGAATTTATATTATTACTCAAGAAAAATTTTCGGGCAAATGTAAAAACTTTAGTTTAATTTATTTTCACTCTTAGTTACATTGCTACTGCTATTATGTTATCACATCAGATGTTTTGTTTGTTCTGGAGTAATAACAGAAGTGTTTATATGTCTAAAAAACTTGTGTAAGAAGAATCTGATTACTATTAAACACACAGTTTAACTATTACTGAAATCCTGGTCCTCCAAAGAAAGTAAAGTCTTCAGTATTGGTTTCAATGCAATATTTAAGAAGAAAACTAAGTTACTACAATGATGCTACAGTTTGTTCTTTTTTAAGGCTTCATCTGAGAGACAATTGGGCAAGACATTCTAAACTTACAATTAATGCAGGAAAATCTCAGGCGATCTTAATGGGGCATCGTAATTTGTTGAAAAATGTCAATGAGGAAAATTTGACACCCGTCAAATTAAACGGAAGCATTGTTCCATTTAGTCCGCATGTAAAAAATCTTGGCTTTCATTTTGACAGTAATTTAAATTGGAACATCCATATAAAAGAAATTTGCAAAAAAATATACTCTATATTTCACGCTCTCCAACGATTAAAAAACTTTCTACCTTCTTCTCTAAAGAAAACACTCGTATCAACACTCATAATGCCTCATTTCGATTACTGTGATATTCTACTAAGCGACCTGAGCCTCAAACTAGGACAAAGACTACAACGTGTTCATAATGCTTGCATTCGCTACATTTGTGGTATTCGTAAATCAGATCATATTACGCCAGCATTTGAAACATTGGCATGGTTTCACTTGGACGACAGAAGAAAATTGCACTCTCTCTGCCTCCTATATCGAATTCTTCACACTTCCTGTCCTCACTATCTGTCATCACGCTTTCAAACTCTTTCATCTCATCATAACCTAAACACTCGGTCCAGGCAAGATCATATTCTCGCAATACCTAAATATCATACATCTCTTTACTCATCATCGTTTACTACTTCAGTCATCCGAATGTGGAATTCTTTACCATCTCACATCAAGGACTGCCGGTCACTGTCAACCTTCAGATCACAGTTAATAGCACATATACGTAGTACTTAATAATTTTTTTCATGTCCTATGTTAATTTCAGTTTCTATCACTTAATGCTTTTATATAACTAAATTATATTTGTAACAATTAATTTCTTTTTTTTTATCATTTAATGTATCTTAATTATTCAAGTATATATGTTCTAATTTTTTCTTTGTATTTAATGTTCGTTTCTTGTATTCATGTATATCAGTTCTTTTTAAATTTATTTTTAATCATTATTATTATTATTATTATTATCATTATGTATTTCATGTTTTTGCCCTGGCTGAGTGGTAGAGAAGGCCTTATGGCCTTAACTCCGCCAGGTTAAATAAATAAATAAATAAATAAATAACCAGATCTGCACTATTTCTATTAACAAAATCTATGTCAGAGACAAAGTATAATGAAAGGAAACTAATTTTGCACTCAAACTGTGTTCACATGAAGACATGCGCAGGGAAAAACATAACAGTCACATACCACTTGTAAGAAATATCTGTTATTAAAGTCGTGAAAATTTCCTGTGAAAACATTATCCCAATACCAACACAAAATCGGTTTTGTATGGAAGCATCTGAAGAAAAAAGGATTTGAAAACATGGGAGAAAATGAAGGTCACCTATCCCTAAAGAGTTATCAGGGACCTCGAAATTTACCTATCAGGCCTAATAATGTTGTGAAAGCAAACTTATATATAATTATGATGTGGAATGTGAAAGTGCAAAACTCCTTTTTTACTAAAAAGAAAAGGTTACCTAATACGTAAACAGAAAACCTGATCTTTCCCCTGACAGGGTGCTAATACTACTATATTGGCGGCAACGGTCATAATGAGAGAAACTTCATAGTGTGTTCATTCCAATCTCACTCTGCCGTGTTATGCTTACTGTTTAACTTTAAAAAGTCAGTAAAACGCATATTTATACTGCAGAATTCAGAATTTGAGAGCTAGCAAGTATAAACTAACAATAAAACAGCTCGACCCATCAAGTTCAATGGCCCATGAACATGTTAATAAAATAACCAATCATCTCAAAGTATGCCAACATCACGCCACCATGCCAAATGCTGTCACACTAAACAAAGTCAGAGGTGTGTTCTATATTCATCTCTATCAATACCTAATCAGGTGTTTCCAAAGACAAGTGTTTAAGCTTCACCTCTTTATGTGACACAGGTGAAATACAAAAACAATAGCTCCTGAAGAATAGAAATCCACAGTAACTCCATCCAATGTCATGATTAAAACCAAGCAGCTAGTTTGTTATGCTCCTACATATCCATTCCATACTAGTATTAGGCAATTATCTAACACTGAAGACTATAAAAATACCCTGCTATGGTTGTGCGGAAGGCAAAGAAAGTGTATATAAGTTAGTGAACTTGAATGTAACTGCCTGGGATTCGCAGATGATCTTGCTCTCCTACCTAACAACATCCAGGAAGCCCGACAACAGGTTAAATCATTACAGGAAATAGCACAGAAAATCGACTTCAGAATATACTTTTAGAAGACAGAAATCATATACCGTAGATAGAAAAACAAGAAATCAAAATCGTAGACAAAATTAAATATTCAGGAGTGATCATAACATACAACTACAAAGAGAAACCAACATGGCAGAATAAAATTGACTAGAGCACAACATATCACCAGGAACAGATATAACAAAAAAGTCAATAGCCACAAAATTAAAACACTACAAAACGGTTACACAAGCAGAAATAATATATGCAAGTAAAACCATCTTCAAACCACTAACACTGCAGAAACAGACAAAATACTCAAAATAGAAAGAAGAATAATCAGAACGTGTAAAAACAAAAGATACCAAGAAAACGGAGTTGGAGAATAGTTTCCAACAGAACAGTCTACAGGAAAATGGAGCCATAATGAGCACAATCATGAAACATCTCATTGTATTTTTCAGACACTCAATCAGGACACCAGGAAATAGATTCAGCAGGAGAATAACAGAAAAATTATGGAATAGTAAAAGTGATATATCAGATGTATTACAGAAATCAAGGAAGATATAAGGGAACTACAAAGTACAATAGAAGACTTAAAAACAAAACAGAAAAAATCAAGAGACTTAAAGAAGGGTGATTTCAGACGAAGAAAGAAAATTAAGATCCAAGAGAATGAAGAAATACTGGACTAACCGGAAAATGAAGAATAATTTGCATTAAATTGACAAAAAGCAAACCAATGTAGACCAAAAAATTGTGATAAATAAAAAGGGGATACATATGTCAAATTCTAATTTGAAAAATCCCCTGCACTAGAGCATGTCAGATAAATCCAGCAAGATTTCTCACACATTGGATACACCATCAACTCTTGTGCAATATCGTAGAAGCAAAATTCTAGTAAATTTTATTATTATTCCTAATGCATACACATCTTCGACCATCTAAACGTTTACATCACAATCAGGCCTTCCTAAGATGAAGATATATTTGTAGCTGATCAACAAGTGTGACCAGTTAAAAGGAATAATTTGTATTTGGTTTTATGTGATTAATTTTATTCTGAGTCTTGATTTAAATAATACAAACTCGGACAAAATTTAAGTATATAATTAACTGTCAAATATAGATTTTGAGTAATTTATGGTAATTTATTTTGCAGTAATTCAGTATTATCAAATGTTCAACTTCTTGTAAGAAGTCTTTTTTTGTAAACTACTAACCATATGATAATTATTTCTGCAAATAAATGTTATACTGTAAATCTATTTAACATGAGTTGATCTAGGGAACATAATTTAGGGAACATCTACCTTTATTATGCATTTATTTTCATACTTTTTCTTTGGCAATAAATTAGGAATATATCTCGATTTGCTATGTTGTGTGTCCATATATATTATCCCGTGATGCAAGACATTGTTTATTTATGAAATAAATAGATGGTAAAGTGCAAGAAGGAAGAAAATAAGTACAACAATAGAGATGAAACACCAAGGTATCAACAAGAAAAAAAAAAGTTGAGAAATGAGGCTTAGTGGTTGGGATATTTTATCTCCTCAGAAGATAAAAGTGTTGCAGAAATCTCACAATCAGAGAAGTTTTGTGAACTTCTGTTTTCTCAACGATATGAAACAATTTGTCTTTTTTTAATCAAGAACTGTATTTTGCTGGAAACTAACCAGATGGGCCATGTTTCAAAATGTAGATGCTTGTTGGTTTCAAAATGGACAATCTTATTAGATTTGAGATGATCATTCACAACTTTATGATGAAGATTTCATACCCTGATAAGCCATCGGAAGCCTAATAAATGTATGCCTGAAAAGGCATAAAGGTTTTTTTCTAGAAGTAAATTGAGTAAATCCTCTGTTTATATCTTAAACAAGATAAATTATTTTCATAACAGAACAGATGTTAAGATAATCAATTTTTCACGTATCATCTAAAAGTTAAGTCAGAAACTATAAGTACTTGTCTGAATAATAAAGAGAGAAAAAACTATGAATTTATATAATATGAAACATGGTACGAACATTTCAATTTAAGGACAATTAACATGAATTAATTATTTTTAAACTCATCAGCTAGCTTACTGCAATACAGTTTGTAGATTTAAATGAATCTTATTTTTATAAATAATTATGAGTATATATATTGGTTCTTATATGATAGAAAATAACCAGTTCTTTTCAATGGTAACACACAACTTTCTCACTAATTCTTAAATGAATGAAAAATGTTGGAATACAGATTTCTAGATGAATCATTTCATTAATATCTCTGTTATGATACTTTGCTAAAAAAAATTTCCCCAAAAATTTCAAAACTAAGAGTTAACAGAAAAATATGAAATCTTTAAAAATATTTTTCCATATATTTACAAACATATAAAACACATTTTTAACATTATTGTGTATTGCTGGAGGTTTTGTACAATAATTTTTAAGTAATGTTTATAAATAATAATTAAGTAATATAATTCTATTAAATGTAGTTGTAACTGCTTAGTTGTTAGGACAGCCATCTATTGAATTCGATCAAACCACATTGAAATATTAAAAATTTTCATTATTAAATTTATGAACATTCATTCCTTTCCAGATATTATGAAGTTCAGTGTCTTCACTTAACTTCAGAAGTCATATATTTTAAGTTATGTTAATGTTGCTTAGAGTATACCATAAACTCCAAGGATAATAATGTTATTCTTTTGTATATTTAAAAGGCTGAAATGGCATTGCGGTCTGAAGGATTTGTGGACATAGACATTCACACCCTGGAGTCTGTCCTAGCTCGAGAAACACTCAACTGTAAGGAGATGCATTTATTTGAAGCTGCGTTGAACTGGGCAGCTGCTGAATGTGGAAGGCGTGAGATAGATGCTACTCCACAGAACAAACGCATTGTGCTTGGCAGTGCACTGTATCTAGTACGCATTCCCACTATGAGTTTGGAGGAGTTTGCCAATGGAGCTGCACAACTGGGGATCCTAACTCCGCAAGAAACTATTGACATATTCCTTCACTTCACAGCACACAATAAGCCCCAACTCAACTACCCCATCAAGTCACGAGCAGGTCTTAAGCCTCAGGTAAGTGCCAAAGCTATGATTTTACACCAAAACTGCATAATATAGGTCACCTTGTTTGTTTAAGATCTTTCAGATATACGAGCAGTCTGTAACTACTGATATACATATTATTTTTTTATGTCGTCTCTTCCCTTTATGCTTTTAAAGAAATTAAAGTTAACTTTGTACTATGTCTTACAACCAGTGTCATTTAAAATTATTTAACACATTATATTTATATCAAAGCTATGAATTTCTATTGAATGATAATTACCGTTGTGAATGATGAAAAATTGTAAATGTAAAAATACAAAAAGAGGTTAAAAAGTATGATTTTTGTATTATTTCAGGTTTGCCATCGTTTCCAGTCATGTGCTTATCGAAGTAATCAGTGGCGTTATCGAGGACGCTGTGATAGCATTCAATTCAGCGTGGATAAGCGAATTTTTGTAGTGGGATTTGGATTGTATGGGTCATCTGGAGGTGCTGCAGATTACAATGTGAAGATAGAACTAAAACGTCTTGGCCGAATTATGGCAGAAAACAATACGAAGTTCTTTTCAGATGGCTCAAGCAATACCTTCCATGTGTATTTTGAGCATCCTATTCAGATAGAACCAGAGTCTTTCTATACTGCATCTGCAATTCTAGATGGCAGTGAACTCAGCTATTTTGGTCAAGAAGGAATGAGCGAAGTGACTGTTGGATGTGTAACTTTCCAGTTCCAGTGTTCTTCTGAAAGTACAAATGGGACAGGAGTCCAGGGTGGACAGATTCCTGAATTGATATTCTATGGCCCTTCTCTTGCTCCAGACGAACATTAACATAAGCAAAAAAAGCCAGAATCCTCAAAAAAAAAAAAAAATGAATGAGTAGTTTGTTTCTCAAAGTATATAGGTCTGTTCCTTCCCAATTTCTCAAGAATTGCAACCATAATATGGAATAATATAACATTGGTTACAGATACTCTTTTGACATTCCATCAATTAGATGTCATATTCTGAGAATTATTAGCTTATAACTAGTTCATCCATGATTTAGGATCTCAGTTTTAAGCCTATTATTTTTAAGGTACAATTATCCTTATTTTTAGAATCAAAATGAAAATAGATTGCTGTAATGCCACAAGAGGGAAGAAGCTGCATTTTTGCAGTGAACCTTCATGTTATGTTGCATTTTCACTAGCATTCAAAGGATTGTTGTGAAATAATATTCTACAGACTGGATTATGAATCATCAATTAAAACACAATTTGTAAGTATGGAATGATTTTGTTAACCCTATGAATTATTTCATTTGAGTATCTAGCAGCTTGTAGCAGATCCAATAAAGCAGTTTTATTTTTTATGGAAAGTAATAATGGCAAGTTGGAAGTATATCTATAAACATTTATAGTTTTCTGCATTCCTTATTTTTTGTAAATGTAATTCTTTGTAAAAGTAAACCAGAAAAATGCATCTATTAATAAAATTGTAATTTTTTCCTCTGCAGTATGTGCCATATATACAGCACTAGACATATTGAAGCGAAAGGATATTAGCAACATTGATAATTGATAATACCTGTATTGGAATCACTTCACAGTAGAAGTAAATTTAGGTTTTGAAGATTTTAATCTTACATATAGAAGAGAAATGCTATTTCAATTTTAAATCATAATATTAAACTTTTGTAGGCTATACATAAGTAATTTCACCTTATAAAAGTTCCCCTTTACAGACTCACTGAACTGTGCAATTGTTAAGCCAAAAGGAAAAACAGCACTGGAATAGTTTGGAAATCCAATAACCCTAGTCTGGGCCTTGTGGGAAAGCACAAACTAAAGCCAATTATTAGGAGACTGATTTTTGAAAAGACTTGCATTAAACAGATGTTTCTGATAGGAGCACTACCAAATCCAAATGGTACCGTGTCATGTACATAAGTGCACAATGTTAACTCGTGAGATCTATTCATTGTATAATACCCATCCACATCACAAGAATTATCTTCAGCATCTACCATCCAATGTTATATTGCGAATTAAGCAATGCTCATATTGTACCATATGTAGGACTATCAAGTACTTTTAACACTTCTCTATATTCAGGAGTATTTAGTACTTGATATTGTAAATTATGTCAGATTTATTTTAAATAATTCTAATACTAGGCATGTGTGCTAATTGGAGACTTAAGCATATGGATATATTTGCAGCTGATATGCTGTACAAAAAGTGAGGAGATTTTGAATGTTGCTTTCGTTGTATTTTGCATGAGACTGTTACAAGACTCTCCTGGAGTCACATAACAAATTCTAAGCAAAATATGACAAAAAATAACTGCAGGAAATTCAAAATAATTTACTTATTGTATGGTATATCCCCTGTGGATATATCCATATTCAGCTCACAAAGCATTAAGAACATGATATTAGTATTTTGCTATAAACATGATACTTGAGATTTACTTTGCCAGGCTACAGAATATAGTTACTCATGACAGACATGAACAACTACTTCACTTCTTACCTATGATGAAACTGACATTTTCTGTTGTGACTGGAGAAATCCTCCCCCCCCCCCACCCTAAAATAAAGATACTACATAGTGAGTGCTTAGTGCTCATTTCAACTGCAGTATCATTTATCCATTTAATATTGCTTTCAATCCTGTATAGTTATTGTACATTTTCTGTAGACTTTTCTTCTATTTGTCATTTTGTTTCTAAGTCTTGCTAATGATGGTTACTATTTTTTTCATGTAAAGTTTCTTAAGAATTGTCTGTTTAAATAATACTTCTGCAACATAAAGGAATGTTCAGAGAGAGACACCAATTTGAAACTGACTTGTGATATAGCAATTGTTGTTATCTTAACTTTTGATAGGATATTCATTGCAAAAATATGTTAAATGATCAGGGTAAAAAGTCCCCCCCCCCCCCCCTTCACAGAAAACTTCATGATCTTTACAGATATTTCAAGTGCATGTATTTATTATAAGTTGTATAGTTATGTAGTACCATCTGTTCAGATATAATGTTGTATGTATGAAGATGGAGACAAATAATAAAATATGATCTCCCCCTATATTCCTTGAATATTTTATATATTACTCTTGTGGTTACACCATGTACATAACATAACTAGAGACTGGATGTTAGGCGAATATTACGTTTAAAATTACTTAATATAAATTCACTTATTAGTTTCAGAGTTATATACAGCGAAGGTAATTTTAACCCATTTATGTGGATGAAATGGAGTGGATATGCTGCACGCATGGGGTAGGAAGAACATATCTAAAAAATATTGGCTGGGAGACCCAAAGAGAAAAGACCACTTGAAAGATCTAGACCTAGGTGGGAGACAATATTAGAATAGATATGAAAGAAGCATGATTGTAAGGGATGACTGGAGTTAGCACAGAATAGGGTTGAATGGTCATGTAAGTGTGGCAATGAACCTCCAGGTTCCATGAAATAGATATTTCTTTAGCTTGCTTAGGAACTATTGCCATTAAGTGAGTAAGTACGGTTCTAATAATTTGTAGCAAGTTGTTTGATGTGCAGTAAAACCCTCCTCAGTACACACTGTGTCCGTTGTAGATCTTTATGGTTATGTTGAAAGAGCAGAGATTAAATTAAGAAATAACAACCTGTCTAGGGCCCCATTTTCAAGTTTTCTTTTAGTGCCTATTTGCCTATTTCGAACGTCTTACAATGTTAGTACCTAAGGTCTGGTCTCTAAAGTACTATCCGTTCAGATAATATACCGTTGTATGTATAAAGATGGAGGCTAAATAAAGTATACTGAGCTCCCTTCAGTCCTTGCCTACTTCATATTACCCATTTGGTTACAGCATGTAACATATGTACCTTGCCAGGTATGACTCTGATTAGTTTCTTTCCTGCTTCTGTAGGAATGGTAAGTCTCTACCATTGCAAAGTCTTTCACCCATAGTAGTAGTGGTAGTAATAAAAGTCAATAAAGAATGGAATTTAAAGACAGGACAAGTTTCTGTGTGCCAAATTGGTTTGTAATTACATTATTTTTCTATAGCTCCACGCAACAAAAAAAATAAATGTTCTCGAATGATGAGTTTAGCTTTAGTACACCCTATTTACTAGAATACCTGATGTACTTTTTTTAATATTTTCAAAAAGTGAAGTGCATGGCTTATTCGAACGGTTTCCAGTAGAAGGAACAAGTGGAGTAGATTTTTCTTCTTAATAAAAGGACATGTAGAAAACATAGAATACTGTTAAAACATAGCAAAATTAGTCCTTAATATATAATTTATTGTAAAGTGAAATAACTGTATAAAGGCAATTAATAAAAGCCATGCGATTAAGTCCTGGCTTTTATTAAAGACGCCAGGATAAAAGAAATAAAGGACGACTATTATATCATTGTAACTAAAGAGACAAATTTAAAACTTTTCTAATCCCCAAAGTTTGGTGATGACTCACTTTTATTGTGTCCATGGAAGTATAAAAGTATTCTTATCATTTGACTAATTTTACCATTTTATGTTGTTAATTTTTGTTGCTCAGACAATTCAGAAACAGGATTCACACCCCTGTGAAATTTTCCCAAACTACTATCACATCATTCTGTAACTAAAGACAAAATTGCAATTTTTTTTTTTTTAATTCCCGAGATTTAGTAATGACTCACACTCGTCATGTCCATGGAGAGGTGGGTGATGCTTACATAGCAACAAAAGTATTCTCATTATTTGTCTAACCTTTATGACAATCTGCTGTTAATTTTTGTTGTTCTGATTCAGAAATAGGATTCAAGGTTTTTGTTTCAGTGGATGAGATGGAAATGCCTATTTATAACAACTTTTGAAATTTTTTTTTATCAAAATGTCCACCTCTATTCCATGTATCAACAATGGGTGGTAATTTGAGTGGATCTGCATTATCTGTCAAGAAGTTTTATTTTTCTAAGTAAATAGTGCATTGATAGAATTCACTACCTCTCCATTCCATACAAACAATGAGGCTATATCTGAGCAAAGAATGCACAGAAGAAAAGTTTATATGTCTTGAGACATTAGCAGAAGATAATTAGCACTTTCAAGGCATAAAGCCTAAGTTGCAGTTACACCCCCTTCATTTAAAAAAAACCATAAACCACCATCCTACAGTACAGGACAATGAAAAAAAAAAACTCCCAAGTGGGAAGGGAAATCTCTCATGGCTACCACTCTGAATCATTTGTCATCCATAAACACTACTATTGCCTGCCTTTTTAATTTTAGTCCACAATAACATTTTTATGCATAACTGAAAAAATTAGAATTCGTTTATAAGGTCCTCGATTAGATCAATACTAGTGTTTGTGCTTCTGGTGTGTGTCAGATTTAATCCTGGTGAGGACCTCTAAATTTCAAAGAGCACTCACGGTGGGATTAGTTGTTTGCAGCTTATGGACGAAAGTACCTCGTGGTTTGTGACCCAGAGTGGTTCGTGGCTCCTATTTCAAAAACACACTTAAAATTTAGCTCAATGCTAGCGTATTATGCAAAAATGCTCCCTGCTTTAAATCCCATGAAATCATAGCAGATCTAGTGGTTTGAGACTGGTGTCCAAAGTGGTTTGTGGCTCCCAATGTTTCAAAAAGGACCAATGCTAATGTCTGGGAATCACAGTAGTAGGATTCCCGAGCCTGGCAATGCTGACCGGAGTTTCCATTGTTTCCTCAGTTTCTTTCAGGTAAATGGCAGGATTGTACCTCTAATTAACGCCATGACTGTCAGTTTAATTTCCATATCTCCCCCCTCCACTATTTGTGCCTATGTTGTCCCAGAGGCAGCCCCTGCACAAAACCTAATTCCTCATCAGGGAAGCATTTCATTAGCTAGCCTTACATACAAGCACACTCCTGGGAGCATATCAGTTATATCGGGGGAAAGAGCATGCAGGAAATTGCGCACGGTGAAAAAATACAGCCTAAAATGCATGCACTTTCTTTCTCGCACGATAGAGTGTCAACAAAAGAGTACGCATGAAAGATTGTGCATGTAATTGCCAAACACGCACGAATTCCCTCAGAAGAATGGTGCATTGCAGGTACGCCAGCTAAGAGCAAGGGGTCTTATTTACAGTTCAGTACAAAGGAGTTGATGTGCTCTTGAAAAGTTTTTTTTGTCTGTCTTCTGCCTTTACACACACACACGCTTCCAAACGAAATAGTGCAGCATTTCTCAAATGATCCACCACACTCTTTCTTTTGTTTGCCTATTGCCTTTATATTCACACATTTTTACAGGGATTTGAGTGAGCACCTGCCTAATCCCTAGCGGAAGAGCTTGTGTGTAACTGTAGCTATTGTGTCTTGTTTAAATATATGTGATTCAGAGTGCTCCCTTCCTCTGTGTGTAAGCCCTCTATATAGAAAGGTAGAACCAATAATGGAGGGAAAAAGAGCTCAGTAATAGCATCTTTCTAATAGGACCATTTTTAACATGTACATCTGCACAAACAATGCCAAAACTGTTTTATGGTACAATTATTGCATCCTCCTGAAAACCGGTCAGTGATTTTATATACGATATGGGTAAGAGGTCTTGGCTAACGATCCTACCTTATCACATTTGATACATATGCTTAAGTTGGATGTAACACAGAAATTCAAAAATTTGTACTCACCCATTGATGGAATGTTGATGCAGAGAGCCTGGGATAACCTGAGGTATGTGCGGCCAAGTTCATATACACAGATCTGGAGGACATCACTGAAGTCTATTAACATATCTGTTTATTCATTAAGGATAACACTTCTAGATACCATGTTTTATCGGAGTGGTTTTACACACTAGAGGATTCAAAAGCAGCAGAATAATCTTAGCTGGTACAACAATTATTATGTTTTTATTGCTTAGTATTTGGGAATGAAATCATTAGTCTTTATTCAATTGAAAATAATGTAGGGCCCTCCCTATCCTTTCCACTATACATGACGGAAAATTGCTTAAATAATTATGAGGGAGACTTAGGGGAACAGTGGATTAGTGTGATTAAGAACTTAAATAAGACATATGAGGTTCCAAGATTTCCCTGTCCAAGAGTAATTTATGATAGTAATTTTGATATCCCAAGTGAATGGATTAATGAGCATTACAGGGATAACATGTTCAGAAAGCAGGAGGCAGAAAACTGTGAAGGCAGCAACGATCAACATCAACAACAGCATGGGAATGACCATGCGACATAGAAATGACGGGATGTTTATGATTTATGCAGTCAGTGCACTTGAGAAAAGACTGGGGGGCAAGCCGAAACATAGTGTTTGGTTTTACAACTTATTGTTTTATCCGCTATATCTGTCACCCTCTGGATACTGGAATGTCCTTTCTCTAATTTTTTGCCTCTATGCCTCTGTCAACCTGCAATTGTTGTGGGGAGGAAAAAATATATAAATCTACCAAATGCCGGCACAATGTTGAAAACTTAAAAGACGGAGTCACATTGCCTTATGACTGACGTTCATTCACACCAGGTTTACTTTAAAGTGTAATTGAAACCACCAGGACCGTAGCAAGGTCCTTCTGCGCCCTTGGCGAGTTTGACAAATCTGCGCCTCCAATACTGGGGGGTCTGAACAATTTTTTTAATTTCTGTAAAACTGTTTATTATTTTTATATAAAAACACTGCTATTATCAAAGAAAACCTAAATTTGAAAATGAACTAAGTGTTGTACTTTCAAGGTACTAAAATCTTATTTTCAGACGATTAAACTACTTAAAAAATAATTAAATCATAAAATCTAGTATCAAAAGTAAATTACATAATAGGCCTGAGGCCTACTAAAATGTTTAATACATTAATATAGGTAAAAGTATTTTTTTCGGATAGAAACTTTTTAAAACAGCTTCTGCAACATGCAATGAGAAAATGAAAAATGCCTAGTATTTTTATTAACAGTTAAATCGATCTGTGGGCCCGGGTTCGGATTTTTCTGAGGGAGGGAGGTCTGGAACGGATACGCTATACTACAGAAAGTTCACGTGCAGTAATTTTTAATAACCTGAAAGATTTCTTCTATTAACATGGAATTTTTATTGCTTGATAAATTGCACCAGTCTAAAAAAGGCGGGATTTTTCATGGTTAATATTGCGCCCTCTTTGTACCTGCGCCCTTGGCGGGGGCCCATCTCGCCACCGCCTAGCTACGGCCCTGGAAACCACCCAAGATGTATTCCTTAAAGCTTTGCACATAAAATGCAGGGACAAGCTCCCTTGGGCATTTACCCAGTCTTCCCATTGGTAAACTCCTGGGCAACAAATTCCCTCGATTGGCGTTTTACATTTACGTTTTGAAACCACAAGTGCCATTGTAAATAGGATACAGCACACAGCACTTCACTTGCACAGAATGAAGTTTTAAAGTAAACTGAGCATGCCGATGTTCTTGGCTTAGGACTGACCAGATAGTGAGACATTTCTCTGAACAAGGGAAGAACTAGAGAAAAATTTGCCCCCACCCTAATAAAATTCCTGGCAACATCTCTGTAAAGAATTTTAATTAGCCATTCTGAAGGACTGTTTACTGGTACCACCAAAGATTGTAGAAATCAGGATGAAATGCATTTGCTATATGTGTTTTTAAAATTAAACATATGTTTTAAGCTTTATGTCAAATGCAATTTTAAACTTTTTCAAAGTTAACATCTCCAGATGTTTTTCAATAATAAAAAGGGCCGATCTGTCCAACTTAAGAGTTTTCAAGTCTTGGTCTTTATTAAGAAGAGAAATGCTAAGTTATGAAATTGGAAGTACGGTATAAGAAATTTGCAAAGAAATACACTTTTTCTGAATATACTAAAAGTTCATGCAAATGAACATCTGCCTTATTAGCAAATGTCAATTATGAACAGATAACAAAGTAATTTGTTAAAAAGGTAGAACATATTAAATTGTCTGTCTGTACAAGATATTGTGGCAGTTTTGCTTCAACTGTCACTTAAGTTTTTCATTCTAACTCATATCAACCAAGATATGACTTCAACTCCTGAGCATACAAAAGGTTTTTGTATAATACTTATTTTTCTAAAGGACCAAGGAAAATGTTATGAAGAATTGTGGTATCTAATATTTTCAAAGAAAGGATACGTGGAGTTCCTTCTGTTCGGCAAGTCATGTACACACAAGCAGCAACCACATGAGTATTTTTTCTGCCTCTTGTCAACTGACGTTGAAGAGCCATTTTATAGAAATTGAATGCTGTTTCAATGCAGTGCTGGTTTAACCTATAAGAAAGAAAAGCAATTTAAATTAAAATTATCAAATCACAAAGCACTTTCAAAAATTGGCACTTACAATTGAGTACCTGGGTGCAAGATTAGCATTAGCTGCCTAAAGCTGTTATTGCATAAATGTGTGCAGTGTACTCTTCAAACCTTCGACAATCGGTTCTATAAAAATTAATTCTGTATCTTATCTGTAGATGGTAGGAGATCCTTTTAAAAAAATATTGTGCGCACACACCAGTCTGTAACTATGAGAATAGAAGCGGTACGAAGTCACATGCCATAAGAAGCCACATTGTTTGAGCAAAGTGGAAAACACCGATGAGCATATGTGCATGTGTGAACAATGCTGTTATAAATGAAATTCAAACAATGACTCAGAATCTGAGGCCTATATATGTAAAAATTTTACAATAAAGGCTGGACTTCTACGCCCTCTTTGCAATAACAGCATTGACTATATTTTTTCGTCTATATTTGTTGTTTGATCATTAAATTTGACACGATGTTGGTTTACAGTAATAAACATATGTACTTTCTAGTTAAATACATTTTAGGTCTTTCCGTTTGTACTTGTAGGATTTCTACATTTCCAAAACTTGGTGTGCTTTTTTCTCAACATTGCATTTTACCACTATGCTCTTGTTGCATCCAGGTACTCAATAACATGATTGATAAAAGCCACATGATGATGTGAGGCAAATAGCTGTAACAATTTTCTGCCTACATATCACCACATGATCAGCTAAAGATATACTAATTTTGGTTGTTAGGGTTATTTGACGAGGGGGGAGTATCTCTACTTAGGCCTGTGACCATCACTGATGTGCCTGCATTTTGCATTGCAAGAGTTCTATTACATGCCTGTAAATATAAAGACATGGGACTATCACATTAATTCCATCAAAGAACAAATAATACAGTATATCATAACAGGCAAGAACAAGACAACAAGATAACTTCTAAATAAATATGAAACCAGTGGTACATACTCCGACAAGATCAAACCTTCCACGAAGAATAGCAGTAGCACTTCTAAGATTGGAAATAGGCCATGACTGTTTAGAGAACACCTTCAAAGAATGGAATTTGTCCACTTGCTACACTGCAGACAACTAGACCCAGAGAAAAAAGGCCAGAGAGATTTTGCGGGACTCTATTGGGAAGCACGGAGACTGATGATGTGAAACCATGTTCCAGCCATTTGAAAACAACAACATATTACAATTATACAGTGTGCAATTTGTGAAATTACCAGAGGGTGGATGCCTAATAGGTTCCTACCAAAATTAAAATTTTAAACAATTATATACATCATGCAATGGTTCAAGGCAGTGAGAGGGAAATCCTCCCATCCCCCTATAAATCGCACAATGGTTTACACGGTGCATTCAAATTGACCTGAGTAAGCTGATTGTATTCACGTAAATGAAGATGCAGTAAAATTTGAATTCAATTCAATGTTAAGGTCAATACAGCATAAAGCGCGATTGAATTATAGTTTATATTTCCCTAACTGAAATTATGTAGCCTACTCCTGTATATTCAGTCATCAATTCACAAAATAAGTCTTAACGGCTCGAGCTTCTATTCTACTTCATCATTCCCCAGCTTCTGTTTCTCTACAGCCCATGTAAAACATTACATATTAATTGGTTAACCAACATGAAAATCTTCTGATAATTCAGATCGCTTTTAATAAAACATGGATATTTACATATACAGTGAGTCCCACGCAAGAGTTGGCCAATGATGCGGGTTTCTGTTTCGCGGTGGGCACAGTTCCAACTCCCAAGCGAACGGGTGAAATATCCATGCTAATAAAGCCGCAATCGGTGTAATGATTAAACAGGGTTGATAAAAAACATGTTTTTTCTAAAAAGAACAAAAAAAAAGTTTTTTTTGTTTAAAACATGTTTTTTTTGTTTAAAACGTTTTATATGTGAACAATAATGTTGGTTGTTTTAAACGTGTTTTTTAAACGTTTTTTTTGTTTAAAACATGTTTTTTTTGTTTAAAACGTTTTATATGTGAACAACAATGTTGGTTGTTTTTAACGTTTTTTATGTTTACAACAATGTTGTTTGTTTAAAAAAAGTTTAAATTGTTAATTTTGTTTAAATCAACCAATTTAATGTATAGGGCCTATTATATAATATATATACACACAGTTGAAATGTTTAAAACATTTTAAACAATTTGTTTTAAACATTTTTAGCATATGTTTATAACACTTATTAATTGGGTGTTAAATTTAATTATGCAGACAATTTACATTTTGTCAATCCAATGACACCCTGTGCTAAGATGTTCAAGATTTACGAGTCGTAGACTTAATAGTATTTGAAAATACATTTTGTGCCAGTATTATTTGTTTATGATTTAATAGTTCATTATTAATAAAAAATAATACAAACTACTGTTTAATTACTGCCTTTACTGCTCAACTGATGATTGACTTTCACCATGTTTTACGTGGTCTTAGCCGCCTTGCATTATCGAACTTACAAGGGATATCCTACTACAGTGTTGCCAAATTGACACACTCAATATTTAATATTAATAATCTCTTTCTTTAAAAAGGAAGACCACAAAATAGATGGTAGGATGCAGTCAGAAAAAATTCAAATCAATTACTCGAAATCAGAAACTGGAAGCTGGCGGCAGAGGATAGAGAAGTCTGGAGGAAAAGGATACAAAAGACATCACCTCACATGATTTTCTGGTATTCTGGCCCTAGTTTTTTTTGTTGTTTTCTGTTTACAACACTAACAGGGTGTCACTGACTTGACAAAATGTAAATTGTCTTCATAATTAAATATAACACACAATTAAAAAATTATTTAAACACATGCTAAAAAAAACATGTTTAAAACAGATTGTTTAAAACGTTTTAAACAAACTTAAAAAAAACACAAGCCCTTGTTTTTAACATGTTTTAAACACTTGTTTTAAACGTTTTGTTTTAAACATTCCAACCCTGTGATTAAAGTTCTCACATTTACAGTTGGAATTACGAGGGTTATCCAGAAAGTAAGGAACGTTTCCACCTGATGCCGCCAGGCGCGCGCCATTAGCGTATACAATGGTGTGCTCGTACTCGGCACCTCAGTCAGCGTCCAGCTGTGCCAACGGGAACATCTCTGTGCTGCCCCTTTTTTTATTATTCTAATTTTAAATGTGTGCTGCAATCCAAAATCCCGCCAGTTGTGAGGTGCGGTATGCGATTCGTTTTTTGTTGGCAAAAAACTTAAAACCAATAGAAATTCATCGGGAACTGTGTGAAGTGTACAGGAAAAATGTAATGAGTGTGTCAGGAAGTGGTGTATTCAGTTTAAAAATGGGCGAACAAACGTTCATGATGAAGAGAAGAGTGAACGTCCGAGCATTGTGACTGACGATCTGGTCGCCCAAGTTGACGAAAAGATTCGTGAAAACCGCCGTTTCACAATAACTGAGCTTTCTCTGTGTTTCCCACAAGTTTCACGGACTTTATTTTTTGAAATTGTTTCACAGAAGCTT
Source organism: Ectobius pallidus (assembly GCA_964059195.1). Classification (NCBI taxonomy): domain Eukaryota; kingdom Metazoa; phylum Arthropoda; class Insecta; order Blattodea; family Ectobiidae; genus Ectobius; species Ectobius pallidus. The sequence continues at coordinate 63,069,712 of CAXKWD010000003.1, read as the reverse complement.
CACGACGATGAGGTGCTCCAGGTACGCGTCACTGAGTGGCTGAGATCACAGGCGGCAGAATTCTATGACACAAGAATTTCAAAGCTTGTCCACCGCTTGATAAGTGCCTGAATTTGTATGGTGATTATGTTGAAAAGTAGTATTTTAGTCCCTCTTTCACATGTATATAATAAAATGTTTTTCTTGTACTTGGTTTTTTTTTAAATTCCAAAACGTTCCTTACTTTCTGGATAACCCTCGTACAATGAAAATAACCAGGTACCTCATCACAGAGATGTTGCAAATGTTCTCCTCTTGCATCCACACAATACTGGCACCATTTTAGGAAATTTTCTTTCATGTGCATAAGTTCAGCTTCCGAAACAGAGTTAATTTATCTTGTGATATTGTCTTTAAGTCCTTCTAAGTTCAGTATGTGAATATTAGTTATGGGAAAACTTAAAAAATAAAGTGTTTAGGTCAGTTTCCCATACATTAAAAGAACTTAAAGATAATATCACAAGAGAAATTAACTCTGTCTCGGAAGCTGAACTTATGCGTGGGTCATTCCATGTCATTTCAACGAGGTCATGACACCCTCCGTCTCAAATGTTGATGAAACTTGGTGTACACCCTTTCCTTATTATTGGAACAAACCACCCAAAATATTTTTCCTCTATCTCAAATGGTTTCAATTTTATAGCACTTTGAATTTTCATGAAATCTGCATTGTCTGTCTTGTTTGAGACTCTTGGCACAAGATACCCTTGTGTACATTTATTTTTTTATCTCCATAACCAATGATCACATCTCTTTGAAATTTTACTCAGAGATCAATAAAATGATGAGATTTTCAGAAAAAAATACATCAATACTCAGAAGTGTGTATAAATGCCTACAAAAATGTTTAAACACACTTGCAACTAGTTTTTTGGTCGAAAAACTATATTTAGAAAACTTTAATTTTCGGCATGTGGGCATGATTGAACCAAAAGTTTTTTATGTTGAAAATTATTACAAAGACATGCTCTTTCTTGTCAAAAAATAAAATTTATGGGTTTTTTATTCCTTGTAATGAAAATTTTACGTTTTTTGTAAATTTTGGGAAAAATGGCTATCCAACTTTCCTACAATCCATAGCTGTAATAAAAAAATTAAGTAAACAAAGTTGTTAATCTTAAAAGAAACCTAATATTGGTTATTATAGGCACTGAAGTAAAAAAAATTATCATAACAGACTAAACTATTACCATAATTACAAGTCTAATAGTCCTCGGTTTCTTCACTGTTGCCTCAGTATCACCTCTGTATGTTATCCATTCTTTCTTGCATCAATTCCATACACTCATTGGTGAAGAGATATCTTCTGTCAGTTGTTGTCTGTGGGGGTTGTACAACACCAAGAATATGAGGAAATGGTATTGCTCAAGAATCGTCACGGCTAGGCCAGCTGAAAGAAGGTGAAGGTCCATTTGGGTGAAGAAATTTTACAAAAGCATCTCCTTCATCTTGATTAATCTCTGATATCATTCCCAAGTACCACAAATGATCATACTTGCAAGCGACAAAACAACCAGGATACAGATAATCAGCGTTCACAGGAAATTTGAGGAGGCTCCGCATGTTGAAAGAGAGGGAGGGTTCTTTATCAGAGCTCATTCTTCTTGCTTCAATTGTGCCTAAAGAACCGAGTGGTTTAAAGTTGTGGAAACTGCGAGTTCCAGGGAGTGTATGCACATCTTTGAAACGAATTTCAAGGGAGGAGCGGGATATGTCTACGTCTTCTCTTGCGTATAATGGAATTTAACCTTTTCAATTTTTGTATCACAAATTCAAAAAAATGTTTTAGGAGTAGTAATTTGCTTGTCAAGGGGTCTCTGAAGACTCTCTTTTCTAGCTAGACGCCTAGTAGTTCCACCAATACCGTCACATTCTGACTTGCCATGACTAGTGGCAAAGAAAGACCACTGTGCGTTCATTTGGAAATCCTCCTGATGATAACAGAGATTTAGGAAGTTTAACTTATTTTTGTACTGTCCTGCACAGCCATCACTAAAGTAGTGTACCTGTTGGATGTGAGGAAATGTACTTTTATATACTTCAAAACTATTTCTTGAGTTTTGTACACCATATTCACATCATGCTTTAAATCATCGGAAACAATACAATGGGACGAGATCATCTTCTATCTGTCAGGACTTTTATAATGCACTACCACAGGGTGCAAAGTACAAGAATCAGAAGTCCAGTGGTACCCTTGTACCTCATCTTGGATGACGAATGAAAAGTTTTTGCTGAAATCTAGTAGAATAATACAGAAGTGTTACAGATTATTCTGTGTTGAATGGAAGGATTTCTTTTAAATTTTTAAGGAAGGAAGACTGTGACTTTGCTATAAAAGAATGAGAAATCAAGCATTGTATTTTGTCTGTTAGATCATTAATGAACTCATCTAGTGTTGAAATGGTTTTGATCAATTGAGTTCGATCTGTGGAAATCCATTGTGAAAATTCAATAAGATCATTTCTGTCAAAATCTTCAAATTGAGATTCCAAGTGCCTGACAAGATTATTCTTTGCAGGACATTTATTACAGTGTCTGAGCATGCATTCCCTCTTTGGATCCTCACAGAGTAGAAGTTTCATTATGTCCGTATACGTACCTTCTATTCGTGCTGCATGCAGAAGTAAAATGGCATTCTGATGAATGGTACACACACATACACTGTGTGTTCCACTAGAACCTGGCCTCAAATCACAAAACTTGGAGAAACCTACTTTAACGCTGGGATATTCCTTCTTGAAGCCTGCATACAGTTCTTGGAGGTTGCCCAATATTAGCCGCTTCCAATGATACTCTTTTCCAATGCTTATCACATCTTTCATTCCCGGCATTATTCTAGACTGCTCGTCACTGTGATAAAAGTCTAGAACCTCCTTGATAATTTCAAATGGAAGCTTCTTTCCACCTCTAGGATCAGGTTCAGCTAAAATTCCCCTTTCTTTAAAAAGCTTCTTTGCTTGACGCACTGAATAATTAGATACACAAAATGTTTCTTGAATTTTTCCTTGTGGCCATGAAAGGGAAACAGGAATGGTTAGCATCTGGATTTGCTTCTTCCTTGAGGTGCATTTAATGGAATTTTTCATCACCTCTATAAGTTTGTCCATGTCACTCGCTTTATTGTCACGAACATTTACCTCAAAATTTTCTATTTTCCTCTTTCCATAAGGTGTCTTGCTGTGTCCTGCTAAACCATGTAGTTTTAAAGTTGAATAACCTGCCTCGGTAAGAGATGTGTTCAGCTTCTCTATGGCTTCTCTTCTCTCCACACTGATCTTTTCTTCAAAACTCATCCCAGTATCTTCAGGTTGAATGCTACTGTCTTCAACATCACTCTCATCTACATCACTGCTATAAATAATTTGTGTACATCTACTGCATCATTTTTCGCCTGGCTTTAATTTAACCCCTTTCTCTAGCAAATCTTTAGACTGCTGTAATGTTACAGGGCGTAGAGTTTTTCGAATTAATCCTTTGTGTTTTTTCAAAGGATCCCTACAGTGTTTTTGGAGATTCAAATCTCTTCAAATATACACTTTGATGATGTAAGCAAATAGTTTCTAATCTTCAGTTTTAGCTTCAGTTCTTACACACAACAATTCTCTGTCTTCTTCGCTTAAACAATTAACCCTCTCAATCCCTTTTCTGCGACCGAAAGCTAATTTATGACATTCACTAGCAGTTAACTCTCCCACACTACATTTTGCATCTTCAATCTTATTTCAGTTAAAAATACACAGATAGAATTAGCACATAAATATAAAATACACTGGATAAATTATAATGCACCACACTACTTTCTTCACAGACACCAGAAGTAGACGACTGATAAGCCAAGTCTTCATTCTATGAGATGCAGCTAAAATGTCACTGCATGAGTCATGAACTAATAGCTTACCTGCACTGCGTGAACTAACATAGCTATCCATTCACACAATGCAGCTATTCATTCACACAATGAATAAGACTATACACAACTAGCATTATGAAAAGCTTCTCTGAATTGCACTCTGAGAAAACATTATAAAATAGGCCTACCTAATATCTGAAGTAATTTTTGTGAATTTAGTATGTATTCTTTAAATAATTTTAAAGTTGTAAAAATGGTTATCCGGTAGCCATTTTTTTCTCACAAAATCCAGAAAATCTAAAATTTTTGTTAGAAGGGATTAAAAACCCATAAATTTTATCATTTTTTGAGAAAGAGCATGTCTTTACAATGATTTTCAGTGTCAAACACTTTTGGTTTCACCAAGCACACATCCTGAAAATTCAGGTTTTCTAAACCTAGATTTTTCACCAAAAAAACTAGGGAACAGAATTTTTTTAGGCATTTATAAAATCTTTTGAGTGATGATGGATTTTTTCTTAAATTCTCATCATATTATTGAGCTCTGTGCAAAATTTCAGAGAGATACGATGATTGGTTATGGAGATAAAAAATGTAATGTACACAAGGGTATCTTGTGCCAAGCGGAAGAAAATACAGATTTAACAAAACTTCGAAGTGCTATAAAATTTAAACCGTTTGAGATGGAGGAGAAAGCTTTTAGGGGATTTACTTTAACCATAAGGGAAAGGTGTACACCAAGTTTCATCAAAATCTGAGATGGTGGGTGTCGAAATCCTTGTTTTTCAGTTGAATTGATGTGGAATGACCCGCGCGTGTGAAAGAAAATTTCCTAAAAAGGTGCCAGTGTTGTGCGTATGCAAGAGGAGAATATTTCCATCAACTCTTGTGATGAGGTATGTGGTTATTTTCATTGTAATTTTAACTGTAAATGTGAGAACCTGAATCATTACACCGATCGCGGGTTTAAAGCGTAGATATTTCACCCAATCGCCCGGGAGTTGGAGCTGTGTCCGCCGCGATGCAGAAACCCGCGTCATTGGCCAACTCTTGCTTGGGACTCGCTGTAGATGAACGCAATACAATAAGAGTACTCACTGAACTGAAAACACCATGTAAACAGTAACAATTAAGTTTGATCTAAAAATGCTGTATAATGTTCATAGGCAATATTTCATATTTCAGCTCAAAAACTTGATCAATTAATTTAATTTTTCAGTTTCAAAATCTGTTTACCCTGTCTAAAATTATACCAGTATGATTTTTGTTGAACCATACAACAAATTCTGAACTTTCTAAAAAATATTTCTTACCTAAGTTGTTGAGCCAGATTTGTTATTGCTCTCTTTGCATTTCTGAGTGTTATCTCTCTTGACTCCTTCCCCAGTCCTGCATGGAAAGCTGGAAATAAAAAAAAAAAAAGGTTATGGCCTAAATATAACAATTGTGCTGTATTGATGCATTAAGAATGTTACAAGACTACTTACAGCCACCAAATCCTCTTGCTCCTCCTTTGGAATCAGATGACACAAATTGTCCCAAAGCTGAACTTCCACCATGGGCATTTTCTTCGAACTGTACCTCAGAGACAATAATGCTATCTTCCAGTACAGAACCGCAGTTCGTACATACAGCATCTCCACGTGCTGGATCAACATCGATCTCTGTACAGCCACAATTTCTGCACTTTCCACTTGACATTTTCTATCTGGGGAAAAATAAAATTTCCCTATTAATAACACTCCACCAGAGGAGATAAAAAAATTGTGATGTGTCATTTGTAACACTTTTCAAGTAAACATACATAAATATGGGGATATTTTCCATGATTACACACTATGTTTATTCACAGAAAAAAAGGTTCAAAATCTCTGGTTATTAGCTTCTTGTGCTCTTCATAAACCTTAGAAACCAAACAGTAATTTAGTTTTTCTGAAAAGTGTCCGAAACACTGGGAAAATGAGAATGAAGAAGTTACTTTTTCTAACCTACAAATGGCAGTATGAACAGGAAATGGCTGTTGGGAGGTGAGAATTATGACTGGCAGTGAGTTGCGAACCAGAAGCAATGCTGGGATTGTAAACTTGATGGCGATCAACACTAATAGGCTATCACTGTTCTTAACTTAACCTAGTTATACACGTCACTAACACTAATATCAATATTCCTATCCTAACTGCAACAAACTTAGCTCTAGATGTCACTACCCTACTAACACTATTCTTAACTTAACTGCCATTTACCTAGAATCGGAAGTTGGTCTGTAATGCGAGACAAAAGTGTGCGGATTGCATAATGAAGGAAACTAAACCCCATAAATATACGTATTCACCATAAAAAAAATGACTGGGAAAGATGTGATTTAGCATCTTCCACTTACATCTCACATCTTTTGTCATTCAAACATTCATACTCATTAATCAGTGGTTTATCAATAAAACAAAACTAAAATTATACATTTATTCACTAGTAAAATATTCTCATTCATTCCAAAGGTATAGCAGGTGTCATTGACTACCTAAACTGCAATGAACTATGAGATATAGATCAATCAATTTTGGGAAATCAAGATGATGAACTCTACTCCATCATCGCTCATAGATTTCAAAGATTGAAGCTCTCTTCCACCACTATACATTGTGTCCCCAAAACACTGTCCGTTTCTTCATGTTATAACTAGCTAATATCACTGACATTAACGTAACTCTACTAACCTAGAATTGTCACGAACATACAACCTAACTTCCACTAAAGTTGAAGGTAGCATTCGAAAATGGTCAGGCAGCTCTCAACTTGCGTTCCAATATATACAGTATATCGTATTTATTTTATTTTACTTATTTATTTATTGTATGAAACACACGTAAGATACATCAGATGATTATCCAAATGAGCAAGTACTCGTGTTTGGGTTCACTTCAGTTATTTATATAACACAATACACAATTAAATACAAATACATAAAAAAATATATAACTCTAACTTAAAAACCAATACCGGTACCTTAAAAAAATGCAAAGAGGGAAGAACAATATTGATTTCCTGTGGTATAACTATGAAGTCTTATGCGTAGTCTTTTGCTTGTAGTTAAAGTGTTTGACAATAGTATTGCATGAGTGCACCACCATAGTCAAAAGAGGAATATTTTAAAATTATTCATTACCAAATTCAGATATAAGCAATTCTTGTTTCTGTATTCTAAATCACACGTCTTTCTAAAATCCAAGCATGTGTTAACAGCTTTCTCTACCCTGGAAAAGATTATGCTATTTTCTTGCTTCTGATTCTAGCTCTTGTAACTCTCACACAACTTTCTCCACTTTTAAGCATTAAATTAGAATATCTTCTCGCCTCTGATTCCAGCTTTTGGAACACTCACTTGACTTTCTCTACATTAAGCATTAAATTTACTATTTCCTCACATCTCATTTCAGCTCTTGGGACACTGACATGACTTTCTCTATCCCAAGAAAGATTTTCCTAGTCTCCCCTCTGATTCTACCTCTTGTAACTTTCACATGCCTTCATGTCAGTATCCCAAGAGCTGGAATCAGAGGTGAGAAAATAGTAAATATAATGTTTAAAGTAGAGAAAGCCGTGTGAAAGTTGTAAGAGCTAGAATCCAAGGCAAGAAAATTTAGCAAAATTCTAATATCTTCTTGATAAAATTGTTCTCTTGTCACAGTATATACCAGACATGAAGGTGTAAATTTGGATACACACAGGGCTTTTTCTAGGTAGGCTGCTTTGATTTTTTCTAAATCTGACATTTGTTCTTTCATGAGATATGGCCAAATATTTTCTATGCCATACTTGGCAACAGACGATATACAGTGAAACCTTTCCTAACAGACACCCCCAAGGTATGGACACTCCTCATATGCAGACAGATTTTCATGTCCTAACGGAAATAATATAGAAATAATGACAAATTCAACTCTAGTTTATGGACATTCTCAGATATGGACATGGACAGCTGTTTGACAGTCCTAACACTTGCTTTACCTCCTTACTTCGGAGTTATATGAATTCCTTAGACATTAAACAAAAAAATAAGGGTCTCGTGCCATGAGCTAGTTCAGCAGCTAGCCCTCCTAAATAGCTGGAAGCGGGTGGATACACAGCATAAAACTTTGTCTGGTCTGATGGGTCCAAGGTTTTAGTAACCGTGAAATTGTATCAGACACATAATAGGGAAGTAGGTGAGAGTAGGATTACCAGACGTCCCTCATTTCCTGGGGACAGTCCCTGGATCTAGAAATCTGAACCCAGACAAAATCCATCCCTGGAATGTCCCCCATACTTATACGTATGTTCCTGGATTTTTGACAGTGTTGTAAATTTATTATAGACCTGTATTTTACTCCTATATATTGCATTCTCTTTGGAACTAGTATGTAGGTAGATGTGTATATCGAAGTGTGATTGGCTATTCTCTCTAAATATGATTGGCTCCCTGCTAGTGCTTGGTTATTCCCATATCTGCTTCCATTCTGTTGCTACACTGTTAAGTTATAGGATAGAAACCTGATTTCGTAGTTTATCTTTAGTGATGTCAAATAAATGAAAATGTGTAATTAGTGATAACATATTAAAAGATTTTCCATTTATGTGAAAACGAGTAAACGAAAACTCTGCAATTTGTTCATAACGTGAAGTAACATTCACCATTGGAAGTGGCGTGCGAATTTGAGTCGAACATGTTGCAACTAAAAAACATAAAAACTCTGTGATTTGTGAAAATAGTAACAAAAAGGTATCGGCATACTTTATGAACGTTGTGCCAAGATCAAAGTGAAATAAACACTGTCTTTCAAGAAGGAACTTTGCATGGATAAAACTGTCAAATGACTATATTGATTTAAAAAAAAAAAAATGAATCCAATTGGCATACCGTATTGATTATTTGCTAAAAACCTGCTACATATTGTAGGAGGTGGAGTGCAATAAGCTGGCCATTCTTCTAAAAATATACCGTAACATATTTTTGAAAACATACTCTTTGAAAAAATCTGGTAACCTTTGGTTAGAGTATATTTTTCTCTTCACTTTGCTCAGTTGTTCTGTCTTGGAGACATGTTATCTAAACCTAAGGTTTGACAAAATTACTATCCACAAAAAAGTTGAAGTTATTGAGTGTGTGGTAAAAAAACTAAAAGCAGTGTTGGTGCAGATAAATTGCACATTAATTATGTGAGAGGAAAGATGCCAAAAAGTACCATTCTGCAACAGAAAGGTGACTTATTAAAGCACATTATTGTTCATACATTGAAAACTGTAAATTGCATAGTTGTAGATATATAATTTTACTTTTTTTGTATTATCTCGTTCAAAGTTGCAATGAGTTTCCTGTAGTGTATTTAGAATTGAAGTTTGAAGGTATACAAAATATGTCTTATAAGTTTTCTGTTAGATTGGGCAGACTCCCTCCCAATAACAGACTTCTCCCAAATGCGGACAGATTATTAAGACCCTTGGATGTCCATAAATAAGAGGTTACACAGTATTTATATTGAATAATTTTATTGCAGCTTTTAAAGATAGCTTCCACAGATGTTTAATGAATAATTCTCTTTTGAATATGCTGGTACACTTATAGGCCTACAATACTATTGCTGGATAATAGAACTACTAACAGAAGACTGGGAGACAGTATTGCACTAGATACTGGATGTGATATTTTGGTTTTAGAAAACCAAAAAAGGCCAGATTTGATGTTATATTATTCTTGAGAACCTACAGATTTCATACAGCCTATAAGTACCTTATACTTGTACAAAGATTCTAAAATATAAGTAAAATCGTGAAGAAGTTGATATAAAATTAACCCAAAATGGTGCTGTGAAGTGCTGTTAAACCACTATCTCCGTGGACTGGATGATGCTCTATTGTAGGACAGGGAATGGGCGATTGATCGTGTGGAAAAAAATTCAATGAACTGGAAACCTAAAGGTAAAAAACTATGGTCTCAGTTATAGATGTTGTATATGTAGATATCTCGTCCTGTAGATCCTGTGTTGAGCGAGGCTCAAGGATATAGAACACGTCAGATAAAAAATACATGCATGTTATAACAATAATATAGGCCTACAGAAACTGTAAGCTGCCAAATTTATCCAAGCTGGAAATATTCCTCCAAATTGTAGAAGGTGTGTGTTATTAAAAATTCCTTGACAGCTGTTTTGAAAGGTTTGCTCTTTCTTTGAATACATAATAATTTAATGTTGTTTGGAAGCTTGTTATATATCTGTACTGCAGAATAATAAGCACCCTTCTGAAAGAGTTTTAACGAGTTATTTGGTCTGTGTAGATCATTCATGTTTCTGGTAGTACACACCATAGGCGTAGCCAGGCCGACCATATGGGGGGGGTTATAACATCCGCGGGGTCTGGCGAGTATGGAAGGAGAGGGGGGTCCGGGGGCCCTCCCCCGGAAAATTGTAAAAATTAAGATGCAAAATAACGAGTTTTAAGCTTCCGGGGGTTCTCCCACGGAAAATTTTAAAAATTAAGATGCAAAATAACAAGTTTTAAGCTTTCGGGGGTCCTTCCCCGGAAAATTTTAAAAATTAAGACGCAAAATTACGAGTTTTAAGCTTCCCACGCTTTATACTTGTATTAAGCAATTTATGGGCAGACTTAAAAAAATTATACAATTTTCCATTTTTTATTCAATGGGGGGGGTTCAAACCCCCAAAACCCCCCCCTCGCTACGCCTATGGTACACACTAAAATTAGTTTGAAATTTATCAATATTATTCACTACATAACACATAACAGAGTATATATATATACTCCCCTGTAAGAGTGAGGACTTTTAATTTTTCAAATAGCGGTTTACAAGATTCCCTTTTTTTCTTTCCACATATTATTCTTATTGCCCGCTTTTGTAATCTAAATATTTTCTCCCCATGGGAAGAGTTGCCCCAGAATATGATTTTGGTCAATTTGCAGTCCTAAAAATTTTACATTGCTAATTTCTTGTATGATTTGTGTTCCATAATTAATTTCAAGATTTGAGATACATCTATTTTTTGTTCTAAATTGTATAAAATGGGTCTTATCAATATTAAGTGTCATTTTATTAGCTAGAAACCATGTGTTTAACTCGTGAAAAGCCTTTGTAGCTATTCATGATAAATGTTCTTGTGACGTTCCTGTTACAAGTACACTAGTATAACAAGTGACTCAGTCACTATCAAGGTAGAGGTTTCTACTGGGTACAAAAACTTCATATTGGCTCCAAATTCCCCTCCTGTGTTTCTAAATTGGGCACATCACCCCTGGAACCCCCTTCCAAGGTTCCAACAGATACCCTTCACTGGGAGCTTCGAATACGACAACTTGGTAACTAGTTTTTCGTTGTTGGGGCTGTTACCCCCAAACCCCATAAGGGATTGTGCCCCTGGCTGCCTTTCCAAGCTTTGGAAAACCTAACCATGTAATTCGTTGCAGAGCATGGGTATATAAAACTATTGGCAACCCTGGGTAAGCCTTCCATCAGGGGCTGAGCCCCTTGACTGCTCTTTCAAGTTTCCAACAGACCTCCTTAACCAGGAGCATCCAGTAAGGTAATTATTATAAACAGTAACAGGAGGAACCTAACCATATAACCAGTTGGAGAGCATACACATATAAAACTACTGGCGGCCCTAGACAAACCTTCGCGACAAGGACCAATGAGATGCAAACTTGTCAGCAGCCAATGGGAGTGATGGTGGCCAACCTATGGGTAGCATAACCGCTCTGAACATCTAGTCTGGAAATCTATTAGTGTGCTACACTAAACCCGTAGACTATAGCAAGATGCAGTTTGAGAGATGCCTATTTTCAAATGTTACCAAAGTTGAATTGTCACTAACCTAAAGCCAAGGCGCTTCCCCCTATCTGGGAGATAGGACGAGATCTCTACATCTACATGGGACTATACAGATTGTTGTAGCCTACACCATAACCTCCAATATTGTAACTTGCCTAGAATAGCATTCTAAATTTATAATATGTCCATATAAAACTTATGACTTAAAAAACAAGACGTTAAAACGTAAGAGTAATAAGGTAATAATAAACCTTAATCTTTGATTGTCAAACACTCGTATCCGTCCTACTGTACATGTCTTCATGCTTCCATAAAATCCACGTATGGGTAACTATGATATGTATTGTCTTTAATGTATTTTTATGAGTCGAGTGTGTTGCATTTTCTCTTAACTCCCAAACCAACTTAATTACTCGGAAAACATCTAAGTAGTTAACGCATTTCAGAAACTCGTGCAATTTGATAATCATCAGGCTCACTCAAACATTTTCACATTCAATCATATCCTATCCAACTTCGTACTTTATTTACCACTATAGCAAATCAATATTCTCATAAGTTGTTCAACATCACCTTAAAAAGAACATTTCAATTCATAAAATGAGAAAACTTACGAAAGAAAAGTAAGACTCCAAACCATACAACCGACTACCGAACCCACCCCAATGACAGCCTCAGGTGTGTGAAACAGTGCCCGATTGGAACAGCTGGTTAAAACGTGCCAACATGACCAGTCTGATCATGAAAGCGGTATTACCCGGACAGCCGAAATTCTGAAGACACATTTATTTTTCATTTAATAAAAGCACAATTCTCATATAATTTTCTAGAATCCCTTCTAGTCGAAGACAGAAAATCCATTGTAATACAAATCATAGATAGGTTTATTTTTCAGAAGTTGGCGTTTTTATTCGTGCTTCTGCTAGAGCAGCGTTTCTCAATCTATGGTCTGCGGACATAATTTAAAAATATAAAGTGGAAAGTAAAGAAGTAAATTTTTTCACATATTTAGTTATGACCTATAATTAATACCACAAATATTAAGAATATAGCCCTTCTTTTAAAAATGGGATGTAAAATTAGGGTCCGTAAATTTTTTTTTAGACATTTTAGAGGTCCTCGGGTTCAAAAAGATTGAGAAACGCTGTGTTAGAGAGAGAAATACTCCAGAGACCACTTCAAATGTTACAGGGGAATCAATTTTCAAGTATAAATTTAACCCCAGGCCAAGCGTAGATAATATTTTAAAAATATAGCACACTAGCTATAATTAGCTGACATCTGAAAACAAGTCAACAGGCAATGCAATCTGGCCGCATCGGATTATGCCCGCAAAACAGCACTTATGTCAGTCTCGATGTTAACAGTCTGGTGAAGAGTTTAAAGATGTTACTCTCTAAGGCGATCCCCCTGTAAGAGTCCAAGGAGCTTGTGCTGCCTTTGCCTTTGTAAAGTATTTTTATCCGTGAGTGTCTCCAGTTGTCGGGTATTTCAGATTTTTCTACGCACTTATTGAAGAGCGCAGTCCATGTCTTTATTAGCATAGGTGTTGTAGCTTTTATATACTCGTTCCGTATGCAGTCGGTTCCCGTTGCTTTTTTATTTTTCATTTCCTTGATGGCATTTTCTACTTCCCCCTCTGTGAAAGGCTTGAAAGGCTGTTAACATCGAGACTGACAAAAGAAACAGAACAACTGATACCAGACGAACAATTCGGGTTCAGGAGAGGCCGATCGACAATGACCGCACTGAGAAACTTGCTTGGCGACATATCCAACGCACTAAATGGTCCAGATAAGAAACTGCTGGTAATTTTCGTCGACTATAGAAAAGCATTTGATTTTTTGGACAGGGAAAAACTTCTACTAAAATTGGAAACGGTGCTGGGACACGCCAATCCCCTATTACAGATCATACGTTGCATCCTTGCCTTCAACTACGTCACTGTAAATGACAACACAGCGCTGTCAAACCCTATTCTACAGAGAAATGGAGTGTTACAAGGTGACCCGCTTAGTCCCATACTGTTTAATGTGGCAATATCGGATCTAGCAGGAAAAATGAAAGAAAAAATGGAGGATTTAAAAGTGTATCTCTATGCAGACGATGTTGCAATAGCATCAAGATGTCCAGACAAATTACAAATGGCCTTTTCAAAATTAATGGAATGGGCAGATGAAAATAAATTCACTGTGAACCGACAGAAAACAATGCAAATGATTTTCAGGAAGGGGGGGAGAATATCTGCCAGAGACATCGTGCACTATGAAAATGGAGAACCTCTAGAAATTACGGGATCTTTCAAATACCTGGGAATCACTCTACAGTCATCAGGCACATCGTACAGTAGACATGTAAAAGAAAGAGTAGCAGCGGCAGTAAGAGCAATGAATGAAATATCGATGCTAAATAGACTGTCAGTTGGAGTTGCAATGGAACTTTTCAAGCTAAAAATCTCACCGATTATGACATATGGACTGGACATGATTTGGGAATACCTTTCAAAAGAAAATCTCAAAGACCTTGAAAGTGTGAAAGCCACATACATGAAAAAAGTACTGTGTCTATCGAAATTCACGCTCTCGAGACTATGCTACGAACTCACAAGAGAACCTTTCTACACAACAGAACTTAGACACCAACTACTCCTGCCTTCCACCACTGCATATATACAACTACAGGAAGAACTACAAGAAAAAAAGAAAGAAATATGGCAAAGCTTCTACTCAACAGATGCTATGACCAACTCAGACTGGATGAACACAGACTATGAACTTAGACACATCACTACAAGATTTGCGACTCATGGTTTCCACCACCTAGTGTGTCAAAATAAAACGTATCACATCCCAAATGAGGGCTGTGTGTGTGCTTTGTGCCACCGAACTTGTGACAGATATCATGTGATGGTTTGCCCCGAGAGGACAGGCTCACTCACGGCTTTCTGCTCAAACTAATCATGCACATTGTGCGCTTTTCTATTATTATTAAAACAGCACTTAGAATTAAATGAAACTAGTTCGAATATCGCAAGAGCAGTGTTTCTTTAAATAGTCACATATCATCCTATTTTTGAATTTCTTGTATGTAATTTAGGACAAACAATAATAATATTTTACTGAATCTTCAAACTTGTCAACTTATCAGTAGGCCTACTGGTGCCAGTAGGACACTTAAAAATTTATATTTTGTAATATCAGTAGGACTAACAATATTGGTACTATACCAGTATCCCAGGACTGTGCCTATGGTTGGGTGGTTAGGTCACTTACTTGATACTTCCCACCTCTTAGGATACATGTAGGATTTAAGTTCAACAAAATGGGCTTGGGGCAGGTTTTTTCAGGGAACCGTACCCACAAGTACAGTTTCCCTTGCCATGCATCATACCTCCACCATTGCTAAATGGTTTAGTTACAGCAGGCTATAATAGCCTAATTTTTTCTAAGGGGTTTTCTCTCTTTGATTTGCTTATGAATTGGTCGCTGGTTTGTTGCCTGCCACAAGTTGACATTACATCCGGCCACCTCATATTCATAATTCGTTTCAACCCACTCCTTCCTCTTATGGGACCTGAGTGGCCACTGAGGCAGTGTGACCATGCCAGGGAGCATAGGTGTAACCAGGCTGACCATACGGGGGGGGTTATAACATCTGGGGGTTCGGGGGTCCTCCCCCGGAAAATTTAAAAAATTAAGATGCACAATAATGAGTTTTAAGCTTCCCACGCTTTAAGTAATTTATAAGCAGACTTAAAAAAATTGTACAATTTTCCTTTTATTCAATGGGGGAACCCCCCTCGTTACGCCTCTGCCAGGGAGTGTAGTTCCGAAGTTCACCTAAACTACTCTGTATTGTTTATTTTGTAGATAGGACTATGAGACATACTAATTGAATGACTTTGTGACCATGTTCCCACTACATTATATACAAGATGTAGATATGTGTTCATGCTTCCACAGATTGTCTCTATTAACGTTCTTACGTTAACAATAATATGCAATTAACTGAATGACAGCAGATATTCAGGGAAATTCAAACTTAGTTCCTACACACTTTCTTTTAATTTTTTTAAGACTAGAACTTTGATGTGACTTAAGGCTTTCCCAGTGTTGAGAATGTATAGTGGTTTCTTGGGCTTCCAACCATCTCATACACCTTCCCAACCAATCAGAGCTCTCTAATAATATTGTTCCACTTTCAGGTTTCTTACTGCCCCTCCCCCCCCCCCCCCACCTAGCACTCATTGACTCTCCTATATAACACTCACATTTTCCCATGATCAAGTCATTTCTCCCAGAAGATGGCAGCAGAGAAAGCTGCCGAAAGCTCAGAATCAAACCTCCTACTCACCCCACTGGAAGCCCAAGAAACCAGCACACAAGAACTTTTATGTCTAGATGATTGCTTAAACCCAATTGGATCATATTAGATAATTGAGGTTTTTGTCAGACTTGCTCTCATCGTTTAAGATAATAATTATTAATGTAGGAAAATGTTTTTCATATAAATATCATTCCACATATTAAAATCCTACGGTACGTAAATGGAAACAATCATGAAAATCCTTACCCAGTACTAAGCACACATACTTGACAAACTCCTTCAAGGATAAATTATTATATCTGATGTCTTATCTGTAAACCACAACAAATCTGTAAATTCAACATTTTTGGTAACCCAGCATGCATATTGTGGAATGCTACAGGATATGTAGGCAGAGTACTCAGTAAAAAGAAATTAACAAGGGAAAGTATTTTTTAAAATACTTTTAATGGTGACAGCATTTAAAACTGGTATAGTTATTTTTATAAAGCATTAAAGAAGACATATACATATAAAGAAGATGTATTTCAATAAGAACACCTTCCACAAATCCTTCAAAACATAGAGCTTTACACTGTTTTTGGGAAGGAATGTTAGACAAAATAGAGTAAGGAACCTTCACGATTTTATAGCTTTCATAAAACTACAGCACTAGAGCTTTCCAAGTTAATTTCATTTTCTTAATCATAGAATCCTAAAATCACAGTATTTAATACAGTGATACAACAGAAAGTAACAAAAGCTGTGCTAGGGCCAGTAATTTGCACATCATATTTTAATGCTTTTGTAACTTTTAAAATATTTTTAATGTAATGGTTTTATAATAATTACAAAACACTATACAACATTCTCATATTGCCTAAATTTTGATAAAGGATATTTTTAAGCAATTGTTTCCATTTAGTTTACTACTGGTTTATAGGCTGAGTCTAACGGTAAAATTGTACTGCTCTAACAGCTCTTTTCAGAATTTTTACTGTTGTAACTCAATTTCAAAAGGAAGGCTTTATTTAAAAACTACCATATTTTTTACATCCGATTGTGATATTTCAAACTGTGATATTTTGGGTTTCTAATGGACACCATGAAGAGTAGATAAAAAGGAATTCATACTCTTCTTTGAATAACTTTGTTCTACAGACTTTCTCACATATATGTGTTAAGATCTGTATTATTAAGGTTTCAAAGTTCACGAAAGAAACCAATATGTACCATTCAAAAATTAACCAACAACCTCCTCGTAAAATACATTAGGGATCTTGCCAAATTTTTCATACAATATTCTCCTTATAGCATCATTCATAATAACCTAGTAATTGCTCAGACTATTCAATAAATTCAGATTTCCTTGGTGAAGAAAATAATCATAAAAGAGAATGCAAATTAAACAGTCAATAGAATATATGACTTAGGCCCTTTAACATTTTTTTTTGCTAAAAATGAGATGCAACTATTACGCGGGGAAATTATTATTTTTATTTCTTAACGCAAAAGGTTGGGGTGCATCCATTAGGCAAGTATGGTATATACTTGATAGGTTTATTGATTTCTCAGAGCTAGTTATTATTCTACAAAAAAAACTGTTCATCAAAGCAAATAGCAAAGATGTGCAGTCAATATATTGTTAAACAGATATGATGAACTATGTGAATATTTCATAAAATGTGTACGTTGACTGTGCTGCTTTGAAGAAGAATAAAAAGAAACAAAACACAAACAGTAATTCACACAAAACTTCCAAATCAATCGGTTGACTAATGAACTAATAATTTAGTGTAAATATTTAATGAGTAGTGTAGATAAGTCTATAAAAGTTTTCTTAACTAAAAAAATTATGAGGGCTAATATTACTAGTAGTTCTATGAAACAGAGCCCAGAATAACTATTTATGTAACAAATATGCAAAGCAAGGCTTTACAAGACAAGAAAGCAAAGATAATGGCACTTGTATCAGTAGTGCATGTTTATAAAATTGGATTGCTGTGAATAGTTTCTTTTCCTTTAAGAAATAGGTAAGATAATAATGTTGATTAATTAAACTAAATATACTTACTTCAAATGAAATTACACGTCATTTTTATCATATTTTCTACAACAAAACTTACTATTATTTTGTCTTGTTAATAGAAGCAAGCTTACAAGAGGCTCATCAGAACTCGTTCATTTTAACTAGCACTCGTAGTCTAGGGGTCTAAGCTATGGCGCAGTAATGCAAGCTTCGTGCATTCGTGCCCATTCCCAGTCATGTAAAATACATAAAAAGTTATTTGACAGCAGATGCCTCATCAATAATTACAGGCAAAGAAAGAGGCTTATTATTAACTTTTTGAATTAATTCTTGAATGTATTAAAAACAATATAATAATGGAACTTTTATACAGTGAAGCAATATACTATGCTAATTAAATGAGATGTTAGTTGACTAGCAGTTGTAAATGTGAGCAAAACCCATAAAACTAAGTTCTGCACAAATGTAAGAAAAAGTGAAGTCTAAATTGTTTAAATGTCAAGCATCTCATTTAATTAACCTAACTCTTTAATGTTTCCTTAAATAAAGTTTGAGTTCATTTTGCATGTTTTTCTAAGTAAGTCTAAAGTATCCAAAATTTTTCCATAAAAAAAAAAAATCTGCATCCCTATAAAACGCTAGAAGGAACACAGTTTTAAAATTGCCAAGATTAAGGGAAGACTCATTTATATCGTGGCCTCTAAAATAAGTTTCTGAGCTGCTAGAACACAAATAACATCAATACAAAACAGACCCAGGAGGACTGAATTCTTTTTTCCTTAAACGCCTCAAAGGAACAAAAAATGCACTGAATTATTAGAAATGTGCATATGCAATTTACAGTATATTAAACACATATTACACTAAATAATAATGCAATTCAACAGGTGTATTTCACCACAAAGACCTATGAAACAACAATTAGAAGAAATTTATGAAATTGAGAAAGCACAACTTAATTGCCAAAGATCAGTGATTATTCCTACAGCAAGCTGACACCAAGCTGTCTGCTCACACCAATAAATTTTATCTATTATAGATATCAATGAGAGATTTCCTCTCCACTGTTGAGTTACTTGAAGTATATAGACATATTAAAAACTGGATATTTTCTCTTGTGTCTAATGAGTTAGATCTGATTCATTAGTTTAGAAATTCACTATTAAGGGTAGACAGTTTTAAATCCTCAAAATATTTGTTCATTGGAAGTAAGATTTTCTTCAGTCGGGTTCCTTAAAAGCAGGAATGAAATACACTGTTCTTGTAGTAATTGTGCAGGGACTTCAAATATTATTCTTCAAGGAGGGGAATTCCTTAAAAGTGGATACATTAAAATAGGATTTTATTTCATTTAGGACTCCTCTTATCCATATACTTGGCACTCATTTAAAAGACTTCCATTTTCAGATTTTGTTCAGATTTTATGCTTGTTCAGATTTTATGCTTATAGTAGTCCTGTTTTCATGAGCAGCTTATTATTATATTAACAGATTATAAATTGCTATATCAAACAACCACTTCCAAAGCTGACAACGGTCCCTGGTCATGAAAACAAGGCTGCTAAATTAGTATGTATTGCCACGAAGAGTGTCATTTAAAAATCACAAAGAAACCCAAAATGCCCAGCAGAATGAGATAAAAATAACAACTATAGTAATTTATGATTCAGAAAGTATCTCCTCTATAGTCCTGTCATCGTGTAAAGGAGAATTGCTTAGAGCAGGTTCACTTTCCAAAAACTCTCTAAGTTCAGATTCAAGATCAGGGACATCTCCAGTATCTTCCTCCGCTTCGGCCTGAGAGGAAGTTCCTTCCACATCCACCTCCTCAACCATGGGTTCACTTGGTACTGACTCATTGAGTATAACAGATACATCTCCATTCTCACAATCAGCGTTTGGTAAAGAATTTTGCCTTTGGTCTTGGCCAGCAGGAGAAGTATCAGTGTCTACAACATCGGGAGATGAATCAGGAGGAGAAGTGCCAGGTACTATCCCCATTGCCTTCCTAAGAGATTGCACTGGAGCAATAATAGCAGGATCCACCTTCTTTGCCATGTCTTTGAGAGACTCAGTTATTTTCTCAGCTAAAAATCAACAAATTAAAAGATTACAATTACAATTATAACAATAACACAGCACTGAAGTTTTATTTATGTAGAAAGAAAATCTTTTAGCTTCCTCCATTAATAGGGTGCCATTAGACAAAGCATACATGACAATAGATGATAAACATGGAAATAAAAAACATACAAAGAGATACATAAATGAACACAACACAGAAACATAAATATTTAACAGATACATAATAAACAAAGAAAAAAATATGCAGTCAAAACAATAGGATATCGTTCTTCTAAGGTGCATACAGATAATATTCTACACAGTAATTGATCATCTAATGGCAATGGAGATGTTTGATATAAAGTCTTTATGGAGACCAAAACGTGTGCAGAAATCTATGAAGAGGTTCAAACCAGCCAGCCCTGCACTTAGGCACTGTTTGCTTCTTTGATACCATTTTCTTATACATAACCTATTCTTCTGATGAAAATGTCCTTGTTTGCTTCAATTTTACAAAATTGCTATCTATATAACATTGTGGACTACCAAACAATAGTTTCTTTCCCTATTTTATGTTTAAATAACAGCATATGCTAAAAAAGTATTCCATACTGGGTGCTCATCCCACATTCTTCTTCTTCCCCTTTTTATATGGTTACTCTCAAATTAGTGAGAGGTGCCCAGTCTTCTGCTATATGGTGACATATTGCATGCATATGATTGTTGTGTAGGCAGGAGTTCTTATATTTTTTTATTTTTCCTTTGTTAAAAATTGTAGTCAAGTGCATACTAATACAGTTGACACAGTTAATGAGCTGTCCGTTAATGAGCTTTTTGTCACATCCAATAAATAAATGAAAGCAGTATATAAAGGTGAGGTTTAATAAGAAACAATTAAAAAATGTGTAAATCAAACCCTTTTACAAAAATTCTGTTCAGCATGATGGAATAGCCAATAGGGCTACCATTGTTATCCTGAATGGTTTTGAAGATTACCAAGAGTTTGCAAAATTGCATAAGAGTCCTGAATGGCATAGAGCAGCGTTTCTCAACCTATGGTTCGCGGACCACTGGTGGTCCGCGAAGATGGTGCAGAGGGTCCGCAGACATAATTAAAAAATATCACAAAGCAAGTGGAAAGTAAACAAGTAAAATTTTTTCACATATTTCGTTATAATGACCTATAATTAATACCCCGAATATTAAGAATATAGACCTTCTTTTAAAAGTGGGATGTAAAATTAGGGGTCTGTAAAGTTTTTTTAAACATTTTAGAGGTCCTCGGGTTCAAAAAGGTTGAGAAACGCTGGCATAGTGTGTTCCATGGCATTATCTCTGACCTGCTTCAGCAGCAAAAGTCGATGTTTGCATTTTGCTGCCTGCTAAATTGGAACCTGTGTTCTTGGTTATGAGGATTCATTACTACATAAATACATGTTACAGCAAATAACCATTATGGTACAGACGTATTTCAAAAAAGGTGGTTGTGGAAAATTGCTTAGATAGTTTAAGATAATGACCTGGTATTTCAGTCCCTCACAGAAGCGTTGTAAGCAGACTTGTAAATAAGTTTAAGGAAACAGGTTCCATGTCAAATAGAAAACTAGAAAAGATCCACATGTCTCGCCTAGCTGAATCATATTACTTAAAAAAAAAAAAAAAAAAATTATATTTTTTTTATTAATCTATGTATAGCTGGTGAACAGTCTTATTCCCACTTTTTCGACAAAGATTTGGCAAATACAAAATATTTGATCAATGGTTGAACTATTTTGCCTAAATCCACACTGGTGATCTCCAATGATTTCGTCCGCAGATGGGGTTAATCTTGACAAAATCATATTAGACAGAATTTTGTATGATGTTGATAAGAAAGAAATTCCTTGATAGTTCTTATTACATTCGGCCCTATCTCCCTTTTATGGATCGGTATAATAGATTAATTCCATTGCTTTGGCATTTCTTCATTTCTCCAAATCATAAGAATGAGTATATGGATCTCTGAGTTTAATGTACCTCCACCTGCCTTAATTAATTCTGCTGGAATTCGGTCTATGCCTGGAGAGAGTTGGTTCAGCAACCAATGGCTCTACTGTGAATATTTCACTTTCTACACTTTGGGCATATACATGTACATTTAACAATTGATTAAAGAAGATTTTCCACCTATTCAAAATATTATTCGGAGCCACGAGTATAGTGCCATCATCATTGACCTGACTTATGTTTGTTCTATGTTGAAAATCTTTCTTGAACTCTTTTATTTCCTTGTAGAGAACCCTAACATTTTTGTCTTTACAACCACCAGATAATGTTCCAAATCGCAGTCAGCGCAACCCTGAAAGCTCGAACATCAATTATGCTAGACTGCCTCTTTGCATCTACTAGCACATGGTTGATTTGATTATGTGTCTTCCCATCCATGTGTATTTATGAATATAACAATGTGGGAGTTTTGTACTCTTTACAATTAAATTTTTAGCGGTGGCAAAATTCACTAATCTAACCCCATTGTTATTGCTGTGCAAGTGGTGACTTTCGTTCCCAAACATGGGCTTGAAAATATCCTCCCTGCCTACTTTCACACTGAAATCCCCTAGTACAATTTTCATGTGATATGCCACAAACTGATCAAATGTTTGTTCTATTTCCTCATAAAAACTGTCCTTGTCATCATCAACTCAAAAAAATCACAAATTTTTGAACGTTACTAAATACACTCTAAATATAATATTCAGAAAATACACCTGAATGAGCAAGGTTGCTCATGCTTGGGTGGAAGTCCAAAAGACAGCAGAGTAAAAAAGGAAGAGTGATGAAAAGCCAAGTAAAGTAAAGTAAGTAAAAAATAAATAAATAAAAAAATAAAAAATAAATAAAGAAAAGAAAACATGTGATATAACTTATGTCAAATATGACAAAATTTTAAAATAAAGACTTAATAGAAATAAGAGTACAAAACATAAACACCTAGCAATAAATTACAGATAATATTTTATAAATAAATTTAGTAACAGGGTATGCTGAGAGCTCAGGGTGTAATCTGACTACAGAGTTAAAAAAGTGAGGACCGAAATTAATGCTGGGTTTTAACCCCGCTGCTGTGAGATATTTGGGTTCTGTTAGAGGTAGATTTAGTCTAGTCTTGTATACATAATCACTGGATGTGTATTTTGTACAATGTTTGTGAAAGTATTTTAACAACAAAAATTTGTAAAGTTGTTTAAATATAAAAACGTTAAATTCTGAAAGTATTAGGCTAGTTGGATAATCAGTATGCCTTTTTAAACAGACTTTTATTATTCTTTTTTTGCAAAAGGCAAAGTGGGTCAAGAGTTGTTTTCGCTAAACTTCCCCAAGCGAGAATGCCATATTGGATAATGAATTGGAAAAGAGCTTGATAAATGTAACGTAGAACAGTGATGGGCATACAGTGATGTAAAATGACAAAACTGTGAACTGTTCTGCATAGTCTATTACAGAAGTAGTTAACAAGGTCAGACCATTTGAGGTGTTGATCAATGAAGATACCAAAATATTATACAATGGCAGCTTCTCTCAATGGTAGGCATTTACAGTACGTTTCATCAAACTTACAATTGGGAATTATTAAATTTGATTTGGTACTTTGATGGTTATCATTCACTTTCCCGTAGAAAAAGTTATATGCGTTTGTCTGTATTGAACCTTCACCCTCCCAACTAACTTGCAATACTGCTACTACATCTAATCTGTATTTCTCTAATTCTCTAGTTACCCATTTAAGTCCCCCAGGCCTGTACAAGCTCCTAATATTCCAAGTTCCAAATCTATAGTTCCTAAAATTTTTAGAGTCCCTTAGTGTAATCCCTACCTGGAGATCCGAACGAGGGACTATTTTACCTCCAAAGAATTTTACACTGACAGGATCCATAAATCGAGCAAGTGTTTCTTAACAATATTTTTTACTGTTATGAGGTTGTTAACCTCATGCCAAACCCCAAACTGGAGAACCACATCTTGTCGTCTGTCCGCAACTGCTTATTCAACATATTTACAGCTACCCTCCATACCTTTAGGGTATGTGTATACACACACACATATACGAAGCATGGTATCTATCTATCCCTACTAATGAGAAAATTTGCAAGTGCATGGAATTATGACTTCCCCATTTAAAAACAGCATCATTTTCTTGCTGCTGCAACATGCCCTAATTCCTACACAAACAGAGTGGAAACAGACTCGTGGGAAAAAACAAATTAGAGGCAAGAATTATTGTTCATTGTTAGTAAATAGTTAACAGAACGACATACCAGCACTACTGTAATTGTTTTCTTCTTTGGATGTGTGTTTGTAAGGTTTGTTTCTACAGTTACTTGTGCACAGCTAATTTAGTGACGTTAAAGGTAATATATAAAAATTAAACTGCATTTCTGAAAATGCCAACTTACCTAGCTGGACTTCATTATCTGAAGGCTGAGCTACATGAGAAAGGTGCGCAGGTGGAGTAAGACTCAGTCTATCACTTTGAACCTGCTGTAACTTCTGCAACAATTGTGATGTCTGGTTGAGCTGAACTTGCATAGCTTCTTCTGCAACTCTGTGATCCTCACTCACGTGTAATTCTTTCTCTATAAAACAAATTTCTGCACTTAATATCTATTATTGTTAAAAAAGATTTTAATATAAAACAAGTTATGGATGATATTTGCATTTACAATATGCAGAAAGAGTGAATCTCAGTGTGTCCAACTGAAAAGTTTTAAAATAAAGGACAGAAACACTGAGTGAAAAAAAGGGAGTGTGGGGGGGAGGGGCGAAGCTAAATACAACACATTATACTAATATACCGTTAATAGCAATAGGGTACAGTTTGGAGTTTGTTTTTATCACTGCTTTCATCTGTAGCAACTGAAAACGGACCTTGAATAAGAGTCTGAACAATCTGAAAACCTGCAGAGTTCTTTGGAGGAAAAGTTCAACTTGAATTTAAGTTTTTTAATGTATTATCTATTAAATAAAGGAAATAGTATATTCTTTTTTCAAAATGGCCTCCTCTTCACCCCTCATAGCAAATCCGTTCCTCCCAGTTTTAATTCTTTACTTTTTATTTTTATAAGTTTATTTTCTACATTTATAATTGATTGTACACGTTATACAATAACATACTACATATTGTAGCATCAGACCAAGTGAAAGTGAGCAATGCTAAATGGAGCTACTGCAAATCATGTGGGCAGCTCAGTTTCAGAAGGTAAATAAATAATGTAGGTGTACATTTGCTCATACAAAATTCTTGGAAATTCAATATTCCTTATGGAAAGGTACAAACAACACTCACCAACAGTATCAAGGAATTTCATATCAATTCCAACATCTGAAAGAGATTTAAGTGCTCCAAAGTCTAATTTTATATCTTGTTGCATTTGCAATTGATGCATCTTATCGTCAGGTACTCCTTGCATAGGTGCTGATTTGCCTTCCAGCATCTGCCTTATTCTCTCATCCTCGTCTCGAAGTTTCCTTCTCTCCTCCAGAACACGTTTGGTTTTCCTATGTTCACCTCCAGTGAGAAGATCTAGCAGGTTGTCCACCATTGTTAAAGTGTAGTCACAATCCTTTGAGAAGTCTAAAATGCTATGATTAAAGAAGACAGCCATCAGTGTTAACATAAAGAGTTTAGAAACATTAAATATGTACAGCACAGTAGAGTCTCCATTATCCTATCTATACTGGAATTGACGTACGTTGGATCACTGAAAATATGGGATTATGCAGAAAAACAAAAGAACTATGCAACAAAAAGCCGAAATATCATAATATGTCTATAGCTTTAGCCTCCACGTGAATTAGCACCGTTTCCAAGGCACTTAAACCTTATTTGTGTCATTCTGTTTGTTTGTTTTTTTCCTCTGTGGTTATAAGTCCACCAAAAATACAGTAAAGAAAAATTAAGTCTACCACAAACAGTAATGGATAATAAGGAAAACTGGATGACTGAAAGTCGGATAATCGAGACTCTACTGTAAGTTTAGGGATAAACATTGATCATTTTCACAGAAGTGGGATTTTTCTACAGTGAAGTGGTACTATAAATGGAAAGATACCGTATTTTCTGTTATATAAGATGCACCTTTGTGTAAAACGAACTCCAAAATTTAACCCAATTTTTTAACAGGGAAGGGAATTCACAACCTGCAATTTATAGCTTTTAGTATATGAACATTGCCTATTAGTACTTTGCAAGATTAACTAACAAAAAAACACAATATACATATTGTATTTTACGGACCATAAGACGCATTTTTTAGGTAGATTTCCCTTAGTTTCATACCTCCCTAAGTACGAAACCACTGCATGTTCCAAAATGATTTTCTTGTTTATATATAATTGCAAAATTTATATATAATTGAAAAATCTCGGCCCCTATGAAGTATAGAGGGAAACTTTGTTTGAATAAATTAGAGTACTCCTTATAGAGTTCACAGTGACACCAACAATTCGGGGTTTTGGGGGTATGAGTGGGGGTGGGGGGATGGAAATTCGAAATTTTTGAAACCACGTCTTGTGGGGTATCGTTGAAAAGCTCTTGATCAGTACTCTACAAATCAATCTCGATAGCTCTCATATAAGGTGAGATTTGAATGCTTGAAAGAATGCTCTTTCCTCTTTTTTGCAGTTTTATTATTGCGGGTTTGTCATGCCAAGGCTAAGGAAGAAGAGTGCTGTGCAGCAACAATAAATTAAACCAAAAGCACTTCGAAATCTACCTCAGCCTGTAGGCCTGCCTAAAGGGATTTTTTATCTTGAAAACAGAGCCTTAAAAGTTGGGCGTGTCTAATGGTCCGAAGTACACTAAAAAGATTAAAATTATGGAAAATATTGTGGGAATACCATAGTTATTTACAAGGTATTGTAATGATAAGATAGTTACAGATTTCAGCACAGATTGTACATCACTGCATTTGTCATTTGAGAGTAGCTGGAAGCCAGGTATACAATGTGAAAAGAAAGGACTATTGAGTTCTTTTATACAAAAGGAGTGTCTTTGCCGGGTGATTTAAATGAATACAATGATCTCTAAACAGCCTTGTCCCGTTATCGTTTGCTGAATTGAGGGTTAGAGGGTGTAAAAGTAGGCTATTTTCAGTCTTCCATGAGAAATCAATTCAGTTGTTAAAATTTACGCAATGCCACCTGTACAGAAGAGATTTTCGTACAATGCACGTTTTGAGTTACAAGTTCAGTTGTACAAGGTTATAATTTGCTTATGTAGTGAAGAATATTATTTCCTTTAAAATATTTCGTTTAGAATCACATTAAATTTATATTCCTTTAAATTTCCATCCTAAAATTAAGGTGCGTCTTATGGTCCGTAAAATATGGTACATTCGTAAACTCAACTCAGTAACTTCAGCAAGAAGTCATGAGCACATCATGCATGCTGTTGCATTATCCGGCTCAATGCAGTCCTTGGAGTAGCAAAAGGAGTACAAATGACAAATATCTTGGAAGTCATAAGACAGCATAAAACAGAATTGGGGAAAAACACCATGAATCTGTATCTTCGTTAGCTGTAGTGCTACTGTTGAAAATGGTAGCGATGGCACCAAAACTAGTACAGGAAAACTATATCAAAAGTGAAGTTTAGTGTTAATTTCAACTCCCTACTTAATTAATATTTTAGCTATTCCAGGTAATCTGTTAAAAATAAGTTAGCTGTTTCAGGCAATGTGATAAATACAGTATACACAGCTATTTCAGGCAACTGTTAAAGTACTTAATTCCTTTTACAACAAAACTATTTTTTATTTGGTAAGATAAGCCTAAGGAATATTAACATTAAGTATCTGACATTTAATGGGATTATAAATATATGTTCTGCATAGTTATGGCCTATATGAATTTCACATTCACATAAAAAATCTAGTATATAAAAATGAGTGTGTTGGTATGTGTGTGTATATGTATGTTCTCTATACAAAAGCTATATATGTTGACCAATTTGCACAAAATTTTGCACACATACCACTTCAACCTGGAAAGAAACACGGGCAACATTAAAATTCAAACAAGCCATCCCTTCCCTTGCAAAATTACATAATTTATGAAAATATTACATTGAATTCACCAAATGCATGTACAGACCCCATGACAACGGTACTGTTTGCAGTGTTCACAGGTGGCTTTGGAAGTGCATGATATTGGGCTTTGACAAATTAGAGAGGTTATCAATATAATTCATTGGTTTAAATCAATAATGGAGAATGAAATCCACAAAAATAATGCGTAATGTAAGTTATCTCATAACATTCCCTACCCTGGACATAGATAATATAATTTTCTCACTTCACATTTTGATGTAGAATAAGAAGTTGTATTGCGGGGAGCGCACATCAGTTAACTCAGCCTGAGTTTGTGCTAGCCTATCCACTTATTTATCGCTATAGGCTTTGTATTACTTTAAGACCTTTGAGAAATGGATGTTTATCATAGGCCCTAAGCTTGTAAAAGGAGATAAAATAAGATGAAATGTTTTAGTCTTATGAGCACAGTAAATTATTATGTCCCAGGTTTTTGAGGAGGAAAGTGTGAAAGGGATATTGAATTTCTTTTCGATTTCAGCCCCAAAACGGTTGTATGGTGACATGAGAGTGAGAAATAAAATATTCCCTAAAAACAGTACAATTTTATGTTACTGAAATTTCTGTTTTTCCTTTATTTCAACCCCCACCATGCGTGGAGTGTAGAAGCAATGGGGTCTTCTATGAGCCACAAAAAGCTGTATCAAGTGTTTCCTGAGGGAATAGTTTGAGTGTGATAGGTCGTTTTTCCTCATTTCAAAATTTACACACCTAGATTTTGAAAATCGGAAGTCCTCCATAAGTTACTTTTGAATTAAATCCAAAACCCAGGAGATGCTGGGCCTTTCAAGCTCGCATTAAAATAGAAATACTACAGATAGTCATAATTCACAAATTCCTGAAGAGCTGTTTACAATGACCAAGTTTTTTTGCACCTAAAATTAATCTTAACACTGCTAACTAGATAAAAATTTTCTCAAATAGAAATATGGCCAGGTTGTTAAAACTGACTTGCTTTAAATTGCCCCAAGAGATCAATCAGCAGTACTGAGGAAGTAGGGGAGGAGCTCTTGTACATTTAATATATCAGTACAGCTATGGCAATATCTTTTACTTGAGGGAGTATGCCCCAGTTGGGTGTCCAAATTTGAGGTAGTACGGTCGCCGATTGTTATGCCACACTGTTGGGCACCAAATTTGAGGGAGTATAGGCCTCGCTGTTGGATACGTTGAATTCTAGAAGTTCCACGGCTATTATGTGAGACTCTTCAGGGAAATCGTGTGGTCGATTTTAAATAATACAAACTGATAAAGTTAACTGCGATTTATTTCTCACTATTACGCAGATAATATGCCACTGTGATATAAAGAAGCTGTTGCAGTGAGGCGGCAGTACGGGTGAATCTCTAGTGTGTCTGTACTTGGCGAGTGGCTAGCGAATAATGCGTTACATCTACATGGCGACGAACAGGAGGATAATGCGTGCTGGTGCTGAAGGATTGCCATTTATATAACCTCACTTTCTGTTCTCGTGAGTCGCGATATCTTGCGTGTAAAAGGGTTTACAAGTTCAATCCCATAATAATTCTGGTTCTCTCATTGGCTGATTATTCAACTCTATCCAGCGTCCTTCTTTGAAAATTCTGTTAAACGGACTCAATGGGGAATTCCCGTTCACAAGCATTACTAGCTAGACCTTAGAACATAACAGGCACAAGTACAGCGTCACCTTGATTGCAACATAATAAAATCCCGAAATTAAGCTTTTCTGAATTACTAATCAAAATTTTGATATTAAAATACTAATTTCCTAATTAAAATAAGCTTATAGGCTATTGTAATATCTTATTACAGCTTCATACTCCACAATAAACATACAAATTCTCATACAAATCTTGTATCATAACTTGTGGTTTAGTGTGATGTGATACAAGAAAACAAGGGAAAAATTCACAAAATTAAATTTAGTTTACCGGTATTTAAATTCCTAATATCTACAAACCTATGTTGATTAAGTGAAATGGTTAACACTTTAGACTTCACTTTTACTTATATTTTTGCAGAATTTACACTCCATAGTGAGACTAGAGGGGGAAAGATCTGTATTGAGTCAAGATCATATTATTTATTATCAATTTTTTTATTTTTAAAGAGTATAACATAACTTTGGCTTCATATAACAAGTACAGCATCAAAAACTTAATTAAAACCAACCCTATGGATAATACCCCTAAAGGAAGAAAAGGCAGGAATCTATCGGATTAACTGCTAAAAAATAATGAAATAAATGTAAGGGAAAATAAAAATAAATATAGACATAAGATTGAAAGAATACATGAGAAACATTAGGTATTGTCAAATAGAAAAATCAGCAGTGGCAGCTCATTGTTGGAATAAGCATCATAACATATATACAGAGGCCAAATTATTGAAGTCAGTAAATAAACATCAAGATCTGGAAGTTTGGGAAAAGATCTATACAAAAAAGTTTGAAGATAGGTTAATGAATTTTGAAATACCACAAGAAGAAAACTTGATCAAGAGGTTCATGAAAACCACAGCAGAGGGCACATCAATATTCTCCAAGCAAGGATTTGGCAGTCAAAAATGTGGGCAAAGCCCATGAAATGTACGTTCTGCAAAAATGTAAGTAAAAGTGAAGTCTCACTTAATTAACATAGTACCAGTATATTGCTTCACTGTATAAAAGTCCCATTAAATTATGGTGATTTAAACCTATAAACCTATTTCCTAGTTCTTTCAAAATACACTTCACAAAATTCAGTTTCAATGCAAATTAGACGAACACTACATGCAGATATAAACTGGTTTGAAAGATGTGAAATCTGGTAAGAATGATTTTGCAAAATGGCCAGAATTTGAATTTTTTTTTTTCCGGTTTTTAATATGTGCTTACACTCTCACATGTGCCAGTCCTAAATTGCAATTTAAATGAAATTATAAGATAAAGCAAAAGGAAGCTATCAACAAATTAAAACAAATTTATAATAACTTACAGTTTTTAATCAAAATTATTTTAAAATTTCTCCCAAGGTTTAAAATAAGCAACTTTTCCACTACTTTAGAAGTCTCAGACTACAGTAACAGTCAACTTCACTGAATGGAGCATTGCTATATTCAAGGTTAAATTGTGGTATAATTTGCAAGTTGTATAACCAGTCAGAATAACAATAATTATGACAAATGAAAAACATTTACAAGTGTCACGTTTGAAATTACAAATAGTTAATTGAATCTGAATTGTTAATGTTAACTGGATAGTCATTCTATAGCACAGTAAAACCCCATTGTAATTTTCCTACTTTTAAGGAATAAAATTTGAAGGCCCTGCATAATTATCATAAGAACAATGTAAGTTATTTAATTCCCGCTTTGTGTATGAGTGATAGTTGAATTATTTCTAATAAAATCAACAATTAGTGTTTCAACGTTTATTCATGCATCTGAATCTTCAAAAAACTTGACAGCGAGCAGAAATTTGCTCATTATCGGACTCTAGAATGGGAAAAATTTATAAATATATGCCAATGGGTTTTATTTTTTATAAGAAAGTTGAAATGTGATTATACAGAACGATCCATATAAAACTTAACAACTTGATTGCCTTTTAATTTCCCTCTAGATTGCAAAAAATAATAATAATAATAATAATAATAATAATAATAAAAATAAATAAAAAATAAATTGCCATGAAATTGAGTTTTATGATCTCAGCAGCTCTGGGAGAATCAATATTGGTACTGATATTGTTACTAGTATCCCTACCATCCACTGTGACTACTGTTTTCTACTAATTACAGTGGAACCTCGTTAGCATATTCCTTATTACTATGTTTTCCTGCATCTCTCTCTCTCACAATGGTCACCATGACTGTAAGTTTGTTCCTTGTTCTGGTTGGCAAGGCCAGGGCTGTAGCGTAGCGTTCCTTCTGCTCTAAGATCCCTAAAAATGTGTTAACTTTGTTTTTCATGAGCTGTTGTTAATGCAGAAATGTTTGTAATTGTTTCTGTAGAGTCATGTCTGTAGAGTATGAAATCCAACCGTGGCGTGGGTCACGCTTGGCCATGCCGCCATTCTAAGCCATAGGCGTCTTCTCTGTTTGTATTAGAATTTTGTTTCTTTTCCCATCCTTGCTTTTATTACTGTTATGGCTTTTGTTTCCACTGCTTACTGATACCTGTAGTAACTTAGGTTGGGTCCGTTATTTCTATTTTCAATGTAATAGTTGATTGCCGTTTTCCCACCCTTGCCGCTGCTCAGCATCTATCGTTGATATTAGCCCATTTCGTGTAGTTCTAGTTTTATTTCTTCAAACATTTCTGTGTTACCCTCATTCTTTTAAGTCAATATTATAATTTCCTGCCCCTTTCATTTTAATTATATTTTTAGTCTGTTAACAGTCTCAGTTCCACTCCCGATCATTGTGTTTGAGACCTATGTGTTGGACTGAGGAGGCAGCCCAACCGTAGTATTTTCAGCACTTGTCTCCATTCTAATTTTCTGTTGTTTTTCAGGACTTTAATAAAAATATTCTGGCTTGTAAGATAAATTAAAAGAGAATGTGATTTGTGCCCTTCAGGCAAATATCAGTTGGTCTCTTTATTTTCCTTTAAATATTTCTATTAGACTTCACAATCTTTAATTTAGGCCTAATTGACTGTGTGTATTTTGTTTTATTTCAGAAACTAAACTATTACTAATCAATTATTTATTTTATTTAGAAGTAATGAAGTGTCTTTAAATCTGAATTAAATCGATCACTTTTAATATTGTAGAAAAGAGAAATGTAAAGTAGATCTATTTATCTAAAGCATTATTTATTTTAAAATCAATCTTCTGTACATTTTGTCTGTAAAAACTCATTAACTTATGTAATAAAATTGTTTTTTAATAGTAGAAAATATTACAAGAAATCTTCGTAGACGTTCAAATTAAATGTGAGAAAAACACAATGCTGGTGTCAGGCTCGGTTATTTAAACTTACTCCTCCCGGGAAACCAATTATCCTCTGGGCGGACCCATTTTTAATTTAGGTTAGCTTTTCCTTGAGTGGGAACCTGCACTTTCCTTCCACATTTCCCATAGGGGGGGGGGGGGGGGGGGTTCAGCAGGTTTGATTCCCGATGAGGTTGAGATTTTTGAATTGGCCTAATCCTTCTGGTGGCACTATGGCCCTGGGGTTGACTCAGCTTCTAACAGAAATGAGTACCAGGAGCAATCCTGGGGGTAAAGGGCAATATAGCAGAATGAAGACTTCTTACTAGCAATAATTAAGTATAAATTATAAATGCTACAGACATCTTGTGTACAGAAAAAATAATTAATTTACCTTTCAGCGTACTGCACACATGTCTCATCTCCATAGGTCTGATAAACCAGATCGGATTCCTCTTTTGTCAAATTGGCAAATGTTGAATCATATGATGGAGCATAAGACCCAAATGCACCATAATAGAGAGGTTTAACTGTAAAGAGAAGAAAAAAGAATCAAGAATAATTTTATATTTAGAATATA
Organism: Ectobius pallidus; assembly: GCA_964059195.1. NCBI lineage: Eukaryota > Metazoa > Arthropoda > Insecta > Blattodea > Ectobiidae > Ectobius > Ectobius pallidus. Next base: position 63,036,001 of record CAXKWD010000003.1, on the reverse strand, counting down.
ATAATTTCACTATTATGTGACCTGAGGCTTTCCCGGTGTTGATATATGATGGTCTCTCGGGCTTCCAACTGGCTGAGTAGAAAGATAATTACTTCTTCCAGAAGATGGCAGCAGAACAAGCTGTCAAAGCTAGAAGTAAATTCTCCTACTCACCTGGTTGGAAGCCAGAGAAACCATCATACAATAATTTCACTGATGTCATTGAGTACACATCCCAAATAATTTGCCACATACAATGATGGAGCCTTAAACAAAAGATATTATATGCAGAACAGTATATGCTTTGATATGCCTTTTACCTAGTATCCACTCATAACACAAAAAATCCACTGTATTTGCTTGAATAAGCACCTTCATACCTTTGTGGTCAGCACTGCTGGCTATTAATCTGAAGGTTGGGAAATCTGGAAGCATCAAGAAGTTAACCCTTAGATAGGAACATCACCTAATACCCCTTTATCGCCCGGTTTCATCGACAGGGGTTAAGAATTAACCCCGGGTTACACGTTCTAAACTCTCGATTTGACGAAAATTTTGTTTCATCGACACGAGTTAGTTTTAACCCCTCGGGTTAAGTTAACCCCTACCTTCCCTTGGGTTAAAAGCCTAACTCGGGGCTAAAATGGCTTCGAAGTGAGCTGATTCCTCAAACTTGCACTCTCCAAGGGTATTAAGCCATTGATACAGAATTCCTGTATTTCTCTATCGTCCCGGAAATATATTTATAAGTTTAATAATAGCATTGTTTTATCAATAATAATGTTACAAGTATTAGTAATAATAATAAACGAGGAAATCTGTTTTTTTCACGGGTTCCTGGGAGCTCCTTCTCCCGGCAGTTATTGCAACGAGTCCCGGTAACTGAGCGAGCGCACAGTCCGCAAAAAAATTAGGCCTATACAGATGTATTCCTATTCCGTGAATACTGCTTAATTCTATTCAGATACTGTTCTAATTTCTCCTATTTCATCAAACTTCTCAGAAAGCATGCCTACATACTTTCTTGGTAGTTATTCAACACAGAACTTGTTTCCTTAAAATTAATTACAATTTTACATACAGTGCTTCTGTCTGAGATCGGAATATCGGGGTATATTACGAATTTTCTCCGCACTTTACCAAGATAATCTTTTCTGAAATACGTATGTACCAAAAGATTTGTCATAGAATTGCCTACTGAGGAGGAAGTTGAACAGAATCAGGTTCACAGATGAAGAATGCGTGTGTTTAGGCCTAAAATCAGATTTCTAAGAAAGTGTCACGACAACGCTTCTAGCTCCAGTAATGTACAAGTTAGCACAATAATATTTGATTTTCATAGGTAATGGCCTAGGTAATTTTGAGAAATTTAACAAACCTATCCCTTTGTACTGCCCAGTACATTTAAGACAATACAAGCTATTTAAAAAGTTAATAAGTAGGCCTACAAATATTCTGTTTTCTATTAATTGTCACAATAATTTAATTCCCTCCTATAATAGCGTATTTTTTCACACGCAGTTTCCTGATTAAGATTTTCAGTCTCCTGTTCCATTTTTATTAATTAAAACTTATTTCATACGCATATTTCTTTTGTGGAGAGTTTCTCTGTCTTGGAAGTTATCACAGCTGGCCTACTGTAAGGGAGCAGAAGAGTTCAGTGACCTTCGAAGTCAGCTGATTTCTCAAACTTGCACTCTCCAAGGGCAAATATACATTTCCGATGTATAAATGACACTTGGAAGAAGAAGACAAAAAAAGAAGAATGTGTGAAAACAGATTAATGCTGTAGTTTATTGTATGGTATAATTATTACAGACAAATAATTAATGGACTGAAGAAAACGTTATAATCACAAACAGGACCATGTTAATGCTATTAAACTCCCTCGTCATTTTCTTCCAAGCATCATCCTTCTCTTTGACTGACTTGTACTTCCGTCACAAACGGAATTAGTAGAGACTTTTTGAAATAATTGATAAGTTTGTCCATCGATTTCTCTTTTAATGTCTTCCATTTTCATGTATGACGTCATTCGCCACTACAGAAAACAAAAGAACCGCGTAATTAAGTGCATTCATAAAAACGAATTTTCAGTCACTGCCTTCTAGATTACTACTGTTCCTATTTCCTGCGAGGGTTAAAATGGTGTTAGTTAACTCTCTGCCGAAAAAGCATGGTGAAACGCGTGAGTCACAAGGACGAGTTAAAATTTTTGCCCGAGGTTAACAAACGCGGGGTTAGTCTATTTTTAACCCCTGTCGATGAAACCGGGCGTATGAGGAATATCCATCTATGAGATGGATATACAATTATTTGCTAAAATTCACTTAATATTCTTGCTAAAATGAATCAATACTGTATCATACACTTATTTCTAGAATTAGAGACAGTTTAGAGTTAAAAAGTATTTATAGAAAAAGTCGCCACGGCTATAATTTCTAGTTAAAGTTTATTTGTGTCATGCCTACGTTTCCGGGGCTTATAGCCTACCGAAATACACCATGATGATGAGCACAAAATACAAATAACTTTTATTTTTCATAAATCATCATTAATTTAACAAATTGGGAGGGCATGTCATATTTTAAAAGGACATTAATTACTTTAAAAAAAAAAATATCTCAATGAAAATAAATTTTAGAATCACAAAACATTCAAACACAAAGTGAAACAACAAAAGAATAAATTATAATTTCATGTACAAAATTATCTGAAATATTCCCTTGAAGACTTCAAAGACTTCTCATCCTTGTTGGTTTTCTTGTATAAAGGTTCATCTTTATTTTGTATGTTCTCATGAAAATAATCTACTGTATTTTATGGACCTTGAAATTGAGTGCGCCTAATGGTCCGAAGTACACTAAAAAATTAAATTTTGGTAAATATTGCCGGAATATCAGTTATAAACGTGTTGTGAACAATACGATATTTAAAACTTTTGGCACAAACTGTACATCAGTACACTTGTCACAATTGCAAAATGTGGGTAGCTATAAGGCAGTTATACTCGTACAATGCGAAAAGAAAGGATGTTGAGTTATTTTATACGAAAGGAGTTGTCTCCGCCGGGTGATTTAAATGAAGGCAATGATCTCTAAACAGCCTTGTCCCGTTACACTTATTTTATGCTGAACTGAGGTTAGAGTAAAAGTATTTTGAGTCTTTCATGAGAAATCAGTTTAGTTGTTAAAACTTATGCGATGTTACCTGTACAGAAGAGATTTTCGTACAGCGCAGGTTTTAAGTTAGAAGTGATTCACACTGATTCCATTGTAGAAGGTTATAATTTGTTTATGCAATGAAGTATATTATTCCCTTTAAAATTTTTCATTTAGAATAACATTAAATTTCTTTTCCTTTACATTTCCATGTTAAAATCAAGGTGCATCTTATGGTCCGGAGCGTCTTATAGTATAGTCCATAAAATATGGTAGTTTACAGTTAGTTCTCATGACAATTCCATCTATAATGTCTTCCATGAAGAAAAGCTGCCATATTTGTTCCATAAGAGAACTAATTTCACAGGTAGACATACAGAAACCGTGCGTTAGAAGGAATAACCGTCTAGAGGAGGGGTGAGTTTGACTTGCGCTATAAGGAATATCAGTCTGTCAGGCAGCGTATCTCCTACCAAATCTTTTGGTGTTACCGTGATAATCACATGAGCGAAAGGAGATGTCATCACATAGAAGACTAATACTTAAATGAGACTCTTTGACTAGATGAGCGCTATAAAAGCATAACCTGCACTCTGGTAGCAAAAGACAATACTATATCCGTCTGTATACAGTAAAATATGTTACAATGAAATTCCATGAAACTAAAATTTGATTAAATTTTCCTGCAAATATACTTTAATGTGTATGGAATTCATAGCAGCAGCATTGAGACAATCCAAATAATTATTGACAAGATATTGATGGTTTCAGATAATCTCGGCATGTGCATAAAGCACAAATCAACAAAGGCTACTCTGATAGGAGAATTCTGTTGCAACTTCAATGATCAAAATAAGCTTAAAAGCTTTGTTAGTATCCTATTTTAGAGAGCATATGAATGCTGATGTTCTGAAACATATCTTTATAGCCTTATTCTTATTTTTTCACCATGATATGACTTGTGATTTGTGAACATTAATTTTTTAATGTTTTGTTGTATCACTTGATAGCTTTGAAATCAAAGAAGCATTAAACAAATAAATAAAAAAGTAATAGACAAACATTTATTTAATACTAATAAATGGTGCTGCTTAAGTACTGTAATTTAAACAGTCAAAATTATTACACAAATATGTTAACAAAACACAATATTTGCAGTGGAAATAACTGATATAGTTTTTGTGTACATGATGTAAAATGGGAAAATAATTTGTAATCATACCCTCAGTAAGAGAATACTAGTGAATCTCTTCCAGATCAAAGGAAATGCACATCATCCTTGTGACCAAAAACAGTACCCCGGGCCACGTACAACAATGGACCACATACAACATAGATTCAATGTTTGTACTAATCTGTAATGTTTGTAACAGCGTATTTTAAGTAAAGTACATTATGTGAACCATTTTAGGCAAACTGAAATATTATTACAGTAAATTGAAATTTTTGGTGTAATGGACAAGAGACAAAGAAAATAATTCTGTAATAACACACACTTCATTTTTTTGGTGTTCTTTAAATTATATTTTACTGAACTGAAGAGATGAACGTTAGGATTTCACAGACCTGAATGTATGTAATATTGTTTATTTGGGTATATGGTTTAGGCTACGCCAAACATCATGCGTTTTTTGTTTGACGATCAAGACACTGTTACAAATGAATGTGAATATTTTACAGTCATTTCATGTGCAGCTATAGGATGCACAAACTGTTCTGATGAAAATAAAAAGCATATTCACTTCCACAGGTAAGAATCATCGTCATTTTTTCCTTCGTTGAGCTGACTGGTACTAAATGCAAGTGCAGTTGCCATAACTTTGTAAAATAAAATATTGTACATGCAGAATTCGTGGGTTCGTATGAATGAAAAAAATATATTTACCTGCATAATAGGAGAAATTTTTTTCTCAGATTTTTATAACAAAGAAATAAGGTCCATCCTTTATGCAAGGAAAAAATTTTAGTGAAAGAAACACGTATTGAAAGATGTGCCAACTAACAATCTATAGCTTAGGTATTGATTTATATTGAAACTTGAGATGGAGGTTTAACATACGTAACTTCACTTAATTCAAGCACTGACCTGTACATGTCAAGAAGGATGTACAGGTCAGTGCTTGAATGTGAAGTTACGTATGTTAAACCTCCATCTTAAGTTTCAATTAATTATAACTTCACTATATAAACTTCCTACAAATTCTAGGATTGATTTAAGTTATATATTGATTTACGACAACTAATTTATATATTGATTGTATCGCACATGTGACGATTGATAGCAGCTGCACCATAAACAGAAAAAAAAAAAAAACATTAATTTATGCAGAATACACTCAGCCACTGTAAATTCTCGTCCAGTGGCTCTGTTACCATGTTCTTTCACGAATTTGATTACTTTTAGCCCAAAACTCGCTGTTTAACTTGAATATTTCAGTTGGTTCTTATCCATTGACCAAACACAAGTTTATCAACATAACTTTCTACTGCAGATGTCCTGCAATTTTAATTGACAACCGTTCAGTGTACTGGTATTTTGTGCATTAATAAGAACCAAACACAACTACTGTTTCTATGCATTGTTGTTTAAAAACTTGAATTCAAGACAACCAGGCCATTCACAAACAAAATGTGAACAATCTGTACCTGTTTTTGCAAGATTTCTCCTGTCCTCTCGAAACCCTTGGAGCTGGCCTGTTCCATGTGTCAGTTTTCCAGTCAACATTCCTAAAGAGATGGGGCGCTCATTTGTTCCAGGAGTAACCCCTTCTCCAGGTACAAGAATCGAAAGAGAAGTACTTCCATCCTTCTGTTGTCTCAAAAAACCCAGCTGAAACCATTAACATATACTTAATGAAACACTTAAAATGTGAAAAATAAAGAGATAAAGTTACTTAGTCTTTGGAATTCTTTACGTAGAGTAAAAGAGTGGTTCCTATCTCAGCAGGATTGAGGGAAGACAGGTTACTAAGCAGGCAGAAAATAAGGGAGGAGATAATTGCCCAAATATACTCAACAACAATGGTTGGACAAAGGATTACATTTGATGACACAGAAATATGCCAAATACGAAGAAAGAACTTTGTAAAATACCTGTGCTACCCTGTACTGCAACATGGTAAAACCCAAATTGCATTTAGTGCTGATTAAAACATCTAATCCTTTGATGATATAATTTTTTATATAGTTTTGCTGGTTAGTACTGACATCAAAATCAGGTTTTGATTATGTATATGTGTAAGAAAATATGATAGTTTAATACACAGAATAAGAAAGGAAAAGTCAAAGATCCTCTGTGAAAGCCAGCAAAAAAAGAACACAAAATTATTATTTAATATAACATGTGTATTTAAATCACACTCTGAACTTTGCTGTATCATACCTAAATAACTGTACAGTCGTTCAATCTCCAGGGCATGAGGTACAATTTACTACAGTGAAAACTGCTTAAGACGGACATCTAAGGTTCCAAACATATTTTTCCGGTTTGGACATGTTCCCGTTTTATGGAGTCAAAATGATAAAATGTTACTCACTATGCGGTACATATTAAACACAGTATTGTAAATAACTGATGCTCTTGTTGCACTGTGGGTGTTGCGTTTAAGAATGCAACAAATTACATTAAGAAATAGGCCGAATGAATTTAAGTGTCAAAAAGAACCACAATAATATTGTATTTTAATTAACAGAACAATACACTGTATTTAAAACAACATTTTTCATGCAGTACAGTACTTACGTGAAATTAAGGCTCTGTAATGTAATCCTCTGGTGTCGCTGTTAAGAACATTGCTGTTTTTACACACATATACTGAATTTAAGAACAATTAAAAATTTACATACATATACTGAATTTAAGAACAATTAAAAATTTACACACAGTATGACTATTTCTTACTGAAGTAGAATAAAATAAAATATCACTGTTTGTAGCACGTCACTAGAGTGTTGGTTTTGTTCAAGTTCCACAGATCAGTCACTTTTACCTGCTTGGTGTTGCGTTGAATAGCACATTTCTCCAGACATTCTTTCACGACTACTGACACTTGCTAACAGAACAAAGTGTGTGAGGTTTATTTTCAGAAGACCGTAAGAATAAAAGAAAAAATATGAGCACAAAGCCCTTATCCTCTGAACGCAGGTACCCTATGTATCCTGCAGGCATCGGTTTGGGACAGAAACGGGATTCTCCTTTGACAATAAGGTAAGACTGATTAACATACAACCTGCTCCCTTGGCAGAGAGATTGAAAGAAACGTTTTGCCGCTATAGCTTAAATTCTCGGAATGTTTCACTAAGAAAATTCTGACTTGATTCGATTCCACTATATTCAGGTTCTGTTTTCGACAGTTTTCACTGTATATGCAACAAACAAATATATCAGACAATTCAAGGTTTTTCACACCTGTGTAAGAATTTTGTCATATTGTGCCAGTCTGGCCATGTGTGCGAGTATGCCTGGTTTAATGTGTACAGTCTTTTAAGGTGGAAACAGTCTTTACTCTGATAGACAATATGGTCTTTTTAGTTGCTATGGACCTTAGCAGGAAATCTCAGCAGTAAATAACTGACATCTTTACAATTTTGACCGTCACTATCCGAACAATGCCTACTCTCATTTGTCCAAAATAAGAGTGGACTGTGATACAAGGTAGGATAACCTATGCTTGATGAGAGAAGGAAATATGGAAAGGTTTGTTTCAGTTGAGTCCAGATTATTAAATGACAATCTGAATAATGATTTACATATCAAGACTGATTAATTGATTAGTAAATTAGTATACTGATGTACTTACATTTGTGTTTGCTCGTTTGAGAGAAAGGCGATCCGCTGCTGCCTGGGCTGCTCTCTGAGCTTGCTCAAGAATTTCTTCAGGAGTCATGTCATCTGGTATAGCTTCAAACTTTCCTCTGTAAGTAGGAATTACAAAAATTAACAACCTGCCAATTTCAGTTTGTTTGAAAGATACATGGTAGTACCTCTAGAGATTCAAGTAAATACTGAAAGAAGTTTCTGGATTAAATAATCAGGAATTTTTGTGAGGATTTTGTTTAGCAGAGAGCTGGCTCTGATTAAACATACACACAAGGGGACCCGTCTTAATTTGAACTCCAAGGGGAATTTTTAAAACCCTGAATTACCAACCTACAATATTTTAAATAAAAATAATAAAAGGATTATAACAAAATAAGCAGAAAACTAGCCTACAAGTTGATGCAGAAAGAATTTAAGGGCAAAATCTTACAAGACAGAAATTTGACATTACAACATAGTAAAAACAGAGGGACTGGATAGCTCAGTGTGTCTCATACTAAGAAAAAAAGAAAGGAAAAAAAAACAAGATCTTTATAAATACAGTAGAACCTCGTTAACATGAACTCGCTCATGATGCACTCTGTTAACAAGAACAAAGATTTGGTCCCGGCAAAGATGTATTGTTTCTTATGAAAGTTTTCCAATAAAAGAAGTGTTTAAAAATGAGTACTGTGTGAGAAGTCACCTGAGGAAGACTCCAGGAGAGAGTTGAAACGTTGTGTGGTGATTTTAACTTTTATCCACTGACTTGTAATATTTTTAAACACTTCTTTTATTGGATTTGTCTCAGTGGAAATTTGGGACCGATATGGATGTCTTATGAAAGTTTTGTTGGTTAACACAAATTTCCGTTACCACGAACTGCGAACTCTTTTCCTGTCCCTTGAATCTTGAAATATAATTTAACACAAACTTCAAAAGCTTTTGAAATTGTTATTTCCTGTTCTTCCTTCCCTAGGCATGCAAGAAATGAAGTTAAACGTAAACCTTTATTAAATTCCCGGTTACTTATGTGAATGGCTACGAGTAATTGGATTAACATTAACGCTAGCTGGTGCAATTGCTTGACAATCGGGAGCACCGTGCCGCCAAAAATCGTGTTACAACCTTTCTTATTTTATTGTTCTGTTCCTTCAAACATAACCAGTTCGATTTCATCATACGCTGCATTAAAAGTTGTAACCCACCCGCCAGGAAGTGTTTGCCGCCATAGACACTTTAGAACGTTTTGCTGCAACACCCGAATCATCTGCTTGGTTTACCGAAGCTGTGAATACAGTTGGCCGTGAAGTTTCCCGGCACTTTCGTTGCCATCAGCGTCTGCGCAACTTACTTGAATTTTTCAACAGGAAATGATCTTTTTTAAAGGTAGACCTAATTACATTGCCTACTTTTGCATGTAACAGTGTTTTCTACAATAGTGTATACTGTAAATGGTTCATTAAAAAAAAGTCCCCAGTTAGCACGAATTTTTTAAACATGAACCCCTCATTTTTCGGTCCCTTGGAATTCGTGTTAACGAGGTTTTACTGTATATTGGAAAGATTATGGATACAATGAAAAAACAAAGGCTGACATTCTGGAACATTTAGTGATAATGCGTGAAAACAGATTGACCAGAACATCTCTGAAGACAATGTAACGGCAACCGATGAAGTGGGTGGCAGAGATCAAGAAAAGATTTAAATTAGCACAGATGATCCACAACAGATGGAATTCACAATTTCCAAAAGTTCCAGGATAAACCGCCAAAAAGTAGGCCCAGACAGGTAATGTCACATGAGAAAAGAAAGATAAAAAGTGAAAGAATGAAGAAGTTCTGGAAAGCAAAAGATAGGCCAAAATGTGAAAGTTCTTCATGGTTCATAGTTAGCCAAAATTGGTAACAAAAATAAATAAATAAACAAATAAAAAAACTGCAGCAGAAGTTGCCTTAGTAACCATTAAATTGTACAGTTGTAGTTTGATCCTAAATTAAATAAATTTCTCACACTAATTTTATGACATAAGCATACTAAAAGACTATTATAATGTATCTACAAATAATACAACACATTTTGTACTTATTTTTAACATAAGCTGATGAGTTTCCCAAGATTCTATATTCTTTGGCAATGTCCCACTTCTCTTTCATTCCTCTTAAAAAAAAAAAAATTAACATTTTTTTAAAAACATTAAATAGAGTGAACTCTATGCTTCAACATTTTTCAGTAACACCATATGAAAGGTCACTAAAATAAGTTTTTAAAAAGTTCCAATTTTCCAAGGTAGTTGGCCTATAGGACAGAGGGGAAGAAGCATGCTTACCACTAAACAAAAGTGGTTGTCAATCATGGTTCTATTCATCCAACACTCAATTCAGAGAGCACCTATTCATAACTAGGAATCTACTCTAAGAATAGGGTATACAGTACTTGGAAATTCACTGAAGTCTCCAATCCTTGGAATTCTATTAACATTCTGACATTGAACAAGTATATTGAATCAATATATTAAATTTATAGAGGAAATCGATGAGAGGGAAGTAAATGTTTTAATAATAAGAATAGCATCTGTGCAGGTACAGGAAACAGCAGTTGGCCATCGTTGTTAATTTAAAAAATCTAATCTTTGTTATGAAATTCCTGATTTAAACCCCAAAATATTTCATAGTGTCAGAAGACTGACATTAGCTTATTTTATTTGTAGAAGTGGGCTTTCAAGGCTTTGATGAATCTGGTATGGTTCCATTCAGCACTACCTGCTTTGTGATCAGGGAGTGAGTCGGCAGAGCACTCACATTATGTCAAGTTCAATTACTTTGACATAACTCACTCCTATCTATAAAAGTGGAATCAAAAGCTGTCCATCAGGCAAGGAATGTGTACATTACTGCCACACCCTACATTAAATCAAGGTTAAATGTCCCGCAGGAGAAAAAAATTACTGCATAAAGTTGTGCAAAACATAAAACCAGAGAGCATAAATTCAAGAATTTTTTTGTATCGTTGATGTGGGTGTTAAATTAGGAGTTTAAATTTATGACATAAAATGCGGGAAAATGTAAAATCAGAATTTCACTATAGAGAGTGTAAAAAAAGGAAGGACAAAAACTTGGGGGAAAAATTCCTTGCATTTAGAGATTGAAATTATGTTATATTTATGAACATGGGTCCGAAAAAGCCTTATTTCTTGGTTAGAGCCCTTTGTCTACAACTCTGGGCCAGCATTATTGGTGAATGTTTGGTGGGACTGTATGCACTGCCACATCGACTCAAGGGATGAAGGTATTAGAGCGTTCTTAAAAAACCAGAACATCAATTAGCTTCTGTCCTGTTGTAACATGTGCCATTATGAGTAATACGAGACATGTAAGTTACTCCATGCATGATTGAGCTTAATTCCTTGGCCCCCATCTCTCCTGATCTGAATCCACTAGATTTTTATTTGTGGGAGCATTTAAAGCTCTTGTGTATGGAACACCGGTGCAAGGTGTGGAGTGTCTCTGTGCTCGTATTCTACAAAGCTGCCAGATAATACGAGATACTCCAGAAATACATCAGTGTATCAGGGATTGCATGCAATGCATCTGTGTTAATGGAGGGTGTTTTGATGTTCTGTTACCCACAGTTCTGTTTTTGAGTACTCCGCTAAGTGGTCCAGATGTAGAGAAAAGATTATAACAAGGAAACAAAGCATTTTCTGACCCATGTTCATATAAAATAATTTCACCTTCTACATGAAAGGAATGTTTCCCCAAAGTTTTGGTGTACCTTTTTGTTACACCTTGTATACAGCTGCTATAATAATGATGTAATAATGTAATGGTGATGTAAGGATTATGAAAGTTGTATATATATATCATTTTTAAATAATGATGCTAAATCAGTATTAACATCAAAATCTTGAAATTTTAACCCTTTTAGAGCTAAATTTATATACTGGTAATAAGGCATTCATCAAGTGAAATCATAAGAGGGCACTAAGTTTGAAACATATGAGGAAAAGCTGTTTTCCATAAATGACAACTGTAACTTGTGGATAAAAATCCTCAGATTTTACAAAACCTATTAAGTTTTTGATCATACAGCTCTGCTTTTATACAATTTTTGATGCAAGGCATTTATACATCAGTAGCAATGAAAAGGTTAAAACAAATTCTCCTTGAAAATAAAATCATTTTCACAAATCTCTATTTATTTCATACCAAACCAAATTATAAATGAACTTACAATGGTCTATTGGCCTCTCGCAGTTTCCTCTTCTGTTCCCTACGCATTTCTAGTGAATCTTCCCCATCCTCTCCAGGTGGCTGGTCCTCAGAAGATTCCACCTTGATACCACCAGATACTTGAACCATATCCTCAATACCCAGATCAAATCCAAGCTCTTCTCGTGTCAACTCTCCCATGTAAGTAAGAACTGAGTGTAGAGGCTTCATTTTATCTGGACTCATCATTTTCACTCCAACATGAAGGAGTTTCTTTGCGGCCTTATAGTAAATTGTTTCTGGCTGGTTGTACACCATGGCATTGTTGCACATCAGTTTAAAATCTTCCTGTGAAAGAACAAATGCTTTAAATTTAACACTGCCACCAGAGTACAATGGTAAGAAAATTTTATTATTCTTTTGTCATGTCATGTGCCAGTCTGGCCATGTATGCGAGGAGATCTGGCATCAGTATGCCCCGTTTAATGTGTACTGTCTTTTAAGGTTGAGACGGTCTTTACTCAGATAGACAGTATGGACTTTTTAGTTGCTATGGACCTTAGCAGTAAATGGCAGCGGTAAGTAACTGACATCTTTACAATTTTGACCATCACTATCTGCACAATACTACAGGTATATAACATAAGTTATATGGTGAGTTGGGTCTAGCACATAAACTTCACTTTAATACCTGAGCTAGTTTCCAAGACCATTGTCGTTTATAATCAGATGGATACCAACAGTTCAGCTATTTATATTCAGAAAGTGAAGTGTTTGAGCTAGAGCCCACTCAACACAATTCAAACTTATATAGATGTAACACAATGTTTGAAGTGAGGAGAAAAAAAAAAAAGTGGTATGAATATTAATATTACTAGAGAAATAGCACAGTGAAGTGTTGATATCTGTAGCAAGATTGAGTATGGAAATATGCACACTAACTTCACTTTAGGTATATTTTTCCAAAACGATGATAAAACGAAACAAACGTTCTGGGTAAAATATACTTAATAGCGAAACACTAACACTTCAAACACTTCTTCAATTAAATTTGCATTTTTCCAACAAGACTCTGCTACAGAGCAAACTGCAGATATCTCATTAGATCTAATTGAAGAAGTGTTTGAAGATGAGTAATTAGTAAGGGGTTATCGCCAGCAAGATCTTACTGTATGTGATTTTAATTTTTTGGGAAACTTAAAAAAATAAAGTGTACAGGAATAACCCTCACACACTACAATTGAAGAACTGAATGAGAACATATCAAGAGAAATTGCAACAATTTCACAAAAAGAATTAATGCCTGTGAATACAAACTTTCTTAAAAAATGTCGGAAATGTTAGACTGTAGACGGAAATCATTTTCAACATCTTCTATGACAAAGGTAGGTGATTATTCTAACTATAGGCATAATTCAGAAATCCGTGTATGGTACTTGAATTGAGGGGTTATGTACATGAGCCTTGACCGCCCAATGACTTGCTTCCAGGCCACCTTGCAAACCGTGCGTTTTCGGCACATCGCAAAAAATAATGTCTCTGCCTTAGTGAGATGGCAGGATTGGGGCCATGTGGTCAGCAAGCTGACACCTAGGGTCGTTAATGGTGGTTTCCATGACTGGAGCTGCTACTTCTCCATCAAGTAGCTCCTGAATTTGAATCACGAGGCTGAGTGCACCCCATTCCAGACCTCTCAATCTCAGAAAATTCCTACGACGTACCAGGGTTATAAAGATGAGCAAGAGTAAATTAATTTTACTTACAATATATTCATTTAAGGTTAAATATTGATGATCATCAATTTTCTGTTTCATTGTACTGAAATCCATGGGCTGATGAATGATCTGGGAGTAGCCAGGTGCAATGTGATCAGTGACTGGCCAAGCAAAAAACTGCTGAGGATCTCTTTTTTCCAAAGTCTTTAAAAGATAATCTAGGAGTTTTTGAAGAGGAGAGCGTTCTTGGCGCTGGCGAAGGACACATGACCTTGGCTCACGAGAAATTCCAATCATTCCTGCAAATACAAGGTATGCTTAGTTGCATTTAAACCTAGAATTCAGTTTATACTGAATAAAAAATTACAATAACTGAAGAAAATAATGTTTTTTGTAAATAGCAATTACCTATTTGGTCTGGTTTTCACCAGAAATAAAAAAGCTTTGAGATCACACGTGCCAAAAAATACAGGTTATGTTTTTTTCTGCAGTTGGTTAAGGTATGTACTACAAATCAAAAAGCGATGGTTTGATTCTCAACCCTTCTGACAGCACATGGCCTTTGGATCAGCTAAGTCTCCAATTACTAGAAGCAATCCTGGGCAGGGTCAGAATTATACATCAAAGCACTCTAGGCCTGTACAATTAGGCACCTCCCAATCAGGGTTGATAAAAAACATGTTTTTTTTAAAAAGAACAAAAAAACAGTTTTTTTTGTTTAAAACATGTTTTTTTTTTGTTTAAAACGTTTTATATGTGAACAACAATGTTGGTTGTTTTAAATGGGTTTTTTAACGTTTTTTATGTTTACAACAATGTTGTTTGTTTAAAAATAAGTTTAAATTGTTCATTTTGTTTAAATCAACCATTTTAATGTATAGGGCCTATTATATACATATACATATACATATATATATACATATGTATGTATATATATGTTGAATGTTTAAAACATTTTTTAGCATATGTTTATAACACTTTTTAATTGGGTGTTAAATTTAATTATGCAGACAATTTACATTTTGTCAATCCAATGACACCCTGTGCTAAGATGTTCAAGATTTACGAGTCGTAGACTTAATAGTATTTGAAAATACATTTTATACCAGTAGTATTTGTTTATGATTAAATAGTTCATGATTAATAAAAAATAATACAAACTACTGTTTAACCCTGCAGTGCTCGCGCGGCGTCTCACAGACGCCCGACCAAATTCTTTTCACCATATCTAGAATACCTATGAGGCCATTGTGCTGACCTTCTATCTACCTTTCGGTCAACTACTCTTAAATAACATATCCAAGCGGCAACCTTCCAGCTTTCGCCTAGCAAGAGTGGAGTGACGTTATTATTGCAAAAATGTAGATGGCGTCTGTGAGACGCCGCGCGAGCTTTACTGTTACAAGTTAAGTTACTGGTTTAAAATAAATTTCTTGCAGAAACTAGTGATCATAAACCTAAAATACCAATCTTTTCTGATAGAAATTATTTATCATTAGGCTTGGCAATGAGTGAAAAGGAGAAAAAATATAATCTTTCTGATCCAAATGATTGGAAGATAGTGCAAAGTTGCTAGAAGAAGAAGAAATAACTTGATTGCGGTAGTGATCCTAAAGAAGACATTGCGGAGTCTAGAAGTGCGTCTGCGGACACTGAACAAGAAGCAGATGATGATAATGATTATAGTGAATGTGATAGGCCTAAATATTTCGTAGCGCGGGAAAAAGTTTCTAAATGGAATGAGAAGAGATCAGTAACTAGTAGTAAAAGTTGTTATAGCTACACAGTCTTAGGAGAATAATAATTTAAAATTATTTAAAAATTGTTACATGCCTAACAACATAGTTTTATTGTTACTTAATTAAAGTCATAATGTGCTAATATTGATTTGTGTCCAATATGATTACATAAAGGCTCATTTTCAATAAATTGACTTAATACACCTATTTTTAACGAAGCAATGTATGCAAAACATGTTCAATAATATTAAATAAACTATGACAACCCTCAATAAACAAAATGAACACTCAAAACGACATAAAACAATAGAAATAACGTAAAATACGAACGGCGTCTGTCAGACGCCGCGCGAGCTTCTATGTCCCGAAATAGTGCGCGAGCACTGCAGGATTAATTACTGCCTTTACTGCTCAACTGATGATTGACTTTCACCATGCTTTATGTGGTCTTAGCCACCTTACATTATCAAACTTACAAGGGATATCCTACTACAGTATTGCCAAATTGACACATTCAATATTTAATATTAATAATTTCTTTCTTTAAAAAGGAAGACCACAAAATAGATGGTAGGATGCAGTCAGAAAAAATTCAAATCAATTACTCAAAATCAGAAACTGGAAGCTGGCGACAGAGGATACAGAAGTCTGGAGGAAAAGGATACAAAAGACACCACCTCACATGATTTTCTGGTATTCTGGCCCTAGTTTTTTTGTTTGTTTTCTGTTTACAACACTAACAGGGTGTCACTGACTTGACAAAATGTAAATTGTCTTCATAATTAAATATAACACGTAATTAAAAAATGATTTAAACAT
Organism: Ectobius pallidus; assembly: GCA_964059195.1. NCBI lineage: Eukaryota > Metazoa > Arthropoda > Insecta > Blattodea > Ectobiidae > Ectobius > Ectobius pallidus. The sequence continues at coordinate 63,019,580 of CAXKWD010000003.1, read as the reverse complement.
ATGCTAAAAAAAACATGTTTAAAACGGATTGTTTAAAACGTTTTAAACAAACTTTAAAAAAAACACAAGCACTTGTTTTAAACACTTGTTTTAAACGTTTTGTTTTAAACATTCCAACCCTGCTCCCAATACATCACAAGGTTACTCAAGGCCACACACTTTCTTGAAAAATTGTTATTCACATGCTTTCTCAGCTGGTATAGCCCTAAATCCTCTCACTCAGCATAACATAGTGTGTCAAAAACGGTGAAGATTTGTATGACAGAAAAATGGAGATGATTTTCAACAACTGCTGTGAACAGGGTTTTATGGTGTGGATTTTTAAGTTTTCATGGTGTAAGCTTGAATTACATAACCAACCATATGCTAGAATTGCAGTAGGCAATGCCAGGCACAGTTTTACCTATATGTCACAGGGTCACGTACCCCCCCCCCCCCCCCCCATCTATTTTGAATATGAACTGTAAAAGCAATGTAGAGGCCTACAGTTATATAATATGTATCTATTTCAAACTTCGCACCTTGTTTTGCTTGTTTGTGATGTAAGTCAAGTTTGGCAACATAGCATTGGTCAAATTTCCGTTGTGACTTGGCTGCCTCTCATCTCTTTAACACAGGCAAGGACAGAAGGTTCCTCTGTGACGTCACTGCTTTCTGCTCTGAGTTCTCGCATTATACCTCTGTGAGGAGTATGTGAAATGGTGGCATCAGTGAACAGGGGGGAAGAAAGGGTATTAGTATTGCGGGCAGCGGAAATTTAGGGGGTTTAGAACTTATGTTATACGTGTTTCCGAGTTAATGAAACAAGAATTGATTTTCTTGCTAGTTTATTGATTAATTACAGTACAGTAGTTTAACGTATTACAAATAATTCTTCTATTTTTCTATAACTTACTGTGAGAACAATCGCCTTTCAACAAAATCTATGTTCTTTGACAAAAATAAACATCACTATCATTTGAATTAACATAATTCACTGCAATAAAAATAATAAAAACCTAACTGAAATAATTACCATTACAAGCTCATCTGCAATTTAGATGATACAAGATTACAGTAACAATTTTCTGACTTTCCTATCTCTCTTTTCTTTAACAACTTTATCAATGTTGGGACGTAATGTTTCAGGAATATTTAATCGAAGACTACATGTTAGGTTGTGATCTGACAATGTACTTCCTGATTTGAGTGTTGCACATTTCATTAGTGAATGAACTGTTCGGCTACATAGGCCTATGTCGATCCAAACTTACATTACATTCGTGCAGCAAGTGCATAGTCTCGGGAATCTGGTTTCAGAGAAATTTGTGTAAAAGTCACCCAAGTTCACTTTACGTTCATATTTGTCCTTTAACCGATCGTCGCGTTGTAAATTCAGCAGTTCCCACTGATAAAGGCAAGGAATGTCCCTGACATTAACTGAATATGGGGTAGCAAAAAGTTTAAACATTGGAGAAAGGTTTGCCACATCCTGAAACGATTAGAACTGAAGAAGAAGGTTTAGCAGAACTAACACATATTCTGCAGAGAGAACACTATTGTGTTAACTTTGAATAATGCTCTGTATTTCCAACCAGAAGTTGTTCTACTCATATTAATATGAGCTAAAGTGAATCGGTCCTCTAGTACCTAGCTCTAGCGTATACCCTCTTGCTTTATTTTATTAATATGAGTTGATTAACACACTTGAACTTCACTTACATGTCAACTACAGGGCATGTAGTTGAAGATATAGGCAAATGGCCTGTGAAACGCGTCCTACCAAATGATTGGTAAGTGAAGTTCAAGTGTGTTAATCAACTCATATTAATAAAATATTGATTCACTTCACGGTGTTAAGTTCCAAACTCTTTATAATAATTATAATACCCCTCTTGTCCGCCGCGATGGGTGTATAGGTAGCATACTTGCCTTCTACCCTGGCGGTCCGGGTTCGATTCCCGGCCGGGTAGTGGATTTTTCAGCAACGAAAATTCCCCCGGGTTCAGGACTGGACATCACCCAGGAAAATTAAAGGCTATATTAAAAAGCCTAAATTAAAGTGTGGTGATGACTGCTAGAAAAGAGTAGAGTAGGGTATTCACAATAGATCTATAAAGGTCGCAGTGTTGAGAAGCCGGCAAAAGGCTTATACTACCCCCTTGTAATCTAATCTAATCTAATCTAATACCCCTCTTGCTGACGTCACACACAAAGGATTCGCGTGCACTTGCTCCACAAATGTAATAACAAGACGAAGTTGACTTCCACTGCTTTTACATCATCCCCTCTCCTAAAGATGGAGGAGAGTTCAAGAAGGGGTTGTGGATAGCTTAATTTGTATAGGGTCACAGTAATGTTGTGACATGTTATGTTTTGGCGCTGTCTTACAGTCCTGAGTCTTCTACACAATTGGATGCATTCCTGTTAGAAGGGGGTGGTTTTCAAATTGAGAGAGAGAATACAGCTTACCTGTCTTACTCCCACAGTGACTGATCCTCCATGGGGTATCACAACATCTTACCAATCCATTTACACATTTCTGAAGGGAGGATACAAAAATGCCGTTTTCTTACAACCTTCCAAAACTTCCCAAATAAGGTAGAAGGCCGGAAGTAAGCACATGCTGAGTGTTACTATCTGTGAGTGTTCACTGCGTTACTCGGTTCTTCTCCTTGGTGTTCTTTTAATCAGTGAAGAACTTTTTACATAGTTTAAGTACAGTATACTAGACAGTGAAATGAATGAGTTAAGCTAGTTACAAAGTAAATATCTAAATTCAAAAGAAATAGGCCCGCCTAGACCATAGCATTTGAAAAGTCTAACTTATGATAAAAACAGAGCATATGGCAGGAATTTTAATAAAAATGTGTAGAGAAAAACTGGAGTGGATCTGGGGGTGTCTGATAACGTGATAACTAGGGCCCGGGGGTTTAGCCAGTAATTCGTCACGTTAGTGGTGCACAAGGCATAGCAAGTTTTCTGTGTTAGTAAACAACTCGCGTGGCACGCGGCATTAGGTGGGGAGAACAGGCAAGGAATACTGCTGTGAGTGAAGCAGTGTCGGATTTATACTTTTCATAAGTACAGGCCACTTTATTTGCACCGCCCCTTCCTCCTTCCTAGAACTTCCCACCTATCATAATCACTCATTTGTAGGCCTTTAGTAGGTAATAAATAATTTTAAGTATTTAAACATAGGTTACGTAGGTATTGAAAAATGAAATAAACGAATTAATCAGTCCTCTTAAATCTGCCACCCCTATGCCACGGCCTATAAGGCCTATTGACAAATCCAGGACTGGAGTGAAGTCATACCTGCATAAACGAGGACGTCCGAAAACACAAATGTACAGGAATTTTATATTTATAATTAGTAGTACATAAGCATGTATTATTACGAAATGTAATGGAGCATGCTGTAATAAAATGTTACTTTAAAAAAAAAAAAGATGCAATTATGGTTGAATATGGCAGTGATTATTTTTCCTCTGTTGATCGGAATATTGTTTGTAAATTATGTGCAACAAACATAAGAGGTGGCTACCATAAATTTATAAAACAACATAGGCATTTCGCAAGTAGCCTAAGAAGCATTAAAAATTTTGAATTGTATAAACAGAGAGAAAGAGAGGCAGGAAATATACCTTCAACATCAAATTTTAGATGAGACAGACACAATACCTTTTTAGTGATCTACATGAAGGTAAGCACTAACATTTTTTTCTGGAAACTGTGAAAATCAGTATTTCAAACAGTTCCTGGTAAAATGTTGCCATCTGAAACAGATTCCGCAAAGAATATTTGAAACGGTGCTACGAAAATGTACTGAAAGATATTAGAAACACCATGTCCGACTGTATAGGCTAGTATGGGTTTCCATAGACGAAAAGACAGATTGTGTTGTGAGGAGTGTAGCGCATGTAATTGTTGGTACGCTAAGTGAAAACCATCTGAGAGAAAGATGCCTTTTAACATCAGAATTAATAGAAGGAATAAACCATTTAACCATTTTAAACTTGTTTGAGCAGTGAATGTTACTGTTATGGCCAGATGGTGTTAAACGTGAAAATGTCCTCCTCGTTACTGATGGGGTCTCTATATGCAAAAAGCTGCTAAGGAAATACAGAAGCTGTACCCGAGACTGGTGCATGTGATGTGCATTCCCCATTGTCGCTGAAATTGTACAATCCTTATTTTCAGATTTAGACAGTTTCATTTCTCACGTAAAGAAAATTTCTCTGAAATCGGCTGCAAGACTAAGAACCTTTACAGAAGCTGAACCAGACATACCTTTATCACCGAAATCCTTTGTGACCAGATGGTGTACTTGATTGGATGCTGTCCTATAGGCCTACTATGCAAAATACTACCTTGAGATTGTTGAAATATTAAATATTCTTGACGACGAACAAAATGCGTTAATTAAAACAAGCAAAAGACTTTGTATCAGAAAAGCTATTAAGTAATATCAAGTTCATTGCAAATAACTTTGGGGAACTACTAGATGTAGCCTGTCACTCTTCTAGAGAGACGAAATATGTAAATGGTACAAGCGATCAAACTCGTGGATGAATTGTCTATAGCTAAGAGTCAACCTGAAGATGGAATACTTCTACAGGTACAGCAGAAATTAAAAAGTATTCTACCAGAAAAATGCAGGATTTTCTACTCTTTGTACCTTTCGAGATGCGATAGAAAGTTCTACAGGAGAACGTGATATTAACCCACACAAAGGAAACACTAATACCTCAACTTGATTTAAATTTTCCCCTGTTATGTCATGCGACGTAGAGAGAAGTTTTTCCCAATACAGATCTTGTTTGGAGGAAAATAGAAGAGCTTTTTCTTTTGAAAACTTCAAAATGTATATTTTGATTCACTGCAACAAAGTGTATGCACAGACAATTTCTTTTTCGTTTTACTACTGCATATTTCGTTTACTGTGAATAATGTTACTAGGCCCTAAATATTAATGCATATGTTGTGTATATTTATGTTCGTTTTACTAGAAAATATATTTTGTTTAGGTGATTTACGATGAAATGTGCAAACTATTCTATGACGCTGTGCCCATCATTTCACTAGACTAGCTACACTGCCTCTACCAGATGTCCTTGAACTTGGATGTACGTATTAAGTCCGCCACTGAAGACGAGTCACCCCTTCCTCATGTTTACAAGATAGGTAGCGTAGAGCTATAACCCAGTCACCACTAACCTGATGTAATGTTTTTGTGGCTAAACCCCCGGGCCCTAGTGATAACTAATACATTGATACATTATACACTAGTACACTGATACACTGTTTTGCATTTTCTTCAGTGGAGTAGATAAATGGACTAAAACCGATAAGAAGCCTTGAAAATTTAACCTGATAGAAGTAAAAACATGTTATGCCATCTACTGACAGAAAGTTGGTAGCTGAAAAATTCTGAAATTTTACACTGATTTATAACTTTAAAATCAATAAAACCCATTCATTATGTGGATACCATTCAATAGATTATTTCTTTAGCTTTAAAACACTATAAGGCATGTCAAGACATCCACTGACAGAAAACTAGAACTAAAAGGAAAAAGGAATCGGTGGCTCAACCTTTCCGGCAGCATGATAGTAGGGTAAGGGGTTAATACAGTACATCAAAAGGAAGACTACTGGCTCACATTATTGGATGAAAATTATCACTAGAATTTTAAAAGTATCTTACCTTGCCCTTGCTGCTGGTAATGCATTCCATCTGGACTTATTCCATGGTTCTGAACACCGTCACCCATGGTACTAGGCTTCAAGTTACCAGCTCCATCTGTGGCAACTCGTTTTGGAAGTGGTGGATCAGACAGAGATTCTTCTCCCATACTGATATCATCTTGGCTGGATTCATCACGAGGACGCTTACGTTTTTCCTGGTAATTAAAAAAATATAAAAGCATGAAATTGAAACACTCTGAAAACTTGGAAATATTTTGTTTAAAACTTAACACGCAAAAACTGAAAACAAAATGCTAAAGCAGCCTTCAGACAGTTTCATTAAACAGGGCTCTTCATTAGTTGCTCACAAGGATTTTAAATGTATGATGACTGAACAACTTAATGCTCTTATAATGGACACGAATTAAATGTTACAAACAATAATAGCAGCTACATTAATGACTATATGACTTTTATGGTATACTAGCATGTGCCCGTGGCTTCGCCCGCGATAATTATTTCAAAAATAAAAAATAAAGAGCATAATAGTTAAAACATTATATTTATTAACACCTAAACCACGTGGACTACTTACCACGATTAGATAGCGTCGCCTGGTAAAAGCGATCTCAGATTCGAGTTCCTTGACCCAGAAAATTCCTGTATAGTGAGTTTCGTCCAAATCGAACAATGTTTAATCATATTTAGGTCTATGTTGATTACCCCTCTTCCGTGTAGATTGAAGATTTCGTATGTCTACGGGCCTTGACATTCTAAACAAATGAACCAGCGTGGGCTTACAACATTCAAGCGATTGCGATGCTTTTATTTCCACGGTATGACAAAAATAGCCAAAGCCAAATGCAATTGATTTGACATTGAAATGTATTACTGAAATCGACAGCGCTAAAATCACGTTTTCTGCCAGTTTTTCACTCATAACTCGCGAACGAAAGCTAAAATTAAAAATCCGGCTTCGAGGTGCATTCGCCCACCTTTCAGTCCATCTATGTTTAAAATTTCAGATCTTTGCGTTCAGTAGATTTCGCTGGGCATCGCGGACAGACAGACAAACACGTCCTTTTATTATTATAAGATAACATGTGCCCGCGGCTTCCCCCGCGATAATTATTTCAAAACTTAAGTGCATAATAGTTAGATCATTATATTTATTAACACCTAAATCACGTGGAGTGCATTCCACGATTAGGTAGCGTCCCCTGGTAGAAAAAGCTACCTCAGGTTCCAGTTCCTTGGCTCAGGAAACCTCTGTATAGTGAGTTTCGTTCAAATCGAACAATGTTTGACCATAATTAAGCCTATGTTGATATCTTTCTTACGTGTAGGTTGAAACTTTCATATATCTGCGGGCCTTGACACTCTAAACAAATGAATCGTCTAGGATGGACTAACAAAATCAAGCGATCGCGATGCTTTTATTTCCAAGGTAGGCTATGAGGTATGATGACAAAAATAGCCAAAGCCATCTGTAATTGATTTAACATTGAAATATATTACTGAAACTGATGCTTCGAAATCGCAAAAAATACACGTTTTCTGCCCGTTTTTCACTCATAACTCACGAAATAAAGCGAAAATTAAAATTCCGGCTTCGAGGTGCATTTTCCGACCCTTCAGTCCACCTATGTTTAAAATTTCAGATCTCTGCGTTGAGTAGATTTCGCTGGGCATCGCGGACAGATGGAGGACAGACGGAAGACAGACACTTCCTTTTATTAATATAGATTAGCTGCATTGCATATAAGATATCATTTTCATGGTCTTCAACGAGGAACAACAAAGCAGGAATTAAAGAAGTGAAATATATATTGAGTTTTTAAATTTATAATTGCTTTCCCCATTCAGAGGTTACCAGAGACAAAGCTTAACAAACAACAAGGAAAAAAGGTAGAAATCACACAATAAAATACAGTAAGATAATAAATTAGACCAATTCAATATTATGGTCTGTAAAGGTGAAGTTTCAAGATCTTATGGAGTCTTTAATGATATTGATTTCCCTAATGGTGCTGAAGAATAAATTTCTCTCGGGATTCTAAATTAGGTTGGAAGGATGTTTCTTTCCAACAATCTGGAACCACAATGTAATTCAATTTTCTCTTCATTCCTTGAAAATGGAACCATAGTATGGTCCAACACATCAGAAACATCCGACCTGGCTAGAATTCTGAGACAATTTTATTCAATTAAAGCTTTGCAAAGGAATTAATATTATTTTTACAGGCTTCAGCAGTTATACCTTGGGATAACTAAAGACAAATTTAAAATTTATATTGTACTTGCTTGATGAAATCTTATACTGAAGAGAGGGATCAATAAAAGATTATGATAATGGTACCAGTGCAGAAAACGAAACCATCTTCAGAAACCCTTCCCAGCCCCTTTTTCTCAACCAGATTACTCAAAACCCGATCACAATTTCACTGTGGGTCCCAGCAGTGGAAGGCAAGAGGTCAAAGTATTACTTTCAGGTGACATTTGAAAAATGTTAAACAGCTAGTTTTTTGGTAGCTGAGCTAGAAGGAAGAACTAAGGTTTAACAGGCCAGAGACTTCTTCATAAAACTCGATTTAACATTTTTCAGGAGATAAAGACTATTGTACTGTACGGTAATTAGGGACTTACACTAAATGCAAGTTTTGTTGTTTTTAAGAATTAAAACTAAGTTTATGCAAAGACAATGAAACTAGTAGGCCTAAGCACGAAATATTACGGCATTTGCTAAACTGTGGTCTGCCATTTCTGATGTTATGTGTTGTATTATTTCTACTCCATACACAACATGCACTTCTTCATTTATGAAAGTGTTTTCCTCTTTCCACCATTACTTAAAGTTCCACGTTTCACTTGAAATATAAAGCAATGTGTTCAAAGGTGATAATACGAGGGTAAGTCATTAAGTAGCCACACTTTTTGTTTAATCTTTTGTAGGTTGGCTGTACTGCTTTTTGCTCATGCACGCCAACATGTTCATTTATCTTCGCTTGTGAAATGTTTGACCATTATGACTCCAATGAGTGTTGTGCTGTTGCACATTAAACATGGCTGCACCGCTCACTGTTTACACCAAAGAAGAACAGCATGGATGATCCTTTTTGTTGTCTGAAGGTATACCAGGAGCTGAAATCCATCAAGACTTTCTGTAGCCTACAATATGGGGACAATGTATTTACTAGGGATGGGTCGATACCAGATTTTCTCGATACTTGATACATGATTTTTTCCTCGATACTCGATACTCGATACCATTAAAGTGAAAAACTTTTTTTACAAATGCGGCAAATGACGCGATTGTCACAATGAGGGTATATTTGAAAATAGTTCCACACTTCACTCATATTGACTAAAAAAAAAAATTATGCTAAACTTATCGTATCGCAACACACAGTCTTCTGTCACGTAGAGATATCAAACGAAAGCCGGCATGCAGACATGTTTTAAAAGCATACCAAAATAGATTGCTTATAGATGGATAAAATAATCATGTGACTTTCTACTCAGATCACAGAACAGAACAATGAACAAACTGTTTTAAGGATTGCAGAATAAGCAGTAACTTAATCTCCGCAAAGGAGCTTCGTATAATGGGGTTTGGACAGTCAGCTTGCTTGTTGGTTGTTATTGAAACGTTTGACAGGAAATGAAACAATTAAGAATCTCTTCTGTTTGGATTTTAAAAGTCGAAAAGTCTTTATTTATGACTAGACTAAAGTCATAGAGTGGTGTTCTCCATTTCAAGGACAAACAGAACTATTTACTATATTTAGTAGACTACTAAAAGCAGAAATAAATACCGCATTTCCTTAAATTACAGAATTACCAAAGCATCGAAAAAGTATCGAGCTAGTTTTCTGAAGTATCGCTCGATGCCGATACCATGCAAGTATCGAGAGTATCGAGGACCCATCCCTAGTATTTACACTTGACTAAGTACCTGTGACTCAATGACTCAAGACTTTGAAAAAATACAGGCAATGAAGTACTGTAATCAAAACTGTTTCTATGAGGTACTTTGGACTAAGATGCACTTAATCTTCTTTCTGGCCCAATGACTAAGTATTGAACAAAAGGAACTCTTTTAAATGAAGAACCCTGTAAATGAGCTCTGTAATGTAAATACATGCAGCTGTGTAAATTCACTCAAACTGTTACAAAACAATTCCATCACTAATTATTGTGACAAAAAAAAAAAAAAAGGATGTAGATATGGATAAGGGGGAACTTATAACAAGATTTAGCCTGAGAAAAGAAAGGAGACATAAGATAAAAGAACTTTCATTTGGGAAGGGAGGGGTGCAATTAAAATCATGCCTCACATTGCAGAAGGGGGGAAAAAAGGCTTTCATATTTGAAATCAGAGTATTCATTTTCATATCTGGTTTATTTTGAGATAGATAGATGGAAAACTGATTTCAAAAATTCACTGCAAACATTACAAACCAATCCCAATATTAAGCACCCATCGTACTAAGCAAGTGTTAATCCATTAGAATGCATAATCAACTTATTTTGTTGGGAAAAAGGTGCAAAAGTAACTAACTAGGCCCCAGGGTTGGAAAAAAAACATGTTTTCTTTAAAAAGAACAAAAAAACATGCTTTTTGTTTAAAACGTTTTATATGTGAACAACAATGTTGGTTGTTTTAAACGTGTTTTTTTTAACGTTTTTTTATGTTTACAACAATGATGTTTGTTTAAAAAAAGTTTAAATTATTCATATTGTTTAAATCAACAATTTTAATGTATAGGGCCTATTATATACATATACATATATATATGTATATATATATATATACAGTTGAAGTATTTAAAACATTTTAAACAATTTGTTTTAAACATTTTTTAGCATATGTTTATAACACTTTTTAATTGGATGTTAAATTTAATTATGCAGACAATTTACATTTTGTCAATCCAATGACACCCTGTGCTAAGATGTTCAAGATTTACGAGTCGTAGACTTAATAGTATTTGAAAATACATTTTGTACCAGTAGTAAGTTATTTGTTTATGATTTAATAGTTAATGATTAATAAAAAATAATACAAACTACTGTTTAATTACTGCCTTTACTGCTCAACTGATGATTGACTTTCACCATGCTTTACGTGGTCTTAGCCGCCTTACATTATCAAACTTACAAGGAATATCCTACTACAGTGTTGCCAAATTGACACATTCAATATTTAATATTAATAATCTCTTTCTTTAAAAAGGAAGACCACAAAATAGATGGTAGGATGCAGTCAGAAAAAATTCAAATCAATTACTCAAAATCAGAAACTGGAAGCTGGCAACAGAGGATAGAGAAGTCTGGAGGAAAAGGATACAAGAGACACCACCTCACATGATTTTCTGGTATTCTGGCCCTAGTTTTTTTTTGTTTTCTGTTTACAACACTAACAGGGTGTCACCGACTTGACAAAATGTAAATTGTCTTCATAATTAAATATAACACGCAATTAAAAAATGATTTAAACATATGCTAAAAAAACATGTTTAAAACAGATTGTTTAAAACGTTTTAAACAAACTTAAAAAAAACACAAGCGCTTGTTTTAAACATTTTGTTTTAAACATTCCAACCCTGCTAGGCACTAAAAATATTAAAGGGGAAACATTCCTCTGTCACTGGGATTCGAACCCAGGATCTTTGGCTATCCATGCCACTGTTCTACCAACTAAGCTATCAAGAGTTCGCTTCACAGTGCCAGATGGAACCTCTCTCCTACGACTGATTACCCTTAATAGTCTACCTTACTGATAGACAAGTTAAGTCAAATGCAGTACAGTGAGGCAAACTAATTAGTGATTTTGTGACCAGGCTTCCACTGTTATAATATTCTCATATAATGTCCAAGAGAGACACTAATCTGTGATTCATGAAGGCATATAATAAGGCACTGCTAGTTGTTAGAATGTGCCCGTTAGCATCTAAGGTATAACATATGTAACTTAGTTTTTATGCACGAATGCATGATTTAAGTTAGCCTACATTCATTGGTTTTTCATAGACTTAATTTTTCTTTTAAAATTCCTTCCACCCATAGCCATAAAACATCACTGCCCATGAAGGGTTAATGCATGAAATGATAAATAGCTTATTTACCAACAAAAATTTATGGCATAATCCAGATATGCTTGACCCATCCACGCGATATGTATGTTTGTATGGGTGATGCAATGTTTTTTGTTTCTGAGCGAAGCAGGGTGACCAACAGGGACAGACCCACATCTTCATTGTAAGTAGTGACAGGTAGATTCTACTTTAGGTGCAGTTATGTTAGGTTAGGTTCATTTGGTTAGGTTAGGTTTGTTTGGTTAGGTTAAGTTCGTTTGGTTTGGTTAAGTTCATTTGGTTTGGTTAGGTTATGAACAGCGATATTAGTGTAGTGTGTTTGTCAGCCTGTTACACAGAATTCTACCTGCTCCGCTGGTGTGACTTCAGAGCTCTGATGTCCAATCATGAAAATTTGTATCGTTTCAGGGAAGGTAATATGGTGGAGATTTGACTACTTTTCGGTAGATCATGATATAAAAAAATTGTAACATTTAGGGTTGGAGTGTCGGACCAAATCATTTGCCAAGACAACATCTCCTCTCCATGTAACTATGTAGGCCTATGTGTGATTTTATGAAGGGAATCTTGGTTTTAAAGAATGGGTCAAGCATATATGGATTTTACCAAATTTATAGTTGTGAATTAATATGTTGGCTCTGAAAAGAGCTGTTTTTGATATGGTACAAGGGTCGTTTTTTGTACTGGTTCAATTAATAGTACGCAGTGCAGTAACATAACCGTTTTGGTGCAAGGGTCGTTTTGTCAAGTGGTGGGTCCTGAGTAATGCTAAAGAGGTTCTGATGATTGTATTTATGATTTGGTGCAAGTATAATTTTTGTAACGTGTTACTGGTATCCTAACAACAGTGAGCTGACAGTGCCAGCATTGAGCAGATTCATAGCCAGGGTAAAGGCATGCACAAGGCTAGGTGACCAGGGGAAGTAGGGTTAGCAGGCCAGCGAGCGAGAGTGGGCTGCTGCACAACCTAAAACTATCTTTCACCGATAAAAGAATGTTAAAAGCACACGAAAACTCTAAAACTAAATTAAAAAGGCAATGAAAGCAAACGCATACCAGCTACTACATCAACACTATCTGCCGGGAAACTTTGGCAGGCAGGTACTTCCCTTTGTTTAGTATTACCGGTACTAGCCTACAGCAAAATCATAAAGCCTCCACCCTGAATACTGTAGCATTATAAAAGATAGTACCTCACCAACTGGGATGTGGAAGGAAAGCTGCTCTTTCATATTAGAATGAGTACCAACAGAGGCTTATTTACCTTATGATGATGCTTATGTTTCTTTTCATGTTTGTCCCTGTCTTTATCCTTCTCCTTTTTCTTTTTCTTCTTCTTGGCTTTCTTATGCTGTCTATCTAGATGCGACTCCTCTCTCCCATGCATTGACGCTGCTGACTGTCTCGATTCTTCATCCCCTGTTGTTGGAGCGACACTATAGTTGTTCGACTGGACTAGAGGGATTGATGGACCTGGAGAATCGCTACTGTGTTCAGGAGTCGATGAGCTACCAACCTTCAGGATTAGCTTAAGCGCAGGTGGTTTCTCAACTCCAAACTGTTTATCTAAAAGCATAATTTCATGTTTAACCTACAAAAAATAAGAGGTACGAGATCGAAATCGTACAAACGAGCCCAGCAGCCACATTAAATCTGAGACCGGTTTATTGAATTTATCTACCATAATTTGACATATTCGAACACCAATCTGGTTAGAGCTCGATGTGCTCACTCTGCACATTTCTCTCCTACAACAGCCATCCTCCAGCCTCTTCTATAAAAAACTACATAATAAATCACACTCAAGCAACCAACTCAATTACACCCCCACGCAGTCGCTTACCTTCGTATCGATCCCTTTTATCCGATTTATGTTTCTTGTGTTTTTTGGACCCCATTCCAGTAGACTCAATTTTGGCTGATTTATGAAAAACTTTTTAAATGTTTTAAACGATAGGATATTCCGTAAATTAGTAGTCAGTAGTTCCTACGAAGAAGCTTTCATAGCCGGAATATTCTCAATAATCAAAACAGCGACTCCCTCACAAACAACGCCAATCGCCATACTACAATCACGGCCTTCTCTACTCCTTTCATGCCTATTTACACTCCGTGAATTGTTTAAAACATTTCATAAAAGTTCCAAATCTAGAAAAATAAGATAAAGTTGGTAGTTTCAATTATTTTAAATCGTAATCTTGTTGAATTTGTACAATGTATTAGTTATTTGTATTGCTTATTCTCCTGATTGCTAACAGGTCATGGCTTCCCGGATCATAATGCCGAAAAAAAATATTACGTTGACGAAAAAGCAGTGTGCATAGCTTTTATAGGTTAAGTTAGTCTTATTGTTTTAAACCTTTTTAATATGTGCTCCATTAATGAAGAAGAATTAGATGACATCGCGCAATGTATGGAGCAGAGGTCTATAAAAACATCGTAAGTAAAATGTTAGCTTAAAACTCTAACCTTATGTTGTTAACTAACCTAACTTAACTAACCTAACCTAATAGTTGTTGTTAGGTGTAATAGTTGTTTATTAACATATTTATTAACATTGGGGGCGAGAGATAGTATTTTATAGTAGGCTAATGTGCAAATAAAACATCCGGTTTTGGACTTAAAAATCGGTCCAAGTATGGGATTGCCTAAAAATCTTTGGGCTGTAGGCCATGTTCAAGGGCATATACAATAAACGGTATAATACCCAATAAACATTAGGCCTAACTTACTAAACGTCTCGTCCCCACAAGCATTCTGAAATCACACATTGGCTACACAACATAAAAGATGCCATTCATATGTATGTAGCTAACACAAAATTTTTAGGTGTATGAATAAATCAAAATTTGGATTGGACGGTACACATAGACAATTTGAGTAAAAAATTAAGTAAAATTTGTTATGCACAAAAACATTAATAATGTAATTAGATATTACCATACGGTACGAGTGGCTTATTTTGCCTATTTTCATACTCTTTTAAATTATGGTGTCATTTTCTGGGGCAGTTTAAAGGAGTCAAATAAAATATTCAAAATGCAAAAGAGACAATCAACCAACCCATGTGAGCTGCTGAACTTATTTTATAGAACATAAAATTATGACACTTCCATGTTTATATATATATATATAGCCTACAGTGCCTTTTTTTTTTACTCGTGGCCGGGCGGTCAACTGAGGGTAGCTGCGAGCGCACAGTGTTTTTCACCGTTCCTGGCTCACACCTTTCTCCCCGTCAGTGCATGTGCGGTCATTGCTAGCGGAGGTTCTTGTTTTCTTCTTTCTGGTTAAATTGTGATAGTTCTGTTATAATGCCAAGAAGTGTGTATACTTTAGCACACCGCATATTCATGTATGATTCCTATGTGCAAACAGAGTCCTGTAGAGAAGTGACACGGCTATTTGTAGACAGATTCCCTGGTATCCCTGTGCCTCACAGAGAGACAGTTCGTAAACTTGTAAACAGATTCAGAGAAACGGGTTCTGTTCTTGATAAGAAACCCCAAAAAACTCGCTGTGTGCTTACAGAGGAAAAACTCGATGAGATAGGACAAAAGTTAGAACGTAGCCCAAGAAAATCTCTCAGTAGGTTACACAGGAAACGGGGGTTTCACAATTCTCGGCTTGGAAAGCCACTAAACTTATGAAATTAAATCCATATAAGATAACCGTAGTTCAGGAACTGCAACCACATGATACTGTGAGTAGAGTAAATTTCTGCAATTGGGTGTTGGGTAAAGTTAATGATGGCTCTATGGACCCAAAGTTAATTTTTTTCACAGACGAAGCATGGTTTCATTTACATGGTCATGTATTGACACAAAACAACAGATACTGGAGTGCAGAAAAACCCGATATTGTTCTCGAAATGCCATTGCATGACCAGAAAATTGGTGTTTGGTGTGCTGTGTGTGTGTGCACTGACGGGGAGAAAGGCGGGAGCCAGGAACAGTGAGAAACACTTTGCGCTCGCAGCTACGTCCAGCCGACCGCCCGGCCACGAGTCAAAAAAAAAAGCACTGTATATATATAATGTTCTTTTACATAAGTTACCGGTACTAAAGCATCCATAAAGAATTTTAAGACATACTCAGAAACGCATCATCATGATACAAGAGGAAGCTCAAATCTATCAACAGTTAAGTCATAATACTGCATTGTATAAACACTCCTTTACCTATAATGATATTAAAATGTATAATAAGCTTCCACTTTATATAAAAGAACAGAAACTTTTAAAGAAAGTCTTCACAAATTTTTAATTGAAAAATGTTTGGGTCAATCCATATGAAATCATCCAATGGGTGTTGCTGACATATTTTATTTTATTTTTAAGTATATATTTTCTGTTTCTATGTGTATCTGGGAGTACAAAACAATTTTTTTCACATTTTTATCACTAACGCTTTGGCAACTAGTGGCCATTTTGCTTAGAAGGATTTGGCATTTTCAAAGGTTAGCGGTAAGTTAAATAACTATTTTATTTATGAAGATATCAACTTGAAGTAAAAACCATCTTAATCTACAAGAAACATTCTACAATTCATGTTATGACCAAAAATTTGTTAGGTCTTAAGGAAATAATCTAAAACTCTATTAGAAAATGCAGTTCCGATTAGAAAAAATTAACAACTTTATAAAACTTTTTTTCATAGAAGGGATGAAAACACATGTTTCATATTTCCCCCCACAAAGATATAGTAGATCACTAGATGCTAGTAAAATTTGAGATCATTTATGTAAATCCTTTAGGTTTTATGAGTATTCAAATATCGAGATTTTGCAGAATTTTTGATTTTCAAATTAAAATATCTCAAATGGGACTGAACAGAAAAATCTGAAATTTTCTCAAAATATTCTTCTAGTGCCTAGTAATCAACATATAAAATTTCATTACTGTGTTCTGACCAGAAGTATTTTATTTTTAATAAAGAAAATGCTAAAAAATAACACTGTCAAATGAGCGAATAACAGTGTTAAAATACAATAAAAATTGTGAAAAATAATATAATTTTTTGTTGTTGCTAGTAAAATTAAATATGTCATAAAACTAACACATTAAAGAATATTATAGGAGAAAAATTCCTCCGGCACTGGGATTTGAACCCAGGACCTTCTTTCTATTCGCGCCAATTCTCTACCAACTGAGCTAAGCCGGACTGCATATGACATGACATGTCTGTCCGTGAGGTAGACCATTAGGGCAATCAGTCATAGGAGAGAGGTTCCATCTGGTGCTGTGAATTGAGCTCCAGCTTAGCTCAGTTGGTAGAGCATTGCCCAAAGGTCCTTTGTTCTAGTCCCAGTGCCGGAGGAATTTTTCTCCTATAATATTCTCATGTAATGTCCAACAAAGACAATAATCTGTGGTTCATGAATGCTTATATATCTTAACATATTAAATGTTCCATGGTAGTAGTCATAGTGATCAATACTCCAGCAGAAGGAGACCATATTGCCACATTTGCTGAGCAAGCCAGAATATGCTGACTTGAAAAAGGCAAGTCTCTACAGACTCCTCTGTAGCTCCTTTGTTCAGTAATCAGTAGCTGTGCTTGACTGAAAATATAAAAAAAATTGCCCCTTCACTTAAAAAAATATCAATTTCACCAAACCACCAGTTCTGATCATAATGCAGGCAACAATATCCTTTACTTCGAAAGGTCTTATTTCAAATTTGGGCAAAATGGAAATGCTATGTTCACCATAAATATAACTTTTTGAGTGAATGTAACACCTTATGATGCTAGAAGTTTGTTCCACAGCTGAGCCAAAGGTTTAAAAATGTTTATAGGCTACAAATGTATTTCTTCAGAACAAAATTTAAACACTTCTTCTGCTGAAGGTATCTGGTCCAAATATGGTCTTTGCAAACTAGCCATCGAGACAGCCCTCTTTGTACCCCCTCCAATCCCATCGCAAGCATTCTTTCCATTAGAAGTGGCAAAAAAATGCTATTCAGCTTGAAAGTGATTGCAAATATTCAAAAAGTTCTTTTTTGTTTTTGTACTGGCTACCATCTCCGTCGCTAAAATAAACAATTTTTTTAACTGAAGGGGCAACTTTTTTGATATCTTCAGTCAAGCACAGCTACTGATTACTGAACAAAGGAGCTACAGAGGAGTCTGTAGAGACTTGCCTTTTCCAAGTCAGCATATTCTGGCTTGCTCAGCAAATGTGGCAATATGGTCTCCTTCCGCTGGAGAATTGATCACTATGACTACTACCATGGAACATTTAATATGTTAGTTTTATGGCATATTTAATTTTACTAGCAACAACAAATAATTATATTATTTTTGACAATTTTTATTGTATTTTAACACTGTTATTCGCTCATTTGACAGTGTTATTTTTAGCATTTTCTTTATTAAAAATAAAATACTTCTGGTCAGAACACAGTAATGAAATTTTATATGTTGATTACTAGGCACTAGAAGAATATTTTAAGAAAATTTCAGATTTTTCTGTTCAGTCCCATTTGAGATATTTTAATTTGAAAATAAAAAATTCTGCAAAATCTCGATATTTGAAGACTCATAAAACCTAAAGGATTTACATAAATGATCTCAAATTTTACTAGCATCTAGTGATCTACTATATCTTTGTGGGGGGAAAATATGAAACATGTGTTTTCATCCCTTCAATGAAAAAAAGTTTTATAATGTTGTTGATTTTTTCTAATCGGAACTGCATTTTCTAATAGAGTTTTAGATTATTTCCTTATGACCTAACAAATTTTTGGTCATAACATGAACTGTAGACTGTTTCTTGTAGATTAAGATGGTTTTTCCTTCAAGTTGATATCTTCATAAATAAAATAGTTATTTAACTTACCGCTAACCTTTGAAAATGCCAAAAATGACAGATCCTTCTAAGCAAAATGACCACTAGTTGCCAAAGCGTTAGTGATAAAAATGTGAAAAAAATTGTTTTGTACTCCCAGATACACATAGAAACAGAAAATATATACTTAAAAATAAAATAAAATAGGTCAGCAACAAATTATTTTAATATTGGATGATTTCATATGGATTGACCCGTTTCTATTCTACAGAAGTTTCTAGAAACCTAATTCACTTCATTTTCTCATATACTGTAATTGTATTTCATGAATACGCTAAGTATGATACTATACGGCAATATATTATGTTACACTGCTTTGCTTTCTAATTCTGTATTTTGTATTTTAGAATTTCTGTATTTATATTTGTATTGACGTGTCCATTATCTTATGTAAGATAGAAGGATGAAAATAAACTAAACTAAACTAATTTACGCTAGATGATATACTGATAACAAATGATCGTTTCATCAACTTTGAAGTTGTATTACTTTCTACTATGGTAGCCTACCGATGGAGGATACTTTTATATGCATTGGTGAAATTTTCCCCGAAGAGAAAGCAATAAAAATTGACACTTTCTGACCACAATCTGCTTCCAATGGAAAAACAATTTCTATGACCAGTATGATGGAATTGCAATGATGATCAAGTCCAGTCATAGCTAATTTCAACAATATATCCTAAGTTAAATGCAGAAGTTAAAAAAGGATGCATTGAGGACAACAAAGAAGCCCAATCTCTGGCTATGTCGAAAACACATTTAAGTGTGCAGCCATACAAACACAACCAATTCTAAACCATTTTAACAGCAAAAACCATAAGATTCAGTTCACTATGGAGATGGAAAAAGAAGACTGACTTCCTTTCCTTGGATGGTCTTTTCATTTGCAATCTTGGAATCTTGGTACGGAGTGTGTACACTACAAAGAAAACTCACACATGTATACCTTCCTAAGCAGTCCAACTGCTGTCCAAAACAGAAACAAAGACTCATAAAAACTTTGATGAGCAGCGCCTTAGGCTACACATCTGTGGAACCTATGTGAATTATCATACCACTATTTGAGATTACTACAGTATTGGCTAAGACATCACATTATCACTCCCGTCTCAACATAAGAAATTTTCAAATAGCAAAACAGTTTCAACAGAAAGAAAGAAGACATTAAGCTTCCACAGACATGGATTCCAATGTTAAAAACTTGGACAGGACATAGTATGAGGGATACTCCTGATGGCACAGCAATCACAACAGCCAAGCCTCCTCCAATATCTACTTGAAGTCTATAGAAAGAATACATGAATGATGCCTAACAACGCTAAGGTAAAAAAGTACTGTTGGGATAGATGTCATTTTCAGATTTCGAAGTGAGAGAAAAAGTAGCCATTGAAGAAGGTTGAAGCAGCTTGGAACAAAATGGTTGATGATTCTGTCCAGAAGATGTCTAAATTCCTACTCCGACTGTGAAAACATCAGATTGATAATCTATCACCACTGACTTAGGGGATGGTTTCACAGATGGTTGTTTCTGTACAGCAAGTTTGTAATACATAACATGTTTGGATGGCTGATGAATTGTCTTGCTGGTATATGTCATGTTACAATATAAAAAAAGATCAGACCTTCATTTAGATAGACTAGCCATTTCATGGGATTCAGGTTGGGAATGTATCACAGTTTTTTCATTTCATTTTTCTATTGTTATTCTGTTCAACATATCTTCTCTTATACAATTCAACGGCCCTCAATAGCGTGCTCACTTGCTCCCTCGCTTCGTGAGACATCGGGTATACTCAGCAATGTTCATCTCTCGCAGTGTAAACTTTCACGAAGAGTACAAAATTAGGAAAACCGTTTCTTTATTATATAAGGCCTAAGTGGAATGAACACAATGAACAAATATTCTAATTTTATTTTTACTAACATTTTTCATAGCTCTGAACTGCCAGTGTAAATTTCTTAAAAATCCTGGAGTCAGTTAATAATGGCGGGTGAAGCTGCGGGCACCAGCTATTATAATATATTAATAGTTTAAGTATCGTGGACAATAAAAATCCAAACAAACCACTCCTTCCCTAGAAAAATGATATAATTTCTGAAAACTACACTGAATTTATCAAATCAAATTCACATCATATTCATCTGTCTACAAACAGTTGAGAAATGATACGTATTATCAGTGTTCACAAGTAGCTTTGGAACTGCATAAAACTTATGATTGAAGATTAAGATTGAAGTTGAGCATAGTGATTAAGTTGATGCGAAATTTGAACACAAAGGAAAGTTTGTGCAATGGAACAAGACTTTACGTAACTGGATTGCAAAGGAATTTGATTAAAGCCGAAGTGCTGACTGGATCTGCAGAAGGAAAAGAATATCTTATACCCAGAATAGATTTATCACCAACAGTTACTGGCCTGCCATTTAAACTTACAAGAAAGCAGTTTGCTGTAACGGTAGCCTTTGCAATGACAATGAATAAGTCCCAAGGACAGACTTTAGATAAGGTCAGAATTTATTTGCCAGAACCAATGTTTTTGCTTGGATATCTACATGTAGCATTTTCGAGAGTGAGACGTTCAGAGGATGTAAGAGTTAAGGTGGAAAACACATCAGAACAGGGGAAGTTACTTGACTATACTGATGCAGTATTCACAAAAAATGTAGCCTAGTGTATGTTGAGATATTTTAAATAAAAATTGATGAAGAAATTGTAAATTTATTGTCAGCGCCTTCAGGATTCTAGACCTGTAAGTTTCATATTTAAGAATCATTTTAATCTTGGCAAAGCCACGGGCTATTTTCTAGTTTTGTACATAGTGACATGGCATATGTAGAACTAGCACAATGAACAACCAAACAACCCTTCAACGCACATATTAGCAACTTTTATTAGTAAGGCTGATAGGCTACTACCTTGTTATGAAGAATTCAAATAAATCTGAATATGCATACCTTAATTGAAATCCTTATGAAAACTGGAACAGCCAATGCATCCTGCATATTCTCTCAGAAACAGTGTAGAATTATTGTATGTAGAAAACTGCATGAAATCAGGGGTTGTATTCAGTATGAAAAAACGTATTCAGATTGATTTTAATTCTCATGTAAACTTAGTAGGCCTACCTGTAGTAAGTTCATCACTCATCAGTAATAACTTCCCAGAATTCTGTAATATTGCTGCATTATTTTCAAGATGGGTTGCTTCTGCTGAAAACATCACAGCTAGAATTTATTCTCATTAACTTATGAAGGAATGCCTTATACTTTCAGGGTTGGTTCTTTGTGCAAGAAATGCAATGAAATAAAAGCAGCAGTTGTTCTTCGTAGTAAAGATGCATATTGCAGGTAAGTTGTTAAGAGAAAGATGAACTATGACAAGTGTTATTTAAAGCTCCTGATTCTAACTAGCAGTAGTTTTGCAATAAGCAAAAGAAAAATTTAGTGTCAGAATTCAACACTTGCTTGAATTTTGTTCTATTGCTTCAGACCAAAACTATAATATCCTATGGTATTTCACAGAAATGGGTGTGATATCGGTACAGGTACTGTATTATGATTTCAATATAAAAATCTATGATTTAGTCACTGCAGCTGTTAATGATAGAAAACCTCCTTTGTGGCATTTCTACCGACCTCTGATTATATTATATAAATAGGTACCGTAATTTAAAGCTTATGAAATCTGCGAATGTAATATTTGAGCACTAGTTTTTGTATAATAATAAATTTGTCAATAAGCAATGTTCTATAATTAAGTATATTCCAATAACAAAAAATGTTGTCTTCTCTATGTGAATGATTTACTCTTTGTTTCAGCATCCAGATTTACTTTACGTAGGTTACCGGTATTTGTCTAGTGCTACTATTAATAGTATTAAAAGTATTAAATAGTACTAGACTATTGAACTAGGCTATTATATTAACAGGGTGTTCACATTCTAGAAAGTCAATGAAAGTCAGGAAAATGAAATCAGACAGGGAAAGTCATGGAATTTTGTAAAGTAAAGGAAAAAGTTAGGGAAATTTGTAAAAAATTATATGATATAGTTAGGGAAAATAACAAGCCCTAGTGAGCGAAATGTGAGGGGCAAGTGATTTGCTCCAGTTTGCTGTAACCGAGACTGTGTAAGCAATTTTCTTTTCAGTATTTGAGCTATTCACTTTTTATTTTTTTTATTGGTTGGATTTTTGTTTGTTTTGTTTACAAAGAGCCTTGAAAACATTGATTCTTGTGGTCAGGGAAATATAAGTTTCTGGTCATGGAAAGTCAGGGAGATTTATTTTGAAATTTCTATGAACACTCTGATTAATCTTAACACTAGTAGAATGAAGTTCATTAATGATTCAGGAAGACTAAGTTTAATCTAACAATAAATAGACATTCTTTTTTAATATAACAGTATTCAGTATCATCACACAATAAATAAATATGTACACAATGTGAAATGTGCTTTGAATTTTTCCTGGTGCTGGTAATATATGATATTTTCCCGGGCTACTAACCAGCTGGTGAATTAATCCAATTCACCACCTGGTTAGTAGCCCGGGAAAATATCATATATGTACACAATATGTTTAATAAATACTAATAAAATAAAAATGAATATTTCAAATTATATTAAATGGTTTTATGTTTTATCATTTAAATTAATATACAGTAGAACCCCGATAATTCGAGGTAATTGGGGCTGAGGCTACCTCGAATTGCAAAAAACTCGGATTATACGGAAATATCACTAAATCAATGGTTAAATCATAAATAAATGTTTAATGAGTACAATAATGGTTAAAAATAAATAAACAATATAGTAAGCCCGCATACCTGTGTTACGCCTGTATGTATATTGGCAAACATTTCCAATTTGCTACATCGGCATCCTTTAAGGATTAAGTCATTGTCTGACCCTTAATGGAGTGGAACGGGAAAGCGACGCTACTAGGAAAACACTTTTAATTACATTGTCGCTGAGTAGGGATTACTGTAACAATAAAGTACTATTTTCTGAAAGGATGGTATGCACTGTACAATTGATTGACACGAGGTCCCGACAAAGAAAGATCGAACCTAACGGTTTCTGTCATTCTGTAATAGAAATGCATTAGCAGTTTGCAGCCAAGGTTATTTCTGAGTATTATGAACGAAAACCCTATTTCGGATAGTTTTACCTGCATTTTTGTACATGGAAAATTTGAAAGAAAGCTCAAAATGTAACACATTCGGAAGGGCATAAAACTTACATGCGGATACCGTATAAAAACGGGATGTTATTCTAGTTTTATGGAAAATTTTAATTTTCTTAAGACCAGCTCGAATTACACGGAACCTCGAAATACCGGGGCTCGAATTAGCGAGGCTCTACTGTATTCATATCTATAAAGTAAGAGGAAGTGTTTGCCTGACTGTCTGTGATTGATGAATAGCCAAATTTACTGCATGCAGAGATCTGAAATTTTTAACATAGATGGACTGAAGGGTGGCCAAATACATCTCAAAACCAGAGTTTTAATTTTCGCTTTTGTTCTTGAGTTATGAATGAAAAACTGCAGAAAACATGATTTTTTTGTGCTATCAAAGTACCAGTTTTTAGTAAAATATGCCAACTGTAAAATGAATTGCAGGTAGCCATGCTCTGTATAAATCTGTATTAATCTCTGAGTGCCTTTATTGCACTAATGACTTTTATTCTATTAATTGGAAATTGTATTGTTGATTAGGGAATTTACTATAGGCTTAGTTTTATTATTTTGTATTAGGTCTTGTTCTACAATGTAGATATAACTTATTTCATATTAGCTTATACTTACTGTACATTATCTTGTATATTTTAATTGAAGTCCATGTATTTTGTAAATACTTAATGACAAATAAATTCTATTGTCTATTGTTAAAAAAAAAAAAAAAAAAAAAAAAAGAGCATCGGTGAAATTAATTTTTTTCTACATTAAGTATCAAGTTGTCGAACGCTTTGATTTTGTTAGCCCACTCTGTTGGATTCATTTGTTTATAATGTTATGGGATGCAGAGATCAATTTTTACATAAGTGGACTGAAGAGGGATAATGAAGATAAGCCTAAATGGGAAAACACTGAATGATTTTGATGATACTTACTATTTGGGGGTTTTTAGGGTCGGGGATCTCGAATCTGAGGTCTATTTTCCTAGGCAGTGCTTTCTAATTGTGAAGTGCATCCTAAAGTCAGATTTTTAGCTATTTAATTACTAATCGTTTAGTTTATGAATGATTTGCATGTAAGTTAAGGGCTAATAAATATGTTTTAATTATTTTGAACATAAATAAATAATTTAAAAATCTAGTGTTAAATCTAGTGTTTGAATTAATATTCGTAGGCAAACCAGCAGACACCTGCTAGTTTTAAATATGAACCATCCAAACATTTAATTACAATTTACATCTCAAAAATTCTGCTAAAAATTTTCCGTCACCAAATCGCCCTTATTTTTATTTTCATAAGTTAGTCACCTTAGGTCTAGAGGAATATTTTGAATAGGAATAAAATTTATTTACAGGAACTGTTTCTTAGCATCAGCAACCCACAAATTTAGAGCTACACTAGGGAAATCAAAGCTGGTACGGCCACAAGATCATGTCCTTTTAGCATTTTCTGGAAGTCAGTCATCAACAGCATTACTTCATCTGATAAATTCTGGATTAAATGAGGCTAATCATAAGCGTCTCCTTTTTTCTTGCACAGCACTTTATATTGATGGTAAGTTAAATACAGATTATATTTTAATATTTTGGAAACTTTGATTTGTACATATTATATACTAGCTTAAAAGACTGCTTCACCCAGGTTTTATATTTTGCATGTAATTCTAAATTAAATTGTGGAGGACTTGTGATTTTCAAGCTGTAGGTCTAAATCTTTACATAGGTAACTAGAGTTTGAAGCGAAGAAGGACAACTTATCACTCAAACTATTCCCTCATAAATGCTAGATATGGCTTTTTTCACTCATTTAGGACTTAGAATTATATAACCCATTGGGTTTACACACCATGCCTCATAGTGGTTGAAATAAGAAGAATCCAAAATTCCAGTAATGTATCATTTTACCGTCTTTATGGGATATTTTATTTCTCACTTTCGTGTTACCACACAACCTTTTCAGGGCTAAAATAAAAAGAAAATCAATATAACTTTCACACACTCATCCCCAAAACTCTGAGATGTAATAATTTACTTTGCACCCAGGACTAAAAATGTTCCATCCTATTTTTGTCTCTTTTTAAATGCTTCCAATAAACATTCCTATTTCTCAACTAATACAAAGCTTACAGCGATGAATAACGTATAAGTGGACAGAATGTTTTACAGATTTCTGATATAGCACTCTCACAACCAATTGTTGGCATAAACTCAGGCTAAGACAACTGAAAACGCTCTCCCCACAATACCCTTTTATTCTAAATCAAAATGTGATGTGAGGAAATGATATTCTCCATGCCCAGGGTAGAGAAAGCTACAGTATTTTATGTATCATACCCAATATTTATTTACTCCAGTATTGATTTAGAAAAATGAATTATACTGATAGCCTGTCTAATTATAATTATTTGTCAAAGTCCATTAAAATGCTGGGGAAGCACGTTTGTGGTAATTTTCCAGAAATGTATCAGTAACCTTTTTGCATTAGAAAAGCCAACCCGTTTGTAGCGTGGTTTTTCCAGTGTCAAGGGCATGTTTGTAGCAAGACTCAGCAATCAGAGTTGACTGTCTTGGGATGTGTAAATTCTTGTTATAATATGTAGCCACATTTCCTTCCCAATTTTTATTGGCTCAGGATTGTCCATGGCTTGATTAAAAATAACTATGCTTCAGTGACAATAATGCCACCTTGTTTGATGTACATTTGTGCAACAAACCTAAAATTGCCATCTTTAATTACAGTTCACTTTACCAAAGTTATACTTTTCAATAATTAAACACTTATTTCTTCTTTTGGTTTTGATAACTGTCAGTTTTTATGTCTATGGTGCTGAGGGAAACATTAGTGAGTAGATGTAGATACTGAAACAGACATCTTTTACTTTTTGGACACCCTTTCAGTTTACCAGGTTTAAAAGTTGTTTTTCGATATACTGCAATCAGATCCTCCAAATCCAACGCAAACTGGCTGTGATTTAATCCTCCTGATTAGCCGTCTTGCTACAAACATGCTGTACCCTAAAATGCAACTGCCAAAGCCCTATGTGAACACACTTATCAAAATAGCTTACATTGTTATTAAATTTTATATAGAGCCCATGTCACAAGTCTTCACTGTGCTGAAGAATATTTTTAGAACAATTCAAATTGTTATGCTACTAATTATATGGGCGTCATATTAACCTGAAAGAGGAGCCCATGTTGTGACCATTACATCCCAGACCGTGTACCTGAATGAGATAGCAAAAGTAGGAGAAAGAGAGAAAACCAGTCTACCCTCCAGACACAAGAACATGGTAGCATCCAGTAAATTTGGAGTTGCCAAATGATGCAACACCATGAGGGGAATGAGCTATTTGTTGAATTTATAAAATTTAACATACTATCAATATTAATTATATTGTACCAGTACATAAACATTTGGTATGCCCTACGGATCCGTCAGCCCAGGTTCGATCCCCGGTACCTCCTCGGATTTTTCTGAGGTAGGGAGGTCTGGTAAGGGTTCACTCAGCCTCGTGAATCAAATTGAGGAGCTACTTGATAGAGAAGAAGCGGCTCCGGTCATGGAAACCACCATTAATGGCTGTGGGTGTCGGCATGCTGACCACATGCCCCCCAATCCTGCCATCTGCCTATAGGTAGATGACGCAGTGGTCAGGTGGTAGGCCTTGTCCCTTCGGGGATGTCACGCCACGGAGTTTAGTTTTTAATATACTAATAAAATTTGACCTGCAGTATATTATTCATGAAGGAATAAGATTTGAATTATAAAGAATTTTCCAAAATAAATATTGGATTTTAAGATAACTCACATAAACTGGTCTGTCAGCTGACAATCTCTTTTCTACTTTGTAATGTAACATATGTACCATAATGTAATGTAATGTTGTTCATTGGCCTTCAATAGTTTAAGTGGTAAGCTGTGTCTAAGAACAACTTGTTTGTACACAAATAGCATCATTGGTTGTTTTAATAAATTGTTTTTTGCTGATGATAATTACGTTATTAATTCCTCTACATTTGTTTACAGAAGGAGCAATTCTTGACATGAGAACAGCAGAAAGGAATGATTTATGCAATTGGATCGTGCAAGAAGTAGAGAAAACAGATATACCCATTTATGTAACAAGCCTGGAGAAGAGTTTAGATAACTCAGCTAAAATAAGCTATTTCAAGTATGATGCTCAAGAAAGATATGTTGATGAACAACGTGAAGAACAGCTAAGGAAATTATTTGCTTCTGTCCAAAGCCAAACAGCAAAAGAGGACTTATTACAGAAGTTAAGGTACGTTTAACATTGTTAGGATGTGGTTATTGACTGATTTTTCATATATTTGTAGAAATAAATGTCAATACATTAAGGAAAGGCATCAGTATAGATGCTAACAAGAAAGGCTGTGCAAGGTTCACACTTCATAGTATTATCTGCTTTATGAGACACATTACCACAATGAACAATAAAGTGTTTCCTTTTGTATTTACATGATACTGGGTTGTGTCAGTAAACGATGTTATACCATCATCCATACAGGTGGAGCCTTGAAAAATGTCAGGACAAACTTAATGCTTCCATAGCTTATTGTATAGCTAAGTGCACTAATAATAATTCTCTACTTTTTCTCAAACTATAATGTCTGGTTAACTGATGTATTGTAATTACCTCCTGACAACTGTTGATAATTTGAGAAAAGTGATTATAACTCATTCCTTTAAAGTTTTCCTGATAATCTATCTGAAAGTGTAACTTGATATGCTATAATTTATTTTGACCTTATTCACAATTTCTGTCAATGCAAGTTATAACCAGTTTTTTCACAAGTAGCTTATTACATACGGATTTTAAATACATCAAGTTAAGGATAAATTCTCTGTTTATCATATTATCTACTCTTAAACAATTCAACGGCCCTAAATAGCGTGCTCACTCGCTCGGGCTTCATGAAACATCGGGCATACTCGGTGATGTTCGTCTCTCTCAGTCTAAACTTTCACGTAAAGTACAAAATTAGGAAAACCGTTTCTTTATTATATAAGGCCTAAGTGAAATGAACACAATGAACAAATATTCTAATTTTATTTTTACTTACAATTTTCATAGCTCTGCCAATGCAAACTTCTTAAAAATCCTGGAGTCAATTAATAATGGCAGGCGAAACCGCGGGCACCAGCTGTAAAATATTGATAGTTTAACCAAGGAAGTATCGTGGACAATAAAAATCCAAACAAACCATTCCTTCCTCTGAAAAATTATATAATTTCTGAAAATTACACTGAATTTATCAAATAAAATTCACATCATATTCATCTTGTCAACAAACAGTTGAGAAACAATATGTATTATGTGTTCACAGGTTCCTTTGGAATTGCATAATCGAATCTGAGATCGTTTTCCCAGGGGGCGCTTTCTAATCGTGGAATATACTCTGAAGCCGGAATTTTCCTGTTTCATTAATTACTAATGGTTTAGTTTATGAATGATTCGCGTGCAAGTGTTAATAAATATAATGCTTTAATAATTATTATACTCTTAATTTTTAATTTTTAAATGAATTATAGTGGGGCGCCTCCTAGTATTTTACAAGTTATGTGCAATCACATAAATATTAGTCATTAGGCCCAAATCTCAATCTTAGTGGCTTTGTAAAATATTAAGAGGAACATGGTGTGTGATCTAAACAGGAAATGCATATTCAACCATAAAATGGTTATTCTGATGCCAGTAATTCAACAGTCATAAATCGAACGGAATTTTGAAAGAATCTGAATCACATTGACTACCATTGGTTGCCGTTTTATGCTTATTCTATATTTTCTCTTACCAGCAGTAGTCAATATTTGCTTTTCCATTTAAAATCTATATACAGTATAACAATAAGTTGTACAAAGCATTCTATCAAGATTGAAAAGCAAAAGTAAAATTCCTACATTTTCTGATAACATTTATATTCCTGAGAGGAAAATTTGTACCAGGCTGCGAATAAAAATCTGTTCAAATCTTCACTATACTGTTACGAAAATCTGGGTTAAATTCCCAGCCCAGAAAAGTTGTTCCTTTAAAGACTGTATCATTTTAGCATTGACTGTCTGCATGGTCTTGTAGTTAGCATTGCTGACTGTGGAGTTTAGATTAGTTTAGTTTAGTTAGTTTATAATAGAGTTAACAAATCAATTTAATTTACCTTTTTACTTCACGTACCAAATGTGTTTGGGAGAACTTGTTTCTTGGACATTTACCCACTTCTTCAGCTGCTAGTCATTGGTATTATTTTCCTTTGGAGGATTCTGATGCTCCACTGATGATGTAGTTCTTATAAACATTGTAATCAAGCTTTCTTCTTGCGGTGTGTCCAGTTTCATTTTATTCATCCAAACTGATGTAGGACACAGCAAAACTAGCCTAGGGAACAAGATGAAAAAATAATATAAATTATATAATTAATACATTACTGCTGTTAGAATAATAATCATTAATAACCAAACAAGTGATATCAATAAACAACACAAAAAGGCATAATATGCGACTTGAGCCTTTCCCTTCCTGTGTAATATTTAAACACCACCGTCTTGAGAATTACACTACCTGTCCTATGCTTTATTTTAACATGGAGTTCAGAGTATTGCTCAATTGCCTAATTTCTCCAGTAGAGGCGACACAGTTCACACCCAGATTGCAAGAAATTCCAGCATGTTTCAGTTTCCGAGTTTATACTTTAGAGGGTAACACAGAGCATACAGTAATGTAAAGGGTATTGGAGCTGTGTGTGGTAGGTGTTGCCATCTGTAATGTTGCCGCGTACGCAAAATTAGCCGCATAGGACAGGCAGTATATACACGAGTAATATAGTCTAGAAGGCAGTGTATTTAAATAATGATTTCTCAGGCATCCACCCAAGTGAGTGGAATAAGCTTTCAGTAGCTAGTTCTACTGCCATCTTCTAAGAGAAGTGAGTTGGTTCAGAGCATGATCTGTATTTTGTAATAATGGAGGCAGGCCAATAAGAAACCAGGAAGTGTAACAGATAGATGGAGAGATCTGATTGGCTAGGAATGAAAAGTAATGTTATTTATTTATTTAACTAGTACTGATTTGACAAATGACAATGTAGGCCAAGTTGAAAATGGGCTGCTAATCTTGGAACATGTCATACCGAAATAATGGTAAGTAAAGCATTCACAGCCAACCCATAATAGATCTAATTGATGGATTTATGTTCTGATTTGTTTTTAATGGCTCAGGTTATCAGGAATAATTACAGAAAAAGTGGAATGGAATATGTAAAATTTATTTATTTGTCCCAATATTGAATCATTATTGCTCATCCTCACCCTCCTCAAATATGGTCTCGGTCCTGGTAATGACAGACTTATGTAAGTAAACTACAATCAGCCCTTTGTTCTGTAATTATTTCTTATTTGTAGGTTCCATTATTTATGGGCTTATTTTGAAATAGTTTAATACAAATTTGTGTCCTTTCTTTGTAGAAATAGACAGCTTCTGACAATAGCTAAGCAAATGAATTGTACTAAGATCTTCACAGCAGATACAGCTACCCACTTAGCTATTAATCTACTTTGCAATGTGTCACTTGGTAGAGGAGCGCAGTTACCTTTGGACATAGTAAGTAGGCTATACTCAATTTTTGTTTATTGTGTTTTGGTAATAAATAAGAGATCTGAAATTATCTTAAGAGCATCTGAACTTCCAGTTACATTTCTTATAAGATAGATAAGTAATCTTTCATGAACCACAGATTATTGTCTCTGTTGGACATTACATGAGAATATTATAGGAGAAAAATTCCTCCGACACTGGGACTTGAACCCAGGACCTTTGGCTGTTCGCGCCAATGCTCTACCAACTGAGCTAAGCCGGAGTTCAATTCACAACAGCCAAAGGCGCGAACAGCCAAAGGTCCTGGGTTCAAGTCCCAGTGTCGGAGGAATTTTTCTCCTATAATATTCTCATGTAATGTCCAACAGAGACAATAATCTGTGGTTCATGAAAGCTTACTTATCTATCTTGTATGTTAACTGTACAATAACAGTTGGAGCCCGGTCACAAAAATCACTAAATAGTGTGCCTCACAGTACTGCATATGACATAACTTGTCTGTCTGTGAGGTAGACCATTAGGGCAATTAGTCATAGGAAAGAAGTTCCATCTGGCGTTGTGAATTGAACTCCGGCTTAGCTCAGTTGGTAGAGCATTGGCGCGAACAGCCAAAGGTCCTGGGTTCAAGTCCCAGTGTCGGAGGAATTTTTCTCCTATAATATTCACATTTCTTATAACTATTTAGTAAATAACTACAAAATAAAATAAACAAGGAATAATTAAAGCAATGAAAGTGAATAAGAATAAAAATATTGGTACCTATATCATGGCATGTTTCAGTAACTGTCTGGTGCATTTTTACCTATAACCTATACGGTAACCAGAATGTCACAAGAAAATACAATATTTTTGTTTTGTTTTAAAATCCTTGTTATTGGATAAATGTGCTCTTATTAATATCGTACTTATTATTATTATTATTATTATTATTATTATTATTAGAGTTTTATAAAATTTCATTGCACATATAAGTTTTGCATTGTTTTTATATCTCCTTTTGCTCATTTTCCTTCATTTGTAGCACTATTATGCTTAGTGAACATGGATAATAACAGATAATAGTTTTTATCATAAAAATTATAATGTGCAACAAATATAATAAAATGGATATGCTTACACTAAAATATGTACAAAATGTAGAAATGTATTTAAAAAATCGGATGCGAAAAACTCACATGACTTCCTCTACTCTTCATATTTCAGCAGAGTAAATGGCTACATTGCAGTAGTGCGCATTCAGTTGCCTAAGCCTCATTCAAAATCACATTTTTTGCAAGAAAAGACTTAAAACCTGAGTTTGTGGTTGGGATGGTTGCTTTTCAGATTATTCATTTATTGGAAAAAATGTTTCAACTAAAAGATTTAACTCTTATTTATGCAATTTGTGTGGAAAATTGTTGGAGCAGTTTTCAAGAATATCGCAAAAAAAATGAAATTTTCTTCACTTTTAATGTAAAATGGTAGTAAAAAATGTTACCAAATTTTGCATTGCATCAATGAAGGAATAAAGTCTGATGAATACACTCATGTAACTTTCTCTATCCTAAACAAGGGCAATACAACTTGTCTGTCTTCAAATTCTGCTATAGACTAAGAGACCAAATTGTAAGGAGTGCAAAATCGTTACAGCTTTTTTCAGAACGAAATTTTCTTCACATAAAGTGGTGTTAAAAGCAAGAGAAAGTAATCACCAATCTCCATGTCACATCTCCAGATGATATCCAACTCAAGTATAGATTTTTGTTTTGTTTTATATGATTTTTTGTCCACATACACAGGCATGAACACACACACACGCACACATATACACGCACACATACACACACACTTACACTTACAGAGATGTTCCTGAAAACTGTATTTATGGGGAAGTCAAAACATATATTTATGCTGGCTATTCCACTCATATGCCGCATGTTTGATATTGACCAATATTGTTTAGCAATTCCTTGGATACAGACCAATCACGATTGTTTTTCTTATAATACCCTTCCTCGGATCGCAAGGATGTAATTTTATCTGATAAAATGTCAGCTCATTACTGGACACATAAGGCATAAATGTGTGGTGTTTAATATGTCACATGGTAGCATTGGTTACAACATAGTC
This sequence comes from Ectobius pallidus, assembly GCA_964059195.1. Taxonomy (NCBI): domain Eukaryota; kingdom Metazoa; phylum Arthropoda; class Insecta; order Blattodea; family Ectobiidae; genus Ectobius; species Ectobius pallidus. The sequence continues at coordinate 62,986,062 of CAXKWD010000003.1, read as the reverse complement.
ACCCGAATCGATTCATGGATGGTAGATTCATAGTCTGTCATGATCTCACAGCCCTGTTAGTTTTGTTTTTATATAACAAAGCATGAAAGTAATTATTATTTGTATAATCCGTTACATTTTTATTCATGGAACAGTCTTAATATATCCAACTCAAGTTTACAAGTTTCATGAGATAAATTCGATAAACTCATAAACTCTCATGGGATTACCTATGAAAATTCAACTTTTAATTTATTTCAGGGTCGAACACAGTATTTCTTCTAGCTGTGGTATGGTTAGAGAAGTATTAGAAGTTTCGCTTATATAGATCTGCAGTCTCATTTAGTCTAAATTATTCTTTAACTGTCATTGTACCTAGGTAACAAATCAGGTAATATACCTGCGAAACAGCAGTCCACAAGTTTACCAAGGTAAATAGGAATGCGCTTAAAAAGTATTTTTAATTCAGTGCTTAAGTTGGACACAAGAATGAATTTCAGCTATGAAAATGTTACACTGTTTTAAAAAAAGGCCTTATGTAGTTGTGGAAATGAAATAAATAAAAAGAAAACAGAAGTGTGGTGATTGGTAGAAATTCCACAAATTCTTTTACTGGATTGATTCATGAGCTAAACAGTCAATAGCATTTATTTATGTGATAAGTTTGGAAGACTTGTTAAATTAAATATACTGGTTGATTTGCAGGGATTTTGTGATACTCGGGATCCAGGTATAATGCTTCTTCGACCAATGAGAGACTTCATGATGAAAGAAGTTACTTTTTATAATGTTTTTAATGGACTTGGAACAATAAATATTCCATCATTAGGAACGAAGGTAAAATAATTATATTACTTTTCAGAGTAAAAGTGCATGTTGAGGAATTGTAGACAACTAATGCATGTTTTAATACATTATACCATTCCCGTGATTAAGATTTTTTAACAACTTTATTTTTATTCATATATTTAAAAGTAAAAGTAAAGTGTTCCCTATACAGGCCCACAGGGTTCCAGGAGGTTGAGGCTCCCAGATTTTAGATATTTGGCATGTGAAGGTGGTTAGGTTGTCAGCCTTATGCCCCCAGGATTGCTCCTGGTACTCATTTTTGTTAGAGGCTGAGTCGACCCCAGGGCCATGGTGCCACCAGAAGGATTAGGCCAATTGAAAAACTCTGACTCATTGGGGATCGAACGCACAACCTTTCGGTTTGTAGCGCAGTGCCTCAACCATTACGCTACAGCAAATCCCATTCTTATTTAGCATGTAATATTGTAGTAATGAAAAATGTTAAATTTCAGAATGTTAACAGACATAATGATTACAATATCTATTTTAAAATGATAGACACCTTTGATCTAAAATAGCAACATAATTTATGTTTAGCTATTGGAGGAGCTATATTTTTCGGGGAAAGGGAGGGAGTATATTTTAACAAGTTAAGTTGGGATAATTTTATATTGCATTGTTATTTTGGGCAGTAGATGTATGTGATTTTTCACTTCTAACACACAAACTATATCTGGACTGCTTAAAAAAACTTTGAAGGCAACTTTGTTGTTATGGAAAATTAACAAAATCTATTGGGTATTTGGCTGTCACTTCCCTTAAATATGTTATCTGTCCTTATTTAACAAGAAACATCAAAGCTGTTGGCAGAGGTTTATATTCAGTTACTACATAAGTGTATTAATATGATAAGTTATGTTTATATATAATTTTTAAAAAACCTTCTTTAGAAAATAAAAACTTTTTGAAGGAGTTAATGAGCCAATGCCACTCTCCTTCTTTATTAATAGGTTTAACTTCTTGATTTTTATAGGCTGAACCACATTCAAGCATACAGAAGCTAACTGAGAAATTTGTAACCGATCTTCAAGAAGAATTTCCCTCAACGGTGTCAACGATATTCAGGACAGGGGAAAAGCTTAGTACGGGTGGTAATGCAACTTTGGAAAATGAATCATGTGAGCTGTGTCAGGTAATTTTTTGCTCTTCAGATATGTAGATTGGAATTTTCTTTCAATTCAGTCATTAATTTCTACACTTTCCTCTGCTTCTTTTCTTAATTAAGTTTTTATTTTCACTTATCCTTTACCAAAGTTGAGGAAAGTATTGTTCCAACTGAAAATGTAAAATTAAGAGCTCTTAAAGGTATACATTTTGTGATCCCTTAGTTTCAACAAAACATAAATGAAAGCATGAAACCTCCAGAAAAAAATGCCATGTAAACCAAAATTATAATTTAACCTTTTTTACTGCTACTGATGTATATGTGGCAAAAATCTGCTTAATAACAGTTTTATGTATACAGAGAGACCCAATGAACTATGAACCAGCTGCATGGTGTTTTTCCTCTGGGCATATGGACATGTGTTTTCCGCCGCTGCTGCAATGAAGGTCATGCTACTGACGCTGGCTTTGCTCTGGTGTGCAGTATTGCGTTAATCATGATACAGTGTATTCAGTTTGAGTCTGTTTAGTGCAGTTGTTATGAGTGTCCTGCAATTAGTCACACAAAAAGAAAGTAATTGGGATGAATTACAATTACTTGAGAGATGTTTTACTTAATTACAATTACTTTCAAAATGGTAGTACCTAAAAATTCCTTGTTCTTTGTTTGTTTTGGGCCCAAGACCATAAACTATTGGGCTGCTTGGGACGTTACCTAGTCTCAAATTGTTATTGAATAAACAAAAAACTCGTCAATACCAACTTTTCCAGACACATTAAGTAACTTTTAGTTAATATTATCTCTAATTTGGATATTAGTTGCAAAAACAGTAATGATGATATAGGGTCAATCCATTAGAAATGAACCAAATTTAATAAAATTTGTTGCTCGACATTTTTGATTATCCTAATTTTTTTACCAGTTATTTCCCAACTAAAGGTGAGTTCAAAACTATGGTAAAAACATTTTTGGGCTCATACTTTTTTTTTGGCGGCCATTTTAAGTTTGCCTTTTAACCATATTTCAGTCGAAAACATGTTTTGCTCAAATGTATGTAACTCTGTTAATTTTATAGATAACAAGACAAAATAAACACCAAAATTATCAGAATGAAATGCTCTACATTTTTGTTTTAACACAATATTACCTAAGTAGTGAGGAAAGTGAAGAAAAAAATTCAAAACTACAAATTGAAAATTGACTTAAAACGGGAGTTTTAGTGCCGCAAAATTATTAGAAGGAAGACAGACTCGCCCTTAATTTTTTTTTTCTGGTGTAGATCTACTATAGGACTACTCGCTGTAGAAGTTTAAAGCTTGAGAACTTTGCGGTTTTTTTTATACAATTTTTCAAAAATGCCCAAAACCTATTTTGGCAATATTTGAAGTAGAATATCTCAAAAGGGACTGAGTGAAAAATTATTAAATTTATACAGATAACATCTCTTTATGATATAAAGACGAGATATAAATTTGGTCACTGAGACTCAATTGGTTCCCGAGTTATAGTGCATCGAAGTTGGCCATAACTCCAAACTATGCACCGAAATTTCAACACTCTTCCAAGTTTTGAGGAAACCAAAAATTTGTCATGCTAACTGATGAAATGTAGCCTACATATACAACTCTTTTGTGTAACAAACTTAGGCTCACAAAAATTTTATATTTAAAATTACAAAGTGAATATTTACTATTAAATTACCTTTAAATTTCGTGTGCCTATAACGCAATTTTTGGCCAAATTCAAAGCACTGTTACTCTGGAACAGGTTGAGTCTCAGTCACCAAATTTATATCACATCTTTATATCGTAAAGAGGTGTTATCTGTATAAATTTCATAATTTTTCACTCAGTCCCTTTTGAGATAATTTACTTCAAATATTGCCCAAATACGATTTCGGGCATCTTTGAAAAATTGTATAAAAAAAAGGGCAAAGTTCTCAACCTTGAAACTTCTACAGCGAGTAGTCCTATAGTAGATCTACACCAGAAAAAAAATTAAGGGCGAGTCTTTCTTCCTTCTAATAATTTTGCGGCACCAAAACTCCCGTTTTAAGTCAATTTTCAATTTGTAATTTTGAATTTTTTTCTTCACTTTCCTCACTACTAAGGTAATATTGTGTTAAAACAAAAATGTAGAGCATTTCATTCTGATAATTTTGGTGTTTATTTTGTCTTGTTATCTATAAAATTGACAGAGTTACATACATTTGTGCAAAACAAGTCTCCGGCCGAAAAAAATGTTACAAAGAAAACTTAAAATGGCCGCCAAGAAAAAAGTATGAGCCTAAAAAATGTTTTACTCTAGTTTTGAACTCACCTAATATTGGGGAGTAACTGGTAAAAAAATTAAGAAAATAAAAAATGTTGAGCAAAAATTTTTATTTAATTTGGTTCATTTTGGCATTATTTGAAGTAGAATATCTAAGAAGGGCCTGAGTGAAAATTATGAAACTTATACACATAACACCTCCTTACAATATAAAGATGTGATAATAATTTGGTGACTAAGACTGAACTGGTTCCAGAGTTACAGTGCATCGAAGTTGGCCAAAAATTGCAAACTATGCACCGAAATTTCAACGCTCTTCAAAGCTTTGAGGAAATTATAAATTTGTCATGCTAACTGATGAAATGTAGCCTACATGTACAACTCTTTTGTGTAACATACTTAGGTTCACTAAAATTTAGCATTTAAAATTACAATGTGGATTTTTACTATTAAATTACCGTTAAAATTCGTGTGCGTATAATGGAATTTTTGGCCAAATTCGATGCACTATAACTCGGGAACCAGTTGAGTCTCAGTCACCAAATTTATATCACATCTTTATATCATAAATAGGTGTTATCTGTATAAATTTCATAATTTTTCACTCAGTCCCTTTTGAGATATTCTACTTCAAATATTGCCAAAATACGGTTTTGGGCATTTTTGAAAAATTGTATAAAAAAAACCGCAAAGTTCTCAAGCTTTAAACTTCTACAGCGAGTAGTCCTATAGTAGATCTACACCAGAAAAAAAAAATTAAGGGCGAGTCTGTCTTCCTTCTAATAATTTTGCGGCACTAAAACTCCCGTTTTAAGTCAATTTTCAATTTGTAGTTTTGAATTTTTTTCTTCACTTTCCTCACTACTTAGGTAATATTGTGTTAAAACAAAAATGTAGAGCATTTCATTCTGATAATTTTGGTGTTTATTTTGTCTTGTTATCTATAAAATTAACAGAGTTACATACATTTGAGCAAAACATGTTTTCGACTGAAATATGGTTAAAAGGCAAACTTAAAATGGCCGCCAAAAAAAAAGTATGAGCCCAAAAATGTTTTTACCATAGTTTTGAACTCACCTTTAGTTGGGAAATAACTGGTAAAAAAATTAGGATAATCAAAAATGTCGAGCAACTTGGCCTGGTTCATTTCGAATGGATTGACCTTATAGCAAGCGAGAATGATACTATTACTGATAATTATTAAAATGTAATGGTTACAATTTTATTTCCAGAAGTAAATTATAAGTATAAATTACATTTTTCAAAAAGTAATGATTACAAGTAAATGGGACCAAAAAGGAATTGTTATTGTAATCTGATTACTTTTACTCAGTTACTTCCCATCACTGATGTTGTTTAATTGATAATTATTTATTCTCTCGAACCAAGACTTGTCTCTGGTCTGGGGCTTATGTTCAAGGCTTATGCCTTGTTATACCACTGCTGTCCAATTCATTTAAAAAGTGAAATAAAAAGTGCTCAGAAACAACATGTTATTAAATTCTAGATAACAGTCTTCTAGGTTTTGTTAGCTGTCCAGATAGTGCCACATCCTATATCTGGGAAGACAGAAGTATGTCTGTTGAAACTTCAGCACCCAGACAAGATGTGATGCTACCTGGACTGCTGAGAATTCCACGACTCTGGCTGCAGAAACCTACAAATACAGCCATCTTACAGAGATTGGACAAGAAACATGTTGACAAATTCCTCTTATTTTTAATACTCTTTATAGGATATATATATATATATATATATTTTTTTTTTAACAGTTGTGTTTAAATTTTGTATGTGAACTGTATACTCTTGTATTCAATTCTGTAACTTTTGTTTTTTCACAAAACAATTATGAAGGTTGGTTATAACTAGGGTTGAAAATCGATTAAAATTTCTAATTGAGTTAACGCTTGACTTTAATCAATTAATTGACAAACAGGTCGGTATTTTAAATGAAACCAAAGTGTACTTTTAATATTGTTTTACACGTTTAATAACTAGTACACTACAGATAATCAGAAGAAATCCTGAATTAATGAATACCATTATTAGTTAACTAGTGAAAAAATACATACAAAACTTACATTTCCAGTTACTTTTTCAGCCAAGACTTGAGACACACGAGTTTGCTGACATTTGAATGTTCAAGAGACGATCGTAGCTTGTTTACAATAATACCGGCAGCACTAAAACTCTCTCACTCGGCACTGATGTGACTGGGATGCACAACCTTTTTTTTTTGCTATAAGTTAGTAGCAAGGTATTCAGTATCACAGTAAACTTTGCAAAACTAAACTACCCTTCAGCTTTCTGAATAACGGGAATTGTTTGGACACAATAGGGTGGATGACACATGATGTGCATAGGCCAGAGAAGCGAGAGAAAGGAGTTTGGTCATTTGACCCATTTCTCGAAAAACGTTTTTCAGAATTCGACTAAACCAATTAATCAGAAAATGTAATTGATCGATGAATAAATGTTTAATCGATTAATCGGTACAGCCCTAGTTATAACGTAACTAACAATCTTCTTCACACACTCAGAACCCAGGTTATGAAAAGGGAAAATCGGAAGACCCTTGTGTTAGGTAGAGAAAGTCATGTGACTATCTAACATTTTTTTTTTTAATTTTATTTTGTGCAGGCTCCACTGGATACTGCAACTACAGAGTCATCAGCCCTGCAAGCAACAGAATTCTCCCGAATGGTATCAGCTCTTGGACCTAGTGGTTTTGATAAATCTGAAGGAAATCTGAATTCAACACAAAGCTCTGCTCTGTTGGGCAGCTCAGAAAACTGCAACCTTACAATCGACAAAAAATCAGGGGACTCATGTATTGATAAATCTTGTGAGATGCCACCTACAACTTTAAGTGAAGATAGAAAAACTTGCCATTGCAAAGGAGGTAGCATCAGTGTGACTTCTTCAGAAGCAGAATCATCCTTATGCTATAGCTGTAGGCTTATTGTTAGGGAAATGGTAAGTTTTCTGCCAGTTTTAGATAGTGGTTCATGTTTTTACTTTCTGTACCACTAATATAATTTGTCAGCATGTATGCTGTCCTTTCTGTAACTCATATACTTAGTTCGGTAATGAATAACAATCAAAAATGTGCAGTAATAACACTAATGACTTGAGCTACAGAATGATCATTCAAAAAACATGCATCCCGCTGTTTGCTTAACATTCATTGTGACACCACAAGTTGACCAAATGTTTTTGAATGGGCTGTAAACTGAAACTGAGCTGAGCTGTCTCGTGTACTATAAAACGATTAGGCGTTAGGGACCCTTGTAAAAACAGGAATTTCCCCCCTGCGCCTCATTCCCCGGAGACTTTCTTTGCTGTGGGGGACAGTAATGCTTCAACTAGTGTGTATATTTTTGTACTCAATCTTGCTTAGATTTCAATACTTTACCATACCATTTCCCTAGTACTATTAATATTAATTTATGTTTATTTCTTCTATGCGTGCTCATTTGTCCCTCTCCCTGCTTGCCAATTGCTTTGAATGATCTTGGCAGCAATAAGATGTAATGTTTACATCTATCCATTATTTGCAGTAGTATAATCCCCCTAACAGTCTGTACATTAAAAAAAAATTTTTTAAAGATTGATTCTCACATGCTTGCAGTCCAAGGCAACCAATACACCAGGGAATCTCTATTCTGAGTTTGACATAACCTTGTTTTTATTCCTGTTCCCTGGAGAGGAAATTTTGAGTGCCAGTTGCACACATAGCTATAAAAGAGCAGTTACTGTATATGTTCGACAGCTACACTGCACTCAAATCTTATTTGGTCAAAAGTAATATTATATATTATATTCATATCAAGCAATTTATTTGTGGTTTTATGTTCAAATATTAATCTGCATTCTGTATTATCCGATAAATATCATTATTCTCTTCAAGAATAACTGATTGTAGATAATATTCTCGCTTTAAGGTTGTTTGGTGATCAGTTGTGCATAGGGTTGCCAACTCTTGAAAGTGTAAATAAGGGATAATAGTGTATAAAAAAAGTGAAAATAAGGAATAAATGCCAAAAATAAGGGACTCAAAGTTTACTACTCGTGTAGCATAACGAATGGTCACCCTACACTCTACATTAAAAATATGTACATTCCTGCCAATACAAAAATATAAAAAGAGGAAAAAGGAAGCAAGTGGTAAAGAGCATTCAACCAATTACAACTACCAATCATATTTCATATACGACCATTATGAAAATGTCATCTCAAAACAAATCTAATGAATGAATGGCGGGAATTCTGGAAATATGGGATATATGTTGCAAAATAAGGGACCCAAGATTTTTGTTCAAATTAAGTGAAAATAATGGATTTCCTGGGAAATATAGGAGAGTTGGCAACCCTAGTTGTACAGTACCAACTGTGTATCCAGCAATAAAATTATGGAATTATTTTCTTCTGATTCCTCTGATGAAGAAATGTTTAATATCCCACATGCAGTGGAAGTTCCAAGAGATTTTTGTGTCCCTAAATACTCTTTAAATGCCTATGATTATAAGGAATTTCAAATGCTGTACAGACTAACATACAATTCAGTTATGAGGTTAGTACATGTTACTGGACACAATATTGAGCCTGAAATGCAGTAGAACCGGTCTATCAGCTTGCTGAATCAAATCACAATAGCATTAAGATGTCTTTTCATTGTACATAAAGATCAACCAGCAAATTTCTCTCAAAAGTAGTTAAATTTTTGGCATGTCTTAGGTCATTATTCTATAGGCTATGTGCCGTTTGACATGCAGTAGCAAAGACAGTCAGGCAATTTTTCAAACAGATTGCACATATTAAACAGACAGATAACAAAAATGGACATTAGCACTGTAATAAAATACACAGTTAATCTTTTGGAAACTTTTCACAGTTAAACTTACCACAGCAGATAAGTAAACGAGTGATAACTATGATGTACAGGAAACCGAGCATTAGTCTGCCACTTAAAAAGTTATACTGTTAACAGTTTTTGTGTACTAAGAAATTAATTTTTCTGTCTCTTTCTTTGCAGGACACATTGGATAATTTGCCTTCAGAAGTACTAACACGGATCAAAGAACGTGCAAGGTTTAAAGAAATGAGAAAAGAGATTGAAAACTTTCTTTTGTGATGCTGTGATATTTTGATTTGTGTTTGAACATGTACTGTAATTAATTAGTAATAAATACTCTTAAAATATGCTTATTATCTAAACTGGATGCAATAAATTAGTAATTCTAGTGACAAAATTTGCATGAAATTTATGTTTGTTTATGTATTTATTTACTAAAATTTCATCTGTTGCATACCTATCAACTTAACCTAAGGTGCATTTCTTTGGGGGGGGGGGGGGTGTTACAGGTTTTGTCATCTTAGTCCAGTGAAATGTCCCAATATTTGTGGGTGAGCTCAAGGTAATTGTTTATATCCAGCATGCATTCAAATAATGAGGATGTTATTTCAGTGTTTAGACCAATAAACGAACGAGGTGGCTGTGATGGTAATGTCTTGGATTCGCATTCTTGAGGTCCTTAAGTATATACAACAGTGAACCACGTATTCAAAGATTTTTTATCCATGTGGCACTTCACGCAAAATAAACGGTACACACAAGTTCAGCACATTCATTTAACCAGAGTGCATATTAATGGGGGGGGGGGGGAGATGTGAAATTCCCTGGCTCTTCAAACTGTTTCCCTGGCAGATAACAGCAATATTTTTCCCTGCCAAGGAAAATTATTTTCCACCTCTTCCTCTGTAAATCATATTGACAACTGCCAGGATCTCTAAGTCACATCATTATAACCAATAGTAAACATACAACTACAGATGCTTGCTATTGTACCATATATATGGTACATATTTTGGTCAGAGTCTTTTGAGACAGCGGAATGAGTAGATATTTTTTGTCATGGAACTGGCCCTAAAGAAAACAAGTAAGTCTATCTCACTCTAGTGCATTCATCATATCTCTAAAAGAATAAAAGAGGCTTACTTGTTTACCATAGGTCTGGTTCTGTAGCAAAAAATATCTACTTATTCCACTGTCTCAAAAGACTGTTGCCAAAGTATAGCATGGTTATATTTATGTAACTAAAGTTCCACAAAGTCTTTATTTATTAGGAAATGTTATTTACTTCTGAAATTTCAATGCCTGAAGAAAAACACAAGCTAAATGTTTCCCCCTCTCGAATGAAGAAGTTTGATTCTTACCTTGCATTTAACAGTTGCCATGATAAAATGTACAGATTATACATGATCTGCCCCACTAAAATGTTTCACAACCCAAAGTGAAAAGTCTTGGGTGTGTTATGCTTAAATGTTTTATGACTCCATGCATTAGGAGGTTTCGATCCCCAAATTCGAAGTTGAGTTTTTAACATAAATGCACGTTTTGAGGTCCCATGAATCCAAAAATACTATTTTTGGAAGCATGTCTGTGTGTGTGTGTGTCTGTGTGGATGTCTGTGAACAGCCTAGCTCCAAAACGTATGAAAACAAAATCTTGTATTTGGGTTAGGTATACCTTCTGAGGATGTGATACGAAGATTGGCAACAACTTTCTTTTATATTAAGGGGCATTTACATGAAGAATTTTTTTTTTTTTTTTTTTTTTTTTTTTTTTTTTTTTTTTGCAATTTTCTCAAAAACGGCCCTAACGATTTCCTTTAAATTTTGTACATGGAGTGCTTATACAGTGAGTCTCAGACAGATTGGTGCCGCTTGTCGCGCGCGCCGTGTTTCTCTTGTGATGACTCAACACTACCCGCGTCGCGGCCAGCTGTGGCCCCGCAGATAAGTAAACAATTCCTGCATAGCCTGCAGTTGAGCATTGTTCTCGTGCTGTACAGACGTGAAAGTGTTATTCTGTAGTTTGTCACAACTAAAAGAAAACATTAGGATAGAAACAAACTCAACAACGGAAGAACAATTAATGCGTATTAATTGGAATTTCCTATCACGACGCCAAAAATCTGTGGATGTAGGAGGAGGACACTTCCAGCATCTCCTGTAATAAGGTAGGTGCCTTTTTTCGTTATTTTCAAATTTATTTCATTTATTTTCATTGTCACGCACGGACAAGTCAGTCAACTGCCGGGGAGTTCCTTTGCCGCATACCGGGGATAGGAGCATCATCTGGGGGGGAACCCAACGTGCGGCGTGGCGGCACCAATCTGCCTGAGACTCACTGTACCAAGAGCTAAAACTTTTATTTGAAACGGTTTTTTTTTAAATATTCTCTGAATGGTGGTTATAAGCCACCCACTGTTTGTAGAAACTCTGTCTTGCCTGGTGAACAACACTGAATATGCGCTCTTTCATGGCCTCTTATTCTGTATAAGATTGTGAATTGAGAAAGATGTATTGTTGGCCATGCTTAAGAGTAAAGAATATTTGATAAATTTTGGAAATTTTTCTTAATGGCAGAAAGTTCAATAAACATTTGCAGTCACTTATTTTTTTACTTTGTCCATAGCCTGAGTTTTTAATCACAACATTCAAAGAAGAGGCTATAAGTTATTTATACCATAATTAGCATAAAATTGTGTCTTGCATTTCTGTACAAGGATAATATGTGAACACTGGCAACTTTACTGTTAAACTATTTGTTTTTTTTTTAATCAATTAATTTCAGGCTGGATACTTATTATAATTATATACTAAGATGCTAACTTTTATTTGGGCAGAGGAAGTTATGTGACTTTCACGTAAGATTTTTTTATAAAGAAACTTTTAAACAGAAATCTAATACAGATGCTCTATGCATCTACATAATAGGAGGAAGCCTTTGTCTGTCTGTATGTGTGTGATGCCTAGCCAAATTTAGGGCATGCAGAGATTTCAACTTTTAACATACTGTAGATGGACTGAAGAATGCCTGAATGCACATCAAAGTTAGATTTTAATTTTCACTCTCGTTATGAATAGGGTTACGGATGGAAAGGAGGACATATGAGACTAAAAAGACAGGACAAAAGCAGGACACATTAAAATTATTGAATAGGTCTGTTTTGGAGGCCTACATTTATCTGGCAGTCTAAATTTATATCCATCTGAGCCTGTATAACATTCTTATCCATACTGCTACCTTGAGATCCTACACATTTATCTGATGAGGCTGCATGGTTATCAACAAAGCTTTGCCAAATAAACAATTGGCTTCCTCATCAGAATGGCCCTTTTTTAAGCATTTGTATCTCATTTCAAACTTGGCAGTAAACTTGCATTTTCTTTCCCCCATTTATAAACTGAACGCATAAAATAAAACTCACAGCCTAATGTGGTACTTAATATTCCGCAACATTCTGTTCATTACTACCAACACCAGGATCTATATGAGAGATGTTATTGGTAGTAATAAAAGTGAAATGTGCACAAGTGTGCAAAAAGATTATGATTTCAGTGGAAATTAGATTGTGATACGATGCTCAGAGAGACATCATTTGGTAAAATCTGGAAATAAGAGCATCCCTTTTCACTTCTTGAAGAAAATAGGATATATTGCATGTTTTGAAAAATAAATAAGGATGCCAGGATATCCTTAAAATATAAGGACATGTCCTGCTAAATAAGGACATCTGGTAACCCTAGTTATGAGTGAAAAAATGGCAGTAAACATGTCCTTTTGCATTATCAAAGTACCAGTTTCAGCTAAAATATTTCAATTCTAAAATGCTTTGCTGCCATAATAACCAAGAAAGAAGAGGATCGTGAAGTACACACATATATATATATATATTTTTTTTTTTCTTCTTTTTAAACGTAACTCATGAATTTGTCGATCGCCTCAATTTTGTTAACCCACTCTGCTTGATTTATTTGTTTATAATGTAATGGCATGCAGAGGTCTGATTTTTTACACAAGTGGATGGAATGGGGTTAATGAAGGTAGGCCTAAATGGGAAAATATTGAACAATTTGTACAAAACTCACTATGACAGGATTTTTTTTAGCCAGGGAACTCGAATCTGAGCTCTTTTCTTCCTTTCACTCTAACTGTGAAATGTAACATGATGCTGAATTTTTAGCTTTTAAATTGCTGGTAATTATCATTGATTTTCATGTAATTGTTATTAAATATGTTTTAATTATTTTGCTGTTAAATAAATGATTTATAAAACATCTGGTGACTTAATTAATAAACTCAGGTAAAGCTGCAGGTACCTGCTAGTGTAATATAATGCAGATTAATCTCTAAGTTGAAGTGGATACTGGTAACCATGAAGACAAACAAACAACAATCAGCTCCAGAGAGCACTGGTCCATTTGGAAAATTCCAAATCCTCCTGAAGGGGTAGTCTGGTTCTGATAATGGCCAGGTCAAGATACAAGCTGATAACAGTTCAATGGCAATAGTTGCATTACCATGTTTTTAATAAAATAGCCTACTGAATGGAAAAAAACAAGAATCACTTCACAAATGAAATGGAATTTATCATGCAGCAAGATATTACTTATTGCTAGGGCAAAGCATTTAATGACCATAAAATTGTGAAAAATGCATCTATGACCTAAACTAGTGAAAAAATGACACAAAATTTATACTACTTGGACATCCTTAGCAAATTTTTGTAAACTGGCATGCCCATCAAATTGCCCTTAGCAAATATGTGCCATTTAAAAAGAACAAAAAATAAATAATTCTTTATTGCTACAAGACAAACTGCTATGGTGTTTACAATAAACCTGTATTATAATGAACTATGAACACTTTGTGGAGATTCTCAAATAAAAACGATTGTCTGTCATCTGAAAGTAACAATTTGTACCGGTACAGTGAACACTGTTTAATGTAATCATGGATAATGTTATCAGTCGGGCAATGTTATCACTTTTATGAAATCCCATACGGATTAATACTGATACATCGAAAAAATGCTGTTTATTGTAATCACATTCTGTTTATGTTATCACATTTTCCTTTTTGTGGCTATTATTCAAGTACTGTACGTCATTCAGAATTTAGTTTTTAAGGGTTTTGTTTCTAACTCAACTGTATTGTGTTGTATTGTAAGTAGAGGTTCTGTTCCAAGCTCACAGCATGACCAGTTCGAGCGGGTAGCATTGCCTAAGTCAGGGGTGCCCACCCCCCCCCCAAACTTCATGACTCACACCCCCCCCCCAAAAACTTCATTGCTCACACCCCCCCAAACTTCATTGCTCACCCCCAACCTGATTGGCTGTCGACAAGGGCGCCCATATGATATTTTCTAGGGGGGGCCATTTTTGTAAATTAATTTATTTTTTGTTGTTTAACTTCTTGGGCCACTTTGTAACATTATTTTAATAATATAATAAGTGTAACAATGACGTAGCCAGAAAATAATTGCGGGGAGGGTTGAAAGTGCCGGGGGGTTTGGCATACCCTCAAAAAAGGGGGTCGGGGGTCCATCCCCAGAAAATTTTTAAAAATTGAACAATGAAAATCACATTTTACGCTATTTTAGCACAGAAAAACTAGTTAGGAAATTTGTTTACCATACTCTAAGACATGCCAATGTAAATAAGAAATCATTACCTAAGTGGGGGTCCACCCCCGGAAAATTTTTACATATTGAATTAATGAAAATCACATTTTACGCTACTTTAGCACTCAAAAACTAGTTCGGAAATTTCTTTACCAATCTCTAAGACATGCCAATGTAAACAAGAAATTGTTACCTAAGTCGGGTGTCCACCCCCGGGAAATTTTTAAATATTGAACTAATGAAAATCATATTTTACTCTATTTTAGCACTGAGAAACTAGTTAGGAAATTTGTTTACCAAACTCTAAGACATGCCAATGTAAATAATAAATCATTACCTATGTGGGGGGTCCACCCCTGGAAAATTTTTAAATATTGAACTAATGAAAATCACATTTTACGCTATTTTAACACTGAAAAACTAGTTAGCAAATTTGTTTACTATACTCTAAGACATGGCAACTTAAACAAGAAATTGTTACCTTTATTACTATTTATAAGAAAAGTTGAATGACACATGGAACAGTGGACATAATACTACTCATTATGTTATGAGAAGAAAATAACTGCTATATATCATATCTGACACACCAACAAATCTTGTTTAATTAAATATTTTTTTAAAGTACAAATATAGAATTTTAGGTTTTGACTTTTGGGGGTCAAAACCCCCTGAACCCCCCTTTCCTAATCCACTGTGGATTCTGCTTCCATGTTGTCGATTTAGTAAAACTTCTGCAAACTTTTTATGTCTCAACTGACTTTCAAATAATTGTCTTAAAAGAAAAACACCTGACTATAATAATTATTAATATACATATTTTCCCTTGCGCCCCCCCCCCGCCCCCGGGTATGGGCGCTAATTGATTGACTATTCACTTCTAAAGAATTAGAAGAGAACTTTTAAAGTTATAAAACTTGACCATTTTTATTTTTAGCATATAAAATGCTAATTTTGCAACAATTTTCACCCCCCCCCCCCCAGAAAATTCATAAAACAATAATATTTTGCCCCCCCCCCAGAAATTTCAATGACGCAGTCTGCGTCTTAACCCCCCCCCCCCCCCCGTGGGCACCCCTGCCTAAGTTTCTCTTTTAAGCAATAAAACATGTGAGATTATTACCCCACAGTTAACCTGTAACTTTTGATTTATGAAGATAACAGTGTTGACATGCAGTGATGGCTAGTGTAAAATGAAAAGACTTGAACAGAGAGGCATTAACTTAGATGTTTTGCTACGCGTGTTTACCATAGGTCTGTGTAGACTTCCAAAAACACTCGTAACTGTAACTGAATGTGGAGTATTGGTTAATACACTCCTAAAGGAAAGTAATTTACAATTTAAAACATTCTTATTGGTTGAAAAAATAGTTGCTTGCAGCCTATTACTGTATTATGAGTGGTTCAATGATTCACAGTTAAGTATTATCTTATGAATAAATAGCTTTTCAGTTTTTGTAGCGTATTATCTTATATATGAATAAAAGCTTTCATTTAATTCCTTCGGCTTTTGTTATCAATTGGTTAATCAGATTAGCTGCATCCCGAAGTGATCACAATAAGCGGCATGCACTGTCGGTTATATTATTTGGATGTGAGATATGGTCGCTTACTCTTCAGGAAGAACATAATCTGAGGGTGCTTAGGAAAATATTTGGGCCTAAGAGAGAGATGAATGTATGGAGTGGAGAAAACTGCATTAACAACAAGCTTCGTAACCTGTACTCTTCACTGGATATAGTAAGAATAATTAAATCATGGAGGAGGGCTGGACGTGTTGCGTGCATAGGGGAGGAAAGACATCTACCTCAAAAGTAATGACCAGAAGGGAAAAGACCACTCGAAAGACTTAGACGTATGTGGGAGGACAATATTGGGATAGATGTAAAGGAAGTAGGATTTGCGAGGGATGGTTGGATGTAGTTAGCACAAAATAGGGTTGAATGGCAGGCTCAGTTAAGCGTGGCAATGAACCTTCAGGTTGCATAAAATAGATAATATTCCTTTAGCTTGCTGAGGAATTGTATATTGCCATTAAGTAATTAAATAACTTAAGTGATTGAATTTTAAAGTTTTTCTTTGAAATTAATTTCTTTTTTTATGATTTTCTTCAAGTATTTCTTGAAGAACGCAAAGTAGGTGATTGGAATTCTTTCTTTGACCCATACACTGCTAACATAGCCTATTATTCACTGTGCAAACTAATGGTGCTGAATTAATTTCAAAATTTCTTTTATAATCATAAATGGACAAACAAATTGTAAATAATTTGTCAATTTCCTCTGAAACAAGAGCACAAGTATTTCTCCAAGTTTAGACTGATTTACGCAACCTGGGGTTGCCTGCATATAGTCACAATACAGCAGGGTTATAACGTATTTCAGGGTTATAACTTCGCTACGGCTGCCGCCTGCGCTTCGCGCACTTAACTATGTGGTTAGTGTTATGCATTATTTAGACTATATGCAGAGGTGATTGTGGTACAGTCGGGAGTGCTGAGTGAGCTAGCGGGTTGTCATTTTGGTACAAGGGTTGTAGCTGGTATTTGGTAC
The DNA here is from genome assembly GCA_964059195.1 of Ectobius pallidus. Taxonomy (NCBI): domain Eukaryota; kingdom Metazoa; phylum Arthropoda; class Insecta; order Blattodea; family Ectobiidae; genus Ectobius; species Ectobius pallidus. The sequence goes on along the minus strand of CAXKWD010000003.1, from coordinate 62,968,834 downwards.
GGTTGGGAGTGTCGAGTGAAGGCACGGTCGTGAGTTCCGAGGTGGTCGCCCTAGCAACGCAGTGAGCGGAGCATAAGGGGGGACTTACATTTGATTTATGCCCTTGACTTTGCCACAGTTATGTAGTGAACTAAGAGCCAATTCAGATATGATCATATGGTTAGCCAAACCCCTCGTGGATATGAAAGTTCCCACTTTATTGGTGGACAACTATTAAATGTGCTGTTATAACAACCTGTACCTACTGCTTAACATGGAATTCCAACTATGGTGCTCTTATATAGGCCTACCTTACTTAACATGAATATTATTGGAGGTGAAGGCAGCAGAAACACATCAATGTTCTCAGTCACCTTATGATCACCTTGGAGGTAATATGACCACTATCCAGAGAAAACTCTTTTGTGTTACTCAATTTATTGGCAAGTTTATGAATTCAGCAATTGTCCAAGTCAGGTAAGTAAATAAGTTCCTATAGAAAATGTTCTCTGGTTAGTAAAAACATAACCTATAGGTGAATAAAATTCTTGGGTGGGTTTCCAAACAACAAGCCCCCCCCCCCCCAGTGTCCAATTAAGAACAGTACCACTATCTGTCATTTAGTTTAATGATTGTTCCCAATTGGGAACTTTGTACTAACTACTTGAGTATTTAAGATAAATTGTTATTATTTTGTATTACAACTTGCCTGTATAAATTATGTGTGATGAAAAGTGTTTCTTCCTCTTCCACATCAACAGCACCTAAATAATTCCATACTTCTGTTCCAAATCAGGAAATATGTTTTTCTCATACACTTCACACTGACAAGAAACATCACAACCAAAGCACACAGAGATCAAACTGAGTTGAACTAACTTTGAACCAATAGGAAGACAGTATTTATCTTACATTTTCATTGGTTAGGAATCTACATGGTGTTTTAAACAGCCATTTCCATTGGAGATGATTACCCACAATTTCCAGTATTTTTATGATTAATTATGACTGGAAATTGAATAATGTAAAATAGTGTAGGGCAAATCCCTATCATAAGAAAAGTGGTTATAATATATATTTATTTTATTTTAGTTTTTAAAAATCTTTTAGATAAAGTCTTGAAAAATTATAATATGCAGTAAAAATGTATTCTTCTTTTCATTATTATTGTTATTGTTATACAGTAACATAATAATAATAATAATAATAATAATTATAATAATAATAATAATAATAATAATAATAATAATAATAATAATACTAATAATAATAATAAATTTAATAGTAATTATTATTATTATTATTACATAATATCAATAAATTATATAATAATAATAATAATAATAAATTATGTAATATTACATGTAAATTATTATTAAATATAAATATTATTAATGATGATGATGATGATGATGATGATAATAATAATAATAATAATAATAATAATAATAATAATAATAATAATACTAAGTTAATTATTAGAATAAACTTGAGAAAAGTCGAAAATAAAACACTTTTAACACCACTTACATCAATTTATAAAACTGAACTAGTTTCAGAAGTGTTATTCCCATCCTCGGCTGGTGGTCGACTGGCGTTTTGGCGATCGTGGTTGGTAGTGTAAGTACGCTGCTTGGTGCTGCACTCTCCCTTCCTGGTGGTAAGTCTAATGAAATCTTCTGCTGGTGGGATTTTAAAATTCATGACACAACTATGTTTAATATATTTTTATTTTGCACCTAAGCATGGTACAAAAATAACTATAATAATAAAAAAGCAACCGAATGTTTCCACAATACCATAACATGTAATTACAATTTGACTGAGTCCATCCTAAGAAATAAACCCAAATCATTTGATTTATTTGTACGGAGCCAAGTTATGGTTCCTTAATCTAAACACAAAAGGTTTATATAATGAAATAGCATTCACTGTTTATCAAAAAAAGCATGACAGGTCTCGTTAAGCTTCATTTCCTCATATGCTGTATATAAAATACAGGCATCATTAGTAACAATGAAAAAGCACTACATGAATTCATGTATTATGCATAAAAAGAAAACAAACCATTCACAGCACACAATTTTCATTCATTCTTATTATCACATAGAAAATTTAGAAGCTTCGTGTGTTGCAGTGTGTTAATCATTTTCTCTTAATGGCAAGTCATGTATGCTTGGAAAGAAACAAAATTATGTTTAAGTAGCTAATGCAAATAAGAGATTATAAAATGTAAATTTAATTTAATTATATTTGTGTAATGATCACTTGAATAATTATGATCATCTTTTGATACATGCTTTAAAGTATATAATTGCATTTTTATGAAGAATTTGTACATTGCTCGATCTTCGATGTAGATGAAACCAACATCATGGTTGAAATTATTTATGCTGCTTGGCAGCACTGATCAGTGCAATCTACACGATCATGACTCGTTTTCTACCATGATGGCACATACATTTTACTTCCTTTATAATATGTTAAAATTGAAACAAGGACATGAATACAAGAAAAGAATATTTACAATAGTACAAATAGTTACTTTTAAATCTAAACTATTTTCATTTCGTCATGTGATAAACTCACAAAAGAGGATAAAATTTCATAATTCAATTTGGAAAATCATATTGCAGCTACTCATTTTCTGAATTTTTGCAGAGAATGTTGAACTATATTACAACTGTTGGCAGATGACAGTTTTTAAATATTACAAAAATAATCCTGTTACAGAAACATTTACAAAACTTATTAAATCACTGCAAAAATACTTTTAGTTGGAAGGATATTCATTTTTATCACAAATTAGCTATTTGATCTAATGGATTTGCTGGTTTCTTTTCTTCATGTTTTCATGTGTACCGGTGCTTATAATAAGACTCTCCACTGTAAATTCTACAGCATTATACTGAGTAGAAAATATGTTCCATCAAGTGAGTTTTAACTGATATTTGTAATTTTGGGTGAAAAATAAGTTCTGATTTGATCAATTATTACTAGAATTAATGTTGCTGAAATCATTCTAAATGAAATCCTTACAACCAAAGATTTTTTATTTATTTCTCACTGATTCAGCAGAGTGTTTTTAAACATACCATAGATATAAGAATCTTTTATAGGTTATGTACAAAGCAGAATAAATGCAAAGATTTCATGTACAGTACTAATGTAGAAAAAGTGCTTAACGTCCCAAGCATGCTTTTTCTGAAGTTCCTGAAACTTAACCATACAATAATCTACATTACCAAATAATGTTAAAGGAATTTCTATATATATCTATACATATGTAAGCCAGTAAGCATGCATGGGAAGTTAAAAAATGCTAACTATGGCAGTTATGTTTGTGATTTGCACTTGTTGCAATTGTCAACTAATTTAATTGTCAAACTGAAGGGTAAAGTAAGAAGCAGTTACTGGACCAGGGAGTCATTGAATTTGAATCACTGTTCCTGTAAAATCATTATCTGCTCACTCAATCCATATTCAAGATTCTTACAATTACCATAAGTTTCATAATGTTCGATCTTCAAAAGCAAAAATATTTCATAACTGAAAGAAGAAGAGAAAACAATGCCCAAAATCCATTCTGCTAAAATTTCTTTCAGGGAAAATAAACAGGTATTATCATTTTAGGATTCTTATAATTAACGCTTTTCCTTACAGGTATGCAGGGAGACCAAGGAGACAGCACATCTATTATCAAAGGATTCTAGAAGATTGAAGGAAAGAAAACGTGATGATTCCTGTATTATTGTTGATAGTGCACACACTATTAATGTGTAATTTTGATCAATGACACTATATCCAATTAAAATTAGATTATAAGTTAAAACTTATCCAAAACAGTTTATTTTCTAAGTTCTCTCTTCTTTTTCAAAGTACTGTGTACATTTTTGCATACCTCTTATTATTAATAACTAAACGTATTTAGTAACAGAAGGTAAATTTGTAAAGATCAGAAAATTGAAAAGGAAATGAACAGCTCTGACAGAGTTCATGTCTAATGTTAATAAAGTATTTTTATAACATGTACAGTAATTAATTATAGCAATGCACCTCTCAAAAATTTCAATAAAGAAAATTAAAGAAATATTAATTTATGAGAAAGGATTTCCCCTATTTTAAGACTGCAGCAATTTTTGCAGTTTGCTAATCTAAAACTGTTAAAACTAATACTACATACCACAAGGGTTTCTTTTTGGCACATGAATATTGCAATCAGCTATTGTTCCTCACATACATTTTTTTTAACATTATAACTTACAAGTATTATTTTGTAGCACTTGCATTTACTATCCTTTCCAGCAATGACAAGATCAGAGCTTTATAATTCAAAGAAACAATTCACCTATTCTACAACTGGGAATTTAATATACAGTAATATATTTTTGAGAGATACATTACATTACATACAAATACATCTCTGCTGTTACCCACGGAAATACTTGATACTAGAATTTCTTAAATGAAATATAAATGTATCAAAATGTTTATAACAATAATAATATTAATGATTAAAAATGGGCAACATACAAAGAGGAACAAAAATACTATTCAATAAATTAGGGCACACACATTATTATACAAAACACAATCACACACATAACTTTATATTATTATAATAATATAAAACACAAATGAGGAGTCTGGAGACCGGCATTGTTCACAACAACCTTCACCATCACCACTAGAATATATAAATATATATTTGAATGATGATAATTAAATTTCATTTTTGAAATGAATATTAATGTTCAGGTTTTGGTGTTAGTTAATGCATTGAAGCATATGCAAATGAATGATGAATAGGTTCTGATATTACGTACTTGGTATTTCCTCTGAGAAAAGTTTTGTTTTGTCATTTATTTGAAATGATTTTAATGCTATGGAGTGAAAGTTCAGAAATAAGACAACAGAACTCAGGTACGCAAATCAATCAGTGGGTTTTTCTTTATAATGATAATATCCCTGAAGTTAAAAAAATTAAGTTGAAGCTTGAACTCTGCCAAATTAAGAAAATTTAAAAAATATATGTATACACACATATACATTTCTTTTTTCTAGCTACAGCTTCACACCTGGATTGCAATAACACTCACACATTTTCAGAATTTTCTCCTCTGAAATTTATTTATAATATTGTCAAACACTATAGCACTGATAGTAATTTTTATGTCTTTTTTTTGTATCACAGTGGCCTATATATTAGTAGCTTGCACAAATGGATAAAATCTGTATGCAAGATCTTCAAAGTATCATCTGCTTTCGACTGTAGGCTAACATCCCTCTTTCTGTGAGTTCATGTCCCTTTATTAGTACATTAACAATATGGAAAACTATCTTCTACAGTAACAATATTCTTCTAAAAGTGATTACATCATTACTGGAAGACAGAGTTAAGTATTTTCATGGAACAGTCAAAACAATATGGCTTTTTTACTATCAGACAATAATGTTGCATTGAATGAATTACTTCTTATGAACCAACAATGTAGTTCTCAACACTTTCAATCCATGAAGATATTAACGAGTTTGTCATTGGCTTCAGCTTGAAAATGATTTCCAATACCATTTGAGGGTAAGAGTCCCAGTGTTCCTTGAAACTATAATCTGCAGAACAAACTTTACTAGCTTCTGTACTAAGTACATGCTGTCATATTAAGTATGGGTTGCATATTTATATTATTAAAAACATGATAATTAAAAGAACCAAAATCTGAATGACTTCATGTCAAACAAGTGATTTGTTCACGTTAACAACAAAATACAAAGCCTATAGGAATATCTTGTTATGTGTGTCATAAATCGGAAAAAAATATTTACTGTGGACTGATGTACTATTTGTCACCATATGGAACAGAAAGGGATTGTTAATATAAATAACAAGTGGCATTCCATAATGAATTGACACCTTGAGCCAAGGTATTCTGTTTATCGAGAGCAGCACTTGGTGTGCATAATGCATTTTTAAATGTTCTCTGACATTTTGAGATCAACAAACCCTGAAACAGGTTTTTAAACTAAAACAAAACAAATATAACATAAAATTCACAATTGTTTCATATAACTATAAAGCATGTCATTACCAGAAGAAAAAAATTGAATTTTGATCAGGTGCAGGAGATGTGATTACAAGTTGGACAGAATTCTATATATTTCGATTTTTACAAAATTAATTTCTACGCATTTTATACTTTGCTAACCAGTTTCATTTCCACTACTTTACACAGTCTGATTTTTCTGTCTTAACTAAGTTGTTAAGTACAGCAGAAGTCTTCATCAGTCAACTCAAGGTGGAGTTGTGGAACATGCACTCGTTCACTCGATCATCATTCAGTCACACGCTTGCTGTAGTTCACAGTCCATTTCTTGAACTAAACCTCATATACACTGTTATTTTGATATCGGTTTCGTTGTATAAAAAATAAATATAAACAATAACCATCGCTCTCAATATTGTCAATAAAACACATTTATTCACTTGCTTTCTAGAAGACAAACATCATAAATTTAATAGAACATATATTTTATCTTCATTCTAACATAAAATAACAATAATTATTGTGATATAGTAGTTATAATCAAAAAGAACAATGTGATCGTAATGAAACACTTGCCCTGATGGCATCACAATGAAAGACTGATATAGATGTGTCAGCAGAAAACTTGATGCTAATGATCCATCAATTCTATGAGTGTGATTTCAAAAGCATCATCCCCCTCCACCGCTTTGATTTCCATTACGAAGAGGTCTTCGTTGCAGTAGTATTTGAGCATATCATCATCAATTTTGGCTATAATCCTGAAAACAAATAAAAATTCATATTACTTTTTTTGAAAGCGTAAGGCTATGAGCATCGTGCCCATGTAGGATCGTGCCCATGTAGTTAAGTTTTTCAGTTATACCAGTGCTTCACACATCACCACTCATCGTTAAAGAGTCACTGATTTTTTTAGTGAAAAACCAAAAGGTGTTCTCTAGTGCTAGATCACAATTTATTAAGGGTGGGTATTATAAACAAGATTTAAACTTGGTTTAGGTTAAAAGTTAGTTAAGGTTTAAACCTCAGTTTCTCATTTACTGCTCTGGTACTTCTTCACTACATTCACGAGAAGTTCTATTTCTTCGGTGGAGAAGATTGCATGCACAATGTTTAACATTCTTATTTTCGTTCATTTCAAACTACAGACAAACAAAATTGACCTGCTGTGCTAACAGCCTTTTTGTATGATAAAATGTTTTTAGTCGTCCTAACAGGAATACCAACACTACTGCACTATGGTTTAACAATCAAAACATTATAAAACGGCATCTCCAGTTAAGCTTTACGTTTACGTTCTGTTGAACTTAACCTGTAGAACAACTACATATATAATACCAGGTTTAAACAAGCAATAAATAAGACACACGCAATAGTTCTTTTTCTAATCATGAGTAAATTCGTGCTATTATGTAAATAAAAAATTATCCTAATGAACATTTTTTAAAAGATGAAATATTTTTAAGTGAGCAAACAAAATCAAACATTTAAAAAATGCAACAAGTTACAGATTGAGCAGCAAAGGAAAAGCATTGTCTCAGTAATCAATCATCAATACTGTGTCTGTAGATCAGGGCCTCCCTGAGGAGATTTCATTATTGAAGATGAATTAGATACATTTTACTTTCGAGAGCAGAGCGACAAATGATATGCCCTGACAACCCTTGATACCCCTGAGGAGGAAATTAAGGAATTACTAGAATGTGAACGGGTAGTAAATCTACAACCTGAGATTCAGTGGACTTTGTGCCTAAGATTTTTTAATTCCTGAAAATCTTCTTGGTCAGGTTTGAACTTTAGATCCAGAAGTGACTTGATAACTCAGCATCACCAAGATCTACAGAAGGGTTATCATAGGAGGAGGTGAGAGACAGTTGAAATATATGTTATCACGTTCACTTTTTTGTGGCATTGCCAACTTATGAAATAACAGTTTCAATTACTGAGAAAAATAACCAAGCCATACTGTACCATTATATCTTATTTAACAGGAAGATATGCGTCTTCATAGCATATTATTTCTTAATTTTTAAAATATGAAAGTAAGAGCAAAATATACTACTATTACACTTCAAACCAACTGTTGTTTAGACGGTGCCATGATGTTTCTCTTTCCTTAGCCTTCTGAATTTGTTTTGATTTTAGTGAAAGCGATATGAAGATCTTTAAAAGGTGCAAGGACAGTAGTGACATTTTAAAAATCTACTAAGTTCATTTTAACGCTCCAATTATAATATAGGCCTATTAAATTTTCCATAATACCTTTATACACTATTGAATGAATATTTAAAAAATACACTCAACATATTTAAAACCGTTTCATGAAAGTTGTTACACTTTGCTCTCAAGTCACCCAATATATATTAAAGGCTAATACTATTATTATTACTCCTATTATTATTATTATTTATTTTTTAACGGGAATATGTGCGTCTTTAAACTTTATTGAATCCTCAGTATAAAAATTAATGTCATATACAACATAAGAAAATGGGTTGTTAACAAATTCTGACCAATGTAGTGGGGTAAGGAACTTTTCGGATCTTTTATTCAACTGTAACACATCTACTTTTTGAGTTCAGCTTGCTTGTTATGCCATGGTTCTTCATCACTACTGTTACTATGATTTTTATTAAATAAACAAAATCTTAAAAACATTATCAAAAATTAAACTTTAAGAGATTTGTGATCTTCTTGCAGGGGCATCACCAGGAATTTTATTAAGGGAAGGGCGCAAAACCCAACATAATTCCAAACGAAATGATTATTACCTATTAGGCTGAATTATACAGCAATCCACAATAATAAGAATTAATTAACTATCATGAATAATTAGTGGTATTGCAACAATAATTTAAATAAGTGTACTGTGAGCTAATTCCTAATTGAAGTTAATCCATGTACAGTGGTATGAAATATATTTTATTATGATTGACTGAAAATCAATTTCGGACCTTAACTTCAAACGATTAGGCTAAATACATTATTATACACAGTTTCCTGGCCTGTAGTTTTGAATCCAGCTGAATTCGATTTGGCTGCAAAGTTTTTAAAATAACAGATTATGTTCTTTTGAGCAACAGCCTTGGTGATGGATTATTATAAATGTGCTGAGGAAGTTATAATTATAAGAAGTTAATACTTGCTGAACTCATAAAATTAATGAATCCATAATCTACTTGGCAGTTCCCCCCCCCCTGCCCTTCCACGATGACGCCCATGTCTTCTTGTGAATAGTGAATTGGTTGTAAGAATGAACACTAAGGGTCCCCAACCATTGTTATATCAGCCCTTGAATGATGAGTGATGCGGTGAGCGGTGAGTTATGGGAGTAATCTACTTGGCATGTTCATATCCAAAATGTTTCATTACAGTTTTACATACTACTAGTCAGCTAGTCAGTCATTCTCATTTATGCTGCCATACTACACTATGAAATTAATAAATGAGTAAATGTGTGTTATCTAAAAGCCCAAATGTCAGGAGGTTATTCTAAAAATATAAGCCTACTTAAATCTAAGTTGTATCCAGTATCTACCTTGTGACTGATTAGTGCAGATGCTTTGTTAAAAAGTTAGTAGAAGCCTTGTTATTTTCTAATACAAGTTAAATATTAGTACCTCTGTTGTCCAAAATTTCTACTTGAAGGATAATATTGGTCTTTCTTTTTCTCTCCATTTAGAATATTAACCTTCTTTCAGCTGAGTGCATAAATACTTAACTACGAAGGGGAAAACAAATAGACAATTTTTTAGAGCAAACTTACCCTTTTTTGTTTTTTCGATACAAGTTACTAATGCTTGAAGTAGAAATTTTGTACTTATTCTCAATCTGAAAATAAGGAAAACAGATTAATAGTTACTGATTCTGATTTTTAGAGAAGAGTTTACTTAAAGGCAAAAAAGAGTTGGGCCTACTTCCAATTTTAACTACTTGAAATGTAGAGACTTGAAGATATTTTTGGACAAAAGATGAATAAAGGAGATTTCTACTTTTGATTCCTATTTGTTTTCCAGAGCATGACATAATTGCCAAAGCCGATGTCTTGGTCCCCATTGATAAAACATGCAAGTTTGGCTAGTGTTAGTCACATTTTGGCCATCCACACACACACATGCATAAGAAGGGAGAAGCAGGCAACACTTACCGAAGGCAGCTTTTTGGTCCTGGCGTAATTTGATATTAGCTACTACCTAACTTATTTTACAGCCATATTCAGAACTCTAGCCTAAATGCCGTCTTAGAATTCTTCCTTGCAGTCATAGAAGAGTGACGAAACATTTATCATTATTTGAACTATAGCTGTGAACAAAGTCTACACAATAAATTACTATTTTAGTTATCATGCTCCTGGATTGTTTAAAGAACACAGTTTGTAGAAGGTAAAAATATTAGCATATTAAAATATTTAACAGGCCTTGTAAATAACATATTTAAGAAATCAGATTAGAAATGAATTCATATGAAAAAATAAAGAACTCCATATTTATCTGAAGTCTTTAGCACCACTAATAAAGGAGATAAAATGAGCTACTAAATTTCTTTAACTAGAGGCTATTCAATTTAATTTTGCAGTATATCAGATGAGTTATATGTCAGGAATTTCCAAGTCAAAAACTCTCTGAATCCAATGTTAGGGATCTGAAAAATTGGGAATTTGTAATTTTAGAATCCACCATCCTATAAAAATAATTAATTACATTAGAAGATTAGACTTTAAATAGATGTATATATACTAGCAGGTGCCCACGACTTCCCCCATGATAATTAATTCAAACATTAAAAATGAAGAGCAAAGTAATTAAAACGTATTTATTAACACTTACACGTGAATCATTCATAAACTAAACAATTAATAATTATGATTAAACAGCTAAAAATCCGGCTCTGGAGTGCATTCCATGATTAGGAAGTGCCATCTTGGAAAAACGACCTCAGATTTGAGTTCCGTGAACAAGAAAACCCCTGTAAAGTGAGTTCCATCCAAATTGATCAATGTTTGCCCATTTAGGCGTACATTCATTATCCCTCTTCCGTCGATCTATGTTGAAAATTTCAGATGTCTGCATGCCTTGAATTATAAACAAGTGAATCGACCAGGGTGAGCTTACAAAATCAAAGTGTTCGATAATTACATGTGATAAGTTGAAAAAATAGCAATGCTCTTATTTCCAAGTTGTTGTATATAAAAAGAAAAAGCAAGCCACACCTGCAATTGATTCGGCAATTGAAATGTAATAGCGAAAATTGATGCTTTGATAGTTCAAAAAATTCAGGTTTTCTGCCCGTTTGTCACTCACAACTCAGAAACGAAAGAAAAAAATTAAAAATCCTTTTGAGGTGCATTCGACCACCCTTCAGTACATCTATGTTAAAGTTTTGAGATCTCTGTGTGCAGTAGTTTTGGTTAGGCATCACCAAAACTACTGCACACAGAGATCTCAATATATATATATATATATATATATATATATATATATATATATATATATACCTAGGTATATATATATACATTGTTCAAATATTTAATTATCACTATTTTGAAACGTGAATTATGAGTGTTAGAATATTTATGTTTATGGCCAGGAACAGAACCTCTTTAAGGTTTCAGTTCTTATCTTCCGACATTTTGTGGGTTTGTTAGGAATCTTAAATATCAATGTAAATGATTTTTTCCTTTCCAATATTCTTGATTTTATGTTTTTAAAAACCACTGTTTAGAAATACATACACTATGAAGCTAGTACAAGGGTAATTGCCTTCATTAAGGGTTGGCCAAAGTGACTCAGCATGCTGAACATTGCATTGTATTGTATTGTATAATTACATTTTTAATTTTTTAATTTATAATTAAATTATAGTTGATTATGAGTGGTAAGCTGTATTATCGTATTTGGCATTTTGTGAAAAACAAGCACCCTGTATCGGTGCTCTTGGAAGACCTAGTTTACTGAATATGGCTGTAATTTGATGCAACATATAGAAAAAATTTTAACACCAAAAAAGGTTGATTTGTAATTTCTTTAATAATGATTAATATAATCAATATTAATTATAATAACTTATATAACGAAATAAAACCTGAATGTCAAACCTAAAAAATAATGGTTCTAGTTTTCAGTCTATTTTTAGTTAGTATCTTGTAAAACTTTTCATATGTTGCATCTTAAAATGTGATGTAATAAATTGCTCTGTCTTTTCTTTTTCTTTTAGTACATTACCAGATTAATTGTATACCATCTGCCAATAAAATAATGCATACTTCTCCCTTCGTTAACCTTTCCATTTGAATACTAATGAATAAACTGTTGAATGAAGTGGTGTGCTTCATTTGGCTATAGCTTTAATGAGGAATACAATGAAAAATGAATTCTAAATACAAACTAATGCAAGATATGAAGAGGCCCGCAACTAAGCAAATTGAAGAAATATTTTTCATTCCTAAAATACTAATTTTAATCCTCGACCACATAGAAGTTTGAGTTAAAACACAAAACTAACCGCATTGAGTAGTCCCTGTGTAGTGGGAGGTACGACATGCAGAGGAGTATAAACATCCTCTGTGTCCTGGCGAACATACAGCATCACCCTGTCATTGAGTGATGGTGCTGCCATCATCTTTGTCCTCTTGATTGGTGGACTTGAAAATACAGTTCCGTCTGTTGTTAGGTTGGCACTGTCAATGATTCCATCTTTCTTGTCACTATAAAAAGAAGACACACATTTATACATTAGCAATATGTTAATAGCTGATATATTATGAGCTTGTATGTGAGCTTATATATTATGTATATCTACATACATACAAAATTATAATTATATATATTTATATTATATCTAAATACACACACTGACTCAGCCTCTAACAGACATGAGTACCAGGAGCAATCCTGGGGATAAAGGCACCGGTGCCTAAGGCTGATAACCTGACCGATTTCACATGCTGAATGTCTAAAATCTGGGACCTCAACCTCCTGGAGCCCTCTGGGCCTCCTTGGCCTGTATAGGGTACACTTAAACTTAATTTAATTCAATATGTACATACACACACACACACACACAGTGGTGCCAAAACACATGGATTTACAAACAAGCAAACCATCTTAAGTTCTGATTCCCCCCCCCCCCCATTAATGTCAATGCATTGTGTGACATGTTCGGCTTTGATCGATCGATACTCAAACACACCAATTTGAAGTGCTCAGTAAATTCACTTATTTGAAATCCATGCAATTTTTTTGTGCCACCTTGTATAATATGTATTACATACACATTTGTTAAATTACCTGAAATGTACATTTTACAATTTAGTTTTTCAAGATTTCGTAAATTTCATACCAATTTCTTATATTTATTTTCTTTTAACATACAGATTTTTCAATAATTTCAGTTTTCCATTGAAAGTACTTCAGAATATTAATTTATTTGTTTTAAAAGACTGTATTAAAACCATAATTTACATATAATTTCTATTCATGCCATTTTTTGCTGAAGTTGGACATTTTTCTAGGAGGAAACCATAAATTTTGTATGCAGGTATACATTTTTCATTTTATGACATCAAGCATTATAGTCAAATTACCATTTTTAATGAATCACATAGAAATTACATTACAATAATAATAACCAATGCAACCAACTTGTCACGTACACATTGGATTTACGACAACTGCAGTGACAAGAACAGGAGATCATGACCCTAATAATGGTCCTATATTAAAAAAGTGATGCCAAAATGTATGCCCATTACATATGTACTTATTTCCTCCCTGCTTTTATGCTGAGTGACGAAGAGTAGATTTTTACTTTGCTGGAATACTGTTACAGTTCGTTTCGGTCCAGGCCAACTTCAGCACTGATGCCATTAATATTTACTGTTAATTTACCTCATATGAGTTATTCATTGTAAGAGTATACTGGATTTCTTTGAGGTCACCTACTACTGTAACTTAGGCAGTTATTTGTTAAACTTGTTGTAATTTTCCTGGCATATATATATATATATATATGAATAGACTACAATTTTACTCTACATTCTATTATTACTAATAAAATAATTTCTGGCAATAAATAATATCATTTTGAGGAACTTGGCATGGAAATTTCATTATGCCTCTGCTTTCTTTGAAATAATAATCACATTCAACAGCTAATGTGTAGATAAGATAAGAATTCTTGCATTGTTTTAATATGTGGGATACACAGACAATGAAACAAGTCTAATACCTGGTTTCATGCACCCACAACTAGTAACCTGTTACCAGGCTGTAACCAAAAACTGGTTTAATCCCAGCTTACTTAGTCTTACTAGCCATTTTAGTCTTAAACTAGGTAAAGGAACAGACATATTTTGAAAATTTTAAAATAATTGAAAGATGCAAAGGAAAGATGAATGAAGAAAATAGCCACTCAATCAGCCTGCAACAGAGAGTTTCAAGCTCAGAGAGTTTTAAAGATAAGGCAAAGATAAGAGTGGTAAAAACAGTGATAGTTAACCAGAAGTATGAATCCTTTACTTAATATTAAAATATAGAACGAAATTCAATTCATTTAAGTTATGTTCACTAATGAGCATATTGACAATTTATATTTATTTTAATCTTTTTTATTTTTTATTTTTTACATTTTTTATTTTATTTTTATTTTTTGTTTATAGATAAGACCTAATGTATGAACAGTTTACTTAATCCCTGAATGAAGTTTAAGGCACAACATAAGTACAGATCAACAATCCATAGAACTATTCATGTTTTGTTTTCCATATTTACAGAAGTATGAACAATATTTACGATACTGTCCTACTGAAGGAAATTTATAAGCAAATTAGGGTATGCTAAGTAATGATACAACAAACATTTTATATTTGTGTGTGATTGCTTCTATTTAATTGTAAAAATAATGTTCTTAATTGCCAAACAAAATTTAAAGCAATTGAATATATGGATTGACTATCTGCCTTGTTATTTATTTTCAGTCACTCTAATTTATAAAAAAACTATATTGTCGAGGCAAACATATTACAAATGAAATTATGTTAATTAAGTTTACACATCAACAGTCTATTTACTTTTTATCATTCTTGTTTACACATCAACAATCTATTAATTTTATTTACACATACTTTTTAAGACTTGTAGCCACAAGACCTTGTGACATTTTCAAGGTGTGGAATAGGAATAAAAGAATGCAAGAAGCTGACATGCAAGGAAAGCGTCCTCTTACCCAGGTGTGTCCGGGGGAAAATGGTTGTGGAACTTGAGAGTCGGCGTGGAGCTCGGTTTGCTTGAGTGCAGGAGAAAGGGCGATCCCTGCTTCCCAAGCCCATGCTGAGACCCAGAACTTGCCTCCCCATTCGACAGGCTGATCACCAAAATGAGAAGAATAGAAATTAGGCATAATTTTAACGTCTCTATAAAGAACTGAATTTTAAGTTGCCTGTTCCTCCCCAAATTTTTGCTCATGCTATGCAACATGACAACTTAAAAACCAAGCAAAGCTAATGAAGACCAAAGAGAAAGAAGGATTTAAGTCCTTATACATTATAATATAATTCTATAGTATTTGTAATTGCAATTACAAATTTAAAAAAACTGGAACAGCATTTGGCACAACGGTAAACTAAATACCTTCCCCAAAAGACCCTTTTAATGGACTTATCTCCTTTTTCCTCCCATGGGAATTGAAAAATGAACAGTATAAATTTCAGTGTGGATTATCATCTCTTATTGTGGTGAAAATCCACATAATTATGAAAGAAAAATAAAATATTTTAACATCAAATAAAACTTAGTGAAAATTTGTGATGCCATTATGCTAAATGCTAACTCTTGCGCTAGCTTTTGTGGTTTTGGGGTTTTCATTATTTATTTTGTAACATAAATTTTGCATGACATAAAAGTCATTGTGCAAATGGAACTGTAACAAATTAAATTGAACATCAACTTGTGTGGTTTTCTTGGGGCATTTTAAACATTTCCATGTGTACCTAGGTAATATAATGAAAATTGTATTTTGTGCATTCCCTTCAATGTGAAGCAATAAATCATGCTCTAACCTTAAAATTTGAAAACTTCCCATAATCTGAACCACAAATATTTTAAAAAGCAAAATATATGCTTAAATTGTGCATGCACATTTCTGACTATTTGAAAACAAAATGAATCCCCCTTTTTAAAACTGACAGAGCTTGCAACAGAACAGAAGAGGATATATCCAACAAACACATAAACACATGCAAAAAAGGCACCATGTAAAGCATAAGCTACAGTACAAATTGAAAAATAGATGAGATTTCTACATACCTTGAATTGTCTGTATCATGACTGTAGAAACCTTGAAGTTCCATCGAAGTCAACTGGAACAAAACAAAGACGACAACCTTATAGTTACAAATAAATATAATTTTGTTGAAATGTTACAGCTTTACTTGTTCAAACTGTTCTCAGTTTCAACAGAAGTATATCTTGATTATACTTAATGATACAGTATTACAATAAACTATAATACAGTTCATATAACATTGAGACAAAATTAGTTTTAATTTCATATTATTAAAATTAATGACAAGTTAATAGTAGGTGTCATTAACCAATACCAGTAAATCCGTTAATTTAATACTGTTTAAAAAAAAAGTATTATCTTAATCCTCAACCAAGTCCATTTCCTTTTTAAGCAAAAATATAAAATAAATAAATAATAAAAAAAAATAAAAAAATTAATAATAATCAAATGGAATGTCAATTTTCGTGTGTCTTGTGTTGAGTTTTTTTAAGCTCTTGATTTCAAAATCAATGTAAATGTGAGAGACTGAAGATAGGCCCAGCCATCAGAATGACTGATTTGAGTAAGGCTTCAAAAAAGGAGGGGGCTTTTATGTTATGTAAAAATATTTTATTTTAAATGCAAATATTTACTTATTATTTTATTTTAATTACTTCCTGTAACATAACAGTCACAGACTACCTTGCGACAAAGCGTACCATACAATGAAAAAAATACAAGGAAACAAACAAATATAAATTTAAGACTAATGAATCAGGCTATGTAACAGAATAACATTACACTTCTACACACATATAAGCAAACACAAGGAAAAAAATCAAACCTTTGGTCCATACGCATGGTTTCGAAATTTGGCCAAAGATCCTTTCAATGCTGCCAGTGCAATATATTCCAGAATGTTTTTAGGAAGAAGGCTAAACTTCTGGCAGACACTGGCCTTTAAATGAGGAATGGTTCCTCGGACCTTTCATTAAACCCATCACACTGATAAAAGTCAGGTTGTATTTTTGTTTATAGAAATTTACAGTAGATTATACTTCTTAAACTTGTAGAACAACAAAATTGCATAAACTTCGTAGATTTCAAATACTGGCCTTGTCATATTATTCCATGGTCATTGTTGTGATGAAATATATTGTATCATATATATTTAATACCCCTAATTCCCAAAATTATGTAGAAATCGTATAGGGGTCCTAAACAACAGAAGTTCTGCAATTAACAGGTGTCAGTCATTTTGTAAATTAAAAGGTTGGTAACCGCTGATCTAGAGGAAATTTTTAGAATGGGACTAAGCTGAAAACCTGGGCTCGATTCTTGCCCATGACAAATTTTCCTCTACTAACATAATATAGCGAAAGTTATTTCTTCACTATTTAGTTACTAGAATGTTCCTCATAGCAAGTAACTTAAATACGGCATACCTTATGCTAATAAGATTTTTTTATTCACGTTAGAGTACTTTTACTGAGTATAACTAAGTTCTTCCAAAATAAGAGTGTTATTAACATTACTAATTTTGCCAGTCAACTATTATCGTGCAGTAATAGTACAGTCTTGTGGGTACAAGACTTCATAAAATTTAATACTGATTTCAGAGAAAGTGTAGAAGTATGGAAAAAATTAACACATATTCTAGTGTTAAAATATATAATACCGGTATTGTGTTTAGGCCTATACTTACTTCAACATAGTCTAGGAAAAAATACAATTGTGGTGAATCTGAAACTATTTTCAGAAAAAATAAAGTGTACAAAAATGATACATCTGCATCAAGTAACACCCATATAAGGGTAAAAGTACAGTATAGGTCTATGATTATAACATGAATCTAACCTTTATGTTCCACAGTCAATCTATTTTCAGTAGCTTAAGAAGGAACTAATAATAATTAATTATATTAAATATAATAAGAAATATGCAGTTGAGACGCACCCAGCTTACCTTGTCTATGTCCTCCGCCGGGGTGAAGAGGACAGGTGGTTTGTTGAGGTCACTCATAGCGTAGAATTCAGATCTTTCTGTTGCTGGATGGTAAAGTTCATCCATCTTCTTGCGACCAGTTGCTGTCAATTTACGTTTTGCTGCTCGTCTTTCTTCATCTCTTGTCTTCCTCTCTGCACCCTGTAATAAAAATGAATTGAAATTTATTATTATTATTATTATTATTATTATTATTATTATTATTATAAGTATTTGAAGTTCCCGAAAGGGATAAGGCTGATCGATTTGTCGCCGCCGTTCGGGAAGTTTTGTTGAGTTCTGTAAGTTAATTGGAAAAGAGCAGGTCTTCACATCCGTTGGTCTCAAATTGGTTAATTTGGAGCCGACTACAGCACTGGAAATTTGGCAGAGTCTTGTTTCCAAATCAGGAGTCAAATGCGTCATACCCAATGTACTTATTTATCGTCGAACGGGATGGTAGCGGCGAGGACTCGTTTAGGAGGGTGAAGCTTCAATTCCGTGACTCGCCAATCTGGTTAGAGTCAGTGCTGGTTTGGAATTTACTTTCTCTTGACTTTAGAATAGACATGGACAGAAAATAGGCAAGAATCACCTATCCATGATGAGAGGTCTACAAAAGATACTTTCTCCTGAAATTTCTGAAGGGACAAAGAGAGAAAGGAAGCTAGATAATGAGATAGATCAAGATGCATGTATAGATGGATAGAAAAATAAATACTTATTCAGCATCTTCACAGATTTATAATATAGGCCTGCTATGACAGTCTGCCCTACCCTTGTTTTGCAGAGAGAATACTTCCGGGGACTTCCATCAATAATATTAGGACAAGAAAATTTACACACACAAATGAATGGGCATGTGTATGAGCAGGTATGAGGGGGTTTGGAGGGAAATATGAGAGTGAGAATATGTGAATGAGTGAGTGAGATACAGAGAGAGAGAGAGAGAGAGAGAGAGAGAGAGAGAGAGAGAGAGAGAGAGAGACAGAGAGAGACAGAGAGAGAGAGAGAGAGGCAGAGAAAGCGCATGGACAGTACATTTGATATTTTCAATAGTGCACCCATTTAATTAATAGACTAATGGTGCAACTTTAAGAGCATTATGTATAAATACCTGCGTTTTCAATTTTATTAATATAATATTATAATATTAACGACAGAAATGCTCAAATAACGAAAAATGAATAACTTGAAACATTCATTGTTGCATAGAATAATTGAATGACCTTCCTTATTTTCTACTTATAGAAACATACATATTAATTTTGATTTAATCCCATTATTTGAAGTATAATAATATCTGGCTTAGTGCACAGAGTAAAAACCGTGGGTTCTGGCAAACAAAGAATTGTGAACAGACAACCCTATTATAATTTCCTGTTATAAAAATGTTCTGTATTCATTGTTTCTTCTGCTCTCGTGCTTAGCTATCGCATCACACAGAAATTTACGACTTCTCTAAAACTGGCAATGCTTCCCGGAAATATGCTCTAAAACCTGGGAGTCACGTTTTGTTGTTTTTTTTTAAAGAAACCATTTGTAGAGTTATAATAATTTTGTAGTTTTATAATGAGAGGAAAGCCTTAAAATCCGTGGTTCATAAGTGCCTGAACCGAAGACGCAGGTGAGAAAAGAAATTTACTGCCAATTCTATGAGGCTGAGGAGAATATAAGACGCTAACAAAGATGTTACCTAGATTTCAGTTCTACTTATTATTCTTCTTTTATGATACCTTAGTATAACAAAGTTGTGACATCTTTATCGCTATATACAGATATTTATGGTTAATCATAAATAATTCCACCACATGTTCGATTTTAAAACTTAATAAGATAATAAATCATCGTTTAAAAGGACCAAACTAATGAGTACTGGATAACGAATTAATAACGTGAAAGGCTTGGCCAGAAAACAAATCTAGCACATGACGGTGTTTTCCGAGATCACTTCTACGGCTTTTATTGTTCTGAGAATAGTTTATGCTTGAATTTGAAGCCCACTTAAATTATAAATTAACTCGCGATAACTTTAAAATTAACTTGAAGAATTGAAAAAAAAAAGTTTAAATCAATTTGTTCATTATCTGGACATGGAAAATGAGAGATTGCCTATTTGAACATCTCACTATGCACCATGAGGAACGAAAGTAATAAAGCCCAAGAAATTATATACAAATATATCTACAAATAATTAGATTTCATATTTGATTAGGAGAAGAAGAAGGACATCACCTACACAAAGAAAAAGTGAGATTTGGGAGAACAGGTTAGTGATACTGTCTTAAATTGGATCGAATAATATTTATGTTAGTGTGATTAGTGGAAGAGAAGGCCTTAAGGCCTTGACTACACCAGAGGGAAATATAAATAAATAATTAATTAGTTTCATTTTTCCAGTGGTATAGTTGAATATATTTTAACCCAATAAGTGACTAGATTATCTTTAATCTTTATAATTTTTAATATTGTTTCACTAAGAGAAAAACAATTTTTATCTAAATTGACTAATATTCATTGAGCTCAATGGTATTTTAATATTTTAGATTTAATTGATGTATTAATTTTACAATACTTACCTTATAATAACTTAATAAACCCATAGTATTTCATAGTATTCAATTATTTTTTCCTTTTTCTCATTAACTTCAGCTTATTGTTATATTTAGTGGTATATAGGCGGAATCTACTAAACTACCATATAAATAAATAAATAAATTGAATAAATTTTTCCCGGGTAGACAGCCAGGTTTGAAGATCAAGTGTGTCCGACGTTTCAGAGGCCCACGACGTTTCACTGTCTCAAACAACTAAAAGACAGTAGAAGCCGATTGACCGAAAAAAAGACGATGGAAAAATGAATTGGCGCCTGATTGGTCGACTCCTCGAAACTCGCGATCTGTATATATACCACCTCGGCATGACAGACTCGACACTTCAGTATCCCTGAGGATGGAGGCAGCGTGGGCCTCTGAAACGTCGGAGACACTTGATCTTCAAACCTGGCTGTCTACCCGGGAAAAATTTATTCATACTCTTCGCCAGGAAAATCTCAAATCTGACAATAAATAAATTACTTCTGACTACGGGAAGTGAGCGCTGTCCTGGTCAAGTAGGCTATATCACTGATTATATTATCCAGATAAGAAAATAAAAACAAAGACGCTAATTAAAGCAGCCATATCGTCTTGGAATGGAGCTTTCGATAAAATTCCATGGCATCCGAAAAAGAGAATACTTGAAATAATAATACATTATCTTATAACGAAAACGAAGTACACTAGTGAGTCATAGAACTTATAATTTATATTTTGAAACATAATACACTACTGTTCTTGTGTTTACAGAAAATTATCCATAAAACCATGAGATTGTGAGGACACTCTATTATTCACGCTGCTGCATAGAAGAGAGTTTTTATCGTGACAAAAAAACTGGGACTTAAACGTTTATTAGACAGCCATATGACCACTCCTTCTGTTACGCCCACCACTTTCCACCTGTAGTCTTAAGCTTTTATTCTTAATTTTATCTTATGACTGACTAATTTTTGGTACTTGTGCATGCAAAGCTTGCAGGTAGATAAAAAGTAACAATAATTATTAATGAAGGAAACACTGTACTGTACCAGGTTTTAGTTTTTGATCCCACCGGAAAAAAATATGGACAGAACAGAATGTTTTTGCTTTTAACTCCAAGGGTTAGATAATATAATTTATAGGTATGGGTTTGGAAATAAAATGAGAAGAAACGAAAAGTAAAATTTTAGTCATAGCTTCGCTTATAGGCCTACGTATTATCAACGACAAGAATCACGATAATCGTTTTGCATGCCAATTTATTAAGTATGTTCTTTTAAGAGTGGAGTGCAAGACATTCTTAACATAAAACGGTTTAAACGAAGTAAAAAAAAATGCAGTCTAACTTGAGTATACTAGAAAGTCGGATAGAATAAGTTAAATAAATGGCAAACAGCCTATAAAATATAGGCCTATACCCAGTGTTTTTAAAACCACGAAAACTTACCTTTATGAAGGTATTTTAGACATAACCATAACAAATGCTTAAATGATAATATAGTTTGTGTAAGACGGACCGTAGGATATAGACTACTAGAAGCTATAGTTAACAATTACAATAAAATTGTGTAATAGATATTTTAGGCATTATGGGATGACAACATAATATACAAACCAAACTATTCGAGATAGGACATTTCCTTTTAAAATTCAAATTTTTAAAATAATATCTCCGGCTCACTTTCATTGGCAAAGAAGAACGACAATAATTGGAAAATAGCTTTAATGAACTTCATTTCCATAGAGGACAGTAATGTAATGTAAGATAATACTGTGTAGAGGGTATACGGTTGTAAAACACGTAAGCGAAAATGCATTTTTACCAAAACACAGATTCTGAAACGGTGTATCCCCATTTGAAATGCTTCTATCTTCGAGACTTTAACTTCCCTTTTTTATCTATAAAGTAAAAGTATTATTTCTATAACACATCATTTCAATTCAATTAATAATTTATAAAAGAACAAGAAGAATGGGTTTACACATTTATAAATCTCGCAGCTACAACAAATATTATTCTAAATGTTTCTGTTACACTTCTATTATATAGTAGACCCTTTTGGTTTATGCCACCTTGTTAGTGTTGAACACAAAGATATAACTCGGGTACTTAAACATTTAATGTCATCATCCAAAAAGTTTGAACCCGTTATCTGTTAAGAAAGGCAGTACACTCAACCCTAGCTGTCATGTATAGAGAAATTAATGGGGCAGGGTGCACTGAGGAGAGAGGGAGATGGTAGAGAAAGAAGAGTAATTATGTATTTTAAAGCAGTAACGTGGAAAACATGTTTATTCTGGTGCCCTAGTTCACTCACGACCTAACCAACACACACTCATTTTAATGATCAGTCTTCATGCCGAAGGCGGATGAGAATCTTTTGATATTTTATTAAAGTATACATTAAAACATGCCCTAGTCTAACAGGAACCTATTAAACTATTTGTTTTGTGATGTGTCATTAAATAACTATCTTGTTTTCAAACTATATTAACCTATACGACCAAGCTCGAATCATTCACTGGATCCTAACTACTCAATTAAAATAAGACATTTCTGTTATGTAAAACTTAAATAATTTAGAGTACGTGTTTTTGTAGATATAATAAACTAGCATTTCTGTGAACAGTGCTCTCGAGTCCAAAAAATATATAAAATCTACTCTTCATATTTACTTATTTATTTATTTATTTATTGAATATCCAAACTTGGATTAAACCCTATTTCACCCGAAGGTATATTAGGGTTAGAGATACAATACATTTCAAATATTTACAATAGGCCTATCTGCTTAGAACACTAATCTGAGCACAAGCTGCAAAGGAAAGTCATAAAGAAACATAAAGAAATAAGCATTAACAAAAGAGAGGCACAAAAATGCATCAAGATGAAATAAACATTAATAAGAAAGAAATAAACATTAACAAAGAATGTAACTCATGGTTTTGAGAATATACTATTTACAAAAGACGAGAAATATTTAAATCCTGCATTATTAGAGAGTGTGTTATGGAGAGGGTGGTGTATTGAATGTTCAGTTGGTGCAAATAGATACGAGTTTAAATCTTTCTAATGTGTAGGCCTATATAGGACTTACAGATACGTTGTTTTAAGGAACATCCATGCCAAATTAGAAGAAAATCTAACCACGCGTTTGGTAGCCTAGTAACTGCATGTCATACAAATTTACAGAAAAGCAGACGAAATGCCGAACGGTCGAGTTAGAACAGTATCTCGATCCGCTCGGTCAATGAAATCATATACATATACATATAAGTCACGAATGTTAACTTACATAACAATTATTTATCATCATTAATTTGATTCTGGGTGGTTTATGGAGGATTATGAGATAAAGTACAGAAAGAAAGTATGTTGTGATGTTTCAACAGGCTTAACTTCGACACAAAATAAATAATATACACGCACAGTAAGTACTATTACTAATGATTCCATCTTGATTTAAAACAGCTTCATTTAGAACATAGAAATTGTGGGCTTTTAAGAGAAGATTATTTTTTTTAAAAATGTAACTGGTACGTATAACTTTCACTTAACTGTCTTAAGAATAACATTCGCAATATTCTGTGTCATGTGTAATGGAACGGGATTATATAAGGAAAGCCCTCGTCGTTACCAAAAAATGTTTCGATCAGTGCCATAAATCTAAATTCGATACTTTTCAAGGACCGTTCTAAATGTATGCTTCTGGAGCATTCCACCAACGTTGATAATGTTCTTAGCCTTTTACTAATTTAAATGTAATACAAACTGTAGCCAGAATTCAATAAAATAATTGGCATTCGGTAGCATTGCCAAAATGTTTTGACAGACAACCTTGACTAGTTTGTGTTATTCGGATTATGTAAGTAAGCGGGACAGAAATCCGCTAATACTAATAAGAAATGACTTAATGCGAAATTTTCAACATCGGCAGTGCAATTCAATGTAATGAGTACAAAGCTGGCCATTCTTGTCACTTTATTTGAATTCAGCCACGCAGCTGGCTTTTTTCCATCGAATTTCCTTTTGCATTTAGCCGAACCCATTAACAGATTATCTATGTTAAATAGTTATTTATGATCCAAGTGTTAGAAACGATATTCTATTTTAAGAGTAGATTATGTTTGCGAAACTAGTCCATGAAGGTGATCGTAGCAATGCTACGAGTAAAATAAAATCACTTTACCACTATTTTTAGGCAGTCATTAAAATCAATGTTGAGTTAGATTTATTGTAATGAATTAAGCACCATGGGGGCAGCAAAATTGGAACACACAGATAGCTGTTATAGATTTTCAGATACAAGGCTGCCAACTTAAGTACAACGCTTTTCACCCACCAAATATGACGATTTTTTAAATCACCGTGAGAAATTTCACATTTAAAAAGGTGTAGTGAATTTTTATATTTTAAATTTTTATTAAACTGAGTCTATTTAATAATCAAATGCAAATATTTTAAACTAAAAGATTATTATTTTCCTCAAAGCATGCATTCAAAGCATACTGACATAGTGTAAGCCTAGTAGGGTTTCTGGTGTAGCAATTGTTTGATTCGATTGAAGACTAAATAGGCTATTTGGATGAGATTAAAAAAATATTTTATGAACGAGAATGATTGCCAGTATCACATTCACCAGTTTCTCCTTATTTCTTCCCCTTCTGTAATGGGTATTATGCTCAAAGATGAAGTTCTCAACCTTGTTAACTGCAACCGGTTGAGGTGGTTATTAATTGTATAATCAATATAGCAGACAAAAAAAGACATTTAACTAAATCTTGAATACAAGTAATAAATCAAAGCTCATTTGTATGATTTAAACAACGTGAATGAGAAACATAATTCATATAGGCATGAATGTCTTCATTCGTGAAATTACAGATTTATGACATACAAACTATAGAAGAAATTGTGAAACGATTGTGAAATAGTTCTAACATGACCATCTAAATGTCAGCCTCTAGGGAGGTATCTATTTTTTGTTTCTTTTCCCACGTCATTTGGAGACACTTCTAATATTATGGTACTGTAACAAATGCCTAGAAGCGGAACGGAGGACTTCATTTCTCCGTCGCCAAATAAGCAAAACAGATGATCCCAAACAGTCAAGACAAAATTCCTATCCATATATCTGCCAGGCCATTTGTATCAAAATCTGGAAGACGGTAGATGTTTTCATTTTATTTCTAAAACGCAATCTTCTTACTAATATATTATACCTTCCACGTAGCTTTAACAAGCATATGTTAGTCTACTTCTAATACAACTTCACACTCGTCGCAATAATAGATTTCCTGCCACTGTGGTATAATTACAAGTGCAAGGTTTACCTTCAAATTAATTCGAGGCAGAGGTAATTACTGTTCTTGAAGGCTTGCTCGTTATATAGAAGTGCAAGGTCTGTAATATACAAGTGGGCTGTAATAACACATTGTACATTCCCATGCTAATTCGCCATATATTAATGTCATCAACATCAGCTAACACATCTATGACGAATGCCTTATACAACATTATTAAGTCTGAGAAATGAAGTCGTCATATTCTGTCACTTTTTGACGTTGAATTGACACATTATTAGATTGTGACAAAGCAGAAGATTTATAGTTTGGAGGAATTCAGTGAATCTAATATAATATTTGAGCTGGTGTTTCCGTGTAGACCTTATTCAATTGCGAAATTAATTGAAGGTGGCCTTCCTCGGTTGCCATAACAAATTTAATTAGTTCAAGATTCAGAGAGGGTATTTACATGTAATGTTTCGACAGTGGTTGAGTGAATAAACTTATGAAAGCATGTGTTTGGTTTTCAAATATGCTATTCGGATTAAACAATTATCTACGGTAAATGAATGTGAATTAGCAGATGTCTCTGCCCCCCCCCGCCCCCATAAATTGGCGTTTAATCTAGAAGACCGGGATTCTGTGTCAGGCCCACCAAGCTAATGTTATTAAATTTTTTGCAAAAGAATTAAAGCCAAACGAAAAGAACGCACTTTAGCCTATATGTTTGTTACCTGGCACATATTTCACATTCGTCTTTACAGGACTTCGACAGACTACTTTTACTGGAAATTTAGGGTAGTTATTTTCTTTCTTTCTCTCTTTTTTCTTTCTTTCTTTCTTTCTTTCTTTCTTTCTTTCTTTCTTTCTTTCTTTCTTTCTTTCTTTCTTTCTTTCTTTCTTTCTTTCTTTCTTTCTTTCTTTCTTTCTTTCCTTCTTTCTCTCTCTTCAGTTTAACATCCCGATGATAGGACTTACAAACTTGAGTCCAATAATCGAAACTTAATAAATGTTGAGTTAGGACTTTGGGTATGGGAAATCAAGAATGGCGGATATAATAGACGAAATTCTATTACCCTCATTCATCGGCTTTTTCCTATTTTATTATTATTATTATTATTATTATTATTATTATTATTATTATTATGGGAATCTACCAGAAGAACTCAACTCATGGCAAGCGTTCCACTTTTTCGCCAAATGTGTTCATTGAAGATTATCAATTTTGTCAAATAGTCTATTTACATGGACCAGCTCACCATATGAGATTCTAACCGAGCTACCCCTCATCAGAGGGAGGCCCTAGCCCTGAATGGGACACATGTGGCTCATTCATTCATTCATTATGTTATACGATTCGATTGTTTTATCCATTGTTATTGTACAGTTAGGTTTAATAGCAGCTTAAATAAAATATTATCTCTGACGTTACATGACCTACTACCACCTCATTGATTGGTAAATGGTACGATTCAGGTGAATTTTGCTGGCTTACCAGATTCGTACTACCGTAAAGTTTCTTTCTTTAACTGGAGCAGTTACTTATTAAAATAATAATTCTTGCGAGGCTCAGCGCAGCCCTTACTGAATTCCATAATTCGGAAAAGACCGAGGAGGTACCAGTATACGGAAATAAATGTGCGTTTAGATTTAAATTATCATATATCTTGAACTGTTTCATAGCAAAACTAAATCACATGATCCTCATATCGCTCCTACAATATTTTCATGCTTGCTGCTTCATATCAGCACATGTCTTGGCAACTAAATGCTAATAAAATATAATAATGTATGCGAGGACTTCATACATGATTAGACAGGTTTTGCAATGCTCAACCGAATTTACATATAACATGAAGTATTTGACAACTTGATAATTATTTATTTAAAATGTGAAACCTATATAACTTTCACTCACGCTCGCATTTACATAAATGCTATTATTGATATTAATTAATAAAGGTTTCCATCTTTCTGACTGACCTTCAAAGTCTTAATGAAGACGATAGAATATTGAAAAGGTAATGCAGATATTTGTTATTCTGTCACTAACTTCCCTTAGTTTTTACCGTTATGTTCTTTTCCTTTGCAAGTAAAATAATTATTAATTAACATATGCAACAAATCTCTCATTAGCGGTTTCCGGTAAATGTAGGCTTATAATTTCCTGTGGGCTATTTTTTTCTAATTTGTCAATTTTATGGTTGTTTAGCCTAACATCGAGAAAGAATGAATATATTAGCTTATTATTATTATTATTATTATTATTATTATTATTACTAAGAATAATTAATTACCAATTACTAATTGATAATAATAATAATAATAATTTCAATACTAAAAAGTAAAGTAAATTGATCCATATACAGCAGGGTTGTTAAAAAACATGTATTTTTTTAAAAAGAACAAAAACAATGTGAACAACAATGTTGGTTGTTTTAAACGTGTTTTTTAAACGTTTTTTATGTTTACAACAATGTTGTTTGTTTAAAAATAAGTTTAAATTGTTCATTTTGTTTAAATCAACCATTTTAATGTATAGGGCCTATTATATACATATACATATATATATATATATACATATGTATGTATATATATGTTGAATGTTTAAAACATTTTTTAGCATATGTTTATAACACTTTTTAATTGAGTGTTAAATTTAATTATGCAGACAATTTACATTTTGTCAATCCAATGACACCCTGTGCTAAGATGTTCAAGATTTACGAGTCGTAAACTTAATAGTATTTGAAAATACATTTTGTACCAGTAGTATTTGTTTATGATTAAATAGTTCATGATTAATAAAAAATAATACAAACTACTGTTTAATTACTGCCTTTACTGCTGAACTGATGATTGACTTTCACCATGCTTTATGTGGTCTTAGCCGCCTTACATTATCAAACTTACAAGGGATATCCTACTACAGTATTGCCAAATTGACACATTCAATATTTAATATTAATAATTTCTTTCTTTAAAAAGGAAGACCACAAAATAGATGGTAGGATGCAGTCAGAAAAAATTCAAATCAATTACTCAAAATCAGAAACTGGAAGCTGGCGACAGAGGATAGAGAAGTCTGGAGGAAAAGGATACAAAAGACAATACCTCACATGATTTTCTGGTATTCTGGCCCTAGTTTTTTGTTTGTTTTCTGTTTACAACACTAACAGGGTGTCACTGACTTGACAAAATGTAAATTGTCTTCATAATTAAATATAACACGCAATTAAAAAATGATTTAAACATATGCTAAAAAAAACATGTTTAAAACAGATAGTTTAAAACGTTTTAAACAAACTTAAAAAAAAACACAAGCACTTGTTTTAAACATGTTTTAAACACTTGTTTTAAACGTTTTGTTTTAAACATTCCAACCCTGATATACAGGCCATAGGCCATCAGGGTTTCAGGAGGTTGAGGCTCCCAGGTTTAATATAGCTAAGACCCTACACACCGGTCACCTTTACCCACTGGACTGCTCTAGTACTTATTTCTAACAGAGGCTGAGTCGGCCCCGGACCATAGTGCCACCAGAAGGATTATACCAATTGAAAAATCCCAATCTAATCGGAGATCGAACCCGCGTCCTTCCGGTTTGTAGCGAAGTGCTTCAACCAAATGCGCCACGGCGTTCCTGTATTAGTCTTACCATATTATTAAAACTATGTCACTGCCTTCACTGCTCTGATGAGTTTTGTTCTCTGAATTCAAGAGTTGAGGTTCAGAGGCCCTACGGCTTTTAAGGAGCGAAAGCATGCACCATCCAGAGCAAATTAAGCAGAAGCTATGGATATCAATTTTTTGATATCAAGCCTTACTAAGGAACTAGGTCCTGAGACTTTACGCACCTGAAAAAAGTAACTTTTCTCGCCTCAGAAAATTTATACTAGATGAGGCATGTATATTGCCACGCCGGCTTTGCACAGTAAATTAAAATCAAGTTGAAATGTTTAAAAATTGGCGAATATTACCATAAAAATTACTTCGGACGAAAACTATGCTAATAGATTAATATTATATGACTGAAATATCCCGTCCCTCTGCCCTCCACAGAAAAATAGGCGTAACTAAATTAGTCTTCGATAATGAAATCTCCACTCACATGTTCAACACTCCCACCTGCGGAGTGGACAGGATGCCAAACATCCATTCATTATAGAAACATCAATAATCTGACTATATTAATATCAATTGAATTGCACTTCATAATTATCATTTTGTACTGTATACAGTCAAACATTTTTGTTGGTAGTGTAATAATAATGTAATGATGTGAAGCTACACAGTCTCGCCCTAGTTTAATCTAGTCATTTTAATTCGGAGAAGCCTCATCGGATGGAGTAGAAGATTAAGGATGGTAGCTGAGTAGCCTTTAAAGTATGTCTTAGTATATAGGTCTAAGAGGGGATATCTATCGGTAATTTAGTAATCGCAATTTAGGTAGCCGATGTCCTTCATTATGTATTCATAAAATATCATAACACTAACATTTTATAGGTTAGAATTACTTTTTATTATAATTGCTCAATCTTCTACGTCCTGTAATTTAAGAAACCCCTTTAGGTTTATGTACTTTAAAGTAATAATTAACACCAGAATAATTATTTTCGAGTACATGTAATAGTGCTGAAGAAAGTTTTGGTAATAAATTATTTTTTTAGTTTGTTAGCAGTTATTTTAAATTAAGCTAAAAAGTCTCGGTAATAAGTAATCAGGGATGGTAAATTTTTTATCCCTCTACCGTTAATTAGTTTTGAGCCTAATTAAGCTACTAAATGAGTGTTCATGCATGATTGCGATACAATGCGGAGCTGAAGTGCAGCCTGGGCCGTGACGCAAACTTGGCAAATTTCTGCAGGTGTACTTCATTTCGGCGTTAGTAATATGCAGAGGTAAGTACTTCCGACTTCTAGTGTTGCACACTGGTAAACTACTTCATTAAATTGATAAACTTTCCACATTTTGGAATGATCATTAGATCCAAACTAGATTAAAAGAGTGAAGTGAGACAATAACTACTGTAAACAACTCTTCAGGGATGCATCGTTCAGATGTCAGTGGTTTCAGATTAACGCAATTTAATTGTAACGAGTTTATGAGAAAAATAAAATGAATGACTTCACAAAATAAAAGCTAGAGAGGTAGGGGAAGAAAATGAAAACGAACCATATTCAAGCATACAGAATATGAAAGGAATGTTTCACTGGACTATCTATTTGGTTGATGAATTATTAGTGAACTTGGAAGGAAATTAATTTATTGGACCAATTTGTAACGTATAATAAATTAGTAAAACAAACAAATAAACTAAACTAAACTCCGTTGCGCTACATCCCTGGAGGGACTTGGCCTACCACCCGACCGCTGCGTCTTCTACCGTAGGCAGATGACAGGACTGGGGGCATGTGGTCAGCATGCCGATACCCACGGCTGTTAATGGTGGTTATCATGACCGGACCGGAGCCTCTACTTCTCTATCACGTAGCTCCTCAATTTGAATCACGAGGCTGAGTGAACCCCTACCAGACCTCACTGCCCCAGAAAAATCCGAGGAGGTACCGGGGATCGAACCCGGGCCGACGGATCTGCAGTCAGCGACGCTAACCACAAGACCACGCCGGCGGTCATAAATAAATAAAACGAAAATGAAAATTTATGGTCCCACGAATACATTTTTGATGGCTTGGGTGACGTGCCTTGAAAAACACGGTAAAATAGGACCTGTTCTAAGGGTTTTCCATAGGCGATAGGCTGACGACTCAACACGACAGGTTGAAAGTAGTGCAGAAACTGTAGGTTAACATAAGTTAAAATAGCCCAAGGGAAACGGTGCTTCTCGACTAGAGTTACTTAGTTTAACAATGAATGCAGTTTTTACACATAGGTCTAAGTAATTTCTGTTGGCATAAACTTTTTCAAGTTACCACAGTCTAATAATTTACTGAACCGTATACAAATTAAAGCAAATAAGATTGATATTATAAAACCTAAGTTTTACGCGTCCCAATAATTATAGTAATAATAATAGTAATGATAATAATAAAGAAAATAATAAATTATAGGGCAAAAAAGGGTGTGCATATATAAGAGGAATTAAAGTAGCCTAAGTGGCCTCCTGGAAGTCCTACGTTGAACAAAGACAAATATGTTGATGTAGAAGTTGAAGAAATTCGAGAATTTTTTTTTGTTTTTGGTTTCAGCTAGTTGACCCAACATATAGGCTAAAAAGACATTTACAAGCATTTGTAATTATACAGAAGCAAATGGTTATAAAAATATAAAAAAACCTGGAATTAAGTGTGCATGTGTTTTCTTTTCTTCTTCTTTTTATGTAATATATATAATTTATATATAAAATTATTGTTTATAATAATATATCCTCTTTAGCAAGTTTATATTTTTCCCGCCACTTAACAAAAGATCGTGGAATAGTTCCTTTTGGACCTATGAATATACCAGAGACAGTGATATTCCGAATAAATAATATATTATTTTAATTTTAAACAATGGTAGTGTTTATATATATATCCAAATCAGATGACTGGGAGTTCACGAAACGAATCTTGGGATCAATGATTCCAGTTTTTCTAATTATATAAATCGTACGACAACTGCCCCAACTGCTACAATGTACTTTCTACCATGCTTAAGCCTTTAAATTGGCTTGGACTCAAATGAAATGATCTGATATTAAATACATCTAACAAAAAGCAGTTTCATTCTATACACCAGATCGTGTAACGAAATTTTAAATCTTTTCACAGATAGGACGATGGTGTTTTATAATGTATGTTTTCGAAACTCGCGAATAAAATTTGGCAATGTTCTAACTTACCTCTAACATATGTCGGAGTCCCTGACAGGTACTAGCGGGACCGCAGTCGGTGAGTTTTAAGGCTTGTTAAACCATCTGATAAGGCTATGTTTTTACTCCATCCATCAGTCTTTATCTCTATAACGTATGATCACACGTGACGTATCTCTGAGCTCTTACAATGGAAAGATACAAAACCAGATCTTTGTTATGACATTTTATGCATTATTGTATAAATTATCTTTTGTGTACCCCCACACTCGCAGTTGGATTGATCATATACGATACAGCTACATATATTATATTATGCGAAACTTGTACCCTTTCCTTACAATGACTTAAATACATAATCGATATATGAGATCGTTTCTATATAAATATTTTAAACGGTACAGTCTATATAAAGGGTCCTAGACAGTGCTTTAGTTGGAAAATATTTTATGGGGGTACTCCACAGCCCGGCAATCTGGGTCCCGGCGGTGAAGCCTAGCCTTGCGCTCAGCCGCCATCTTTCCTCACTGTAAGACACCCATTAAACTATAGGCTACGTTCTTCAATAAGAAAATGTTACGACAACTTAGATTAAAGTATATTTTACAATTTTCTACTGGAAATTTCGCATCCACTGGTGAAACATACTGAAAAGCATGTCCTCTTGCTATTATTCTTAAGTATGGGTTTCAATTACATCCTTAAAATTAGGTTTATATGGCATAACATTTGACGTTTTAGAATAATGTTGATATTAATAGGAACTCAAGTCACATAAATATGGCCACATAATTCCACCAGCACTGGATATACAATATAAAAGAAAATATACCGGTAAAATAGAAGTTTCTCTACTAACCTATAAGAAAATTGTTGGCAATCTTTGTCATGTCAGACTAATTCAGCCTACCTATTTCAGAGATATTTATTGTGGAATATTAATAGTCTAACAGTGTTTAATTTTTGTGTACATTCTATGCTCAAATAGAATTCTTTCGTTATGGACATGCATGATTTACTTAGACAAAGAAAGTTTATGGACCGATGTGTACACCTACTCAAAATGTCTATCCTCCGTCATTAATTATTATTACTATTATTATTATTATTATTATTATTTCACTGTAAAACCATTGTGCATAAAGATCTGCCCTGATGCCTTCCGTTCTGGATTACCTGTCAGTGTTGTAAAATGTATTAAAAAATGTTATTGTCTCTATAAACTACTTTTTCTGTACTAGCTTTTAACACGTACATGCGAGAAAGTTTGTGCAACACATTTCCACCACTTATTTTCATTAAAATTAAGAACAATGTAATTGGAAAGAGAGTACAATAAGAATAACTCATACTGGTTTCATAGGTTACTACTGGACTGCAAAATATTACTTCTTCTGTTTATTATTTTGATTTAAATTGTTTTCAGTCCATCAAAGCATATTTGAAATTTTATTTGTCGGTATCTTTCAAAACAAGTGTATGACGTTGATGCGCGGACCGCCATATTACCATACTGTAACAGCTGCTCAGCGTGGCTTCACTGCCGCCAATACTACAGCATACACCATTGCCGATCTATCTCTATATATCTGTGGGGTACTCACCTTACTTCAAAATTTTCCATATCGCCTCATACAAAAGAGTTTTAAAAAACCGAGCACCTTATCAGGATAGCCAACATGTAATCTAAGGAGAAAGTAATTATTGTAGAAATGCGCACGAAGGTGAACATTAGAACGCATATCTACTGCGAATTTAATAGTGTTTGTCATTATTAACAAATACACTCTCTTATTGAATTGGACATTTAATAAGTATTTTAGGACAATATCGTTCCTGTACTGCCAGTACGACGTACCGGAGCACATCTTTTTCCCGGTATGGTAGAAGGAAAATAATTTTATACCGGTACGCAGTACCGGTGCGTACCGGCCCAACTAAAGCACTGGTCCTAGACACAACTCTGTGGTCCGACTATTTTGTGTGAACTTTGAAGTGTCAGCAGCATAAAAATCCTAACAATGTAACTAATAAATAAACTTACAGTACGGTTGAAGAAACTAAAGAATTTTAATATTTTGAATAGTGATATTCTAATCAGGCAATAATGATAAAGGCAATTATTTGGGACCAGTGTGACTAATATTAAATGGGAAGTATAAGCTATAGACCTATAGTGTTAATGATTTAACAACTACGTAAATAGATCTGGCTATACTGATTCTGTGTAAAAATTACGCAGTACTATGTATTATTTTGTTGTATATTATATGTAAGTTATTTTAATTTTCTTCTGTTAATAAAGTATTTGGAAGGTTAATCATTGTATTTTTAGATGTTGAGAATCGTTTGCATTATACTGTTCCCAACAACCCTAACTACGTGCGCCTATTACTTGAATTTTCATTTAATTATTAGGTATTTAAAAAAAACCTAATTGAAATATTTTATATTTTTAAAACAGCTGTCTAGTCTGCATTATTATGATTTAAGAGCATGTAAAATAGCAATGCAACTATCGATATGAATAATAATGAGAGAAGAAGTAAAGATATACCCCCGAGGAGAGTAGGCCTATGCCATTAGCTTTTTGATTAATAGCCTATGTATATCGCGGATCAAGATACGAATCATGTTCCTCAGATCCCAAAAACAGCTTTTATTTTGTTTCTCCTATGATAAAGTAATAATTTAACAAAATATTTTGCGCTTTAATAATGGGCTTAATCTTATATAATAACAATATATCAACATTTATCAAAACTTTTCTTTAACACCTGATATCATCAGCTCGTAATATTATTCGTGACACTGTTGTACTTCCGCAACACTACTTTTAAAACCAGAAAATTAAGACTTCAAAGAAAAGTCGTCACATTTGTCCTTATCTAGCAGACTCCTATAATTTACGTCTCATAAAGAGTTGTAAATTGAGGTAAAGATACAAGTTAATACCCTTACAATGCCCTACTGATTTGAATAAATAACCTATTAATCATTGAAGATACGTTTTAATGTTCGTTAGTATACGTTTCGTGATATTTGAGTTCCTCGACTTATAAAGTAATATGTTTTAAACTTCATTTGTTCGGCGCCACACTATGCATCATAGGGAAGCAAAATGAGTTTCTTTTTAAAAAAGCTTGACATGATTCGAACCCACGAAGCCCGCGCACGATTTTGTGTTTGGAAAACCGCTGCTGAAACGATTCTCATACACCTTTTAGCATACAGCCACTTTGAAATTTCACAGGAACCTTCACGAAATCGCCATAAATAATTAGTATGAAAATATAAGTGTCTGAACGTGATGCCTTGACGCCTGATGTGCCTGGTTTGATCCAAAAGGCTTCGAGATCGAACCTTTTGTCAGGTCATGTCTCAATTGCTCTTTGAATCATGCATAATGATTATAAAATTAAGGTACTTGTACGAATTTATTGAATGTCATAGGTCGTTAAACATATTTAATCTTAAGATTTGAGGCTTTCTCGGCGCTGATTAGGCCTATTAATAATGCTTTCACGGGCTATAAGCCGAGTAAAAGGATATGCAACAACCAAGCTTTCGGTCAGCTTGATTTTAAGTAATAGGCCATCATTTTATAGGAATTTTGGTAAGAATATTACGAGTAATATACAAATTTTATTATTTTGAAGAAAAAAGTGCCGGTACTGCGTACCGTTGCGTACCTCCCAAAAAAGCACTGTTTATGCATACTTATAACCGTGAAAAATATAAACAATCTTGAAAACAACCCATAAACGAACAATAGAAGTACACAATTCACAGCTTTGGAGGAGCGTCCAGATTCTTTTTGCTCGTGTGCTCACAATTTTAAATGCAAATCCTTAAAAGCAAGCTGTAATTTATTACTAGGGGTCGGAAGTTGAAGAGCTGTAAACTGCCTAAAATACCTACAAAAATACCTAAATCGTCCTAAAAAGGGTCTAATTATTGAAAAAATGTAAAAAGTGATGCAAAATTGATTATTTAAAAAATGCAGTTTTAATTGCATATTTAAATAATGAATATAATGCTTGACACTAGGCATCAACATTATTACATCAGCCGCTCTTAAAATGGAATGTGTCATTTCCTCAAAATTGTGTTGTTTATGGACTCATAGAGCGTACGTTAATACATGCATATTGCAGTAAAAGATTGTTTACGGACTGGCTTTCTTCTGAAAAAATGAAGTGGCCTCGTGGATAGGCTACTAATAAAAACCCTGCATTTCGTGAAACTGAAATTAACAAAGGACTATTGTCTATAATAAGCTACAAAACCCTTGAGTTTTAGCTGGCTGCACTATTACAGAATCTATTAAGTTTCCAACGTATGAGTAAGAAAGAGAACTTCCCTACTTATATTGTACTGAATTGAATTTAGTGTGAAAAGATCACAAAAGATGTATTAGCTAAGGTCATCACGATGCATCCTTCATTTGTTCAGGATTCTGGGGGTGGCAGGACGTCTCACGTAGATGATATTTATGCTCATGAAGCTAAATCACAATTAGGCAGTCCATTTACTTTGTAATGAACAGTAATTTATATGTGATTTTTGATTTAGCACGCCTCGAGACCGATAAATTGTATGGGCAGCCCACGCTGCACCTTCCTCCATCTTCAAGAAAAAAAAAATAAGTGGAACATGCGCCGAGACGAATCAATCTGATAGAGAGCCTTGAGACATAATTAATTTATTTTCTTGACTATTGTTTCTTACAGAAAAACACTTTAGATCCACTTGCAAGAAATAAGGGTCTGTGGATGTTTCGGAAAATAGGCCTACTATATTTTGGCTATGGTACATTAATTCATTAATTATTTATTAATTTAATAATACATTAATATAGATATTATGTATTGGTTTATCTTTCGTTTCACACTACTGTGCATAGCCTATTATTTATGTTTTCATATTTGTGAAGATTTAATCTCTCGGAAATACAAATACCGGTAGTTTGAAACATTTATTTTAATAAACTGCGGCGAAGTGAAAATTCAATCCCAAATTTAAGTCCCAGATTTTCACTACTGAGTTTCTTTTATCTATTTAAGTCTATGTACAGTATTTCACGAATTTAGACTACAGAATTCCGGTCTACCTTTGTCTACTGTCGAAGCTATTTACCGTCAGGACTTTACATTCCTATTCAAATTACATTTTAGTTTACACCACCGAGGAAGGCATTTTATGGTAAATGATCCACCTGGTAACGAACTAAGTTACTAATAAGATCAGAAATATGATTTTTTTTTCTGAAGGACTCAAATTTTGGCTTGAAGTTCTC
Organism: Ectobius pallidus; assembly: GCA_964059195.1. Lineage (NCBI taxonomy): Eukaryota > Metazoa > Arthropoda > Insecta > Blattodea > Ectobiidae > Ectobius > Ectobius pallidus. The sequence goes on along the minus strand of CAXKWD010000003.1, from coordinate 62,930,593 downwards.
TGAAATGCTGATTTGGTATCTTCGGCATTATGAAAATAATGATAATAATAAAAATAATACCATACCGAATAAATTGACATAATAAGTAAAAATAGCAGTCTGCATTTAAACTAGCACTGAAATAGAACAGTAATTTATTTTTTCTGTATTTTTTTATTGTAATGCATTTAGACCTATTAATATCAACATCAATACCAACATGGCTGCGAACAGAATCATCATTATTTAGAGAATATGCACAAGTTAGTATTTTTGATGATGTTGCAATGTGTTTCATTTTATAATTTTACATTATTCTCACACTCTCCAAACTAGACTGACAATTAAACGGAAATTACTAAGAGACTGACAATGATATAGGAGATACGTGTTAAATCTCATATAGAGAACACATGTTACACGGTCTGTAATATCACTTAAAATAATACATTCCACGACTGTACGAAATGTTTTTGAGGCCCTTTTCCACTGGCATGAGTATGATAGCAAAGACTGGAATGTTTATTTAATCTCTGAATCCCTCGTATGCTAGGAATGCTATTAATTTAAAGTCCTTTTGTGGTTGAGCTTAGAATTCCGACAACGGCATGGTTAAACTGCTTTACCTAAATGTTTTATGAGGCATTCCAAACTCTTTGTTAGAGAAATATACGCGATGGAGTTAGAATAATAGAATGGAAAAATTGGTAGTAGAAGAAAAAGATAAGAATGAAACACCGAGATGATTATAAAGTATTGTACTATCTTTCTTTCTTTTAATGTACAGGTAATATATTACAATACATTGGTTTAACCCCGAATTTCAGGACAAACTGTTCTTCTGAATAAGTTTGTATAAAATGCATTCCATAAAGCATTGTTCTACCACCATTGTTAAGTATGCATACTTTATTCTGTGGGAACTGGCTGTATAAACTGAAGCTTTATCAATTAATATTCCTCAGGTAAGTCCAATACAAAGAATAAGTTTTATATTTTTTTCTGGATTCGTTTATATTATTATTCCTTGCATTTACTTTATTTTTTAATGAAACTCATTAAATTTTTTATTAAACTCAATAATACGAATATTCAATAAATGTATTATTGAAATCGATATTAGAATAATTTTGGTAAATTTCATTACATTAATTACGCGAAATTTGGCGATAAAAATGTAGGCTATACATCTGTAAATGTACACATCTATATTACAATAAAAAATCAGGTAAACTGATATAACCAAGTGCAAGGAAGCTTTTGTTTAATCAGTGATAATTGCCATCATGTTATGCAGAAAATAAGTTATTTTTGTAATCGATTTCATTAAGCAGGGCTTACGGAAGAACGAAGGCCTAAAGTTTGATAAGCATTTGTGAAGGAATATGTGGGTTGTATTATTTGTCAAAGCTAACTGTGTTGCAACTTCCAAAGCCGTATAAGAACACTATAAAACAATATGTTGTCATGCTCATGAGAACTGATTTGCATTTGATAAAATTCTTTCTAATATATAACCATAAAATAGGCACTAAATTGGGTATTACTCTAGTACCAGTCAATCGATTGAGTTAAAATCAATAGGCTTCTTCCCATGGACATTATAGCCTAAATGCGTATACTAAGTTTCAAGAAAATACGATAAAGCGTATTAGAGTTATCTCGGGTACAGAAACATGGATGGATGGACGCACGGACGGACGGGCAGATATTTCCCGTCTAGAACACATTCTCATAAAGTACTATTCTGGCACTTAATGACATAGATCTATTGCCTATTGCCTATTGCCTATAATTTTTTCCGGTGAATGAGTAATAATTAATTCTCATTACTACATTTTATCAGAAACTTTCCTGGAGTGAGTTGCCGAAAGCTTGGGAGTAATACTTAAATAGGATGTAAGATCGAACATTATTAGGCCTAATGCTCGAAAATACCCCCGTTTCTCACACGTCCACTTTGTTTTTCAGCTCTTTAGAAGGTTTTTTTTTGCCCATAACTTTCCTTTCATAATATGAATATAAACTTATAATTTAAAAAGAAAACTGTTGGGACATACGATGTGTTAAGAATACAGAGTTATGAATGACCACAGTGGTATTTTTATGTATCATAGGTCTAATATTAAATTTTACAGATTAATATAGAAGATAAACAAAGAGATAAATTTCCTAAGTTGATTTCAATTGATGTAAACATTGGTATAGAATATAATGAACCGAAGAATAGAAAGTACAAACACTTGGAGAATATAGCATATGTAAAAAAAGAAAAAAAGAAAAGAAACAAGACAAACATGAAAAGAAGAGGAAGAAAACAAAGAAGTCTATAAAAACGTACAAAGGAACCCGACACTGATAACTCAAGGCAGGGAACTTTTGAGCTATTATTTAATTTTCTCGGAATAACAGGAAAATGCGTCGCCTATTGCAAAAGGTCAAACACTTTTGACCCAGAAAATCAGAGTCTCTCTCCAACACGTCCAGACACTTTGTTTCTTAATTATCTATCACCGCGAGGATGAAATTATCAATTACCGATTTCCTTTCATGGATCGGATCCCACTACGAAAATGTCTTGGTTAGAACACCTCTCGAACGATATATATCTAATGTGTCCTTCAAGTAACGTTAAAGGCGTTTTAGAGTGCATGGAAGATCTTCATATGATCCTAAGGCAATTATCACTATCTAAGGATCAAAATTGAGGTTCCTTATTCGGAGTGAGAAGTAGTTGTATGATGTTCTTGAACCAAAAAGGAGATAAAACATTCGTGGCGTCATTATCGAACATGTTCCACAATAATTAAACACTTCCTTCCATACTTCAAGCTAATATTTAAAAAAAAAATAGACACTCCTTCAGGGATATACAGGAACTTTTGCATATAGATATTGTAGTTGTGATACACATTCTAACATATTTTGTTAAGTAAGATTTTCAGGAAAGAACTAATTTTAATTTTCTGGAGGTAAAATGGTTGAGCCAAACTCTCTAGTTATGGGGAACTTCAGTATTTTACTAGATTTATTTATGAGTGACTCTGCAAAAAAGGTATGGTAAAAGCACATAAAACAGAACTTTCAAACAACTCTACCCTGGTTTTCCTTCATCTTTTACATTAATGCCGAAATGGTTACTTCCAAAGAAGAACGAGTGGTATAAGCCTAGTTGTTTTTAAAAGAATAACCGATGAAACAGATTTAAAGAACAAGTATTTTCCATTTCGTAAATACTGCTTGTGAAACATGTTTTATACAGCCTAGTAATTTAGATTTAAATTTATTATGAAGCCAAATAATCTGTTTTCATAAAGAAGAATTATCATTACTATCATTATTTTAATTTTTACAGATTTTTAAATGAAAACTTTTGACTTTTCCAGATAATTTTATTTAACCCTTTCAGTGCAGAACCCTTTCATATAAGCATTTAAGGAAAATCACTAGTTGATTGTAAGTTTGAATTCAATTCTAAAACTGTCAGAGAAATAGCTGGTTTCCATGAATGACAACCATAACACGGAAAGAAAATCCTCACATTTTAACTAAATCATCAGTTTATTAATTTAATAATTCTGATTTTATGCAATGTTTTGTGGTGACGAATTTACAGGTATATGTCAGTAGCAGTGAAGTAGTTGTTTGTGTTCCCAGCATAAAAAAATAGTAATTTTTTATTGTATCGTTCAGGATATTAATTTTGTATTTAAATGTTCATATAATACTGAATTTTGGGTATTGTTTAAGATCTTATGCTACTAAATACAAAGTTTCTAACAGTGGATTACGTAAATTAATGTCAATAATTTCGAATTGTGGTATATAGGCTGTTAAAATAATACTAAATGTAAAAGGAGACTGTAAGCTTTATTTATCGTGGTTGTAGGAGGCTCACTTTTCCTTAAACTCTTTGTCAAATCATAAAGAGAATTATGTATAGACCTGGACATATTTTCTAGAATCATAATTAATTTAGCATAATACGTTTAAAGCAATTAACCGAAGTAATGTAGCTTTCATTTAATGCACTGCTTAACAACATGTTATTTTTTTAAAATAGGAATCTGCATTCCAGATGTATCAAGATTTTAGTGTAGGCCAACAGTTTTAGTCACTACTTAATGACGAACAATCCTACAGTGTCCACCCCTGTGTGTATAACACTCTAGTTGAGATTAATTTCTGATAATATTGAAAGCTTGTACTATACACAAGAAGGCAAAATGGCTGACAGTTTCTCATTCTTGCATAGTAACCAGGAACATAAGCACGGTCTTATCTAAGTAGTGACATCTAAGTTTGATATTTTCATGAATTATGAAGTACATTCTTCACACTGTATCCAAGCACATGTGAGTCACTAAGCCACCGTGTACGTATTTGTGTCTGATGCTAATTAGCAATTTATTCTTGTCCACGCAACATGTGCATTTCTTATCCGTGTATCGCAGATAACGACACTACATAGCTACTATTTCACAGTAAAGTGACAATCATATGTACTATAAACACCCTTGAATTTCTTTGTAAGTTTCATTTCTAGCAACAGCACCCGTTCTTCGTATGGGCGTTAATGATATTTTATGTAAGGAGTGTTAAAAAGAATTTCTTTTTTTAATTTTGACTGATTGGAAGTGATACTTACTTAATCAATAACAGCAGACAACAGTAGTAGCAACTAAAGAATATTATATATTTTATGAAACCCGGAGGTTCATTGTCGCGCTTACATGAGCCCGCCATTAAAACGTATTCTTTGCTAAGTCAACTATCCCTCGCATAACCTACTTCCCCTAAATCTATTCTAATATTTTCCTCCCACCTATGTTTAGGTCTTCCTAGTAGTCTCCCAGTCTATTTTTTTTAATATATCTTTTTCCACTCATCCGCGCAACATGTGCGGTAATGGAAACCGGAAGATCGGCTAACAAAAATAGCATAGTTCTACCAGCAATACAAATCATTTATAGTGTGCTCAGCTCGTTAAATATTGTCGGCTTCGGTAGCGCACTTAGTATGGCATTGACTTCCTATTCCCAAGGTGGCGGATTAGATTCCCGCCCAGGTCTATGGCATTTACGGGTGTAAACATCACAGTTCATTTTATGAAAATTTATAGGCATGCAAAAAAAAAAAAATCCCGTGGGACGAAGTTCAAGCACATAGGCACAAGGTGCAGTTAGTTAAGTAACCGTAAAACCAAACAATCAACGTTAAACATCTCATCAAGGAATCGAACTCAGGCTACTGCTAATAATATGACCAACAATTATTTCGTAATCTAGTATTTTAAACAAAATCATTATTAACTGAGATGTACTGACTATTATGTTTTTGCATACCAAATAATTTTTATTTTAGGAACTTGTAAGGTTTGAGAACCCGATAATCTCTAAAAATGTTCTGTCGTTCATTTTATTGAATTACTAGCTGAAAAGGCCCGACGTCGCCCGGGCTTTGTGTTTTGTAATTTGAAATTAACTTATGAAGGACTTTCGATTTTGAAACTCTAGGTGCTTATATAATATGTACCGTATGTAAAACTTGAAATGAAGAAAAAGATTTATCACACTCAAACTATTCCATCAGAAAACGCTAGATCTAGCTTTTTATGGCTCATAGAGGATGTCGAATGCTGCATTCCGTTGCTTCTACATATCATGCCTGGGAGGGGTTGAAATAAGAAGAAACATAAATTACATAAGATTGTATTGACTTGACGGAAAATTTTATTTCTCATTCTCACGTTACCATACAACCGTTTCGGGGCTGAAATAAAAGAGAAATGCAGTACGGTATCACTTTCATACTTTCCTCCCCTAAAACCAGGGACATAAAATACTGCGAGCATAGGACTCAAAATGTTCCATCCCATGCTTAGGGCCTATGATAAACATCCCTATTTCTCAACTAATACAAAGCATACAGCTATGGATAACGTATAAGCGGAAAGGATTGTTTACCTACTTCTGATATAGCATACTCACACACTTAAGTTGTCCCTGAAATACGACCTCTTATTCTACATCAAAATGTGAAGTGAGAAAATATTTCTTGTGTCGAGGGTAGAAAAAGTTATGTGACTGCATTACAATGTGGTTTATTTTCGTGGATTTTATTCTTCAAGAATTATTTTTACAAAACGTTAGCATCAGAATTTGATAAAGTCCAATATTATATAGTGTCCAGAGCCCTATATGAACTGTGTAAACAATACACTGTTGTCTTGACAACTGAACAGCATTTCATTTTTTTCAGTATAATGTTCTCAGAAATTATATAATTTTCAAGGGAAGGACTGATTTGTTTCAATTTTAATGTTGACCGCGTTACTTCCCGGGCTTAACTGGGTATGTGTGCAACATTTCGTACACATTGGTAAAGAAATGTAGATTTGTATAGGGAACAAACATACATACATACATACATACACACTTTCGATTTTATATATTAGATATAGAGAGAGAGATTTGTGACGATTTTAACAGACGTATGGTAAAAAATCAGAAGCAAATATGTAATTATTCTTTCATATTAGTTTTAAAATGTATTTTTAATTCTTTCATTTAATTCTATTTATGGATTTATGGTACCGATACCTATATTTTAATCTGTACACCGGAAAACTTTTAGCGGACCCCCATCAACTTACATATAGCTTATATTAAATACAGGCTACAATTATGAACTTTCCATTATTAGATCCGATTAATTCCCTAGTAGCTGGTTCCTTTAAAATTGTCACTTTCTATAAGCGACATGGCCTACCGGCCCTCATAAATGTCGGTGACAATGTGTTCTGCTATTAATGGGTTTCAAAGAAAGTGCAAAAAATGTACATGAATTCACTCCAATTAATATATTTTAACAGGAAGCGATAAAAAATGTCCATATTATTATCGAATAAATGTGCAAATTAATATTTAATGATCGTAACTTGTAGGTGAAGTACCACGTTGTTTTCTTATATCAGCACGAGTCGTTCAATCAACCACACATAGATAACTATAACGATTTCTTTAAGGGTAGGCTTCCACCGATGAAAATCCACGAACATATTATATGTTGACTAACTTAAATGGCCCGGCGTCGCCCGGGTTTTGTATTTTGTAATATGAAATTAACTTATGGAGGACTTTCGATGTTGAAACTCTAGGTCCTTATATAATATGTATGTAGAATTCGAAATGAGGAATAACGACATATGGCACTCAGACTATTCCCTCAGAAAACGCTAGATATAGCTTGTTATGGATCATAGAGGATGTCGAATGTTGCATTCCATTGCTTCTACACACCATGGCTGGGAGGAGTGCAAATAAGAAGAAAAAGAAATTCCGGTTACATAAGATTGTATTGTCTTGACAGAAAATTGTATTTCTCACTCTCATATTACCATAAAACCGTTTCGGGGCTGAAGTAAAAAAGAAATACAATATCACTTTCATGCTTTCCTTCACAAAAACCTGGGACATGATGTAGGCCTACTGCGCGCGTAGGACTGAAAATGTTCCATCCCATTTTGTATTCTTTTAGATGCTTAGGGCTTCTGATAAACATACCTAGGCCTATTTCTCAACTAATACAAAGCCTTCAGCTATGAGTATCAGTGGATAGAATTTGTTGCCGACTTCCGACATTATAGCATATACCCACTGGCACACACTTAAGTTGTCCCTGAAATATGACCGCTTATTCTACATCAAAATGTGAAGTGAGAAAATTATATTTTCTATGTCGAGGGTAGAGAAAGTTATGTGACTGCTTTATTTTCATGGATTTTATTCTTCAAGAATTATTTTCACAAATGTATGAATTACATCGATAGTATCAGAATTTGTTAAAGCCCAGTAGGGCTATTATAATACAGTTTCCAAAGCCCTATGTGAACACCGTAAACAATACTTTCGTTATGTAAACAATTTACATCAGAACTTTCTAACTCTGCTTCATTTCACATTTCCGACTTTTCCCGTGGATTCCCCCCCCCCCCCCAAAAAAAAAAATTCTTTCATACAAACCTTGTCCTGACAATTACGAACACAACAAAAAAAGAATCAGCCAAATCGGTCGAGCCGTTCTCAAGTGATGCGGTAACAACCATTTTGGAAATTCATTTTTATTAATATAGATTATAGAATTGTTTACTGATCTTGTCTAAGGAAGTTGTTTCTTTTTATATACCTACTTATTTGAACCCATAAACTACCAACTGCCATTACTAATAACACAGAAGAACTACTATGCATACCTCGATTCATTTAAAAAAAATTAAATTATTAAGGATAGTCGTTGTGCCGTACACGAACTTAATAAGGGAAGCCAGGGATTAGCAAAAATTAACGATACCTTTCCTAAAGTAGCTTACTAACTTTTACTAATTGACCTATATATTCCAGAAATACCTCACATGAAATCTGCTATAATATTTGGGTTAAACGAACAGCGGCATGATAGCCTATTGAGAATTACCAAATCTTCTATTCGAAGTGGGCGGAATCCTACTGCTTTCTTATTTGCTTAACAATTAACTGTTTGTGCATGACATGTTTTAGTCTTAGTCTACGACTATGTCTCTATCACGGAAGCTTATAAATGATACAATATAATACATTACTGGTTTTCAATGGTCCTAGTATCGCACATAACGTTTAGATTATCACTAATAAGCCTGTTTCCATGCCCCAGGAATTTGTAACACGTTTCAGCACACCATATAGGCCTATTCATGATGCATTATAGGATAATGTTCACGTCAAATGTTGAAACCGACCGCGGCTTTTGTCAGATCGTATTATAAGGCAGACTGGAAGACAAGCTTGCTGTTAGGGAGTAATAGTAGGCAAGGCACGTTAGGGAAACGGAGTTTGAATTTATATTACAACATTATAGAATAGGCTACTAATGAATCACAGTGGTAGTGGCAGTGAAGATGATGAAAATGGTAATGGATAAGGATAAAATTGTTAGGAAATTTCTACAGAAATAAGAACAGAGGGACAAACTTTTAATTTTGACTGTTCACTGTTCCCATTCTCCGAAGGTAAGCTAGCTATTGTAAAAATATTGCAGAATTCTATAATAGCCAACGTGAAAGACTTCCTAATCAACTGTTTCTCTGTACCTGAAATACCTACATCTTGCTTGCTGATCTACGTAATTCAAGTTGATTAAACGTATGTACATCATAGGCCTATGTTATAGGAATCAGAATAATTTCTACTTTGGTCCAGTATTTTGGCTTCTGAGAATATGATTGCTCATAAACCAATCGTTACATTTGCAAATATTTTTGAAATGATGGCGTAAGGAACTTATGTAAAGAAAAGTTTCTCGTATTAAGAAGTTTTAACCTCATTCGGGTTTACTTATCGCGTTCTTAGAGTGTCGCGTATCTTAAATTAAGATATAAGCTATTTCCTATCTTGACTGGCTTGAATATGCAATTGAGACTATGAAGCAGTAAGTTACAGTAAATTATGTAACAGTTACACTTATTTCATATCTCAAATAATAATGAAAACATTAAGCTAATATTTTTTTAACCTTTTTAAAAACAAAATTAAACTGACCGTAGAAAACAAGAAATAATATAGGCCTAGGCTATAGGGACGCAAGAAAGTTGTCTTTAAAAGAGTATTAATATCCATTCTATCGTTATCTTTACATTATAATAGGCTACTAATCTTCAACCCTTTGTAGAGTTTAAAACATACAATAATGGACTGATGTAAACACAATGTGTTAGTTTATCAGCCAACGTAGACCTATTACATGAAATACGAGGCAAGTCAACAGCCATCTTCTTGTTAACAAATCCAAAACGAAAGGACAAGGTTAATATTTGGCTTCGAATTGGAAAAGCTTTTTAGCCACATCCGTATTTTCTGCTGTACGATAAATCTGGGCTAAATGATATCATTGTAACAGAAAACTCACTGCTACAAGTGCAAATTCTGAGTACCCAAACCAAAGGGAAAAGATAATTGTATATTCTGTCCACAAAGTGCAATAATAACAAATACGAAATCCAAAATGTATTAAAATTTGTGAAAAGTATCACGAGTAGTTTCCTCATTCGGGTGTATTTCTAAATAAATATTTGGTTCTTTTCTTTCTATTTCTTTTCTTAAAAAGTATTGTACTTTAATTTTGAAATTTGTAAATTTTTTTTGTTTATTTGTGTATTTTTGTATTTGTATTTGTATTTGTACATAAGATTGTAAATGTAATTTAAATAAATAAAATAAATATGAACAATTATTAATTTAACGCCTATAAAAAGCATAGTAGAAAAATGACTTTTTAGTTGCGACTCAAATAAATAAATAATTAAGACACATTTAATTGCAGGTCTAATTCGAAATTAGGGATACTGGGTGCAATTATTTGTTATACTTCGCTTTCATACATAACAAGTTGAAAGTAAATTTACCCAACCATGCACCTTGGATCCGAAGTATCATACGTTAAAGAACACGTTAAGATAAACGTCCATGCATTAATTCGTATAATTAGTAACTTCTATTAAAATCAACGCCTTAATTCAAGCTTCATGCACGTTCATTTTAAAGAACTTTTCTTGATAAGTTTAAGAACGAAACGACCATAATAAATATCAAGCTTTTATTCCTTCCCTCCCGACTTCTCATAAAAGCATTCTTATTCAAAGCAGGCTTCTTAATGCACGCAATTATGTGAGCTCGGTGTTACGGTGGTAAACGTATAGCACGTATTTTTTGCGTGTCTTCTTGATTACTCGATCCTAAGTCAGCCAACGGATTTAAAGATGCATTCCCAAAAGGATTACAGAAAACATATTCGTGTGTCATTTTTAAAAGAATTATTTATAAAGTTCCATCTTTATACGTGCCTCTTATGTAGTAGTAATCGCTAATTCATATTCCTATCAGGTTCACTTTAATGTTACGTTCTTCTGCGAACTTCGGTGATTTTCATTTACTTTAATAAAGAATGTTGCTAGAATTCTTGCTTTTTTTTTTTTATCCAGGGTAAGCTTATTAAGTCAAGCTTATACTTACTGGATAATTCTAATAAAAGTCTATGGATGGTAGTATCTAAGCTAAGTATTGCATCTGAAATTAGTATGAATAAAATAATAACGTCTTTTTAAATTTAGTTTGTAAAATCTTCAATAATTGTGATACATATTTTAAGTTACTCCACTACAAGTGAGCGGTAGTAATTAACATTTTCAGAGTTGGATTTATGTATTAATTTAACTATTAATCGTCAAGTGAAATAATTAGTGAACTCTAATTTTGAAATCAATTAGTAAAATTTCAGTGGAATAGGTATTTTCCATAAATTACAATTATAATTTGTGGATTATAATCCTCACATTTTGTATAAAGCAGAATTCCATTGATCTTATATTTCTGCTAATATACAATTTTTAAGCTGATGAATTTATAATCAGTCATGTGATTGAAGAACATCAACTAAAAAATCAGAGAATTATCTTCAGTGGTTCTTTGCATATGGCTTAAGTTAATTATTTGTTATAAATCACGTTTCGTATCATTAAACTAATACAAAAAAGAAAATTACTGAAGCATTGAAGTGAATGAAATTGAATACGTCACAGAAAAAAAATGTTGTGGTCCAGACCTTTTATTTTTTGAAAAATATATTACGAATACTTAATAGAATGGGTCTTTTAGGAAATAGAAATTATGAGTCTTACAATTCTTTAGCTAGTTAAAGGAATATTATTTATTTTATGGAACCCGGAGATTTATTGCCGCGCTTACCTGTGCCCGCCACTCATCCTTATTCTGTGCTAACTCTATCCAACCATCCCTCGCAATTCCCACTTCCCTTTAATCTATCCAAATACTGCCCTCCCACCTACGTCAAGCTCTTCCAAGTGGTATTTTCCCTTCTGGCCGCCCAGTCAATATATTTTTAGATATGTCTTTCTTCCCCCATGTGCGCAACATGTCCAGTCCATTTCATCTCTGTGATTTAATTAGCCTTACTATATTCGGTGACGAGTTAAGGTTATGAAGTTCGTCGTTATGCAGTTATAACGCTTCGATGGTAATATTAATTTATTAATGGCTAATGGTGTGAGATCTTATATAATGAGGCCACTATGAAGTTAAATTAACCTAACAGTTTTACGTGTAGTATACCGTACCTCAAACGAATGATCTCGTCAATTTATTCTCTTTGTTCTAAAAAGTTTATATTTCACTTTAAAGATGCTGTTAACCAAGCATGCAGTAATCCCAGGGTATATCAGGATTGCGTGTTAAAAGTGTATAATAATCTTTAATATCGCCGTCTTCTTGCCGCCATGTACATAGCTTTCTATAGTGTATGTGTGAGAGAGAGTATATATGTATAATAATTCGTCGCTGTTGTTCTCTTGAACGATTTAGTGCCCAATTAGAGGACATTGAAATTGTGGGGCCGAAAAGTGCCTCCTCCTCCTCCTCCTTCAAGAGATGCACGTCCTTAAATTTATGGTTTATACACACTAACCATACATACGGAGAGCTCTACTTGTAGTCGCGTTGACGTAGTTTGTGAAGGTATGCAACTGCGCTTCTTAACGTAAAAACGGTGTTAGTCTCTCTCTCACACTTTTTTATTTAATTCTTTTTTTAAAATATTTTTTACTTACGGAGTGAGAGATTAGAAGTTTAATTCCTGTTCTTTTTAACAAAAGGAAATAAATGCATTACTTTTCTGTAATACTTGTTAATGCTTGTCAGAGAGAAATTTATGTTTATTTTGCAGTTAGAGCAATAAGCAAAGAAAGCACGATATAAAAAATTATTTCTTCTACCAGAGCTCTGGGAAGGCCTACATATGGCTTTGTATTTGCTTTTCTTCTTTTGTTATGAACTTAATTAATGTTGACATTAATAACATTCAGCTACACAAATCATAACATAAATCTTTGGATCGCGAAACAATCGCAGATTTTACTGCGACTATCATTGCCAGTGAAGCACGGAGCTTCAAAAAAATCAAATGAAAGGAAATAGGCTATTAGCTTTACCAGAAAAACATTTGTGCCTGATTCGTTAAAAAAATGTTGTTTTTAATATTATTATTATAACTGCGACTATTATTACAATTACATTGGGATAATTAGAAGCAAACTGCTGAAAAGCAAAGCAGATTGTTAGAACCAAAATGGACCAGAATGAACTGAATTCATATTATAATATATAATCGAAGTTTATAATATGTTCCACGGGATGGATAATTTATTAATATGACTGTTTAAGTGTGAAAGGGGAACGGATACAAAACAGAATTTTGGGACATGAACATTTTTTAAATATTGCTCTTCAGACACCTAACTTATGTAAAATGCCGTCATATATTTTCGCTTCTTTCATTCAAGTATTCCGGTACATATAAACTCTCTCAACGGTTCTTGAATACCATTTTTATACAATAAGCATATAAATTAAGTGTGATAATTATGCGAGTTCGAGGGATAAAGTTGCCTGGTTATGTGGATATAGGCCTAATTTCAACAAGAAGATAGACTACTGCATAATAAATGAAGATAAGATCTTGGCGAAATTAGAATAACATCTAAAAGTGTTAAGAAACATAACATCACCAAAAGAAGAAAATAAGGAATGCAGAGTTATAAGAGAGTACATGGAGTACATGGGTCTTGCGACGATGGATTTTATTTTAATCAACACCATAGTCCCGCAATCTTTATAAAGAGTCGTTTTAAATTCCATACGTCTTTACGAAACTCATGTGAAGTATGCTGCAGACTTTAATAAAGATTCCCATCACAATCACAAATCAAATGGAATAGAACCGAGAAGCGAAGTAAGGCAGAGTGGTGGAGAGATTTTCATTTAGCACATGACATGCATATGTAGTATATGTCGTGCCACGTCCAGCTTTACAGTAGACCTCCACTACCGTGACGTCCGTTTTGTTCACGTCACTCCTACAAAGTGGCAGTACGTCAGTCAAAACTTCTTACTTTTATTATTTGAAAAAAGAAGACATTCTTCATCATCTCCTGTGTCCATAAGCGTGTTCCAACAATGAAAACATAGATTAGCCTTACTGCTGGGATCACGAACTGTACAAGACAACATGAAGGGGTACCGCACATCGCACAAGGACTTCTGAAATTATTCTTTCTGACTCTTGATTTGAATGACAGGCGAAAAATCGTTGTTACACGTACCATTTTGTTAAACATTGCAGCAACAACTCGTCTCTTTTCTCGTCATCGTCCATTTTCAAGATATCGTGCCAGTTATTATGCAGAAATGGGACGTTAAGAATAGAATAGGCACTCAAATAGGCAATATCTTTTAATTCAATAACAAATATTTAAAAGTAAATACTAACATTTTACGATAATGTAGGCCTACGAAGAACACAAAATATGAGACGGATGGGTATACTATATTTTACAAACAATTTGCTATCATGTAACCTATATAAATCTTGCCCACGAGTTCTCATACGTATAACGCCGGAAACCACAAAATAAAAAATCGGCATTGTGACAACACTTTAATAAAACACCAGTGTTCATGGATTGTGCAGGCTATTGGGAGGAAGTAGGAAAATATGGCCCTCCGTCCCTTCATGTTATTCGCAGCCAAAAATCCTCACAAGTTTTCAGTTGAATGGAAGAAAGAAATAAAGAAAGATAGAAAGAAAGAAAGAAAGAAAGAAAGAAAAAAAGAAAATGAAAGGAAGAAAAAGAAATTAGTGGCGACACTTTATTTAACATAAGAAAGTACAATACGGAGTGGCAGTACAACTAATGCAACCATAGCATAACAAATCTGCACATTTCAACCGATTTAATGAAATGCAATAGGTTATCGGCGTTGAAAATCAGGTAAGGCTTGAATAAGCGTAACTCAAATAAGTAGGCTAAAATAGGCAAAATCCTAGTAATACATGAACTTCAATCGAAGAAAGTATTCTGCTTCTAATTACTTGGTACATTGGTAAAGACTCCATTAAGACGCGATTTAAGAAAAACATTTAGTCAAAAAAATAATACCCTCGAAGTTCGTTTGTTAACTTTAAAAATCCAAGGCTGCTTTAATGTCTGTTCTGGTCTAAGAACGAAAGTAGCGAAAAAAGGTTGGCTCGGTCCGATCTGAGCTTATAGCAAAGTTGGTGTTTTCGTTTCCCGGAGACACACTCATCCAACAATTAGAAGATGAATAGGCTATTGCTTACATAGTTAAACAAATTTGAGAAAAGTTTCTTAAATTTATTAAGTAATTACCATTTGTTTAAGTCATTTTCTTTTTTCGATCATATTACAAAAACATTCACCGTCTTGAATTTCTTAAGAACTCCGTGACCTAAACACTAAACAAGTTAATACCGCTGTTCGTTCTCTATCCATGCATTCAAATCGCCAGCATAAGTTACTAGAATAATAAAATCATATTTGTAAATGTTAAATATCTTAGAAGCCTGTTGTTTATAAATGCATTGATGCTGATTATGACAATAATAATGATGATCACAGTAGTTGTATTATATGGATTTGAGACATGGCCGCTTACTTATCAGGAAGTACATAATCTGAGAGTGTTCGAAAACAGGGTGCTTAGGGAAATATTTGGGCCTAAGAGAGATGAAAATGGGGACTGGAGAAAACTGCACAACGACGAGCTTCATGGCCTTTACTCTTCACCGGATACAGTAAGGGTAATTAAAACACGGAGGATGAAATGGGCTGGACATCTTGCGCGCATGGGGGAGGAAAGACATATCTCAAAAGTATTGACTGAGAGACCCGAATGGAAAGATCACGTGGGAGACCTAGACGTAGGTGGGAGGATTTAAGGGAAGTAGGATTTGCGAGGGATGATTTGATAGAGTTAGCACAGAATAGGGTTGAATGGCGGGCTCAGGTCAGCGCGGCAATGAACCTTCGGGTTCCATAAAATAGATAATATTCCTTTAGCTTGCTGAGGAATTGTCTTTTGCCATTGAGTAAGTAAGTAAGTAGTTGTAGGACTTCTACATACAAGCCCAATAGATAGTAGATAGCAGTTCTTAGATCACACACAGACCGACATCTGAATGATTATATAGTCAATAAGTCGCACAAATTCATGGGATTTCGTCTAATATTTTCTTTTCTTTTCATGTTTTCAATACAATACCCTTAGATAAGGCGTGATTTTAATTTCAATAAAAACCCTTTTTATGAATAATGTTTGAATAAAACTAAACAGTGAAAATGGAAATTGTAGTTGAACCTAAAACATGAAAGAGTTGAAGATCTATTACCAGACCCGACTTCAAGAATACAGCTGCACACATCAGTAACAAATCTACCGTTTAGTCTCAGACTTTAAAGATTACTGGAATGTGTATTTACTTAATAGGATTAGACTAATGTCAAATTCTCAAACGTCCTGAAGATGTGAGGAAAGGTTAACTATTGAAATTGGCCTTACAATGAGAGATAGGCTACTGAAGTAGTATTGAGTATTTAAATTTAAAGGAATGTCCAAAATAGAAGAATCTTAATATAATTTCTCAGCTATGCTTTCTGTTCAATCATAGATTTAAATTATGTTCAAGTTTATTATTATTTTTTGCTGCCAACTTAACAGCAGTATATTCTATTTATTATTTTTTCTCTAGTTTTTATTATTAAGTTTTCATTTTAAGTCATTGCATTACATCCTATGTTCATTTACTTTCAACATTACATTTAGCTTATCATGTTGGCTTTGGATATCTTTCTTTTGTCAGTTCCTGTTTCTGTAGTCAACTTGATTCATATTACTATTTAAATAACATTCATTTTTCTAGCTTGTAAGCTATTATTCCTATTCATTGTCTTTATTATTCATATTTTATTGTTATTTTCGTATCCAGTCTTCAGGATACACGTCTTGAGCAGTTTATATGCTTTTCATATTCCTCAATTTACTTGACTTCCTTCTTCATCACTTCAACAATTCCATTTTACTTATACATGAAAAGATTCATGTGTTTCTCTGGTGCTTCAAATTATTGAGATATAATTTGTACATCATCTTTCATTCATTCTATTTGTAAGGATAACATATCCTACAGATTCTACATTTCTTCGTAATATGCTTCAAGTGAGCAATTACTTTCGAGTGCATCAAGATATGTGCTTATCTTTCATTCAACTTATGACTGGCAAAATGGCGTTCTTGTGGTGTTTTGATAATTGCTAAATAGCTGGGACATCACGTCATTTATGCTCATTCTTACAGCAGGTAAAGATTCTGCTAATTTCAATTCATACGAGGACATACTTCACTTCAAGTAAGTTATCAATAGTATTACTAGAAGTGGCTTCAATTCTTCATTCGTCTACGCATTTAAACATCGAGCTTATTGTTGAGAGTTTAGCTATCGTTAAATAGCTTATTCATCAGACTCAATATACAGTCTCTCATCTTGAAATTTACTTCTACAAGTGTCACACTTCATTGACACATATATATTTTTATTCACAAATGTGATTTTATGTGATTTCAAGACTGATTCTTCAACTCTATTATTTACAAATTTTCATTCAAGCTCATGCGTTAAGATTACTCACATATTACATCAAACATAAACTCTACATAACTGAAGATTGTCAAACATTGTATGGATATATAAATGCTGCATCAAGAAGACTGTTAGCTGAAGACCTTCTATCTTCGTTCTCAAATTTGTCAACCAAGTGAAAGTGTATTTTTTCGTGTGCTTAGCTTCATTAAATGTTATGTCTTATGTTCAAGATTTCATTGAGTGATGTATTTCATTTCCTCCATTATGGAGGTGGTCCTCCGCCAGAGATCTTGTTAATTGTGGTTGGCACGGAAAGTGTTAATCACAATTAAATTTACAATCTCGTGTAGGTTTTAGGGACTTTTACAGTCCGCTATCAAATATAATACGCCCCCTGATCCTACATATGGTCCTCCGGGCCGGATAGAACTAGTAAGATTGTATTAATAGGCCTAGCCTACATCTAGGATAGAACTAGTAAGACTGTATTAATAGGCCTAGCCTACATCTAGGATATTACCAGCAAGACTGTACTAATAAGTTATTCCTTCATCTGGTCCTTCTGACCATAATCAAACTATTAAGATTGTAATAATACAATAATACTCTTACATCATTCACCCTCTGTGTCACAGACAGACTTGGGTGGCATACAAGAGCCTTCTTGTTTTGCTCACATTCATGTATGCATTATTATTTTATCTCAAGAGATATATATTGATACTTAAGCAATTAAAGATTGACTTAACATTGATTTGTGCTCTGCCATAAGCATTTGAGCCATATGCCATCACTCATTGAAACTTCAAAGTGTACTGTATGATATATATATGTCAATTGTAAACATTGTGACATCATTGTAAGTCACAGACACACAACACACTCTGTCAACAGTACATTAACACACAATTCTCTTACACGAACACGATTCTTAACGTTCTTCGCAATTCAATACCCATCTTATTGCAAATAATTGCAATCATTCTCCTCTATCATATATTTCATTGTCTTCTTGACAATAAGTTGTCCAGAAGTTGAATCTCATAGGCGGGCAAACGGTTCTGTTCTTCTCGCATACTATTTCACTTGCATTGCTTCTTTGTATCCCGGCAAGCGGGCAAATTCCTACATTGTTTTCATTCTTCATATACCTATCTTTGAATCATGGAAGATCAAACATTAAGACAGGTCGAAGACCTCAAAAGAAAACGCACTCCTCTTAAGGCACAACTTACACGTCAGTGTAATTACATTACTAATCTTAATGAGTCAGGTGAGCTCAATCACCAACTGTTGTTAACTCGCAAAGACAAACTTAAAGAGACTTTCAATAAGTTCGAGCTTATTCAAATTCAACTAGAAGAGTTTCAGCCCACAGAGGCTGAAATTAATTACCATGAAGAAGTTGAAAGAGACTTCTTTGAAACATTGTCTAAGATAGAAACTCTTTCTAAACTTGCTGAAACGCAGCAGGTAATTTCAAACAAGATTTTTGAGCTGCAGCAAATCAAAGCTCAACTATTCACTCAAGTTCAAGTAATATCAGATTTTACTGCAACTCGTGAAATCGAGTTACATGCTTTGTTCTCTCGTAGAGACAAACTCAAACAATTATTTGAGAGTTTTGAACTGGTTCAAACCCAGCTCGAACAACTCCATGCTACGAATGCTGAGGCCAACTCTCGTGAAGAAGTTGAAGCAGCATATTTCAAAACTATCGCTAAGGCAGAGACTTTAATTAAGCTCGCAAAGCTTAAACAATTAAGAGTACAGCTCTTAAACCATATTCAAGCTATAAACGAGCTTATGATCGAGGATCAGGCATCTTACTTTGAAGGTATTAAGAGATGCGCTGAACTTGAACAATCATTTCAGCACTATCAAGCTGAACAGTCTTCAATTGAAGACATTGAATCATTCAATGACAGGCAAATTCAACACTATGAGTTTGAAGAAGCCTATTACAAAGCACTTACTAGACTTGAAGCTTCCATAAAGGCAAACAAGCAAATATACGATCCAGATCCTATGTCTGCGCCTAGTCCGCAACCAGTACTGACTGAGCAAAACCACGTTTCTCTTCCAAAGTTACCTGAAATAAAATTACCGACATTTTCAGGCGATCCCACTATGTGGCTAGAGTTTCGTGACACGTTTACATCATTAATACTGCAGAATCAGTACGTGTCTGAGATGGACAAGTTTCAATATTTAAAGTCATGCTTAACCCCTGAGGTTATGACTATTATACATAATATTCCTGTCAGTGCTGCCACATTTAGCATTGCCTGGCAAACTTTGTTAGAACGTTTTGACAATGACAGACTCATTGCTAATGCTCATTTAGAGAATTTATTTTCTCCCCCTTCTATTGATAGAAACTCTGCTGATTCGCTCCAGAGATACTTAGATCATTACATAAGTACTGTCCACGCGCTTCAGTCACTGCACATTGATATTGAGCTGACTGATCTTATTATCTCAAAAATAATACTGGATAAGCTTTCTCCAGCTATTATTAGAGATTGGGAATCTTCGCTTAAAGCTGATAAGTTTCCATCACTGAAGGACTTATTCAGTTTCCTTGAGGCCAAAGTTCGAGTCATTCAAATGACTGACTTAGCTATCAAGTCCCAGTCGAATCAATCTCCAGTCAAAAATGTGACTGCGAAATCTAATAATAATTCTAACAACAATCGTAAGTCCACTGAAGCTAAGAAAAAGCCTTCGTGGTCTCAACCTATTTGTATATGTTGTAATCGCCCTCGTGATCATGAATTATTTCTCTGTGAAGCATTCAGAGCTTTCGCTTTGCCCCAAAGATTTGAATTTGTGAAACGCAACAATGTATGTAATGTCTGCCTGAGAATAGGTGGTCATTCACAAGCCTGCTCTTCTTATACTTGTATGAAGTGTCAAGGTAAACATAGTACTTTGCTTCATCCTTCAAACGCTCCCATACCAGTAAACCCATGTGCCATGTTAAGAAGTGGTCCAGCTACTTCAAAGATTCTATACCCTACAGCAACTGTGTTAATAGCAGATGCTAATGGCGAGTACATTGAGGCTACAGCCATTCTTGATTCAGCTACGACTTGTAATTTAATTACAGATAGATTATTTCAACGCCTCAAACTTAAACCAACTCCTCATAGAGAATATTTGCAAGGAGTAGTGTTTGAAAAGCGCACTCTTTGCAAGGTAGCATCTTTGTCACTGAAATCTAATGTTTCTGATTGGTCATGCCAAACGAATGCTTTGGTTATTCCATGCATAGCTACTTGTAAGTTCCCTCGTGCTTACATAAATACTGACAATTGGAATATTCCAGCTAACTTGAATTTAGCAGATGCTAAATTTAACCAACCTAAGTACCTAGATTTGCTCATTGGTACAGAGCTTTTTTCACAAATATTGTTATCAGGCAAAATCATGGCTGATAATCTGCCTGGCATACATAATTCAGAATTTGGTTGGTACTTTATGGGTAAAGTCCCTCAACCTGTTACTTCTTCGCAGCATAGTATTCCTATGCAAACTACTGCTTCTAAACATATGAGTGTTTCTAAGCAAATGACTTCTCACAGCAAAGCTAAAGCAGCTATTAGGCGTGAGAAGCCTCATGTCAAGCAAGCTCAGTCTAATCCCTTATTTCCTAGTTCTGACTCGTCGATCGATTCAAACTACTCTGCTTTCTTGCACTCAGAATCAGCTGTGGATGATCAATTAGCTAGGTTCTGGGAATTAGAAGCTGTCAATAATTCTGCTCCATTCCATGATGAATCGGAATGTGAGAAACATTTCTCTCAAACTACCACCAGAGATGACTCTGGAAGATATATAGTTAAACTTCCTTTTACTGCTCCGCCTGAAACATTAGGTAGCACAAAGCAACAAGCTTACAAACGGTTTCAGCTCTTAGAAAAAAGACTGTCATCCAACGAATACTTACGTACTGAATATGTCAAGTTCATGCAAGAATATGAGGATTTAGGTCATATGCAACGAGCTGACCACATTACTAATGCTCCTTGTGAATACATTATTCCTCATCACCCAGTAATTAAGCCTAGCAGCACTACTACAAAGATTAGAGTAGTCTGTGATGCCTCAACTAAGTCATCTAATGGAAAATCCTTGAATGACAATTTAGCTATAGGTCAAAGTCAGCCTCCTGAACTTCTACCCTATGTAACTAAGTTTTCACATTTGAAGACTTTGCGTATGATAGCATATGTTCTACGATTCATAAATAATTGTAGGCCTGCTAAAATTAAGCTCACAGGTCCTCTTGAACCTAGTGAAATTTCAAATTCACTCTACACTTGCGTGAAAATAATTCAGCAAGTCGAATATCATGATGAAATCAATGCCTTGACTTCGTCTGATGTCGTTACTTCATCTAGTAAAATACACTCACTTTGTCCATTCATGGATAGTGAAGGTATTCTTCGTGTTGGTGGAAGACTGAAGCACTCAGAACTACCCTTTGATGCGAAGCATCAGATTTTGCTTCCAGCTAAGCATCCTTTCACTAAACATCTCATTCGTTTTACACACTTCAAACTATGTCATGCTGGTTCCCAGCTTATTATAGCTCACTTACGGGAAAGGTTTTGGATACCTTCTGTAAGGAGAACAATTCGCTCTGTGATCAGACAGTGCAATGTCTGTTTCAGATTTCAAGCTCAACCTTTTCAGCCAAAGATGGCTGATTTACCATCTTCTCGTGTATCTCCTATTGCCCCATTCACTAACGTCAGCATTGATTATGCTGGGCCCTACTCTATTAAAGATGAGTAAACCTCTTTATTATTCAAAGTTTAAATCTACTCTTTTCACATAATCTAATATATTTTAAAATTATTTTCAAGAAAATAATTTTGCGGGCAACTTATGTTCAATCATAGATTTAAATTATGTTCAAGTTTATTATTATTTTTTGCTGCCAACTTAACAGCAGTATATTCTATTTATTATTTTTTCTCTAGTTTTTATTATTAAGTTTTCATTTTAAGTCATTGCATTACATCCTATGTTCATTTACTTTCAACATTACATTTAGCTTATCATGTTGGCTTTGGATATCTTTCTTTTGTCAGTTCCTGTTTCTGTAGTCAACTTGATTCATATTACTATTTAAATAACATTCATTTTTCTAGCTTGTAAGCTATTATTCCTATTCATTGTCTTTATTATTCATATTTTATTGTTATTTTCGTATCCAGTCTTCAGGATACACGTCTTGAGCAGTTTATATGCTTTTCATATTCCTCAATTTACTTGACTTCCTTCTTCATCACTTCAACAATTCCATTTTACTTATACATGAAAAGATTCATGTGTTTCTCTGGTGCTTCAAATTATTGAGATATAATTTGTACATCATCTTTCATTCATTCTATTTGTAAGGATAACATATCCTACAGATTCTACATTTCTTCGTAATATGCTTCAAGTGAGCAATTACTTTCGAGTGCATCAAGATATGTGCTTATCTTTCATTCAACTTATGACTGGCAAAATGGCGTTCTTGTGGTGTTTTGATAATTGCTAAATAGCTGGGACATCACGTCATTTATGCTCATTCTTACAGCAGGTAAAGATTCTGCTAATTTCAATTCATACGAGGACATACTTCACTTCAAGTAAGTTATCAATAGTATTACTAGAAGTGGCTTCAATTCTTCATTCGTCTACGCATTTAAACATCGAGCTTATTGTTGAGAGTTTAGCTATCGTTAAATAGCTTATTCATCAGACTCAATATACAGTCTCTCATCTTGAAATTTACTTCTACAAGTGTCACACTTCATTGACACATATATATTTTTATTCACAAATGTGATTTTATGTGATTTCAAGACTGATTCTTCAACTCTATTATTTACAAATTTTCATTCAAGCTCATGCGTTAAGATTACTCACATATTACATCAAACATAAACTCTACATAACTGAAGATTGTCAAACATTGTATGGATATATAAATGCTGCATCAAGAAGACTGTTAGCTGAAGACCTTCTATCTTCGTTCTCAAATTTGTCAACCAAGTGAAAGTGTATTTTTTCGTGTGCTTAGCTTCATTAAATGTTATGTCTTATGTTCAAGATTTCATTGAGTGATGTATTTCATTTCCTCCATTATGGAGGTGGTCCTCCGCCAGAGATCTTGTTAATTGTGGTTGGCACGGAAAGTGTTAATCACAATTAAATTTACAATCTCGTGTAGGTTTTAGGGACTTTTACAGTCCGCTATCAAATATAATACGCCCCCTGATCCTACACTTTCAATATAATAAATGCATATTTCTAATTATTGTGACTTGTTTTATTAAACTTGAAATATAAATACGACAGTAATAAAATTAATGAAATAAACAAAAGAGCTCATGGCAATAACTTATAGAAATAAGTAAGGGAAAATATGGAATTTTTAAAAACATGTATATAAGCCTGTAGCAATTTTTAAAATATATTATTCTAACTACTATTCGTCTACTGATTTTACAACTGCAAAGGTTAAAAGGTATTAGTTAATGAATCATCGGAAAAATTATCCTACGGCTCTATTACGTCAGTAGAGAGACCATTCATAAATTCGATTCTCAATTAAGTCGGGTTGGTAATGGAATAATTAGGAGGAAGAAACGAAAATAACGGTTATTTTAAACGGAAGAAGTTTGTGGGAGTATCTGAAGCACTGGTCACGACCTGCGAGCTTGTAATCTAAATCATATTAAGACACGGCCTGTGTCACGAACGCTGCTGCTGTACCGACTTACCACTTTCTTCGTAACTCAAAAATAATTGTGCCTTAGCTTAACGAAACCTTAAAATTGGATTGAACAAAGTAAAAATGCTTTGTATATCCGACTCATTAATCTCGCCTGAACTTCTATTTTCCCTGACAATGTTTAATTAAAGTTTAAGATCTTCAGACACGCTTCTAAAACGTAACTATAATGGGAAAAGTTTCTTCGCAGTTGGCCTAACTGAACAAGGTTAAAACCCTACAACAATCAAAATCAGTGATCAGACTCATCAATTACATTGCTGCCTACCATGGTAATCCAATTGAAAAAACAAACAAACAAACAAACAAACAAAAATTACAAATAGTATGCTCTAAATCTCTCATGACTACTCTACTTTAATGTTTAGTGTGTTACAAAGAACATTATATTAAATTAATAAGACCATCGAAAAATACAAACAAGAAAGAATGCTACAACTCTTAACGTTCATTGTCAGTCTGTAATGTTATTTTAGCCTATATAAAAGATGTCTGGTTATCACTCTATAGGAATTATCGCAGTTAAAATTATTTGTATATGTAACTTATACTCATCTAAGTATATATTGTGTTTATAAATATAATTTTAATTAGTTGCATAGTTTAATAGTTTCGAAACCACTTCCATTTCTTTTTATATCTAATGTTTTGTACTCTCAATAAACTTCCAATTATGTATTTCAGTTATTTCACTTCTTGTACTAATTATTCAATATAATTAGCTTAATTATTGTGGTCGCTGGTAACCCTAGTAGTTAAAAATCGACCTTAAATAAAAGAAAACGGTATCTTGTCACTTTTATACAGTAACAATACATCCTCTCCTGGGAATTCAAAACGCTTGTAACCGGAAGATTTAAACAGTGTTTTGAGATTCAAATTGTAACTTTCATGAATTCAGATCATTATTAGATAATATAGTGATCGTTACAACCAGCATATCAGTCTCAGACAGTCCTATTATAATTTGAAACTAAATGGCAAACCTTAAAAAAATATTATTTACATCTTGTTAATTACAAGTACAGTACTAAGTAATTTTGATTTAGGCCTACTTCCAAATATGTTCTGAAATATTTTTAGAAGACTTCAAATATTTATTTCCTGTTATTTTAAAAATTCTTATATGATTTTAAGACCCCGAAGTCAATTATGATTATAAACTGTTATCAAAAACTGGTGAAATAAAATAAATCTTAAATTGAACAAAATGTTTACTTAGAAAGCAATAATATATTACGTCTTCTCATACAACTTTATGGAGCGAAAATTCATAACATCTTATAATGCTGGACAAGATTAACTGAAACCAGGACTAGAAGACGTCTTGTGTTATTAACTTATTAGCATCTCTCTCTTTTTTTTAAACAAGCTATTATTGGCTGCATGTTCATATGTATGACTTAGAACGCACGCAAGGAGGTAGAAAATAAATACAGTAAATGAATCCTTAACAATCACGGTTTCTAACATAATTTCATTATTTAGATTATTTAGATTACTGTACAATGTAGGTAGATGCATAGCCGGAACATCATTTGATTTAACTGATATACTAAAAACAGCTTCGACTTTAAGGCAATGCAGCTTTTTTTTTCTTTTTCAAGCTGACCAATTACAGGTAAGCATATATTTTATGACAATTTTGTTCTTCACGCTTAGTGTCATTCATCACTTGAGTCACTGGTTTCAAGATACATCATTCAAGCTGTGGCATTTCCATTTTGGGAAGGTGCATACCCATTATTTCCAGGTGCTCGTATGGAAGTGGCTTCCTCCCCCGCAAAAGCCGCCTTTACCTTTGCTTCACACCTACAATGTAGACAAGTGTGATGTATTACGGTGTTCTGATATATCGACGCACTTCCTCCTTTGCATTATTTATATTTTCTGATTGCAGTAGCTGTTTTCAGTGCTAGGGCGGTAACAAGTCACTAACATAAAGCCATAATTGGGTCCTTAAATGTGGTTTCTATGCTTAGGACTGAATGCAGTAGAAATAATCTGCTCAATATGGGCCACAATTAAAAATGAATCCTTCCCTCATCCTTTGCTTATTTTGTTTAATCTTATATTCAAGTTTGTTGATTTTTGTAACATTAAATATTAAAATATATACATATAATTATAGAAATATTAGAATTACTTATATAGATAACAACATTACTGAAGGAAATAAGCTGAGGCTGAAATATTTACAGAGATGCATTTTACAGCTTAATTATCAATTTGTTGAAATAATTTTACTATCAAGACACAGGGAATATGTAACAAATAAAATTATTGCAGATGTTTTTGTGTATATGTTATAAATTTTAACGAACTTTATATATATATAAATCAAATCCGATTCTTCTAAGACATTTTTCTTTGAATTTTAAATGTGCAATGGTAAAAAGAATCTCCTACTGATCTAAAAGGAATAACTCTCCTTTTAAATTTGGATTAATAATAGTGCAATTTAAAATGCCCACATGTTTAGGCACATTTCCTTCTTTTCCTTCTCATTCTCCTTTTTCTTCATCCTCCTCCTCTTTCTCTTCTTCGTCTTATTGCAAGTCTTGGACGTATTCACTTGATCGCACATTCATGACGAATCATTAACTTTACCATGGCGATAATGCCTAGTCTATTCCATAGACTCGCAGAGTATAGAGATCTCTCTATGAGGCTGAACAGGTATTAAAGCCTTTATTGCAGTAGGTTACTTGCATAGACACCTAGGGACGGGAGAGGCATAAGTGTACAAGCACCCGTAGTACAAATACTTATACAAAACTGTAGTACGATTGCTTATGCTCTTGTCTCTCCCATCCTCTGCTTTTATGAGAGTGTTACTGCAGTAGTCACTGCCTACTGCTTAATGTGAAATCACACTTTTTGCGTAGTATATTTATAACTACAGTACCGGCACAGTAATTTAATTAGAAAAATAAGTTTTAATTACTAACCAGAAGCAATAAGACGCGGAGATTCAATTTAAGTATTTAAGTATTTAAGTATTTTCCCCTAGGGATGCATGGGTATACAGTGTATTTTTTCAGTTGGCCTATGTGAAGTTGTCAATCCATTTTGGCTCGATTTACAATAATATAACTCCGCTTAGCATTTACCTCATTTACAGGCGAGTTTCAAATAAATTCATATCAGTTTTCCACATTGAGATCATGTAAACGTGAACTCATTGAGGAATGAATTTTCGATCTACGATTCTCTGAAAATGAAGAAAGGATTGGCTTCAGCTCCATGTAAATTCCAAAAACTTAGTCCCCGTGAGCACACATAATATGCGTACGTTCGATAGGCTTAGTTATTTGTTGTGTTCATAAAATGTCATAATTTAAATAAAAAATTTAAGTACACTATAGTAGTAATGGAACTGTTACCTACTCTTTCATCACTTCGCTCCGGGTGACCAGAAAATATTAACATAACTCTCATACATTTTTATAAACGGAATAAATATAGTGGTTATTTACATAGGTTAGCCACTAATAAAAAGCCATACTCAATCACCAGGACCAAAATCTTAATACTTGCTTAGAACTTTCCATGTACAACGGGAACGTATTGAGTTCGGATCAGATTTAGTTTGAACTGATTTCGCATGTAAATAGGCTATGGTTAATAACAAGCAGGCATTGAAAGCCATATGAAGTAAAGTCACGTCCAGGTATTGAAGTTAGGTCACTACCCCTTAAGGTTCTCATGCAAGATTTTGTTTAGTGCGTGTTGATCCGCATATGTGTGTTGCGTGCGTTCTAGCACACATAAGAGTTTTTATTTCTTTACTGGGAGAATGGGATGGTATAAAACAGAGATTCTTCCCTAAGCAAGCGATAATTTTTGTGTTCATTGTGTTACAGACTCTCATAGCCTGTAGCTTGTACAAGATCCTGCTCGCATCTCAGTGAATGCTTGAATTTTGAAGAGCATTGTGAGAATTTAGACTTTTTATTTTATTTTGGTTTCTTTCAAAACATAGCCATACTTCCTTAGGCTAATCTGAGTTCATTAACCTCTCAAGCAATATCTTAGTATGCACAGTGAATTGCAGTCACTTTTGCCGTAATAAGTTGTCATAAAAGGCAAATGAATATGTAGGTCTACATAATATTTACTAGAAAATGCCTAAATTAATAGTCGCAGAGTAATGAGACTGCGTTAATTCTTACGGAACTTGAAAAAATTATTCTCTCATAGGTCTATTCCAAAAGAAGCTTGTGCTTTGAGCAAATGGTTTAAACAATTTTTTTCAATTACTTTTTCACTATGTTACTACGAGATAAGTTAATATTTTATTCAGATAAGTTCAATAACATTTGTGTATGCATAGATGCCACAGTCCATGTCTATAGAATTGAAGGCAATTAAAAGAACTCTTATGGGGTAAATATCGGCTCATTGGCGATGATTATAGTCTTAAGTTTACTCAGACACCGTAACAGTTCTTGCAAAATCGTTTGCATAGGTAAATTAAGCTGGTCCAATAGAGATTAAATTTTGTACAGAAATGAAGTGTACTTACTTCTTATTACAAATTCTGAAAATCTTGTCTAAAACGGTTCTAATGTGTTTGTTAGAACAAAAAATAAACAATTGAATATCCAGATAAAGAAAAGTGCTATAAGGTTTCAAAGAGTTTCTGAAAAACCTTCGAAATATTTTTCACTTGTATCTATTCCAGAGATGTATAAAAACTGTATAAAGGACTAGGGAGGTTCAATGGAATAACTACTTGTGTGCAGCACTCTTCTGCAAGTTGAGTGACAAAAACATATTTCGGATACAACTGTCCATTCTCCTTCTCAATCACTTCAATAAGATGTATCATGCCAGTCAGAATTACAGTTATGCACTTAAAATTAATTGTTTTAAACGTTGTTTAATTACGACTTCAGACCTCTTTATACGCCGTCTAGTACTTGGAATCCAGAAATTTAAACTTAGAAATGCCATTTTTAAAAGCTACGTAATTTTTTAATTAAATATTTTTACTTCTTAAACACATTTATAGGATTCCATAGATCTGATATCACTGAATGCCAGGAGAAGATAAGGAACAGGACACAAAGTACGGGTCTTTTTGGGAATGTGTCTACGTGAATGAAATTATGTAAACAAAGGCAACAATTAACACTTTAAAAAAATTTGTTTGGCGGAGGACAAAGTTAAACTGATGATAGTCTGACATTTCTAAACAAAAAAAATATATATTATATGGCATGTCTTCTAACACGCATTTTTCACAGCATCGTCCGCGCATTCTAGCAGTGGAACATTACAAACAGCTCTGGGCTACAATTTGCATGCCTTGCCATATGTGACCTAAAACATTTTGTGCAACATGAAATACAAAAATGACTTAAGTGCAAACATATCCAGACATTCTACGTCAAGGACTCTGTATTATCAACTTTAACTAACAGCATAAACAATGTTTCTTAGACAGTCGAAGGTAAAAGAATCGCTTTTAATGGCAGACGATATTAATTAAAAGGAGATATTTATGTCACTGAGTGTTATAAAATTACACTCCAGGGTGACCAACTTCGATTGCTTCGCATGGAAAATACTCTGTTAGTTAAAAATAGTTTCATATTTTTATTAAATAAACTCAGTCTGATATAAATTGAAGATACTGTATTAAAATTCATTACACTTTTTTGAACGCTAAATTTCTCAATGTGGTCGCAAATATGTCATACTTGTTGGGTGAAAAGCGTTATCCATTCCAGCTCTTACATTGGCAGCCATGTACGAGAAATCAATAACCTCCGTCTGCGCAAGTGCATACCAGGTGGCAAGAGAGTTCACAAACAGGTGTAAAGCTCCCAAAATGACTGCAACGTGCATATTAAAAATTATTATTTCACAAATATTAACGCCAGTCTAAAAAATTGGTAAAATGACTTTATTTTGCTCATAGGATGTTTTCACTTTCCCTTAAGGACTCGTTCAGGAAACATACCTATTCGCAAAATAAAATCCTTCCTTTAGCCCTTGTTTCATAAATAACTATTATTTGTGTGCAGAACAGAATTGCCTCAAAAAAGGATAATTCAACAATACAATAGTGATAGTCATTTTCGTATTATCCCTAATTTTTAGCGATATCCTGAAGAAGAATGAAGAAAATTGAAAATCCACCGTCGTGATAAATCACAGATAGTTAATAACGCCGTCGATAACATTATAATCAACTGTATCACCGAAATGAAACGAATCTGTTGTTAATAACGTATAACGGACTTGTTTTAGAATCATTCAGTTTTCTTTATTACAGCTGCCAATACAGCTCTGATTTTTTAGGTTTCGTAATGCCTTCCACAAGTGCTAGTTATTTTGACATGATTAAATCAGGTGTTTTATTCCTTTTCATCGTCAAAATTTATCAACAATATCACATGCATCTCATACCGGTGAGTTTACAAACATAGAAAAGAACCTCAACTAAATCATTGTTAAATGATGGCATAATGACCTTAGTTGAACTCAAATCAAGGCCACTAGGTTAGGCTTCTATAGAACTATAGGTTATCTGCAGTGCTAAGAGGTTTAAAGAACGGAGAAGCGTTCTTCATGATACAGGCAGGGCCGCGTAGAGGCTGGCTTGGTCTATTCATTAAATAAACGAAGCAGGTCCATAATTTTTGTGAGCAGTTCATGTCCCTTCAGGGGCCATACACGCAAGATCGGGCATCTTGCAATCATGCGATGAAGATCTTGTGATACAATTTCTACGATTTAATTATTTCTCTGATATCGTGGTGACATTTGAATACTGCGTTTAATGCTTGTATAATACTTAATCAAGTTAAAAATTTGTTCTGATTTAAATATTATAATATTCGTTTTAAAGGAGGAATGCCGTAATACAGTCGGCTGAGGCAACGCTCTATAGAATGACAGATAGCGGGTTTGTTTGATAATGAGTTATAGAACATTTTTAAGTGTAATCATTCTCCTTTTGGTTCTATGGTCCTGGATTCGAATGGCTTGTAACAGAAATGAGTAAGTAGCAATCATGAAATAAAAACTGCAAGTACCGGTACGTAAAACTGATACAGCATTATCATCCTCCAAATATCTGAAACTTTTGTGGACTTTCTTTCCTTGTGTGCCAAGAACAACGTTTCAGACTATCTGAGAGTGGTCTCGCCGCTCTTATAAGAATCAATTATTCTACCATCAGCCACTATTAGTATTAGCCTATGCTTTGTGGAAATCAAATGTAAGGATAAAACAGTGCAATAACTGCAAAAAGTAACATATCTCATATTAGTTGGAAGAATTTGTTTGCTTTTGCTATCAGAGAAACATATTATTAGCGGAATCATGTAGAAAACAGATTATCCAAGAAACAAAAAAATTATTAACAGAGTTATGATAATTTTTGGATTAATATATCTACCGGTACTTGACATAATTTAATATTTTTAATGCAAATACGTTAATCCTTTAGACTGAAACCGTCACCGGAAAAGGAATTGTACGTTAAATTTTATCAAAAATATTCTACCCTGTTCTAAGTTTACCTTTCACCGAATTCCAGAACAGCTTTTCAAAAGGCAGATGTTTTCAAGTTTGTTTACTGAATGTTTCACTAATTACAATTACCATTAAGTGCTTCAAAAAAAATAATCCCACTTAATTGGAAGCGTAAATCAAAGAATTATAATTATATGGTATAAATCCACAACATGCATGTGAAATAATTGAACATTAAGATGCTTTGTTAATAAGCGCCTCTCAAGAGCTTGGAGGCTTCAAACGAGTGCATTCCTCATTGTTCCGTTACAGGAAAAGAATATGGAATGCATGTCCTGAATCTGTCAGAGCATAACATTAAAAATTATATCAGCTTAAATACAAGAAAGATATTAAATCGAAGGATATGGTCATGTGGCCTCATCTGTCCTACTATAAAGACCACCATGGTAAACGAGAAAACTCTTTAACACCTGCCTTTCTTTTACGACTTTTTTTTTTTATTTTCACATCACTAGATCCCATAAAAATTTTACCATAATTGATACGATAGAAGATGTAGTCGTAGCATTGAGGGGCTTTATGTATATGGATTGACAAAGGTATGAATGCTTGTTACAATTTTTATCCGTCCAGGAAACATCATGTTTGGATTAGTTGACATTTCCGTTAGCACTTCATGAATAAAATATCTCGATAAAGAGTTTATGATCTCATGGAATTACTTGCATGGTATGTAGTGTAAACGTTTCACAGCAGTACTTGACGCTTCCTTGCATTAAATTTCAATTAGTCTACATTTGATCTCATCTATACCAAGAGCTATTTATGTATCGTATACGCAAAGCATGGCTTTAGCGGACCGAATCTAGTATTTCGGACGAGGCGAAGCCGAGCTAAAGGTTTTGCGTATGTGGCGCATACAGTAGCTTTTAGTAAAAGTTACTTAATTTTACAATTAATAAGCTCAGTTTTTCAATAATTTTCAATGATCCTGTGTAAATAAAGCACATAGATATTGCGCTTGTACCAATAGTGCATGTTCATAAGCTTGGCTTGCTATATATTTATTTATTTATTTTTCTTCAAAATATTTTTGAAAATATCGTTAAGGTAATATTTTTGATTACCTGAAATATACTCTTGCAGAAATGCTACTTTGTTGCTAGATAATTCTTATGTGATTTTCATATATTCTAGAAATTATGTTTAAAAAATCATATCGAGGTAATGATTTTTCGGGGTTAAACATCTTCAGGAGAGATTCTGAGCCGAAAATTTCATATCTGAAAAAAATTATAAAATATGAAGCTCGCAGTAAGGATCTTATGTGTCAAAATGTCGTAATTTTCAACCTAATCAATAGGCCAATCTTAGTTGTTAGCAATAAATTTTCAACTCGAGCTTCTTAAATTAGTTTATCCAAAGAATTCTCATCATCACCAGGCATGCTAAAGCACCAAAGGATCGGATAATATGAAGAAACTAAATTTTTACTTTTACACTAATTGTGCCAGCTAAAGCACAGCTTAGAGAAATGAAAAGTAGAACAATACACAACCTAGTATAAAATAAGAAAAATGACCGATACGTTACCTATCTAAGAAATTATATTAGATAATCTCACTGGAATTATTCTAACTTACAATTTTTAACAGTGTGATTAAAACAAGCCTTAAAATGGAATATAGACATGTCTAAGTTTTAGGATTCGATTTGTAGCAATGTTTTATTTTAGGGGCCATTACAGATTTTTAACTATAAGAATAACATTTTGGGGAAGATAAGACAATTCTTCAGAAACTTAAATTCATGACAGATATTAATCAAACTATCAAACGACTAACTTGGCTGCTGTTCAGTTATGTTGTGATCTTTTTAGCTGTTAATATTTTTATTGCTAAATGTTTAATTTTATTATGATGGATGGTTGGTTTGATTTCTTTCTGCTTTTCGCCCGTTTTCAGGGGGCCTTGCATTCTCTTCATTATTTTTAAGGACAGTTGAATTTCTCTACAATATGTTTTTTATATTGTTAGCTTTCTTCTTTTCTTCTTGTTTCAAACATTCCTTCTTCGTCTTCGCCATTTTTAAATCCTCTTAAAGGATCATTGTCCATATCTGGACTTAACTATCAGTGGTTTTTTAACGTCATAATTCCTTATTCTTCGCTTCCTGCAAGTTAAGGCTTCTTTATAATTGATATTAATTGCACAGAAGCAATTTTTCACATTTATTCGTCTCAGAAAAGGCTGGATTCGTTTAGTGCTTCCACCAGGCATTTCTACATGAATTGACTATCTTGATTATGACCTGATTTGGACTTCAGGACTATTTTTGAGGTCATATTAGCTACGAAAGGAATCTTATTACCTAGTGAGTGCATTAAAGCTCTAAAATTATTTCATACAGCTAATAATATTAAATTGATTTTATTGCAACGTAGCTGTATCTACTTTAACACGCAATATAAATTCAGTAACATTATTATTGCGTATTATTTGGTGAATTAAAATATCACAAGATTGACTGTGAACCTTAATACGGCATATAATTGGTACATGTGTGTATTTCATTGTTATTCACATAATTTTATTTGGAATATTGACTCCAAAGGTCCTCCGGAATTGTTATTAAATATATTTTTAAATCAGCAAGCTCTTTCATTTACTGGCGGAATCAATCATCCCTGCTTATAAGAAGACTTCAAGACGTCGATGAAATTTCCAACGAGTGTTTGTGATTCAAGAAGATCAAAGTGTCAGTGTTATCTCACCTATGGTTTATTTAGCTTATAACCTTGTTATCGTTCATTCTAAGCGAAATGTATAGCGTGTGTACAATCTTTATCACCCTTAATTAATTTAATTGTTTTTACAGTCCACTGTCTACGCACGTTATACATTTTTTGGTACCTCCGAGGCCGGATAGAACCACAATATTGTAACACGCATTGTAAACCTACACTCGTTCTATTCCGCCCGTAGTAAACTTTATTGAGATAATTCAAGCTGTTGGTGTTCCGCAATTCATGCTGTTTGAACACAAATATCATTCAAGCAAATAATTGACTTATTTGAAGCACAATTGACATTCCTGACTTCAGTCAGTTTGAAGTTTCTTATTGAAAAGGTAATTTTAATCTCATATTAAGTGCTTCTGCCTCCGTGTTTTAATCTGCACGTGTGAGGCCTAATATTCAGACAACAGCTCTTCAAACTAATTTATTAAAAGGGTTTGATATTATTTACATAATTGCACTCACCTTTGTGAATCCATGTACACACACATTATTGTCACATTTTGTCTAACCGCGGGCAACTAACTTTAGTGCTCAATAAGCTCTCAGTGCGGTCAATTTAAGTCATAAACAGTGAATCACGTTAAGTCGAATACTATTTGAACAATCAATTGTCAAATCATGACTGACGTAGAAGGCACCCTTAAGACTTTAAAGGCAAAAAGAACACCTATTAAGTCGAGAATCACTCGCAAAGTTAATTATATTCTAGACTGTGTTATCAATGAGGAAACCTCTCCTCAAGACCTTCTTGAGCTTAAGATTGATTTAAGCAAGCTTGAATCTGAATATAACAGAGTCCAGTCCGAGATCAATGAACTAGCCTTTTCTGAATCCGAAGATGCCTATATGGCAGAAATTGAGAAAACCATACAAAAGGCCATCTCCCATATTAGCAGGCAGATTAATGCTTTCAATAAGTCTCGAGCGGCCGAAGCCAAGGCCGAAGCTAGAGCTGAAGCGGCTGAAGCTAAAGCTAAGGCTGAAGAAGCTGAAGCTAGAGCTATAGCTAAAGCTGAAGAAGCTGAAGCTAGAGCCATGGCCAAAGCCGAAGCTATTTTTAATCTTCTAAAAAATCAATTCATGATTCAAATTCAAACAGTATCTGAATTTGAAATTCTGGACAAAATATCCTATCAAGAGGCCATTGTTCTTAAGTCGGTGCTAGAAGAATTGTTTAATAGGTATAAGGTTGAAAGTCTTCAGCATCGTAACATTTACGATGAAGAGGCTGAGTTTCAAGAGCGCCAGCTTCAGTCAGAATGTTCAAGGGTTTTAGCTTATATCAATTCTTCAATTGCGGATGCAAAACTGTTATATGAGCCGAATCAAGAGCAGAGCTCTAATCACAACTCTTCTTTGTCTGCACCTTTACCGAACTTACCTAAATTGCCTGAAATTAAGCTACCAAGTTTTTTAGGCGATCCTAGAGCTTGGCTTGAATTCAGGGATACATTTAACTCATTAATTGTTCAGCACAGTCATATATCCAACATGGATAAATTTCAATATCTAAAATCTTGTTTATCCCCGGAGGTAATGACTGTAATTCAAAATATCCCGGTCTCCAATGCCACCTTTGATGTAGCTTGGAAGACTTTAGCTGAAAGATTCGATAATGACAGGTTAATTGCCAACACGCATTTGGATAACCTTTTTTCTCCACCGCCCCTTAAAGGAGATTCTGCAAGCTCATTGCAACAATACTTAGATCATTTTACAAGTACGGTTCATGCATTGAACGTACTAAATACTGATGTTCCTCTGTCTGACTTAATTATTTCACGTATCATTGTGGATAAGCTCCCAGTAGAATTAATTAAAGAATGGGAATCTTCAATTAAGTTAGGAAAACTTCCCAAGTTACAGGAATTATTCAGTTTTTTGGAGTCTAGGGTTAGGGTGCTGCAGATGACAGAATCGGTTCTGAAAAGTCAGTCCGTCAAGCCCTCATCTGCTCTTTCTGTCAAGGCTAACCTCTCCGCTCCTAGAGCGAAATGCAATTATTGTAGTAAATCGAATCACACTATCATTTATTGTGACGCCTTTAGATCGCTGAATTATTCATCCCGCGATCAATTCGTGAAAAATCACAAACTTTGTCGTGTTTGCCTTAGCTCAAATGGTCACACTTCGAGCTGTAACACTTTTAGATGTAAACAATGTCAAGGCAGGCACAGCAACTTATTGCATGACCCTTCATGGCCAAGCAATTCTCAAGCCATAAATACGGCCAATATCATGTCTGCCAGCCAGTCACGGCAGAAATGTCTTTTACCTACTGCTAGCGTGATAATTTTAAGTAACGATGGCAGTGCCGTACAGGCCACAGCTCTTCTTGATACTGGATCAGACTGTAATCTAATTACTGACAGGTTGTTCAAGCAGCTTGGTTTGTCGCCATTATCTCAGCGTACTTCTCTCGCTGGTATCCTTTCTACCAATGCAAGCGTCTCAAGGCTTACAGAAGTCTCTATCAGATCTCAGGTTACGAATTGGCGCTATGATACAAAGGCCATTATAGTTCCTGAGATCTTTGCTTCTAATTTCCCTAAAAACTTTGTTAATACTAGAGGTTGGAACATTCCTCCTAACTTACCCTTAGCAGATCCCAGCTTTAATTCTCCTAAGCCTATTGATTTACTATTGGGAGTTGAGATATGTTCTCAAATCTTGGTATCTGGACAGATATCTGCTCCCAACTTGCCTACTATACAGAACTCCCAACTAGGCTGGTACTTCTCCGGCAAGTTGCCTTCGTCCCCTCTTAAGCATCACAATATGCCTCCAATGCGTCGTGGGAGATGTTCTGACTTGAATAGGCCTTCATCAGGTAAACCCTTTAATTCTACTGAGTCTTCTGTGAATTGCTCAGCCTTCATTACGTCTGATGAGGGTATCAGTAATCAGCTTACTCATTCACTCACGACTTTGAAAACTCTTGTGGCCAATAGAGCCGCTGATATTCAGGAGATTACATCTATTGATTCTTGTTCTCATGTTGCCTCTAAGGAAAATCATGCAGATCTTATTTCAAGAGGATCTTCTTCTTCAAATCTTTCTTCCTTGCAGAGACGTTCAAACAGGTTGAAGGCTATGCCTAATGTTACCATAGGCACGCCAGTTTTAATCATGGATGACAATATGCCTCCCTTAAAATGGGTTGTTGGCATCATAACTCAAACTCACCCAGGCCCAGACGGTCTTGTGAGGGTTGTCACAGTCAGGACTTCTACAAGTTATCTGAAACGACCTATCATTAAACTAGCCCCAATTCCCATATATGACTCTCACGACTAAAGCAGTCGTTATTTTGCTTGGTATCTTCAGACTTCAATGCATTTTCTTCGTTTAGTTATTCTTATTTTTAAACTTTTAGGATTTATTGGTGTTTTTGAAGATCCAACATAACTTCGCATTTCTGTTTGATTATTCCCTAGTGAATAATCGCGGGCAATATGTTCAGTTATGTTGTGATCTTTTTAGCTGTTAATATTTTTATTGCTAAATGTTTAATTTTATTATGATGGATGGTTGGTTTGATTTCTTTCTGCTTTTCGCCCGTTTTCAGGGGGCCTTGCATTCTCTTCATTATTTTTAAGGACAGTTGAATTTCTCTACAATATGTTTTTTATATTGTTAGCTTTCTTCTTTTCTTCTTGTTTCAAACATTCCTTCTTCGTCTTCGCCATTTTTAAATCCTCTTAAAGGATCATTGTCCATATCTGGACTTAACTATCAGTGGTTTTTTAACGTCATAATTCCTTATTCTTCGCTTCCTGCAAGTTAAGGCTTCTTTATAATTGATATTAATTGCACAGAAGCAATTTTTCACATTTATTCGTCTCAGAAAAGGCTGGATTCGTTTAGTGCTTCCACCAGGCATTTCTACATGAATTGACTATCTTGATTATGACCTGATTTGGACTTCAGGACTATTTTTGAGGTAATATTAGCTACGAAAGGAATCTTATTACCTAGTGAGTGCATTAAAGCTCTAAAATTATTTCATACAGCTAATAATATTAAATTGATTTTATTGCAACGTAGCTGTATCTACTTTAACACGCAATATAAATTCAGTAACATTATTATTGCGTATTATTTGGTGAATTAAAATATCACAAGATTGACTGTGAACCTTAATACGGCATATAATTGGTACATGTGTGTATTTCATTGTTATTCACATAATTTTATTTGGAATATTGACTCCAAAGGTCCTCCGGAATTGTTATTAAATATATTTTTAAATCAGCAAGCTCTTTCATTTACTGGCGGAATCAATCATCCCTGCTTATAAGAAGACTTCAAGACGTCGATGAAATTTCCAACGAGTGTTTGTGATTCAAGAAGATCAAAGTGTCAGTGTTATCTCACCTATGGTTTATTTAGCTTATAACCTTGTTATCGTTCATTCTAAGCGAAATGTATAGCGTGTGTACAATCTTTATCACCCTTAATTAATTTAATTGTTTTTACAGTCCACTGTCTACGCACGTTATACAGCTGCCCCCCCCCCAAAAAAAATATGGTTGATAGTCCAGACAGGACTGGATGGTTATTTCATGTTCCATCAAACCCATGTGCCGTTCTTATAGAGAGCGTGGAGTTACAATTTCGCAACCAAGATGTACAGAATGTGAAGTCGGCTGCGTTTGTTTGTAGCGGTGCGCTATTGCATTTTTATTCCTACAATAGGTGTGTGTAGAGGGTAAAAGAACGGAACACAATCTGAGGCTGTGTCAGAGGAAGGTGACAAGGTGCTCCGTCCATCCGTATAGTACAACACTGGACAGCCGACATGACTTGTCCATTATCTGGCAGCCTCTCCACACGTATAGTCACTGCAGTATGGAAAGAGAACAGTCCCTCTTTATACCGAGTAATCCTGCACGTTTATTAAGTTTTCAACGAATTGTTCCTTATAGCAGTGGTTCCCAACCTTTTTCAGCTGGCGACCCACCTTGCCTTATCGGAATATCTCCACGGTCCATCGGTCCATGGTGGTGTAAAAAACCTTATTTGGACCGTATCCCTTCCTTATGTATATATAATTTACCATCAACTATTGCATATATATATATATATATATATATATATATATATATATATATATATATATATATATATATAAGCTTATAAATATGTTATTTTGAAGATACAGATTGATTATTGATAAACAATTTGTGTTCTGATTTGAAAATGATTGACAAAATATAAGCACTTTGTAGCAAAACAGTTATTTATTTAACATTAGACATATGTTTGCAATATATGCAACAAGAGGTTTCATATTCACTAACTGTGAGTGGTTTCATACTCACATACTCACCACTTGTGTGACTGTGTGAGTCATCTGGGAGGGATGTAGTGGTTCTGTTGTCTGGCCCAGATGCCAAAAATCAAGAACCAAAAAACAATCCAAACACACATTGATTTGTTTCGATTTTTCTGATGGCTTATTCGATGGTTTCTTATAGTTTAAGGATCGAGTCGCGACCCACCTGTAACTCTTCCGCGACCCACCGGTTGGGAACCGCTGCCTTATAGGATTCAACAAAACCGTAACTATCATAGGCGTAACCAGGCCGACCATATGGGGGGGGGTATAACATCCGCGGGATCTGGGGGTATGGAATACCCCCCAGGGAGAGGGGGGTCCGAGGGTCCTCCCCCGGAAAATTTTAAAAATTAAGATGCAAAATAACGAGTTTTAAGCTTCCGGGGATCTCCCCCGGAAAATTTTAAAAATTAATATGCAAAATAACTAGTTTTAAGCTTCCGGGGGTACTCCCCCGGAAAATTTTAAAAATTAAGACGCAAAATAACGAGTTTTAAGGTTCCCACGCTTTATACTTGTATTAAGTAATTTATGGGCAGACTTAAAAAAATTATACAATTTTCCTTTTTTTAATCAATGGGGGGGGGGGGGGTTCAACCCCCAAAACCCCCCCTCGGTACGCCTATGGTAACTATACATAATATCTTCTTTCCAGTGGTGTAGTGGTACTAATTTAAAATTTATTTAATTTAAATTTAGTACGTGCCTGTACTAATTTATTTAAAATTATTCTGTAAAAGTGCTATGAAAACGTTTCAAAATATATGGCATTTGGTCTATTAACACATTAACACATTAAAACAATGTTCACTGCGTAATTATATATTTAAATACGAATGAATACGTTTAAATTAAAACCGGTGTTTAATGTATACATTTTATTATTCTTCGTGCGTGAGAGTGGAAAGTGGAATGGACCCAGCCACGATTGGTTAAAGACATATGGTTGATTTGTCCATATCTTAGTAGACACGAGTTTATTACTTATATTTTTCAAAATCTGTCTCCAGTTGTTAAAAGCATTCGTTCTGGGCGAACAAAGCATATCCTCGTATCTTTTTATAGGTTCAATTCCGTCTAATGGCAAAAAGAAAGATAATTCACTTTATAAGTACTAATTGCTTCGATATCAATTCAAATAAAGTGATGCTAATGGCATATGTAATTTATGATGAACCGAGATGATAAAGTGTCAAGAGTCTGAGTAGAAGCAGTTCTTACACTATCACCGTATCCATGTATGGGTGTAATTAATTTCGAATAATTAAAATTCAACGTGCTGTTGGTTGTACAACCAATTACGTTTTTGCCTAGTAAAACTGCACTCTTTAATCAATTTACCTTTTTTTTTAAAAGCTCTAACGGCTTCGGCAAGTTCTGTTATGTTGTGACATTCTATTGAATAGTTAGACTGCAGTGGCGTACCTAAAGGCCCCGCAGATCCCGCGATGCGGGGGGGGGGGGGGAGCTAGGTCCTAAGAGCCTCGAAAAGAAAACCGGAGAAAAAGGAATGTAAATAGGCTGTCATAATGGGGAGAAAAGTATGGAACGCAGTAAGTGAAAAAAAGGCTTCGCTTAGTTGAAAGATAGTTTCTCCTGTGAATAACTCAAGTAAAGTAAGACAAAATCAAGCAATAATTTTCATCAAATGTATCAAAAAGCGGACAGAAAGTTTGTAGGCTATTGCTTCGAAAGGATATTGTTAGTATAAAGTTTGATACTTGGTGTGATACTAGACAAAATACTGCTATGAGCATACCATTAACTGTATAACGACGAGCTTCATAACCTGTATTCGTCACCGGAGGTAGTAAGGACAATTAAATCACGGAGGATGAAATGGGCTGGACATGTTGCGCGCATGGGGGAGGAAAGACGTATCTCAAAAATATTGACTGGGAGACTCGAAGGGAAAAGACCAATTGGAAGACCTAGACGTAGATGGGAGGACAATATTAGGATAGATTTAAGAGAAGTAGGATTTGAGAGGGATGGTTGGAGTTAGCACAGAATAGGGTTGAATGGCGGGGTCAGGTAAGCGCGGCAATGAACCTTCGGGTTCCATAAAATAGATAATATTCCTTTAGCTTGCTTAGGAATTGTCTATTGCCATTGAGTAAGTAAGTCAGCATAGCCTAAGCGTACTATTAAAGTACTTTAGTTAAACAGTGCTACAGCTAGATTATATTATATATGACCGCTTCAGTTGACCTTGTAGGCTACATTTTATTACAGTGTGTCTGTGCCAGTTTTTGGAGGTATGCGGTTTAGGAAACACACAATATTATTTTATTTCCGAATTTCCTACATTACAACTACCACTAATAGTAATAATAATAAAACTGCCTACTGGTAATAATAAATTAAGCAAAACTTAATACCTTCGAGGACCTGTCAG
This sequence comes from Ectobius pallidus, assembly GCA_964059195.1. Taxonomy (NCBI): domain Eukaryota; kingdom Metazoa; phylum Arthropoda; class Insecta; order Blattodea; family Ectobiidae; genus Ectobius; species Ectobius pallidus. The sequence goes on along the minus strand of CAXKWD010000003.1, from coordinate 62,888,241 downwards.
CCTATCGAATTTGATGTTTCCTGCTGTGGAAGTCATGCTGTTGAACCTATATGCTTGAGTACGGATATTTTGTTACGGGGCCCATATTAAACTTTGCAGAAGGCCCAATCTTTCTCCGTTACGCCACTGAGTAAGAGGGAAAGAGATGTAATATAATGAAACATAGAATACTGTAGTGATTATAATGATGGTCTTGATAAAATATTTGAATATATAAATTTAGTTTAAGTATCTCTACTTAGCTGAAGAATTCACATTAAATCTGACTACAAGATTAAATAAAGTTGTGCATCTGTACATCTATTCGTGATTTAGGTAATGCCTTGGAAATTTGCATATGGGAGAGGAAGAAAATGCATACCCCATTTTATTAAATTTATTATTACATCTTACTTCAAGATACTGACAACATTACTCGCTACAAAACAATTTAAACAGCAAATAACTTAACTCTCTTACTAAATAGGTTAATATAATGCTGTACTGCATTCAACACTGCATCATCTGCATACAGATTGCTGACTTATCAGCTTCCTTATTGGCTTTGAGAAACACAACATATGGTGATATGATGACCCAAATAAACTATAAGACGATGTTGAAGTTAATGGGAAATATTGCAGCACGAACTAGGATGTACAATAAATAAAATAATATGATAAAGTCACGAATCAGCAGAAAAGTGCATCGAGGATACAAATACTTCAAACATCTCGTCAGCACACTAATGGAAGGTATAATAACTAACAGTAACATAAAACTATTAGGGAAAACAAATCTATAATTTGAAATTGAGATGTTACTTACCTTATCGCAGAACACTTTGATTTGGCAGTACCCTCTGTGGAAAATGGTGGTGTCCCTGGGATCTTCATATGTGTCTATTTGAAGGTGAAGAGGCAATCCCTGTGAAAATAAAGACAATGACATTTTAATAGTACAAGTATCTGCGTTTATTAGAATGAATCTTAATTTAAATTTCTTTATATACAACATTAAGTTCCATTAGAAGCACAGATACCTTAACTTCTAAGGATTAGATTGATGGAATCTTCTACGATGTGAGGTCGTTTGTTCGGAGTCTTCCAAATGTTATAGATAACGGCGCAGCCAATTCTTTTTAATTTATACTAAGTTGTGAGTGCTTTCTACCCCGGTATGTATACGTATTATCTATCAGACTTTTGAAAAGAATTAATGTAATGGATCTGGTGACATCAAAGAATTACAAGCACATTTATATGAACTAGTGGAGACCAGCAAAGGAAATATTCTTAGAATGAGGATGAATGTTTACACTACTGCATTCTTTGATATGGGCTAATTTAGTTAGGGATAGATAAATAACAAAAATAATACAATTAAGGACCATGTTTCAATATAATCTTTTATATCCAACAGATTCTGCATTCTTTTGAATATATTTCTTTTAGGTTGTAAGCTTCGTATTTACTGGATTACGTAAAAAGTAAATTATTAAGTTACCAGGGCTAGGATTTTTAAGTGCAATTTTCGTATGGAAAAAGGGATTGAAAAGGTGTTAAAATAACCATAATAGGGGATAAAAAGGAGTTACTGAAATCGTTATGTAACAAACTTACATTGACAAGCAGCAAACTACTGACTAAATCCAGTGAAATTAAAAAAGAAAAATGGAATATATAAATAATTATTTTCCATTCTTGCAGGTGTTCAGGCTAATGGTTCTGGTAAAATTAAAAGGAGAGAATAAAACATAATTATTTTTCATTATTGGAGGGGTGCCTCCAGTCTTGCGTGAACTGAAAGTAGACAGATTCACTACTCCCATGGTTCACTGCAAGCTGATGAAAAGTTCATTGAAAGTTCCTTAAGATCTTAGACATTGAAACAAACCCCGATAATTATTATATAGTAAAAATGCAATTAAACTCAAAATTTATAAGCTATAAACAATTAAATGGCCTTTAAAAGATTATTAATAAACCTGCATTATTATACAAAAAGGGGGAGAAAAGTAGTTTATGGGAACAGTGGAAAAAAAGGCATCAAGGCCCTAAAAAGGAAATAAAAGGTACTAGAAAACTGCATCCATTCTCAACTACAAACAATGTGTTACACTGTGGTTTCTTTCACAGGTGGTCTAACTTACCCTATGAAGAAAGGTGCACACCTAAAAATCCTAACCTTGATTATTATATTAGCCTATACAACGAATTTTTTGTATGAAAATGCGTAATGGTCTATTATTATTATTATTATTATTATTATTATTATTATTATTATTATTATTATTATTATTATTATTACTATTATTAAATTATTACTAATGTTTTATTATTGTTAAATTAATTTTATAGCAATTACAATAAAATTATTATCATTAAATCTTTTTTAAACAGAAACTTATTTGAAATATCAGGGTTCTTTTTAGACCTACGTAGTGTGCATTAGTTTATCCCACATAACTCCGAGCATTTTAAAATCTGTATTGTGGTTCAATCTGAAACGCCAGTGGGTGTAGATATAAAGGTAACAAACAATATATCTGAGAGCAGCTGTAGGAGGAAGGGACACGAGAGCGTTAAGAAGATACGAAAATACTCCAGTCATGGGAAGCAGATTTAAACAGTTTTGCTGAAATATTTGACAGGTTTTAAGAAGTTCATTCACAGAGTTATGATATATGACACGTTAAGAATGGAACAATAGCTTTTGGACTCTACCGCTGTGACTTTTTAAGACTTGACATTATAATAATAAAGAGAAGAAACTCTCCTCGTGGATTGGATCAGAGGCCACTGAAGTCCGTTGAAAAGTATACACTTTAATATGTGAAATCTGATGAGTCTGTAACATTGTTTTGTTATGCTTCTAAACACTACTTATTTCTATAACATATGTTTATCTTGAAGCGACCGAAGTAGATAATAGAGATAATAAAGTCGAGGACTTGCATCGAGTGGTTGAGAGGCTCAAATCCCGTGGCTGTCAATGAGTAGGGTTTTCGGGGTTTTCCTACTTCCAGAGGTGAATACCTAGCTGGAATTTACTTGCCCTTGTCTTTCGTGTATATATGTGTGTATATATAAGTTATATATAATATATTTATAGACCCATATCATATGTACTTTGATAAAGCAGGCTCGTAGGATCTATTGATGTCGAGAAGCCTGCAGAAGTTAATAAATAAAAAATATATTAACTGGAAACGTCGGTGAAATAAAAAAGAGCGTGCTTTTATTTGTGATAAAAAAATTCAATGTTTTTTTCTGAATAAATGCCTCAGCTTGACCCTCATCGGCTAACGTATGGGAATTCATAACCGAAAAGTATTTACTCTGAAAAAGTTTATCTATGTCCTGTAAGAGTGCATAATACCGCAGTGAGAAATTGCAATTCTTTTTTATGGACTTCATTGCACTGACTTGTAGCGTTTTAGTATTTCGTATAACTAACTTGAAGAGACCAATCAATGTTACAACTTAATATTGTCACTCATGTGAATATTATCACTCATATAAATTAGTTAATTAAATCCCTAATAGGCCTAAATGAAATAGCTGGTCTTAGTCAATCTCTTTGAAAACCTTTTGTTAGTAAAATTTTGAAACCAAGCTAATCCCTCAGTTGTTTTATCTCTATTTAGCATCAGTTCGGTCTTATCTTTTCAAGCCTTATTAAAATTCTTCCGCTGATTATACCTCTTTTTCTTTCTTTAGGAAGCAGCTTTCCTGTCCTTCATAAAAGCTTATTCGTTAACCAGATATGAACACCCGAGTATTAAACGAACAGATGCCTAAAACATTCAACCCACAATTTCCTGCGTCACAGATAGGGGACAGAAAAAATTATCCACAAACGAAGAAATTTTAAGTGTAAGTTGGAAACATAAAAGTGTGAAGACCTGAGTTGGGACCATAATGAGCAATATTATGAAAGGTAAATGATTCCGCATTAAAAAGACAGAGATAATAAAGTATGTACATTAGAAGCAATCATACTCGAAGGAAAAGTTATAAAATTTGTAATAATGGAATCCTTTCGAAAGTGGGAAAGTGACTGAACAGCGTCTTGTGCGACTAACGAAAAATAAGGAGGCTGTCTTTGCATCTCGATATATTTAATAGCACCTGCCATACTCCTCAGTTTTATGATAGGGGACAATTTCAATGAAAATGTTTTAGGGTAATGACTCCTTGAAAAATTTCTATAGGCTAATAAAAGAGATGGCTGTAAATTTTGGAATAATACTCATTTTAAGTTATTGCTTTCGAGTAGTAGAAAATATCCAAGTATTACAAAAAAGTTGAAAATAAATAAATCATCACTAGGTTTAATAATTTCAATAAAATATTGGTCTTGTAAACCATGATTAATATGTTTATATTCTCCTAAAGAGTCATTCTTAGGTAACAAGTTTTTATTTTATTTTTTTATTTTAAAGCCTTTAATAGTTTGAAGCATCGGCTTGTAGGAATAACCAGAAATGCTATTATTAGCTCGTATAATATTTCCTTAGATTTTCGTAAAGCGTATCTGCTTCAAAACATTTCTGACATCCCTATAACTGTTTCATGGAAAAATACACTTTTTCTTACTCAAAAGACTTCGAAAAAAAACATATTTCTGGTCAAATTTCAAATTCTACATGAGTATAAAATTACTTCGTACCAGGAACCAGCAGAATTCCGCTTCTTTTTATAATGGTAAATAGTGACGAAGAGAGGAGAATTAGAGGGAGAGAGAATGAAAGAATACTGATAGACTGGAGGGACAGACAGAGATAGTAGGAGATAGGGAGGCTTGGCAGGAAAAATGTGCACACATTGACCAAGACGATGATATGTCGGTATTTAAGTTCTTTGTATAAGAATCAAGATGGGAAATATATTACTTCTTGGATCTCATAGTTTGAATCTAACGCCAATGAATCAAGCTCTGGTACAAGAAACTTATAGGAGCAGAAGCACTGTAAATCATGCACCTAACAATGGGCACACAGAAAACTAGTATGACATTTCGAGTTTTTACAACTTACTGCTGAGTATTCGTCATAGTTCCATTCATTTTCCATGTGTATCATCATGAATGAATTCACGTCTCTTAGCAACATAAACGAATCCATATTTGCATGAACATAAAAACTTGAACTACTGGATATCAAGCTATAAATATGTAGTACCATAGTTCATTTGAACTAACAAAAGAACAGTGAAGCCTAATAATAACAAATATAAAATGAGCACTTTTGTAAATAAACCATTTATTTACTGCATGTTTTCGAAATTATTCACGATAATTAAGAACTACTTTAGAAAAAATCGGAATTATTTGGAGACTGCTCTCAAGATTTTTTACTTTGAACTTTCGAAATGCCATTCTGGGAATCGACTTACAAATGATTACAAAGACCAACAGCCATTTTGGTGCCTTAGAATTTATACCTATTCTTGGGTATATTTAGGTCGCTGATGCCAAATGTGCCATTAGTTTTGCCATATCAGCTTTGGTTTGTGAGATATGATAATACCATTATGCATATTATCCCATTTTAAGTTTGATATAAATAAAAAAAAACTCCCTATTTTTAGCTTCTAAATCACGTGAAGAAAAACGCAACACACTAACTTTACAATAACAATATAACATGGGGTCTGTCAAAAAATTGTTATTATCACATATTGTACGGTCGTTTATGACTCATGAGCTGTCAATTTGAGGACCAAAATAATCCAGCTTGTAGTTTTTCTGTACTTCGTAAAATTTTCGTCCTACGTCTCCAAAGTATGGTCATGAACCTTCACTAGCTATATTATCAAGCAAGATTTTGTTTCGTGTAAAAGGTTATAAGTTAATGGCATTCTTTAAAAAAAAGTGGAGCTGGTAGAGAAAAACTGTTTACATATTTGGAATAAGCACACTAAGTGTAGCCAAAATCCGGTAAAAACATCTGAGACACTAAACAAAAAGTTATTTTTTGTTGGGCTGCGTTATTTATTCCTACTCGAATGTGGAATCTTGAATCAGGTAAGGTTTCCCTAGAAAAATTTCATTTTATGCTTATGAAAAATTGATCGTAGAATAAGAAACATAGGCTACTACTGTTACTCGAACAATCTCTAGATTTTATTGAGAAGATATTATATCATTGGCGAGGTTTGAGTGAAACTGAATTAAGTCGATTTTTCGTTCATTTCATGCAGAGTGTCATTTGGTTTAGTGGAAACGTAATATTTTTTTAAAAATTAATTGGAAGTAATGAAATTTTACTTATCTATCGCGTTAATAATAATAATAACAATAACAAAACAATAACGGCAACAATAGTGAACCTTGTACAAACTATTAATATAATTTGTATCAGAAACCCTGATGGTGTCGTTTATAAGTAAAGGTTCTAGCAACTAAATGTAGGGGTATTTATTCAACAGGCCTACACCATTTACGCTCAGGTATAATGGCGATGTTCCTATCTTATTGTTTCTAAATCTCCATCTTTCTAAAACTCAGTCTTTCTCAAGCATTATAGTTTTCTAACGGCCCTCACATCTACTTACTTAACCAGAAATAGGCTAACTAGGCTTCGAAATGTTTATCTATTTTTAAACCGATGCTAATCACCGTAATCACATACACATAAGGAACTGAAGAGTCATTGTAACGTTTCGAGGTAATTGTTTATGGTTGTACAATCGGCAGACTGGATACTAAGAGAATGTATCGGTACCTCGTCAGATATTTGTGAATGAAGTAGGTGGACGTTTATCTACACACAACAAGCATCATAAAACTTATTTTCTAGAACGGAACAAGACGCACACGGAACAATGACATATTATTAACAAGAATTCTTCTTGTGTTACATTATTAGCTTTCTATACTAGGCATCTTTCTAACAACTGAGGGTACGGCATGAAAAAGACTCAAATTCCGCACTCATTTCTTTTACCCAGAGGCCAGGATTTAAATTGGTCCTTCATTACATTAGAGCGACAGCACACGAAACTGCCGGTCACATAATTCAGAAATTCTTCTATATTCGTTGTTGGAATTCTTGACATTTTGGCCGTTTTTTTTTTTTTTTTTTTTTTTTTTTTGGCCTGTAGAAATTATGTAAATCGCTGAAATAAAAATTCACATGTCTTTATTACCTCATTATCATATTATTTTATCACCATTGTCAAAATTACTTTTATTATTCAAGTTATTTATAAATAGTTCTATTAATATTATATATATTATATATTAACATTATAGTAAACGAATTGCTGATGCATGGGTGAAAAGGCCGCCGCAATTTTGCCTAGGATTTCTTTCTCTCACTCTCACTCCCGGCATTCTTTGACAGAAAATTCTAGGCTTGGGACCCATGGAATTGCTTCTCTTCAGAAAGAAGGCATATTAAGGGCTTTCACAACTTCAGTCTAATCGCAATCATGCTAACCGTTAACAGCTGATGCCAATTATGGTAGTAATATTGAAAATCAGTTCGTGTATCCAAAGAAGCAAATCGTGTCTTCACAATTGGTATGTTAGGAAATAAATTAAGAGAACTGTTATAAAACGGAATGAAATATAAAAAAAGGCTATAAACAAAACTATATGAGTGTTTTTTTTAATACGGTATAGCACACAATTACCGGAAATAAAAAGTCGGCAAGTTCTTTTAATTACTCGACAAAAATGTCATGGTCTCAACAACAGCTTCTAAATTCGTACGTTGTCCGAAAGTAATTGCAATTTTAAAACAGCTGCCATTTTAGGAACCAAATTGTGGCCAAGTAACATAAGTCTTCCGAATTTGGTCTCGCTGAATTTTGTTTAGTTGTCATTAGTAATAAAAAAGTATTTTTTTTTATTACTAATTAATTTAAAACCGGGTTTTTAAATGAGGTCAATGCATCCATTCCCAGCGAAAACAAATGAACATATGGGCGCAAGACACAAACTTGTGTCTACTTTCAACCAGAATCAGATTAAAAAATGAGTCTTAACCTTAAAGTGACAAATGATATTCAAGCCTTATGCGTAAACTGAAATGATAACAAAAAAATCTCTCTGTGGTTAAGAAGTTTCACTTTTTTACGATCGATCGCTTTTAATTAGGAGGTTGGCTTGTCGGTAATAGATGCGGCGAAGATAAAGAAAGATGTGGAAGAATACAAGCAGAAGATGGTGGTGACAGGCATGCTAGGAGGAGTGGGTTGGGTCATACGAAACTTGTGGCTAGTTTTAAAATATCAATTTCGAGACAGCCACTAAAGTTATTATTCACAATGACTTCCGTGTTGCAAAGCTTTATCACACTTTCTAAGTTCATGTCACGTCTGAAGCCGATATTATAAGAACGCGACAAGACTTGTACTGGAAATTAAAATTTCTTATCTGCATAATAATATTAAGAGAATATTCGTGTAAGAACTCTCTAAAAATGAACAGGTGGTTGATATAGGATGCAGATTATACACCGCCATTGACACCTTTGCATCGGTGCTTTTGTTACAAATAACAGCTATATTCATAGTATTAAAACGAAGACAATTAGGGATACTATTTTTACTCCGATAACAGATACCTAAATATAATGAGTCCTAAAATTGGTCACGCTCAACACATTTTAACAAGAAATAAAGGATACCCTTGATGGATTTTTATAATTGAGGACCAAAGATTGGAAATAACGAGATAAAATCATGAGTATATTCAGTAGTTTAATACAAATAGATTTTTAAGATTTTCTTCTCATTACTGCAGGCCTCTTTATTTCACATTTTCAATTATTATCGTGAAGGCGGAGCTTGCCAAGCCCTCTAAAGGGATCTACTGTTTTAAACGAAATCCGAACCTGAGCTCTAGTGCTATGGTTCTATAATAGCTCAAATTTTATTCTTACCAACAATCCACTGAAACAATGGGTATAACATACTCCTTTTCATCACAGTGACTAAAAATTGCAGCTTCATCCTAAAATAATAGTTCTATTCGTCACATCATACACTAATTTTATAGGAATTATGTTAAATTTTGTAAAATAAGATTTCATTAGATGCAATAACATGGGAACAGGATATATGTTTCATCATTCATAGCTTATCCCATCAAGTAATATGACAACTAACGTAAAAGATCATATAAATTAACGTATGTTAAATATATTTTGAGTTTCATACGTTTCTAACTTGAATTAGGGTGGGCAAAATGAAATGTAAGATTATTAATGGAAGAAAGGATGGTGGATAACAATAACTAACATATTACAAGGCTTATTTAATACACAAATATGTTCAGTGCTTTAAAAGGATTTAATAGAATTGCTAAAGTGATTATTTAATTTGGAGGAGAGATTTACATTACAGAATAATTCACAATTCAGTTTCATAGGGTCTTTCCAAGAGTGTAACCATTCAATGTAGTTACATATACATGTGCGACAAGTAAAATCAACAGTGAAAGGATTGTTTATGAGAAGGAACAGATGGCCGTAGCAATAAATTTAACCGTTTACAAAATCCAATTTCTCGGGAGAAGGTGGACATAACATATTGATGTGAAATGGACGATAAGATAAATTATTTAGAGTCGTGAGATGATGAACGAAGAAACAAGATAGGGTCGTGATATAAATTTGAAAACATATCTTTAATAGGCGATGGTTTATAATTCTGTGACTCTGAATGTTCTGCCATTTCATAGGTCTAACAAGTTAAAAATATATGCGTAAAGGATCTACGCAATTATAACAACATTTGTATGAAGAATATTCTCGAGAAAAGCAAACAAAATCTGATAGCTTTCTATCACCTCAATATATTGAGAAATCGATAATTAAATATACATTGCATTTGAATTCTAGTCGTAGACATATCACACTTGACGTGCTTGCAATGAAGGAATACCACATTAAAATGCACATAATAGAACTGACAAAAATATAATTTCTTACTCATATCGGGACTAACAAAAATTACACTAATCTATGTTTTAAGGGTCTGATGCAATCTGATGAGAACATCCTTGGTAGTTAACTAGCCAACTTTTTTTGTATCGATACTGCTATCGACTATTGAATGTTTAGCTTATGTGTCACATGAATGCGGTTGCTCCCTACATATTTTGTACAAGAATATAAGTATTCATATTTTTTTTTATAGATCACATTCGTGAAATATTCTCACTAAACACTACTTTATGACTTATTTTCTGTGGTGGTCGGTGTCTTCTAGATTTTCAATCTACCTTTCAGAAAAAAAAAGAATGAAATGCAGATATTCGAGAATCAGAATCAAAAAGTCTCATCAGAGATAATGAAAAATCTATCTGGATTCTTCAAAATAATTGGAAGTTTGCTGGACCTGAAAATCAGGGTAATGATTTTTAGGTGCAATTTACATATGGAAAAAGGAAGGGGAAAGGTGCTAAAATTAAGGCAAAACAGGGATGAAAACGGTGTTACTAAACTCGTTATGTAAGAAACTAACATTCACAAACAGCAGGCTACTGACTAATTCCAGTAAAATCAAAAAGAAAAAATTGAGTATTTAGTAATTATTCTTAATTTTGCAGGGTTGTCTTCAGTCCTGCATTTGTTGAAAACACACAAGTTTCACTATTCCCACATTTACTGCAAGCTGATGAAAAGTTCATTGAAAGTACTTTACTATTGAATATTGGAACGAAACCAGGATAATTGTAGGATAAAAAAGCAATGAAACTCGAAATTCATAAGCTATAAAGATGAAAAGCGCTTTAGATGATTATTAAAAACTTGCAGTAAAATACAAAAAAGGGACTATGGGCATGGTAGAGAAAAAGGGATAAAGGCCCTAAAAAGGGAAAAATTGCCTCCATCATCAACTAGAGACACGTTTCGCATTGTTGATTCTTTCACGGGAGCTCTTATTTGTCCTACGAGAAAAGGTGGACACCTAAAAATCCCAACCTCCTTTATAACAATTAGAAGGGAAGAGAATATAAAGTGGAGAAGAATGCTGAATGGGAGCATATTTTATATGCGGGATGGTCGCAGGTTAAATGCTCAACATTTATTACCTATGTCGTTATACACGTAATCCATAGCAGTTAAGTGGAAATAAATGTACCGACTACACACAATGACTAGGAAACCCATTCCGGATAGCAAAGGAGATAGACATTAGGTTTAGTTAGTAAGTTAATAGTCTGAGTTAGAGAAAATGCAGTAGCACTACCTAATAGATTTCCAGTGGGTCCTTTAGTGATTAGATTTAAGTAGTATTCTTTAAATTATGTATGTTAGCCTACTAGAATAAAAGCCAGATGAAACAAAAAAACTGCTAAGAGAACTCATATAATCACCACCTGGAAATAATTAATAAAAGCAATAATAATCTTTTAGTATTAATATGCAATTTTATTAAATAATCTGTAACACGCGTGCTCTTCCTGAGTCATAATTAATTTCATGTTATTTAATTAGCTAACTGAAAACATTAGTATTTAATAATTAAAAACAGGCTTATATTGTAAAACAATCCTTCTCCCCACAGGGCACTTTAATCAGCCATTCATGTAACATTATTTATACTGCATGTCACTTTTTTCAGCAAAGCTCCTTGGTTCTACATACATGAAGGGATAGGGACTATCATGCGATCATTGAATCATGTACATTTGCCTTTCATCTTCAACGTCTTGGTAGACGGAATGCTTGAGGTATGTGGTGAGCACGTTGGCTTCCAAAATCCCAACATAAGGAAAACCCGAGGAGGTACCGGAGATTCAACCCGCACTTCCAGCTCTGTAGTCAACAGTACCAACTTGATAAAGGAGGTGGTCTATTACTAAATAGAATCCAAATCAGCAAAGGATAACATAAGTACAAAATAGAATTTCCCCAACTAAGGGATGCACAAAGACATAGCGTACTAAGAAAATCAAGTAGGCCTAATTACAATAACAAAAAATGAATATTTATATATTCATTACAATTACATTTATATATTTACATTAACGGATTAATAAATTCTTACTGAACAATATAAATAAATTAAATAACGAATTGTTATCCCGTTTAAAATATAAATAGTGAGCATACCATTTATTTTACAATGGTGCTGCTTGTCTTTCACAGCATAATAAAATAATTATGTAAATATAATATATACATAAATACAATATTATAATTATTGTTAACGTTATTTTCAAAAATGGGAAGAATGAAACTTCATAAGAATGTTTGGGAGGAATGAAGGCCTTTATATGAAAAATTTTACTTGTTCAGTTCTTGTATAATTCTTCAGAACTTCCTTTTACCATTAAGACATAACAAATAGAAAAAGAAATGCCAACTGTAAAAGTCATAAATAATAACGATAAGGACACGAAACTCTGTTCTGCATGCAAGTAAATTTATAGCCCAAGAGAGCAAGTACTACATACTTATCGTAGCATATACGAGAAGAAGTTTGTGTAAAAAATAATTTCTTATTTTAATATGGGGTCCAAACTCGTTCTCATTAATAGCGACAAATTAAAAATATGTGCAAAAATAATAATAAGAATTTTAAATAAAGCCTGAAAATCCTTTATTAAGACTGCATGCTTATATGTGTGTGTGCCTGTGAGCTGTTTCCACTTTAATTTCAAGCGAAGCGGCGGAAAGCACTGTCACATATTTTAATGAATGTTGTTAATGAGAATATCCGTCATATAATTATCAAATTATTAAAACTTATAATTATTCTTATATGCCGTGACTCAAGTATATAAATCATTTATACTTACTTTGACGCCCTTTTGACTGCTGAAGTCCGTGCTAAGACATTGAACCGCCACGTTAATCTGTGAACAATGAAGGGAAAAAAAGGACACGTTAAAATGTCGTCAACATTGTCATACTAACAAGGAGTTATAAATCGGATCTAAATGGTACAGGGAAAGTACATTACCAAGTAACATACACAGTATCAACTAACAGCACTTGGACACATTCTTAATTTAGGATACTGTTACACACCTCTGGTTTGTATAAATGCTTACATCGGCCATGTTCTTCATACCAACTTGTTGAATTACAATGAGAACTTATCCATTCAATGGACATTCATATACAGAACATGCCATACTTCGACGTAGATTAAGAGAAGGTTTCGGATCAGTTACCAAGGGCAAGTTATCAGAGCCAGGCGGTGTTTTCTGGAAGAAGTGTTAAAAGTTTCATAACCATTACCTGCATTCTAACATTTTCAAGGAAAATAGGTAATTTGAATAGAAACTACTGGAGTTAAATCTTCCAACTTCGATATTTCGTTCTTAATTTGCATCTTGTTTTCTGTTGTTCAACTATCCTAGAATAAATGCCCTCAACAACATGTTGCTCTAATATTTCACGGTTCTCTTTTGATACTGCTACTACTGCTACTGCTGCTATTACTACTATTACCTTTAATAATAATAATATAATAATAATAATAATAAAATAATAATAATAATAATAATAATAATAATAATAATAATAATAATAATAATAATAATAATAATAATAATAATAATGCTGTACTTAACCTGTTTTTAAAAGTTTTATCTTAACAACCAACCAGGAATGAAACTAAGTTACAGTATTTAAGAATACAACTTTATAAGGTAGGCTATTACTTAGTAAATATAGCAAATTAAAAACATACAAATACAATTCAGAAGGAAACAGATAAAATATAAAAATCAGTATCACAAACAGTAACATACAACATAGCCTACATAGTAAAAGCGAACTTGGAAAACGTAATACAATTGACACAATAAAATTAATGTGTAATCGTGATTATGAAATAAGAAGACATAGTTAACATAATTAATTATCATAATATACTAAATACTAAAAAAATTGAGTTTATTAAATACAATAAATAGTTAATAGAAAGTAAAATAATAAAATAGGAATGGATTCAAGTGGGCTGAATAACAATTAAAAAAATATTGCCGTTTGTTTATATTCATACAAGCTGGATGTTAGTAGAGAATATAGCTTCAGAAAAAGTATAAAAACAATTATTTTTAAGCATATGTTAAGTCAGGCAATTCATCATAAAGTAATCTTCCAATTTAGATCTAAAAACATTTAAATTTCGGCAGCCCATGAGTTTCAGATGGCCATGAGTTCCAGTGACGATAAGTAGCAACAGTGAAACGTATACACTTATGCCTATTTAAAATTTCAGCACAGAAAAGCGTTAAAATATATCTTAAGGTTGGGAATAATTCATTAAGATTCTTAAGGTTGTCATCATAGGTAAGAAGTCTGCAACACAATACTTATAAGTGCAAGTTCATCCCCAGGGAATACAAAAGTGAAATAAAGAACACTGACTAATCTAGGATATACTGTACTATTAATAACAAGTAAGATATTTCCGATTGACACTTGCTATATAGGTCTACGCACACTTAAAGGGACAGAATCCATGAAATTATTTTTAAAAATCAACTGTGAATCTTTTCTATTCGCAAAACAATCTTAGGATGCTAATCTCTAGTTACGTGCACTACAAGCATAATAAATGTCTTTTGTCAAACTTTTACGATTTAATTCCAGAGATCTAAATGCGTGGCTTTTTTAAGAATCGTATATCTAATTCTTCTACACATTAGCTGAGTGGGTGACCACCAAACTCTTCTGTAATAACAAAGTAGGTGGAGAAAATACAAGGTGTCAAGTTATGACCTCTTCTCTTGTTATTGAACATTTTGGCTCTAATTTATGAGGCAGCGGAGACTCGAAACTACTGTAATAGGAGAATTGGGAAACAGCACCACTTACAACCATAGACCATTTTGTAGTGCTAGAGAAGCTGAAACTCAATTTTGCCCTCTGTTTATTTTTATTGTTCAAGACTATAAGGAGATGAAATATTTTCGGGTGTGGCCTCTGCTAGGCTATATGAATTATAGTTATCCATTTCAAAAGCCTCTATTATTAGTTTCTTCTCTCCTCCTGTGCGCTATAGTACTCAAGAGCTCAACTTTCAAGTTAAAAGTATCTTACTCTTTCTGTCATATTTTAAGTTGGTCTAAAATATATCTGAAATAATAGGAGAATAAAGATAAAGTTACTCTTAAATTAAATAAATTGAAGAAATACGTGCAGTGATTATAATGTCCAATCAGATCTGAGCATATCGTTCGTTCAACTCCGTAGTCTCTTTCGATTTTATCGGTGGATGAAAGGAATTGGAGTCATGCGGATAGCATGGAGAATCCTATGGCTCTAAACTACGTTATTTATAAATGGATCTGCTAGTTATTTCTCACGGAGTACCTCAGTTGTCCTCGCTAGGTTAAGTGTACTTGGTTCGAATCCTCAAGTCCACCTTCCGGATCCTGAGTCAGCAACTCTAACCATTAGATGACGCAAACAGTCTTGAGTATTTTTTTCCCTTCAGAAACCCATCCATTTCTCAAACTCATATTTCAGCCCCGCAAAGAACAGCATTCTTACATGGAAGCCTGGATTTTTCCCAAACTGTCTAGATTATGTTTACAGGTAATGGCTAATAGGCAATTAATCATCTTAATCTATTGCTTCTTAAGCGGGGTAGAGGTTGAAATATTCGTCTTTTTTGGCCAAAATTAGCATTTGTTTTTCATCTTAAAAATACTGTGCACTTTATGTTGGCTGACGTTCAATGCCATCTGGCACTTCTAACAAATCTCCCTGGTGACGCGGTATTTAAAGACTGCACTCTTTGAAACTTCAAGGAAATTAATCCATAAATAAAAAACAAATAACTACAGGCTTTCAAAAGATGATCTTTAAGAAGAAATATTAGAATATTTTAATTTTTTTAGGCATCGGGCATGACTCATGAGGTTGGGCACTTCTAAGGAGGCTTTTAATTTTAACCGATATGGAGTATGGCTAACAAATTAGCGCATGTTCTTGGTTAATAAGCCAAAATAAAAACATGAAATGTATTTTTTTCGTGAATTTGACATATACGTTGAATATATTTTTCTCCTATTGTAATGAAAGTATTTAAAATTAAAAAAATGAAATTTATTTTATCCGTAAATTTGACATATGCTCTGAATATATTTTTTCTCCTTTTGTAATGAAAGTGTTTAAAAATAAAAAATCAAATGTATTTTATTCGTAAATTTGTTATATGCGCTGAATACATTTTTCTCCTTGAAAGTATAGGGGAACTAATACGTGATTTTTTTTTTTCTAAATATGTCATTAGTCCTATTAAACCAACAGACATTTTACTGAAAAATTCTGCGACAAATTTCGTTTTGAAATATGCAATTTTTTAAATTTAATTTTTGAATAACCCAAAGACAAATAAACTGAGAAGAATTAAGCTTCTTCACAACATTATGTATTAAACCATGAATCCTTTTTAAACATCAAGATGTGGCTTAAAAATAGAGAGTATAAGTTTTGTCCTCTACCGCCCCTTAAAATATGTGTCAAAAGCCCTTATTTCTCAGGATTTGACATATCGCAAAAATTATCTATAAAATGAAGTTTCCTGCTTGCTCAAGATCCACTTTTCTGTCAATAAAGCAATAATTAATAATAGATACTTAATATATTTGTGTATATTCTGAATTTGGGGTTCTTTAAAAATGAGATAAAAATGAAAAAGATTCATAACCTAAGACAAAGAGGAAATGGTTATGGAAATTATTTGTAAGAGTACTGGTAATACCAAATAATACCTAATACTGGTAATGCCTAAAGCAGTTGCAATACCGTGTGTCCGTAAAGTCATGGTGCACTTTTTACCTGTCACCGGCGCATAAGTGCACCATGACTTTACGGACACACGGTACTAATATAGGATTGTAAAGGTATAGGAGTGATAGGACAATTTAGACAAAAACTACAGTTCTGCATAACAGTTAAGGCAATGATACACAAGAACGTTATAAGAAAAGCAGGAAGAAAAAGCATAAGAGAAAACGGAAAGGAAGAAAGAAAGAGAATAAGATGACATAGGTGGAATGATGATGGCAAAGTCGAATGGAACTGGAGCTGAATAAAGCGTGAAGTATTTCTTATTAACTCTAGATCACGTTGTTAGCTGTAGATCATAATAATCAGGAAAGGACATAACTTATTTGTTCAACGCATCAATGAACAAGCCAAAACATCCTTGAAGCAAGTTAATAAAACAATAAACGCTTGAACACGAAAATTGTTTTAATTACCAACTAGATACCCTCTCATATCTACAGACCAATATCAAAGAATCAGTGTTCTATTAAACTTTATCACTGATAATAATCATCCAGAAACATTTTTAACAGGAGACTAATCCAATTTCCAAGGCGTAAGCTCTACGTTTTCCATTCAACATCAGTCGGTTAACTTCTCTCCACCCACTTCAACAGCGCGAGCATACTTGAACCTTATAATTGTATACTTCTAAATTAAACTTGTCTCAGAAACTTCTTTTTATAGCTAAGAATAGTTCCTCGGAGATTATAAATTTGATTATTATGAAACACCTTCTATGTGCATAAGCTTCCTGTACAAAATGTGGAAGTTACTGGTAAATGTATTTTATTAAAAGAAATATTTTTTATTGCCCCAACATAGGTTATTAGCTCATAAATACGTACAGAGTATAATCATAGGGTCCTTCACGTGGTAACCCACAAGTGGGGGTTTTCTAATAGATACTTGGCATTAGAGTATTATCTGTGGGGGGTCTTTTAGAAAGATGATACATTAGGCAGTCACTAAGGTCTTGTATCTCTTTCTCTGTCTTCGGACAGACAACACAGAACATGTAGAATAAACGTGGAGACAGGATGAAAAATGATGTACAGGTCTTCAAGTCTACTCAATCCATCATTCCAAAGTCAGAATATTATTTTCGAAACTTACAACCACGTGTTCTGTACTGGGCCGTCAAATCGTTCCGGTAGTCGTTTCTGTTTTGTTTTTATAATGTAAAGCGTTTTTTTTAAATGTAAGTGATATGAGATGGATGTAATCAGGCTACGTTTTTTAGTAACCAACATAAAAAAATTAAAGAATGAAGAAACGGTAAGCCCTTGGCAGTCAATCATGTCGAAACAAAACTAATGGTTAATTTTATGCAATATCAAGAAGAGCTCAAAGAAGAGGGAGGAAATCGGATATTGTCAACTATTCCATCTTACGTCATTCGTTTTATGAACTCTACACACTGACATTGACAAATTGCTGCATTCGAGTTGAATTAAGTAATGAAAATTTTAATACAATAGGCAACATATACGATAGCTTATCTGTCTGTCTGATCAAGATGAATTACACAGCTAAACAAAATTTCGCTTGAGAAATTACATATAATAAAGAACTGTCATATTATTGTTTGTATTAGTCTTCATCTACGTTTACCCACGGGCAAGGGAGGGCACAAAAAAAAAAAAAAAAAAAAAAAAAGTTACATTTATCAGAAAAGGACCAGATCGTTTTATAATGCAAATTTATTGGTAATATTTTATTTTATTTATTATTAGTCTATTATTACAAAACTTTCTATTCCGAAAAAGAAAACAAAATCACAACAAAACCTACAATTTCTATCACAAGATAATAGGCCTAAATATAATATTGAGAAATACACCCGAATGAACAAGACTGATCGTGCTCGGGTACAGTTCTAAAAAGATCAGAGTGAAGAAAGAGACAAAGAATAGATTACAAAAACTGTGTGATATAACTTATAAGAAAAGACAAAACTTTAAAAATAAAGACTTAAAAGGAATAAAACATAAATATCTTAGAGATGGCTAAAATTTAAAATACAGAACATTTTTTACATCCCTATTAAATTTAGAGGCAGGGTATGCTGAGAGTTCAAAGTATAATCTGATCATACAGGTAAAACGACAATTCCGAAAAGATTACGCTAATAATATTCAAATATCAACATTAAAAAAAAAAGAAAAGACCTCGATTGAAACGTTAGGTCAACTTATAATTTAAAAAATACACACACTTTCTACCATTGCAGGCTACCTAGAGTCACAGTATAATATTTGCACAACATATCTTATCTATAAATCAATTGTTGAAATAAAAAAAAAACCTAAGTAACGACAGCGTGTTATAGCCTAGAGTTATTAAATTTCATAAACACTAACATATGTAGCAGAAATTACCAGAATATTAACACATTACCTCAAGTTATAACAGTGGTATCTATAAATATGAAGTGAACCCGTCAAAGCTAGAAGAACTGTATTCCAGGTAGGCCTACCTAGGCATTTTGAGCTACTTTCCGACTGTTTATTCTTCAATCCAGATATGAAATTTCAGTAGGATATAATAATATTAGAATTCAGAAAATTGTTCCATATTTCTTGTAATGAACATTGCGTAAATAATTACGTTTTGTCACTTACTTTTCATTGCAATATCAGCTTAAACCTTTAGCTTATCAACTTTCGACACCAACTCTGCCAATCATAATAATATATACTAAACTCTATCCTAAGGCCTCAACATTAGCCTATTTTTTAAACATAAAATGAGTTTGGTTACTGAAGGGATGTGTCCGGAAATACATGATGAAGATTCAGCGCTTAGGGCAACATTTGCGAGACTGACCCTGAACACAAAGATTCACGCAATCGCGTGCCTTGGGATCCCCGTAGGCTCCTTGCAGCCTCTGGCGCGCCAAACATCGCTATCTCTCTCTCTGTATTATTAGATATTGCAATGTTATCTCAACATCAACCCACATGTTGGTGTCAGCTCAATAAATAATGGGACAAGATGCACTGGGAATCTTTCAACTTGGTTAAAAGAAATATCAAGACCTAACGATGGAATAATTGAAGGGTTCAGAGCCATAGTGGGCCATGTGCTATTAAAGAAAAAGGAGAAACCAAGAAGTAAAGTTCAATGAAAACCATAGTTTAATTACTTATAAATAAAGTTTTGCAATACGTGCACAATAATACATAAATGAGAGGCCCCTGGACATGGACCACATTATTAAATACTTGATGCAGAATTCAAAACACTACCAAAAAGTGTCACTACCTCATTTTTGCTGCTAGTGGAGATGGCCCACTATGACTCTGAGCCCTTCAATTTACGTTAGGATTCTGTTCCCTGTTCTGATTGTGAAATTAATGCCATGTAAATCCTGTGGATGTTAGCGTTAGTTACATTAAATCCCACTCATTATCCATATCCTGTTTTTCATTAATAAATTTAACTTCTACATATTCATCTGCTCCCCTGCCTTCTCCAACTTTTCTCTCAACCAAATAACACGCTGTTTAAAATAATTGTTCAAAATTATGATCACGACAAACTTCACAGCGACGACTCACGAACTGTCTAGCATCCCAGAATATTGGTGCACATCGTCAAAAGCTGTTACAATCCTAGAAACAAGGTCCACATTAGATTCGACAGAAATCACGTGCACAAGGCTCTTCATGTGACCCCAGAAGAAACGAATTACTATAATTTATGCTTGAAATAATACAGATAATTATGTTGTATTATTGTAATTGTATTCGTTCAGCTGGGAACTAAGTATCGTATGCATTGAGCTAAATTGTTGCCATCCCAAATACATTCTAAAAAAGTTGCTGCAATGCCGAGAAATTTCAAGTGCTACAAGACATGAGGGCACTGGAAAGAGGATTTTGGCATTACCTCGTCAGTGTCTGGAAGCTACTAATATCTGGAGGCTGCAAATGAGCATTCCGTTACCTTCTGCCCGTGAGAACAACGTATGTTGGAGCTTCACCTACTGGAGAACTAAGTCTGAATGCATTAATGAGAAAACCACGAGATCTACTTAAGCACAATAGAAATCTCGAATAAAAACAGGATTCGACACCAACTCGACTGGGTTGTAAATAAGATAGCATCAATTTCGTTCCACGTACTGGAGAAATATTGAAGCCTATTACACCGAGTTTATGCATAAAAATATACAAAGTGTTTTACTTAAAAAAATAATGGGTTTCCTTACAAACTTTACTGGTTTGATATAATTTTAAGTATAGTCCTTACCATTTTAAGTACGTATACAACAAGGAAGTTCTAATTTAGGTATTAATTTGGTTATTTTGATAAAATTAGGCAGATAGCGTCACCTTATGTTACGCATCAAAATATATCCCATTAAAATAATTATGGAATGTGTTTAAAGGCAGAAAACACTTATTTAAAAATCAGCAGCAGGTAGACGTTTTACGTGAATTATTGCAGTTCTCATGCGGAATACACGGAAAATTACAGTACACAATAAAGACATAATTACAGATGTGTGCGTGTAAATTCTAATGGTTGCCCATACCACTAGACCGCAGTGAATTTCATGTTTATTCATTTTCTCAACTCATTCTGCTCCCATTCCTTCTATAATACTGGTAATTTGATTCTGTAAACATTAAAATCATTAGAGCAGGGTCCATGGTTCAAATGTTCATGCTATGATCGAGTATGGAAAGGGGATCAGAATTAATTCTGGATTCTAATGATTTTAAAGGGCAATGAGGGATTATTTAAGCTACAATTTAAAATATTAAATCTTATTATCTAAATGACATTAGAAACAAATTTTAAACCAGAACAAATAATTACAAGATAAGATTCCTGATGGATTTGTCATAGTATACCCTGTCAGCGTTCGTGAGTTTCATTAAGCTCCAATTGATTTTCTACTAATAAAACTTGAGAACAACTATTTTCTATTAGGTTTACGAGGAAACGGTAGCCTATTATTTCATACATATTGGGTATATAAAAAATATTACGGTAAGGCCTATGTTGAATTATATAAACCTAATTCTAAACTACCCTAAGAGTAATATATTCCTCTTAGGACAAACTTTCCTCGTGTCTTGGGAAATATATTTAAAACAAATTAAAACCTGTTTATTTCAGAACAGTTTTTTTTGTTACTTCAAACTTTTGCTTAGAACTCACAAGAGTAACATACGATTTTAAACGAAAAGTTGAAATGCGTCGAGGCTGTTTTAATAGTTTTAGTAGCCAGAAATAAGCGACTAAATCAATACGATTTTGAAGGTTGCAATTGGACACTTATAACCTACCTTTCCTGCAATGAGGCGATGTAAAATTTAGTCAAAATACAGAACACAAAAGAATTTGTATATTCTATCTATAGGATAACTCTTCAATGAGATATAACTATTGTTGACAAATACCAGTAAACTCTTGACATAATTTAAAATCCTAGTTATAAAATTTTGAATTTGGCGTCAGCTCACAAAGTTATAAACCAGAGTTAGGTTATTGTTCAGAATGAAATTTTCTTCTTAGAATGTAGGCCTAACGCAGATCATTTCTGTGAAAAATAATTGAAGCTCATTAATCAGGAATTTACTATGTTGTCAGTCTTTTAAGCAGTTTTTTTGCTGTGCTCTTTTCTATTATTTACAAAACGATGAAGATATTGATTGCACACATAAGCCTACTTCTGGCAATCATAACCGAAAATCTTGTTGAATAAGGGTATATGATTGTCAAATCAGATACACCCAAAACCTGGCACTATTAGTTCTGCTTTCTCAAATAATTGCTCATTAAAATCTACGTCTGGGGTGAAATAAAAACCCTAGTTAATTAATAAACTGGAGGAAGTTAACAAGGAACATCTTTTAACGAGGATGAAGCACAATTTATCTACTAGGCATATCATCACATATATTGTAGCCTATATAAAAGTTATATAAACAAATTAGTTTCTATTGTACACTTTCTAAACAATGTCACGGTTTATAAATTCTTCCTGAAACGAGACATCCAGGTTTGAACTTTCATTACTAAAATCGGTTTATCTTAGCCAAAAAATCTGGGAACTTGTACTTGTTTCTTTTTTTTATAACCAGCCATAAACTTAAGTGTTCCAATGACGGGCCATGAGATTGACATAGAACAATTACCCTATTGTTATATTCAGAACTGTTGAAAATGAAGGAGTTACCTTGTCTGTGTCAAGTTTATCAAAACCGCCACTCCATGTAAGATTTAAATCATTATCTTACTCGCATACTTAAGTTTATTGTTAATAAAGATGCATTATATAAAGAATAATATGACACAGTTAACTAACCATCGTATATTAAAAGTAAATTGCTGGTTTATCTGGCGTTCTTTACAAGGTAGTTAGCTGTCAGTGCTTATAATTAGGAATGTTTGGTATTATATACTTGTAACCAGCTTCCAACACCATCTGATTGGTCAATGGTTTGACATGAAACAACTTCCTGCTATAATTTTATACACTTTGTTCAATAACTGGATTTTATACTCATCCGCGAACACATCTTAACCCGCGTTTAAGTTAAATGGACGGAAAAGAGCAGTTTACTGAATGACAAATTTCATGCTGTTTGACCAAGTATGCGCTAAATGCTAGCTGATGTGATTTTTTGGGAGATGACTACACTGAACACTACTTCCAACATATTTTAATAGTAATTTATTCAATACACTCCCAATTGAGTGTAGCGGGCTATAGCATTGTAGATTTTTTATTTTATTTTATTTATTTTATTATTATTATTATATATATATATATATATATATATATATATATATATATATATATATTTAACAAATATATTTTAACAAAGATTTAGACGGAAAGTAACTAGCCGATTACAGTATTGTAGATTATTTATTGAACATTTACCCAGGGACGGGAATCGAAAGCGGGACATTCCGTTTAATTTTATTTAATATAGTACCAAGACCTGAATGTTACGTACTTGTCTCACTGCGATATATCTGAAAGTTTATAACGATGCTGATTGATGCCGAATGTAATAATAATAATAATGAAATCAGGTAAACTGATGTCACAAAGTGCCAAAATGTTTTTGTTTAATCAGTTATAATTGCAATTACGATACGCAGAAAATTAAGTTTTATTTTTTAATCGAATTCCGAGTTAAGCTTCAGATTGATTCATTAAGCAGGACTTACGGAAGAATAAAGGTCTAGTTTTTTTTAATTTTTTTAAATAATCAGATTAACATCGTCCAGCATCAGCAGAACTATAGAAAATTTATGATATCATGACACTCGCACACTCATATAAAAAATAAAAAATAAAAATGTCAAATTGGCCGACTACGGAATTTGACCCAGGGACCTCCAGTCATCTCGCCATCTCGCTCAGTTTAACGATCTAGTTTGATAAGCGCAAGTGAAGGAATAGTGTTATTTGTCAAAGCTAAATGTATTGCATCTTCCAAAGCCGTATATGAACGCTCTAAAACAATATGTTGTCATGATAACTGATTTGCATTTGATAAATTAATTATTTCTATTATACCTATTATCATAAAATAGGCACTAAATTGGGCTTTACTCCGATACCGGTCAACCGATTTGGTCCAAAATCAATAGACTTCTTCCCATAGACGTGAAGGCATAAATACCTATACCAGGTTTCATGAAAATCTGATAAAGCGTATTTGAGTTATCGCGCGGTACAGACACACGGACAGACATTTCCCGTCCCCCACACACTATTATAAAGTACTATTCTGGCACTTATTAGTAATAATAATTGTTATTAAAATAATAATAATAATAATAATAACAACAACGATAGTTGTCCCATTGATAATTTTAGAGCGCTTACAGAATAGGAATTCGGTCGTAAGAAGCGTAGCCTACTATGTGAAGATAACAATACATTTCAAAGATGGCAATTAGAAATTGAGGCTGTTTGCTGCTATTTAATTTGCTATCATGTGCATAGTTTTTCTTAGCTTTCTGTGTTTTACTGTATACAGAAATTCAATTTTCTCAATTATGATCTTAAATTAACGTAGACCCATTTTTCATTACCGGTACTTGGAAATATGTGGTCTCAGAAGACTAATTCAAATGGTTTCTTAGAACTAAAACTTGATGATTTGTGGATATACGCTGTTGAGGGTCGTTCGTCATTTTCACAATTGACAGCCAATATAGAAACAACAATGCAATAAAAACCTCTGACAGTATGATGCATGAGCATGTCTATTGTTCGATCGCCGAGTTGCGTTGTTCATTTGTTTCGATCCTTACCAAAGATAATATTAATGTGAAGCAACGGTTCTTTTTTGTTTTTCTTTTTTTCCTTTTAGGTAACAGTGCATCTGGAGTTCTAGATTAAAGTTATGTTATTTTTTTTTTTACGCACAATTCAAGTACATTGAAGAATACTCAGGTAAAATAGCTCTGTACTCATGGAATAAATGGATAAATTCAAGAAATAAAATGCAAACCTAATCCGATTTTTGAAACGTACGGTTATTTTAATTTACCACAGTTAATCCCGCAGTGGTTGTGGAATATGAAATAATTAGGGTCTAATAATAATAATAATAATAATAATAATAATAATAATAATAATAATAATAACACTAACAATAATAGTAATAATAATAGTATAAAAATAAATGTCATAACAGTTTTTCAATTGTCAGCCGAAGGGATAATTTTATTAGCAATTGATACATTTTAAGTACATAATTCAGTACATGTATAGTACAGTACATATTCATTGTAGGTTGTATTCGTCCGGCAGGAGCACATAGAGTCTGGATGTAGATTTTTCGGTTAAAATAGAGGTTGACTAAAGCTTTAAATAGAATATGGATATTTTAGTAAATTTAGAACCCCTTAAACTTCGTATGAGACGAGACTAAATATTTGTGGATAAATATACAGCCTAGTCCAGCTAGCAACAAACTGTACAATGTGTTAAGATTCTGTGTAAATTTCAGAAGCCTACAGGTAGGCCTACGTAAAAAATCAGTTTACAATAATATATTAATGTAACCAAAATATGTTTACTATACGAGAGGCCTACAGGCTATGACGTATAAATCAGTTGAGAACATGAGAATAATAACTGTCAATTTAAGTAGCCTACCGGCATGTAAAGAAATCAGTGTACAATCTATATAATAAGAGGAAATGTTTGTCTGTCTGTAGGCCTATGTTTGTGTGTCTGTATGCGATCTCCAGCCAAATCTAGGGAACGCAGAGATCTGAAAATTTAAACATAGATGGACTGAAGGGTAGCGTATTGCACCTCGAAAGTAGCATTTTTTATTTTCGCTTTAACGCACCTCGAAGTTATGAGTGAAAAAATGGCAGAAAACGTGAACTTTTTGAGCTATCGAAGCATCAGCTTTCGCTATTACATTTCAATTGTCAAATCAATTGCAGGTGGCTTTACCTTTTTTATTTTTAATTTTTTTTTTAATTTTTAATTTTTTAAATAAAACTTGGATATAAGAGCAACGCGATTTTTTCAACATATAGCATTGCTTCGTTTTTGTAAGCCCACCCTAGTAGAATCATTTGTTTATAATGTCAAGACCCGCAGACATCAGAAATTTTCAACATAGAAGAAAGAGGGATAATTAATGTAGGCCTAAGCCTAGATGGGCAAACATTGATCGAATTGGACGGAACTCACTAAGAAGGGGTTTTCTGGGCCAAGGAACTCCAATTTGAGGCCTTATTCCCAGGCGGCGCTTTATAATCGTGGAATGCACTCCAAAGCTGGATTTTTAACTATTTCATTATAATTATTATTCGTTTGGATTATGAATTATTTGCGTGAAGTGTTAATAAATATAATATAATTATTTCACTCTTAATGATTAATTTGGTCCATAAACGGGAGAGATAAAACTAAGGTAAAGGAAGAAAGAAAGAAAGAAAGAAAGAAAGAAAGAAAGAAAGAAAAAAAGAAAGAAAGAGAGCTTAATTTTTCAGTTATTTATCGCGAGCGAAGACATGGGAACCTGCTAGTAATACGTAAATGCAACCAAAACTAGTTTACTATAAGTCACACAATATATAGATCAGTTAAGACTACGACAAGAATTAATATCACCAGTAAATATTTGAGTAAGTTCATGCCTAGAGCACCATAGAGACTTTAGCAAGAAAACTTTCAGCTCACGAATAATTATTGTATACAAAAACTTCCAGGAAGAAGTGCATGGAAGGCATTTTAATAATATGTAAATTACTGGTAGAAACCGGATCTTCATGTGAATCTCACCCCCTTTTCCATAAGCCACTGATACGCACACATTCTTTAGTTAAGCGAAAAAAGGTCTTGATTATGATTGAGCTATCACAACGTGTATAATGAGTTGATGTAACAGAGGTAATACTCGGAGGAGGCGCATTCTCAAGGGAAGACAACACATAATAGGTTTCCTGTCTTGACGGTGGGCCCCCATCTTTGTTAAGGTTGCAGTGAATTACATTACCTCGACGCCCACCCACTGGCAAATGAATCGAATTAAAAGTTTTTAAATCCTATCCACCAGAGGAAGAACAGCTTATAAAACTTTTTGTAAAACGCAAAACAACACAGGCTTGTACATTTTTTCTGGATACACTTAATTACTAACTGAACTGCAGGTTTAAGTAAATAAATACTTTTAAGTAGGAGATGAACAATAATTATTCTTAGATAAACATAGTAATTATACGTGAAAAGAATTTATGACAGTAACTAATGCTAAATATCAACATAATTTATGGAGAATTTTAAGTCAATTCTCAAGTAAACATAGCAATTATAATATATGAAGGAAAGAAGTTCTGATTGTTGCTTATCCTACGTACTAAGTAGTTTTATCTTCTACCGTATATACAAATCCTGGTTTACGTGTATGTATGTACGTATAAGTTACTTATAACTTTTGAAATTTTTTAATAGATTTTAAGCGTTTCTCAACCTTTTTGAACCCGAGGACCTCTAAAATGTCTAAAAAAAATTACGGACCCCTAACTTTACATCCCATTTTTAAAAGAAGGCCTATATTCTTAATATTTGGGGAATTAATTATAAGTCATTATAACGAAATATGTGAAAAAATGTTACTTCTTTACTTTCCACTTGCTTTATGATATTTTTTAATTATGTCTGAGGACCATCTGCAACCATAGGTTGAG
The DNA here is from genome assembly GCA_964059195.1 of Ectobius pallidus. Classification (NCBI taxonomy): domain Eukaryota; kingdom Metazoa; phylum Arthropoda; class Insecta; order Blattodea; family Ectobiidae; genus Ectobius; species Ectobius pallidus. The sequence goes on along the minus strand of CAXKWD010000003.1, from coordinate 62,860,307 downwards.
AAACGCTGGACTAGAGAATAATATCCATGGAATAGTATTGCGCTTAAAGCACTTGAAATGAGAAATATCCGTGTAGGCCATTAGCTATCAAACCAAATATGAAGTATTCCTATTACATAAAATAACATGCTGGTTTTTGGGTATCTCATAAGCCCTTCTTTTCTTAAAGACTGGATTCTGGTTATTAAGTTTCCTTGCATCTGTGTGGTCCAAAGAAACAAAATTATTTTTGCAAAATAAAACAAATTCTGCTGCCAACGAATGCGTTTAATTAATTAATACCGAACTTATTATAACATAGGCCAATGTTTACAAATCTGCATTTTTGGATCAGGCGTTGATCAGGATAAACTAAACTAAAGGTAAGGAAGACACAACTTTGCCTGATTAATTATTTTCCTGGAAGTATGATTAGCATGGTTGATTTCGGATATGAAGATTCGATTCATTCTACTTCCTCGGATTGTTCTATGGTAGCTAGGTCTGAAATGGGCTGCAGTCGGTCTCGTGAGGACAATAATTGAGAAACTACTTAATTAAGAATTGTCGGCCCAAGTCAAGATAACCTCCATTAGCGGTCGTGGGAGTTAGCATGCTGACCAAATGCCTTAATCCTGCTGTCTGCAAATGGAGTAGGAAGATGGAGATAGATGGATGGTTGCCCCCCCCCCCCTCTCTCTCTCTCTTTTTTTTCATGGGAAATACTGCCACGTGATTGATACAGGTCACATTTCCTTCTAATCATTTTTTGATTTTGTTTACTTGCATCCTGGCAATTCGTGTAAATTTTATTTCCAGAGCTCTCAATTGTCATCAGTGCAGCATAGATTAAGATCTGATAATTTATGATGATCAGATTAATGACTGAGGGTAACATTTCTTAAGTAGAGCCTGGCTCAGAATTGAATGCTTCCTTCACATCTAATGGTTCATGTTTAGTGAAAAGGTCCATCGTGTTTCTATACGTACTTGCATTTAAAAACAACAATTATTATATAGTAAATCGATAACTCTTGCATTAATTACAAGTGACATTTTTTATCGTTCTATTTACTAAAACCTATGAAATACTGTTCCACTTATTGCTGGATTGGTACTGAAGACATAATTTCGTTCAACGGGATGAGTTCTTTGTAGCTCAACTCGAGTCTTATCGGACTCATCCATTGGAAAACACCACAAGGCTCTTTCCGTACAGAAAGTAACTGCGTATGAAGCATCATGAAACGAATTAACCTCCATAATATACACGGCACCATCAACCAATTTCCCTTCTTAGAAGATTTAAAACGTTATAGTTATAAATAGGATTTATGTGTTGTACAACCAACAAATATATCCCTTCACAGTTATTCAAGACATTAAATGTCTCTCTTCACAACACAGACTACTTAGTTTTTACGAGTAAGGGAAATGTTCTTGAACTACTCTTCCTCTTATCTTAATACTGGTGATACTTATTAGTTCTGTTTCTGTCGATTGGAAGTATTCTTTTTCACACTTTAATTTATGAGCTGTAGTTCAAGCACGGGTAACGTACTTTAAGAGGTTCTGCTACTACCCAGATAAATTTATATTGTTTATCGGAAACTATTTATTTCTATGGCATTGACACCAAAGTGTGCTACAGAAGTAGGTCTAAGGCATAGTATAAATTTCGGACCAAGGCTATACAGCAATTTTACTAGAAGAAACCCTAATCTGATACCACTAAACAATAAATTGTTTAAAAAACAAGTACTGGAATTGATTAAAACTAACTTGTAATGGTACTTTTACTCATTTTTTCCCGTTATTCATTCTCAACTGTAAATTTTTAAATTTTAACATGAGGTATTTTGTTTGTAACTCTGTTATGTTATTGTAATTTATTTTTTCGTATCTTTGTTCATGTATTTATTTCATATAAGCAATCTTATTTTTTTATCATCCTTATTTTTTGCCTAAAACTATAATATTAATGTTTTTTTTAATATAATGTTCAAAATATAATTTTAGTATGACTGAACTGACCCCGAACACGAGCTATGCTCATGCGGGGCAAATAATACTCTTTTGAAATTGTACTAATTGTGTTTATATTATTTATATTTGTATTTGTAATAATTTTGTATTAATTTGTATTTTTTTAATTAGTAATAATAAATTTGTAAAAAAAAAAAAAAAGTAAAGCGTTGGTCTAAATATCTAGAACTTCTCGTTTGGATAGTATTTTCTGTTACTGCCCGGAGTAACTTTTCCTGAAATATTGCTGAGAAATCAATGTGCATTTCTACATAACTGACTGATTTGAAAGTCTTAATCATCCTGTCATTTAAAAAAAATCTAACGGAATTAGCTCGGAAGCGTACAAATGACTACGGCTCCTCACAACATTTTGCTTGAAGGTCGTGAAGGCTTGAAATTATCTTCTGCAAAGCCCGGAGCGTGTTTTCTTGGCAGGAAGAAGGCATTACCACGGTAATCTCAACATGTGTTTCAATTTATCGCGGAAATTGGAATTGAGTTGTTCCCATTCAAAAAAGTAGTAGTTCCACAATGTCAAGAATAATTCATATTATCTCTTAAAGTTCTTCAATGAATCTATGTTATTTGTCGATAACTTGGTATTTTACGGCCGTTTAATTAGTCTCACATCATTAACCTTAATGCATCGTGAATTATATCCTTGGATTAAAAAAAAAGAGCGTAAGATGCAATTACATAAAACGTAGGGAAATGTTACATGGAATGCAATTCAACTAGAAGTAACAAATTCGTTTAACTAACAAATAGTGTAACAATAAAACATTAAATAGACTTTTCTACGGGAAATTTATTTTAACTTGTTATATAAACCATTAAGGTTTAAGGAGATGATATTGTCTACTTCTGCCAGTAACTTTAACAGTGGATTTAGTTTCCTGCAGAGTGATTTTGATAGATATTCAGTGGGAGTGGTTTTGGGAAGTCTAAACTGAAAATGGCTATACACACTACACCAATTCGCCTTAGCCAAGTCATCTACGGAATTATTTCTTAGGCCATCTAACTTAGTAGCCTATCTTATTGTAAGAAAATTTCTCTAACTAATGCTCCAGAATTAGGAATTATTGATAGGCGAGCATGTGATTGAGGCTCATTTGTCGAAGAATTTCCTATGGAAGTTACTGAAAAGTGGAGACATATTATACAAGCTACGTCTATGGTACTAGCACGATTATCAATGTTGGATACATAATTGTAGAGACTTCAATTGTTAAAGCATTGTTTTTATTATATATTACGATCCACACATTAGAAAGATTTGCACTCATTTCTTATCTGAACCAACTGAACATTCAGTACACTATCCCCCTTCATAACATACTCTTTAGTAAAGCAGGATACAAATTTTTCACATCTTTTGTTAATAGTTTATATTAAAAAATATGACTTACATTCACTGCTTTCACTTTTATATTATTGTTATACTTGTTATCTCCCACCACATTTTCTTTCACATCACTTTTGTTTTAATGTGTAGACTAATAATTTATGTTAATCATTATTATTGAATTTCTTTGAAGACAGTGCTCAGATTAAGATTGTATACGTATATTGTAAACCTGTAAGTGTATCATATCTCTAACTCTAATATACCTTCGGGTGAAATAGGGTTTATTTCAATTTGGATATTCAATAAATAAATAAATAATAAATATATATTACTGCAGGATTCGTAACTACTCGTAGCATAACCGGATAAAAGATGAAAAGAATGGTTGCTAAATAACATTTATCAAGTTATTAAAAATCATGTTGCGTAGTGCCATGAGCTCGATCAATAAAATTGCCTTGGTCTGAACTTCTTTTATTTTGCATCGGTCTTTCGGTTACATGAAATCATCGTCAGGGCATCCTGCTTTGTAGATTCACATTTAAAAAGAATAAAACTGTTTCATTAATGACGTAATTGTTAATTAAAATAACTAAAACTTAAAATATTCTTAAAACATCAGTAAAAATTCACTTCATCCTCCTTCTTCTACGTTGTGTGAATCTAAGAAACAATATGCCTTGATGATGGTTACATGTTACCGAAAGGCATAGGCAAAATAAAAGAAGTTATATTAAGGTATTACATGTTTTTACCAAGATTCTATACATTCTAATACTTTATAAAAATCACATGAATTATAGTTTTGTATGCAGGCCTATGATATAACTGCAGTAACTGCATCTATGAAAGCTTACTTCGAAGTATGACTCTATGCCACACGGTATAACTGTAATCACATACCAAAAATATAACATGTTTATAAAGAAATCAGCCTCAAATACTATTCAAAATACTTATAATTTGTAAAAGTAATTTGAGAGATAGTCGTAATTTAATTCCTTTTGATAATACAGGATACTATGTGTCAAGACGTCGCTTTTTTATTCCTCCAAAAAAGTATTATGGATAAAGTATAAAAGAAATTTTAAAGAGGATGAACGTATAAAATATTTATTAAATACAATATATTGCAATGTTTAGTGTGAGAGCATCAAAAGTGATAATGTGAATAAAAAATACGAGTTTTAATGAAGGATAACTGTTACTTGCATAACTACATAAGTTACAGACATGTATACAGATATTTCTGCTACAACTGACGACAGTAACGCTACTGGAGATGTTCTGCTATCAAATAATAAAAATCTTGACATGAGAATAGCATCAAACAATGGTGCGCAGTTGTTAAAACATTGGTTATACATTTCCGTGGATAAAGAAGAATTATTACAGTAACTCAGATTATATAGATTAGAACGCAAGAAAACTCTTTTAAATTAGTTAAAGTAATTCTCTGCAAAGAATCTACTTAACACGGGTAACGAAGGATTTCTCATGCAATTATTCAGCAACTACTGGTTTGTGTTATCTTTCATCGCACCTAATCAAAATTTAAATGCTTAAAGATTTAGAATTAATTGCAGTACAAATAAGTTACATAGTTTTTATAGCATTGTAGGGAATAAAAGGAGCCTAAGTTCGTGTTCTACCAAAATGAAATAAAAACACTTATAAGGGAAAAACAAAACCTTCTAATTAATAGATAGTCCCTTATTATTTATAATTGTATAATAGCTTTCTTTGGAAATGGCAATGAGTTAGAATAATGCTATCCATTGTCGTCATTAACATAATTCTGCACCAAAATAAATATTGCATTGAAATTCGCGAAGGGGGAGACTTAATGACAGAATAAAATAGGCAAGTCACATATCTATAGCATGATTGATAATTATACTTGCTATTTAAAGCCTAAATAAAACTCCCATGAAAGGATTAGGCCTCTGAACAGACCATTGCGTCATGTGCCTGTCTATTACCTCAATTGTAGATCACGAGTCTGGGGGGGGGGACACGTGATCGATATAGAGACTCCCACGGCCGTTATTCATGGTTTTATGAAGTAGATACGCAGTAATCCTCAAGAGGCTGAGTACACTCAGTCTCAAATTCCTTGCCTGAAAGATATCCAAAGTGTTAGATAGGATAATATTTTTCATATCTTTCAACCACAATAGCAAATTTTCAGGACTCTATTTTATATGGGACTTTCAGTTCTTTCACTAAATATGATTTTATATTTGTAGTCCCTTGTGGACTAGAGGTCGAATCATTTCAAAGCTGGTCACGAGTTAAGCAACGCTGAGAACAGTTCTTGGATGGGTTACCGCTGACTTCACCTCTAATATTAATTCCTATTAAGTGGAGCATGCAGGATAAATTTCGTAGTTCGGATTCCATGTAAGGCAGTAGGTCCTGGCTACTATAGTAAGAACTCCAGCAGTCGTTATTCCATAGTACTAGGACATTCTCTTTCTCATCTCGAAAATAGGCTAGTCACCCCAACCACGAACAATCGTGGAAAAGGTTCATAGAACGACACGAGAATGAACCGAAATAAACAGGCCTTATACCCATAAAAATATTTTTTTCTATCAAAACAAAATCATAAAACTTCAAAAGAATCGTATTTCTTGCAACCTGAGCAAAAAAGTTTCGAAAAATGTTGCAGGAAACAGCTCGCTCCAAGCTACAAAAATCATACCTATGAATAGAAACATGACACGGTTTGTGCGAAATTCGCATACAATTTGCGTTAAAGCAACTACATTACTTTGGTTTAAGGTCTTTACATCATCGCTATAATACTCTTTGCCCTCCCCCCCCCGTTCATGTCCATAGTTTATTGTACTTATAGCTTGTACTCATGTAGCCAAGACCTTGGCTGGTACTACTCGGGATTATGGTCACGCAGACCTCTGGGTAATTAGGTAGCTTTCAATTGTCGAGCTGTGTGGGGAACCATAAAAAAAGAAGAGAGATAGAGACACACACACGATAAAAAAAGAAGCGTTAATTGTTGTCATAAATCTAACTCCACCTTCTTTTCTATCTGTTATATTCTCTCCCCATCTTTTTGTCTTTACCAAATTGCAGATTTCTCGTATGTAATTAACGTGAGTCTGCAGTGTTTATGTGATAAAAAGGCATAAGGTTATGTAAAAAATATTTTTAACTTTATCATTATCGTATCATGGCGTATCATAGTTTGTAGACTCCGATTTCTTTTTCCTTTTCCAGCTTTAAGACATTGTTAAAACCCCGAATATTATATGTAATATGCTATCATAAGATGATTTGGTGTAAATGTTGGGTCAATTATATTTTTCTACTCCCTAGTATCTTAAGGCAATCTGAATAATGACTGCTGCTCCCATACAAGCAAGTCATGGAACCAAGCTAGCATATAAGTTACCAATTTAAGCTCAGATACTGAGTATTATCCAAGTATAATGACAGATAATATAAGCGCTATGTGCTTCTTTTATGTTTTTACTCAAGAAGATACGCACTCATAAATTTTTCTTGGTGTTAAAGCGTTCAGCGATGCCTTTATATCAGTGGTGGTCTTACATGCACTTTCATAATCGTGTTTATGAGAAAGAAAAAAGAAAGAAAAAGAGAGTCAGAAATGAACAGTGATACTTTTATTTTTTTAAAGGGTTCGTTTGAAATTGTATGGTATTTTGTGAAAATAACAAGATATGGTTTTAAATGCTAAAGTTATCGTTGCTCCTCTATAATCTTCCATGACTTTTTAAATATGGGTGCATCAAATGAAAATAGCATGAGATTGTATTTGGGAAGCACTACCACTATTCTCTTTCCTTCAAAAATATCAAATGGCCAACTTTCTTTCGAAATGTCGAATTGGCTAGGAATTGTAATTACCATTTGTATAGAAAGTTAAATGGTAAATTATATCAGGTTTTTGATGGATTTCTGTGTTCACAAACACAAATTTTGTATCGGAAATAATGTTATCAAGACCCTTCTTAGATTAAAACGAATATAAATTAGATGACTCAGAGCTAGTTTATGGCATAGTTTCTTAGCCTACAGACATCCAACTCGTTAGGAGTTCCTAGGTTCGTGGCTATACCTTCATGATGGACCTGTAGATGGACAAGTGCAATAACCCTAAGAACCCTTCCTACCTTCATCATGTGTGAAATCTGAGATAATCTACCGAATTAGCAGGTACAGTACTCGTGGCATTATGTCATTATCGAACAGGTATCACCAATGGCATTGCAACCTCCCCATTTATTTTTTTGTGAGAGACGCGACAACTACCTCACAGATGTAGCAGAGTGTAACCGCTGTTGTTGTGGTCCATTTACTGAGAACATTCATCTGATAAGCCTTATTAACAAATAATCGTTCTTATTATCAAGGAGTCGACAGCAATATTAAGTAAAGTAAACAGTCCACATATTACTCACCTTAGCCGAACTTTCTAGAGGGTTCCAGTAGACTGCGATGGCATTATGCGCTACCTCTTCAATGCAACCAACCAGTCCAACGCTGTTTTTGGTGTCTAAAATATAACAGAAATAAGCATAAGAATTATTACCACGGTGGCATATCACTAGATATCTACATGTTATTACATAATAGACACTATACTATATACTATAATAACAAGCTGTGACATATATTCTTTGAACCAATATATGACAGTAAAATGCACTCTTAATTTAATTAATATGTGAAAAATGAGATTGCATGCTGTTAAGAAGTCCTACTACGGTATAAAATATTTTCACTATTGCTATTTACTCACCATATGGTCCAGTTTGTGAGCAAAAGACGAAAAAACATTAATATAAGAACATATTTAATATTTAACTTACAACAAATCAGAAACATGATAGTCATTATAATCTGCACTTCTCTGATAATTAAACAAAATAATAGTTAAAATATCAAAGCAAATAGTTCCTTATTAATAAGCCTATGACATTAGCTCTGTTTGCTTCTCTATTTTAAAGTATTTGTTGTTTTATCTCAAATATATAACACTCAGATAGGAAATTCCATTGTAAATCCAGTGATTAAAAAAAAAAAAAAAAAAAAATTGAAGAAACTGCAAATAATCCAACGGTTTACACATCATTCCCATTAATCTGGGGGTCACTTTACATGAAGCGTTCCAAATTAGCTGTTCATGCTTTAAAATGTTTTTAGTAAAGGAGAATAGGTTAGTCACTCGATTACAATAAAACATTTAGGATAAATATCTACGAAAATAGAATTGTGTAATTGCACCTGACATCTTTATCGTACAAGTCTTGCCGTATTGAGTTAACTTTCATCATACCTAATCAAAATTTGAACACTTAAAGATTTAGAATTAATTGAAGCACAAATATTTGTCCTAACTTATATAAAACCATTAAACTGCGAGAGAAAGACAGTTCCTGTTTCAGTATTTTAGTATTTAGTATTTAGTAGTATAACATGGTTATTTTATGGTTATATGGTTATAGTTCTGTGACTTAATAATAGAGTGCTTTTATTAAAAAGGTACTATAGTACCACATTAGTGAGTAAATTAGGAACCACATTATGTAGTGAGTACACAATTGCTGGATCTGCCCACACATCTTACTCCCACATACCTTAACATGTGCATACTCATTCCCAACAACTGTGTGATTTCGTATAATTATTATGATTACCTGCAAGATAAGTTGTAAATATTCAACTAACTGCTACTGGTACTATAATTACAATTGTTCACCTCATCATTTACATAGCTGATTCCTTCCTTCATATCCTTTGTATAAGACCATAATTCTTTATACATGGTGGTGTTTAATATTTTATTGCTTTGTATAATCAGAGCAATTTAAAATTTGTAGCCTCCACAATTTTGTCGTTCATAATTATGATGGTTATGGTGAGTGTTTCTTGATGCATTTCCGTTATTGTCTTGAGTATTCTAATAGGCCTAGATTGTGGTTTACATATGAAGGAAACATTCTTGTGCCGATAAATAATAAGTCTAGTAAAAAATCTAGCCTATTGTGAAAAGTCCAAGACGAAAGTAAACAAATATACTTTAAAATGTATTTGCAATAAGAGTATAGTAAACAAAAACCAAAGGCGGAGACAAAAGTATAGAAAATAGTTCCTCTTCTATCATAACATACCTAAGCCTACTTCAATTCTCAAAATAATGGTAAAGCATGAGTACTGATGGTAAATCCTCTGTAAAAATAATTCTAGTCTCATGGCAAACGAGTTTACATTCTGAGAAATGGAGTAAATGGAGTTTAGTAACTTTTGTTTCGCTGTATTGCAAGTTTGAGTATTGTTCAATGTAACTGACGTCCACACCACCAAATAGGGTTTCTGCTGAAGCTTCAATACGATATCGAGCGAGAGCTGCTGTCAGTTACTCCCAGAGTATAGCACGAGAAGCAGAAGAGAATGAAACAGACTAACCTAGCAAAAATAATGTTAAGAAGACTTTACTTAAAAGACATTGACTAGCTGGAACTTGTAAATTTTTTAGTTGTTAGCGAAACAGAAGGAAAGTTCAAAGTTGATGGCGAATGACACTGAGGACCAAGCTCCATGAAAATTACGTGCTACATTCTCTCAATGAGTGAATAAATAGTCCAGATAATTTATTCCTAACCGAAATCAAAATCGCCCGTCAATAGTACAAGACATGACACTCTTGTGTTCAAATTGTCGGAAGAAAACTTGTATAACATGACATAGGGTAAAAGGAAACAAAATAGTATATGCTCTCTATTGACCCAGGGTTTCAAGGTTGTAACTATACTCTATTCTTCAAGGTATTCAAACTATAAAACCTAATCAAAGATAGAGAAGATACTATTTCATATCTACAGAAATGCATCTTGCAATGATTGTGTTATTTTCAATGGAGAAATAACCCTTTTCAATTCATGGTAGCACTTCAGGCACTGATTTTCACTACAATAGAATTTTGTTTTGATTCAGCTATCATCCTTTAACATTGTAAACATCCTTGTTATAAAACAGCTCCTGTTATGCAAAGTAGAAGCAGATAGTATTCGTTAACTTCTGGGGGTCGGTTACAGCATTTTCACATACAGGTCTTTCTGACCTCTGGCCATCCTCGATATCGAAGTAATCTATTACCAGGTGGAGGCAAGTTTAAGGTCAATTTCTTTACCCTCATCAAACAACGAGGCTATTTCACTACATGTAGAGGGGTTCTTGCGGGTTTGAAGAATGGCTTGACGCCGCAGGGGCTCTTGGTATTCCTCATGTGAACACTGAATACAATTACCAACTTACCGGAGGTGAAGGTCGTTACCGGTATATTAAGTAGCCTTTTCCGGGTTATTAAAGATAAAATATTATGTGTAAACGTATATGTGAAATTTGTGAGGTGATTTGACCACACATAAATGGTAGGTTTAGTTTTCATCAATGTGATAAGTGCAGTTTTCTTTGATTCCTTAACTGCTGTAGCCAATAATGTTTAAATCAATGAGGAAAACTTAATTGAAATTGCTGTATTTTACAAAGGACGTTTGTAACACAAGGATAACAATCTGCGCTTTTTAACATAAAGCTTTGGTGTAGACTTATGTTTTATAATTGTTGACCATATATGGGCACATTTAAGCAAATTTTTCTCGCGATCACGGCTATAGCAGTTAAGTCAAATTAAATGGAGAACGCTCTACTGGTGAACTGGGACAATTAAAAAGAATATAAAATTAGTTTTAGTGCACTGTCGATAACTAGGCTACGAATGATCGGAATGAAGTAGACTGCCTACTTATATGCTTTCAAAAGTAAAATTTAAAGGAAAACGTCCATAAAGTCTACACATGACAAAATGAGTTGGTAAATGTATCTTAATTTAATTTCGAATTTCATTCTTGACAAATCCACAAGAAAGATTTTTGATAATGGCTCCTAATCCAAGCAAATTTACATCGAACTGCTTTAATATTTCATCTTAGATCGTTGAACCTATTGACAATACTGTAATTTTAACACTTTTTTTAGGAAAGAGAAATCAAATTGCTGTCATCAAATTAGAACGTAAAATCTTAGCTCCCATAAATTGAAACACCTAGGCCTAATCGAGAGAATATTATCTCTATTTTGCTTAACTCTTCTATAAATTACATTACATTAAATTACATCTTCTATAAATTTCATAAACATTTGATTTTTAAATTACGAATGCTAATTCTAACTGCATTTCATTACCTTATCCCTCCGTGAGGAAATAATATCTTATTTAAAATAGATGGTTCGATACCCTTAATCGTGTAAACTTAAAAATACTATACATTTTATCTAAGTTCAATTCTATATTATGGAATTTAATACAAAAAAATTCATAAAATGTACATGGAATTCTACCAAGAAACAGCTTAGTGCTTTTTTGTACACAATTTTGCAGTCTTTTCTAGGGAGTTTTGAGTGGGCCCAAAAATACCACACTCTTCATGCTGCCAAACGTCAATGCTAATATATATATATATATATATATATATATATATTACACTCCTTGCATTAGATTCTTTTTGGATATCTTTGAACTTCATTATAAGAGATCAAGGAAACTGGTTAGAGGAGATTTGCCGATAAAGTAGCAATATGCCTTTTCCTGTGGGGAACTTGAGCTACAGCTAACCACTAATGGAGATATCTCTGCCACAAAACCCACCCAGCCACTCTGTATAATAATGAATGATCATTCAAAACGGGCTGGATAACTTGTTGGAGTTGGTCAGGGTCGATGGATAGATTATTATGAGAAGGGGGGCGAGAACAAAAAAGAAGTGAAGTACCTAATCGTTTACATTATCGTTAGGCTATATTTGGAATCACCGAAATTTCATGAAATTCAACTGAACTTCAACTGACAACATATTTCTTTCTAAAACTTCTACAAACATATTTAGTTAATATAGTGTAACAGAAAGAAGAAAGCATTTTAATTAACACTAATGTTAACTAGCAGGTGTGTGTGTGGTATGTATTATAACCTTTTATTGAAAATACAACGACGTAGCTGCTTACATTCTTGTATGCTGTAAGGGATAAAGATTTCAATTTCAATGTGCTTGATATAAATAAAGATTGAAAAGAAAATGTTATAGAAATGAGCTCTGTTAACTCGAGACATGAAACATTTTAATGAAAAAAACTAAGAAATCTATAATCTCTGGAGGTAAAATTATACTTCTAATGACACAAACTTTATGACGTACTATTTAATTTCGGCACTTAAGTCTAATCCCAGTATGGTTGAGATAAGACTCTTCCCTTATTTTTATTAGACATTTTATCTTAATGTATAATTATTATTTTTATTTTTAAAAGCATTTTATGCTCTCTGTACATGGTGCAGGATTAAACAGATTTAAATACAGGACTGACTTTTCTCAGTAACCCCTATGGTGGGGTATAGGGCCTAGAAGGGGAGGTTTCAGAACCTATATTAATTTTTTTACGCCTATTTTTCAAGAGAGGAAGAGGGATAGGTGGTAAGCCCATCGCCTTACAAGGCCCCCTCCGGAAACTAAGATATTACTTGGACGTGAAGGGACCGAGGAATTTTGTCCTAATGTCCCTCCCGGAGGACTCTGTGTCCAGTATTTTTACGTCCTGAAAAATCGATTGACCATCGGGGCCGGGCTTAATCCCGCGACCTTGAGATCTATAGGCGGGCACGAATTTTATTTGTAATAGCCTTAGGTCGAATACTGATATAGATCTCCATGTTCGTTACAGCTATCCTAAGGTGCATAAAACCTTCAAAGATATGGAAATTCTTTCAATAATGCTATGCTATGCTACAGGATTACTGCATTGATTATGTTATAGCAGTGGTCGTTCGTGGAGGTAATTAAAACTATTCTAATTCAGCCTAGATAATTACTTTTCTTTACAAACACACTAGGATGTATTCTATAGAGGAAAATTTGAGTGACGGGAATCGTACCCTCTATGGTCTATGAAGTGCAATATAAATCTGAAAGCTTCTCATTAACACTTTAGATTGTTTAGTCCCACATGCATAAGCTGATTGTGCTTAGGTCTTTACTTACATACAGTGTAAGAACAATAACAGCCTATAAATTACAGGTAGGATGAAGGAGCTCCATATTAAAAGCGCTTCATTCTAGAGGCGTGGACTTTGTTTTCCAATCATACGGGAGTGTGAGCTTGTTATGTTGGCAACAAAACGCGAAAGAAAAGGAAAATTACATCCGCTCTTCAATAACTATTACAGCCTATTTAATACATAAGTGACTATTCTTTTTTTATTTTAAATTTGTTTTAAACATCAATTATTCTTCTATGAAAGAGGCAGCAACTGCTATTTAATAAGGGTAAAACTAGTTTTGTTCTTGACGTTGAAGAATGTTACAATTACGACTAAATTGTTCCATTAACTGGAGCTAAAGCAATGCTAACAATGGATTGTTTCACAAAAGCTGATAACATAACCTCCATGTTAAAAAAATAATGAAAAATAATGTTAAAAAGTATTGTTATAATATCGAATTTAGTTTAGCTGACGTCCCACAATGTAGAAAAAGCGAAAAAAAAGACGATTAATCACAAAATGGCCTGCTTACAAAACTCGAAGTTGACATCCGAGAATAACTAAGCAGTTTCTGAAGCTATAAAGAGAATTCCAGTCTCAATATGTTGACGAAATATGTCAACTGAGGTTTCAAGACACTATCAAAACGAAGTATACAGAAATTATTCGGTTTATTTTACAATATTATGTTTTAACCCACCCAAGCCTATTAATTTTGATCGTTCTAATAGTCACAAATCTTTTTCAAGATTCACGTATACAAAAGAATTCAGGTCTACAAAACTAAGTTAATACTTCTAAGATTTCAGAATTTATATAAGAATTGCAATGCCAGTAAAGAAAATTAATTCCTTGTTGATTGCGTTATAAAAAGTCAAACAAAGAGCAGTTCTGCAACAATGGGTAAGGCTAATGATATTTTCGTGTGTAGATCTGCCTAAATAAGTAGAAATAGCATCGTGAATAAGAATAGGAAAATCTGTGTTCATACAGTATAATCTGAAAAGCGCAAATGACGTATTTGTGTATTGAGATCTTGTGCGCTGTTAATTGAAAAAAGGTGTGAAATTTTTCATTTATTGGGCACCGAATTCTAAAAAATGTTTATGCCTACCATTTTTAATAATACAGACATTTTCTTGAATATTAATCTGAGCATCTGAGCTCGATTTCTTGTAAAATAGGTTTATTTTTTGTGCTTCTGTATATAATATGGAAATATCTGTGGAACATATAGGCTAAACGTTAATTTAATAATTTTTCTTAAATTGAAATTTTCCATTTGTTGAAAACGTTATGCGAGTCTTAATGCATTCTCATTACAATGCATAGGCCTACAATTTTGTTATTCCACAGTAGTCGTGAGCACTACATTGATTTAAACATTTTATTTCACTATCATTTTAGTATAGGCTATTTCTTTGGTTTCAGGTTTTCGTTGTGCATCCTCCCACAGCACATGAGAGGACACTGAAGGTCACTGAACTTATTTTTTTACTGTCTTTGGACCACATGTCCGAAATGAAATGTCACATGTTGCTTGCAAATACTGTCGTGATTATCTTTTCTCTTTTTAACGTCACCCGAAAGGATTGATGGCATATTGTATATCGGACATCATGTTTTACTTTCCTTTTTTTCTTCTTTCATCGAAGTTGTGAACTCTCTGTTCAGAGCTTGTCTGAGTTCAGACATTTCTCATACAATGGAGAATGCATTGTCATGAATATAACGGTGCAGACATTTATCCCGATAAAGAAAACCATGGCGCCATGATTGTTTATATGAATGGAAATAAATTGGTGTCAAGTTAATGAAGAATAGGCTTTGGTTTATGAATTTTGCCGAATAATATCTTGAAAGGGGTCAAAATGACATGATAATATATCATTTTGATGGTGCCATTTTTTTATATGAAAGAAATACGTTGATTTTTATGGGTGCTGTGAACTTTGCGCTTGAAATGAATTACCATACCAGAGACAAGGAATAAAACTATTTTTTTTACACAAATGCAGAAAAATAGGCCTATTATTCGGTCAGCGCCGCTCTGGGAATATTTGCAATCCTATAAATTGAACTATGCGGGTGCACTACCTTCCAAATTCTAATGCTATTGTAATTTATAGATTGTTTGTCTATATATTTACTTTTATTATCGGTATGTAATATTATTTTTACAACGTGTAAGTGTATTGACGTATTCTTTTTATAAATAATAGATTAAAAATACCCTCGGATTAGTTTATGAACTTTGTGAAATGGAGTTTTAATGATAGTCCAATAATAATGATCACTATGACATAATGAATAACATTACTCATAATAATATACAATCATATCAATATAGTTTATATTTTATTAGAAACTTTTTGTACTGAAATAGCCTAAATAAACAAATAATTAAAAATGCTAACACTATAAATATCATCGGAGTCCCTGTAAAAAATATATGTTGCTGATGCGCCTTCAGTTATTTTTAGTGTGAAATTTCATGATACCAGAAATAGTACATCGAAAATCAAGATATCTATTTACCTAAAAGGAAGATTAAATATTGTTAAAAGGCAGTATAAGAAGGTGTAACTAAGAGTCAGCGCACTGTAAGCCAAGAGTAATTTCACGGCTGGTGGTTTTCTGAAAGGCAGTTTATAAAATGTGGGATTGATAGGAATGTATAAAAATTGTAATTTGTATAGATTCAAATAACTAATCCGTCCACTGAAGCATGCACAAATCCCTCATTAATTCTCTTCTCCTTAAGGGGGTCACACGGGAACTTCTTTGCAAGTGTCAATTATTATTATCGCTTATAAATTAATTTCAAAATCAACCATATTAAATATAATAAAAATGCAGACAAGCCTCAAGACTCTTGACCAGTGCAAAAAAGGAGACGAAACTACCTCCATAAAAAATGTATTGACGCGATTGATAGACCCAGATTCGATGTAATACGAACAATTCGTATACGAATTATAAAGCTTAAGCTCCTCATAAGTCGTCATAACACAATTTCATGTGTAGCAATGCTGCAACGCTGCTTATAAATAACTTCTAAATTTGTAGGTGTCTAGTCAGTAAGTTATACTTGTTAGTCCACTGCAAATATACCAGAAATATAAACATATTCTTCAAGCTTAAATTATTTTTAACCAGATGATACCTTAATAAATGTAAGATTTCGGTTCTATAAAATCATTTTTGAGGTTTTTAGATAAACTGGATTTTTTTAGTTATTTATATTAGTATTATTATTACTATTATTATTATTATTATTATTATTGGAAAAATGTTACTAAAGGTAACGCGTTAAAATTTACTTTTGTACTTCTGAGACCGTATTACCTTTCAGCTGCATTATTTTGCATTATAAGTTACTACAGAATTAATGACAAGCCTATAATTAAGAGGCCCCCTATAGGTATTTTGTAAAGAGAACTCCCAAAAGATTTCCCCCCTTTACTCTTTTCGAAGGGTAACCATTACGATTCACCTACCAATAAATTTTGATAATTTTAAAGGTATAAATACATTTTTATATTATTATATAAAACACAGTACTGTACGAAGACAAGATATCCAACAGTGAACTGAGGTTTATTTTTCATACACTTATCTATAGAAAGAATTAAATGTAACAATGTATCCAAAGTCTCTTGATACATTGAGTGCGAAACTTAAGAAAGCACATAGCTAATTTTCGAGCACTACTTCCAGCCCCAAATAAAAATACCAATTTTTCCCCCATGAACGAGACATATTACGAATACGGTCATTTTTAAAATAGGATAAGGAAGGGCTGTCTAAAATTGTATGATACAAGGACTAGAATATTTTATTTTGTTCGTACGATAGAACAACTCGACCTTCGGCCTCTTTGCGCAGGCATACTACCCACAAAATAAAACCTCACGTTTTATGTTATTGCAAAATGTTAGTTTTTAGTGCAACTTTTTTCTTTCTAAACTGAATTTTATTTTTCAAAGAGAATCTCGAGTTTTGGGAAGGTCTCTTTTTAAATGAGACTTAAATATTTTGATTATTGGAAGTCTAATAATATATAATATAATTATATGAACATTAATAAAAATAAATATTCAATAAACCTCTTAAATGTTGAGTTAACAGTGAAGTCAGTGGTATAACAGTGTAAAGAACTAGAAAAAATACAATTTCATTTCAAAATTAAAATAATTTCCATGGGAATTTATTTTGCTACAGCATAAACATTAGATTTCTTCTTCTTCTTTAGTGATAAACCTATAACGCATTTATACTGCACTGTTATGATATTCTTTGTCAAACTGGCAGCCTCTGGAAGTAGAGGAAGATTGTTAAAATTAATATTAATAGCACTATACCCTATTACCAGTGAATTTTTATTTTCAGTATAGAAATAGCTGTATTCTAGTGTCCAATATCCTCAATGCACTTCGCTATGTATATCAGGGAGATTGTGTTAACCAGTTTATCTACTCTAAGGCAAATGTTAATAGTCGATTGGTAAGAAATGTGAAAATCTACAAAACGAAAGACCTAAAATCCCCTTGATTGAGTATTTTTATAGAAATATACAATATTCTGCACCACTTGAATCTGTTTGGTTTTAATGTGAAATAACGCAGGAATTGTACTTTATTATTCGTAATAACACCGAAATAACCCAACTCTTGTACCGAAATTTAACATTTTCATTCACCGTGAAATAGGATCCCTATAGATCAGATATATTTTACGAAAGCAACGTGCACATTACTAAACAACCTAGGGTTGTATTTACACTAGAGAGCCGTTATTTAGATATTATATTACTTATACACATCTTTGCACCAGAGGGGATTTATAAAACAAGAAAGCCAAGTGAACAAAATATGTGCTACATAGTATATGTTATGCTGCAGTGGGCTTTCTTCCCACTTAATATTCTTACGTTACCCATCATCCTGGCCGTGTTCATGGCCGACTAAATACAGCCCTCGGGTCTGTAATTAAATGCTCCTTCCATAGATTGGAATCAAATTATCATGAGGGCCGGGAGGTGGAATATTTCTAATCCCTCTGGGTTCGTTGCCTTATTCAGGCTAAACTATAATTGAAGATGACGGGTCTGGGGCACCTGGATTCATGACCGGACAGCTTATACAGGTGTACCAACATCTCGAGATTTAGAAAAAAAAACTACTGCAAGTCTTATGAGACGAGAATCCATAAACCAGAAATTCTTTTCACATCTCAACTACTCTATCAGCTGAGAATTTGACGCTACTTAATTCGAAAGAAATCAACAAATTTGTCAAGAAACCTGGATGGGGTACCAATAATTGTATGGCTGTTTTAATTATTCAAGAATTTGGTAGCATATGTGCCAAGGGTGGGAAAACTTACAGGTGAATTTGTAGTTGATCAGTCAATCTGAAATGGCGTAAGGCCAAAATTAGAATTTGTTGTTAATTTTCAACACCCAAGCTTATCTTGGATGACCCGTAAAATAATTACGAGCTGTGAGTACGCTCGACATGAAAGGCACTGTTCAAGCTGTTGTCGAGGTTTTAAGCTCATTTATGTTAGAATGAACGAAATAGATTAAAAAATGACATGAGTATTTTTTTTATTCACAATAACTTTGCAAGTAATACATCAAGTAAGATCGAAGCATAAGTTATCGACTTATCAAGCTATCGCCAAGGTAACACTCTTAGAAATATTACATTTAAAGATAACTGAAAGAGTAACGTCGTGGACTAACAACGCAGAGGTTGTGGGTTCAAATTCTGGTGCCCGCAAACCTGACTGAGGATTCTGCCAGAAGGATTCCTCTAATGCGAGTGCCTGGTTGGATTTTCATATCTCCATTCATAGGCCCTCTTTCATTCCTCATTTTTCTATTGCGTAATAATATGTAATGTCGCTGTGCCTCCAAAGCATACCTAACTATAATAATTACCAAGTCCTTTAATAAGAAAATCCTACTTGTGAGAGAAAACTGTTTTAAATCTATGTTGACAGTAATGGCAAGTTTTCCGTTTCATCTCACTGGAGATATTTATATTATAATCTATAAATGAAAATTAACTTATACTAATGAAGGTTTTGTTAAGTTAAAACCTGTAGTAAAATTAAGCATCTGGGAGTCGAGTGGTCTTGGCGTTGGCTGAAAACCCGGGTTCGATTCCTGCCCAGGAGAAATATTCCTCTACATGCTATAATGTGTTAGAACATTTTCTTTCTTTTGCACTATCTCCTCAAAATAACGGTTGGAACAAGCATTCGTTTTGAATAAAAGTTAAAATTTTGGAAAGTTAGCAATACAAAATTTGTAAAAAGAAAATTAATTTTATACTTCTTCACACTCTTGTAAAGATTTTCTAAACGTAGAATTGTGAATGGTCAAATCAGCTAGTATATTACATAACCTTACAGTATATTACTTAATAACGGTAACTTACATACAGTATATGACCGTATATGATTATTTGTACGTTAAAGAATTATCTATTGAACAAAAGGAAATCCCTACCGTCCGGAGAAGCGCTGAAAGTGTTGTGTTGAAGATGGTTTGACTCTAATAACTTAAAGAATATTCTCATTTTCATTTTTATACATTTTGTGCTGTAATGTTGCAGCAGTTATCTATGAGGTAAGGCAGTATATTTACGAAACTTCACGAATAACTTATGGCAGTTGCAGAATGTCGCATGTCATGGAACGAACTGAAAAAGATCATCATGAATAAGAGATGGAAAAGTACCGTAATTCATTTTTTCGCAAACAGACTTTCAAAAAATGTAAATATACAGCTGAAATGGGAATTGTAACAATATTAACTGCTTCACGTCGCACCTATAACCAGCTTTACTGCCACGAAAAACAAGAAATACTACGCCTCCTTCGAGAGTGGAAATAAGTCTTATTAAGATATTAGGTGCCTTTGAGAGAGTGACACGTTCAGATGTAGATCAGATACATCAGCCTAAGTACCACTTTATTTCAACTCCCTGCTCTTCCTCTTTTTTACTGTCCAGCTTTTTGTTAATTCCTTCATGAATAACATCACAATCTGAATGTTTCGGTTATACGCGGTGAAGATAAATTTTCTCTTTCTTTTTCCTGTATAATGTAGTTTTATTTGAGCTACATTATTCAATGACCAAGTTTCGCTCTTCAGAAATTAGAAAGCTACATAAAAGGATCTCCTAATTGATGAGAAACTGCCGTCAAAATTAAGTGCAACTATTGTTGAATATTCATGAAATGTTCGAACATTCAGTTGCAGTTTGAAAGTAATTACATAGGAAATTTATATATGCTATCTCTTTTGCCCTAAAATTATAATCTGACGGAATTCTAAAATATTATATCTATCTACTCCAGAACTTAAAACATTTTAGAAAACATGAAAAGAATGAGAAATGGTATTTAAAAAATGTTTTAAGAGAACCGAGCCTTAGCAGAAACTATTGGCTGAATTATTTGAAATTAAAAATAATTTCACTGTTATTTTTGTTAAATTATAGGGTTTATCTATTTAATAGCAAAACTTAGGAATACTTGTTCACTTTGCTCTGCTTTAGTAGCAATTTATACTATAGAAAAAATTTTGCCCTGGGCGGGAATCAAACCCGGATTTTCAGCTTTCTAACCAAACCCCTAGACAACAAGGCTTACCACGGGATGCACCTAGTTCCATTCCAAATCTTCCTCTAGGCCCCTATTGAGCGCGCTATAGACGTTCACTCATCTTTCCTATAGCGAGGAAGTTTTGGACTATGATGCTCATTTAATTATAGGATTTTAAGTTTACCCAACTTCCATCCGTATTAGTTAATGACAACTGTTCCAGCCGAGTGGTCTAAGCGTCAGGGTGCAAAGCTGAAAACCCAGATTCAATTCCAATCCAGGACAAATTTTATTCTATAGAATGAAATATGTATTTCTTCAGTTATTTGAGATTGTTGCAATATTAATTAACGTTAGAATGTGTCTGGAATGAATAGCTTTGTTTAAAAAAGTTATAGCCTTATTTTATTATTTAACTTAATATTGGAGTATATTTCCTCCTGATGAGAAATAAGAGACTGCTGTTCCTATGTTCCCTATACTTTACATATGATAGCCTATTCATATTTTCAACTTATTAGATTAAGATATTCTGTTTATAAGAATTTTAAAAATTATAGGGATGAAATAGGCATTCTTTCTATTCACTGCTTACAATTACGCTAAGAAGTATTATGCTACCTTATCTATTCCCCCACACAATACTGTATTTTATTCTTCAGCCTTCACTGTCGGGACAGCTCGTCTGTGGAATTCCTTACCTGAGAATATAAAAGGCTGCCGAGCACTTAGAACGTTCAAGATGAAGTTAGTTGATCACTTGACCACCAACCATTAACATTTATATTATATACTACTTTCATGTTAAAATTGTTGCTTTTGTATTCGTATCATTTATTTTTATTTTACTTTTCTTCTTTTTCTACCTATTATTATTATTTTTCTCACTAATTTGTTCTACTTACAAAGTTGAATTTCCATTATTAGGCTATAGTTTGATATAGTCTTAATTATAGTTTTCACCAACATAATCTACATCTATATAATATAATCATGTTTATCTATTTATTATTATTATTATTATTATTTTTTTTTTTTTCTTTAATTCTTAATTAGATTATTTGGTAAGGTTTGAATGTATCCACCACAGGTTAGTGGAAGAGAAGGCCTTAAGGCCTTAACTACACCAGAGGGAAATATAAATAAATAAATAAATACTATTAAGTATCAATTTGATAAAAGGATATTATTGAAGAAGACACGATGTTTTTGCTCTGAGGTCTTTATATTAATCCATTTGCAACACATAAGTATCCTATCTATTACTGTTAATTTTCGAGCGAGCAGTAATGGGGTGGCTGGCCATAGGTTGCTCACCTTTAGCATAAAAAGCAAAGACATGCTCAAGAGGGTCGAATTGCATCAAGCGCAGCGGTGCGACAATGTATGCAAGCGGACAGCTCCGGTGTAAGGCTTCAGAAACTGTATCTCGCCCTCAAGTATCTTGTTTCAAAAGGAAGCTCCTCTTTCACAGCTCCCGACACAGTTCACATTTATGAATAATATCCAGAAAAAAAATTGAAGAAAGGGACACAAAGAATTCATGGGGAAGGAAATAATGTCCTTAACCTAGTTTATCCCCTAAAATCTTTTAGAGTTGTTTTAAAATATGTATTGTTTTAATTAAAAGCTTATTCTACCCATCAGCATCTACGTTCTCATACTAGCTTCCATCTAATTAGTTTTCACACAAAAAATTGTACAGTGGATTCCACGCTAAGACGACTTGTTCCCATACCATCGTCTTTCTACAAAAGTATACAATATCATTGTTCCCTAATCCGAATATCTATATTGGTGCATATTTTTGGATAACCTCTTTGCAGTCTAGTAATAGTGTTGCCTTTTCTTTGAGAATTGAAGTATTTACTGTGGACAATACGAATCACCACACACCTGGAAGTCATTTGCATTGGCATCGGGATCGTGTTCCTTGTCCTGTTGCTAGAATACGGCAAATGTTTCCTGGAACTGAGGAAGTTAGGATCTACCTGCTAACAACTAACTGATATGCTGTTCACAGACTGAAAGAGGACTGTAAAAGGAGAGTGAGTAAAATAGTGCAACCAGCAGTTCTAGGAAAAGAGATCGTCTTAACATGAAAGATTCTATACTCAGTTTTTTCCCATTTCAGTTAATCGAGCTGCCCAATTTAATCTGAGCTATTCCGAACAGTATTCAGTCCATAACAGCCTACTGTCTTAATATTTATCCATCACGCAGAGTTATTCATATTTGTTTAGGACCAAATGTGTAATTTAGGCCTAAATAATATAAAAAGTTAAGTCTTACAAATCTTTTTTCCCCGCTGTTTTGCGGAATCTACATACAGCACTTCTTCGTGAAGTACAATATATGAAGAGATCCAGTGATATCGGCTATAATTTGGAAGATCCTTAATTTCACTTTTCTAGGGTACCTATAGAACAAACGACAGCATTATTGTTTGCAGCAGAACAGCTAAGTAAAATTTACTTTAAATTTTCGTAGTTGTGACACTCCTATAAAGAATTTAATAATTAATGGTTCTAGTTCTTCAATAAGTTTCTTCAATAATGGTTCTAGCACAAATCGTTATCCAACATCCTTCGCTTCTGACAGCGTGAAACCTTCACATCACTAGCAATTAATTGCTTCCCAATTAAAAATCAAAGCATTCAACTTATTGTTGTATTATATCAGAGCTTTGTAATGAGAAACACTTTAAATTGGAATCACGTGTGTATTATTTTTTATATTTTTCTGTCAGTTTTTTCAGCTTAAAAGCCAATTAAAATTCAGCCTTCAACAATTAATCCTGTGATGAAAAATCAAGATTTAATTACGTTATATAAGACAACCGGATTAAAATTACAATAATTGACCAATGTTAAGAATGTTCTACTGTCAAATATGAGATTAGTCGTAGAAGAATTATTCAAATGTCATGCTTAAGGGAAACCTAGAATTAATCTTACAAAAATGTAAGTACATGTATAAGAAGAGAACATTATTAAGCAGTAAGTGAACTTGAATCATAAATATTAGTTTTTGAATGTTATTAATTCAGGGCCCGGATTTTTAGGATCTTATAGGTTAGATTATTTCTGCCTATAGCTACATCATATCTTGCTTAGTCGATGGACAAGTGAAATAGGCTACAAAGAACTACCCCGGAATGAAACCTTGGACAAAAGAAGAATGGAAACACAGTTACAGTTTGGTGCATTCTAAGCTATAAGAACCTGAAAATCTATTCCCTAGTTATTATTATAATTATTATTAAGTTATTTATTATCAAACTGTCTTCCAATGAAGATAGCATTCCGACTCAGTAGGCCTATACTTACAAAGAGTTGAAAGAAACAATATAAAGCGATTTTTAACAAGTAACTGAATATACATAATTGAACAAAAGAATTCTGAAGAAATATCCTAAATTTTGCGCATTTAATATAGGCCTATCCCAAAAACAAAACGTTAAATAGGAAGTGAAGTAACAAACGTTTTTCAATTACTTAAAAAGGAAAGGATCGTTTTTCGTTATTACATTTCACCTGTCATGTATACTTTCAGAAAGTTAAATATTCAAAACATACGATTAAATTGGCAGTGACTAATAAACCTTTCAGAAACCGCTGCTTGTTCTGCAGTTTTTTTTACAAAACAGTTAAAACTAATAGGCTGTTATGTTTCTCCTTTTCCCTATGTAGTTTCAAATGCGATGAGTTGACCCGCTCGTTAATTCGTCAGCTGTTCTTATACCGAAGTTGGAGATGGTAATCCGGGCCACCTTCGTCATTCGTTCGATCCGGTTATCAGAATCCACAATCTCTAAACGTTATTTTAAATGTCTCTTTGATAGATATTGAGGAAGAAATCCCGTAAAGAAGGTAAACGGTGGACTGAGTGCACAAAAAATACTGCAGGTGATATAAAAAGCTCTGAGGTGTGGCTGAAGGTGAACTTCATAAAAAAAATAATGGGGAAGCAGAAACTGTCTGGA
This sequence comes from Ectobius pallidus, assembly GCA_964059195.1. Lineage (NCBI taxonomy): Eukaryota > Metazoa > Arthropoda > Insecta > Blattodea > Ectobiidae > Ectobius > Ectobius pallidus. Next base: position 62,835,257 of record CAXKWD010000003.1, on the reverse strand, counting down.
TGGAGAGGTATGAGGACGAAATGTTCTTTATAGAAGTGGAATTCACTCCCAGAAAATATGGAATATAAACTGATTAGTTTGGTGTTGCCAGTGTTTGATAATGAGCGAAACCGAGTTACGAGCAGTGAAAAAACGAAAAGGCATCACATTTAATTTTATTCCATAGTTAAACACATTTGACTTACAATAAATCTTATGCATCTGAACTGTTGTAACTATAGCGCCTTGTAAGAATGTACTGTTTACAGACTCAGAAAAACTGTATTGCTCTTATATTTCACTTCTTTAGGACATTCCTGCTGAGCTGCCATTTAGAGAAGCGGTTCCCAACCTGTGGACCACTAGAATAACTATTCTCAGAAGTTTTAACTAGACCTGGGGGGGGGGGAATAGTTAACTAAGTTTCAGTTGGCTATAGGTACAGAGCAGTTACGCTCTGTAATTTTATTGTTATAAAGTTTTGTCAGAGAATAATAATATTATAATACACACGCATATAACTTTAATATGCTTGTAAGCAAAAGTTGTCAAATTTTTAAACCTACTTTCTCTAAATTATGTAAAATAATTATGGAGGTCTCCAAAGCAAAATTAGTATTTCAAGGGAACGGAAACATGGCACTTTGAATGTTGAGGATGGCTGATTTAAAATATTATTAAAACAGCAAAAGAGAAAGCAGCATTGATATCATCAGAAACTCGAAAAATGGTAGCAAAAGGGAAACATATTCAATCAGAAAAATGGGGCATGGCTTTTTTTTTTAAATTTAGCTTTGAGTAGGTATACGTCGCGAGTCATATTCTGAGTTCAAAACTTGGGATCGGATAACCTGATTTTTCATGTTTTTCCCTTGTCGATACGAGGTGAATAATTTATGCGAACGGATGTATATATATTTTATATGTTTTATAACTAATTCAGACTAAACTGTATATATATATATTTATTTTTTTACATTTCCTTTAAATGTACACCATACTATATTTTTTAGGAACATCATGCATGTCTATGTCCATACATTCAACGTATTTTTACTGGTTAGTGCACGCTTTGTCATATTTTGACTACTTAAAAACTAGATAAAAGCAAATTAAAAGAGCTGTTATCAGTCTTAACACCACAGGTAAGAAAATATCGTCTAATTTTTTTTTTTATATATATAGATGGAGTGTTCTTTTCCTGTACATGTTCTTGGAGTTGCTTCGTAGTTGCGAAAAGTAGATTCTTCCGCTATCTGCTGTTGGCAACTCAATTAATGTTCTCCTCTAATTACCAGATGACATTTAGATAATTTACAGGACCTAAGCGTTTTCCTTACGTAGTTTAGAATTATGACTTTACAAGATAAGGAATTATGAACATTAATTACTGTGGATTTCATCTAGAATAAAGCATTGGAAAAAAACAGAATTTTTGTCACCAAAGAACGGTTTCAAATATACTGTATATAGCTACATACCTGCTAGTTCAATTAATAAAAATCGGAGATCACCCCCATCCCAAGTCTCCTTTTAAGGACTAAGGGGAACTAGGAATCAAAATATAACGATTTTACCCAGGGATAAAAACGTACTTTAATATCTACATAACTATTTATTGTATTATACAGATACTGCAACTTCTCTTGCAGCTGTGCTCGGCGTGTAGTAGACACAAAACGACGCAGGCGTTCTATTTGAGCTCGGTACATTATGTCATCGGTAGGCGTTTACCAATTTGAAGAAGTTAATGAAAGAATTTGTGTTTTCATGGTTCCAAAGTCTACTAATGAACAAAGCCTTGAAACTACTAAGGAAAATATTTTTAAATTGGGCATCATGTAAAGTATGTTGTACCAGAAGTTCATTAGTTACTGTAAACATCAATCACATTTACAAACTTTGGGACAGAGAAAAGGCGCAGAGTTTAACTGAAAACTCAGCTTATAACATAAAGCGATCTTCTGCTTTCTTCTGTATTTATCCTTATATTTACAGCTTTTTGTTCTATTATGAATGCTCGTCAATCATGACGTAAATGTGCATAGGCCTAAGGATTTAATTAAAGAGATGAATTTCTTGTAACTTAACCTTGGGAAAATGTATGTCTTTAGTACTAATATGTGCATATCTTATCTTCTTTCATTTTTCAATATATCTTCATCTTGATGTAAATTTAAGAAACCAATTTCTTCGGCACTTACACTGGCAGACTATAATTCAAATTTTAAAGTTAAAATTAAAGGATCTTTTATGAACTAGCAGATATACCACTTCTAAGGTGATTAGTAATTCTAACTCTGCTGAGAGCTTAGATGGGTGATTGCTGACTGCATCTTTGACAATGCATGTTAATGAATTATCCGGAGGCCCACCGTAGTCGGAATCCTTATTGCTATATGTCCCGACTACTGTAATAACAGTTTCAGTAGTAAACTATTCTCTATCCTCTAGGGTTTGCCATTGCCTTCTAATCATTTATGAAATGGCTCATAGTACGAAACGTAAATACTGCTGGTAAACAGACACAAGGCTTACGAGCAGAGAAATAATTTCAAATTAAAGTGATCTTTAGATATATCTCGCCTAATCTACCATTCGATCTTCGAAATTATCAGTGACATTCTAGAACTAGAAGAGAATGCCCTATTTGTAAGGGCTGAAGTTAGAATTATATTGTTTCTATATTCATTTATGGACATTCTTTTAAAGTATATGGTTTTATCTCTACGCACGTAGCACACTGGCACCGTGCAATGTGTAGTAAAAACTGTGAATGGAACTGATTATGGAACGTTATTTCTTAAGGAATAGTGAAACCCAGTGTTATGTCTTTTAAAACCCGAAGTATTGTATTGGAAAAAATTACAAGTAGGCCTAATTCCCATGGTTGTGTCTAAAATATGGGAAAATATGCAATGAAATGACATACCTGCATCCAAAATCCTCTGTTTGACGCTGTGTTGTCTCCCATGCCAGAACTGCCAGGCCTTGATTTCGTCTTCCGGACTCTTTTCTTCTCGGAACATGAGCATTACGATGCTCTGCAACACACAAACACACAAATTTCCATTATTAAATGAAGTTACCTGTAGATGGTGTAGTTTCACCGAAAAGCCTAGTCACAAATAAACATTCTATGTTAAGAAATTAAGAACTAAGATTTTACAGAACTAAAATGTAATTTATTTGGCTTAGTAAAATCATTCACGTAATAGTTGTAACTGACTACAAGGAGATAAGGATTAGGCTAATAACAATTCTTTTCCTCTCGTAATTTGAACAGTACAGGTGGTTTTTTTGACATTGTTAAAAATAGTTTTAAATACTAGCTTCATAAAAACAGAATGAATTACCCAATCAAAATGATGCTGCACATCGCCGGTAGCTCCTTTTTTAATTAAAAGAAATGTGAGATTAATATTTTATAGCGCACCCAACATTCAGTTTAGAAATAGTTTTGTAAATTATTATATAGGTATCTCATTACGTTCATTTGCCTCATGTACTCTAGATGTAAAACGGAACCCAATTGTTGATATCATTGTAGAAACGACTCTCTGCATACCCATTCGTTCTGTTTTAAATTCCAATCTTCAAATTAACTATAAAAGTATTTTTATTAATAGTCAATTATAAAGACTGTGACTAAATCCCGATAAGAATGTTTGCATTGGATACACGATGAATTCTACGTCATGACGTGAATTCATTTTCTTGAATAAATGCTTCTAATTCCTCGCTTCAAGCATTAATAGGTGTATGTGATGATCATTCTAAAATCCAAAGAAGCGCATCTTCTAATACCTTATAAAATACGATAATGAGTTTAGAGAATGTAAATCCTTAATTGTGTCCGGCGAAACTATAATTTGGGTAACAATATCTTAATTATTCTTCTAAAAAGCCATTTTATATAAAAACAAATGTTTTTACTTTTGAGCTAGAATACGTACTGCTTTTTTTAAAATTTGTTTTTGCTTGTTGAAATGCCAGCGAGCAACGGGAAGTCGTACGTTAGTCATCCAATTAGGGAAGAGACTCTCGGATGGCAATACGTAGCTATGCCTCGTTAACTGTTCGGCGACTTTAATCCTTTTTTCTCCCTCTCTAGAACTCACTTTAAAGATACAAAAATAATATAATTCTAAGTTCTACGTTATCCGATCACTCCGATTCGCCTAAAGAGATGTGATGGATGATGTTGCTGTAACTAATATGAAATAAGAGTTTCTTTTTAAATAATAAGAGTAGGAAAAAGTGTATAACATTTCTAAAAATAGCTGACATGCTTCAATGTGCTTGTTACATGTAGAAGTAGACTTCTATTTGAAGAGATCTAGAAACACGTTGTAGTAACTACTTTTGATTGTAATAATTGAAAAGCTTCATGCCAATGTACTTTTATACAAGTGGTTTTCTTAATTTGATCACGAGACAAAAAGTTGCACCAATTAGTGTATCAAGCTACACATAAAAAGAATCAATCTTCGACATCAAAAATACATACATCATTAAGGTTACCCCGAGAAGTATGAAAATCACTGAATTATAAGCATATTCTACTCTAATAAAAAAATTGTAATACTTTTTTTCTAACTGATACTGTTATTAAGATGTACATATTCTATATTCAAGTGTAAAGCTTAAATTTGCTCAAACACAGAAGCAGCGAAGGACAAAAAAATTTTCATATGCCAAATAAACATTAACAGATCTCTACATTTTCAAGGGATCGTAGTATATGCATAGTTATAGTTAGAATGGATACAACTAGATTGAGCACCGACCTATTAACAAAACGTGTAGATCGATTTGGCGAGAAATGTTTGGTGTTATAAGAAAAAGCCGTTTTCTTTAAATAACACAATGTGGTTATTTGAATCACCCGCATGAAGAAATGAAGGAAACGCTTATTCCGATAACGAACACAGTTTCACCATATAATGTGGGCTAAGAACATGGGCATAATTATCGCTAAAAATGCACTTTTCCACGCAACTTCGATGTATATAACAAACAATTGCAGTAAGAAAAACAATTCGTTTAAAAGTAAATTTTATACATTGTAGTTATGCTTAATTGTATTACCTGATTCTAAAGTATTTTATAATAATACATCAGTTAAAAGCAGGGGCAGCAAAATGTTTACCCTGGTGTGTATACCTGTAATTATATATACATACATGCGTGTTTTAACTGTCCACAATTCCCTGATTGTGGATCTTTTTCTATTTAATTAATCTCCTAAAATGTAAAGCGAACAGGTCCTGCCACGTAGGCCTACTTACGATTTCGGAATGATAAAAGCTCAAATATAGGCCTATTTAGGCAATTAACGTACGTAAGCTGTTAGCTCTCCACGTTGATCTGCTTTATTCGCAAGATAGTTCCACAAATTCATTCTTCTAGACTGCGTCGACTTTAGAGTCAAAGTGCCTCCAGTAAGTTATCACCAGGCTTCGGATATGAATTCAAATTATAACAAAATTTGCTGTAGAAGCATTTACTTCTTTGATAGAGCTGTAGTCGTATTACAAAGAAGTCTGTGTTGTGCTGAGAACAAGTACACGCGGGTGCAGTAAGAAAATAAGTCTTAGATATATTTACTCTCCCTTATACTGTATTATTTTCTATAATATATATAATTAAAAACACTTAAAAAGTAAAGTTAAAGTAAATCCACCCCGTACAAGTAAAGAAGGCTCTTAGGGTTCCAGAAAAATGAGGCTTCTAGTCTTTTTGACAGTCGGCACATGAAAGTGGTTCGGTTGTGCCTTACGCACCGGCTGCCTTTACTCCCAGGATGCTCCTGGTATCCGTTTCTGTTAGAGGCTAAGTCGACCCCAGAGCCATAGTGCCACTAGAAGGATTAGGCCAACTGAAAAATCCCAACGATCGTATCAGGGTTCGAAACAGAGTCCTTCCGGTTTGTACCGCAGTGCCTCAACCAATTGCGTCACGACATACGCCCAAAAACGATATTTTACCTTATTTTATAGGCCTACCATATTACTAATTCAAGCACAAAATATTTGCTTCTTGGTTTTTATTTTCGGAATGTTTAATGCTATACGAGATGGCCTTCATAATTTAAATTCATGCGGTACAAATGTTGTACTTAGGTTCCTATTTCAACTGTTTACACTCAGCAAAAATGGTTTTGTTTGAGGAGGAAGCTACCTCTTTCTATGCACTCTAAGTTTTTAAGATCCTTACACTGCTTGGCAATGAAACTACAATCAGGTCAGGGGAATAGTTATGAGATTGGAAATATCAATGCCCTCACAGAAGATGATACTCTTATTCCATTACCTGAAAATACTTCTAATTCTTCTTACAAATTCCTACATACTGGCTAAAATATCAAATGTTCATATTTGATAATAATTATGGTATCGATTTGCATTTATAATGGCTAATAACAAGGATCAGAACATTATACATAAATATTACATAAACAATAAGTATTAAGACAGCTTATAAAAGTAAAATACAATAATAATTAAGCACCAAAGGTGATTCATTCACATCGGATAGCATAGACTATTGTAACATAGAATGTCATGCTACAGTCGGTAAGCATAGACTATTGTAAAATAGAATGTCATGCTACAATCGGTAAGATTGTTGCCGAACAGCATAATCGCGGTTTTTCTTAGGTATTGCACTGTATTTAGTTTTCAATTAGGTATTATTCATTCAAAAGGAAACTGCCGAAGAGTAATTGAGAAGTGGATTTTCCTGTTTCGGATTTCTTGAGTAGGTTTTGTTACCTAAACACTAACTACTCGTTGATTAATGACAAACTTACACTGATACGGAAGTGTTTTTTGTTTATGATTTTCCAAAGTTGTACTGCAGGTGGGAGCAATCACAAGAATGGAAAGGATGGCGATCGAGACAAAATTACTCGCGGAACGATGTTTTTTTTCTTAAATTGCTTCAGTTAATGATCTTCATTATGCCGGAACCGCCATACTTCAAATGAAAAAAATGGCGACATTGCAAACATGATTTGGACCATGACAAATTCGGTTAAAGTCAGACGGTTTCTTCATGGGAATGTACTAAATAGTCCAGTTTTCTCTTAAACAGCTTCTGGACACGATATATTCTCGTTCTTGTAACTCTAATTAGGCCTAATATTGCAATTCCGATTAGCTTTGCCTTTTCACGTTGTAAGTAACCCACTTTGCAGGAATGTAACATAAACAAAACAATGAACGTACACGACGGGTGTAATCTCTAGTTTAGTTAATGAAGTGTTATAATCATTAACAAATATTAAATTAATTGCGGGAATTATTCATTCAAGGAAAGAGATGGTGAAAGGGAGCAATCGGTTTGCAAAAAGTGCAGAATGTTACTAACTATAACAAAATATAACTGTTCGTACGTTCTGATTTCTTGCTAGCCTGTTTACTCGCACATTTATAATTATCTCTCTATCAGTTTCAAAGAGTTCGTTTTCCTCAGGGGATACTGGGACTGGGTCTTTTGCGAGAATTAGTGAAAATGCACATTTTTTAAACGAAAAATATTGGATAAATCTTAATAAAAAGAGTATTAGTAATCAACTATGACAGCCATTAATAAGAATCACTTGTTTTTAAATGTTTTCTCAAGAGCAAAATTTCACAACTACAAGGGGTGCCATGATGTTTTTGCCACACTTAATGAAAACTTCCACACATCTTGATCAATATTATGTGTGTGTATATATATATATATATGTATATATATACATACACATATCAGTATAGGAATAATTGAATTTGTCCTTTAAACTTGCTTCATACGTTGTATGAAAAAAATGCACACATCACTGCATAGACTACTGGTACATACTTCATCTGGATGTTCATGTCCTTTGAAGAGATACTGTGGACTTCATACGCTTTAACACATAACCTTCTGATTTTTATTTTATTTTTCAGATAACACACTTCGAAATAAATGAATTAGAGTGGATATTTTGAAGTTTATGGGCTTCAAATCATAATTTGATAACCTTATGGAACCAGCATATGTTACCAGTTCTTCACATAATTGACATTTTATGGAAAATAAATTCAAGGATACTAAATTGCTAAGTATTGTGATCTACTTCTACAAATATTAATGCATGTAACTTGTAATTACTAAGAATATTTCCATCTATATCAAATAAAGGAGTTAATATTTATACATGGAATATATGCTAATTTAATATAATTTGCTTTGTGTTAAGATTTTCCTGAGTGTTGATCAAAGTAGTTTATGACTGTCAATAAAGTTATTTACATATTAACTGCTAGTTAAAAATGTATTGCATCACACTGTTGTTTCATAATCTAATGATAATTACCGTTTCAGCTATGTCGCATTATATCTCTCGCAGTTTGAAATGTTAATTTATTCGTTTCTAAAAGCTTCTCTATGCAATTCAAATTACAAGCCGCTTTTAGGAGCAGCAGTTTTACGTATATTAAAACCTCAAGCTGCGAAAATACAGGACGAGTAGAAAGTGCCTCAAACGTGGTCAGCAAATGGCACTGGTCTCTCTAGGGCATTCTTCAATTGAGGCTCCTAGTATTTTAAATTCGATTGCAAACTTCTCGAATGTTGCAATGGTAATACAACTATTCAAATCAAGCAAACAATCCCAACTACTCCCTAAGGAGAAGTGCCATCCTGATATCATCGATCCATTTGGTTTGATGGTTGGGACAAGGGAAACCATTCTCACCCTACATCCATCTTAAAACATGCTTAGAATTAAGTATACCATAAGAATGCTAACAAGAATGCAATTGGAACAATAAATGGCTCTCTTCGAATTTTGCGACATTATTATTATATAATAACCTAACCATAGGCTCTAACTTAGGGAATATTTGTGCAGATTCAAGCAGACATATTTAGCATGTTCTCCATCTCGTTTAACTCTTTCTGTTCACGTCGTAGGCCTATCGAGAAAATTCTGTAATGGTAGATACGCTGTGATATCTTCAAAAAAAATGAGGTTTACTTATTTTACATTGTTTTGTCGTTCACGCTAAGAAAACTTAGGGAGTGGTGGCATTATATAAATTTCCCATTGTTGTTTCTGTCATTAAGTATAAACTATAAACATAATAAGTATAAAGATTAAGTATAAATTAATACTATTAGACGTATCAATTATTATAATTAATGTACAACTATTTGGGTTACTATTATCAGCCATTTGAAAACAATTATTTATTGAACAAAGAATAATACACCAGTACTATTAAATGTTGTAGAAAGAAATGTGCAATTAGATCTCACGGAAATCCGCTAATCACCGTACGTAGTCCACCACGTAACCTATATCTTGTGCATTACGATGTATTTACTAAATTTTAGTATTAAATTTACTTAGTAAATTCAAAGATTTTGTGAGAGTAGACAAAGAGATGAGATGACTTTGCAGAACGTAATTTGTATGTTGATTATAAGCAATCGTCAAGTAAAACCATTAGAGGGCTTGAAGTCGAAAAACCATCAGAAGAAATTCCATGAAATAGTTGGATTTCATGAATGATAACATAACACTTGGGTAAAAATCCTCACATTTTACAAAAAAAAGCGTTACTCTATTAATCTTATATCTTGCCATTAAAAAAAGTTTTAATATGACGTATTTATACGTGAGTAGCAGTGAAGAGGTTAAGAGCCATACGTGAACCGTGCTACGGGAAACTTGCTGTCAGAAATACTGCATGCGGTAATATTCCTGTAGTTCATTTATGGGTTTTCTGTTTCATATAATAACAGAAACTGAGTATAGCCTAACTTTTCCAGCATTAAAAAACACATATATGACATCCTAAGGTAACTTACGTTAACATGCAATATAAAAATAATAATCAGATGAATTGAATCATTAATAATACAAATTAAGAAACACTTGTTTTATAATATCGTTTCTAAAAAAATTGCTTTTTGTTTAATTCCCAAAAATTCGTAGTGTTTAATATGCTTATTTTTCTCTTGGTTTGTATTATGTACTGTTTGCCTTGTTGGCGAGTAAGTTTGTGTGCCATGTGTGCATGGGTATGCATTGTATGTAGAGTGACTTTCCTATAAATTTTAGGCGAAAGACAAATATAAGGTTTATTTTAAGCTCCGCCCACTCGATATTCACATTTTGTTTCTCAGCGAAGCATGGTGACAAACTATCCTTGTATAATCGCCGACACTCCCGACCTTACCAAATATTAAAAATGTGAGAGTGCCCCTTGTACCAAATATTAAAACTGCGAGAGTGCCCCTTGTACCAAATATTAAAAATTCGAGAGTGCCCCTTGTACCAATATTAAAGATGCGAGAGTAAGTGCCTTGTACCCACTGGTTTGCCTTGTACGCAACGGTTTGTCAGACTGTTTATCCTCGAAGAATTCGCTAGATCTTGGTATAAAAGAAATTGCTTCACTGAGGGTGGATCAGGGCAGGATATATCTCATGCGACGATGCACCTTATATTTGGGTTTTCCCAAATTTTAGTTTGTAGTTCCAGTATTCGTTATATTTTCAAGTCACTATGCTGAACTGTGCCCGAGCACGAACTTTTGCTCATTAGGACACAATAATGATTGTCTTGTGTTTTACGCAGGTGAAATAAATAAAATAAATAAATAATAATAGGTAGGATCAGGAAAAAAATTAATTATTAAAGTAAACTCTAAGAAGTCTTATTCTTATCTATTTAATAAAAAATACACTAGTTACATGTAGGCCTACAAGATAAAATTATATATATATATATATATACCAAGTCACCAGCAAACCGCAAGTGGGTTAATCTGACCCCAGGGAGACAGAGGACAAGATGGGCAGAACTCTTCACACAACGAGCGGGAAAACAATGGACACGGCAAGCCAGAAACAGGGATCAGTGGAAAGATCTAGAAAAAGGAATATTGCAAGTAGAGGAATGAGACCAAGCATAATGAAAATAGTGATGTGACAGTGATAAAACTAGTGACTAAACGGACGTAGCACAACACTCTTTAGGAGTAGCTCCCCTAATGAGTGCACCTGAGCTTCCCTGCGATCAGCAGGAGGCCTTTGCCCGTTAAGGGATTTCATAGGCTAAATTCAAATTCAAATTCATATATATATATATATATACACACATACACACACACACACACCACAGTATATTCCATTGCATTCAAGATATAGCCAGAAAAAGCCTCGTGTAGTCTACAAATCAACGCGCGCTTTAAGAGATTCACCGCCGAATCTATAGTCGTCCCCTAGGTATAGGGGCTTACCCACACCCAGCTGGCAGGCCCCTTGGAGTTCCGTATCGTAATACCTCTGCCAGCGGAGTTTCCAGCAGGAGTTCGGATTCTGCAGTAAATGGCAACCGTGTAGATGCATCACAGTCGAGCTAAAATGGCTACTTCATAGTAACCAATATGATAGGGAGAAAGTCAGCATACATTTTCACCAGTTGTATTTTTTAAGAACATTTATGAGGAATACTAAACATTTTCTGAATAAAGCCATCTAGTTTTACTATTATAAAGATTATCGTAATAGTTTTAAGCATAAGAACATTGTATTATTCTAAGTGGATGTTGGCAATATGTTAAGCTGGCCGCGCCTATCATCTCCACCTGCTACGCACGCCTTCGGCAGTAGCACAGGGGAGGGGCCAGCAGGAACTGGCCTTCATTGTTTGTTTACCTTTAAAATCTGAATTGCACCTTAAATTTGCGATCCCTATATTTGTGAAAAGGGTCCTCCATATCGCTTACATATAGCTACGACAACATTCTTCTCGCTTGCTCGTCTATGATTTTCACATTGTTTGCAAACTCCAGCATATCGTCAAGGTTGACGCGGGAAGTTCGTGCCACGTGGCTTGCAGACGGAAAGCGTGTTGGTGACAGTTCTGGGAGACCGCTAGGGGTTTGCCAGGTAGCAGACCTCTGTCGATCGCTGCCACCTAGGTAGGTAAGCATGCTTACTTGGGGGAGGACTATAGATTCGGCGGTCAGTCGGTTTGGCGGTTTATACATAAGACAGAAAGAAATGCAAGGATGCAAGAAAGAAGAAATAGCACCAAACAAGCAGGTGATATTAAGTTTATTGCGGTAAGAGAAAACCACGCCTAATATATCGAATGACGTCTCTCGGTATTACATATTCATAAGGTATACACTAACCTCTTCACCCTGTATCCAACTTACTTGGGCTCTGCTTGAAAATCTCACGCCATTGAAAGAGGAGGAGAACAACTGAAGGAGCTGTTGCGTGTGTATGAGGTGTTCATCATACTAACGGATGTTTGGGCAGGAGTGGCACAAGGCGTTACCAAAATCTTAAAAGATGTGCGAAATATATACATTCGATATTTACAGAGTAGTTACTTCAACAAAAACATGTTAAAAATGCCGAGTTATAACTTACATTCGAATAGCGGTTTGAGCAATCAGTCGAGCCAGTTTTTAGTAGTTCTCGACTATAGAGTTCTAGGATCCTGAATTCATCCGAGAACTTTTTCATTAGAATGATCGTTCAATTCTTAAAAGACTCGAGAACAGATTACTAGATTCTTACAAAAAAAAAAAAAAAAAGAGTGCGTGGAACGCCACGCGACAGAAGTAAAACTTTATTTTATTTTTTCAATTTTTGATTATTGGATTTTTTCAACTTTGCATTATTTAACTTTTTAATATTGGGTTTTTGGACTTTTTTAATTTTGGATTTTGGACTTTTTAATTTTGGATCTTTGAATTTTTAATTTTGGATTTTTTAAATTTTCGATCTTTGGATTGTTTATTTTTTTATTTTTTAAATTTTTTATTTTTGCATTTTTAATTTTTTTATTTTGTTACTTATTAAATTTTGGATTTTTGGATGTTATAATTTTTATTTTTTTAAATTTGGAAATCTGTATTTTTTAATTTTGGATTTTTAATTTTTTTAATTTTGGATTTTTGGATTTTTAAATTTGGGATCTTTGAATTTTTAATTTTGGATTTATTAAATTTTTATTCTTTGAATTTTTTACTTTTTGGATTTTTTAATTTTGTTTTTTATTTTTTTATTTTTTGAATTTTTAGATTTTTTCAATTTTGGTATTTTCGATTTTTTAATTTTTAATTTTTAAATTTTGGGATTTATTATTTATTAAATTTTGGATTTTGGATGTTTTAATTTTTAATTTTGTTTTATTAAATTTTGGAAATTTGTATTTTTAAATTTTGGATTTGCGCGGTAACGAAACTCCGGTTCCATAAAATAGATAATAGGCTATACCTTTAGATTGCTTAGGAATTGTCTATTGCCATTGAGGAAGTAAGGTCTGAAAAATTCCTTTGATTACTCCTAATCATTGAGTTGATTGTTTTCTGTGCAGTCCGCACCGAAACAAGTCGGTTTTAGTGTGACTGATTGTGACTGATTTCGTGACGGTTTTAGTGTGACTGATTTTCACGATTTACCCTCTACCGCCACTAAAGAAGTTTTACTTCAATAATTTAATTCTGCCCATCACTATAATCATTATCTGAGCCAGTTCATATAAACTTGACAATATGCGGTAGAGAAACCTTACAGTTACGAGTATTTTCAAATGTACATTTCAGTGTTTCGGGAATAACATAATTAAATGAGAAGTTCGTGAACAGAAATTTATCAGTCATCAATTATACTAAAATAACCGCAAGAATACATGACAACTAACGTAAAGAGAAATGAAATAGTAGGGAAGGGAATCTGGCTTGCCAGTATCTGGAAAACTTGTAACAAATCACGTGTTTATAGAGTCTCACGATATCATTTAACTTACAAAGTGCATTATGCACTCCATTACGTTATCACAGAACAAAAACGTGAAAGGTTTCAACGCAGTAGAAAAAAAAATGACGAACACTCTAGTTTTCCTTGGATCAAATAAACAAGAATTGCGCTATATGAAATTAATATTTGCATATAACTATGTTCTCTTTAATAATAAAATAATAAAAATAATATTTTTAATAATATTAATAATGGATTTAGTAATAATAATAAGTTAATAATAATATAATTGTTTCATACAAATAGTCTAAGAAGACAATAACTAACAGAAAGCAACTACAGTAGTAGGAAAATGTTTATGATTGAAACAATAAAGTCGGATATCTGGACTAGGGTGTACTGTATACTGTACACTGTATACTACTAGGAAGATTCCGTGCAGTATCTTGATTTCGAGAGAACTGGACACAGTTGTTGAATCCAAATAATTTTTACACTCATGTTATAAACTTAGTTTAACATTTACACTTAAAATTTCGTAACTCTTACGCAATTTAGCTAGTCTTTAAAAACAAATTCCGTCACTGTAGCATTGTGAACATCTAGAGCATAAGGAATTCTTTGAACATTGTATCTAAGATGATCGAAAATGTACCTATGTTGAGATATTTCTGCATAAACCCAATATGAGAAATAAATAGATATTTTAAATTAATGTTCTTTCAGCAGTAACACTTTCATACGGCTATAGAATGACAGCAATTATATACCATACTTGACCCAAACAATACAATTATTGTCTTGCAATTCATTTTCAAAGGGTTATCACAACGAAACAATAGTAGTCTGCATTCATAAGTTTGTTTAACCAGAGAATTTTAATTAAGTAATTAAGAGATGTTAGGCATTCTTAAAAATGTGAATAAAGGTAATATGTTATTTAGCACATTGTGTTTTACATTAGATGATATAATAATACTGAATTCTACAATAGCTGTGTTCATTATACTAAATCTATTTCTTCAGGCTACGTTGGAAGTTCATTGACTGTTTTCCGATACCGCATGCATAAAAATTCAAGTCTATGTTACTGTCTCCATTTATGCGTGCGATAAAAATCTTTTCTCCCACAGCCACAGCCGATAAACTGGAAGTGGGTAGAAAGTTATACATGACGAGTTGGGCACTTTAAGGGACGCTAATGTATGCTTCGTAATTTTAGACTTTATTGATGTGGGTATTATAATGGTGAAAAGTTATTACGGTTCAATAGGTCTACAATATGAACACGAAATGGGCATTCTTCTGCGTAATGTATCCTGATAGCTGCAAGGTAACTACTCTACTTACGATGTGTACATCGCCCAGAGCCAAACAGTAATGATGCACACAGTGTCAATATTGCAGTTGTTTCCATTTGGAATACATTTTCCGACACATTTCGGAATCATTTGTGAGGTACAAAGCATAAATCTTATTTAAGGAACATAATGCAGGTTAAACGTAAAGATAAATTACGTTTTCTTTGACCGTTATAGTGCCTTAAAAGAGTAGTGTTAGGTCATTGGCATTAATCTTTCATGTATTATATGGCTAATATATTATAACACAACTCTAGGTACATATTGGCTAAGTTCCAGAATTGAAATTGCATGATCTCTATCCCACTCCAGAGAGAGAGAGAGAGATAGTGATAGATAGAGTGATAGGGGGGAATGGTACATACACATATTTTAGATGTCTAGATCTAGATCGATCATCTGCTCACAATCAGATTAAAGAAGGTCCAAACCTGGTGAGAATGCCCTAACCACAACACCAACATAAAATAACTTTCTAATCAATCAAGTGACCTCAGGAAGTTGTTATTGCTAAAGTGACAGACTGACAACAACATGACAGAATCGCAAATTTCTTAAGGAGTTTCAATCTTGAGTTAAGAAGGATCTCTCAAAAGGAAACGACCATTGGCGAAGTAATGTTTTGTTTTTACTGCTGTAATTATTTCTTTCGATGCAGCATAATTAATTTAATACTTTCTGCTATTTCAAGGTTTCTTCTAAAATATGTTTCTTTATTATTATTATATTATTATTATTATCTTATAACACTTAAAGATCTTCCAAACATCGTCCAATAATTCTTTTTGGTGCTCCGGAAGATGGTTTCTTGCATTATGTTATAAAATATTTTCTTTCAGCATTGCTGAAATATTTACTTATTTCCCGTTGCCCCTCCTTTTATCAACCTTTCAGCAGGATGTATAAAATCGTCTTTCTGGTAATCTGTTGCCCTTCTTCTATTCCCTATTCTCTCCAGTTTCACTTAATTTTTGTAACCATTTATACTCTTACCTATAAATCTATAATTTCATTTCACCTTTTCTCCGTTATTACCCTGTTCCATTTTTACATCTCTATTCTATAGTTCTCCATTATCCTCGAACTCAGAAAAGAGAGAGGAGAGAGAGAGAGAGAGAGAGAGAGAGAGAGAGAGAGAGAGAGAGAGAGGGAAGAAAGAGAAATTGAAAGATAAAAAATCCCTCTAAAAGTATAATTTACTTTACAGATAGTGCAGCCCTATCATTTCATATGAATAATAAAAAATATATAAAACAGTAAGTAAGCAAGGACAAAAATGTTTTTAGACAAGAAATAATTTTAAAAATGAGCTAAGAAGAACAACTTGTATAATTTTAAACAGGAAAAGAGTGTAAAATGATGAGTGCTATAGACTGAAAACTAGAAAATGTGAAGCCATTATTTTCATTTCTCATCTATTAAACCAAACCTTATTAAAATATATAACATAATTTTTTAAGTAACTGCTCTAGCTAAAGCTCTGATTCGCAAATTAATAAAATAAATACATCTGTGATAAAAACGTGGATTGTCCTATACTTGTTCGACTGAATTTGTATTCCAATTCTATACATTAATGTGTGAAATACGAAACGTTAGTCCATACAATTTCCATTTTCTTGAAATCGTTTGATGAAGTCAAGATGGAATAAGTACTTTAAAATTATCTGAATATGAAGAAAAATGTAATACATAAAAAAAAAGATTTCCAAAACCACGGGGAGTTCTGTTTACGGAAATTTCCTGACGGGTGAGCGCTCCTTTTCTACGTTCATGTAATTGAACATTATGATAGACTGCAACCTATAGCTACCCATGTGAACACGTACCAATGCACTTAATTCTCTTTTGATATACTCGATCTATCATTTTTCCATTTTCTAATCATTTCCCATAGACACATTGCTATTTGAAGCAGTAAACATCAGTTAAACAAAGATCCATCCATCACTGAACAATTTTATCGTCTGCCGGTTACGTGCCATTAATTCCTCTATTGAGTTAATGCCTGTTATGCCTCCAAGCCTTATCTGAACAGTATTAAACAGCAATTTTAAAGATGAATGTTTTTGTTAGCCATGTGTTTGCAGCTGTAAATGTATGTACGATCTTTTCCCCATCATAAGAAAGTAATGGTTTTGAAAGCAATGATGACTCTTCATTTTTTGTGCAATATTTCGATGAGTATGACAGCTATTTCTTACTCCTTTCTTGCTCATATTTGGGCAGGTTTTATCGAAAGGTTCACCAAATAGATTAAAAAAACTGTACATCAGCTTCACTCTTTCAATTTAACGCCTCATTATGTTTTGTCTAGAAACTACAACCTTGTATTATAAGGTTTATAAATGAATTTCTTCTCAGTGTCAGCTGTGGCTCTAGAGTAGAATATCTAACACGTCTGCATTTATAACACAAATCCTATTAATTATCGACATTGCAAATGAATATATTTAACATAATAACTAACACCTGCAGCTAAGTGTGTCGCTGTCTACAGATCACCAGTATATCCAGTTAGAACGAATTACCTAGGTATAATTTGCGTAAAATTTAAGGTAACCTTTCCCTTAACTGTTCCAAAGGTAGTTGCTTCACCAACATAATAATTGTCTATGGTGTAACTTCATTTGAGAAAATCTAAATTGTTATAGCAAAAACACACTCGTGTTAATTAATTATGTATTTCCCACAAATTCTAAATGCATTTTTACACACTTCCAGTACGATTAGACTATAAAGTAGGGCTTAGTGCAAAATATGACAGGATTTCTTTTTCTCTAATTAATAATTGTTTTCTACGTATAACAAAGTAGTCTGTAATTATAGTTTATTTTCTGCTTTTGCAGTTTTAAGATAAACGCGAAGTTGGTGAATTCTTGTTTTAGTATGTTGCGCAAGAACTGGAAGGACAACTTAATGTAACTTATGAACTTCAATGAGAAAAAAAAATGGATTTAACGCGAACTTCATGAACGAATCAATGCGATATCCAGGCTTCAGAGTGTATATGGCCTATATAAAACTAAACCCCATTGCACCATATCCCTGGCAGGGACATGGCCGACCGTACTATCTCTGCGTCATATATTAACTCTCAGTCCTTCGACTTAGGTAAATGATAGGACTGAATGTATGTAATTAGTTTGCAGACTCCCAGGATATAGCCTATATAGGCAGTGTATGATTTTGTTTTGTTGCTTAAGAGAAAACAGTTCATTGTGATACGAGTATCGAAAATGCATCATTGGAGAACCACTTAAAGCATATGTATTGCATGCTCCTTTTTTCTATGAAAGCGATTTACCTGATAATAAAAATGTTACTAACGTTAAAATACTTAAAATAGCTGCTGTTGTCAAGATACAAGAGTTCCAACTCGAATGATAAATCGATTACTTCAGTGCAGACAGTGATCAGGCACACCATATCAAGACCTAGGTACATTGGGGGGCATGAAGAAAGTCTTGCATGAAAGTTAGCTGTTCGATGAATTATTATAAGTAGATATTAAGAAATGAAAAGAAAGTAAAGGCAAGTAAGATTGAACTTACTTAAGTTCAACTAGCAAATATGATTAGGCCTATATTCCAAGTCTGCATTAACAGACATAAAAACTTAAGTTACAGACTTTGATATAATATAAAATGTTATAAGTAATCAATTATTATATTAATATTTACGAGAGTGCTTTCTATATAATATAAAAAAATTTCGTAAATCAGGTTGGAGATGAATAGGTACTCTTCTCAGAGATAAACTCTATATACCTTAATCTTCCCGTGGCAAGTAAACGTACTATTTCAATTTGTCTGTACACGTGGGTGGACCATAGAGATAACAGCTTAAAAAATCTCAAAAAGTACTTCAAGTATTTTGTTTCAATTTCAGTTATCAAAAGATAATTTGTTGTAGGAGTTAGGAGACCTGGAACAGGTTTTTCTAAAGCTGTACTCTCTTCAACACCTACAACATCCTTAAATACATGACCAGTATGTGTTGGTTTTTTTCTAAGTCCTTAATTATTTACTAATGTTTCAGCTTTCCAGTAGTTGTAGTCTTGAAATGTTGGCAGCTTGTATGACTCACTAAAGACATTCTCTGTGACTCACACGCAACTTCTGTGTCAATCACGTAACAATAGGAAGATAACAAGGATGAGTCCACTCATGGACAAACTAAAAAAAACAGCTATTATCACTATGACATGTCTAATAGCCTATTGTCTTTTTTAAATTAGATTTGCATAATCATGCTATATTGTATTATATTTTAAAGGCTGTCTGATTTACAAGAAGACAGAGCATTTGTCAACCTATTTTGGAAGACGGTGTATACAGGAAGAAATAACTTATTGTTTTCCTTGATCGGCAACCTGCATCACTTTCCAACATTAATTAATACTTTCAGCATGTTGTGACTTCAAATATCAAAATCCTGTCTTTATAATTCAGGAAATATATTTGTCACCTTGAGGACCAATTCGTATTAGTCTAAACTTGAGTGTTGTTTTCACTTGGAATCTGAGCTTCTATGTTCAAATTGTTAAGAAAGAAGGGAAAACGGGAGCACTTATTAGGCTAATTAATATTTTTATATCCCTTTGGTTTTCAGAGATAAGATCTAGATTTTAATAATTTTGTTTCGGTTTCAAATCCAATCTTAAATAATGATCTAAATTTAAATATTGATTAACGTAACGTGTTAAGGTCAAAATTGTGTTATAGCTGGCACTCATCAACTGCTCCAACCTACAGACACAAGGTACTCTAGACTTCTCAATCATATCCCAGAAGATGGACTCAAGAGCTGGAGTCTGAAAGCTCGGAAACCTTAGAACTTCGACTCTGCTGATAACCCGAGAAAAACTCATCAATAGTATTCGCCGAGAAAAATTCAAATCGTTCATAGGTTTGATTCTGTTTGGTTGTTCTGTGAATCGTGTTTAAAACTGAACTCAAGTAATGTTATGAATAATTAAAATGCAACTGTAGGAAATGGTCCGAATCGTAACCTATTCTTTAAAAATGCTATAAGTTCAAATATAAGGTTTTGTAAACTTTAGTTGAAACGCATGCTTAAAAATGTTCTGAGTTCCTGAGCACACAGTCAATTTTAATCTTGTTCTGAATAATTAAAAAAAACTATGCTCAAATAGTTTTCCAATTTAGAACAAAACTACATTCAGTGTTACCTTTTGAGTTTGTAGACCTATCTAACTAAGCCCAGAATCGAAACTGTAGTCCATGAAATGTTCATAGTTCAAACTGAATTGAACCCAAACATGATCACTTGCTCCTTCGGGTGATCATCTGATGTATCTTTCTTGTGTTTCATACAATAAATGAAAAAATAAAATAAAATAAAATAAAAACTAAGCTCAAGGAATATTCTGAATATGAATCCAATCTGAACTGAATCTAACATTAATTCCAACGTTCGTTATAATGACCAGAGATAGTTTAAAGAGGGGGGAAATAATTGATCATTCTACCTCCCGTTCGACCTTGCCAATGAAATGTAGATGTACAATGTTAAGGAAGCAATACTACACAGAATAATTTCTTCTATCAGTAGGTAAGCACTTAACCGATATGCTGACCCTGTATTCTTAATTTAAAATTTTTAGTAGACACATCAGCATCTCTAGTACAGCGCATTCTGATGGACACCCTATCGAGTTAAAAGACAACATAATTATAAGTTTATTAAATCGTGGGACGGGCTAAAAGTTTTGTTTGTTGTTGTTTCGTGTACACAGTCATGCACAAGGCAAGAGAGGAAGAAGAATGCCATGTTTCGCATGTCAAGTCGTTTTGCCTCTGTTAGATCTCACCGATCGTGATGCTTGGATCCTCAGTACAGTCGCACATAATCATTCCAGGCGCCATCCAGCCATTCGTGCAGCCAGCTGTTTATATAGGCTCCCTTCAGTCTAATCTATAAATCTCATAATATGTAATTATAACTTAACAAGTTTCATTCATTATGAACCTACTAAAATTCTGGATAATTCAGAAATTGATGGAGACAAGGATAGAAGACTGTGTTGGAACTTATCCCCGTCCTGCTGAGGGTGTTTATTTCTTACATGATTATTAATGTGATGAAGTAATAATTTGTTAATATAATAAGGGACATATTCATCCATTCATAGTGTTC
Source organism: Ectobius pallidus (assembly GCA_964059195.1). Taxonomy (NCBI): domain Eukaryota; kingdom Metazoa; phylum Arthropoda; class Insecta; order Blattodea; family Ectobiidae; genus Ectobius; species Ectobius pallidus. The sequence goes on along the minus strand of CAXKWD010000003.1, from coordinate 62,813,991 downwards.
TGCCCAGGGACAGGACTTTTACTGCAAACTCAGCATTCTCCACTCTTCCCTTCTCTCAGCCTTCCTTTTCGTGTCTGCATTTATTTTAATGTTGTCTATCATGTGGTATCCTCTTCTGCCTCGAACCTTTTCCCATTTATCGTCCCTTCTAAGACATCCTTCAACAGACAATTTCTTCTTAGCCAATGTCCCAACCAATTTCTTTTCATCTTCCTAATTATTTCTAATAAAACTCTCCTTTCCCCCACTCTTCCTAGCACATCTTTATTTTTAACTTTATATGTCCATGGTATTCGCTCCATTCTTCTCCATATCCACATCTCAAATGCTTCTAGTCTTGTTTCCTCATTCCGTCGTATGTCCAAGTCTCTGCACCACACAACGCTACACTCCACACAAAGCACTTCACTAGCCTTTTCCCTAGTTCCTTTTCCAAAGGCCCACAGATTTTCCTCTTCCTGTTAAAAACTTCTTTAGAAGTAGATAATTATTACTTAAAGACGAAATGCAGACAGAATAATAGCAAAGCAAAGTGTCATTGTGGCAATGCTACAGCACTGTGAAACCTTTGTGTTGATCACATGGGGAGGGAAGATGGTGAGATAATAAAACCAGTTTCTTGTGCCAGCTGATCGTAGAAGTGGTCAGAAGGGTGGTAAGAAAAGCACGTGGGAGAACTGTCAGAAATACTGTAGTTTCTTACCTTAATGTGACTGTAGATATTTAAATTGAACACTATTTACTCTTCGCTTTATATAAATAAAATGTGTTCGTGTATTAGAACATTAAGTCAATGCCTCATTAGGCTATATTAACTAAATTCATAAAAACACAGGTTATATCCTAATACTCACTTTGCCCAACGCTCTAGTGAGTCTACACTTTGAGTATAGTTCCAGTAAAGTGTATATATTTTGAAATATAATATTGCAATTGAATTGATAGAGAAGTTGATTAATATAACACAATAGTTACGGAAAGTAAATAACTTGATTATAAATGGGTGAATATTTTGTATCTACTATCATTAATATTTCAGAAATAATTTAGGTTATATTTTGCTTGCTTCTAAATATCTTACATAAGTATAACACATTCTCCAAAATTGTAGCCGTCATTCTTTTTTGTGTGGAAAACAATACCAATAGTAGTATTTGAATAGTGTACATATTAGTAATAGAATGTTCTTTTCATAAAATCGACGTAATTTAAAAGAAGCTGGAATGTCAAAATAAGATATTAAAGTATGAATGGTTTTCTTGTGATTATAACTATAGACCTAAATATGTCAATATTTTAAGTCAACTTCTTAAAGAAGTAACCGTAACCTAGAATTATATATAATATTGAATTATAGAATATATAGAATTATAGTAGGCCTACATATATTTCAGAACTCGCAGGGAGCTGTTATTCATCGTACTGGGTTCTCATAGGCCTAGGCTACGCTAATCATTCAAAATACTTTGTCTTCTTCGGTTAGGGTTAAAATATTTACGTACAATGGTAATTCCAGTTCTATTATCGTAATTTAATGTCATTAGTGTGTGTTATTAAAGTGAGTTGTACAGTATTTAATATTATTATAACTTAGTTGATTTTTTTTAATTTAGAGGAAAAACGAAAAAAGCCACCGCTAATTTCCAGTATACAAATTAAAAGTATGTTTACACAACATGTTTTCTGGCAATGTGACTGGTGTTTAAATAGTCTGTTCCATTACGTTCAATGCACCGCAATAACCTAATCGGGGAACGAACCTGCGACCTTCCGGTTTGTAGTGTAATGCTTCAACATATCACACATCCTAGAATAATTGTTAATTAGTTAATTTAATTTAATTTAATTTACTTAATGGTATATTGGTGGATTAATCAATTTTCAATGAATTACACATCCTAAAAATTCAGAACAGTTTAATATTTCAAAAATAAGTTATACGTCGTTGTACTTATATGGTCCGCCACCGTGGGGCCTTGCGGGTGTCTGCCATCCTGGTGGCCGGGGTTCAATTCCCGACCGGGTCTAAGATTATTCAGAAGTGGAAAATTTTCCAGTGGTGTCCCTTCATCCCCATCCCAGGTGAGGCAATGGAAAATTTCCGCTTTGTTACCATTGCCTGAAAGAGCCTTGGATGAGTCGTTGGTCATCATCCCACGGCTTTCTTCCTGGTCTGAACCCTCCTTCGGGCAGAATACTCATTATGATATTTATATCAGAACATTGGTTAACAACACGTGGATACATCTTACATTAGCCATAAAGAAATCCGGACTACATAAGAGCTCATGAAAGCTATTAAATAAAATACTGGCAAATCGATTTTGATATGTTGTGCTGCAGTTAATCAGGAAACTATAATCAGCACGCATCCTCTAGAAAGTAACACGCACTGGAAATCCTTCTCAGATTGGAACAGGCAACTTCAAAAAATTGGGTGCTCTCTACATCATAACTGAAACGAACTTACCGCGTGCATGCGTTTGATTCTACTTCATTTTTTAGAGACGCTTGTTAAGGAAACGTGCCCAATTCTGATTTCACGTTAACTCGGTAGCTATTAAATATCAGCAGAGGAAGTTCGTCATTATAAAAACTCGTAAATGCAGAATATAAAGTTCTCATTTCTTTAGAAAACTCTGTAATTTTCTTGTTATACATGGATCGAAAACTTCATGGTCTAGCGTGTAAAATAACTAGGACTACTAATATAATTTTGAACTAACTTAGCAGAGTATATTATCGTATGCTAAGTTGTGCTGTATGTGAGTATAGGCTCTTTAACTTATTCTGGTAACTTTGCACATTCATGTGTCTACAACTGCATAGACCTATACAAGAAACCTGATTATAATTAATCTTTAGGTTCACCTTTAAACATATCTTGAATAATGGTCTTTTAAGGAGTATAATAATTTTAAGGAATGCACATAAAACTTCTCTCAAGACAATTAAATAATAAAGAGTGATATTGTGCGTTATATAGGTAGGTTATGTGGGTCTATACGACAAAGAACCCTATTCTTTAAACTTATACTGCGTCATTTTAAAAAAAGTTCAAATTATATTTTCGCAAGCAAAGGCTAGATTCGCGAAACATATTAAAGAATACTGAAACATAATAACTGAGATTCCTCTAAAACTATACGTGACATAATTATAACATGCATTAGGCCTTCTATATTAGTTGCTTGGCAAGTTTTCCATTAACTAAATTTCCGTTAATTTAAGACACTGAGAGGTAATCTCAGTACAATTATTTCTTTCTTTATTTTTTATTTAAATTTTCCGAGTAGAAATGAAGAATTTAAAGATATTCATTACTTAAAAATAGTTGCAATTATAAGTATTTTATATATATATATATATATATATATATATTTAAAGGCTCCGATAAATAAAATGGTTTTGTTTCTCTATGCTGTGTAGGCCCATCAATTCTGAATGTAAAATGTAATGAAGCTGAGGCATCATTAGAATATCTTGTTTGTAAGTAGGTGTGTCCACTCTAAATATACAAAGTGTTTGTTTTTTATAACTTTTGATAGATGACAGATTGAATTCTAACGGTAAGCCTATAGCGTAATTAAGAGGTCAGTGGTATGACTGTCGTTTTCGAAGAGAAACCAGCAAGAAATCCAAACATTTAGGCCTATTGATCTACGTGAACCGTTATTAGAGAAATAAAGGTTGATGTATTTATTAGTAATTTATTTTTCAGAATAGATTTAAAATCAAGAACTATGATTGATATGTGCCGGTTTGTAATTATAATAGAAAAGAAAACCCAATTTGAAGCTAGATTTTTGCATATTACGTGTCGCTACTTCAGAGATGAGTCGAGCAGAGGTGAATATAGGTACGGAGGAAGGAGCACTGACTTCAGATATGAAGAAGAGAGGTAGCTTCTAAAAATGGAAACATATTTAATGCCAGTCATATTTGTCAACTTTCATTGACCGGCTTATATTAGTAGCACATAAAACAAGGGACATATGATTTATATTGCACACTTTACACATATATATGCTTAGTAGTAACCATGTTGTAATGAATTTTACACCGGTAAGTCATAAATCATTGTTAAAAGGAAGCTCGATTGTACTAGTTGTTTGCGGTATCACTGGATTCTTTTTTTAAATATAGGTGTGCAACATATTTATTACATTATGTAGTTTAAGTGGCTAAGCAACATAAAACTTTCTCTGCTGCATATAAAGCCTTCTAAATATTAATGTCCCTTTTTACCACTGTTATTTTATAACACAAGTTGTTTCGAAAGCTTAGCTGACGGAGGTAATTGTATTTCTATTTGAAGTTTAATTGTTATTTTAACAGCAACGAAGTGTAAGGTTTCCTTTAACAATACCTTCCAAATTAAATTAAAAAAAGAAAACTAGTTTTTTATGAGTTCGGGCGGACTTTATTTTAAATAACCAATATGAAATACTATTACTGGTTACGTTTTATACAGTATCGATATTTGGGTAGTATTACTCAAAACTACTACAGTAAACGTTTAATATCTTCCAATACGTAAGTTGGTCCTAATACCATATATGCAAGTAGGCAAAGACATGTTAGCATTCCATATATTTTGATGTTTATTTTGATGTTCCCAATTCCATTCAAGTTTATGTTGTTTTATGTCTACTTATATGGTTGAAATTATTTTAACTAGAAAAACAATAAAATGCACTTGATAACACACTGAATTTGTAAAATCTAATTTTTTATATAATAAAATTGTTCCGTCCCAAATCGCTAAAAAAGTCTACATTTTAACGTTAAAATTCCTATAAAATGCTAAGTTTTATTTTAAAAATGCCAAATCCTTACTTTGCTAAAATCTACCATCCCCACCCATGACCTAAATTATAAAAGCTAACTCATTAGAAATCAACCCCTAGTGTCAACATATATGTCTCCATAAATCGCCTACTTCAGATACATAGATCTATATTGCCCGTCACCATTGAGTTCGCAAGTGATGAAACCTTTGTCGTTTATCGAACTGCTATATTGACGAATGTGGTACATACACACCGTTTCATCTTTCTTCAAGTGCTGCGCCTGTTCTGCTAAATTTGCTAATGTGGCACATTCGTGATGTAGGTATAATAAAGAAGTACAGGACACAGTATGTCACATTCGTGATGGTGGCATAACAAATATAGCTGAACTTGTACTTTTATAAAATGGAACTAGTTATTACTCGTCAAGGAAAGAAGATGCAACATTCGCGGTTCTTGCTGAACAAAGATAAATGCAAATGCCAGCGATTCCCATAGCTCAAAATCTCAATTTTTTCACATTCGTGGGTTCTGCTAAATAGGTGATATTAGATTGTTGTTATTAAAACAGATCATGTAAACTAAATAACAGGAATCCCAGCTTTTTAAAAATTTATTACTGTCCCTATGTAGTAGGCAACTGTGTAAAATCCATAAAGTTTTTTTTGAAAATTGGCCTGAGATAAATCAAACCATATGAATTAATTAAAAACATAATAAATTTGCATGGATTATGGGAATTAATTATAAGGCAGTCAACTAGGGAAAACATCAGTGGGCTTTAAGATTAAATTTGAGAGAGGAAAATTTCAATAGAATAGCTGGTTTCCATGAATGACAAATATATTACTTGAATCAAAATTCTTACATTTGATATAAAGACTTATGCAATTAATCTTGCGTCTCTGCTTTTATAAAATTCATGAAGCGATGCACTTATACGTCAGTAGCATTGAAAAGGTTAAAGCAAAGCTAAAATGTGGTAAAAAAATACAAAATACTCAGAAACTTGACTCACTCAGGACAGGCCTACTGTTTTACATATTTCTGATGAATTTTATCCATGAAATAAGCTATTAAAATATGCACAGTAATATTATTTACACTACATTATATACAAATCTGTTTATTTATGCATATTCATTTGCAGTTTCAATACTGCAATTAATTAAACTTCGAAAGCAAGTCGAAACATTACAATTTCACTGACTACTGTGCAACTTTCAATCCAGTAGCTGTTAAAGTAACAAGACTATGTCGTAATCGACTTCTTGATATATGTCCTTTTAAAATAAATGGCAACAAATGAAAAAAAAAAGCAGTAGTACAGGAAAGCAAGCGCTTAATTACTTGCAGAGATCTTGTTAATACTAACTTAAACTTATGATTAACAGTGTGGAAAATGCTTGTTACGTTTCCAACTCGAGATCCTAAGATAAAGATTCCATGTAGAACTAAACAAATTTCTCTTTTAGATAGACAAATGATTGAAGATGCAAATGGTTAAAACTCTCTATGCATTTATATCGCGGTGCAGAAAAGTAGTTAATGAATGTCACTGTAACAGCGGTTAATTTATTATTGTCATTCATTTGAAGTCTGCTAAATTAAAACGGAAGATTTGTTCCTTACGTCAAACCATAGTTATTCTTCGTGAAGTACGTGAGAAGTTTAGCATTGAATTTTAAAACACTATTCATATACCGACTTCTGGTTATTCAGAAAGTAATTGCTTTTGAGTTAATAATACTCTTGAGAACTTTAATGAACAATTATTTTTAATTGACACTTTTAAAATTAGTTAGTAGAGAATTGTAAAGAAAGGTACACTTTATCATCTTTAGAAAGGGATTTTAGGTAAGTCCATTAAGTGATGATGATAATGATGATGATAATAATAGTAATAGTAGTAATAGTAGTAGTAGTAATAATAATAATAATAATAATGAAATACGCTGTGAAATAACTTTGAACATAAATCTAATATAAATAGGTCTGTTTGAGCATCAACCCTCTTTACGATTTTGATTTTTTTTGCTTGTCCGTGCGTTCATGGGACAGCGATAAAAAAGTGAAGCTAATTTCTTACAAGTTTACATATAGCCTACCATAGGTAATGTAACGAGTAAGCTTTTTTTAATTAAAAAATGCCCATACGTTTATTAAAAACTGTAATTAATTTGCAGCTGCAGTACGAACTACAATTATGTAAGTTACAATGAAGTCGAAATGGGCTGAGCAAAAGTTGACTGTCGGCGAAAGAAACTATGAGAAAAAATGAATTTTTATACTCATGAATTAATTCGTGCATTTGAAATTACCAGTAGATATCAGAGCTATGCAGTTATATGCCCTAATGAAATTCAAAGTGGCTTGCACATAGGCCATATGACTATTTTACAAAGAAAGGTCGCCATATAAGATGCACAAATAGTATGATTTGTATTACATTAATCGTATGTAGAATGTAAAATCAAATCAGCTGATATTTTTTTACACGGTTGATATTAGCCAATAAATCTACGTAAGTTAGCTTAGATGGGGTATGATTGTCAGGATATGATTAGTTACACTTTTTCAAGAATACAGCACCATGACTGACTGATTTCGAACAAATCCCTGCAAGTTGCTAGTTCGAATCAACAAAGCCTAAGTAATGTTGCAGACAGACATCAATTAAATTACAAGGAAAGATTTGCATAAATTTATTCAACGACTAACAGAAAGTAAACACAAGGTGTTTTATATAACCACACACCGCCCACTAAAAAACCACTAACGAAATACTGTATAGGTGAAGAGAAAAGACGTGGGCTTTTTTGTGCATATTTATTGCACGTACTTTTATATTGTTTATATTTATTGGCGAATATAATTCTATACACACGCAGATACACATAAAGATAGACACAAAATTTAGAGTACGATAAAATACGTTGATATTAGTAAGTATGCGCTAATGTGTGACGGTTTAAAGTTTCGAAAGTTTTTATTAGTCCATTATTATTTTTTAGTTACTACTTTAAAAGGTGACGACCCCAGACTGTCCTCCTTTATTGTGGCGGTACTTGTTAGGTACCTACTAGAGAAAGATCAACGTATCCTGATGGAAGAGAGAAGGTTTCTCTCATTAAACATTCTTGTTATCAGCTTATGAGATCTTAAGTAACAGCAATTAAACAATATTACTAAATAGATAGGCAGTTATCGTCTTCATTATCTATGCAGCTACATGCTTCAGATTCTTTGGTGTGTATCCAGCCTCCATATGCGAAGTCGGTAAAGACTTTACGGTTATTCTTCAGGAGTCCTATCTTGAAACCTCCTACTTTAATAGGTTCATGACGTATGAGTTATGTATTAGTTTTACAGCATGGAGTTTGGAATATGTGAATTAAACATAATCCAGTAGACCTAATTTCTTTAAATTAATTATGCTCCTGAGAACTTTAAGGAACAATTATTATTAATTGACACTTTTAAAATTAGTTAATACAGAATTTTCAAGAGAGGTACACTTTATCATCTTTAGAAAGGGATGTAAAACTAGTTTCTCGTTTGTAATAATACGAAAACCTAGACTACATCGTTAAATGTCCAGAGAGAATATGGTATTGCAAAATTTTATATTAACTGAAATAATAATGGGGAAAAACACGAGTTTCAGGCAAAACTTCAAGCTTTGTTGAGATCAGAAAACCAAGGTGATCAGAATTCGGAAACTGAATTTTTAAAAATGGATTTGTGGAATCAATAACTTCTGAAGTTGTATAGCCTACTAGTCTTCTTAGAACAGTTGGTAGCTAGTCCGACTTTTATCGCATGTATTTTGGGCATGTAATAATTCAACTAAGTATTAAGGGATAACGTAAAAGGCTGCAAATTGTTAAGGAGTTTTATTAGTAATAAAAATAATACCGTAGAAATTTTTTATCTGATGAGAAATACTTATTTTTCAAATATAAAATTGCAATGTATTAAAAATAACAACTGACTTGGAAAACAAGTTGAACGTACTTGAATTGTCATCTATTTAACTTTCATTCCAGGAGTTCTTAGATGAAACAGTTTTTTGATGATCATAGCAAGTTACAAACATGGGAGATATAATCATTTATTTTATTTTTAACGTAGAAATCTGCTTAAATACTCTACTATAAATGTAATTTTCAGAATGCATCTTAAAAAGGTACGAAGAACTCCAGAAAGGAGAAGATTTGTTCTATTTATTCTACAGAGAACAATTTAACCTGGATGGGAATCAAACTTGGGTTTCCAATTTAGTGCGCTGATGCAGAGATCATTCGGTTCCCCATGAACATAGCTCATTCCAAATTTCTCCATACTGTACCTCTATAGATGCTGAGATCTACAAAGCCACAAGGATGTATCTAACTCTGAAGCTAATTTATTGTATTATGGGGATTTCAGTTGATCACGATTTATATGAGAGCCTGTACAGTTATAGATAAATTTAGAGGAATAGTCTATTTGTAATTGGACTGGGTCCGATTATGGAAGCCGTGTCGGCTCGGCATACCAATCGTATCAGCCTAAGAGGCCTGGGTTTGGTTCTCGCCATGAATAAATATATATCTGGAGGATAACTTATATTTGTTCATTGAGATAAATTTGAAATCTGTCAGGAAATATCCTTTCTGTTTGAGTATCTGTAATATTTCGTGACTATGTAACTATTACCTATAATTCATAACAGAAAACTTAAAATTTATTAGTAGGCGATTCAATATTTGTTCAGTAGTTCAATGTTTTTACAACTCCTGGTTGTAAGCTAAAACTATCACCATAAAGACGTATAATATACGATACATATGTCGGCACAACAAAGACAGCTATAAAAGTAGAGGGCATTATAATTCTACATAGAGACATATACATAAATGCCACCAAGTGTTAGTAATAAATATAATGTGTGGGTTCAAATTACAGATTAATAATACTGCATTGAAATTGCTAAGTACGTTTCATGATAAAAATGTAATTCTACGATACCGAGGAGCTATTTATCAGGCTATTATGAACTCAAGATATTCCTGATACTTTCGGGTTATTACAACAGCTAACGTTTCTGTGAATGCATACAATAGTAGTTATAATATTACAATGCATATGTTCTAAAAACGTTACGTATTCGCAACCCTTTATCATGTTTTGTAGGATTTCAAAAGTCTAAATATCTATCTGAAATAATACGATAAAAATCCTGGGTTATAAAATAACGAATATAGATAAAGAATAAAAGAGAACTACATAAGTTACAAGTTTTCAAAGTTTTTAAAGAATAGGCCTATATGCCCAGATATGAATGCTTTATATATACTGGAACAATATTTTAAAAAGAAAGTTGCAATATTAAACTGCCCCATAAGTATCTAACTAAACATTCTCATAATTTTTACAAATTTTACCACATAATTTCGACCGTCTGATATACAGCTCTTTAGTGGAACTAAATGCAAATATCTGGGAGTAATGGTCTGTTTAATGTACACTAACACAGACTAGAGTTGTTAATCAACTTGCTAGGAACACAGGGTTCAAACTCAAGGATTTTTTTTTTTGTAAACGAATTTGTAAAGTGTGTTAGTCAACATTTACAGTGATTACCTGTTAGGAAGTTGTTCCTATGTTGAATTCGAACTCAGGATGAGGAATTAAATAAGAAACTACGGATAACAGAAAGGGGCGTGTCCTGGCCTTCATACATGAAGCTTAGGCCTATGACCACCAACTCAACATGATATCATCCTCGCAATAAGGGTGTACCAGAATGAGGACCCAGAGGTCATGGCCTCGACTGATGAGAATATGGCATGGGGGAGGTAAGAGAACATAAACACATGCATATATCACATGGTAAAGAGAACCATTTATAGTTCTACATATTTATACATCAGATTAATTTAATTTCAATTGATAGATAAGTACTTTATTTTCCTGTTTATTTACACTTGCAATGCTGACATACATACAAACTCAAAATTTACTTGATTTATTGAATATTAGTCGTACTAATGTGCACATATTATATTTGTTCGATTTTCGATTAATATTGCATTTAAGTCCTCTTAAATTGCTTTCTAAAATTCAAGATTTCCCTTGAAATATAGAATTTTGTTTAAAAAAAGGAAGAACACTAAAAACGAAAATTTTGCAAAATTAAAAGACAATACTTCAGCTAGAGGTATTAAGAACAAAAATAATCAATATATCAATGGCAGTAACCACAATTCGTTAATCCGTCACTCACCTAAACTATATATTCCTAGCTACAGCATAGTTACGACTATACAGACTATTGGGACTGATCCCATATTCAAAAGTTAAGAAAATAATGTAAAGAAAAATAACTGAAAGTAAATGATGGCGTATGAACTGAATATTAAAATATATGATATAAACCAGTGATTCCCAAAGTGGGGTCCGGGGACCCCGGGGGCCCGCGATGGTGTTTCAGGGGGACCGCAGGCGGTTTAAGAAGAAATAGGATATCTCGTAATTTTCTCGAATTACATATCTTCTAAAGCAGCTTCACTGTTCACATTAAGGAGTAAACCCTGTTTGTTACCATTGATATCGCTATTTTGTCTATTGAACTTAATACATTTGAATCAAAGTATTTATTTAGTTTTTTCTTTTTTCAAAACCCAGAGGGGGGGCGAAATTTTAATTTTTTCAAGGGGTCCGCGGACTGAAAAGTTTGGGAACCACTGATATAGACTATATAGAACTGGTTCAATGAATGGAAGAACTTAAATTTATAATGCACATAATGTTACTAGACGTTAGGCCTATATATTTTAAGTAAAAAATTAATAAGAGACAAAATCGTAGCATTAAAATACCACTGGTGCCATAACATACTCCACCCATTTCAATTTACCAATTACCAGACTGTGAAACTATGTTTTTTAACGAAATTAACAGCCCTAAGTTTCAGCGCTAAAGTGACACACGTTTATTTGTACAGAGGATATTCCATCCCGCAAACCGTGGCAAATACAACATAGGTTGACATAATATTTTATGGTTGTTAATAAATTAATATAGATTATACTACAGCTTATCTAGTGAGAAATTTAGCGAGAAATGTCGATACCTTAGGGAAAAAACGCATATCCAATATCTTCGAAATATGTACACCTATCGTAGAGAGAAAATAATGGCCAATGAATATTTATAGTTTACTTTATTTTGAAAGTATTTTCTGTAAAGCAATAATAAATATTCATAGAGTATTACATGAACGAAAATAATTGGGCAGTATTATGCAGCAGCTAAGTTTGTCTGGGAGTCAAATGACTGCTGTCAAATAAATTTTCGAAAGATTTCTTAATTAATTCACGACTACGCTTGAAGCAAGTTATTACAACGATTATTTTCAATGACGAACTTCATATTTGGTTTTTAAGTTGACTACAAAGTGGTAGGCCTATGTTATAGCGTCACTTTTTATGCTTGAGTTGTTAGCTTTCAAGGTAAAATTATCGCTAAAAGTAAATTCACATAGTTTTTTTGTTTAATTACACTGTATAGTTATGATCATATCTTATCTACATTCCTCGTTTAAGGGGAAGGTACAACTTACCCCCTTAAAAATGAAATAAAAAATTAAAACATGTTGCACTTGACTCTAAGCAGCTATCAGATAACTTGTAATTTAATGTTATATGTTTAACGATTTTCCTCATAAACTAAATTTTTTAGAATCATTTTTATACTTAAAAAAATGAATAGAGTTTTATGAAACTTTTTTGCCCTTTGCCACATATAAAACATACAAAAACTACCACAACCAAGCCTCTCATTTAAATAGTTTGCCTGCAACAAAATAATTTGGGGATTAGAATGCCTTGAAAATAAAAAAAAATAACCTATTTACCTACAGGATTAAGGGTGGTCATTTTATGGCTACCTATTTTTAAGATTTAAAAAGGAGGAAGTAAAGATATGGGCCTGATGAAAGTGTTAAACTTGTTTGAATTAAGTGTGAAACGCTAGATCCTTGCATGGCAAATAAAGGTAAATTTGAATAATTAATTTATAACGTTTTTGTACGATAAATTTTGATCCTAATATGTTTTCCTTGGGTTTTCAGTGTATTAATTTACACCTTCATATGAGCCAAGTAAACAAAAGGAGAAAATTGAATATGGTCTGCATTTCAGCGCTTTAAGCTGAACACCCCCATAAACGCTGCCTATGTGTTTCACATCTTCAAAAAGTTTCATTCTCCAATAAAATTAATCGACATTCTTCAATTATCAACAGTTTTAAATAAAAACTACACATTATGTCATCAAAGCATCAAATATAGTGAAGCCTATATTTTAAAAATATGTTTATCTTATATTGGCCTAACAGTCTTTTCAGATTGCTTTTGGATAAGGAAAGTTAATCGATTGTATACTTATCATTTTGTTCAAAGAATCTTAAACCATATAAAAATTGTGTAAATTCATTGCAACAAACGAGAGACCAAAGGTCACAATCACTTCCTCATTAAAAGGTGTAAATGAATAAACAAGTATATTTATGAGAATATTATAGGAGAAAAATTCCTCCGGCACTGGGACTTGAACCCAGGACCTTTGGCTATTCGCGCCAATGCTCTACCAACTGAGCTAAGCCGGAGTTCAATTCACAGCGCCGGATAGAACCTCTCTCCTATGACTGATTGCCCTAATGGTCTACCTCGCAGACAGACAAGTTATGTCATATGCAGTACTGTGAGGCACACTAATTAGTGATTTTTGTGACCGGGCTCCCACTGTTATTGTACAGTTGACATTCAAGATAGATATATAAGCTTTCATGAACCACAGATTATTGTCTCTGTTGGACATTACATGAGAATATTATAGGAGAAAAATTCCTCCGGCACTGGGACTTGAACCCAGGACCTTTGGCTATTCGCGCCAATGCTCTACCAACTGAGCTAAGCCGGAGTTCAATTCACAGCGCCGGATAGAACCTCTCTCCTATGACTGATTGCCCTAATGGTCTACCTCGCAGACAGACAAGTTATGTCATATGCAGTACTGTGAGGCACACTAATTAGTGATTTTTGTGACCGGGCTCCCACTGTTATTGTACAGTTGACATTCAAGATAGATATATAAGCTTTCATGAACCACAGATTATTGTCTCTGTTGGACATTACATGAGAATATTATAGGAGAAAAATTCCTCCGGCACTGGGACTTGAACCCAGGACCTTTGGCTATTCGCGCCAATGCTCTACCAACTGAGCTAAGCCGGAGTTCAATTCACAGCGCCGGATAGAACCTCTCTCCTATGACTGATTGCCCTAGCCAAAGGTCCTGGGTCCTGGGTTCAAGTCCCAGTGCCGGAGGAATTTTTCTCCTATAATATTCTCATGTAATGTCCAACAGAGACAATAATCTGTGGTTCATGAAAGCTTATATATCTATCTTGAATGTCAACTGTACAATAACAGTGGGAGCCCGGTCACAAAAATCACTAATTAGTGTGCCTCACAGTACTGCATATGACATAACTTGTCTGTCTGCGAGGTAGACCATTAGGGCAATCAGTCATAGGAGAGAGGTTCTATCCGGCGCTGTGAATTGAACTCCGGCTTAGCTCAGTTGGTAGAGCATTGGCGCGAATAGCCAAAGGTCCTGGGTTCAAGTCCCAGTGCCGGAGGAATTTTTCTCCTATAATATTCTCATGTAATGTCCAACAGAGACAATAATCTGTGGTTCATGAAAGCTTATATATCTATCTTGAATGTCAACTGTACAATAACAGTGGGAGCCCGGTCACAAAAATCACTAATTAGTGTGCCTCACAGTACTGCATATGACATAACTTGTCTGTCTGCGAGGTAGACCATTAGGGCAATCAGTCATAGGAGAGAGGTTCTATCCGGCGCTGTGAATTGAACTCCGGCTTAGCTCAGTTGGTAGAGCATTGGCGCGAATAGCCAAAGGTCCTGGGTTCAAGTCCCAGTGCCGGAGGAATTTTTCTCCTATAATATTCTCATGTAATGTCCAACAGAGACAATAATCTGTGGTTCATGAAAGCTTATATATCTAAGTATATTTATATTAAAACTGTAAAGATCAAAGATAGGTTAGTGACTTCTCGACCTTTCCCAGCTAATTAGCTTTCGCCTAAAGCTCCACCATCATCAATGCGTAAGCATTCAGAATAACTTCCTACTCACCAGGAGTGGTTGACCAAACGCTTCATATTATAGAAAAACAAAACATTGCAAAACAACTAGAGGTTACAAGTTTGTAGTCAAAGTCTGCATTTCTTAATATTTAATCTGTTTTCTCAAGAACGAAACAGAAACAAAACTTCATTTAATAAACCCAGAATTGAGGAAATTTTACTGATAGAAGTAATCAACTTTAGTTTTACTTTGTTCTATTAAACACAATCTACATGACTTTCTATTCAAGGTGTGAGTGTGTCTACAAACTATGAGTTATTAAGGATTCTACTAATTAATGATTAAAAAAAAATCACTTGAAACAATCTGAGGGGTAATTTAGCCTATTATTTTAAAAAAAAGCTTGTGGGAGGACAATATTAGACTGGATTTAAGGGAAGTAGTATTTGCGAGGTATGATTGGATGAAGTTGGCACAGAATAGGGTTGAGTGGCGGGCTCAGGTAAGCGCGGCAATGATCCTTCGAGTTCCATAAAATAGATAATATCCCTTTAGCTTGCTGAGGAATTGTCTAGTGCCATTGAGTAGGCCTAAGTAAGTAAGCTGTATTTTGCATTCCTTTTTTTCCAGATAATTCTGTATATGTTGCGACTGTTTGAATAAGCACTTCTATCACACGAAACAGTTTTTGGATTATAATAATTCTAATGTTTCATTCTTAACTTATTACATTAGGCCAAATTATAGTCTGTAATTACTAATTACGCTAGATCTTTCGCTGCATTGTGTAAATCACGTAAAATAATAAGATTTATAAAATAACAGACCTACGTTTTTAATAAAGAAATAAAAATTATTTCATGACATATAGGCCTATTACTCGAATTACTGATCACAATATTTTCAATATATTCAAAATGTAACAGTTTATAATCATATGAAGGCTTGTAAAAATGTTATAAGATGTCCTCACACGATAAATTCATTCATACAATACGAATAGTTATTGTGTGAGTCAATTAATAATATGAATAGAAATTGCAAAATTATGTTCAAAATTAATCGAAAAAAAGAAATTCAATTCACACCGAGTAACAGGATTAAAAATTGTAAGCCACTTTTGCTCCCATCCATGTTATTCATATTTTTTAACCTTGAACATAAGCGCTACCTCCTCTTCCGTGTTTAGGCCATTAAATCGTTATTGGGCCGAAATATCAGCATGTAATTATAAGAAGTTAAGTAAGGTGTAGAACACTGAGTTTATACTGCAAGTATATGCGACTAATGCAACTTGCCTACAGCGTCTAATTTGCACTTGGTTGTCCTTTTTTTAAGCAAAACGTTCTTCCTCCTTATTGTAGTGCCTTCCCACTGCAACATTAACCAGGGATGTACAAATCGCCTACACAGTGACCTATACGCAATGCCTGTGTACTGAAGACGATTCTCTTTACCCAGGAAATAAATATATATAAAAAAGAATAAATTGTAACCAACGTGTAAATCAGAATTGTATGAGTAGAATAATTGGGCCACGGAAACCAACATTAACGACCGTGAGTGTCTGCATCCAATCCTGCCATCTGCCTATGGTAGATAATGCAGATTTTGGATGATAGACCTAGTCCATCCAGGGAGTAGAGCCAAGGAGTTAACTTTATGACTAGAATACTAACAATATCTAAATATTTTAGTTTTTCGAATAACTGTTTACTTTCTTAAAATGTAGGTTTTCATGTGTTTTCTATTAACATAACTCAGAACGCTCCAAGAATCTATTAACAGACAAGAGAGGCCGTACAAGATAATATATATTGAACATTTTAGAAATTAGGACCAACTAATCAAAGAAGGTAGTCAAATAGCAATTTAGAAGTATAACTTATGGGGTAAGCTGCTCTAGAATCTGTGGATATGACTGAAGTCCTGGTTACCTCTAGGTCAAAATTCTTAGCTCCTAAAGCCTCCTGTTGATCCTGGAATTTATAGAAAGCATACTAGGACGCGATAGTGATTTGAATTACATTAACTTCAGATAATCGCCTAAAGCAGTGGTTCAGCGACTAAAATCTGGTTCCGATTCCTCAATTGGCTATTTATATATATATATATATATATATATATATATATATATATATATATATATATATTTAAACTGACTTATTCCTTCTGGTGACGGTATTACTCTGGCGTCGACACAGGGACCCTGGTCAATCGTTTTTGAGTAAGGTTTTCCTCATTGCTCAAAACGAATATCGGATAGAACTAACAAGACGAAAAAAAAAATCTTCGCACAAATGGTAGTAGATGCACCAAAAGACCAATGCCATGATCCCTTAAACAAGATATTACGGTACAAGGAACAAGATAGGAAAAATGGGACACAAAAGAAGAAACCATATGTTAGATCAGAGGTATAGCCTATCTCTTTGGAGTGAATTCAGGCCAAAAAAAAAAGAGCCGATGGTTAAAAAATCTTAGAGCTCCAGCCTCCATGTATCCTGAGGGTCTCAATGATTTGTGTAGATATTGGGATTATATCATTGTGGATCATGCTGATTGCACCGCTACCAGCAGCATTCGAAAAGATAATGGCGCCTCCCTCTCCCTCCCTTTCTCTTGGTTTCCATTCCTTCTTTTCTCCCCCACAACATGATTACTTTTATTTGTCAAAATTCTGTAGGCTATCACAACTGGAAATGAACTTTTTTATTCCTGTAATTGGAGCTGATTAGAAAGATAAGGCTGTGACGATAGTGTTAGAATGTTGGTGTAAATAGAAGGGTGGTGGAATGATGATGATGATGATTATGATGGTCGTGGTGAAGGAAAGGGAGAAGAACAAAGACAATGTTAAAAAATAAAGGCAAATCATGGTAATAATGGTAGACTTATTTCATGTAATTGATTCTTGAGTAGTACTAGTACCGAATGCAATAAATTCCTCCAGTCTTAAGCTTTAGATTTTTAAAAAGAGATTGGTAATAAAATGATATTTATAACGATGATAAAAGGAGCTATTATAAAAGTTGCGGTTCCATTGCAGTTTTCAATAGATTATCGACAATATAATGCAACGTAATCGATGCAAAAATAAGAAACACCTTCTAATGTTTTAAAAAGCAGGAGTTCGAATTCCAAGAGCTTTGCGATGATTGTGCAATAAATTATGCCTGTAGACTCTACAGATAAACATGCAGTAAACTGGGAGTATATCTATGTGAAGGAATTTTTATACCCCTACACAGAAAGTGGCTGCATATTTTAGTTTACAAATTTTCATATTTCTCTAGAGGCGACGGCAGTAGATGACTGTCTAAATGCGCCATAAAATTTCATAATGATAATATTATTTTTCCTTCTAGCTAGTGTTGAGCACACCTACATCTAGAGGGAGAATATTTTGATAAATTACTGTTATTTGAAGTTTTGCTGTAGCATAAGTATAAGCATCATTAAGTAGAAGTTCGTGTAAATTTAAAAACATTTAAACATGACTTCGGAATGATATAACCTCATTTTGTTTTGCATATTTTGTGCCTAAGTTCAGCATGTGCATCTGAACAGTAAAATTTCTCGCATGTATCATGTCTGGTGACTGGTGGAATACACAGTAGACATTTCGCATTAAATAATATAAATATTCTTATTGTCCTTAGTTTTACCTCTCCTCTTTACCTTTACCTCTATGCTTGCATTAAATAATATAAATAATCTTATTTTCCTTATATAATCTTATATATCAGGCATTACTCCAAAGTACATTATATGGCGCTGAAACTTGGATCATAAGTAGACAACAAGTAAACAAATTAATGGTATTAGAAATGGATTTTTGGAGGCGTTCAGCAAGAAAATCCAGGAAAGAAAAAATTCTGAATAATAGAATAAGGGAAATAATGAAAGTTGAAAAGGATATTTTGGAAATTGTAGAAGAAAGACGCTTGAAATGGTATGGACATGTACTCAGAATGACAGAAGATAGAATACCCAAGAAAATTTTGGATTGGAAAGTAGAAGGAAAAAGAAGAAGAGGGAAGCCCAAAGAATGCTGGATGGATGGCGTGAAAAGGAGTATGGAGAGAAAAGGATTATGTGAAGAAGATGCTATGGACAGGGACTTATGGAGGCAAAAGATTGTTGTGGGATGAAGGAAAACCATTGTATTGTGGAATATTCCTTAATAAAAAAAAAAAAAAATTCCTTAGTTATACCTCTTCTCTTTACCTTTACCTCTACGCTTGCATTAAATAATATAAATATTCTTATTTTCCTTAATTTTACCTCTCCTCTTTACCTTTACCTCTATGCTTGCTAGGAACACAAGAATGTAATTTTATCTGATCAAATGCAATTTCGTTACTGGAAGCGTAAGATACCAATATGCAGTTATTAATACGTCCCACATTACTTTATACAAAATAACTTATTTGGAAATTGAAATGATTATTCGATTCGGTGCAAGCCAGAATGTGGTAACTCTTTCATCGATTTTTCATCCATTTAGTACGCCGTGATCTCAAACCTGACAGAACATTGATTTGATTTTAAATCAGACAAGAAATTTATTATTATTATTTATATAACATTTATATCTTCATAATCTATACTCTTCACCGAATATAATACAGGTAACAGAATCACCAAGGATGAAATGGACTGGACATGATGCGAGCATGGGAAAGAAAATACATACATGAAAAATATTGACTGGGAGACCAAAAAGAAAAAGGCCACTTGGAAGACCTAAACATTAGAATAGATTGAAGGGAAGTAGGAATTTGCGAGGGATAGGTGGATGGAGTTAGCACAGAATAGGGTCGAATGGCGAGCTCATGTAAGCGCAGAAATTAACTTCCGGGTTCCACAAAATAGATAATATTCCTTTAGCTTGCTTCGGAATTGTCTATTGACATTGAATAAGTAAGTAAATAAGTAAGTATAATATTTAAATAATTTTATTCTTGGAATAATCTTAATAGGCCTACATCCTACACGAGTATCGTCAGATAAATTTGCTAGATATCGATATATCGAGAAACTCGTAATCTCTCGTGGAATTACCTATGATAATAATATAGTCTTATAACTGTCCGTGGATCAGATTAGTTATCTCGTAGTAGAAAGCAGTATGAAAACTTTAAAAACACTTATAGAATAAACGGTAACGTGACCCATCAAACATACCTTAATATTGCTGTTACAAATAAATCAGAAGTTAATAGCTAATTTAGCTAAATCGGAACGTTTAAAAGGCACTGAACTCTTCAAACAAATAACAATGACCTCCACTTATGATCAAGATTGAAAGAAGCTAAGGCGAAGAGCAAATGTCGCCTGTTAGGAAATTTTTCCTTAGTTATATGTTGGAATAGTAGACAATTTTATGGTTCTAGAGAAAGAGCATTAAACGTATCATTCAGTCTCTAAGCAGATGTTAATTGAAATACTATGCACGAATCCAGTAAATGCTCAATAAAATCACGAGCTACCGTATTTATAACATGTTTTAATGAACCACGTAATAGTAAGATGGCTTCGTTACTTATTATTATGATGTCAATGCTCGTTAGCGGTTAGCTTAAGCTACTGTTAGATGAACATTAATTATTACATTACAGAAGTCACTTTATATCTCTCAGACAATGGCATTTATTCAGTTCATTAAGAATACATTAACATCATATTGGCCATGGTGGTGATGAGAACGGAGTAGCTTGCCAAACGCTTGGTTCAAAGACATGTCACTAGGGTACGGATTTGAACCCTTTGCATCTTTCTTCTGATGATACTAAATTGATGCTCTATTGAAAATAAGCATCACTCATGCAATCAGGAATGAAATGAAAAGAATTCCATACGCCATTTTTTCTGAATTTACATAATGTTCTCAAAAATAGGAAATTTTTCATTGTGTAGATGCAATTTTAGGGGTATTTTATAAGAAAAACAAAGATTTGTTTAATAATTTCTAGCTCCTTTTAATGTATTATTAAATATGATAAAATTTAATTTAATGAATATTGGAAATGGTGTGGTTTACTCTTACTGATTTATTCTTGGAATTTTCTGGCAATCCTTCTCCCCCTACAGTGTTTGAACTTGGACTGATACATTTCTATTGACTTGTGTGAAGTTGCGGGCCTCCTGTAGCCTGCTGTAACATTCCATTCTGCATCTGTATATCAGTTTTCCGTAAAACGTGTGTCATTGTTAGGTTATTTTACAGTCATTTAAAACCAATTTTAAGGTCATCATGTGATATTTTTCAGGTCATTTTTAAAGTTTTAGGTAATTAAAATCCGGGCCCTACCTATCACCTAGGATTTATTAATTAGAATCGTTAAATTCATAAAACAGATTTATTTATTATTCATTATTTTTGGCCGTACATCCGTTTTCTTCTCTGAAATTAGCTAGCATATGAAAGATTCATGAACTGTACAGGAGTTTAGTAATTCAGAGAGTTGGACAGAGCCTATTGTTGTTTATAACACAGGACTAATATTATTGCTGCTGATTTGGTCTTGTTGCTATTCATGGCAATTTACTTATTTGCGGTGTGGCAGAAAGTGTAGTCAGTTTTTAAAGTTAAACGTTCAAAAATCAGAAATGATTTCGTTATCATCATCTTGAACTGTAGTAAGAAAATAATGAAAAAAATGTGTTAACCACATAACAAATCATATATAGGTCTATCATATATTTGATTCTAAAGGTAAAGGGTTGTTGGTTACAGTCAGTAATAATAGAAGCATCAATATAAATTACTATCTAGTGAATACATTGCGGTTCTTTTTTAAACTATCTCTTTTTTCATAGTAAGAATAATGTATAACAATATTGGCGGAAAAGTGTCGATGTCATAGACAAGGTAATTGTAGAACAGACTGTCACCTAGTTTAATAATTGTTAAGTTCAATTCATTTAGTCAATATCATTTCTGACTTATTTTAAACGTAAAAAAAGTAAATTCGAGTAAATTATAGCTACTTACGTGCTTCAATACGAAATTTCACTTCTTAATAGTATATCAACGTGTAAAAAAGATTACTATTTGCAACTTGTAATAGGTACAGGGTTGTTGCTTTCCGATCACCTGCTGGCAATTTCCAGGTTGGGAGTTGGCAATCGAACGAGGCAAGAAACGTAATGAGGCTTTTTCTCTTACTTCTAGTTAAAATACAGCCCTAGGCTCAATCGATTCCCATTCAGAGCCTGTTCTTTGGGAGAATTTCTAATAAGTTTTTAGGTTAAAAATGCTCTATGTTACAGATTTGAAAAACACCTTCAAATAACGGCATCCTAGTTGACTACCTAATGTAAACTATAATGAATCGCACCACGGTCGAATAGGTACTGCAGTATACCATATGTACGCATATATGTGACGAATCCCGATTAGTACGAGTAGAGCCGGGGGTGCAAACATAAATTTAGATAGAAAGGTTAATTGTATCCAGGATTAAATTACATGAAAATTCTAAATGTTTAACCTTAAGAAATATTTTATATTAAAAAATTAACGGCTGCACGCTGAATTCATAATTTTTGCAACATATTACTTAAGTTAGGAAATAATGAATCATGGTTCAGTTTTCCACCATATTCAATTTCTGGCGAATAAAAATGAATTTTCAAAGTTTCATTAATTTTTAAATTCATGATTTTATGTAATTATTATCACTCATCTTAAAACAGAGTTCATTCTTCAATGATTGAACGTCAATCGTATTTGACGAGCGAAGTGAAAAATATTTAAGTTTGAAAACGCCTTGCAAAGTGGACATAAAGTAATTCAAATTTATATTTAGTCTACATTATTTCAAATGCGTACAAGTTTCTCTTCTGCTGTAGGCTACTTTAGGTTGTGTTAAATAGAGAATGTATTGGGCAGAAAAGGTGACGATTTTTTTTCTGCCAAATTGCAGCTCCTTGAATGCGGAAGATAGCTTGTCCTACTCTACTTAGAGACTAATCTCATTCTGAATTCAGGGGATGAAGCAGACCTGGTTGGCGTGTGAAATCGATTGACTTAATTCCTGTACCTACCTAAATTATTTTCATTTATATGAAAATTATAATTCCTACAGTACCGTTCAATAAAGGGAAATTATATGATTTTAACTAGCTAGACCTAATCCATTATTCCAACCCTTTGAAAATTTATTCATTAAAAAATCACTTCTTCTACCTCCCTAAGAAAAATTAGGACTAACAATATTATGCCTATTATTATTTTCAGGTACATCAAATTGGTATCAATTTCAATTTCCAGTCTTAAATCGTTGTTTTACCTGGCTCCAATTTGTATTTGAATTAAAAGGCTCGAAGAAAAGAACCGAACTTGGAGGTTGAGAAAACTTACCAGGACGTGTATTTTATTACATTGCTGAGGAAGGTGTTCAAAACGAATCCCAAATGGCACAAGTAATTTGAAAATTCAACATGTAGCAACTGGACAACAAGGTGACTAAAGCCCGACAATGATAATGATGACGATAGTGAAGATGAGATGATATGATAAAGAGCATAGAAACACAAAAACAAGATGAGGAAGAAGAAATAGATGAGATAAAGAAGTGGAAAATAAGAACGGAAAATCAAAATATGAAAACTGGAGTAGGCCTACCGGTAACTCGATGATCTTCAGAGGAAATTCGTAATATCTAATATGTTGTATATTTTATCCTACTAAATTATAATGAACAGAATAATTTTTTTTGAAGAATTGTGTAAATAATAAGGTCAATGCTATCCTAACTAATTTTTTCTAATACTAACAGTTATCATCTCTGTCAGTGAGGACTCGCACGCAATCCCACTCAGATTGACCGGCCAGGGGATTTGAATCCGTGACCACGAATGTGTCTACCAACATAAGTTTGAAATTATAATAATTACAATTCACTTTACGGATGAAGAAAAAAATGATAGCGATAAAGACAACGGAAACTACTGTGATGATGATGAAAATTACGACGATATTATTGTTATTATTGTTAATAGTCCAATAATAAAAGTAATTAATGGAATGTAATTATCCAGCCGGTGAATGTGAGACATGGTCGCTTACTCTTCGGAAAGAACATAATCTGAGAGTGTTCGAAAACAGTGTGCTTAGGAAAATATTTGGGCCTAAGAGAGATGAAAATGGGGACTGGAGAAAACTGCATAACGACGAGCTTCATAACCTGGACTCTGCACCGGATATAATAAGGATAATTAAATCACGGAGGATGAAATGGGTTGGACATGCTGCACACATGGGAGGAAAGACATACTTCAAAAATATTGACTGGGAGAACCGAAGGAAAGAGACCACTTGGAAAGCCTAGACGTAGGTGGAAGAACAATGGTAGGATAGATTTAAGGGAAGTAGGATTTGCGAGGAATGGTTGGATGGAGTTAGCACAAAATAGGGCTGAATGGCGGGCTCAGTTAAGTGCGGCAATGAACCTCCGGAGTCAATAAAATATATAATATTCCTTTAGCTTGCTTTGGAATTGTCTATTGCCATCGAGTAAGTAAGTAATGTAACGTAAGTAAACAACGCAAGGCAGTAACACGTAAAAGAGATGAGGGAACTTCCAAAATATTACAGGAGCTATACCCCTTTTAACTCCTAAGCACTCTTTGTCTTGGACAGTTAGAATTCTTTTAAGCTTTAAAGAAAATGTCTCCAAAATATAATTGAGGACTTGAAGTACAGTTACTCAGCATTTTATTCAAGGCAATGCAAGTACTGGCTATGTTTATTTGTTCCAAACCGCCACGTTTACTTGGCGTCTCCTTGGCGGTCACCCTAATCATTATAACGTTTCTTATAACGCATACCTAGAATGTATGGATCAATTTAAAATACCACAAACTGTAGTCTGCAAGTGCGACTTTTTTATTTTCACTTTCAACATTTTTAGACTACAGATGCCTCAACATTAATCCATGTAATCGAAGCTATATAAATACTGTTACTATTGGATCATTATTCTCTAACCACTGGGTACACAAGGTTATTTATACGCATGGTCTGGTCGCTAGCCTCAGAATTTACGTAATTTTACAGTTTAATTAGTAATAATCAGATCTTGATGGATGTTCATGCAGTCTTGGATTAATCAGATACTATCAACTGGTTTTCTCTCTTTATAACATGCTCAGACATACATATTGATTTTAAGTTTCTATAAAACATTACCGTCCTTCCTGTATACGATTTTACGAAATTTTACTGCTTGAAGAAAAGTCATATAAAAATTGATAGAAGAGACCAATAAATGTTCATGTAGCCATAAAATATGTATAGCTAATGGGTATTTTGGAATTTCCTGCTATACTCCTTGTCAAGCAAGAATTCGAATATATGAGTGAGTTCTTAAAATGCATAAGTAACTAAAGATTTATGTGTATTTAAAACCACCTGACATTTCGCTTTCTGAAACAGTTCCAAGTATTTGAAAAACTACAAAACCATAAGTCAGAAGTCAAACTCAAATACTTATAATTTCGTTGTTATCTTAACAATAATTTCCGAAACAAGGACAAGCATGGTGAAGAAAATCACTATCCCCACACGCAATGTTTCTTAAAGTTGAACAATTATATAAAATTGGCTTTCGCCATTAAACTCAGCGTGCTACTTAACATCCTATACACTATCTATAAACTCCTGATTAAAATAAAAACTTGTCAGTGAATATTACTTTTAAATTGAAGGCCGGCCTAACAGTTTAGAATTATATGGTCTATAGCCTATTTTGTTCAAACTATATATGTTACCTCCTACTGTAATGTCCATAGACTATAGACCATAGACCATTACTTTGTTTATCACCCTACCCTCATCCAAATACGGACAAGTGGAGTAGCAAAATATTGTATTGTTTCGGAAGCCAAGCTGATGTAAAATAGACAGCCTATACATTTTTTACACACACACTCACACATAAAGAGCGAACCAAAGTTGAAGCCACCGGACTTAAACCGTCCATAACATGCGACTGTTACCAGCCATAAGACTCTCGAACGCCCTGAAAAAAGTTAGTTTTTGCCGTTACTTCCATCTCTCGCCGAAAATTGAATTAAAAGTTTTTATCCAAATGAAAAAAAATATAATTCAGTAACCTATCTCAAAGCAGATATTGGAAATGCTGTCACCTCTGTTCTACACATATCTGACAACGACATACAAAATTCTGGAAAACTCTTTGAAGCTTTACTTCGGAAACAACAATAACCGACTAGCACTAACGGCACACCTCTCTTACACGTAAAGGGACTTTGCTTTATATATAGTATGAGGGGGAGTTCAGTATACTCATCGATGAATTTTGTGAGAGTACTCTACCACGTAATGAAAACATGCATCAGAACGAGGATGTTATATTCTATGACCAGCATTAACTTTGTATGGATGAAACATCAAACTTCTCTAAGTCCCCCTAACACTGCTGTTCGTGCAATCCAAATTTCTAGACTTTTCAGGACTCGTTTTAATTCCCGCATGAATATCAATAAGATCTTCTTAGGACACGATTTCTTCCTGCTTTTAAACTGATTTTTGTCATCATTTTCTATAAAAAAAAATTAGAACTATTTCTAGGATAAAATCTTTAAAATTAGCGAATGTATCTTCAATACTTTTTAAGAACGTAAGTCCCAAAGAAAATGTGCTGTTCAATAAACAAATTTCATCGATACAAGCACAAAACTGCAATCTTTACTATTAATACTGCTTCGCATCGACAGCCGACTGGCTGCCGGGAAGAATGCAAGTTTCTGCCGCTGAGAAGTCTTAATTGTGGTGGCGACAGATTTGGTTCGCAAGGTATACATCGCAGTAAACGCCCTTTGTAGAGTCCGCAACAAGTATAGTTTCATGTCATCTTACAGAAAATACAACAATAAGAAAGCCTGAGCGACGTATTCTAATAGTACTCTAGTTCTGGGTATGCACGAAGGAAAGAATTTCACTTACCTTGACTGTTTGACTCTTGAGAGGTTTGTCCGGGTCGGGAATATATTCCAATGTGATGCCATAAAACTGGCCCTTATTAATATACGTAATCCTGTCGTCTTCTCTTCGCTGACTCGTGGAAATTGGGGTCTCCAAGTGATACTTGAACCCATATTGAGAGTATCTGCAAATAAAAATGACAATCGTCTTATATTTAAGTGATGAAGGCGTAAAACAATGGTTGACGCTTGTAATCCAATAATACAGTTACCAATTAGGTCTAATTACCAATTAGGTCTAGGCTATATTATTTAATTCAAGTATAATAAATTATTTGGAACTATTTGAATATATGTAAAAGGTGGAAATTATAAGTACATTTTTACTTGGCTTATAGGCCCTACTTCAAACATCTGCAAAAATATATATGACATGAACAATATTATTAATGCACAAACAAAACAAGATAACACTGCACTCAATTGCAATGGACCAAAGATCCTAAAAAAAAATTAAAAATACAAACACAAAGAAACAATAATCAATTTTCGGCCATCAAAGCTGTTACTGAAATATTCTGTGGAGTTCAGAAATCCATAATGCAGACTGGATCGCTAAGGAATCATTTCTTGAGTGTACAACTAAACTAAAAATGAAGTATTTTGAAAATAGTAACATGAATTTCTGTTTACGCTTACTATTTAAGTTCACTGTGCCACTTCAGACACTGTGGTCAAAAATGTCAGACGGGAAAAAAAAAAAACAAAAAAAAAAAAAACTTAGTTGTTCCTATCATATTTAAATTGTTCGAAACCACCCTTGCAAAGAGCCTAAAATATCAAGAAATATATTATATTTCCTAACTCAAATCTATTTTACGTGTGAAGATAACTTATTTGCTTAATACGGTTTGTTTTATCATACTAATTCAAGTAGGCCTAGAAATATGAGCTGGAATTAAGTACGCTTATATTATCTATAACACAATTTTTTAGGACTAAATAGTAATACGGTGTAATTGTATACCAAAGTATCATTCGTGGTTTATAGTGAATTAGCTACTGCCTATTGTACCAGGTATAAGTTGCATTAAGTCGCTAATTTATCGAATTCGACGAAATTTGAATGCAATTTTTCTTTGCTAGGGTAAATTAAAGAAGGCTTGAGTCTATAACCGTGGATGGAGTGCCGGAATTTGTCCCGGAGGATATCTTTCACGTATTTCTCTTTTTAGTTTATGTAAAACTATAGACATGGGAACATCGCATGTAGACTATTAATGGCATCGACCTAGGCTAGGAGAGAGCACGCGAACCTGTGAACAGAAAGCCCGTACCTTACTAGTACTCTATACAACTAATATCATGCATAATACCACAGTTAGGTAGTAAATATTTTAGTAGAGAATTGCGATCGAATATACCACAACCAAACGCAATTCCCTGCTAAAACTACTTAAAGTGTAGTATCTTCCGTTATTGTCTTTTTTTTCACTTGCAACCGAAGCAAATTTATGGTAGGAACTAAGTTGGTTACATTAAAACCAGGAGGACCAATAACGGTCAGCTATTAATAGTTTAAAACCCTGATTTACATAAGATGGGAACCTTGGAGCAATGACCGACTAAAGACAGTTATGACTCTTGCAAAGGTAAAACAAATAATTTAAGAAAAAAATATTTTCATTTAGAATGCAAATCACAGCTCTTATTAACATATAATTACTAAGGAAGGAGATTTCGAAAATGAATTGGTATTACTCAGCATTTTGGGGGTGGGGCTGGACACTTTTGCACTCAGAAGCATCTTTCAAGATTCTACTTTCTTAACTAAATACAGGACATTCCCGTTCTACCAGGTCTTTTTTTTTTATTTGCTTGAAAATGTTAATTAAAACTCCAAGCATGGAAAGCTGATGACAAGATATTTAGCCCACTCTCCTCTACGTCATTTGTTGGCTTCAGGGTTCAGATTTCTATGTTTACAAGCCTGTTGATTATCTTCTCCCATTGTTAAGACTGCACAAGTCTTGTAAAGGAAATTTCACATAATGCATAATGAACTTCACATCATGAACACAAAAAAAAAAAAAAAAAAAAAAAAAAAAAAAAAAAAAAAACACTTGAAAATTTCAAACGAAGAAGCAAGGGAAATAAAAAAAAAAGTTTAAAAGACATGTAGAATAACCATATAACTTACTGTCTCTATGAATTATACAATGGAACCTCAGTAATCGGAATACTATTAATCTGAAATTTCCAATAATCCGAACAAAAATAATATTAAAAAATGAAGGAGAAATAACGATTACATTTCAGAAAGAAAGCTAATGTTTATTTGTATTTTAAAATAAGTATTTGAATTTTTGTTTAAGAATGAAAACATCACCTTAATTTAGTATAAACAAAATCGGTTGTCTTCTTGCCATAGGCAAACAAGGTCCAGTTCCTTACGTCAAAAGAAGACAGCCGATTTTGTTTATACCGAATTAAGGTGATGTTTTCATTCTTAAACAAAAATTCAAATACTTATTTTAAAATACAAATAAACATTAGCTTTCTTTCTGAAATGTAATCGTTATTTCTCCTTCATTTTTTAATATTCTTTTTGTTCGGATTAATAGTATCCGGAATGCTGAGGTTTCATTGAATAATTCATAGAGACAGTAAGTTATTCTACATGTCTTTTAAACTGTTTAGACAATAATAGACAATTCCTAAGCAAGCTAAAGGAATATTATCTACTTGATGAAACTAGTTGAAATGTCTTAATTCTGGTTGAATACGAAGGCTTTTTTTTACCAGTATTAAACATCATTATTACCTAGATGAAATAAAAGAAGGTCGAGCAAGCAGGATTATTGGCTTATTTAAGTTTATTCAACAGGGTCATGTAAATACCTTCTATGTCTGGAAGCTTGTTTTATAATATCAACCTCGCTCACGGCATTTAGAATCTTAATATCGCCACAACAGGAAACAACATAAATGCTTAGATTATTTTGCTCTTGAGTGTCATAAAGATATCATTAATTGCAGGCAATTATTCCTCTTAAAACCTTTCCACGTACTGCTAATAGCAGCGATGAAGGATCGCGAAACAAACCAGTGCTCATTACTTCCCTCTTCAGTCTACCTTCTTCCCATTATACAGAAGTCGCTCCCACTTCCAATCAAGCATGACGGAAATTTTCAATTGACTTCTACGAGTTCCTAAACGTGTGCTTCTTTGACTTCCATCTTTGCTATTACCCCTACTACACGTATAGGCTCCATTTTATTACAGTAGAGAGCTGTACTGAGATACAAATATTATCATTAAAATAACTAAGTTTCAAGACAATACGATAGATTGGTAACTATAAAATAATTGTATATAAATGCATACTTTGGAAAGTAGCGTATGTACCTTGCAAATATATATATTTTTTTGAAAACTCAAAAGTTAAAAATAATCTATTTGCTAATTGTGTAAGTAATCTTGTTATAAATCTGGTATTCTCTAAAGTAATATATAGGTTACATTTAAAACAAACTTCGGAAAATACTTTTTTTTTTAAGTTGAAAACTTGATAAAATCACAAACTTAAACTTTAAGAAATCCAGGTTCACAAATCAGGCCTATTCCTTACAGATCAGCAATAAGGGAACAGTCGACAATAACCATAAAATCCAGTCCTATAAGAGCGCATGCATTGCACTCGGCAGTCTTACAATTATGGCAGATTACTAGACTTCGGATTTTAGGTAAAAACCTATTTTAATCCTTAAGTGATATATGGACGAAAACTTGTATATGCATGTTTCATAAGTGACTATGCATAAAACTGATATTTTTATAGGACCTAAAACAGCCTATTTTTACGTTAGAGCATAATATTGCCTTTTTGCTTGTTTTTCCTCTAAAGTTCAAAATAAGTTATTTTTTGCTATAAATTCTAGCATTTATTTACAGTTCGTACTAAATTTTAGTTCGGAATGTGCAGTACATGACATATTTGTGACGTGGTTAAATAGTAAGGAATGTTTCGTCTTCAGTAGAAAAATGAAATTCCCAAGAAAATGTAGTGTTTTTCTACCGACTCCCATATCCAGTTAAAAAAATAAAAAGTACCATAGTTCTCTGAATCACTGAGGGATACAAGGGGTTGAATATACTAGTATGATATGCGTAGCTTCTGTAGTAATACAGACCCTAGTAATAGGTTTAAATACAGTAATTCTGTGTACCATAGGCCTATATCCGTGTTTTATAATGATTATTGATTAATGGTGACTTCGATAAATATAATATTCTGCATTGCAATTGAGATATTTCAGAAAATTGGGAACTTAAACGATTTTATAATAAGAGACTATTTTACGATTTTTAGAACCTATTTTCCAACTTTTAGAGCCTATTTTAGGTACCTAAAACAGCATTTTTAGCGACCTAAAAGTCCGAAGTCTACAGATCATACATAATAGATCTTTATGATAGACATTTCGAAAAAGAAAATAATTAAATAGATTTGAAGCGTGTGTCACTGTATAAGTGTAACCTTCTACAGACAATTCAATACCACACACGCTGAAAAATGCCAGTGATCACATTTGTTCTCTTTAGTAGAAATGAAAACCACATGATAGAAAATGAATTGTAGGTTTATATATAACTTCTAAAGCGATTTTGAAGTAGTTCTATGGATACACTTCGGCCTCTGAAATTCAAAGAGGTAAAGATGTCGCAACGACTTAACAGTTTCACTATACTGACTTATAATTGCGTCCTCTCAGAAAGTTGTATAATGAAGAAATATAATATGAAGAGTAATGCTTTAAATAAAATATGCGAATTGTTATTCACGTATTAAAATCGTTATTTATGAAAATCAGCTACTCCAATTAAATTTTCTTCATCGATTTCGAACTTACAGACCGCTGATGGTTTCACTAGACTGTTTATACCGATATATGAATTTATTCAGCTCTGAATAGTTAAAAGAAAAGTTAAGTTGATTTAAGTTTCTTCTTGTGACTTTCATAATGCACGGATGGAAATAATTCATGAGGTCATAGAATAAGTTAAGGTCATGACAGTCGTCATTAAAGTAAAATGCATTAGAGCATGTCAGGCTCAGATATATTTATAATATATCCTGCATAAAGAAAAAAACCTGTCTATGAAAACCATATTACTGTTCTAGACGGTTAATAAAAGACAGGATATAGATAGGATCGTGTATTATTAAAAAGTATAAGACACTACAAAATGAGACCACCTTGCTTGATCCCCACTAAATGAATATAATTTCCATCTCGAAATGCAATATTTTACAGTCAATCATAACGCATTTACATGTCATGCGCTTGTCCAATGCATTAACAGGCAATTAGAGGAATAATGGAAAATGTTTTATTTATACAGGGTTTCCGTTAACAATCTGGAGCTTAGCTTTCTTTATTCCATTTTGTATGAACTGAAAGGCATTAGACTTGCATCAATAATTCTGCAAAAAAGTTGATAGGAATATGACATATGCAAATGAGTTGGATTATAATGAATCTGTACATGGGCTTGTGGGAGAGTAGTGGTGGCAAATGCACTAAGAAATGGTCTCTCGTGTTGAAAAGAGATTTGCATTGAACTACTTCGTTTTATTATTATTATTATTATTATTATTATTATTATTATTATTATTATTTTTAAATATGGAAAGAATATATCGCGATACAAGTGTGGAAGTGCATCTTTGGATAATCGAGGCATTTCCGATTATCCAATGCAATGCACTAGATCAGCGTTTCTCAACCTATGGTCCGCGGACCACTGGTGGTCCGCGAAGATAGTGCAGATGGTCCTCAGACATAATTGAAAAATATCATAAAGCAAGTGGAAAGGATGTAAAATTTTTTCACACATTTCGTTGTAATGACCTATAATTAATACCTCAAATATTAAGAATATAGGCCTTCTTTTAAAAATGGGATGTAAAATTAGGGGTCCGTAAATTTTTTTAGGCATTTTAGAGGTCCTCGGGTTTAAAAAGATTGAGAAACGCTGCCCTAGATTATCGAATGAACTTAACGCAAGTGCATTGCATTGGATAATCGGAAATTCCTCGATTATCCAATGAACTTAACGCAAGGTATTGCATTCTATTTTTCGACGGTAGCAAATAATAAAAATGTGACTGTGCCAAGGAAACCCGACCATAAGTAGACTAAGTAAACACGTTTCCGCATAACAATAGAAAACAGTTGTCAGGGTGTCAAATATTAATTTTTAGATTCTGTCACCATCTATTGGTTTCATTCTTGAACTATTTTCTCTGACCACAGCAAACATAAATACAGCATTGCCAACCATAGTGTTTTCAGTTCGAAAAGAGGTCTGCACTTTTAGAAATCCATCAATAAATAGCAATGGAAATTTAACGTGGCCCCTAATGTTTTCTTGTTACTTTTCTTGAAAAAAATATTGAATACGGGCAACAGAATTCTTGCTATGCTGCGGTAATGTAGTTGGACATTCTATTAGTGTGTGACAGACTCTGAACATGGTATTACAGCATTGTGAAATTGATGTTCAAAACATGGTAAAGTTCCTTATCTTTGGAGATCCATTGCCATAAGTTATACTTTTTGAACGATAAAGATTCAATTTTTTAGGTAGAGCTATAATTTCTTTTTTAGTATGCTCAGAATTTTATGCTGAAGTTGAATCCATTCAAATCGGAAAATTTATTTTTCCGACATACGATGGGGTTTTCCTGCCAGGGTCATATATATTACTTATATGTAAAAATAAATAATCACTCAGTGCTGTTCAAGATTGCTCAAGATGCAAGGATACTATCCTTAAAAAGGTGTTAATATTTTAATCCTGTTGGCTATCAATACATCAATTACTTAGCGCAGTCGCAACTGGTCGCGTCAATAATTACTGGAAGAATTAAATTATAACTCAATACTAAGAAATGAAAAGAAAGTAAACACGCAGGTAATGCTGAAATGGTAAAATTCAACTACAAAGTATGAATATATATATATATATAAGAAATTCGGTTTTTTTTTATAATGTCATACGTGGGCTGCAAAGAAGGTAGACGACACAGGCAGGTTGGGTTAAAAGCACTGAGGTAGAATATTCGAATTTTAACCATGAGAGCCTGAACGGAAAATGGATGAAAATATTACCTTCCAAGAAATAATTTAATGAATCTAGATTGATAAGGAATCGAACCTCATGTGAACCTTGTCATGATTCCTACTGCTATTAGTGCCATTGGTGAATGAAACAACCTTGCTTTATTAAAACTGTAATCACACTTAAGGAACTAAGCAGTAAAACGAAAAAGGTGAATGTTACATGTATAGTCACGTAATGAATATTGCTCGCTTAGTGCGCAGATAGAAGTAAGATATTTTCCTTTTTTTTCGAAAAATTGCGCTACATTAATAATAATCTTATCTTGCAAATACAGAATACGACTTAAGATGATAATTTATTCGTGCTGACCATCTTTTCGTCGCCTACTTGTTTTCAGGCAATGTACTATTTTACATCGCTATTTCTATATTTTACAATATCACCCACTAGTACTAAACACTTACTTAAGTTAATCTTAATTTAGTTTTATAGTGTGAAGTGCTATACACTGATTCAAACAGTCTATCAACGACAACGGTGTTAGTCTATGATAAACATATTTTGACATCTAATATATATCGACGTTAACATTTCTACAGTTGTCATCGATTAATTCCAGACCTAAGTGATGGAATATATTAGGCCTATTACTTCTGGGGGTTGTATTTGGTTGTTTATAATCAGAGAATTAGTAGGATATATTTTCAACATCACATAATATAATTCACAAACAGTTTAAAAATAGAATGAGCACATTCTCTAAAACAAGCCATTGTAATAATTTATATGGTGATAATATAATTCACAAACAGTTTAAAAATAGAATGAGCACATTCTCTAAAACAAGCCATTGTAATAATTTATATGATAATAATAATCATCTATACTGATTAGTGAATACACTAACGTGTTTACTAAGATACAGTAACTAACCACTACACTTCAGGCTTCAATTCCCAGAAAGCTAATAAAATTTAGGTTTTTAACGTATCTCACTTTAAATGACAGAACTATCAAAATCAATTTAAATTTAGAATACCTGCAAACTTAATAATGCTTAGAATGTTAACTTGAGCCTAAAGTTTTCCTTCTTGGTTGAAGTTATGACTTAGGGCTTCGCCTGCTCAGCGCAGCATATGCAGCGCACATTAGACCACTCCTATAAATTGCATAAGTTATTATTAATGCAGAAGCTTCAGTCAACTTACTGAATGTAAACCACGCCCTCAGACGGCTAATATACTGCGATTATTCGGGATGTTGTTTTATCGATGGGTCGGCTTTGACTCGTTGCCAACTGTGTGGGACTAATAGTTCTGCTGGAGGGAATTAGTTCCCACGCTTGATGAAGTTACCATCAGGTTGCTTTTTTATCACCTTCCTGGTCCTCTTGTCATATCCGGCTCTACAGAAGTCGCGAACTCCCGTTAAAAGTAACGGGGGAAAAAGTTTATTAACAGCGGGATTTCCATATTCGATAGGAAGAAGGCATCCTCCCATACCTTATTATATAATACCATTTGGGACATACAATAACATAATAATTAATGTTTAATATATCTTTTGTAATTTAGCACATTCCTTAATTGTTTAATATTTATCATGACCCAAACATTGTGACCGCCTTCATATCTTGAAAATAATTAGTGCATCAAGTAAGCTGTGTACAGTATCATTTTGGTATGATAACTTTCCTAAAATTATTGGATTTTCATTTTTCACACCATCTTAAAATTACGAAGTTACCACTATGTCTCCCGAATCTGACTCTATTTCCTCTAATCCTATTTTTCCAATTTTTCAGTTCTCTTTTTAGTACTAATTTCGGCATTCACTAGGAGAATAACATAATGAAAAGGCAACTATATGAACACTAATAATATTATTAATTACTTTGATAGATTTTAATATTATTAGAGAACTGCTATTAACTATTATTATTATTGTTGTTATTAGGCTATATTGTTACCATTATTATTATTATTATTATTATTACGATAATTATCAGAATGCTGAGGCAGAAAGGCAAAACATCATAATAATTAATGTTTTTATATATCTTCCGTTGTTTATCAAATTCTTTAGTTGTTTAATATTCATCGTAATCCAAAAATGTGCATAGCTTCATATCTTAGAACATGCAAAAGTGAAAAACTCAGAACTGAAATTCAGGGTAGAACTAAAAAGAAAGAAAATTAATTAAGAAGAGAAAAAGAATGAAATAAAAAAATTATTTAAAAATCTGATAAAATAACAAACATAAATATGAAACAAATGGTAGACGGAAGACGAATAGGCTATATGACAATAACATAATATAAAAATACAAAAATAAAGGCGTCAACAGAGATATTGATTATGGAAAGAAAAGAAAACCAGAAAAATACATAAAGCACTAAACGAGAAGAAAGCAGACATGCCGAATAATAAAAGAATATGCAGAATAAATTAGAAGAAAACATATAATATAAAAGATGTAGGCGTTATGGAACACCAGAATCTTGCAACTATGCTAATGAACAGTTTACTGTTAACTGAACAGATTGTCTCATCTGAGTCGGATCACTGTGTCGCCGAGAATGTGTGAACCGTGCGTGAGGAGGGTTCTCAAAATTTAGAAATTCTTTCTCTCATACTTGTTACGAGTTATCTGAGATCCAGGTTTGTATGGAGATGGGAGAAAGCAGAGATCATTCCTATTGACAACCGTCAGCACTCTCAAGCATTGAAGTGGCTGTAAAACGTTTATTTCCGAAATGACTTTGTGACACGAGATAGAGGAAATAACTGTGAAAATTACTCTAAAGAAAAACAGATTTTAGTACAGGCAGATCTTGTATCAGTCAAGTAAATGAAGTTTTATCTTGAGAATTATTATCTGAGAGTTTTCAACAGAAAGGGGAAATAATTCCAAGGTAGTTCTTATAAGATGGTTGCAATACTTATCTTCTTAATACATATCTGAACTTTTTTATAATTCATTTCTTATAACTGGTGGATAGAACATACTATTAGCACGTATCAGATTAGCGATACATAAAATCTTCTGAATGGCTTCTTCAGAATCCTCTGTTAGATGATCAACTTCCTCTTTTCATCAGATATTGAGGAAGGTAATTGCTTTCTGGTAAAAATATCAGGACTTTATTATCCTTCCAATATTATTTTTGTACAAAGTCTGGCTATAAAATTGATTGAAATAAGGAAATCCTGGAAAGTATCTGAAGTTTAATATAAGAAATGAGATGAATATAGAGGCAAAATAAGATTGCTTTAGATGATAACATATACAACACGTATAAAGTTTATAGCCATGATAAAGAACACAGTGATAAATAGCTTCTTCTTATCATTTATAATGTCATTCTCTTCCTTACTGATGTTCTCTTTAAAACTTTCAAACCTTCGTAACTTTTGTGAACTTGCAACCAATTTGGACCCAGCTTTGCTAAATTCTATGTTAACTCATAAATTAGAATACACTGATTGAATTATCTAGTCCTTCATGTTCTTTGCTTACTTCTTACAGATACGAATTAATATATTTTCGACGAGATTATTTTTAAAATATTGTTCTACAAAATGGATGATATTTTAAAGATGGTCAAATATTGTAGATGATTCATTTTATATGCTTTCTGATCGGGTTTTTATAATCGATTTAACATACTAAAAAGACAAAAACGCTGCGAAGTTTCAACTGAGAGAATCAAACGAATTACTTTGATGACGCTGGTTATAGAAAACATTAAACAACGGCTTGTATTGAGCACATGCATTGTTTTTCTTATTTGAAATACTGCAGGAGGTACTATAGCGTGTACATGGTTCCGGAATTAAATCAACCGCAATAATAACCAGTAATGTTCAGGCTTTGTTCTCTAATAAATTATATCCTCCATGAAAGTAATATGCAGCCATCGTGATTTCCTTTCAAGGTAATCTAAGCTAACATTCATCCAACAAATTAAGATACTGATACTGTTCTATAAGATAATTTATCACGTTTACTAATCAATGTTTCGTGTGGTGATATCTGAAAAGGGAAATTACCTTTAACCAAATTAATTGTATAAATTTCAACCTAATTTTCACATGAAAAAAACTGATTAAGTTACAATATTGTAATAGAGGGGATCCAGAAAAATGTAACAAGTTAAAAAAAAACAATCTTGCAGCAAGTATGCAACATGGTTTCATCTCATGTCGTAAGTTAAGGAATATTTCAGGCATAAGATTAAAACGACTTTCCTAAGATTTAAAATTGAGGTTCTAGGAATAGGCTATGTACCCTAACATAGATTATTCTGACAGAAAAATAATTTATTTAACGGAATAAAAAGGTCAAATTTATGTACTAGACAAAATTCCCAAATGCCTTAGTCTGCATTGAATATAATGATCCAAGTAATGTAAGAAGCGCGGTTTTTAAAGCAAACAATGCCCCATTTTTCCCTGTGCAATCTATTTGGGAAATTAATCATGCCTACACCATCTTATGAATGTTTAGGTCATTGAGAACATTTTTATCTTCGTCAAAAGAAATTAGGATTTTCTTTTTAAGTTATTTTATTTATTCCTTTATTTTTTGGCTTTTTAAGGGTTTAGGGTTTCTGGAAATGTAACATTTTTAGTAGGATCGTCTCAAGTTCTTGATTTCTACTCGGAAAAGTTCCTTCTCTGTAGAAGCAAAAACATATCTTCTAAATCGAATAGTGAGTTGTCAAATTGTTGTCATATATGTGTCTATAGAATAATGAATTATGTTTATGATATTATGAATTATGTTATGCGGTTTGAACATCATAAAATACATCCATGTCACCTAGTTCTAATAAACCGTAAACTATTCTTGTATGTATGTGGTAGTACTTGACTGCTGGTAATAACTTCGACTTGGAAGACCCACTAACTTTTATAGCTGCATTCTTACAGCACTTCAGAAACTCCACGGTAGAAGTGTTTGTTAGCAAAATATATTACATTCTTGATCATTTTTACTACTCATAAAGTGTCGGGAAAATTGTTTTACTTTTTCATATTCTAAAGAGTTGAAATATTAGAGACAGTGCAAGCCTTCCAAATATAAATTACTTAATTGCTGAACATTAAAATACAAATATCTTATTTTTACATGTGGCATATTATAGGCCTATAACAGTTTGCATTTTGTTCTTTGTTCAGAAATATTGTATTATATATTAACCGATCGAGGTGGCCGAGGCGGTAACGTCGCGAACTCACATTCGAGATGTCGTGGCTTCGAATTCTGTGGCCAGACAATGAAGCGAATTTTTTTTTTTTGGGGGGGGGGGTTTCCCTCACTCGCAAAGACGAATGCCGGATTGGATTCAATAACTATCCCGAACGTTCCCTGTATATGTACCGGTATGTCTCGTCTTGGGAAGAGCTGCTTCATGCTGATCATACTCCAGGGAGTCTATATGTCCTGTCAGAGTAAATGCCTGATCCAATGCATTGCCCTCTTCCTTAAGAGAATTGGAGTGTAAGACCCTTGAAAGGAGAGGTAAATTTTATTTTAAAAAGATAAAAATATAAATAGTATTGTTATTATAATAATGCTCTTCGATACAGTCACTTGCTCCTCATAAGCTAGTATGTACGATTTTCAAGGAAGCTAATAAGTTTTTGATTTTTTGAACTCTCCATGTCCGGAAGAAAACTGTATATTAATAAGTCCTGACACTTATAATTCTTTTCCTAACAGGATTGTAATTATTTAACAAAAATGCTGTCCATTATCTGTTAGGATTACTTGTGGAATCCGACTAACTGTTTCAAACATTTAAAAAGTTGTTTAAACTTTATGATGGGCCATTTAACATATTACAAATAATGTGCGTTCGTGAGATACGATCAGCCCTCTCATTTAATAAATTTCAAGTA
Organism: Ectobius pallidus; assembly: GCA_964059195.1. NCBI lineage: Eukaryota > Metazoa > Arthropoda > Insecta > Blattodea > Ectobiidae > Ectobius > Ectobius pallidus. The sequence goes on along the minus strand of CAXKWD010000003.1, from coordinate 62,774,036 downwards.
TGATCACTAGTCAGAGACACATGTTACAAATACAACATTTCTCTATTATAATAATGAAAATTAAATTCAAAACGTATTAATTTAAATCTATCCACGGATTATTCTTGTTTGTATTTTTAAACAATAAATCCTTTCCTTGAAGTTTCCTCAATGCGATCTAATTCGAAATATTCGTAGAGAAAGTGTTGCGTTGAATGTTAGTATCTTATAAGGGTACGTGTTAACTACTGCACCTTGTCATACTTTAAGATATTACAAACAACTTATCAACTCATTGGTATAACTCATTCTTGCCTGACATACGGACAAGAGCACTTTCTCTTATTAACTTTTAATTAAACTATGATTTATGCATACCTAATAAATATGAAATAAATGTTTAAAATAAATAAAGGTGCTTGGTTTTACAGCATTGCGAAATAAATCTGATGCCATGGAAGTTTCCCACGTTATTTGACTGAGTTGGAAGAGTGACCACTAATTTAGTGCACCAAAAGATAAAGTAGTCAAAATATGGGTGTGCCTTGCAGAAGTCAAACGGACTGGAAAGCTCTAAGATAGTGAAAATGAAGCCATGGTGGAAAGTATTACCTAATCTCGTATAATATAAACATCAGTTCTGCAACATTAACCGCGTGACATAGCAATAAGGCTTGTTTTCAAATTCACAACCCCCAAGGAGTTTTTCTTGTTCATGTGAATAGTTAATACAAAAATCCTTATTTCTGCATAAAAAAGTTTATGCCCACTTTAAAAACTTCTGTTTTACTTCTTTATGGTCTTTTGTATGTCACACAGGACATTTTCCCATGCTACATACGAAGAGAGTGCTTTGAAAGAATGTTGATCATGAAATATCTGGTATCCAAATAACTTCTTGTTTTGATACGGGTGATTGCATATTAAGAGCTGCAAACAAGCTCAGTAGTAAAAGAGGCTGGGCCTATATTTCATGAGATGTCTTCTCCCCAGTTTCCGCCTATATACAAGCACCAAACATATTTGCATACGACTTCAGGGTACGTAAAGTCGGAAATCAAACGCCAGTCAGAGACTGAATGTGGTTCACTAATGAGCACTCCAATGTAAAGCGATTGATCGATTGTCAGCATTTTATGTTCATATTAAATTAGTTACAGCAGTGGAACAGAAATTGGATGTAAAAAGTAAACACATGGTTGTCATCTCATGCGTAATTAAAATATAACTGAATTTACCTTTGGAGGGAAGTTCAGTGTCTTTCAACCTACTACGATTCCACGCAATTCAACTGATCATTAGTAAATCTGAAACGTTTAATATGAATTCATAAAAGGGACAATAGTCATGCTTTTCACTGTCTACCGTGAATTTATTTATGAAATAATGTATAGTTGATAACTGGATACAGAGTAAATCGAAAATAATCGACTAGGGTGGAACCAGGAAATTACTGGAGAAAATAAATTCGTTAAGATTTGTGGGAACGAAAGAAAACGAGGAATAGAAGAGACACCTGTAACCGAATATAAATTCTATAAAATTCCATGAAAAGGGGTAAGAAAACTGGAAATGACATTGCTAAAGAATGTATTCTGTAAGACTTGCCTTGGTTATGTTAAATAGCTTCTCGTAATATATTTTCCATAACTGTATGTGTAAATTTGTTTAATGCTTAGGGATTTCGCATAGCATATGAAGTTCTTGGAAATAAATCACATTTACGTCTTTCCATTCTTCCTATTTTGTTTGGAGTCATTTCTAAGAATAATTTACCAAAGTGAATTGTCTGGAATAACTATTTGTTGATGAAAACAGCATTCCAAACAGGAATTCTTACATCCGTCGTTTCAAAAGACGTCACCAAAGCCAGACGCGAGTTTTTCCTCAATTCTATAATTCGAAGAAACGATTGAGAAAATAGGCATTCGTTTTTGTCATATGATATAAAGCACGTGTTCTGTAGCTGTTCTTAATGGGGGACAGAATTCAAGGAAAAACTCGAGGAAGTTTTCACATCAAACTAAGTTTAGCTATAATTCTTCCGTAGCAGGAAGAATTGATTCTAAGCCAAGAATGTAGCGTGCAAATTTTCGATCAGGTGATAGAAAATTTGTGTGTTAATAATGCAGCCTAAACAAAATTCTGCTAGATGGTCTTATAAGATTAATATCAAGTTGCAATGTGCCCTACTAAATATTTTAATTAAGTATGAAACATGTGGAAATAAAGTTATTTAGCATAGTTATTTCTAAATTTCACTATGCAAATTCCAAATCCGGAACATCACTCATAGCCACAGAATAACCTTTGACTAACTGAATGCCGCAACCCTTAAGAAGGTAGAACTATGTAGACTACAATCTACCTGATTCGAAGAAGTCGGACTATAGTCTGCTATCATTTAGCTGTACAGAAGCAGCCTAGTAGTGACTTAGTAGCAACTGAGCAGACTTCAAAGGTGTGAGCATGAAATGTCATTAGAAGTGGGGTATTGGCACTAGAAAATTCACATACTTAAATGAAAAGGATCTAAATAAAAGGTAGTAAAGAAGCCTAAACGCTATACGCAATTTTAATAATGTAAAGTGACTTAGTATCGGTCGAATCTCAAGAAAACTATGCAAGTGGACGAATACCCACAGGCTACTTCGCTTTCGACGTATATTTTGGTCAGCGATTGAGATTTGGGGACCCCAAGTTAACTATTCACTGTTCCTGCAAACAACAATGCCTGATCCCTTGTCTATAGTCCTGGAATCATTTAAAATCGTTAGTCTACCTTTCAGTACAAGAGGTAAACTTTCCTTTAGATAGAATATGTATTAATAGGACCACCATAAGATCAAAATTATCATAAGTTTGCTTTCTTACAGTCATAACAAGTAATTATTACAGTCTTAAGATTTGAATGTAACATTAAAATATGTAACATTCGCAAGCGAGATAATAATAAACTATTATTTAACGTGAGTAAATTCATCAAAATAATATGCAATAATACAAACAGAAAAGTTAAAAATTACCAACTATTTGGTTGGGAGTTTAGAATAAAATGTGATTTTCTCACAGGCAATGAACGAGACGACGACATGTTTGGGACTCTATATTCATCTTCAGGTCTGTAATTATGGACCTGAAGAAGGACTAATTGAGACCGAAACGTTTAATCCTTTTCAATCATCACATACGAGAAAATCACAATATTTTGTTCTAGCTGATAATTTAAGTTGTTACATATGTTACTGTTGCATATTATTTTGTATAATTGACCCATGTTAAATACCATATTTGTTTACCACACTTTCGGATGTTATATCTTAATGTGGAATTTTAATATAAGACTATAACAATTACATGCTAAGACTGTATAAGGAAGTGAACTGAATAATAATTTAATTGAGCTTATGGTAGTCTTGTTAATATATATTAATAAAAAATCTCAATCGAGAACATGAAAATCATTGACATCTTGTTAAGATCTGTTGAAAACCCATCATAGGAAGAACGATGAAACACCCTGGATGATTAGTTGCGAAGTGTACTCTAGTACACGAATCAAATTCATAGATATCCTATGTAAAGAAAATGGGACTAATACATTTAGGAAACGTTCGCCAACGGCTGATATAATGACGTCAGGGCTTGAGTTGTGCATGCGGGCAGAATAGATGGGGCAGCCAGTAAGCGGAAGTCAAGCTGGAAGGGATGCATATGACTAAAAAATACTGCCTACAAATCACTGCAATCCGTGCCTATGCACAGGGCCCTAATAAAACTGTTTCTCGTTCAATGGGCAAGACTGCCCCGTAAACATGTCGTCACAGGGCATTCCGTTGAAGAACACTGATTTAAGGGAAGTTCTCACATCAAACAATTTTAGGGCCATTCACTCGCGTCGGAATTACTTATGACAGTGGACTAATGAGGAACAAAGCTCACTGGAGCGGATAAACATAGTCACACACTTTTTACATATCTCTCTCGTAACTCCGTTCATGGTCGAGAGGAGCTCTTTGAAAATGACTTGGTTTACTTAAAACGATAATTAAGGAGTGATACGAAAGTTAAAAGATATAACCCAGACGCAATGTTCCATATATTTGCTTAAGTAAACATAGGCTTACTATAATATTTAATGCAAAATGAAAAATTTATCAATTTTATAGCTTCATTTAACTTTTAAAGAAATGCTTATTTTCGTCTCGGTGTATGCAGTTGTGATTTATTGAACATAATTTTACATTTCATTTATAAACAGATTACTTATATTTAAAATATTTTAATTTAAAATGAACAACATGCACAACTGATAATGTGTTCAAAAAAACAACTAAAATGCATAATGATCTAAACCAATGAAAGTTATGTTGACAAAAACATGTTTACTCCAAGAAGCGACACAACGTTGCCCTCTCAAATTACCCATAACTACTAGAATACCAAAGCCATTCAAATAGCAGTATAGGCCAATAGGGTGTATAGAAAATATTATTATATTCCATGTCTGCAATAATAAAAGGATCAAAAGTTAGAGCATTTGATATAATAACGACCATGAGCTGCAAATAAGAAAATATCGTAGGTAGGTAGGTTACCGGGCCTGAATGAAGAACATGATAACATGAGTGGGAAATGATGGGGGGGGGGGGGGAAACTATCATACATTTATATAAGTCAACATCTAATCTCACGTTTTAGCTTAAACAAAATTGTATACCACGTTCGGAATATAAGAAAGGTAGATCTTTTCTAGTCAACGCATGGCTGCAACCCGAAAGACAGAGAAGTAAGACTCTACGCACTGTAATAATGGGAGAAGTACTCGCATGTGTCAAGGCACTTTTCAGGAACTACATGGCATGTAACGGGGAGTCGAACCGTCTAATTACGTGTCTTTAACTGTTACGTCACTTTAATAATAGGCTACGCATTTATTCATTAATCTCAAGGACTGTAATCTTCACAAACACAATCGACATAAACAAAATTATGTATTTAGCTCATTCCATACATTCAGCTCCTAACATTTCGTATGTCTGTTATGAACTTCAGGAATTATGTAGCATATTAACACATTTTACTTCACTTCTTCTTTACCTGAGTTTCACCTCTCCCTTTTAGGGACATTTAAGCGACCCAAGCCGCCCGGGCCTTACAGGGCCGCGACCTGTTGGGAGAGGGATTATCTTTGGCACACATACATAATTTTTTGACCAGACAAGGGCATGGAGGACATCCCCGGATGAGTGATCAGCCCAATGCCGGGGCCACCTCCGAGACAACACGAACACATAGGACGAGACACACCATGCACATGCACATGCACACACACACACACACACACACACACACACACTCACTCCAGGAGGATGGGAAGAAGATGATAATGACTGCCAGATGATACCCGGGGACCACAAGGGCCTGAAGTTACCAGACATTTGTCGCACAGGCGAGGAAAAACCCCAGAAAAAACCCACCTAGGTAACTTGTCCGGACCAGGACATTTTACTTTACTAATATCCAAATAATTCGCAAACGAATGTTAACTTTAGTTTATCAGATTGCATTTTAATTTTGTAAGTTCTAATATTAAATAGTAATTTATAGTATATTAGTAAGGACTATTTTTATTCATGAGAGCGCCTCACGATCCAACTTTTGGCAACGAATACAAAAAAATTTAATGTAATATTTTAATTGATTTATTGTTTATTTATTATTACAAATTATTACAAGAAGGTTTTATTTTTAAAAATCACAACAAAACTTACGGTTGCTATTAGATCAAAATAGGTCTAAATATCACAGTGAGAAGTACACCCTAAAGACCAAGACTGCTCGTGCTCGGATCCAGTTCCAAAAAGAGCAGAATGAAGAAAGGGGAGAGACAAAGAACAGATTGTAACAAAACGTAAAATAGTCTGATTTAGCTTATTAAAAAGTGAGAAAATTTTAAAAATAATGACTTAGAAGAAGTCAAACATAGACCACTAACATTTAAAATTACAGACAATTATTAATGTATGGTACTTATTCAATTTAATAGCGGGGTTTGCTGAGTGTTCAGGGTACATTCTGATCATAAAAGTTATAAAAGCGGGGACCAAAGTTAATGTTATGTTTTAATCCTGCCGATGTGAGATATTTAGGTTCTGTTAGAGGTAGATTAGTATTTCGTCTAGTGCTATGTGGATGTGTATTTTGTACCGATGTTTGTGAAAATATTTTAACAAAAATTGTAAAGTTGGTAAAAACTGGATACGTTGAATTCCGAAATAATGTTAGCAATTAACGCAATTATATTTTTGGCAATATAATCGATACTGCTACTGATTTTCACTGTCATATCGATCTATGAACATGTTTATCATAGGCAACCCCACGAGAGTTGACGAGTTGATCGATAGATTCGCGACTGCGTCGTAGCAGGAGCAAATTTATCTGATGAACCTCGTCATCTAGAGTTGGATTTATTAAGACTATTCCAAGGAAAAAAATGTTACGGATTATACAAATAATAATTACTTTCGTGCATTGTTGTATAAAAACAAAACTAACAGCTGCAAGAACACGGCCTAATATGAATCGATTCGAGTTACCATGATGTAACCAGGGCTACCAATGGTGCATATAAGACACAGTTAACTTCATTAAGGTAACCTAACAGCAGAACAGAATAAAAGAACACGAACTGCCTTGCACCGAATCGAAATTGTGTTTTTAATCAATGTACATTTCTATTATTTGAATTTCCAAACAAGTTATGTTGTATAAAATGATCTGTTTTGGTGCTGTTTAATGGCAATCTATGTTGGAGGAAGCTAAGCACGTATTTAGAAATTAATTTCTGGGGGCTCCAAAACTGAATGACCATAAATTATTGAGAACCTCCCTTCCTGAGTGACACAAAATATTAACTTTTTTTCTAACTTAATACATTCACTGCTTTGAAAAGCTCCTTTTCAGAAACAATTGGAGGTAAAGTCCAGTTATTCATTTCATGGCCAGGCGGCTTCAAAGAGATAAACCATTAAGTCGGTGTTTCTTTATGTTAATTGATCTGACTATATCGGGCTTGGTTTTCGCTTTCTAAAACAAAAGCAACGTTGCAATATTCTCTCATTGTTATCATTGACTTCAGTTCTTCCCTCTCATTAATCAATTCACACGTGTTATCGTTTACTGTAACTAGATCTTGCAACCTCGCTTTCCACTCCGCGTGGAGTTGACGAGTAGCTGTCATGTCTGTCGCAGGGCATTCGTAGATTTTGATTGGCTGGGTTAACTAGCTAATTGGTGCGGTAAAAATAAAGAACATAGGTTGAGCTGTCGGCAAACTTTTCCTCCTAACGAAAGGAAGCCGCCTGGCCATGCAATGAATAACTGGACTTTATATACTAGTTACACTATGTGTACAAAATTTCGTTTGTTTAATAGCTAAAAATACGAATACATCATTTACATTAGCTACACTAAAACGAATTAGATGAACCTCTCAAGCAACCAATAGATACACCTCAGACAGAAACCCTTTAGAATTATCAGAGTATGTGAAAGCGTTTGCATAATATTTATGTACGATTAAAAGTCATTGCAATTGTAGTGCATAGTAATTACACGCATATCAGATGTGTTCTGAAGTACTAACCTGTGACCGCAGAACATCTCCAGAAGTGTGATGTGGGAGGAATAAAAATAGGTGAAAACGCACGACATCACGAATCAAAACCGGTTGAAGCGCTTTGCATATTGAAAATAGAAAAAGGAAGAGCGAAGAAACAACTTCTTGTTCCTCTTCCTCAACCATTTCTGGTCCATTCCGATATACCTTAATGACATATTATATGTATATGAGCAAAGAAGGTTTTGCTTCGAGGCAAAATTGCCAAACATACCTAGAGGCAAAAAGAAAGTTCTGAGAACTCTATATCCACTTCATTTGTAGGCCTACAAAATTTAAATGCTTATTTATAGGAGTCCGCCGCCGTGGGTGAGTTGGTAGCGTGACTGCCAGCCGGCCAGGGTTCGATTCCCGGCCGGGTCGGGGATTTTACGGAAACGTAAAATTTCCTTCCTGGGTCAGGACTGGGTGTTGTGTCCTCATTCCTACTGGCCACCCTACACGGTTTCATCCGGCCTAGTGTCCCTCGGGCGAGCCGTGGACCTTCCCCCCACGACTCCGTCCCAGGGCAGGACCGGCCTCCGGGCCGAACACTTCATCATCATCATCATCATCATCATCATATTTATAGGAATTATATAAACTACGGCTATGCGATGTGTCACTGAAATGGATTAACAGGCCTACCAAATCTCGCTAACTCCATGCATAAATGAGTGCCCAAACTATTTAGGCCTTAAGTAGGATGCTTAAAATATGCTGTAATTTTCAAGAAGTATCGGAAGTGAAATATATTCAAATAAACAGAAAAAAAAAGTTCAATATGTAATTAGCTCAGCACGTACTAGGTAGATGTGAAATTTTTTATGATCTGAAATGTCAGTACTTGCGGTATTCTTTCCCCCGACTGGTCTAGGATCCCGTAACCTAGGGAACCGATAAGATATCATCCTCCAATCCCCAAAGAGTACACATGCGCAGGTATCATAATACTGTAAGGCTTCAAGCCGCTGTTAGTAATGGTTGTAGCCGCGGTTCAGCTAAAATTCTACATAAAACTGCTCTTTTCTTAGGACATAGTCTAAATTCAGACGGAGCAGCGTATAATGGGATAAATATACAAATACTGTTTTTACTGTCTCGAGTTCCATTACCGCATTTTTTATTCATCCAATTTTTTTCATAGTCATTGTCCTAGTGAGAAATTGATGAACTCGCGACTTTTTGGCACCTTATATATCATCTATCATTCGTGTATTGTTATAAATGATCTCTTGAAATATTTGTCAGTGTCTTGTTGAGTTGTTTTATTACTTACTATAACGACTGTTAATATAAACATTATGTTTGCTTGTCTGTAATTTATACCAATAAATGTTATTTAAAATGCGACAAAGGACAACAAGCTAGGAGGTATTTCTGCTTAGGGGCTTGCCTAAAGGTACAGAAACTATAGCACTTTCTAGGTTTCTATATAAGCAGTACATTTAAAATTTGTCCACGCTGATTGACTAATTTAAATGAACACGAAGAAAAGATTACACTTTATGCTGAATAATGTTGCTTGAATTATAATCTAACCAAGTGAAGTTGATTGCATGTTAATGCCTGACGCTATTTCTTTTATTATTTACCATTGTCTTTATCGCTAATATATGCAAAGAGAGAAAGGGAGAGAGATTCTTCACAGTCTTCAACACGGTTAGGTAAACACAAGTGCAAAGAAATTAAAATGTCTTGAGAACGTATTTGGTAATTTTCTGAAATTACGTGTAGTCCATGGTAGATCTATATGAAATAATCTTATAACTATCCTGATAGTAAGATAACAAAGCCAATTATTTTGTTTGTTATTGTAAAACCAGATAGATTTTTTTTTAGATATTCAGCTGATAATGAAATGCAGTTCCGTTGTTTTTAGACAATTAAAAATAATCAGGATGCGTATTTTATTGGACAGTAGCCAGTTTATTTACACTTGATGCTAATCGCATGGTATTAAATTTATTTTACATAAATTTACACTATTTTGCAATTATCATCCTAATTTAGTATTAAATAAGATGTGAAAAGAAATTTAATAGGTCTACATACCGGCAATCAATGCAAGAGATAACAAATATACCCCTGAATATAGGCATATTAGTTCAATGCGAAAGAATGCTGTTTAAGTAGATTGGATAAAGCATTGTAAATTGTAAAGAATACAATTTAAATCTAAAGAAAATTCCATTTCTATTGAATTCGCTTTCCCTATACTACAGCAGTTAAAATAAAGTGATCCATATACAGGCCGTGAAGGGCTTAGGGCTCCAGAAGGCTGAGGATATCAGATTTCCTACGTATAGGCCTAATAGCCGCTACAATTCGATAATTTACAGTGTGATTGCATTTCTATGCAATAAAAATATATACAGGCATGCTAATTTTCGAATTACTTTACCATTTATTACATTTTCACGTGCACGTGAAGTCTTGTTAATGCAGAGTCACGCAGTAAAACAAAACAAAATTGTTCCATACGTTAACTGAAGAGCATGATTAGATTTGTGAGAGAGAATAATAAATACATAAGCAGAACATTAGCGAGTTTACTTTCAATCAATGAATAGAATATATGCTACAGCAATTAATAAATCACATGAGACTGGTCGAGTCAGGAATAAACCAAGTGTCGTGACAATACGACTTATCACTATGATTCACTTTCTGAGTCAACTTCACATGGTGACGACAACCAATATAAATTTAAACTTCAATTAAGTTCTTATACAGAGTATTGCAAAATTTTGTCCCTGAAGGAAGTAGTTGATTTAGTGTCAATTGAATTTTAAAGTTACAGGTTTCAATTAAGGATCATAAAATAGAACGGTCCATTTAGTGTATCATTGGCTTTTCGTAAATTCCGTGGTATCTTGATTGTTTGTGCGAAATTTACATCTAACTAAATGAAAATATAAATTTATGAAGTTTATACTATTAAATACCAAGCAAATAATGTTTCTTGACACTATAATATCCTAGAAATTTTCTTATTTTGTTTATTACTGGCTTGAAAGCTATTACTTAATTGAATTTCATCATGAACTTTGATCATTTTGAGTTCTGAAATGGCGACTAGTTGATCTCTTCCAGGTCTAGAGGACGGAGAAATTGCACTAGACCTATTTAGTGGGTAGATTACTGGTGTTGTGGTTTTGGCACCAAGGACCTACAACTTGTCCTGGAGTATGAAAACGGCGGGACTCTTGTAATAATTTACTTAAAAAATGACCTGCTCGAAGTGAAAGAATAAACGTGCAGTAGGCATATATTTAATGTTAATTTCTCAAGACCATACTGTATTCAGCTTTCTTATCAGTTACCACATATAAGCAGTGATTCTAACACTCTTAACAAACTGGTATTCTAACAAACTGGTCGAGATCAACTACTACGCAGTCAATTGTTAAAATATTTCAATGTTATTAATACTCTTTTTTCTTCTTTAATACCTTTGTATTACATCGCATCTTTCTTACTACTGTTTTTAATTAAAACTTATTTATGACAATAGTTGCAAATGAAAAGCTACTTACATTTTGGGTATTTGTATTTTGTCTGCATCGTTCTGCCTTCCGAAATCGTGCCAGGGCCTCGACCTACCCCCGGTGCTGCCTTGGCCAGGTGACTGTCCTGCCGCCACCCTCTGCGCCACCAGTGGGTCATTCAGGAGACTTTGTTGGCACAACTCGGGGCCGCCGTACTCGAATTGCTGAAAAACACATAACAATGTCCTCAGCGATAACTTCAACAAGAAAAAGTGCAATACAGTATATTCATTCAGTAATCATTAAGAAACAGCCACCATACATAGCAAATCATAGTACCATTTTAAGTTAAAGAGATGACATAACACAAATACAAAATAATATTCTTCTTACAGTAAATTGCAGTGAATTTAGTAAATTTTCTAACAGTCTTACTAATAATCCAGTTGTAACATTTATAAAAGGAATATACACAGCTGAGGAGAAAAAGTGTACTAATAATCCTTGCATAAGGCTGAATGTGTGCAACGCTTTACACAGCCTGGCCCCCTTGTATAAACTTGACGTAAAGAATCAAGATGGCCGATATCCGTAACAGCCGGTCGTTTCGTAGATGTCTGAGATTGAATTTTGAGGCTATGCATATTTTGAGCTGCTTTTGCGGAATTATAAACATTGTTCCTTGTTTGCGGGACATATTTCCATACCCATAATTACAGCTTTCTGAAAACAATATAATGAAATACTGAAACTAGAATTACTGTCAGCAGACGACGTATCGCTGTTTGCCCGCTGCTCCGACAGCAGTCCCTTCATAGCCAGGGGCTAGTAACGTCACGACTAGAGTGACGTGTTTGATGACGTTGCACATACAAACCCGGTGTAAACCTCGGCAGTTACACTGCGTTTATTGGTAATACGGCTTATGTAGAACTTGTGCGGAGGACAACCAAACAACCGTTCAACGCAGATATAAGCAGCTTTTATTAGCAAGGCTGTAAGAGTTTAGTAAATTTCCAGTGTAATTTTTAGTGGGAACCGCACAATATAGAAGTTGTTGTACATCTCCGAATTAAATAATTGGGCTTGTTTAACCGACTGTATTGTAAACGTGAAGTCTTCACTTTTCAAATAAATATTTTACTATTCTGGAAAATCTCACGGTTATCGTTTACCATAGTATTATAACAACCCAGTATAAAAAGTGAATTAAGCCTTTCAAAGCTGAATTTATACTAATAGCAGTGGGTTTATAAGTTTGAGATCTATGAAGAAAATTTTAATGCAATAGCTGGTTTTTATGAATGACAATTCTAATGCCTGGATCAAACATCTCATATTGTAACATAAAGCAATATTCTATTAATTTAATATATCTACTTTTATGTAACTTTTTTGGTGACGTATATATATATACGTTAGTAGCCGAGAAAATGTTAAAATACATGAACTACAATGTGCATCTTAAGACTGGACCTTGCAATCTATTGTATTGAAGCGGCACATAACAGGTAAAAACAATGTGACGCAATGAACGATATTATCAGTGAAATTCAAATAAAATATTTTCCAGCACCTGCATGGCTATTATCGAAGACCGAGAACCACCTACTTCGTAAGATTTCTGTTTAATTCCCACCCACATTCCTTGGAAATTTATTACATCGTGCATGTAATCTTCCATTCTGTTAGAAACCTCCTCCATTAATTGTTAATGCATGAGGTAGTAATCATTAATTAAATGCACACAACTTACGTTTCTCCATCTGCAATTTGACATAAATATTTTATGTTTAGTCACTGAAGTGTTAGGAGTGTGGAATCTATAAAACAATATTTTACAGCATTTAAATCTACTACACCTTTTTAACGATTCCCTTGCATCCTTAATGTGCAATAAAAATAAATACTTAATTTTAGCTTAGGCTTAAATTCGAATTATGTAAAACTATAATACTTGAGCTAAATATTTACTTATTTAATGTATATTATAGTAACTTGTATGACCTCGGAAATGATTAATTAGTAATTAATTTCGAAATTAAGTTTTCCTGCCAGGACCGGGCAGCACAAACGTCCCTACAACAGGCGAGGTAAGACTAAGAGAAGAAAGAAGAAGAAATTAAGCTTCCTGGAAGAGTACTTTGGCAAACAACAGAAAAAAGTTCAAGGTGGTTTAATAATAATAGGCCTAATAATAATAATAATAATAATAATAATAATAATAATAATAATAATAATAATAAATAATTATTGGCATATAATTTTCTCTAAGAGCATTATCAAAGACAGCGACTGTTTGGACTTCTGTAAAACAATTTTCCCAGGTATTCTATCTAGATATAGGCCTAGTATAATTATTTTTTTTATTAGGATGATGTAGTCTTGGTTTTCCCACATCATGTATGTTGCCTTTTCAGAATGTATGTATTATTATTACGAGCATGGGCGTTGCATGCTGACTAATGCCTCCAATTCTGCCATTTGCCAATATCGAAGGAGGCGGCTATCTCGTGGTAGGCCTTGTACCGCTAAGGAATATAGCACCATTAGTTAGTGATGTATTATCAAGATCATCATCGTCAACATAATCAGGAATAGAACTATTCTTATAAACATATATTTATTACGAGTTAAAATGTAACCTATTTAACAGAAGTTAGAAATAAACGAAATAACAAAAAGCACGAACATGTACCCACTGTAAGAAAGCGTTCCATAGGCTAGTAAACTGCATGCAACATAGTTGTGATACTTAGCAAAGCACGCTGCATTATTGTTACGGTAGCCATGCTGATTTTAAAAACACTGCTACACAGCGGGACACCAAGAATGCTGTCGTGAGCATTCTTTTATAAGAGAAGAAGGCATAACAAAAAGACTGAAATTTATCATTGCCCCAAGTTGTAAAGGTTGAATGTCATAACCTTAACAATAACCGTGGACTACATATACTTTAACAAAAGCTTCCCCATCATAATATTCTCCAGCGCAGAAACATAAGGAATCATAGGCATACGTAGGCTATAGTTAAGGACATAAAGTTGTGAGGAAAACAACCATATTTCGGTGTTAGTAGCAAAGTAGGTCTATGTCTAGCCTACTTAAAAAATCAAAGATTCCTGGAAGTTGAGACTCCCAGACAATTGTTTTATACACGGAGGTATCTGAGGTTGTCACCCTTTGGATCTGAATTTGATTTGCACCCATTTGTGTTCGTTCGTGTTGACTCCGTAACCATAATGTTTTCGGAAAATGTTAAAATCTCAATTACCTCACAAGGTATCGAACTTGCGGCATTCTGTCTGATAATACAGACCCTGAAGCTAATGTAGGCTACTCCACATAACCAAATTTAATATTTTAAGTAATATCTTAGTAAAAACAGTAGTAGTAGTATTTGTATTAGCAGCAGAAATCATAGCAATGGAAGTAATAGACCTTGTACTGGCAGCAGCTTGTAGCTTGAGCTCTCCAGCATCCCCTACAGAAAAAATACCATGACTAACAAAGTAAAGCATAATTTTTAAAAATAAGTTGATTATTGGAAGCAGAAAAAGACAATCCATAATTAAAAAGACTAAAGGCCAAATGAGGGAAAGCACTGACGATATTGTAGAAAACAGCTTAACATAAAGATAAACTCCTGCAGAAATTTACAAAAAAAAGTTATGCATAGGCCTAGTGCATGTAGAATCAATAATTAAAATAATGACTTCAATAATAATAATAATAATAATAATAATAATAATAATAATAATAATAATAATAATAAATGGTTTAACTTTGTCTGACAGAGTTCAGAAATAAGAATAAGCTTATAGAGTTCTACATCAAAGTATGTAACTAATAAGCTAGTAGGCCTAATACTCGTATGACTGCAATGATCGCAATATTGTGCAGACTGTTAGTTGTATGCTCGATTGTATCCCTTAATTTAGAATAAAATCTATATATTCTTTGCTTTCTTTTATTACTTACATGAAACAAAATACTGTATCATAAAAGTGATTCATAATATTATGCTATTCATGCTATTATAGTAAATATTAAAAGTATTTCGTTTGGCACTAACCTAGTTACATAATGAAATTAATATTCCACCTAATACCCATGAAAATCAAAGGATTCGTCCTGTCAATCTCATTCTCTTAGTAATTATATTTTTCATTTTATCTTTTTCTCCCTAGGCCTATATCTCAATGTAAGTTACGATGAGAACCCAATCTGCATAAAGAAAGCTCCTGTACATTATGCATTGTCATGATGCCGAGCCCAGAAGGGTTAAAGCTAAGTGCCGAGGCCCTCGCATATCCTTTGCATTTATTTATAAAGGTCCCAGCAAGGTAATATACTGGGCAGTGATGAGGTCATTTTCAGAACCGTTAGAGGGTTCGCCCGCGGTCAACAAAAGGTTCCTACAAAAAACTAGATAGATGGGGTTGGAACATAAGAAAAGGCGAAGACTCAAAAGCAGACCATTTAAATGCAGCGGTGTGAAACCTCCGAAATGTTTATCACTTCAATGATCGATTTAAGACGGGCGTAATCACTACTTTTCTTTCTACTTTCTGATCCGCCAAAAACTGGAACTACATTTTTGCACTTTTTAATCTTGTCAATTATTGCAATAGGAAATAATCCATCACATAGTCAGTTGCGGACAAGAAATGATTGAATCAGTCAATGAAGAATGACCTCAACAAATGAGCAGTTTTTAACACGAACTTACAATGCAATGATTTTAATCTTAAATCTTGAAAATCGGTTATTAATAGCTACACAAGGGTAATGAATTGTATCTACAGAGAGAATAAAATGTATTGATCTTGAAGAGCCTTGGGTATAGGCCACGGTTTAATTACAAAACCTGGTTTTTCCTTTAATAGGGCAATCTTGTTTAATTCACAACTTTTCTCTCAAAAGCACCAGTTGATAAATTACTATTATAATAGTTATAGATGAAGGTGACTCGCAACGTGATATTCCAAAATGCTAACGCCTTTCCAACGCCTAAAAAATTGGGAATCCGCATACATATTAGCATATTTATATTTTAAAAGGACGATCAATAATTCCAAGTATCCTACTTTGAAAAAGTTTTTTTTTTGTGTGGTTTTAAAAGCATTCAACGCAGTATAATTATATTTAATTCATATTCTAATAATAAAGAGTCTGGAAAAACATTCCCCAAGAAAGTGATTAGAAATTCGGTCAGTCACTAGCACAAATGAGTATCAAGTGCAAAAACTGTGGGAACATAAATCTCGCGATTGTTGTTTCTCTGAATGATTTAAGAGACCTCGACTTCTTAATAGCCTAATAAGGGTTTCTAAGGCATATATGAAGTATTCTCTTATATAAGCTATTGCATAGGCTTAGGCTCTGTTTTATTAAAATAGTTCATGGAACACTGCAGGCCTACAGAAATACTACGGTACCTTTAAAGGTCAGCAGTTCAAAATTAGGCCTACGTTTGCTACAGACTTCGGGACAATTTGATTGAAATCAGCGTGCTTGAGTAACTGCCTAATAACTCGTGATCTTACAATTTAGTTGATCCTAAAGTGCATGTTCTTATATAGTAGGCTATTTCCTGGACGAATAGAATAAAATATAGGCCGTTATAAATAGACTAAAACACCATCTAAACAGGCCGCTTATTTTTAAGACTTATCGAAATCTAACCAGACCCATTTGGATATACAGTAGAACTCCAATTAACCGGATTAATTGGGGCCGAACCCGATCCGGAAAATCGAATATTACGATAATTGGATAATTAATGAAAAATGTAATTGTTTATAAATGATACATGAAGAAGGGAAGTAATTAAACAATAGAGAACGAAAGCACTGATAAAGGTGAATAGAAACAATGGAGATAGCAATGTCTATTGAGAACTCTAGCCCCTGTTCCGGTAGAATAGAAGGAGCGATATAATATCAGAATTCAGCTGGCATATAATCATTGAATTGAATAAGTGCCCTTTAGGCGGGAGGCGGGGTGGGAACGCCCCTAAGCACCGAAGCCGCAGGCTTATTGTACCTACCTCCGGGATGGAATGAGTTGCGTGCCCATAGGCCGCCCAGGACTGCAGATCCCCCCGCAGGCCCCCACGGAACTCCCCTACATCCAGCAAGCCTTATTACCATGCCACGTATGCGCCACCCCCTTCGGTCCCTCCAACCGGAGCCCCGACAGGTCCGCGACACACGCCACCCCCTTCGGTCCCTCCAACCGGAGCCCCGATAGGTCCGCGGCACACACCACCAACAACCTCTTGACCACAAGCAGCGGGGAGGACGGGAGAGGCCCCCAAAGGGCGCTGACTGCCAAAGCAGGCCCGATACCGGAAGTGGAAACGGGATGATGATGAAAAGGGGGAAAGGTGAGATGAAGTGGAGAGTGTTGGTGGAATGAGAGGGGGAAACGGGAGAACCCCGAGAAAAACCCCCAAGGCACGGCTTCGTCCACCACGAATGACATACCCGCCGACCCCGAGATTTGAACTCAGGACCGCTAGCATGCCAGGCTCACGCGCTACAGCATGAGCCACCGCGCCGGCATATAATCATACTATTGAGCTGTTGTGGCAGAGCTAATAATGCCTGCATTGTGTATTATGGTTGTCAGGGAGACGCGTAACAGGTTATTATAAGCAGGTTCTGTAGCATGTATTATTCGCAACCGATCCATCCTCCTCTTTACCTCCACTGAGTGTATCGGCCGTAGTAGCCTATATATTTAATTAATTTTAATTTTAATTAAATGCAGAATGGAGATAGCACAACTTCTGAAAAAAGGGATAGTAAATAAATGTAAAATCTATTTTGGCTTCTTGTGATTAAGTTCAAGTTTAAAGTTTAGGTTAATAGTCTCCACAGAATGGCAACAGCGCACAGCCAAATCGCTCTTTCGGTGACAATGACCTGATGTCACTAGTATGATAACAAACCACTTCTCAACTCTTTGAATCACCTCATTAGTTGTGTTCCAAAACATTCACCTCTCTCTTCCACCTTATATCAGGGCATAAAAATATGAAATTTCATTTAAAAGAACTCTAAAAGTATTTCTTTTAGACAACTGTTTTTACAATATAGAAAATTTACACTGAGATTGTTTCCAGCTTTACTAATGTTAGTAACTTGGCTCACCTTAGGCTATGTATATATGTATGTATATATGTATGTATGTATGTATGTATGCACGTAGGTTATGTATATATGTAGCCTAGGTACGTATGTATGTATCACAACGACATCAGAGCCTGTAGGACTAGAGCATCGTTTAAATATAAATTACTAAATTATTTGCATATTCCTGAAAATGCTTAGCTTTATTTTTTATTTTTATTTTTTTAAATATTTTATTCTACTTTAAAATAGTGATGTCAATTTGTATATCCTTATATCCTTGTAATTACACTGTATGAATTATTACTAAGATGTCTTATTTCTGTAAATAATTATTGATGTATCTTAAAACTTCTTTTATTTATTTATTACGGCCTTAACTCTGCCATATAACATAAAAACATTATTTTTAAGTTTGTAAATAATTCCAATGAAATTGTTGTTAACTCGAATCAATTCTAAACACTGAACTGTGTAAACAATAAACTACTACTACTTCTGCATGACGAATACACTTGTCTTGACTTTGCCATAGCCTATATCGTGTAGTATGTAGTTCACGTCCGCGAAAGGACCTGGCCACCCTATGCGGCATCACCGGTTTAGTGTCCCTCAGTCGGGTCATGAGCCCCCCCCCCCCCCCCCCGTGGATCTATCCCAAGGCAGAATCGGCCTCCGGGCCGAACACTTCATCATCATAATCATAATCATCAGCATAATCATGATCATCATCATCATGTAGTTCACGTATGAATCTTTGTATTAAATTTGCACGAAAACCGCCAACTTCATTGAAACCAGCAATAACTATCATTTTTTTATGTAAAAATAATTAGAACAGTACGAATAATGATCTTGGAAATCATGGTAAAAGTTTAGGGGCAACATGTTTTTAGCAAAGGAACTGTTAAAATCTACACAGCAACATTACCTTCCAAACTGTATAAGCTAGGTGCACTTTAGTAAAGTATAGGCCTTTATTAGGATGATAGCAGTAGAATCACTTGCGAGTCTTTTTTACTAGTCACGTTTTAGGCCTATTGAGCTATTGCTACGATTCTTTTAGAACTTCAAGATCTTTATTAATGCATTGTTTTTCTCTTTTCGAGCTCTATTCAGAATACTACGAACTCTCTTGGCAACAATGTTATCCATCTTGCTACTTGCTGGTGATGCATGACAGCAGCGTTAAACTACTAGATTCAGTTGTCTCATAGGCCTACCATAACTAGCTAATCTATATAGCCTGTTAGTAACAAACAAAAAATTCTTTGAAGAATAAGATTATACTTAAGTTAGCTTACGATTGATGATGCTGTAGCTTACAAATATTTAGGATGAGAAAGAAAACTTTAACATTTTCATTTTACATGTTAGTTCTGTCAGATTTACATTCGAAAATTCAATTATTTAAATTTAAATTACGGATGCAAACATACATGTACTGTTGACAGAGTAGTTACAACAATTTGCCGGTCACATAACTGTTATTGTTAATATAAATGTGGATATTTCTCATAAGGATTCAATATTTCAGTAGGTTGGTGATTCCATGCTACTTTTATTTAACGTGTAAAGTTCTGTCTAATTTATATTTAGATCTAACAATAAAATTTTAAATTACAGGTGGTAAACATACTAAGTTACTTTCTTAAAAGAGGTATAACAATTTGAAGATGACATAGTTATTTGTAACGTTATTGAGAAGATTTCTGATCAAAAGATTAAAGAAATCATTAGTTGATGATCTGATTACTGGCGATTCTGTGCTATTGCTTCCAGAGGAAGTTTTTGCAGGAACACTCTTGGGAGTGGAGGCATATGTCCATAGTTTGGATTGCGTGAGAGGCGCCTAGCAGTAATGATTACTTTAAGGTTCATGTCCTGAGGCCACGGTCCATCATAACACTGATAGTAATGCAATATCCTGTAGCTACATATTACGTTACAACTTAAAATAAGGTAATGGAATGTTAAACGATGTTACCCCTCCTCTTGTGTTTCATGCAAAATAAATAACAGGCTTTGACCAGATAGCATAGCTGCTTAAATATTTAAGTTATTATAACTCTCAACATTTCGGAATGAATAAGCTTTGGCCAAGTTTACGATCAATTCTTTCTCAGAAGGAATCACACCTGTCGTCCAACGTATGTGGTATAGGTTCTCGGAAAATCAGAAGAACAAATCCAGTTTGTACCTATGTTAAAACATCTGTCTGAACTCTTGAGGGATTTTCTGTGAATGCCTTAAGTCTCAAGTACTTCAAATGAATAGAAGAAGACTAAAAAATATAGTCTACATTAGATATGTTTAGGGTTGTTAATAGGAAAAAATATATACACTTCCATTAATTTTAGTTGTGATTGCCGAATGATAAGCAAAAATACTAGCATGAATAAGTTATAATTATTCCGCAATACTTGTTTCAAGGAAAGGCAAATAACATTCTTTCAATTAAAGGTTTATAAAAAGAAAACCAAGAGAATAAAAAACGAAAGAAATAGACAAAAAAACAATCAACTGGTCGAAATCTTCTGCGTCCGAAGAGAAATAGCCTATCATTGACAAGATAGTTCCGTCTGCAACTTTTGTTATATCAAAATCAAAGCTTCAGGGATGAAATATTTTCATGATTTACCTGATGTTGAAATTTAACCTTGAAACATGTAGAAATATGTTATAGAATAGGTTCATTTATTTTTATTTGCGCTTGAAATCCCAATGGAGTTAACGCAATTGGGAAAAGTATAATGGACATTATCACAAAATATTATACAAGAACATAGTTACAAATTATTGCAAGTACATGGCTTATTCTAATATAAAAATATGAGTTCGCGACAGTCGTCAGTGGGAGCGAAGGTTGAAACATGCATTCTATTGAGATGCTTATATCTTGAGAATGTACGAAGGAATGCTGTACTTTTTCATATAAAAAAGTTTCCGTTTATTTCTACTTATTTTGCTATTACAGTGGTTAAAGAAGAATTTGAGGATGCATCTTTTTATTTCACTTAACGTCTTGAAAGAATAATTTACTGATAAATACAACTTCCTGACCTTTAGCAGCGGATGGAAGAAACTACTGTCTGTAATTAATACCGCTCTCAAAGCTCAAGAAATGCTAGGCTTGTTCTTGCCAGAAATCAAGGTGAAATAATAGCATCCCTTTTGGGATTTCCTTTCGAAAAAAATAAATAAGAACCACTCTTCTTTGCATTGGCAGGATAGGCCCATCAACGAGACACTATTTCTTGGAAAGTAAGGTTACAGTAGTATTTAGCTAAGTATTAGGGGAATTAATACATTTATTGAAGGCAAATGACCGTACAAATTTAAAGAAAAAGGAAGAAGGATTTTCTGTTTTGGATTGGATAGTCACTTATTGTCCGCATTTTCTTAGTACAAAGTTCTAGATGATATACGACCATATAATTTACACTCATACGTCGTGGTTGGCTCGTGATGTGATGTATTTTATTTTTATTTATTTTTGCATTCTCTTCATTATTTCTAAACATTGTAATATATGAGGATGGTTATTATAAAAATTAGCAATTAAGATTTGCGTGCAAAGCTTCTCAGATATAGGTAGTCTACTGCATGATTTTGTAGGAATTCACAGCAACCCCATTCCGTATGCTCCCTGAAAGCTTGCTCTGAATTTCGAGACGTGTAGGTAACACAGTGGCTAAACAAGGACATAAGAATGACATGGCCAACATGTCATCAGGTGCAGCTCGTAAAGATCTTAGCGAATAATACAAAACAATATATGACAAGTGGTTATTGTTAACTGCAACTTTACTGCACCCAGCATGTGATTTAGTCGTCACATAATACAATGCACCGCTTCGACGTTACAATTGAAAAATATTCAAGCAGACTATATGCTTATCTGGGTAAAGTATCTCACTCATGGACGTCAGGAATAAATAGAAGAAAAAATCCTTCTTGAAGAAAACAGTGTGTAACCGTACTTTGTACTCAACACAGACGACAATCTCATATATAGCCCCTGTACGATTGACAATACGCACCCTACTGTTTATACTTCCACACATAACACCTAACTTCAAACATTCATTCCCCATATAACACCTAACTTCAAACATTAATTACTCCATTAAGGAAAAAGCGACAAGGAAACCAATTACACCCATCAACAGCCAATAACAGCCCCTACAGTTTGATATATTACACATAACTTTTTATTAACCCGTTCCATCATTTTAATATAAAAACCTTAATAACTCTCTTCATTTTTATCACACCCACTACAAATTAATACCATTGGAAGCCCCGTAAAATAGCCCATCAGGATTAAATAACCAGAACTATGATAACTTTCAGTTATCAGAGTTATTGATAAAAACATAAACCTAGTAACGCCTACTTCCTCTTGAGCCGTCCGGCTGGCGCCTAGCCAATTTTGACAGCTCAAGTAATTAATGACCGATGCAACTTGCCTGTTTCAACGACGAAAAACGGAATATATTTCAAATCGGATAGCAGAAGAAACTACCTTACCCCAATCAGAGCAGACTTAGACACGGACACAACCAATTGGAACTACTTACCCCCACTACCCCTTACAAAGATATTAGCAGAAAGCACGGACATCTCGTCATCTATTGATCACACGACAGCTTAGACTAAAGAACTTCAAGACACACTTCAGACAAAAGACCACGTTAAACATTATTAAACTCAAGTAACTTTGCAATATATTGATATTTAAACGTTATAATCCGCGCGATAGAAATAGAAGTTATTAGCAGCGTCGAAGCGCGTAATTTATATTATTTGGTAAAGACATTGGTTTTATTATTACGAAACCTTAATTGTGAACGTAGGATTGAATATTATTATCCGCGCGATACAAATAGAAACTACGAGAGAGTAAATGTGAAAGTAAATAGAAGTGTTCAACGGCGCGTACAAGTGAAGTAATTACTATTACAATTTAGCAAGTTACAAAGTGTTACTTACGAACCTTAACGACGTACTAAATACTACTAAATATCAGGACTTACATCATCTAATAGAACTAAATCGATTAATTCAGCATTTCAGCAAATACTAAACTTTGGAAAATATATATTAATTTGAAAAGACGACTCAACTTTTAGTTACCATTATTCCTGACACCGCCCTTTGACTGTTATCTCGATTTTCTCTAGCCACTTCCCTAGATAAGAGTTCTCTAGCTTATAACTACCCCTGAGTACTACGCCCGGCACCCCTTATTTTAATCAGAACTCCAGAACTACTATACATCTAAAAATCCCACCTACAGTTATAAATCTTCAGGAGAGCGACGAACGGTGATAAATGGCGACCATCGTGATTGCTTGAATTTGAAGATCGAGGGACCAGTCAATAAAATTTAATTTTTCAACAATAAAATTCAGGAACATTACACTAAACCACACACCACCAAGTTTTAAATTCTGTGAGAAATTTTACTAGAGTCAGCACACCATTGGATTATTCATCATTTCATCAATACCCCCCCCCTGGATCTTCATCTACAACATTTTCCCTCATCACCTGGGCACCTGGACATCACCTTTGGCCTACCGCTGGACATCTGGACTACAAAAGGGTATCGTTAATCCAACTTAAGTGTTGAAAATTGAATTTTGCTCCTATTTTTATTTGAATTCAAAGTAAATTTTTTCAATTTAAATTTCAAATTTTTTTTTTGCATTTTAATTAATTTTATTTTTGTAAATTCAATTGTATTATAGTAGTTTATGAAATTAAGGAATAATAAAGTATTCCAAATCATGGAGCCAAATTCTGATACTCAGATATTATGTTCAGAACAGAATCCTACTTCTGAAAATAATGAAAGTGCATCTGTTCCTATTTCTGAAAACTTAGAAATTACTCAGCATGAAACCGAAAGTGACCTTGCTAGCTTGCCTGTTACACAAACCCCTGTTAATATCCCAGCTGTGAGTGCACCCACCCCATCGACTTCAACTCAGAACACCATAAATTTAGACCCTAACCTTCCTTCTTTCAGTTCAGATTTTTTGTCACAACTACAGACAATGATAGTAGGAATCTCTACACAGTTAAACTCCACACTTGAAAGTCAAAATCAACAAATGACTACAATGAACTCCACACTTGAAAATCAGATTGCTAACATGAATACTACACTAAATTCTACACTTGCTACTCAAAATCAACAAGTAAGAGACGAACTCGCTATTCAAAACCAACAAATTACAACAATGAACTCTACACTGACAACCTTAATCACTGAACACCGCACTCAGGTTACGTCTGAATTACAAAATTTAGACAGTAGAGTCACAGCTCAAATAGCTACTTCAGAACAAGTGTTGACAAATCATATTTCCTCAGTAGAAAGGGTAACCGCTAGCAATTCTACGAAATTGGTATCCCTTCAATCAGAACTAGACCGACTTAGGCAAAGGGTAAGAGACCAGGAAAGCCTAATCGAACAAACCAGGGAAAATGCTTTGATCCCTCATGTTTGTAATACCCCCTCAACATCTGCCTCTACTTCTTCCAACCCCCCTGATCCGGTACCTCAAGCCCCTGAAATACCAGAACCACCTGCACCATTACCCAGAACCAACAATGGATTGGATCAACGAGCTGCCAGCACTAATCAAACACCCCAAAATGTTGTAAACAATAGTTTTTCATTGCACAATTCGGATTTTCCATTACCGTATTTTGAAGATACCTTGAAAACAAACCCTGTCAGATATTTAAAGGACCTAAAAACTTATTTTGCTTTACGAGGAGTCCCAGAACATCTAAAAATGATTTTTGTGAATCAATCTTTGAAAGCTAACGCAGCTCGCTGGCTCCAAGTCATCGATCCCAACAACCTCCTGTCCATAGGTCAGTTTGAGGAAATGTTTTTATCTGAGTATTGGAGCGAAAGCGAGCAAAGCCGTTTGAGATCGCGAATATTTCAAGGTAAGTACGACCGTAGCCACGGCCAAACCTATCTACAATATTTCATTTCTTTGTGTGAAAGCCGCCAACTGCTTAAACCAGAAATTTTGGAGCAAGATTTTCTAAAGGCACTCCCGTCTCACTTTCCGCCTGTAATAAGGAATTGCCTTGTTGTCGCATCTCCTCAATCCACCACTGAGATGTTAAAATTACTAAAGTCAATGCAGGACCTAACTTACACTTCCACTAAACCATCGCACCCCATTGTGTCAGCTAACCAAACTCACCGGAAAAACATTAATCTGGTACAAACTTCTGACAATCAGGAAAATTTCCAGATTGGGTCGCGGACAGGAATTTCAAATGAGGACCAGCAAAACAATGATTCTAGGGACAACAGACCTTATTGGCCCCAAACAGAGTACGTGCGAAACGCCCGCAATAATTGGCAAACCCGTGGTTTCCGTTTCAGGCCGTATGGCAATTACAATAATAGGCAAGGGAACAGTTACCGTGGTCAGAACAGACGTGGCTATGCAGGAAATAGGCCTAACTGGTTTAACCGTAATCAGTATAACCAAGGTTTCTTTCGCCCCTACTATAGAGGCTGGAATAATTTCAGGTACTCCCGCCGTAACTACAATAATCAATATGAAAGGAACAATTCTTATGAAAGCCCGAGAAATAGACCTAACAACAATTCCCCGAGTAACATGGAAGACAGACAAGGAAATAATGACACATCCCAGAATGAAATAAGGACCCCTAACCCCCACGACCAGATTGATAGATCATAATTTTTCTTATTTTTCCTTCGCTAAATAACTCAAAACGAAACTTCCCAAAACAGCATAGAATGTTAAAATTATTCCAGGAAATGTAAATATCAAAATGAACCAGCATTACCTTATTATAAATAAATTTGAATGTTTGCAATTTTATAAACAACAATAATTTAAAGAGAATAACAATGCCAATGCCAACAATGTGGAAGGCCTGCCCATTGTTGACAACAATTTAATTGTTAGTAGTGTTATTTTTCCTTTTAGATAATAAATAAATTGAAATTTTGTTTGGAATATTAATTAAATATTTGACCACAGTAATAATATTCATGGAAATTGAAATTCTTTTGGACACTTATGACTTAAGAAGTTTATCAAATTAAATTAACATTTTGTTAATAGTGATGACATAACCGCACCCCTTAGTTAAGATGTAAATAATATATATATGTGTGGAATGTCACCCCTATTAATTCAGTGAATATTTCAGAAAATTTCCCCAATTTTATTTTAACCAACATGCTCCTTGGAACCCAATACAACGCAACAGATATTGTAAGAATTTAGAAAGTTTATTCAAAGAGAACAAAATCCCATTCAACTCAAGTCTCCCCTTAGCAAGTTACAACTCATTGTACGACCGACCCTTGGCCGGAAACACCCCGCTGTGCTGTAAACTGGTAGTAAACATTGAACTTCACATGTATAATACCAGGCAACGACCCCAATACAAACTGTTGAGAAGAAATTCTTGTAACCTACAACAATCACCTGTTAGAACTATATTATGTCATGAACCCCAAACAGAAATGCCTAAGAAAGTTTAAAGCAGAAGGAGAAGTAAAAAGGATTATCGACCAGGACTCAGGAAAACGTTTTATCAGACTGACATTGTAAAATAATTAGAGTGATTCATACTTCTCAAATTAATGTTTTACCTGACGTTATATATATAACGAATGTGATACTTACAAGGTAGAGTGTAATTAGCCTCCCCGTGGTTGTTGCAAAGACTATGATGAAATGATTCTTATTCTATAAAATAGAGTGAGACATCACAACAGCCATTCCACTACAGATGTAAGTGCAACAAATAAGCTTATTGCCATTGTTAGTGAACCTTTGTATATATGTAATTTTAAGATAGGCCACTCCCTTTATTTATTCAACTGAAGAGTTAAAACATTCATTTGACAAAGGTAATCACACTATTATTTGAAGTAGTAAATAAGTAAACATTGAAATTTCGACATATTTGAATTTTATTGGAGTAGTACACAGAGTAAGAATAATTAAATTTTGTTAATTTTTCAAAAAGAAAAATTATTTTACATAAACAATATGGACAGGAAATAACCCTCTCCCTACACTAATTAAGTAGAATTGTATAGCAAAAGTGAAGTAAAAGAATGATCAGAGTTAAGTAAGAATTTGAAAGTGAAATAGTTGTTGAGAAATATGTGTGTTAACAAATAAGAATCTTGAAGGTAAAACAATGAGGAATATAACAAAAGGTAAGAAATAAATGTATGATAAGCAAAATGAGTGAATAATTAAGATGGTACAAGATATGTCTACTAGGAAAATATGAAGTAATGATAGTTATGAAGTGAGAAATATGAGAATAAATGAGGAAATATGATAACGAGTATTAAAAGTAATATGAAAGAAAAGAATGATAATGAGTATTGAGATTAATAAAGAAATTGTGAAGGTAAGACATAAAAGATGATTGATGAAGTTAGAATAATGGAAACAAGGTAAAAGAATATTGAAAGAATAAAAAGGAACATTAAGAAATGATTATTAATGAGGTAAATAGATAAAAAGGAGTAGGAAGAAAACATGTGTAATCTGAATATAATATCAGTGTATTAAGTAGACCAATGAGGAAGATTAGCGTACTCCAACGTTTGACATCAACAATATATGGATTAGCATCAAAAACCAGCGTTATGCAAGAAGCTATTGAAATTAATATTAATATCAAGAAATTCGAGTGTATTTTATGAATTTATTTGTGTATGTGTAATTACGGCAGAATTAATCAAAAGTATAGATGATGTAAGGATCTAAATTTTTCAAGAACAGATATTGAAAACAAAGACAATTGATCGAAAAGCTAATATCAAAGTAAACCACAATAGATAAAATCCCACGAAATTCTTTTAGCCATGGAAAAGTATTTTAGGGAATCGAAAAATTAAATTTCCATATTTCAAAACACCGCCACTCTTCAAATTCCAGATTGGGTATTATAATGATCATAAAATCCCGCTTGTATTGACGTCGACATCTCTACATCGTGTGAGTTTTTTAATCATTATGCGGACATCTTGTAACCGTACTTTGTACTCAACACAGACGACAATCTCATATATAGCCCCTGTACGATTGACAATACGCACCCTACTGTTTATACTTCCACACATAACACCTAACTTCAAACATTCATTCCCCATATAACACCTAACTTCAAACATTAATTACTCCATTAAGGAAAAAGCGACAAGGAAACCAATTACACCCATCAACAGCCAATAACAGCCCCTACAGTTTGATATATTACACATAACTTTTTATTAACCCGTTCCATCATTTTAATATAAAAACCTTAATAACTCTCTTCATTTTTATCACACCCACTACAAATTAATACCATTGGAAGCCCCGTAAAATAGCCCATCAGGATTAAATAACCAGAACTATGATAACTTTCAGTTATCAGAGTTATTGATAAAAACATAAACCTAGTAACGCCTACTTCCTCTTGAGCCGTCCGGCTGGCGCCTAGCCAATTTTGACAGCTCAAGTAATTAATGACCGATGCAACTTGCCTGTTTCAACGACGAAAAACGGAATATATTTCAAATCGGATAGCAGAAGAAACTACCTTACCCCAATCAGAGCAGACTTAGACACGGACACAACCAATTGGAACTACTTACCCCCACTACCCCTTACAAAGATATTAGCAGAAAGCACGGACATCTCGTCATCTATTGATCACACGACAGCTTAGACTAAAGAACTTCAAGACACACTTCAGACAAAAGACCACGTTAAACATTATTAAACTCAAGTAACTTTGCAATATATTGATATTTAAACGTTATAATCCGCGCGATAGAAATAGAAGTTATTAGCAGCGTCGAAGCGCGTAATTTATATTATTTGGTAAAGACATTGGTTTTATTATTACGAAACCTTAATTGTGAACGTAGGATTGAATATTATTATCCGCGCGATACAAATAGAAACTACGAGAGAGTAAATGTGAAAGTAAATAGAAGTGTTCAACGGCGCGTACAAGTGAAGTAATTACTATTACAATTTAGCAAGTTACAAAGTGTTACTTACGAACCTTAACGACGTACTAAATACTACTAAATATCAGGACTTACATCATCTAATAGAACTAAATCGATTAATTCAGCATTTCAGCAAATACTAAACTTTGGAAAATATATATTAATTTGAAAAGACGACTCAACTTTTAGTTACCATTATTCCTGACACCGCCCTTTGACTGTTATCTCGATTTTCTCTAGCCACTTCCCTAGATAAGAGTTCTCTAGCTTATAACTACCCCTGAGTACTACGCCCGGCACCCCTTATTTTAATCAGAACTCCAGAACTACTATACATCTAAAAATCCCACCTACAGTTATAAATCTTCAGGAGAGCGACGAACGGTGATAAGTGATATTTTCTTAACCCTTAAAGCTGTGCGCACATTGATCTACAGCTAAATCAACGAAATTAAATATAGAAGAAAATGCATGCACTTTAAAATCAGTTGACATGCTAACAAGTATTGTATGGAATAAAGAGCACTTAAATCTCATGTGTAATAGTCTACCCTGTCTCGAAGAGGACCCAAACAGGCTAAGCCATAACCTCATATTTTTCTCAACATTCATCCACCATTCCCATTCTTGTGATCTAATTTAATTGACATAATTGTAGGCATGTAAACAGTTGGGAGGAAGGAAGTAAATTACATTTTGGGTAATATTACGATTATCAGTTATATTTTTGATGTGATTACTCTGAGATAGTTGCGGTAACAAAGGTAGTGAGTGGGCAACAGAAATAAGTCTAAATATTAATGTCCCTTCAGGAGAAAGTCGAGTACAATTTAGAAAGTTTCTGGCAAATCAAAGCTTGAAACAGTAAAGCAACACGTTCCACAGAATGAACCAATAGGCTACTGTATAAAAGAGAAGAAAGAATAATAATCTATAGCCTAAGTATTCTGTAAATTTGGAAGCTATGAAAATTAAAGGTAAAGAAAAATTATTCTAAAGTTGTTGTTCGGCCTACAATAACTTAGTTCTGCAACAAAAGACAATTTGCTTAAAATTTCAAGACATTTGATTAGGTCTATGGCAAGTTTCATGATAATAGGCTATAGACCTATAATACATAATAAACAAATACATCAAATAAAGACAATATATTTTTGTTTTGAATCACGGAATATACAACGTGCTGTAAGATGTGGTTTCAAAGAAAGAGGGCTTTGTTTAAAAATATAAATTTAGGATGCCCAAAATATACGAAATAGGCTCTATTATAAACATTCTAAAATAAATATAAAAAAGGTAAACAATGAAAATACATTAAGCTAGATAGAAGACACTAAGGCAGAGTATAGGCCAAATTCCAAAAATTTAGTACTGCAATGAGAAAATAAACTACTAAATATATTTCTGAAACAGGTTTATTATTATTGTCAATTATATTATAGGCTAATATTATTAACAACCTATATTTATTTATTTGGTTGCTATTATTATATAATTATTAATTTAACTATTATCACGAAACAAGATTTCAATAAATATCAGATTTGCAATCCTACATTACTTCAATGCAACTTACTGCATGGATTTACATCCAATGACGACTGTTGGTGCAGTATTCTCATGGCACGAGGCGAATGAGGGAACTTGTATACGTTACCGGTACGTTTATGGGCTTTTTAATATACTGCGCCAATTCTCTCTGTGAAAGCATGTTTATGAGTTGCTCAATCCCACTTGCATTGACGTTATGCAAATATCTGACACGTTGCAGATTCACTTACTCC
This sequence comes from Ectobius pallidus, assembly GCA_964059195.1. NCBI lineage: Eukaryota > Metazoa > Arthropoda > Insecta > Blattodea > Ectobiidae > Ectobius > Ectobius pallidus. Next base: position 62,742,933 of record CAXKWD010000003.1, on the reverse strand, counting down.
TGTTAATTGCTACCATGACTTCACGAGCATTAAGAACATTGCAATAAAAAGGCTATACGGCCTGCTCGTTTCAAGATATAATTTATCATTAATATAACACTATGGTTTAATGTTTCCTTATATAGATGCTATAGGCTACTCATAAACAAACCACCACAATTTCAAACAAGATAAAAACATTGCTGAGAAAAATAAATAAAATCTTGAAGGAGGAGGAGAGTACGTAAATGGAAGAAAAAGAAAGAAAGAAATAGAGAGAGAAAGAAAGACAGAAAGAAGCAAGGAAAGAATGAATGAATTAAAGGAAAGTAACAAAGGTAGAAGAAAAAGAAAAAGAAAGTAATAAAGAAAGAAAGAAAGAAGAGAATCAAGAGAAAGAAGAAGAGAATGCAGAAAAGAAGATAATGCAGAGATGAAGACACTTAAGTTAATTCATGATAAAGTTATTTAATATTAGATTACTGACAGTCATATCCAGCATGAAAATAACTGGAATAGTTAGAATTTAAAATACCATATTATGTCTGCCTAATTATTGTTAATATAGACTACAAGCGTGCATAAAATATTTAGTAAAACATAGTTGTTTTTCCATTAAAAATTCTGGCCTTCATATAGGCTATAGTCTTCAGTAAGAAAAATGGTAAATTGAGGCCTTCAACTATTTCCTTATTTTGATAACAATCAGAAGTCATTGTATAAAAAAGAGAGATGGAGTAACAGTTGAGAGTAATAAATATTCTGTAATCGGAGTAGAAACCATTACAGTAGATAATATTAACGATCAATTCTTAGAGCAATCTCTAGGTCAATACTAAAGTATCCTTATAGCTATAGGCTGCCGCCTGTTTCACAGTCTAGAATTAAAATTTGTTTTAAGTTATAATTAATCATAAGCTTAATTAAAAGCCTATTGTGATAAAATTTTCAAACAGAGTGTAAAGATAACATTTTCATATTAAAAAAAAAACTCTTCAAAGTGTTGCAGTATCTCTTGTGTGTAAATACGATACCGTATTTAGGCCTACTATAGAGTATGTTTCTATGCAATTTTAATCCTAAATCAAAATAATAATCTGTACGCGTTAAAGTAAAGTGCTCCCTGTGTAATAATTGAAAACTTGTATGGCTTATGAAGTTTGGGGGATCATAGACGGTAAATAGTCTAGGCCTACACAACACAATAGAATGGTTACAGCCTACGTACCAGCTGCTTTAATCCCCCAGTACTTCTGTTAAAAGTTCCATTAGACTTCAGGGTCATAGTGAGACCAGAAGGATTAGATCAATAAATTATAACATCCCTATGGCCTGTTTGGGGATTGAACACACGTTCGTATCCTAGAGTATCTTCGAACGCTAGGCCTAAAGCATACTACATTCTTCAAATTGTATAATATTCTATAGGTTTAGTATTTGGATAAGCATCCTATAAATGAATGTCACTCTGTAGGGGGTAAATGATAAGTCAATTATGTGATGGAAATAAAACAAATAACTTATCATTATTGAAAAAGGATAATGCAGTAATTGAATTAGGCGATTTTTTAAAACCATTTTACCTCTCTTTTCTTGACCAATTCAGGTAGGGGAGGAGACAAACCTTTGACTCACATAACTTATGTTGAGACAGGAGATAGAGGAACTCCAGGGTGTCTGATCAACACAATGTACAGCCTCCTCCGAAGTCAACCATCATGCACAGATAATGGAGAAAGAACATCTCGGAATGTGAGTCCGCTACATTGCCACCTTGGTCATCCCACTAGGTGTTATGTGATTAAGTCTATTTAGGTAATAATAGGTAGTCTATACATTACCAATATGGTTAAACACATTTATTCGTATTATTATTACAGCGGCAGACGTATTGCACTCTTGAACTATTCTAAGATTTGGAGTAAAAGCAGATATTATAAAGTAACCTATAAACCTATTTTGCTAGTGTTCTGTACAAAACGGAAGCAACCCGAAAGTGATTTTGGCACAAAGGCTTTCGTGAATTTCAAGAACGACATAATACAAACCACGGAACAATAATTGAAAAGTTTCCTGCAGAAATATTGCATGATATTAGCAGCTATGAAGTCATTGCACATTTATGACTTTCTCAGTCTTCATAATATGACCGACTGTGTGTATTTATTTATAAAGGTTAATAAATACGTTTACGAGTTTTATTAACCATATATCTAACCGTGTTTTTCTTCCTTTTTACTTGTGGGCATACACAACTTGTAGTGCAAGGGAGCATTAAAATTTATTATTACAAGTCCTTGTACTTCAGTTATTGACGTTTGCGCGTGCGCTTTAAAACTGTATAACCCCCGAGTTATTGCCCATAAAATTCTCTCCTTTAACAAACCTCTTAAAAAGCCGCAAACCCGACAGAGTATATATTAAAATAAAAATTATTCGTTTTAAAACGTGTGGTGTGCTACTAGTTGGTGACGTTATTTATGAAAGCGAAATGCTTTAGCTAAAGCCTGTTAATGTCAACACACGTAAAATAAGCCTTCTGTAACGGCATAAAACGTAACTTACAGTACAACAGTTTCTCTGAAAGTGTAGCATGTACATATAGTCGTGCAATATTTGATCATCATGACAAGTAGGTCTGTATCTATATACCATGTACCCTCTTTATGATAAGGATAATATCAATCTCATATTCTATAGACCTATTACTATAGACTAGGTAATGAAAAACTACGGTCATAAGTTAATATCTGCAAATGAATACAAAAGGGAGAAACACACATCTCAGGGTCTCTTGCTGTAGTTTGTAATTTTAAGCTAAAAATAAAATAAATTGTGTAATGACAAGTAAACGAACGAATAAATAAATAAATAAATAAATAAATAAATAGGCTATATAACTAAATAAATAAATACACAGCCTAATGAGAATTAAAGTTAATTGTTTAGCGAAAAAAGATCAAAATAATTTAAACTGTGCTTCAAAAACAGCGGGTTTTCATTTAGAATGGGTTTCGCTGTCTAAAAAAGAAAACAGATAGGACTGTCACGACTATTATATTTGTATTTATTTTCTTACAGTATGTTATTGTATTTCTAATAATCGTAAATAGTTGTCGTGGGAAAGTATTTGTTGATTTTCTCATAAAAGATTGGGAAGCAAACTACGATACCATACTGCAATAGGGGAGGCCTTGGTAATTTAGTAATAGGGGTATTTTTGCAGTAATTTGCTTTAAATTTATCTCCAACTATTGGAGATTATTTTCAATGTTTCAGAGGACTGTCGAAAGAGTACAGCACCTCTCAAATTACATGGTAAAGAAAATCGTATAAATCTGATTTATATTTAGGCCTACTTTTAAATTACAATGTGCTATTAATTTATTGCAAGAAGTACATAAGTATAAAAAATTACTACCACAGCACCCAAGTCTCCCCTATATTAGGCCTAAGCAAGACTGGACCTATCTGAATGCAGAGAATGCGACATATTTGCATATCTATTTTATTTGGCCAACTATCTCTGAAGCGCTTTTCCTATACAAAAGGCAAAGAGCTATTCCTTTGTAAAGGATTCTTCGCTCTCTCAGAGTTCATCACGTCCTCGGTCTGGGAGGTCTTGACTTCTCAACTAATTGGGCTTATTACTCAACCCTATTCCAATTTAACGTGCACAGAAAAGAAATTTCATACTACCTATTATAGTAAAAATACGCAACTATCTTCACAATCATAAAATATAAGCAGCGATTAAAAGCATGTATGTTCATGCAATACAGAATCCAACGTCAATTATTTAGTTTGGATAAAATGTTTCTGTTTAACGAACATGGAGAAATCAGAAACATACGTGTGTAGGCTGCAAGAAGGGAACATTAGCCTATACCGTGTTACTTGAAAGTAGTGAAACCCGTATTTCCCTGTTTGAAATATCTACAGTTAATTCTTTAATTTAAGACAAACGTTTATATAATAATTAACTAATATAAGCAATCTTCAAGTAAAATCATCAGTGAGATCTAAGTGGAACAATGGGAGCATTTTCATTAAAATAACTGATTTCCATAAATGCCAATCATGACACCTGGGCGAAAATCTTCACATTTTAACATAAAGTATTATTCTATTAATCTTATATTTTTGTATTACTGCAATTTTTAGGGTGACGCATATATAGGCGACGTCAGCAGCAGTGAAAAACGAAGCATCAATTAAGCTGAAATTTTATTGTAGTTATTTCACATACCGGTATAGGCCTAGCCTACATCAAGTATCATATAAAGTATGAATTGACTAACCCTGATAGTCCATTAATATTTTATGCTATCAATATTATGTTCAAGTGAATGATTCTAAACAGCTAAAAATGAAATTAAATAAGTTATTCTTACTATGCCCCGTTTCAAATTTTAAAAAAGTGTAATTTTTGTGTGTTTTTCTTCTTTTAAGATGCAAAAATATTGGAGTGTTTAGTCTTTTATCATTACAGTTTCTTTCATTCCAATGTCAGCAATTTTTCTTAACGAAAAGATTACAGATCGTCAGTTATTGCAGCTGTAGGTAGGTTACTAATCAAAGTGATGAAAAATGTAGGTTTAAATACAGACATTTTAGTCGCTTTTCTTTTGTATAAAGGACGGAATATTTTCGTTAAACCTTTAGCTGTTGATATCCCATTAACACTTGGCATTACAGAGATCACAAGGAAGTTAAAATTACGGCAACTTACATTAACAAGACAAATCTGTCAACTTGCAATGAACAGACTACATCATATATGCAAAGAAGGAAACTCATCCTCCGGCCAACTTAAATTAGTAGCTTTAACATCCCTACTTATGCCATATTAACCATTCTTGGCATGCAAAACTCCGTGCTCATCTCAAATCTCACCGCCAAGGAAACGAGCGTGTCGAATATACTGAGACATAAGTTAATATTACTTACAACACGGTAATCTAAATAGCTTACAGCCCACAATACAGATCATTTATAAGCCAAGACGCTTCTTAGTTCACATTAATGTATTTTACAAGCTATATTTTTCTTCCGATTCATCATTGAATACAAAACTCACGATTTTTTCTTCTCGTTAGATTGTGTCGAGTGGAGTGAGGTTGAAGGTATTTTATGGTCCCATTGTGTCTGGTTTGGAATTGTTCGGAGCCCCTTTCCGATGGTAGATCCATCCTATTACTGGCCTCAGGTCAGGAGTGAGTTGTTTTTGTTTTTTACTATGAGGTAGGAAGGAAATAGAGTAGCTCACCACCCAGCTGGTTACCAGAGGTGGGATTGTACAGAACCAGTTCAAATCTCTGGTGTAGACTTACTTTGCATATCAGTGCCAGGTTGCTTGGTGTCATGTTTTGTCGATCTATGCTTTCATGTTACTGCACATAATACGCAACTGCAACGTTAATTCTTTACATTCCAGCTATAATAATTCCTCGAAATGGCATTAAAAAACAGCGACATCAGGAAGATTTAAAAAAATGTTTTAAACATTTTACTTCCTCTGACGTACCATAGGTAGCCCTATCATAGGTAAGTATTGTGTTCAACCCCGAAATTCGAAGTTGAGTTTTTAACAAATACACGTTTTGAGGTCCTCCAATCCAAAAATACTATTTTCAGAAACATGTCTGTGTGTCTGTGCTCAGCCTAGGTTCAGAAAGAAAAATAATATGGAAACAAAATGTTGTAGCCTATTTGGATTGGGGATGTGACAAGAAGATTGGCGACGATTTTTTCTTATTTTTACTACCACTTTACATGAAGAAAACTTAGTTTTTCGCGATATTTTCAAAATCGGTTCTAAGGATTTTGATTTAACTTCGTTCCTATATAGGTTACTAAGAGCTAAAACTTTTATTTGAAATATTTTTTCGAAAGGAATTTCTGAAAGTTAGTTATAAGCCTACCACTGTTTAGGCTATAGAAACCGTCTTGCCTGGTGAACAATAAAGCTTTGCATCAGGATGTTACAACTGAATACGCGCTCTTTGCAATAAAACTTTTGATTCTACCTGTATATCAGAATGTGAAGTGCGAAAGGATTAGGGTAGAGAAAATTACGTGAGTACATTCCCATAGCCTGTGTAGCATATACAAAAGTATTGTAGCCTATTCAAACAAGTTCGGGTTCTTAGCGATTACCTTATAGCCTAGTAGGCTACACGCGTTCTTAGGTTTGCCAGTTTAAAAAAATATTATTTTGGAATAGAGTACGGTATCTTCGTCTCTTTGCTGACTACAGTTATCTCTTACATGATGCACTGGATTTAATATCATAGTATGATAGGTAAGAGCTAATCAGATGAATGAACGGATACGATTTATTAATAACGTCCATATTAAAAATATTTCAAAATAAGTTACATAAGTTATTACACATTAAATATCACGTATTTCAATGAGATTCAAGTGTTTTAAATTTAATTCTCGTGTCACATTTCTTCGAAATTAGGGCCAGAGCCATGCCCCTAAAGGCATCTGACTGTATAGACTATCAGATAGGCCTATGATCCACTTCGTCTAAGTTATGGTCCGCAATGCCAATTATTGCATATGTTACATCTATATGGGCCTAGGCCTCTTGCTTCATACCTAATTCCTGGTATAGGCCTAGGCCTACCGCTTTATCTGAATAAATCGTAAATCAACCTTACATTAACTCTAGGAATACAGGCCATGTATTTTACACAAGATATAGGCCTAACTTAACATGAACTGCATTAAAACATAATCATTACAGAGCCCAGTAGTAGGCTATATAGCCTACTTTACGATACATTAGGCTACACTGTGAGTATAAGATTTTATGTAAAGTTCTAAAACGATTGGAAGTCTAGGAGAAATACCAGATCTTGCGACTTCAAAATATCTAGGCTATCTGCACCCGGTTATTCAAGTTAGGTAGGCCTATAGGACCATATGTGGAGCAAGAAAAACGCAATAAAGAATAGGGTTAAGTTATGTGGCAGTATATAAACTTCATGCTTATATATCAGAAATATATGCACCTATTGTCTTCTTGAACCAGGGACGAATTACAATATTTACGTATGCCCTACGGAATATTTTGATAGGCTACATAAAACTTCACCGAAAACAATCCTTGAATTTAGTCCATACGTAGGCTAGCCTATTTTATGAGTAGACAATACAATTTAAACCCAGTTACATTTTCTATTAAATAAATTTTGTGGATGACTAGCAAATTCCCATCAATCAGAGTAATTAGCCTAATTTGGCTAAATAGGACATGTGAATGACAGGGGCCGCAGATTTAAACTTATCTTTCTTTCTTTTAGTCTAACTGTCTTTATTTTTCTTAGTTTCACCTCTCCCGTTGCGTGCACTTTTATGCGGCTCATGCCATCCGGGTTTTACCGAAACGCGTTACCGCCAGGAAACGGATTACATTTTGATCGTATACATAGCCTATATATTTTTTTACGTGATAAGCACATGGAGTGCCTCCCCGGCGGGTGATTAGCCCAATGCCGGGGCCATCTCCGAGACTGACACGAACACAAAGGACGACACACACCAGTCACGCACAAACTCATGACGAAAAGGAGCGGATGGGATGAATAAGATAATGACGACCAAATGATATCCAGAGGCTACAAGTTACCCAACATTCGTCTCACAGGTGATGGAAAACACCCGAAAAAACTTGTCTCTACACGAAATCGAACTCAGGCCTGCTGCATGAGAGGAGCGGTGGACTGGCTTATCTTGAAATCAATAAATTTTTGAGCAGAAGAAACATACTCTTAAAAATTGCGTAAGAAATAATAATTTCGTCAGTCATAGACTATGGCCTATTGGAACGTTGCATGTCAATGCTATCTTTTAGCCTATCATCAAATTCTATAAACAACTAGAAGTTATAAAATGGTCTACCTAAATTATAATAAACCCATATAGGCTATAACGCACTATCTCAATATATCCCATACGCTACTTTCCAACAGAAAGACAATTAGGCTAATATAGGGTAGCCTATCTGCAGAACAAATCCCCTGGGCCTATTAGTTTGAAAAGTGGGTATTGAAGTAGCATCAGTGTTAATATTACCATACTATTACTGTCGTAAACTTTGTCTGTACAGAAGTATCAGTAGCCTGAACACAATATGTTGCTCTCATTTACGAGAAGTACGTTATTTACGTTATTCACACCAAAATTGACGCTGAAGATCTAAAATAAAGCTAACTTCAACTACAAGGCATTTCAGGTTCAATTTTAATTTTTTTTAATTTTCCACAATTTATTTTCTAAGCTTTTAGTTCCATTAGTTTTCTTTCTATTTATTCTTTAAATGAACTATTAATTATAATTTCAAATAGTGAATAGGCCTACATTATTTCTATGGATGTAGAGAGTTCACGCCGTATGACTGATGAACAATTATTTTCGAACTACACATCTACTTTGTAAAATTATATTGTTTTAGTAGCTTTTATAGACTACAACACTTGCTATAGGCTTACACAAACCTCAGATTAGAGCATTCTGAACTTCTGCAGGCTGTCGTGCTAACTTAAAGGCTAACGTACAGAATAGACGTCGTTAATTAAAATATATTTTGACTTTTCCATTAGCAAACAAGAACTTTTCTTTTTTCAACGTTTATGTCAATCATAGGGTCTATCCGTCTTATTATGTTTTCCTCAAGAATATGACTAATAACCCACAGCTCGCAATTACCGAGCTAGGTGGCCGAGATGGTAACGTGTTGGATTCGCACACGGGAGATCCCAGGTTCAAATCCCGTGGCCGGCCAATTTGACATGCTTTTTCTCATGATTTCCCCAGTCGTAAAGGCAAATGTCGAATTGGATATTTACATGCCATGAATCATCCTCGCCATTTCATCCTGTATCATATCCATTTAAATTAATATCAGTTGAAATTTACTCCATTAAATATACCGACAATAGGCACAATTGACAAGCAATAGTTCCATGACATACCCTACTGTACAAACACCGATCCCAGATTCCTGATAGGCTATAGCCTCGAAGCTAAAATAAGTATAAACACAGCTGAAATAATAATAAAAATTAAAACTAGCAATTCTCACATTACCCCAGGCTAGCAAGACAGTCTAAGAACTTTACTTCTACGTAATAGTCACAATAGTCTATAATAATAAATCCTTAATTGTTTTCATCCATGGAATCTTTACATGACAAAGTTTTGATTTTAAAATAACGAAGTATAAAGTACGGATAAGTTACAGAAATGCTGAAGATGCAATTTTAAAACGTTTGAATTTCCGATAGGCCTATTATGACAATAATTAAAATAACACGAGACTGCGTGATGTTTCACGCAGAACTGGCTGAAGTAGGCTAAAAGAAAACTAGCATTTAATTCGCAAGTATCGCCAAGGTCCCTCAACGACGTAGGTATGCGATAACCTTGAATTAACTAACATCTAAAACACAATGTCGTCTGCAAAAGTTTTGATTTACAACTTAATGACAGAAAACTAGTAAAACAAATACAAAAAACATGCATACGATTTTGCAATCAATTTTAATTGGATACTCACGCAAGGTACAGAAGAAATTAATGTAGTCTATTACACTTCTTGTTAAAGCACTTCTTATTTAAAATGTAGATGCGATTCCATCATGTTGTGAGAATCACATAAAATCGCAGAAGAATTTTTTTTCCACAATCATATTGAAGTTTTTCCGCTACGTGCTATGGGAACTGTAATGGTCTATGTCAATTGTATTCAATAATTGAATTCTTGGGTTTATGCATAGGCTATCTGCATTTTGCTACGACGGTATGACATATTTTTGTATCGTAGCCTAGGTGATATTACCGTAGTGTAGGGTAATGGATTTGCCACGCCACATAGGCCCTATTATTTTCAAATCCCGAAAGATTTTCGGTTTCAGTTCAAGAGTAGGGCAAGACACGAAAATAGGAGACATGTTAAATTCTAATTTTTCTTCCAAGGTTAATGTCCTGTATATTTTGCTGTGCATCAATGCACGTAATCTATAAGAAACACACTTCCAGTATTGGTATAAGCCATTATATCACGCCTGATTTATCTAATGACGTCACAGGGATGCTGCGATTTGATTGGAAGTTGGTAAATACACGTCAGATCTGGAAGAAATGGGAACCAGTCCTACCACGAAACCAACGCACGCCCCACTCACTAACTTTTAGTATTTTTCTCTTATTCTTATTCTTTTTCCCCCTTCAGCGCCATATAGGCTACATCTTTGTCTAAGAACGTTGACAGCATAACCACTTCGATCAAATATTGAACTTTATTATGACTAGTTTGATCACTGTAAGCTACTTTACGCTGACGATAGATCTATAATTACTTCTTCGAAATTCTATTACTGGAACTAATACATATTTTTATCTATACACCTAGTTGTTATCAAGAACACTTATTTGGTAGTAACACTATACATTTTTCATACCTTATATCCCACGCATAGCTTATTTCTGCACATTTAGATGTAATATAGATATCTTTCGCATGATGTTAGTTTTCTAATTAGCTAAACACTGACTTGAACGTAATGACTTAGTCCTAAGACATTTTTCACACTTATGAACACTGTACACTCTCTCACCTGAGGTATTGTAGTCTGCTCTCTCGGCGTTATAGCTTCAGCTCCAATTCCACTGTCCGGTGAGGGCAAATCCACTGTGAGTCCAGCAGCTGTTGCTGCAGACACTACACTCTTATTATTGTGGTACACGTTACTACGAACATAACGCTCCATTAACGACGCTGTTGTACTCGATGTACCACCACCGCCACCACCACCAGGTCCTTCCGGACTGTCCGCATACGAAGGAATTTGCTGACGCACTTGGGTCGTCGTATACCCTTGTTCGGAAGTTCCGGTCACTGGGAAGTAATCCCTGTAATATTGGTCCGTGATAAACGCAGCGGAATTGGTTGCGCGGATGTTTCCCGTCGCGGAAGTTGTCACATAGCCGGTACCCCCTTGCGAGACCGTGGTCGTGTACTGTGCCACGTGGTCCGAATATGGGATCGGGCTGGGAGTCCCGCTCCCGCCATGGTGTGGAGCAAAAATCTGCGTGCTGTAAGACATCTGAGGTTTCAATCCGTCTGCTGAGATGAGCTCGATGGAACCACCCGTCGTGGAGGTTCCTCCGTCTGCAGCAAGTAGAGAGGATGTTGAGGACGGTGTGCCGTTGATGGAACGACTCCCGTGTTGTGGAGAATTAAGACCTCTGTGACTCTGATGGGAAGGAATTTCTTCCTTGATATTCGTGTTGTTGTTGTTTACGACGTCAACCACGAGGTCTCCGGTGGTAGAGCCATTAGCAGCAGATACCAGCACTAACTTATGCCTGGCTGCCGACTTGTTGCTGATGATAATGCTACCGGTCGTGGTACCGTCTAGTAAGGGCGGAGACCCGGAAGACTTATGGCGGTGATGACTTAAATCTTCCGGCTCACGTTTTACTATCAATTGTTGATGGTGCAAATGAGGATGGTGCAATTGTTGTTGTTGTTGCTGTTGTTGTTGTTGGTGCAGGAACAGGCTTTGGAGCTCCGCTGCCGATGCCACAGTTACCGGCGAGGCGGGACTCAGGGCCGAAGAGGAAGCTGAGGGAGGGGCGATCAGCTCGTGGCCCGCCCCTGAAGCAAGTCCATTGGTCGCTTTCACCTGTGACGTCAACAGAGCACCGCCACTCGCAGAGGATGTCGTCCTGCAACAAGAGATAATAAGTCACAAAAACTGTGTTGGTTGGTGCGGGAAAAGAGTTGATAGAAGGGGGCATAGAACGGGAGTGTGGGGTAGGTAAAAAGGGGAACAGAATACGGTAAAAAGTGGCGAGGTCCTACCTTGCTCGCGGATCCCAACTGAATGGGTGTTATACACAGCAAGTACTAGTGTTTATGCTGCCGCTTCCTGCTTTTCTGAACCCACCGACCAGTTGGTTCTGTCATCTACCTGTGCGTATCCGACTTACTCCTCAAGAGTTCACTCCAGAACTGGCATGCGTACATCAGTCACTCGACCAACACACATGCAAATTCCCCTAGCTATAGGGCCAGTGGAGGGAGGGAAGGAAGAAATGTTTAACCATTAAGATACCCCTTCTACTCATGTCACACATGCATAACGACTAAGTTACCCTTATAACAGCATATTTAAAGCGATTAATACCGATATCACCAAAATAGTAAATTAGCAAAAGTTTTATATTAGGCCAAAACCAATAGATCCTAAACGAAATACGAAAGCAATTGTAGGGAAAAAAATTATTTGTTTCATGAGAAATGATCATTTAGATAGGCTACATCTTCTAACATTTTATTTAAATTTGGATTATTGTGTACTTGAAGGCTAGGCTATAGGTTTGGTAGGCCTATATGCTATTTCGGAATTTTTTATCTTCTCTCTCTCTCTCTCGCTCACTCATACTACCTTTTCTCTGTTCCTCGCAATAATATCATATGTAGATATTACATTACGTTACTAAATAAATAAATTACTTATTATATATCTCGATACAGACCTAAATTTAGTACGATAATTAGCCCAAAGTGAATTAATATAACTCTTGCTAAATAATTTTAAGTCAGAGCTATCTGAATGCCATTTTGGGAGGTTTATTTAAAATTCGTATTAGATTATCAATCAAGAATAAAATTCTGAATAGGCTATTTTACTTTTGTAGCTACTTTCGAAATCAAGGTAGAAGTACCGAACCGGTACCACGCAATTAATCTTCTATGGGCATGCTTTTTATAAAAAATTATGGACTGTTTTTCCTCCTTGCTTATCTCTACTTTCAATAGCTTCGAGAAAGTGGCAATGTGCTTTGATGCGTGGCGCGCTCTAGCGAGCAACTGAACAATTAAAACTTCAGTATAACATTTAAATCACTATGTTCAGGTTTGTTTTGCGTATATAGGCCTAATGTAAGACCTTCTATAATAAATTTAAATTGGAAAATTTTAACAATAGGTCTTATTAGAATAAGAGACACAACCTAATATAATTTGGAATAGTCTCCAATTAGGGCAATAAAGCTACTGTTTGATTAGAAAAGGCTACGGAAGAGACATCTACGTAGGAAACTACATTCTTCGTTGAAGGACCATAACAACTCATTGTAAGAAAGGTAGGCCTAATCCTTTTGCAGGTTATCCACTTAATAGCCTAGCAGCCCTTCATGTATCAAACATTAGTTAGAAAAGTAAGGCAGGGAAGGAGTAACATAAAATAAACACGTAGGGATTGTTTAATGTCTAAGGCTAGACCTAACTTGGCTTAATTGAAATTGGTCTTGCTTAAATAAGTAGCAAAGATAAAACTTGATTTAGGTCTAGCCTGTGATATTCTTCCACACATGTCCTCCAAAAAGATTTAATTTTCACTGCCTCATGTCCTAGGCTCAAGCAATTCTTAGGCCTATTAATAGAGCTGGGATTTCTATGTAAAAACATATTTTACAGTTTAACTTTAGATTATGCAAATCATAAATGTCCATGGTACACCTTGTAACGTTAATGTAGTGAAATATGATTTTACATATTTTTAGGCCTACATGACCTATTTAGCCTATAGACATTCTCAAATAAGGCTATTCTTAAGATATTGTAGGAAATTCCATATTTAACCACTTTCAAATTTGTAGCCTATGTTATCTGTTGTAATTCAAAACTGAAGCCCTATCTATTGTCATTTGCCACAAAAGGTGGATTAAAACAACTGAAAAACTCTTTTAAGAGAATGACCACAGCAAGCAAAAGAACCTGTTAAATGGGTTTTACCAAAGACTTACAAATAAATGTAGTAAAGTCTTTGACAAAATATGATCACCTTCTTTCACTCCACTGAAAAGACCGGCTTAAGTTCAGGAAGGTTTTACTGAATCTAGTCAAAAGTTACGTTGTTAGCTATTTTAGACTAATAGGCTATTAATACTATATTCATAAGTGGCTTAAAGCTGGAGACGATTTTGGGAAAAAACCCCTTGATTATTCAAAATTTAGCATTATGAGACGAACTCTAAATTAAGATAGGCTATTAGTGACCCTCCCAAGGGGATTTCCTCATAAAAGATTCATTTCCTAAAATATGTCCATCATGTAGTCCTAACGATGGATAGTCATTTTCTCCCAGTAAGACTCAACCGATGGCCATCAATCATCCCAGATAACTTGGTAGAAAAGTCCACTATGCTGATCGTCTATTAATATATTAAATATATTACAATAAATAAGTTAGTATTAATAGGCTATGTATTACATATTATTACGATTTTAATATTTTCAACATATTCCAGCATTTTGCACTATAAAGACTATTTATGTAGGTCTACATATTTTCCACATGGCAGTACATAGGCCTACAAATTCTAGCTCTATTGAGGCCAACTAGATTTAAGAACATCACCTGTATGCTGAATAGGAAAAGTTAATCCTGAATGGGAATATTAACTATGAACACAGCGACCTTCTTTAGGCCCCAGTGTCTCTATAATTTACCGCAGATACCTGCATTTTACCAATAAATGACAATTTGCCGAAGTCAACTCTGTATTTCATGTTTCTAGGCAAGTCATTATATTATTTTATGGCCTTCCGCTTATAAGTACGTGATAAACATTAAACATGACTACAAATAATAAAGATATTTTAGTCTGATCCACAAATAATACTTTTTGTGCTTAATTGCGAAGAATTTGAGTAGTGAACGTAGGGGGGGGGAGTGAGTTCAATTTATGGGCGAAAGCACGGCAGGAAATGGGATTCATTTTCTCTTTTTTGTATATTTTATGACTTCGAAAGATCTCGTTAGTGAAAGACTGTTTAGCTTTATTATCCACCAATTTATAGACCCTGTACTTATGCCAATTTAGAAACAACCTTTTCTTGCTTATCCTATACAGGCCTACTCGCGAGTAGAAATAAGGGGATACAAACATGGTTAACAAAGACTTGTGATGGATAGGCTGACTAAGGTTTACGTTACCCTATATAACTTATAGTAGGCCTATATTAGCATAGCCACAGAGTTCTGATGATAAGCTACAGAAGGTATGATAATAGTAATAATAATATTAATAACACAAAATTAATGACAATTATTTTAATAATAATAATACAAAATAAAATAATAATAACAATAATAATAATAATAACGATAATAATAATAATTGGCCTATGGTGATGTATTCAATAGGCCTATAGGTTTAAAATTTTATAACTTATCAGATTGTGCCTACTCCTAGTAGCCTATAATATTATTATCGTTAAGTTATTAGGCTATTATTATTATTATTATTATTATTATTATTATAACATTATTATAACAGTCGTTATTCAGTAGGCCTATAATTACTAGTAGGCCTAGGTCTAATATTTTTGTTAGACTATAATATTGCTATTATTAGGCTTATTCCGTTATTAATGTCATTCTTGTTGTTGTCAGATATTTATAATCTTCTATTAAAATTCACAATTCGGATAGCCTTAGGTAGTGTACCTAAGGGCTATTAAAAATTATTCTGAAAGAATACCAGTTTTTATGAATCCCTGTATTTACATAGGACGAAATCAGGTCAGATTTCATAACTGTAGGCTATCGAATATTAAACGGGCATCGAATAAACAAATAAGAATCGGTAGCTAATTTATGAGTTTGTGAAGTCGAAATTTTCCAAAGTTAATGAAAAAAGACGCAGAGGATGTGTGTGTAAGTATTCTGACCGCCGTTCTTTTATTGGATAGGAAGGAATGGGGAAGCGGCTCTTACTGGAATATCCTGTTTCCAAACCGGGCATCCAATCAGATGGGCGACTGCTCCTTTTTTTCTTAGTAAAAGCTTCATTTTTTTAATGTTAATTCTGTTTTGACAGTTTTAAAACCTGTTCAGGGCGAAACTGACCTCTCTATTTTTATAATAAAAACACACCAAATTTGATAACCATTTCGAAATAAAAATATATATATATATTGGTGCGCATGGAAACAAGTAATATAAGAAATTAATATTGTAAACCTACTTGACATGTGTATAAAAATTCTGTGCTCCCCCTTAAAGTTCAATGTAATGAATATGAGCTGTTTTCAAAATTTAAATAGTCAAATCCTGGGGCTATTCTTTATGAGGATAAAAAGAATAGTGGTATCCCTAATTTCTAGGAAGCTGTTTGATTTTCTAATAAAACATGGCCAACAGTATTTATCTGTGAAATTTATTCTTCTTTATAACAATGATTTATATTTATGATTGATAACAACATCACTTCTCTTTCTTTGCCATTCCACGTACGCTAGCCTATATATCTCAGTTCACGCATAGCCAATGTTCACGTCTGCAGTAGGCCTACTTCAGCGACCGAAGCCTATCGCGTCTGTGTATACTTAGTCCAGTTATTCTTTGCATATCCAGGCGGCTTCCTTTTATTAGGAGGAAAAGTATGCTGACAGTTGAATCCATGCTCTTTATTTTTGCGGCACCAATCAGCTAGTTACCTCAGCCAATCAAAATCTAAGATTGTCCTGTGACGGCTGTGACAGTCACTCGGGGCTACTCCGCGTGGAGTGAAACGCGGGGTTGCAAGATCTAGCCCTAGTAAACAGTAACGTGTGATTTGATTAAAGCAAGGTAAGAACTGATAACAATAAGAGAATATTGCAACGTTGCTTTTGTTTTGGAAAGCGGAAACCAAAACCGACTTGGTCAGATCAATTAACGTAAAGAAATACAGACTTAATGGTTTTTTCCTTTGAACCCGCCTGGGTATGCAATGAAAAACTCTACTATAACAACAAAAAAGATTTCAATAATGCATCAGCGTTATTAGGTAGCCTACTTATGTTTTCAATAAACTTAGGCCTATCACATTTAAATTTAAAAGGCGTAGGCTACATTATCAGAAAGTGGTCATATAGAGTCGAGATAAAGGCCTAGCTTTGAGGCAGCTTCGAGTGACATTTTTCACAAGTAAAATTATAACTTAAACTTACTTCTAGATAGAATCTTGTTCAATTGTAGCCTATACAATACTAGCTTATATAGGCTATTTTGTACGTGAATGATTTACTGTGGAGTAAAGACGTATACAAATGACTGCAGATTCACGAAGTTAAAAAAATGTAGGCCTATAAGTTAACGTCTGTTCCTAAAGCTAAATCGCCTGCGCATATTGTGAGTAGGCTGTGCTGAAAAATGACTCTGTGCACATATGCTGCCCAGCGAAACTGACCGTGTGCGTCGTGATACTTGACAGTACATGAAATGACTTTAGGAACATACCTATAATAAACAACAGGCTATGCCTAACAAGTCTATTATAGCCTAGGTCTGTTTAGCATTTTGAAAGGAAGAAATGACATATCACTAGACCTGGGATTTTAAGGCAAATGCCTATTTTGTTCGCTATGAAATAACATGAAAATTTTTAATTATGTGGACGTTTCATGATAAATCACGTACATTTATAGAGTTTTATAGTGCCCTAAAATGCCTATTTGGACCTTTAGAGCCTATTTTACTATTGTAGTGCCTAAAATGCCTATTTTGTACATTTAAAATAAAATGCAACTTTTGTCATTTTTACAATCATATAATGGACATCCCTCAATGAAAAGCAGAACAGCAGAGGTGGGTTTTTCACAGAAACTTGATTAATCCAAACAATTGTCACTAAAGGAATGTTGACTGACGGGGGAGGGGGAAGATTAAATGGAAGGACTACTATGTCAAGTCACCAGTGAAAGAACATCTGTTTAAGTGAATATAGTTCGCGATGCCTAATTTTGAAGTTAATTCTGTTAAGAATAGGTATAGGCCTACCATGTTTCTTGCAGTAAAAATAGACCATGTTACAGTTTAAGTGTATATTGTAATATTTTAAAATATATTTTCTATTATTTACACAATTTTAGAGCATATTTTTAAGTGCCTATTTTCTCTTTTAAAAGCCTATTTACTTGTTTTAAAAGCCTATTTTAGGTGTCTAAAACTAATTTTTTTAGAGCCTAAAATCCCAGGTCTACATAACTTATCACTCATAGATAAGTGTCTATATTTTCATTTTCAGTTAGTTTTTTGTTGTTAGTTTCTTTCTGAGAAACGATTTTGCGTGAAAACAACATGTCAGTTGTGGATACCACTTATAAAAAACAGAGCTGCTACATCTGTGTTTGCGTGTAATAATCCTATAAAATACACCTATTACAACCTCTCATTTAACAGTGGTCATAATTTTGTAAGATGCTGCAACTTGGGAAGTTGTAAACATCGGCAACTGGTATAAAATTCAAATCTTTTTGTTTTCTTTTACCGCCTGTAGGGGAGTTATAGAAACATTTCTACTAGAATATAGATTCCACAGGTTTAATTAATTATACAGCACATTTACCATCTTCTTATATAGAGGTATAGAATCAAATAATCATTCATTCAAACTTCCTAGTTTATTAAATGGTAACGAGTTAGGTAATAAAATGCAACTATCCTAGTAGATTAAGCCCATTAGCCTAAATATTTAGACCAGTAACATAGCGCTAAAGAAAATATCGGTAAAATACCGGTATTATTTCGGTAGACTATTAGCCAGGACAGCTAAAATTACAGGAAAATGTAAGTCTTTTAATACTTGTGTTATGCCAGTAATAGGACTTGAATAAGTTACCAGTAGGCCTTTAAAGTGCCTCAATAAAACCGGTAAAACCATCCTAGATTAGAAGAGTAAAACCTAAATACCTAAGAAGGGATTTAAGTAGTTCTAATAGATCTAGTCATTAAGTTTTCATGGCAAAGTCGTTGCCCTTCTGACCGATTGCTTGTTATTTCGTTGAGGTAAAGAATGACCCCTGCAGTCTGCTGTTTCGTTTAGTATTGGGAGGAAAGGCCTACAACAACTTTTAGTCGGGCTGCAGTCCTAATAGCCGTCGTGTGGTGAGCAAGTTAAAATGGGTAGAAAGAAAACAAATCCCATATACCAGTACTTTGAATATAAGTAAGCGAACACCAAACAGATCCAAATACATATAATAAACAATGCCTGCATGTTGTAATAATGATGATAATAATGATGATGATGATGATGATAATAATATAATTGAATCTCTGTACGTCGCAGGTTTACTGTGCTCTGCGGTCCTTTAAAGCCCAGGCGGCGTGGGCCGCATTAACGACCCTACAATGGGAGAGATTAAACTAAGGGGAAGAGAGAGGATTCATTCATAATTTTACTTTTCAAATTATTCTTTCTTCCTTTCTCTCTCTTTATCTTAGTTTTACCTCTCCCTTTTAGGATTTAAGCGACCCAAGCCGCCAGGGCCTTTTCAAATTATAAATAGCCCTACATTAATTCAATTAGGCTTATGTTCGTAGAATAGGCTAATCAGGATTTATATGTTTCGCATACCTGATAGATTAAGAATAGGCTACCCTATGTTGGTTTCTGTCTGTACAGTTTAAGTTACATATATAACTTATTTGTTATGTGTGTGTGATTATGTGCGTGGAGTGGGGTAATCTTCAATTAGAGCACACGTGTGGGCGTGTTGATTATAACATTTGGAATGTAGCTTAGGTGTCATCCTGCAAGTGCAAGTCATCTGAACGCTCTTACACAACCTCTCTAATTAGTGTGGACGCTGTACCAGAACAAAGACCGCTAATGAACTTCCTCGTCTCATTACACTAGCATACTAAAAATAATAATAACATCTCAATTTTACTAGACTGGCTGTCTTCACCCTATCATTACCAAAACGCTTCCTTTTAAATTTACGAAAAAGACTATAAAAATTTACGGAAAGCTGTGGTACTATCTCATTTACAACGTGAATAGAAAGCATTTATGTTTTAACCTGTTAACCTTATATTTTTTACTATTTACTTGACCCAAATAAGATTCCTGAAATAGCCTACGAGTAGGCCTATACACGCCGTCCAGTTTATACTGCTATAATATTTGGAAATAAATAGTAATCTAGTCCACCGCTGTGGCTCAGGGGATGCGTTCGCTCCTCTCGCGCAGCGGACCCGAGTTAGATTCCTGCTCGGGACAAGGGGGTTTTCCTCACCTGTGAGACAAATGTCAGGTAATGTTAGTCCCTTGTGGTCCCGGATATCATCTGGCCGTGAGTGTTTGTGTGTGTGAATGGTGTGTCTCGTCCTATGTGTTCGTGTAGTTTCGGAGGTGGCCCCGGCATTGGGCTGATCACCCATCCGGGGAGGCCCTCCATGACCTTGTCTGGTCAAAAGAGTATGTCTGTGTTGTGATCCATAGTTCATTCCTCTCCCGACAGGTCGCATTAAGTTACTCCGTTAAAAATTTTAATTTAAAAAAATGAAACGAACATAGGCAAATGTATCAACAAGTGCATAATGGTTCATAAATCATCTGCAATAATTTTTCAAAACGTCATAGAGAATGAAAGCAACTATATAAGGCTTTGCTTTTAAACTCACGTCTATAAATCTGAGGACATGTATATCACATTCTTATCTAGACGCAATAAACATGGCAAGCGTATGACTTCACCCCTTGTAGAATGCTTTTTTATGACAAAGACTGTCTAGGGAAATAGTACACACATAGGCCTATTCACAAGGTTTGATAAGTGACAAGTACTACTTCATGCCAGGCAAGTCCTCGAGAACAAATTATAGCTTTGTATCCAATACTATACATCAAGCAAAAACTAGAAATGCAATAAACTAACACTAACACCAGTAGCTACGAGAATTGATCATCTTGTAAATATTTTGAATGACTGCAAATTAATAACATGTTCAGCCATAAAAGCCATAAAACATGGAAACGGATTCGCTCTAAAAAAAGAGACTTCGATCATATGCCTAGCTATGTGATATCGATTATAGTATTTAAAGCAAGTCGAATAGGCTACTATAAAACCTTTTTAAATACTAAGGGAAGGGCAATAGAACTAGAAAGCACATAACTTTAGATAAAAAGTAATCATTATGATAATGTACACAAATTCATTAGCTCTACTAAAATATGGCTTCATTTTAACATAAGAATGATTAGCTGTAAATATTATAAACATATGCAATCACATAGGCTACATCAGCTCGTTTTACATTTATGTCTCGGCATTTTTCCGAGTTAGAAAAAGGAAACTGAATTTAAAAAACACAGGCTTATTACGTCTTTATTTTAGAAAACTACACCATTTCGTAGTAAATCGCATCTATCTTGCCTGATTTATTTTTAATTTATGCGAGAAAATATTATATTGACAACATAATTTCGGGTCTCTTATTTAATGACGGTGATAGAAATGGTTATTTTTTAATCTGTAAGATCCGGCTGAGCGTCACGATGATAAGCTGGTACACGCATAGGCTATATCCTCCCATACGTTTCTATGTTTGGTACACGCATAGGCTATATCCTCCCATACGTTTCTATGTTTGTACCATTTCGTGTTCGAACTAGCATAGTTTTTGGAAAAAATGGTCTTGTACTGTATCCGCATAAACAGCATCGTAGTAAGCAAACAATTAAGCGATAAAATTTAACAACGAGTACTTTCAACTTATTTCAAGAAGTCAAACTCTAAAGGCCCAGCCCAATAAAAAACATTGGTTATGACTAGACTTCGGATTTTAGGTTTTTACCTATTTTAATCCTTAAGTGATATATGGACGAAAACTTGTATATTCATGTTTCATAAATGACTATGCCTAAAACTGAGTTTTATAGGACCTAAAACAGCCTATTTTTACGTTAGAGCCTAATATTGCCTTTTTGCTTGTTTTTCCTCTAAAGTACAAAATAAGTTATTTTTTGTTATAAATCCTAGCATTTATTTTCAGTTCGTACTAAATTTTTAGCTCGGAATGTGCAGTACATTTCAAATTTGTGACGTGGTTAAATAGTAAGGAATGTTTCGTCTTCAGTAGAAAAATTCTTTGGAATTGCCAAGAAAATGTAGAGTTTTTCTCCCGACTCCCACATCCAGTAAGAAAAAAAAAGTAGTTCTCTGAATCAGTGAGGGTTATAAGGGGTTGAATATGCTAGTGTATGTAGGCTAGCTTCTGCTCGCAGGGATTAGGTTTTTACTGTTATGGTAGTAATACAGGCCCTAGTAATAGGTCTATATAATTCTGTGTACCGCAGGCCTATAACTGTGTTTTATCATGATTATTGACTAATGGAGACTTCAATAAATATAATATTCTGCATTGCAAATGAGATACATGTATTTCAGAAAATTGGCAACTTAACGATTTTGTAAGAGACTATTTAACGATTTTAAGAACCTATTTTCCAATTTTTAGAGCCTATTTTAGGTAGGCCTACCTAAAACAGCATTATTGGTGACCTAAAAGTCCGAAGTCTAGTTATGACTTATGAGCTATGATTGCTATGATGATTTTATTTAATCATCTAATAGCAAGTCTTGAACAGCAGCCCTGACATGTAATCTTTGCGTGGCTAATAATCAAGATACTAACTTACATTGAAGAGATGTGTTGCAAACCTCGAATGAGGAGTTCAAGCAGAACTTCATAAACTATGGGAGAAAACAAGAATAGGGTGATGCCTAGCATAACCAGGTGTGTACTTGCACCAACTTTATAGTAGGTCGTAATTCAGGTATAATATAATCATGATCAAATACCGCCATATAACACCTATATTAAGCTAAGTCCAGTATATTCCAATTTATGATTTTTCTGAAACATTATCTGTTCCCCTCTATTTTCGTTTATATATAAACCTATTTAATTCTGACTTCTGGCTTAATTCTTGCCTAAAAATGATTAGGCTCAGTAGAAATCTTTCTACACAAAAATTAATCCAATTACGATTTACTAAACACTACTCTAATATATTGATAATCTAAAACAGTGGAAGACAACTTCATCCAGTGATGACGTTTGTGAAGGAAATGCACGGCAAGGCACTGTGTTTGACGTCAGACAAGAGCACTCCCCTGCCAATATACTAATGTTCCTCTCTTCCCCCTATTCAATGATGCCTGCATTTCACAAACTCCTCACAGAACCATGAGCCGACTGCATTGACGCCACAGAACAATCTCCCGTCCTCGCCTGATCTATAAGAGATCTAATGATCATAAGTACCAACTCCTAGCTGCTCAGCAAGGAAAACATCGCTAGCTCATAGGATTTCCGATGTGATAAACTTCATATTCGTTGAACCTAAGAATAAATGCTGATAGACACATGGCGTATGTCTTAAATCTCGTCATACAATGCTACAATCATACGTCTGTAAAATATAGCAGTGGCAGTCAACACATTAAATAGGCCTATATCATAAACAAAAGCCTGGATATATGCATTGTATGTTTAATTGCCGCTACAAGTGATAAATAACATTTAAGCACAATTAAAATAAACCGAGATTAAAATTATTCATAACATGGTCGGAAACTCATCTACAAGAGATAAGACTGCTGCGATTAAGTGGATCAGTCCGGGCTTAAATGTGAGAAATTTTACTTGTGTCAGTTTTATCTGGAAATCTCTGAGACTTCCTCATTGCTTCTCCATGCTTTACAGATATGCCAGCGTGCTCTACATCAGCTTAAGTCTACTTCCTTTCCACATCTGCAGATATTATGAGAGTCATGGCTCGTATCGAAGCTAACTTTATATCTTGTGTCATACGTTCTATTTCAATTTATTTGGCTCAGCAAGCGAAATACAGCCATCAAGAGTCTAACAAGATTGCCAACCCAATACAGATGACACTAATTCACCTTGTTTAATATAAAGGAAAACCAGATCCTATCAAAATGTTCGTAATGACAGCATAAACCAGATACTATACCGCATACGAATCGACTAATCAGGGATGGATAAAGGACTAGATTCTGTCTGCAACTCTGACCAGATAGGTGATTGGAAAATTAACAATCCTGTGGATACTTATGTAATCTAATTACGCACCACTGAAGGAATGAAGTGTGTTGTGCAAAGACTTCGATATTGCGGACTTAGATTTGCCAAATCCAGATTCAAATCCAGAGACTAATGAATCCCTCGTAGGCGTACGTGCTTTATTAGTTTCCCACAAGCCATTGCACTCAAAAGGAGTTCTTTTCCTGGTTGATTATGATAAATACCTCGAAAAGTTCTTTACTAAGAAGTACTTAACATAAGAGTCAATGGAAAAATGTAGATAATTCAAATCCCGGTAAATTGAAGAGAACTCTCTGTAGGATACCAAATACATCCTTCCTCTGGGACATAAATTGTGATGCATACCAACTAGGCTCTTAATGCGGTTCGAATTCCAGATTATACTAAAGTTTCTTACCGCGATAGGTCTAACAAAATTTTAGTAAGAGACGAAGTAAGTGAGATGACAAATTACTTGCTCGAGATTTATCAAAATTGTATGTATGGGAAACATGAGCTACAAGACAATGACGGTATGAACAGACCAAGAATAACACGAGGAGAAAGAAACAGAAAACTAGGCCTACATTATAGGGTTCTATTTAAAAAATGAGTTTTCATTATGACCGCATGGACATTTAGAATTAAGAGCCAGCGCCCAATAGGCCTGGTAAAGTACAACATAGGTTATCTTAGCTACAATATACCTTTTCACTGCAACTGGCTTATAAATTCGTCCCTACAAAAAATTGCATTTAAGCAGAAAATATTAAATTAATACAGTAATGATTTATATTAAAATGTGAAGATTTTTATTCACGTTATTTTGGTTATCATATGTAGAACAAGCTTTTCCACTGAATTCTTTATTGATTTCAAAATTATAATCCACTAATGATTTCCACTAATTTAGGATGTAAATTCAACTCAAATGGGTTTATAATGTTTTTTCTAGTTATGAACAAGTTCTCCTTAAGTTATCTTTGCAGTGAAGTAGAATGGGAAAATAGATTAAGAAACAATAGGCTACGCCTATAAGTTATAACTTATAATTCTACATTACTTCAGGGCAGATTTGGAATCCATAAATAACTGCATCCGAAATAATATTGCACTCAGATATTTAAAATGTAATTTATAGGTAATCCTGTCTAACACCCAAGCACACGAGTTCACTAAACTATTTACGATCTCAAGACACACATCGGGATAACATATTCTGCCCAACCCTGGCAGAGGAGAATGAAGATAAACGGTATTCTGTTAAAATACAGGTACTAACCAATAAAATGCAGTATTATATTGCCCGAGACTTGGTGAGACCAAACTACTGTCACATGATTTCGTTCTAATAATGGCTCCTGTTCTAAATGGAAGAGAAATATACGACCTGAGTTCTGTATTAACTTCATTTCTAGATCTAGATTAACATACGTCAGGGCTTATGGATTGTCTACACTTTTTTTTCATGTGAACAACTGTTTTTTTCTCGCTGTATACTTTTATTGCTCACTCTTCATTACGCTGGATAGGACTAAGTTAAATACCTAAATAAACAGCAAGAATGTAGATTTACTTTGTAGTGGTTATTTTGGAATGTAATGAAGATATATTATTATTTATTACAGTACCCTTACATGGGGCTACTTTGTTTCTTATGGGAGTATTTTTGTAGCTTTGTTTCAATGTAAGATAATGTGCACAAGTTACCTGATGACAAGATAAGTCCACTAATGACAAGATAATTAATCATTGCATCATGTGAGATAAAAATAAACCTTAAGATTTTAAGTCAGAAACTGCGAAGACAAATCCTAAACTGATAAGCAAGTTTAGTAACTATTTTTTGTATAAGAGTACTTATCTTAAGATAAAATTAGAAATGCTCAGGAAGGGATAGTATTTTCATTATTATTATTATTATTATTATTATTATTATTATTATTATTACTGTATTGTGTCTCACAGTGTTTAGCCTATTTCTATGCCCCTGTTCATTTTGCAGGGAACAGTGCCTTGGATCCAGGATCAGCTGGGCAGCTCACTGTGTATTGGAATTTATTTCTCGTACTTCTCACGTGTTGGAGGGTCATGAACTGATGATGTTCTTATAAACATAATGTGTTCAACTTGTATTAACACTTTTATTTTAAGGCTAAGGTCTCGCTAATAAAAGCTAAGCCTAAAAACAGACCACCGGTCATCCCACCTAAGTGAAAATGCTCTCTTCACACAGCAATAATATTCATTCTCTCTTTTATCCGATGGCTACTTGCCAAAGCAAATCTCTTCTAATGACAAGCGCCGTCTCTCGCTATAGGCTACGTTATGTTTTAAGTCTTTGCATCGGGTGGTCTAATTAAATAAGATGTTTTACTCTACTATGAAGAAAGGGGAAAACGTACTCAGGAAGATTTATTATAATTTGTCTATGAATAAATAGAGAAAAGGTGGGTGAAAGCTAGACGATGTCCACTTCAAATTATTATATAGATTAAAAAGCATGGGCCGTATGACCTCTGATATGTTGTTACATGGTCAAGTATAGAGATAGCATCATCACATGTTAGTACCACCTGCCAGACTCCAGTAACGACAAGAGAGAAAGTAACCCAAGTCTTATACGCCATTCATTGAAAGCAGATAATAAAGGCACTCCCATATGTACTCTGTTCCTTCAGAAGAATAGGCTACACGCAGAATGTGACTTCGATGCTAAGTACCGGAGTTACCCAAATACAGAATAAGTTAAATTCTGAGAAACTATCCAGGAAACAGTGTACACCGCGCAAATATATTTGTCAATGTTCACTTACGGATGAATGCAAGACTTACTGGATAGTTAAAAGTCTAAACAAAAAATTAGAAGCTTAAAAGAATTTAACAAGGCAGAATATTATCGTTAATATCTCTTCTCACCATAAAGCCATTTTAATGACTATAATATTCACTAGAAAAATCCTTATTCAAAATTTGCCTTGGATTTTTTAAACAATAATTTTAACCTCTCCTGTATCCACTTACAAAGAGGTAAGCACAAGGAAAACGTTTCGACTGGACAAGAACTCACTGGGAACACGTCAGGCTCTTCAGGGGATACTTAGGAAAATGGTAAATATCTAATCCCTAACTGTTTCATCTATTTTTGCATAGGTAATGTTTTTTTTTTTTTGTTTTGTATGTATTATCTAAACGAAACTAACCGCAAATTTCAGCATGATTGGACTAATATTTTCAGAGTATGAATGTTTTGTCATTAAAATATACCACTAATATTAAGATATTCCAGTCGCATCAGCATGTATTTAAACAACTTAATATTTTCATTTGACACTCTCTGAATAAAGTAGTTGAACTTAACGTAGAGGCATTTACTGTCATAACGTACCTATTCATACAATATAGCCTAATATTTTTAACATTTTACTTACAGTGATAATTTTGAAAATTCCTTCATGCCGCTTCCTATAAGGCAGTACAAGAAATTACTTGAGGGCTAGAGAAGAAGATATTGAGGGTTGTATGTGGTCAGCGGGCCGCCAGTTGGACATACTTATCTAAATAGCAACTGAACTTTCAACAGTCTAATTTCACTTAACAAGGTATACGAGGACCCTAGTTTCTACTTCTCTTTTGTACGTAACCATTAACAGCTATGACGCACTAGATGAGATTTTATTTCGTTCTTTAATTATAAAGAATACATGAAAGTGTTAATTGAAGTCTTGAAAGGCTAATGAAAAATTGGTTGTGTTACTTTAGAATCTGTGGAACGCATCTCGTTGTTAAGCCATTAGCAAGGAAGACATGCTGATTTATGAATCATTTGTTTTCTGCTAGGTGCGGACGACAAGTGATCCAAATTGCTAGCACAATATTCTTGTTTAATTACATATTGCTGCAACACTTTACTATCTGCAATATTAAAACTTCTGAGGGATAACCTACAGTGTATAGTGGATGAGACATCCCATAAACCTTTCACATAGGTAAATTAGTTACATTGGAAAATAAATTGAGTACGAACCAAAAAGTTGTTTATGTATTCAATTATTCTGAATCGGTATTTATGACTAATTCCAATTGACGGCTCACCGAACTCTGTTGATGGTGTTCGATGGTGATGATGTTTTGATATTAATGGGTACTATCGTTGACGTTGGAATTATTAGGGGACCAGCAACAGAAACAATAAATACTGCATATGGATGCGAATGATGATCACCTGCGTAATGGTAGGCCTAATGTCCCAATGCCAAACAAAATAAAGTAAAATAAAGCAAAATGAATACTAGAGTTATAATTTATGATCACGGTTGGACCAAAAAAGTAGCAATTATTTCTACATTGTATGAGAAAGTTCTTAGGCCATAACCCAGGTCTACAATACCATATCCAAATACAACATAGAGGTGCAATCAGTAGTATTATGTGTAAGCAAGTGATTCTCTGACGAGGATCACCCATCCTGATAGATTCAAAGGAAAGATGTTGCAAATTTTCGTGCAGAAACTGACTAAGAAATTCATATCCCAGAGCTCTTTCTAAGAAATCAACCTGGAGGTCGCAACGTAATAGACATAATGTAAATGATGATCATATCCTCGATGTAACAAATCTATCAGAAGGAATTGTGGGCGGGAGGGAAAAATAATAAAGATTGCTGAGGAATTAAACTGCGATACAGTTTTCCTTACCTTGGAAAAGGTAATGAAAACCCAAGCTGGATACGAACCAGAGTCAAGTTCTATGAAGGCCTACATGGCTTCAATGGAGGACGATTTTTGAGTTCTTTCAGGTATAATCTTGAAACACTGTGTTCCATTTTTCTGGAAATTGCTTTTGGGTTAAGTAATAGATAAGATGCTGAATGAAATTACTTCAAGCTCTTGAACAGGGGGGGAAATAGGACTACAGGCGGACTGGACAGCTGCCTAGGGCGGCAGATTTTAAGGGGTAGCTTCTAAACTGCCAAAGTTAATAATTAAATAAGTATTTTTATTTAGCGTTTATTTCTTTAATAAATATTAAAGAACGAAGTATGGTAGAAAAATGTATTATAATTATACGCCATGAAATTATTTAAATAATGAAATAACCTATTTTTCAAGTAAACAGTAACTGTCGACATGTTCGATAGACTTCTCCAGAAAGGGATCAAGCGTTTTGGCCTTTTTAAGACAGAGCGGTGCTATCGTAAACTTTACTGTTTAAGCTATGACTATAATGAAGATGAAGGGTAAATGAACACACATAAATTAAGCGTCAGAACATAATTGCAGATGAAAGAATCCACTGTGAATGCGGCAAAATTTTATTTCATGTATAATGAGAGATGTTAAGAAAAGCAACTTAGAGGCTCACAATATCGGATATACACATTATAGAGAAAAACTTTGCAAAAAACATTAAAAACAAAGCGAGTTTGTTCTAGATTGAA
This sequence comes from Ectobius pallidus, assembly GCA_964059195.1. NCBI lineage: Eukaryota > Metazoa > Arthropoda > Insecta > Blattodea > Ectobiidae > Ectobius > Ectobius pallidus. The sequence goes on along the minus strand of CAXKWD010000003.1, from coordinate 62,713,599 downwards.
CCGGATAAATCAGTGTCATACGGGTAAAGAATATTTAAAGATATTAAAATATTTTGTGCTTATCTGAACCTAGTTGTTTCAAGCGATGGTGTTGATAATAAAGAGTAATCAGATGTACTCAATTTATTACCTGCAGTAAAAGAGGATAACTGCACAATTTTCATCTTGAAATAAGGGACGGAATATTTTCACTGCCTAAGGGCATTAAATTCGCCCCTAGTCTTGGAAAACTACGAGAAGCATGCATCACTGAACATTCTGCGTTAGGTGTAGAGTGATCTATTGGAAACCTAGATGCGCGGGACTAAATGAAACCCTTTAGCATTTACACTTTTGATCTATTACTAATATTCACCTAATAGTTATACAATTTTTTTAGAAGCAGACTAGAAAAATGGCCTGAAAAGAGAATTAGTTCATGTAGCAGGATCTTGCCAGAACATGCAATCTGTTTACTTGAAATTGAGACATGGAGCTATCGTGAAATTACCTCAGATCTCCTACGTCTTTGTTTTACATATAGAGATTCTGCGGAGAGAAATTCCTTACAGGAGAGTTTAAAAGGTCCGTTACCCTTGTACAATGTCAGTAAGCGCCCACGGGAAACCGTCGCTCTCAATGTTATATGTTGAGTTAATATGTGTGTGAGAGAGTAAGCATATCTCAGAGCAAGAAGGATTTAACTCAATGAAATAATTCACTAACGATAACTTAAGTACAACAAGTTTCACAGAGAAGTGAACGTACGTATGAAACACAGTACAGCCTAATCGTAAGCTTATAACTTACTAACACACATACAAATATCAAATAATATCTAATAGCAATAGCATGACCAATAAAATTATTGCTTTTGGAAATATTCCTACAAACAGCATTATTTCACTCTTGTTTAAACAGAGTTTAACAGAATATCAAGAAATCTACATTTCCTGTGTCTCATCCAGTACGTTAGCACAGGTTTTCTGAGATAGGAACACATGTTAGCGTTTACGTTACACTTGTCTACAGTAACTACTTCATTTTAAATTCATAATTCCATTAAATACAGGGAATTAGGTATGAATTATTACATTTATAAGGAGTAAGAGTTCAGAAATGACAATATCGAAGCTTTAAGACTCACAGTAACTTAGTACAATAGCATTATAGTAACTAAGTTGATAACAGAAGTGATAGCCTAATGACGATACCAGTATCAACGACGATTACAATAATCTAGGAAAATCGATACAAAAGAGTGCTTAATTATATTCACAGTAAGATTATTTGGTCTGAAAATTACATTATTAGTTATTAATTACATCTATTAGTTTTATTATTATTATTATTATTATTATTATTATTATTATTAGGCCTATTATTATTGTTGTTGTTGTTACTAAAACCTAACATTTTCCTGGGGTTCACGGCTGTAGAAGCTGGTACAGTATTACATATTTTACACTATAACACAGAAAACCGAATCCGAAATGGAATAGGACAGAGAATGCTTCACTTAATTACCTAGGTCAGAGAAAGAGGGCCTTGGTGTTACCAACTAGCATTTACCGGATTTGATTCCTTGAATCTGAGAAAAGAAAGGAAAAGAAAGAAGTGCCTTTCTAGACCGCCAGGATTTTCTTTATTTGATTTTTTTAATACATAAAATAATTACCCGATTGAGCAAGTGTAGGCCTACGTGTTTGGGTTCAGTTCAGTTATTTATATTACACAATACACAATTAAATACAAATACATAAAACAAAATATAACTCTAACTTAAAATCTAATACCTAGAACAAAAGTTATAAAAAGAAGACAAAAATGCAAAGTGGGAAGAACAAATTTGAAATCATGTGTTATAACTAATAAATTGTTCTTTAAATATCTACTAATTACAGAGCGAAGCAAATTATAACCTATGAAATAAGAATTTTGATATACTTATTGCATTTTTTGCTGTTCATATTTATTATTTCTGGATGTGACATAATTATGGAGTTACAGGGTTTTGCTATGTTTAGAGCCAAAAGAGGTGAAGTATTTTGGTTGTATTAAAGGCAAGATTTTATTTCTTCTTGTGTTGTAACTATGTGGATCAGATTATAATTCAAGCTAATGATATGAAGCTTTAAGTGAAAGTATCTTCTTGCATGTTATATTCATATAACTCAAAGGAATCCCTTAACACGCATAATATGTATACTATCTTATGAGTATTGTTCATATTTAATTAGAACAATTACATTCAACGTCGCCGGTAATTAAGAATAGATATTTATGTTCATGTAGTTTCCCGACACACTACACACTACACTACACACCTCGTATGTAGACATTGCGACAAAGAGACCTAGGAGAGCTATGAAAATATTTCGAATAACAAGTTTAATAAAATTGCAAGCACATTAAAAAACATATTTTTACGAATGTAGCTGATACTATCTCTTGTGGTGGAGACAATTGTAAAATTATGCCATTAACTTAAGTTTCAATGTCATAATACGCTTTCAGTGGCAGGTTACAAGAACATAATTGTCTAAGAATAATGTTAGTATTTTATTATTACTGAAGTAAGTTATTGCCAATATTATAGACTGAACAGAATATTACCATAATTGTAACGAGATCTTTGATACAGCTTACGTAAGGTAGCATGACCCAAGAACGTTCAATTCAAGGGCAAGGCATTTGTTCCATTACACATGCATTATGCTAATTAATAAGTGCAATTATGGTCGTGTAATCTGCGCAAATTTTAACAATAGCCTTGGCAATTAACACTCCTATTAGAGGTCATTACTATTAATAACAATATTATAAAATTATAATTTTTATTTTCACCATTTTTATTATTAAACCACTGTATCTTGCAATAACTTTTATATTATAAAGATTGCTTAAACTAGGTACTTTCCAATGAAGTCAAGTAATAGATAACGAGGAAATTTTCTTTTGCCTTTACCGAATCGTAAACTATTTAACTTATATTGTCTGCCATTGAAATCCTTACGGGCACTTGCTAGGCCTATAGAAAAATTTCTTCCATTTTTTTCCTTTTCTTTCTTTTTTTTCCACAGGAAAGGGGTTTAAGTTTTAAATAAAAGGTTTATAGGATTTACTTGCATTTCATTGTAGTAAACGTAATCTAGGGGTGAGAGAGGGATTTTTCACTGAAAAAAGTAGCCTTCCTTCACAATGATCACAAATTAATAAGTAGCTGTCAGTTTGGATAATGTAGGTTTGCATAACTTTTTAAGCTCAGTCTGAAAAGACTGAATCTTTACTTTTTTAAAATTTAGATCTTTATATACAACCTGCGTCTTATCCTGAGAGCATATCACAGGATATTTAGCCTAAATATACGCCTAAATAACATTTACATTATATAGATAGCATAAAACACAGTTAATGTTCCAGGAAATTAAACAAAATAAACATTTTAAGTTTTAAGGTAGTGTCTTGTAGATTTCACATAGGCCTGTAAACTTGATTGTTTGAGTTGCGATCACTTTTCTCACAACTATGTTGGCCTATTTTTGTCTTTTAGTTTGCAGTGGAATAGTAGGAATATAGGTTACTTGAATGCGCTATAACACTTCTATATTATTATTATTGATCAATATAAGAACATTTTCTTATCTCCATTTCTTGCATGTAATCAATATTCATAGAATATATAAGCTCAGCAAATTTAAACGGATCTGAACTCCTGCCAAAGTAATTCCATTATATAGACCTATTAATATTCAGAGCATTCAGATAAAAATAATGTGAAAGCATTGAATCTGCTAAAATTGTTGCGTCCAGAGTTTTGCACAAAGTATTGTTAACACTCGCAATCACGAGACTTGACATCTGATTTCCTTATCAGGTTTATCGTAATTTATCAATGGATTAAAAGTAACCCACATCAGCTACGATACACTGTGGAAAGGCTGCGTTACTAAAATAACTTCAGTATTTTATAAACACATCTACTTTTAGATGCAAGCGCTTAACATGTGTTAAAGTTAGGCGACAATTAAATATCATAAAATAAAATGAATTCATGCCATCAGCTCAACAACCTTTATTTTATGACCAGGCCTTTCGATACTCTTGAATCATCTTCAGGGTATCTTGTTATCTTGTAATTAAAATTGGCATTGTCTTCTAGTCTTGTCATTGTGATAAAACAATTGAAAGCTTTAAAAAACACTAACAATTTCTAATCTCCCAGCTATCTCCTTAGAGAAACAAAAGAAAACAAACAAAACGATAAATTAATATTACACCAATTTATTGAAGCGAATGAGAGAATAAGAAAATATACTCGTTGGAAAAGATAGATAAATTAAATTCCGTAAATAAAGTGAAAATTGCATTTATAATAACTTACACCAGCGGGCACCTGAATTTTATGTCTTAGGCCTAACTCTGGATTAAATGAATAAAAAGCTTTTTTCATTGAGAATAACCTTACGTTTTGAACAAATGACTTTTGTTTATCATTGTTGTGAATTTTTAATAAAGGCAACAGTTTAACCTGTTAATGTAAAACTTTGTTCAAATTGTAAGGTTTTCCTCAATTAAAAAGCTTTTTTGTGTGCATTTAAGACAGACTTAAGACGTAAAATTCAAGTGACCGGAATTTTTTGTCCGCCAGTGTAATTTTGGAAGATTTGCATCAGGTGAAAAAATCTACTCCTGTTCCAGGGCTGACTAGCCACTTCCTACATCTACACAAGGCTAAACAATTGTCTCCAGGTTACTGTAGCATTAACATCTGGTATTTTTTTTCTGACATATGCAAAATCATTTAATGCAAAGTAATTAGAGTATTAAATAAGAATTATTTAAAACCCTTACTGTCAATAAATGTTGCCTTTAAACACTGACAAGGATGTAGGATGTTGCAAATTTGCAGATACAAAAATCCTTGTCATATTTTTACAATGATGATGGTGAAGGTAAGCTACCGCTCAAAGGTATATAAGAAGTTTTACATTTAAGAATTTAAATATATGTCCGTTAATCCTTCTTAGCCTTTAACACGAGATATTCCGGTGCCAGATTTTTTCTCTCTTGAGTAAAGAATTAGAAAAGTCAATTTATGTTAATACTCAGCTGTCAAGCCTCACGGCCTTTCCTCTTTGCCACCTCTCACCTCTTCAAACGAAAAAAAAATCACTGTGAGCAATAAGTTGCTTATTTAACGGACACATAACTAACCACGTAACATATTCCCAAGTAATTACTGAGATGAAAATAGGTATTGATTATCTAGTCTTCGAGAGAAATGAATCTTGTAAAGGTTTCAAGATGCAGGCACATTAAGAGCAATTTAGTGCTTATATTTTATTATATTTTTCCACGGATTTCATAAAAACATAATGGAAAAAAATGTTAAATTACAGGTTTTCAAGCAACATGAAGTTGACATTCTGCTGATAGACAGCATAATAACATTTATTAAGATATTAAGTAGGCTTGTGATTGCATACAATGTAATTTATATATTTATTTACACTAAAATGCTATAAGATTAATTCGGTAACATTCTTATTAACAAAGTTACGTTGTTAATTTTTTATCGTCATCGTTGCAAGGATATTATTCTTATTAAATCGTTATTTAATTATTGTTTACATAAGATTCAGTTTTGAAAGATGACACGAATAGATATTTAAATGACCACAGATGCACGTTGTAAAATAATGAAAACCACCGAAATTTGGTACCATAATAAGATCTGATTCAATTTTATATATTAAGAAAAAGAGGATGTTTCCTTCACTAAGAAAGAGAATGCCACCTGCATCAACAACGGTTACGTAATTTTTATAAAAAAATGTTTGAATTAAGTTAATCCAAAAATACAACTAGCTAACAAACTAACTAACTTGATGCAATACCGTTTAAATGACTGCAATCCAACATTAATATCAATTAAATTAATTAATATTAATTAAAACAAATTATCTGAGCCTAACCTCTTTTTGTCTTACAATGAGTTAGTCATAAACAGGGACCTTAGAACATTTATTTTCCAAGTTGGAATAGAATACAATAGTTTCTGTAGGACTATTCAAATTTCAAAGAAACCATAAAATGAAGCATAAAAAATGCACACAGCAAATGTTAATGCAAAAGAAAATTTTCCTTTCTTGAAAGTAAAATGGCAATGAAGAATTGTTTTCCTCAAACACTTAATAAATAATGTTTTCCTCAAACACTGAATAAATAAAACTTAAATCATAAACGCAATTAGGCCTACATAATTTAACACAAATTTCACCTAATTGCATTAAAAATACAATTACATACAAATCCCAGATCATACATTTCCAGCAAAATTATGGAGAAAATAAGTAGTCTCATAGAAGACCTTAACATGTCAGAAAGCAGAGGAATGTCAGATCAGATACAGTTGTATGAATGCTCAATGAAACTATCGAATATGCAGAAGAGTGAACCTCACCATCGCATGCAGCGCTCCTCTCCACTTGAGAACTGAATGATTCCATCCAAGAAAAGAACTGCCTATCATACTGCCCTTTTATTTGCTGATTTCAACCCTCCCTTTTCATGCATGTCTTATATGAAGCTTGAAACCCTTCTGACATGAGAGTGTCAAGTTGCTTTTTATACCTCTTATCGTCTACACAACCGCGCGATACTTCCTTCAGTCTTCATCTATGTCCATATGCACTTTAAAGCAAATGTACAGATTTATTGAGACAAAACTAAATATATTTTAGGCTTATAATGACTGTCATTAATGAATAATTATAGATAACTCAGAAAAAAGTTTGTATTTAATAACATCGGTATTTATGACAAAAATACTAAACGTTTAAATGGTGTTATAATAATCGTAAATGGGGAGTTGAAATATAAACATTTATTCCATATAACTTAGTTTTTAACAACATTTTTCTATCCCGTTCATGGTCTAAATGTTTCCAATGTAATCTTTTCTAGCAAGTGTTAGAACATTTTTCTGCCCGTATGAACTTAAAACAGTCCTCCTTATTTTAAAACTACTGTAACAAATTATCGTACCAGTATCTAATCTTTAAGTCATTCTTATGTATGTTAAATAAATGCTCGTTGAACAATTTTAGCTCATATTGCATCTACTTTATTTCAATGCAATATTGTTGCAATGTATTTTCTTATGCTGTACGATATGTTACCATTATTAAGAAGCATTTTATAGCGTTTCTTTCAGTTATTCAAAATTATTTGTTATTTATGTTTAAAATTGTTTATAAAAGCACCATACATGAACCAAGAAAATAGGATACTAGTGTAGAGACTTTAAAATAAAGAGTAGCCTATTTTATTAAGAAGTGAGTAAAAGATGACGAAGTAATTTATTAGACTACGATTAGGCCTATAGGGATGGTCATTATTATTGATGATAACTGGACATCTATACGACGATGATGAACACGATAAAGGTAATTCGATGACGAAAATGCTTAATTTTAGAAATAGTAATCAAATAAATAAGTAAATTTAATGCAGATAGATAATATTTCTCCTTATACCCTCTAATATATGGTAAAATTCGTTACCAAACTAACCAATAACAGCACATTGTATCATAAGGAGCAAGACCTAATTTATTAATTATAACAGCATTTACGTGAAGTAACAAATAAAACAGTAATTGAATTAAAAATTAAATTCTAGACCTATATAAATAGGAAATGTAGTTCATTGGCATCTCATTGTGCTTATCTACTTTTCCTATGTATATAGGTCTAGTATTTAATTTTTAATTTAATTACTATTTTAATTGTTACCTCATGTAAAAGCTAATTGGTTAAGTTTATTGGGTAATAAATCTACCCTCTTTGGCAGCAATAAAGTTTATCAAGTAAATTTAATCCCTATGTAACCTACTCGTCTCAGTCGTGGTTGAATGTCGAAAAAACATAGCATAAACTTTAAAAAGACTAATTTCGGAATCAAGATTCTAAAGTTAAAAAACCCTTCTCCTAATTGTTGGTCTTTAAAGTTAGAATCAGGCATCATTGGTGGCATTACTTACAAATGACTTGTTCATGTTAATGGTTCTTACAATAGTGCTTGAAAGCTAATCGACACGATTTTTCGCCCTAAATTCACGATTATACAGTTCATTCGCCTTCAGCAAGCATGTCAATACAATTCCCTGATACATCTACTTGCCTCAGGGTTCGAACCACAGACACGAGCAGACTATATAACGGTTTTGATAACTGCAACTAACATTATAATATTACAAAGGTGGAAATGAATTGCAAAATTGGCACCGTTTTAAATCTACCTCCACCCGCCATCGTTCGTGAAAATTGTTTGTGATTTCACGCCCAACTCAATAAAGTATGGCATAACACGAAGTACAGCTATGTTCTGGTGAAATGCAACACACGCATTTTGCTGACATGACAAATCACAACACACGGATGTGCGTGACTCGAAGCATTCTCCGGACTACCAAATTTGGTACTGTTTGTTACAGTGATGAATGGACACTATTAACACATTGTACATTTGAAAATTAGAAGGTATTTCTTGTATGATAAACTCACACACAACTGGTCGCTGTAACTACGTAGATTCAAATCCAAGGTATCATCAATCTTAAAAGAATAAACTGAAAAAATGTACGTATTTCGTTTACGGAAATATTAAAATAGAGTAAGAAGAATCCTAACTATAGTAGCCTCGTTTATTAGTCAATTTGGTATTTTTAAGTTTTGCATTAATCTTTCTCGTACCATTGGGCCAATATGACCCCAAAAGCACTTTTTAAATAAATATTTCCGGTGGTTTTAAAACTGTAATTTTCAAAATTTATGAATTTATCCCTCTGAGTCTACTGTCAGTTGACTAAACAGTACGGCAATTTTATACGTAAAAGGAATATTTCAGGAGGTCATACCAATTAAATGTTTAGGGACCGTTTACATAGACTATATTTTAATAATAATAATATGGTGATATACCTGTATTGTAGCACGATAATTTCTATAATATAAGTAAGGAATACAAAAACAAATTCAAGAACTGAAATAGCGCATTCCTGGATTGGAAAAGATAAATAACATGATATCCTATAAATAAAGTAAAAGTAAAACCGTAAAATTGCAGAAAAAATAAGATGGTTACGTTTGGAACTGTCTAAAAGTTTTCAAACTCTTGTAGCCTATTACTTTCTCATTTTTAGAATAAATTTCACTCAATGTGATTAACGTATATAAGTTGGCTACATAACTCGTCTTACGAAAAAAAAACTTAAGCTTAATTTTCTATCATGTAGAACATCAAAATAAAGCATTTTCCTTTTAGAATATTTCTTCGTTATGATCACATTAATGAATTTCAGATGCGGGTACTAAGGCCTGTATCAAACTTACTTTTTCCTTCCGATTTCTTGGAATCTCACCGAAATTTCATAGCGTTATAAGAGAAAAAGAAAACGTCTTATGAGCACCTTCAGCATGCACTTCCTTGCAATTACATTGTTTCACTGGAGCCTAAAGCAACTTGATCCACTTGCTATAGTCGTTCTCAGGAAGATTATATAGCTGGCGCAGGGAAGGTCTGTATAATATTCTCGACAGTTGCCTCCTCCTCCCGCCAGCTAGCGACACTGTGCCGAAACAACCATGAATTATAATGCAAAGCCTTCAGGCGATGTTCAGGAACAATATTTGCACTGCTCAATCCCAAATTTTTACTTCCTTTGCCCTTACCATAGGTATTATAGGTAGAGGAAGTATTGTTTTTGATCCCGAAATCCGAATTTGAATTTTTTTTTAAATATAGGCCTACGTTTTGAGGTCACCTGGATCCACAAATGCTATTTCCAGAAACATGTCTTGTGTCTGTGAAAAGCCTAACTCCAAAATGAAAAATCGCATAAAAACAAAGTTTTGTATTTGGGTTAGATACCTTCCAGGGATGTGACACGAAGATTGGCACCGACTTTAATTATTAATGGCACTTTACATGAAGAAAATTTTGTTTTTCGCCATTTTCTCGAAAACGGCTGCAACAGTTTTGTTTACACTTTGTACATCAGTTGCTTAAAGCTACTAAAAGCTAAATTTTATTCTGTATCTCTTTTTCTCAATCATTTTCTGAAGGCCACCCACTGTTGGTAGAAACTAGGTCTTTCCTTGTGAACCTTTGCATCAGGTTGAAACAACTGAATACGTGCTCTTTGCAATAAGCTACTGCATCTTATTCTATATCAGAATTTGAAATGGGAAAAATGTATTGCCCAAGCTTAGGGAAAATAAAGTTTTTAAATTCTATAGAGGGAAGAATCATTTATAAAGCATGACAATCAGCTAATATATTTTACACATTTTTTTAGGACCTGAAGATGACTGAATAGCCGAAATATATTGTCCAAATAACACGAAAATTAACAGCTATAATTTTTAATTATGTTTTACAATATTGACAAGTGTAAATTTTAGATTTGACAAAGCTATGAGCTGATATTTTAACCATAACATTTTATACGAGGGAATAGGTGGAATTATTTTATACACGACATACAAATCCCTCGTAGGATAATACAACATGAAATTTATCAACACAAATGACTCTGAATCTGAACCAGGTACAATGATTCAATCAACCCGGTGTTGACAACATGTTCTAGGCTTAGGCAGTCTGAGATAAAACAATATCTACAGAGATAGAGTGTAACATCCTACAGTTGAAGCTACTGTCGTCTGTCTTGCTTCACCGTTCACCCTTAATATAAAAATTCGTTCCAGGCATCCGTTGCGCATCCTCGCAAGGTGCTGACATATATTGCACCCCTCCTCCTTCATTTTTATTATTCTTACAATAAAGTTTCCTACCCTTTCATTCATTCACTCCATTCTTTACCCCCGCGTTACAGTTCTTCAAAAAAGTAGTCCGACCTAGTTCTTATATCTTGTAATGTCATTTATAAGCTTACCTTTTCTGCCTGCGTGCAGTTTCATCTTAGCGATTTAAGAAGGAAGGCTTCTGGATACATAAAAAGATGCCCAAAGGGTGGAACCTACATACCCAAGTATTGTTAGACTGATTCAGGCGTTGATGGGTATCAGTATCGCATTACATAGATCTTCAGATAGAGTTGAAGTTTTTTATAGACTATCACAGGTCATGGTGGGGATTCTTAGTACTGTATCTGTGCCGACTGTGCGATTGTACTCCTCGAGTGAGAATTAAAATTTGCGAAATAATTACCTTAATTCATTCATAATCAAAGGGCACAAAAAAAAACCTTCAAATATTTTCTTCTTCATAAACTTAAATAAATCTTGGATACTTCGACAAACTTTTGAAAATTATTGTGCATAGTAATAAAGCACATAATTATTAGGGCCCGGATTTTTATGTGCTAAAAAACTTAAAAATATTTATTTTTTATGTGCTAAAAATGTTAAAAATATGTGCTAAAAATTTTAAAAATATGTGCTAAAACTAAAAAACTAAAAAAAAAAAAAAAAAAAAAAAAAAAAAAAAAAAAAAAAAAAGAGAGAAAAGAAACAAAAACACCAAAATGTTCGTAACTTACTAGAACAAATTATATTGAAACTCGCCAACATCAGATGTAAAATGCTGACAGGAGTTGCAGTGCACAACAAATGTCATTTCCAGATTATGGATCACAAATCCTTGTCTATTATCCGAGAATAATGCCTTATATTGAGAAAAGGAATGTTCTACATCACACGATGTTAACCTTGCATATTTGAAGAGGGGTAGATCACTAACACACACACACACACACACACACACACAATCAATTAGATTATGTTTTGGCCTTCCAAAACTTGAGCGACTTTGCCACCATTTTTCTCAATCATACCTTTAAATTTTGTTCTTAGAACTTCTATTTTCGAACCTGAGATAGTGTTAAGTTGCCTTTCAACGTATTGTATTTCTTTAAGTGAATTACGCAATGTTGAGATTGGGTTCTGTTCTGTTCTTCCCTGATAATAACTCTCACCTCATTGCAAGTGAAGCATTTGTGTTAAATTCTTTCGAGATACAAATTTTTGTTGTAAAATGTTAAAAGAGAATGAGGAAAAGTACTAAAATATTTATTTATGGAGAATATATCGAAAATATTTATTCACATAACTTTTTAGTAAAACATGTGTTTTTATGTAAAATGAAATTTGGAATTTGCGGTTGTCGGACCTTGATATGAGCATCAGGGGGAAAAAAATTACATAAAAAATCCGAAAAAAGTACTAAAATATGTATTTATGGAGAAAATATCGAAAATATTTTTTCACATAACTTTTTTTGTAAAATATGTGTTTTTATGTAAAATAAAATTTGGAATTTGCGTTTGTCGGACCTCGATTTGGATACTAAACTTTGTTTTAGGAATGTACGCATGAGGAAAAAAAACATTTTTTTACATAAAAATCCGGGCCCTAATAATTATCATAGCAGGAAAACTATATTTCCCTTAGTTTGACAATTCAATGGTCTATTCAATAAATATCAAATTTTTAAAACCATTTTTACTGATTTGATTCATTTCCCGTACCAAATATTCAGTATGAAATGAAAATTGAAATCCAGTATGTAGGCTCCCATCCTCTCCACTTAATTTAATCTAATTTTCATGATAGTCTAATTCGAAAAAGCAGATCCTCATCTCATTCAAACTATGTGGTAATTTTATTTATATAGGTTATAGACCCTTTGGTGATATATACCTATTAGATTATTAGGCTATACTTTGGAATGCTCTGGCAGTTACAGGCTTACAATTCCTTTCATCAGTTGACCTGATTTCTTTCACCAGTTTTGGAAAATATATTCTACCGTGGACCTCACTTTTCACTGGTTTACTTCCTTTCTTGACTTTGTGATTGTATTTCTGATATGAGGAAAGCCACATGGCCACGAGGTCATGCTAGCCCTGTCTCAGTAAATAGCTGTAAAGTTATACTTATAGGTCTACTTTTCGGGTGTGAATTCATTGTTAGTGTAAAACTTTTGTGAAGCAAATGTTCGTAAATGTTTTTCTAACAATGAGTGCCCTATGTAAATCCCACAATGGCTTCTAGATTCTTGTCCTGATTAACGGTAAGCATAGTGGCTATGAGGTGATTTTTATCTGAATTACTGATATAAAACTAGTTTCCAGTGTATTTCTACACCAGAGTCATGTGGGATGTCAGTTCAGTCCTTACAATCTGCCTATGTAAGTCATGCTGGTTTGATCATGTTTTTGTTACATGTTACAATGTTATCAGCTTATCACTTTATGAGACTATGTATATATGTATTATAAGTGAAGAAACCGCACAAAATTCATAATATGAAAGATAATAAACGACAAGCTTTGTAATAAACTCAAGAAATTATACGTGGCAGTAGGCCTACTTAACCATTTCTATTACAACCCGAGAGGTCTGACTGTTCAATATAATCTTTCCACTTGTCATTTTGTCCAATTTGGTAATATTCATAAAAAATACCACCGCGCTTAACAGAAAGACAACTTTATAATTTTGAACTGTAAGTTCAAGAAGTTATATATATATTGCCCTCGATTATTTAATGAACTGCTAGATATCTTATTTCATTAATTTATTTAACAGAAAGATAATTAAAGCATTACATTTATTAATACTTACATCGTTTTTATATAAATTGTATGAATTATTTTAATTCTTAATTATATGTAATAAAATAAATAAGATACAGTTACTCAACCAAGATATATTTTGTGACCTGTCGCCTAGGCCTTTCGGTGTCTCTACACCATATTCAGGGCATCTTTTGCTGGAATGGAGCTCCAATAATTAAAATAAAAACTGCATTTCGTCACGGAACTATCTTCTGAGATTTTATAAAATTTTATCTTATTTTATAAAGGTGACTAAATGCAATTTTTATTGCAATTATTGGAGCTCCAAGTCAGCAAAAGATGCCCTGAAGATGGTGTAGAGATACCGAAAGGTCTAGGCGACAGATCACAAAATATATCTTAGTTGAGCAACTGGTATCTTATTTATTTTATTACACTGATCGAGCTCAACGGTGTTGATGTATTTTTATTAAATATTAATTAAGCCTATATTGTTTTACCTAATAAATATAAATTATTAAATGAATAGAATGAATCTTGTGCTCCCGAATGGGCATACAGATTCGAAATAAAACGATTAAAATATACCGGACTCTTGAACATTACCAAAATTATGCATAAACAATTAAAACGATTGATAATAAAAAATCTAAAATCCCGAGTTAGAAGAGTATTTCACGATTAAAGTACGATGCCCGGGGAAAAACGATTTCAGATTCGAGGTCCTTCGCACAAATAACCCCCGCATAGTGAGTTTCGTCCAAATCATTCAATGCTATTTTTCCCCCGGTTGATATGCAAACCGAGCAAGGCTACCTTCAATTAATTTCACAATTGAACAGTATCTTGTTGATAGGTGGCGTTGGATAGGCTATACACGGAAACACGAGTTAAAATATTAATTCATGTCTCAGACTTAATTCTCAATGTACTAATTGGTGTATTTATAAAAGATTGAGTACAGTTTTATGAATTTGATTTTGCATATATTGCATTAGTTGTTAAGTGAGCCCATAAATACTGAGTAAAAAAATCATATCATTAAATTACATTCTTTTTAAAATTGTATTCGGTCGCTTATCGTTGCAAGTAGTAACACGAAGAACCTGTGCGTAAAATACGTCGTCTGGTACCGGCACTAATGTTATGAGAGAAGATTTTCAGACGTAATACTAGACTGAATATAGGGTGCAACAGGTTAAAGGCATGTAGGTAATGCCATGTACATTCAGGTTCAAATACAACACGACTAGCAACATTCCTGAACGGTATAGATGTTTCAAGATCAGCTGTAACCTGTCGTCCCATATTTCTGTTTATGCAAATCATGTGTTGTTACTACCACTTCCTAGCTTTGTGCCTTACAAGTCTACAGCAAATATAAATCTAGTATCAAATCCTGATATATCTCAAAGGATCACTGGACTGTAAAACTTCAACTTGCAATAGAATATGTTTTTACTCTAGTCATATGCTTGCAAAATTCATCGGCGTTTCATTTCTAACGATTTGTGGGAATAAAAAATAGCTGAAAGGTCTTTCGTAGGTTTTGCTTTTCAGGAAGCATACGAGTACATTCTCATATTCTTATGATGAAATAACATTTATGAAGTTTAGTCATACATATAACGGTACAAAATAGACATAGGTAAGCGTATTTCTTCCTGAAGAACTTTTTTTCCCAATAATTTGTGCTGACTCTATCTTAATAGGTAGCTTATTAAAAGATCTTCTTTCACGTTCTTTTCCCTATTCTCAATCATTATATTTAATAATTTTCTAGGCATATTTGCATATATTTTTTCTTAAAAAGCTGTAATCTTTTTGTTATTATATCGAGAAACGGTTTAGATCTAGTCTATTTGGGTATAGCCTTCAGAAAATTATATTCCAGCCATTAAATTGTTTTTATCTGAAGTTCTTTACAAGTTTGTAGTTCTTTCTAAAGATACCCCGCAGAGTTACCATGAAAATATATTTTATTTTATGAATATATTTAATAATGTAATATATAAGGAAAATTTGTCCTGGGTGGTAATCAAACCCGGGTCATCAGTGAGAAAAGACTGCACGCCAGCCATTTTATGTTTTCACACTTCCACGTTATTACGATTAATTTTCTCTCATTCCATAAAATAATTACACATTTAAAAGTAAAAACCTAAACGGTTAGACTAAATGTAGGAACCTAGAGGGAATTTAATATTCTAGCAATTTAGCTCATTTATCCTCACGACACAACGTTCAACCCGTTCCAGATTATCCTTACATCATAAAAACCAGTGGATCATGGAATGATCAAGACAAGGTTGTGGAAGTTGCCTCTGCGACTGGAAGTAAACTCCAAACCCCAATCTCATTAGCTCGGCCAGAATGAGTCAGCGACATTAAGTTACCCCGACCATCGCACTAGGTTTATCTTAAAAGAATTGCTTTGCCCTATCTTTCTTTACTTTCGTATGAACCCTCTTCTGAATATCATTTCTGATATTGCAGCTGCAAACACTATGAGTTAAGACTAAAGTTATTTGCAATTATTGTGGGTTCTGAATATCATTCCTGGCCATTATTTTGTGAGTAACCAATCTTCTCAGCAATTTGCGGTTAGGACCACCAAGTACAAAGATTACTGTATCGTTCTTTCGTCGGTAATGCAGCTTGCTGCTGTTACGACTTTTCAATTTACAATACAGACTAATCTGCATGCATACAGTAGCTCATGCATGTATACTCCTTCTGTGCTTTGAATTCATAACTGTCAGTAACATTCGGATCGAACACTTCTCACCCAGTACAGTTTAACGAAGTTTCTACGTATAAGGGCATCTCGCCGGTTGTTAACTGGTCATTCTGTTAACCTGTATCGCAACAGAGCAGCCTTATACTTCATGTGAACTAAAGATCAATGATATTCTAAGTTAGCGTGATACAAGATTAGTAGTCAGTGCCCCTCATTTAGCATTCTTTGAAAAAAATTAAATTGCCTCTCATGCATCCTGCGTCTGGGAGTGACTTCACCTGACCCTTAAGACACAGCTATCTGTAATAGCAACGGGAAAGGAAAAACGTACATACATACCATTATATTGCAAATAACTCATTTGAACTTCCTTGTTCACACTTTAAAAAAAATTAATCCTTGATCCTTTAATGTACCGGTATAGATTTAAAGGTTCAGAATGTTGAAGTAAAGAACCCAGAGAAGGTCGATCTGATTGGGGACTTCGGTGTTTTCCTCTGCTACATTAACAGTCTTGGATTTACTTATGATTTAATACTACTTCTATTTATGTAAATTTCTTCATAGGAATGGCAATATGATGGTTTTTAATAAAATCTTGTAATAGGCCTATTGCTTTTAAAATTGTAATATTTATAGGAACGAAAATGACCTATTTAGGCTGAAATGTATATGTGTATATATCCATTTTATAAACAGTAATGAGGATCTTACATAGACACGCAAGATTTTAGCATTTTAACTAAATGAAATTGTAATTTTTTAGGAAATAAGTTAGTTTTATATTTTATGACTTTACGAAACTTTATAATTGAGTTTATTACATAACCCTCAACGAAAATGAAATGCTGTAGACCTATATAAATAACAATAATATTCAAGCTCCTCCCGCTTTAAATTACTGGGCGAAATTAGTTGATTGACTCTTAGGCCTATGTGATCCATATTTTTGCTCTACTTCTTAAGAAATCAACTAAATTGTTATAGAAAAGTGGTTCATGTATGCTTTTTAAATACGAATATCGTAAGTGAAAGAGCTAAACGAGCAAGGCTAGGGGGTAGCAGACTCTATTCCTTGCTAGATTTTTATTAACATGCATAATTATTCTCACTGAAACTCACAGATGAGAGGATCATGAACCAATAGTCTTATGCAGCAAATTTAAAAATCCCAACAACAATGACATTATAGTAACATTAATAACATTACAGTAGGTCAATGTATTTCGACATTTTGTGTATTAATATGGAAGGGGACATTTTTGACAAAATGTGTTCTTACTAGGCTACCACTTCCTACCTTTATGTCTTACAAGTCTACAATAAATATAAATCTAGTATCCACTCCTGATGTATCTCCAAGGATCACTGAACTGTAGAAGTTCAAAGTTGAGATAAATATGTTTTCACTCTAGTCATATGCTTCCGAAATTAATCGGCAATTTATTTTTAACGTCTTGTGGGGATAAAGAAAATAACTAAGAAGTCCTTCGTAGGTTTTGCTCTTCTGGAATTGTTCATTACATTAAATTGTTTTTACTTGAAGTTCTTACAAGATTGTAGTACATTTTAATAGGTATTCTGCAAAGTTATCATGAAATTTTACTTTATTTTATTAATATAATAATGCAATCTATAGAGGAAAATTTGCGCTGGATGGGAATCAAATCCAGGTCTTCAGTGAGATTAGACTGAATACCTGTCATTTTATTAATGTTTACAAGCTTCTCAATATCCAGGTTATTCGGATACATTTTATTTTTACAGCATTTTACCAAAACCTTGACAAAGCTCATTTAAAATTGCTAGTTGTCCCTGGAGAATATCTTACTCGTTCATAATTTGAATACCCCTACATTTACTACAATTATACAGCACTTGCTCTCTGCATAGATAGGTATGAAAGATACTCAAGACATTCAACTTTTGTACGATCTCTTGTCCTCTAGAATAGGGAATAGAATACAGACGCTGCGATATATTGCAATACAATGACTTGATACATTTAAAAACCGTTCGAATATAAAATGTGAGGTAATTTAATAACCGTTATACAGCCGACAAAGCTTTTAAAAGCCACTAATTTTAGTTTGATATTCGGGACCTCCTCTAATGGCCGAGCCATGATTTTTTAAAGTTCAAATATGCTTATCAATTTTTTCATTCCTAGTTAACTGTACTCCTGTGTTGTGGTATCCGCTCGAGGCCATGGTCCACTCTGACTCTAAGGCCTGCAGATCTTATCATCATCAGATTCCTTTCTCATATTAATTATTCATCGCTCATTAAAACACATTCATCGAGTTCGCCTACAAAGCAATATTCCTGTCGGAGTTTTCGTGTAGACACCCATTCAGTAGTACAAGAGTCGGCAACATGCATTAGTTCTTCATTAAAAGCATATCAGACTCCTTTGTAGGTTGGGTTTTGAACCCGTAGTACAAAATGTTAGCTTAAATGCATCCTCAGTACTTGAATATAAATTATAACGTAGATAACGCCCCTTTAATTAGACTTGTGCCTGTAACTGTCAAATAATCTGAAGATAAATAATAGGCACAGTCCTTCAATTTTAACCTTTTAATTACTGTGACCTAGAATTAAAAAATAAGTTTATCAGACATTTAAATCTTATTTTAGAAAAGAGAAGAATCTATTAATGGCAACTTGCAGGATAAAATTCAAACTAGTTCTGAATCTAACGCAATTGGGGCCAAATTTACAGTACAGAATGTTTGATGTTATGACTTATGACAATCTCTCTTCCTAGTACTGCTGTTTACACGCTGTTATAGCCTACCAGTCCCCTTATATCTGGATAGCCTATCAGTGAGCAGCAATTCCATTAGTTGTTAAGTACACAGATTCTAACTTCCTCAGTTCCATGAAACTTTTGCCGTATTCCAGGTTAAAAAAAATGTGAACCCGACACAAATGCAGAATGACTTTCAGCTGTGTGGTGATTAGTATTGTCCACAGTAAATATTTCAATTTAGAAATAGCAAAGAAATAGTCGCTGCATTAGGAAACCGCTAAGAGGCTACCCCAAAACCTTTACATAATCAGTAAAGATTATAATATGGAACAATGCTACTGTATTCTTTTGTAGAAAAATTATGGTCGTCTTAACGTGGAATACGCTATATTGAATGAAACAAGGCCATGAAGAAGAACCGTATAATACTCTCCACCTAGAACTAGCAAGAACCTTAAAGTTTTCTTGGAATTTTATACATTCGATAAATGAAAGTGATTTGGTAGGCTATCTGGCAATACGCACCCCAGGAAAGCTGTTCGTACTAATTTCTTATGGGGGCTGGGCTCACACTGAAACCACAGTGTCACCAAGAGGCTGAGCTAATATCCACATTTCATGATCGAACTCGTGACCTTACAACTTGTAGCACACTTCCGTTATTTTTGTTCCTTATTGCATTGTGCATGTAGACTGTTTATTTCCATAAACTGATTTTTAAAAATGATTTGGCCTGCATGCTTACATGATAAATTTAATGCTAGATCTAGGCTACTCCTGCATCAAAATACTTTCTTTTTTATTGTACAATTTGTGATTTTGGTTTAACTCGTTGGATTTTATAAAAATATGTAATTATTGGCATGCCCATATTCTTTGTATTTAAAGTGAATACTATTTAATCCATTGCTTTATAGAGTGCTTCTTATAAATTTGCGTCTACAACTATCAGTAGTAGCGGTTCTCCCCAAGTTAGCCTATATATATGATGAAGACAAATGATCGTTACCCCGCTGGGGAATCGTTGCAAATGATCTTGTCATCAGAAAATGTGACACCAAGTTTATTCAAAGCTAATGTGCGTTAAATTTATTACAAGAGTTTGTAATTATATAAAAAGCATTGAACTTGATTTATGAGAATAAATGCACAGTAAAACTTACGGCCATATTTCCAGTTTGTCCTTGTCTGTGACTGTGGCTGGGAGTTGTGGCAGTTTGTAATACTCGTAAATGAAGCCCATGGACTGATTTTGGTCCTCTGCACCGGCACCGCTGATGTTGAGCATAGCTGCAGTGGCTGCAGTCAAAGGATGTTCGTTGCTGCTGTAGTATGCTGCCGCCCTCCAAGCGCTGTCTTCGCCGCCTCCGCCGCCCTCCGATGGTGGTATGTCACCCATGCGGGCCAGTGGAGTGCCGGTACGTGTGGGGAGGGGCGCAGCCCCCAACACGTACTCTTCACCCCCAACGTCTTTCCGCTTTCTGCAACAACAGAAAAACAATGATATTATTATTTACACATCATAGGTAGCTTTCGGAACCTTTAATTTTATGTCTAGCCCATTTTTTATGGAGGTATTGGTAGAGCAATATTACACATCAGGAATGAGATAGCATGGTCCAATATTGTTCTTGACTGTTGAAGAACATAACTCATTATTATCTCGGCAGAAGTCTTCAATCGGATAAACTGATCCAGAAGTCTTCAATTTTCGGGAAAATCCGATTCTGAACTCTACAGTTACGGAAATAGCCAGAAATGGTAATAACTTGCAAATTCATAACGATAACTTTTAAATAAATTATATTTTTTATGTGTGTGATATTTTATTAACATATTGCATTAAACAGACTTATGACCGCAGTATTTATGCACACAAATATCCAAAAGATCTGGCCTTGATAAAATCCAATTAGTCTAGAACAGAAAGTTAGAAAAAATTGCAATAAACACTAAACCAGACAGTAAAAAACAAAATTAATGAACAATGTTGCTGCAATTATTATTCTATTGCCAAAAACTATTTATTAATGTCTAGAGCAATAATCGTTACACAACAAATGTCACAATAATGTTAACCGCAGCGAGAATGAGAATGAAGACAAAGTACTTTGTTCTTTTGAAGTGCAATTTATAATTTTAAAAGCATGATATAGGTTATGGCAGCCTTACATCAGAATCAGCCGACCTAAACCACAAAACGTAATAAAAATATTAGTTTTTTTCTGTTTCATGTATTATGGTTTATTTTATTTACACAAACATATAAAATATAGAGAATAAATAAAGCTAAGAATAAGAAAGAAAAATTGTACGAAAATCTATTCAACAACTGTTCACAGCATATTGATAAGTTTTAAAACAATCCGCCCAAGGCCTTTTTTGTGTAAAATATACTTTATGTAAAGCATATCAACAGAACTGTATGAGGAATTGTTAGTTTACTGATATAAACACTATATTCATGGATCGTATTGCAAAAAAATTATTTACACAAACATAAAACATATAGAGAATAAATAAAGCTAATAAGGAAGAAAAATTGTACGAAAATCTATTTAACAACTGTTCACAGCATATTCATTACAAGTTTTTTTTTAAATCCGCCCAAGGCCTTTTTTGTGTACAATGTATTTGAAGTATAGCATATCAACAAAACTATATGAGGAATTGTTAGATTACCGATATAAACACTCTATATTCATGGATCGTATTACAAACAATTTGAATATTTTTCTTCTCGGAAGACTAAGGAATTACCTTTTTAGTAAGCAGACTTATAGACTCGTTCATTGCCAGAACCCAACACGAATATAATTTGCATCCTAGTCTGTCATTATTCAAAATTCATAACTTATGTGTTAAACTTGTGCTGTTTTTAAGAATATGAACTCGTAAGGTTTTGATCTTCAAGAACCAGATTTTATTCATATTTTTACTACCTCTACTGTCCTCTGTAATTCTATCTATAGGCTACAGCAAAGAAGCATGTAATAAAATTCAACTCTGAGGGAAGGTTATGCAAATTTTCAGATATATAAGAAAGATTTCCTTTTATGTGGGATGTGTTATCTACAATTATACCTTGCGAATGCGGACCGAAAACACATGTCCAATTAATTGATAAGCCAATTGTCCCATTGTTCTGTTCGGATGTTGCACCGCCTTGGGAAGCAGAGCGGTGCTCTGAACACCTGTGAGAACAAGGATGGAAACGTTTCTCTCCCGGAGGCCCGTCTCGAACAGGGAGGGTCAGCTAACACCACCCTTCTTCCTCATCCACTTTCTAGTGTTGGCCTTTATCTAGATCCCGGTCGGGAATATAGTCTTGTGTTACAGTATTACCATCCAATTGATTTCTCTTCCTCCTACCTTCTTCAGTCACGCCAGTCATGGAACATTTGCCTAGGCCTCAGAAGGGCGGAATTCAGATAGACACTCTATAGGGCGTTGTAAAACTATCCAAAATTATATATTTTGAATTAAGCACAAACCAGAGTTGGATAGGGTACATTCAAACATAACCAATAATCTAATTTACGGAGGCATAAATTACACACATCACATACTTTAATAAGCTTATTAAATTGTGACGTAACGATATCACAGTGACATCCATTTCGAAACTGATTTCCATTATAACACAGGTATGGTAAATATCGATTATTACCTACCACGAACCGTTCGCTTTGCTCGTTTCATAAAAAAACATATCTTATGTGTCTTATTGAATACCATTATAGGCTCAGTGCATAATACAGCCTGCTATTAAATTGGCTGAGACCGTAAATTAAAAATCGGGCCTTTTTTTTTTAGATAGATAGAAGCAGACATTTTTTTTAACCAGACAGATTATCTTCTTTACATAAAGAAGTCGTCGATCATATGCCAGAAAATTATAAAAATATGTCATAATAAATTTGTTGTAGAAAAACATCTTCCAAATCTTCTAGGCCTAATACGGTTTACTCGTTAATTCTATCGTTATGATTACCGTTTGAGTGCATTTTTCAAAACTTTTTTTTCAGTTTAGCTATCCATATCCACAAATGTTACGCAACACTTTGTAATATTTCATAATTTAGACCTAGGGTTTTTGCAGTCTATTTGAAGCATACTTCCATTTAAAAATATAAAAAAAATATGCTGTGAATTGTTGGCTATGAACTTTGAAAAACCTATAGGACCCCACAATCTTTTTCAAAGAACAAACTTTTAACTACATGGATTAACGTAACTTTTTAAAATAAAAATGTAGAATTTAAAATTGTGGGTGGAGACGGGTTTTGAATATGTAGAAACATGACCAAACCAATAGAAAGGCAGTTATGTGTTTAATAAACTAACAAAAATAAGAGCTTAAAAGTACAATATGGAAATTTCATCCATCGCTTCAGTTTTCAATATTTATTCAGCTTGACCATGGATTAATTATTAGTAGATTACACGCCTTTTTCGTATTGCTCACTACGGATCAATAGGCCAGAGTTCGATACATGGTATATCGTACCATAGCCTCGTGAGGAAATCTGAGAAGTTACTGTTAACCATCCTACTACCACGTTATTTTTGTTACATTAAATACCACTGTGGTTATAAAGACCCAAGTAATTTACATGGGTTATATCGGTAGTAGGCCTTTTGGTATTTTTTTAATGTAAATTGGCTTAAAATCAAACATTTTTACCTTGAAAACAGGACAACTATGAAGGCCTAGGTCAATAAAAACATTTTTACAAAAACATTATTTTCAAAGAAGAAGAAGAAGAAAAAATTATATGGGGTCATTTTCACCCCAACGGTACTCAGTGGAAAAACAATTAATAGATTAATGTTGAAAATATAAGAATTAATAAAATGTAATTGGATACAGTTGACTCGGAGGGATAAAATAATATATTCTGAAAATTACTGTTTAAAAACCAGCGGAGGTAAACATTTCAAAAGTGCTTTTGGGGTCATATTGACGCCAATTGTACTAGGAAGGTTAAATAAGAAATAAATCATCAAGTCGGTATGCTGATTACATGCCCCAACCCCATCTTCAATTAAATCAAAGGAGGGGAAGTAGACGACACAGCGGAATGTCAGCCTTGCCCTCGATGGGATGTAGCGCCGTGGATTTTACTTTGCACTTTTTTTTTTAGTTAGGCCTATATTAAAAATTACATGGATAGCGAGGCCTCTCTTAGCATAAGTTATGCCAAGTTAGGGAATGGGTATTAAACTGTGATTTTATATGACATGAAGATATAGGTAGGATGCGGCAATGTCTTGTGTAGTTTTTCCAGGGCCTGAGGAAGCGTCCAGATGTGTAGGCCACGTGCGTAGGACGTGACATCACGGTTCTCATAACGAGACAACTTTAGTGGGGACACATGTCCACGTAAAAGTCGTAAATTTCTCATACACTACCTTCCATGTTACATCTTCCCGGCGACCAACGGGGAGACTTTTATGGAAAACGCTCTTTCACTTGTAGGAAGTACAATGTCTTGTATCCTGACCGTAACTGAATTAATACTATTGGATAAAATTAAAAAAAAAATTACCTGAATTTCGGAAACAATTAAAATATTAATTTATAACATTAACGCAATTTTTTTCCTTTCGGCGCAAATGCACTGTATCGGGAAAACTTGCTATCTTTTCAAATAACTGGTGCAAACGTGTTGCCCTATTATTTTATTGAAATAAATGTGTAATATTGTAAAACTATGTGGAAAGGAGAAGTTATGGTTTATCCATGAAGTGTAGCAAATCTCTATATATATAAAAGGCTTTGTCCTGACTGACTGAATGACAGGAATCAACGTACAGCCTAAACTATAACAGGTAGAGACTTGGAATTTTGACAGTACTTTCGTTTCATAATGTAGATGCTCACTAAGAAAGGATTTTGAAAAATTCTGATTCTAAATGCCAAAAATGAGTGAAAAACGGGCAGAAAACGTGCATTTTTTGCGTTTCCGAAGCGTAATATATTTCAATGTCAAATCAATTACAGCTGGCTTTGGCTATTTTTGTCAAACCTTGGAAATGAAACTTTCGCGATCGCTTGAATGTTGTAGCTCACGCTGGTCGATTCATTTGTTTTTAATGTCAAGGCATGCATACATATGAAATTTTCAACCTACATGGAAGAGGGATAATCAACATAGGCCTAAATATGGTCAAACGTTGTTCGATTTGGACGAAACTCACTATACAGGGGTTTTCTGGACTAAGGAACTCGAATCTGAGGTAGCTTTTACCAGGTGACGCTATCTAATCGTGGTATGTAGTCCACGTGATTTAGGAGTTAATAAATATAATGATATAACTATTATGCTCTTGATTTTTAATTTTTGAAATAATTATCGCGGGCGAAGCCGCGGGCACATGCTAGTATACTAATATAGTGTTAAAATTTATGGAGGCAATATGTACAAATTCATTTTCTTTTAAACATCAGCAAAATCAAGGAACGTTTCATTAATGAACCATAAAAGCAACTTTCTGCATGTAAATACCTTACATAATGCAAAAGAAAAAAGTTATAGAAATAATAAAGAATGCTGACAAATTTAATGTGAGAAAATGGTCATAATTACAGCCTACGGTAGTACGACATACTTCATCCAACAAGAGAAAACATTATTTTTAATATTTCAATTCCTTTCCGTAAAAAAGCATATCTTTGCAAGAAGTGTCCTAGGATTATCAAGCAGAAGCAATGGTAGTTTTCGAAGGATCTAAGAATAACATAATGAAATAAGACATTGGGGAAATGCTGATATTGTATTGGGCCTAACGGACTTGAAACATACTTCGGCTAGACAAGTACTAATCATTTATCAATCAAATCATTATTGACAATGTTTAATGAGAGCAGTATGAGCAGTGTTCTGGCAGTGTATTTACTATTTTGCATGAGGTTTGAAAGGTTTATCTAGGTCATGGGTGCGCATCTGTGGCACATCGTGTCACTGTGTGGTAGGATAATTTCTCCCACTACAGTCGCCCTTGACGTCAGCATAAAGCAGTTTCGACGTGACACTGAACATGAAGAACAGGTTTCTTACGTCACAGCAAGGGATGGGGACTAAAACGTTTCCCCTCAGTTGCTCACCTATGATCTAGGTTAAGAAATTTATTTAAGAAATTTTCTCAGCCTTGAAGCACTAGTCACTTACTGGATATTGGTAAGTTAGGATGCTGACAAAGAGTCTACTAATACAATTTATTGTAACCTATTTTATTTGTAATATCATGACAATTAAAAAAATGTACAAATATCTTATTGCCTTCCTATGTACAACGTGAATTTTCTACTTTTTCACCTCTTGTATTGTATTATTCAACTATAAAATCCATTAGAAATAATAGAAACCAGTTTCTTTTAGTCAGTATTTTTCTTTGACATTAACTTGCATATCATATTATCTTAGATATATGAGGTGAAAAAGTAGAAAATTCCCGTTGTACATAGGAAGACAATAAGATATATTTTGTACATCTTTTTAATAGTCATGACATTACAAATATAATAGGTTATTATAAATTGTTTTAGTAGACTCTTTATCAGCATCCTATCTTACCAATATCCAGTAAGTTACTAGTGCTTCAAGACTGAGAAAATTTCTTAAATAAATTTCATATTTATCAGCTAGAGGAAAGAAGAATGAAATTCATCAATCATTTATCTAGGTTAGTTATAAAATCTTGATAATAAAAATACTGAATAGCCTACCGTCCTTTGAATTAGTTTGTGCTTCAATCACTCTAAAATCTAAACTATTGCAAGACTCAGTAGAGGTCAGTGTGTGAGATGTACTTAAGATTCATTATAAGCAGAAGATAACATCTGAGAGCATGGGAGCGTGGGTGAGTGCTGGGCATATCGAATGATTAGGGCACCTCCAGCACAAGAGTGCAAGTGTGATGTTGAGTGGGTGGTATAATTGATTCATTGAGTGAGCCAAGCAGTGAAGTAGGTGGAATAATTGCTTTCTGGATGACTGAATAGGCAAATGGGCAATTGTCTGCTAAGGTGTAGATAATTCTGACCGTGAATATCGGTCTATAATAGCCGTGCACGAGCCAATCTTTCACATTCTTTACTGACCCAATTGAAACTCCATGCAGGTGAATCCGGACAAACTCATGATAGATTATTATTATTGTCATCATCATCATCACCATCACCATCATCAGGGTTAGGAGCTTTAGATGAGCACCTTTCTCAGTAGAGTAAGTTAGAGCTCATGTGAAAGAAACCACAATGGGAAACATTGCCTCTAACTTGAGAATGGAGATAATTTTCCATAACCTTATCCCCCTTTTTAGGGCCCTTATTTATTTTCCCCACCGTGTCCATAATCCCTTCCCCCTTTGTTGTATTTTACTACAGCTTTCTAATAATCTTCTAAAGGTCAATTAATCGTTTATAGTCTTTGACTTTTGAATTTCAATGCTTTTTGATTATATAATTATCTTGATTTCATTCCAAGATCTAAGATCCTAAGTAACCTTCAATTAAATTTTCATCAGCTTTCAGTGAACGTGGGAATAGTGAACGTATCTGGTTTCAAAAAACGCAGGACTAAAGGCACATCACCAAGAATGAAAAATAGTTACTAAAAATTCAACTTTTCTTTTTAATTTCACTGGAATTAGTCAGTCGCCTGCTGTTCGTAAATGTAAGTTTCCTACATAACGAGATTTTGTACCCTATGTTGCCTTACATTTAGCACCTTTTCCCTTTTTCCATATGGAAAGAGCACCGGAAATCCTAACCCTGATTAGGTGAACGTAGACTTCCATCCAAAAAATCTAAGATTGTCTCTTCATCGGTTAAATCGGCCACCATCTTAGAACGGAGTCAAAAAAATAATAAAAATCCTTACATATACATAGTTTTTAATGACTTCAAGGAACATTAATGCCAAACTGGAAGAAAATAGAACAACGCGTTTGGTCGTGACTGCATAACAAACACATTTACAAACAGACGAAATGCCGGTGAAGGATTAGTTTTACATAAAAAGGAACTGGAACAAAGTTTTAGTATAGTGGAGGCAACTTCTACATATACAACTTTCTTCAAGGGAATGCCGACAGACCATTATACTCCGCAGTAAATAACTTGAAATGAGGGTGTCTTGGACAATACAGTTGTATATTCTGGATTTTCAGCGTGTTTTCTTGGGCGTTGAACTTGCCTGACAGCCAATAGAATTTCGTGTGCAACCAATCAGTGCTCATTTCTGAATTTTTGACATTTAAGCTATGACTCCACGTGGACACCAGACGAGTGCCGTTCAGTCAGTACCATACCACTCCTTAAGTGCCAGACAATGGCTTAATCCTCAAAGCATCCCGACTGTCTACATTGGTCTAGCCTCCACTATAAATTTCACATTCGAGAGTAGAAGTAGGTATCAAAATTTTATAGCATGAACAGTTTGGCTAAAAATCTATGAAAGAAACTGAACATTATATGAAACGGAACCATTAAAACGGCCACCATCTTGACTTAAATGCAATAATAAATTACTACAGCAATCTTGCTAACTGGTAATAATTAACAACAAATGGCATCTTTCATTCACGAGAAAAAAAAAGTAAGATATTTCACTTGCCAAAATAAACTGTACGTTTCACCATTTCTGTCGTAAAACTGTTTTGTTTATTACGGAAATACTAAACCATTTTATCTTTAATGTGGAATAATATAAACATGAAGTCACTTTTATATGGAAAAATAATTCGACGTAGTATAGAAATCTCGTCAAAATGCAAATACTGGAGATTTTCTGTCTATTATATGCATGCGTGTGAAAAGACGAGTTGTTAGTTTTGTAGCAACAAGTTGCGGGATGCTTGGATTAAATTATGCATGCAGAATGAAGAGGCGGGTTTGCACGAAGCGAGCGGAAATGCAGCTGTAAAACAATCACATTTATATGGTGTATCTGCGTGTTTTTATTAGACCTTACATTGCCAGGTCTAATTCATTTCACATCTCGCGAGGGCATCAAATCATACAGTGTTCATCGAAGAAATTACACATCATTACAAAGCACTGCGAGTAAATGAAGCTCTCACTGAAATTCCATCTTATCAAAGCAATAAAACTTTTTATATTTAATAAGGGCGACAAATACTAATACACAGTGTCAAGCGTCTTATTTAAGATTAAATTACGTGCAGTCAACTAGGCTGGGATGTAAAGGTTTATACTCGTAGTATAGCCTACAATGTGTTTAAATATATAATATATCCTACACGCTTGTGTGTAGGCTTATTAATATAAGCTGCAAATACAAATTCATATTTTCAATTGAGCTTTAAATACGAACCGACTAACCACCAATTAGCTCAATTATTGTTAAAATTTATTAAAAAGCCTTATTTGTTTCAAAGTAAATATGTCTAATTTGTTTTACAAGTATCTCATAAGTACCTCAATATTCAAAACAGTCTTCCACGTTACTAGCATTCATACCGAAGGTCTAGAGATGAACCCATAAGTCCAAAACGTAGTCTCCATCCCC
Source organism: Ectobius pallidus (assembly GCA_964059195.1). NCBI lineage: Eukaryota > Metazoa > Arthropoda > Insecta > Blattodea > Ectobiidae > Ectobius > Ectobius pallidus. The sequence continues at coordinate 62,683,978 of CAXKWD010000003.1, read as the reverse complement.
CGGAAACTGACTAATTTTTATATCTAGGCTTCTGCTTAGTAAAAATTAACTTAACTATTTGTGTTTCTTTTTATAAACTATTTTTAATTGTAAACTTGTGATTAATATCGTACAATAGTTGGCACTTTATTTCTTTGTATGAAGATTTGTGAAAATAATTAGTTTAACCTTAAGAAAATATTTAAACAAATAGGACGATTTATTTAATCTGACACTAATTGAGCTAATAGTTAATTCATAATAATATAGTCTACACGCGGACAGACATATAGGCAAATGCAGGGAATATAATCATATGGATATGAATATAGCATATTATAAATCACGCGAATTTTTGTTCTCCGGATAAAAAAAGGACACGATATATCATATTCGCTGAAAGTGTTAAATAGAAAGTGTATATGCTGGAAACAGCAAATTATAGAAGATAAACTCACAACCTTACAGTCTAGTCAATTATGCTTGAAAATGTGTAAACAGCTGAACTTTGTTGGCACTACTTACACATTTTAATATTTACAATGTACGTTACAGAATCATTTTCTTAAGGGGCACATTCAGTAGACTGCCTTCCTGTACAGTAACATATTGGGCTAGGTAAGAGCAAAAAAGAAAACGTATTTTTTTTCCTTCCAAGAATATCAGAGTCGGGCGGCAGAATTGAAGTATAAACCGTGTTAAAATTAGGAAACTCTTAAAAAGTATTCTATAAGAGTTGTGATAACAGGTACTCATTTATGCCTATCATCTCGAATATCTACCAAAAATTGTTATCATATTTGGATCCAAAGGCTAATATGTAACCAATCTAACTACAGTATTAGCAAAAGCTATTCGTATGTTATTTCTCGTAAAAAAATAATATAATAAACTGATCTAATATATCTACATATTGAAGCATCTATCAGTTACTTCAAAGATTACGTACCAATTAGAACAACCAAGCCTTTATGAAACAAGCAAAGGCTACTTTTCTTTCCCCAATTTATTGAAATTGCTCTCAAGATTAAACGAATCAAAAGAAATTGCATTACGTGAATCGTGACACTCTACCGATCTATTCTTCTTGTTTTTCATTTTCCTGTAATATATTTTACAATCAAGTGCTTTTCTTGATTGTTCAATTAAAATACTGACGTAGAAAGCTAAGTTCACAAGGGAATGTGCGATTGTTCAATGAAAACCACAGACATTAAGTTTTTTTATCGCTTCCTTTGTTACCAAACACATTACACATTATGTTTTGTTTGTTACAGGTAAATCGATACGAGATAAATTGCGAGCGGAAGCAAAACATAAATAACCACAAACGTTATTGCAGTAATGAACGGTATCTCTTAGTTTAAGTTTATCCACATTCCAAAAATAATCTACGAGGCCAAACTTTTCAGAAAATTACTTTGTTCTAGTTAGAGTAGAGATAGGAGATACGGCTGTACAATGTAGCAACTAACTGCTGGTGAAAACAACATATTGTAGTCTAACCCTACTACAAGAACCATATAGGCCTAAGTAAGAGCTTATCAATACGAACAATAATTGTGTTAGTTATTTTTAAGCCGGGTTTTCCATAATGTTATATTAGACCTATAGACCCTAGAGTTTAAACGAATAAATGAAACCGAATGGTTTATACATAAAAATGTAAGCCTATCCTCTTATAAAAGAAAATTTGCTATAGCCTAGCATATCGCTTAAGAAGTTAACGACATAAGAAAAATCATTTTAGGTGCTGAATTTTAACTTGAACCTTTTAAAAACTATTCGTTTTATCTACGTCATGCTACTTTACACGAAATAATATAAAGCAAATTACTAAATCCTAATGTTAGTTAAAGAAGCTGTTTTAATTTTGTTTCTAAAAGATTTGGAATAACAACTCATCTATGTCATATTTATACAAACTTGAATTTTTCTCTTGCCAAAAAAAAAAAGTTCTGAAATATAGGTTTCGGTGAGAAAATCATCCCTCTTAGGAAACAATAACACCACAATAGCTGGCCTAAGATAAGAATTGCTACCGTGATTGGATGTTATCTAACGTGTTCTTAAGTGGTACTAATCTATACCTCATGGCTAATAGGCCTTTATGCCTGTAAGTAAAAGACAGTGCAATACTATTTCCACTGTATTAAATATAAATTGATTACCAAACATCTGAGATACCTATCATAATATAACTAAAGGTCTTAGGCCTACTTCTATAGCAACTTGTTTCCAAACTATCGAAATGTTCACAAAATTAACTCGTAATTTTAAGATGGAAACTTACTTGACATTTTCTGAGATGACAGTAAAAGAAATAATGAATCATATGGGATTAGTACAACTGAATTATACAATTACAGCCTTACTAATAATCCAGTTGTAACATTTATACCAGGAATATACACAGCTGAGGAGAAAAAGTGTACTAATAATCCTTGCATAAGGCTGAATGTGTGCAACGCTTTACACAGCCTGGCCCCCTTGTATAAACTTGACGTAAATAATCAAGATGGCCGATATCCGTAACAGCCGGTCGTTTCGTAGATGTCTGAGATTGAATTTTGAGGCTACGCATATTCTGAGCTGCTTTTGTGGAATTATAAACATTGTTCCTTGTTTGCGGGACATATTTCCATACTTGTACCCATGATTACAGCTTTCTGAAAACAATAAAATGAAATACTGAAACTAGGCAGACGACGGATCGCTGTTTGCCGGCTGCTCCGATAGATGGCTTTCAGCAGTCCTTCATATCCAGAGGCTAGTAACGTCATGAAAAGCGTGACGTGTTTGATGACGTGCACGTACAAACCCGGTGTAAATCTCGGCAGTTACACTCCGTTTATTGGTAATACGGCTTATGTAGAACTTGCACAGTGAACAACCAAACAACCGTTCAACGCAGATATAAGCAGCTTTTATTAGTAAGGCTGTTAGAATTTAGGTATTTTTGGTATTTTACTAAGGAAACAAAAACATATTATGGGTTTAAGTTAATTTTATGGCAGTATTCCCATAATCTACATTAATAATATATACCGAGTTCTTCATTAAATGCAGTGTATTCAGGAGGTTTGATAATAGCAAAATAACTTAATCCTACTCATCTGACGCCAGTTTTTTCTAGATTTGTCTAAATTTGGAAATAACACTTTGATGGTTCTTTAATTTGTGATTAATATAGTTTTTTGTAAATAAAACATTGGTTAAACGTTCAAGAAAAGTATTCCATAGTATTTGTGAGCTAAACTCAGAAAATCCACCGAATAACACTGAAGACTTACAACCTTCTTTTTCCTTCCATGTATGTCGGCCAAATGCATATCACACAGTCTTGCTGTTATCTGCGACCTGTATGCACGCAACTTGGGTTAAACACCTGGATAAGAATAATTATTGTTGATAATTACTTCCACAGTAAAGAATAGAAGTTAATTTTAAAATATACTATATGAAGAAAAAAAGATCGAAAAAAAGAGAAAAAGTTTGAGTTAGATTCCATAAAATAAAATTAAAACAGGTCAAACAGGATGTTCTAGATGAGTCTTAATGTCTTAATTAAAAGAAGCGGTTTGTTTCTTTTTCCGCTATCATAGAGTTGTTTCTGCAGCATTATAAGGAATGTTATGCATTCCGAATAAGTAGCATTGATCATTAAGAAAAATGCACATTATCTAGAAATACTTGTCCTGCATTTATCAAGTAATTTGCTGCAAGGAAGCTTTTTTACGGTTAGAGGATACAAAGCAAATATAAATTTAAGTTAAAACAAAGTAACATTTTTAAACTACAAAGTCTAATCAGAAATCATAGGGTGTGCAATAAATTATCTGCATAGCCTACATCTGTAAATGGGAAGTATTCACGACATAACACTCAAAAGGAGGCCATACACCTAAGCGTTTTAAATGAGGTATTTCAGATGCTCGTATTTCCCCCCCCCCATTATTATGTTATGGAATGGAAGATACCATTCAAGACTGAGCGAAGGAAAGATGTTTTAAACCCCGATGATTTGAACTTCAGAGCAACGATGAAAAAATTCACGACACATTTATTTAATATTTATTGTTTCGACTGGAATACATCATACATGTGAGAGAATAAATATATTGAGATTTAAATTCGTTGGCACTCATCAATCCTGTAAATGCAAGTTTGTTTTAGTTTCTTTGATATTAGGTCTTTAATTTTTCTTTAAATCCAAATTTCTGGTTTCAGGTGGCAAAGAATTAAAACCCTTGACTGACAATGCATAAAACTATTTTGAGTTAATGAGAACGTGCAATGATTTGGTAAAATGTTATCACAGTTTCTGGTACTATAGGCTATGATGTATGCACTGCAGAATCTAAGTGCAAATATATCACTTTTTGTTAGAACTATCTTTTAACTTCGGTGCAAATTGAAGAACAAGAGTAGGCCTACCAATTTCTAACACGAGGGATGATAAATGGTAAAATTGGCATTTCGTCATTCATTTATCAAAATAACATCAGATATTTAACGCAATAGCCCGGCTAGGTACGGTACATTAATAAAAATCAAATGTTTTTCTATTGTCGATTTTCGTTGGAAAATATAAAATTACAGTTTTCACATTTTCAGAAACAACATAGAACTATTTCAACAGTCCCAACAATACCTCAGTGTAATTTCATTTAAATAAAAATTGAACTGCATAAAAGATTTGTTCCTACTAGTGGTAAAACTGATTTAATTTACGATAGACCCATACATTCACTATTGAAGTTTAAGTACTGTATTTGAACTTCTGAGTACCAGATCTACGGCATCAGCTAAATGCGCTGTGCAACATATTTTTATTTTTTAAAAACTAAATTATTTTCCATTTCATTTATTATTGGACACCACAAGCAGCTAGACCTATCACAGTTATCAATAAGCTTGAACTATCTGAACGTAAGAAAATTAAACAATGTGCTAGATTTGCTCCTGTTTGTTGAATTGAGATATTTTGAAGTAAATTTATTGCCAAAAATTTAAACTTTTAAAAAGTAAAGTCAAGCAGGTATTTTGCCTACAAGCCTTAATTTCACGTCGTCAATTAACAAGATCTAAGTCTATAGTACGGTACCTCTTAATTGGCAATTTAAATTTAATTAGCAGATAATAAGGTTGATACAAGGAAGGTAGGAAAACTAGGAAAAAAGTTTGACATTCCCAAGTTATAATAAGTTACATCAATCAAGTTAGCTTACTAACGTTACTAACTATGTGCTTGATCATTGCAGATGTGTTGGAAAAAGACGTTATTATTTAGCGAAGTTCTTTTTGCGTCCCTACCTATTCGCTTGTTAAGGATATGTGAAACATCCAAACTGGTGTAATTATTTTGTCAGATAGGGATGACATGAAAAGACTTGTTATCTCTGCTGTCCATCACCAGAGGTAATAGAACATAGTATTCAACTTACGCAAACACAGCCGCACTTCGGCATATATCACAATGTAAAGGACCTCAATTAAAACTTGTAACATATGGAACGCTATCAGAGTCTCCTGTTACTGAAAATTGTAAAATGTCTCGTCCTATTATTTGTGAGCAACCTTGCTTAACCTTTCCATATTATAATTCATCCAGCTCAAAAGTCTCGGCACAATGGCTTCTAAAAAGCACACCGAATACAATGACTATTTAAGGAAATTATCTACTCAGTACGTTAATAAAATAAAAGAAAGATGAAGTACATCTGAGATACCGAAATGATATAATTTACTCTTGATATAATGCCCTGGAGGGAGTAAAGCATTGGCTCGGAAATTACGTAATGTCATGACGGCCGCACTTGACAAGGAAACTAAGAACGCTAAATGTTCGTCATTTGTCAACGTCTCGTCATAATGGTATCTAGGCGCAGTTGCTATGACAAAAAACGTAGAGCCATTTTACATCTGTCCCTAGAAAATGAAGGTCTCTTTATGCGTATCATTCCACGTCCTACTCTTCAAACAAAGCATTTTAATAAAATATTCTGTCACTTCAAAACGTCCTTCTCAGACAGTAACATAATAATTAAACTCTGGGAGCAATATACTCAACATATTCGACCGGTGAGAGGTAACTCAATTCAGCTATGGATGAAAATTACAGTTCCTTCAAAATTACAAGTCCAATTCCAATGTTGTATGAATATGCGGTAAGTTAACAGACGGATGAAGAACAAAATCAAATTGTAGGCCTACGTAAAGAGTTTGAATCGGGATAATATGGAAAATAAAAATCTTACGGGAAACACATAATTTGCTCTATCTTTTAAATTGCGACGTCACTACGGAACCGCAGGCGTGGGTTCGATCTCCGGTACCTCCTCTGATTTTTCTGAGGTGGGGTGGTCTGGAACGGGGTGCATTCAGCTTCGTGATACAAACTGAGGAGCTACTTGATTGAGAAGTAGCGGCTTCGGTCACGGAAACCATCATTAACGACCGTGGGAATCGGCATGCTGACAACATGCCCCCAATCCTGTCATCTGACGGAGTTTAGTGGTTTAAATTGCGACATATGTGGCCGCATCATGGGAGTGCGCATTCAGTTATCTGAACCTCATTCAGAGTCGTATTATTCGCTAGGCGTGAAATGTTAAAAGTCTGAGTGCACTGACAAAATGGGAAGCTAATTAACTACCCATTTAGCTTATAGCTTCAGATAATTTATTCGGAGAAATGTTTCAAATAAAATTTTTAGCTCTTTTAATTATTTTTCTTCAGTGCCTGAGTTTTAACTCGCCCATTGTAAGGATATTTATGTTGCCCAGGCCACCCGGAAAAATCGTAATTGAAACACATGTATATTGTTTTATTATGATTATTTAATGACCGTACAGGAATAAAACAATTCTCGTTGGAGTTCTTTAATATGACAGTAATCCTACAGAAATGGGATTATCCCATGTGCTCACATAGTAATCCACCTGCGCCGGGATCGAACCGCGAACTTGAGAGTAGAGAACCAATGCCTTACTGACTGTTCTACCCATTCCAAAGACGAGAAGACAGTTGGCACATTTTCTCACCACGTACAATGCTTTAGTTCGTTGGTTGATTGTTCTCATTAGACTTGGCCGGAAATAATTTAAGTTCCCGAAGTTTTACAGCATATTTTGGTAGGAGCGTGTTTATAATCGGCATCTGAACCCGTCTCATCAAAAGTAAGCTTTATATCAAAACCGTTGTTTTTAGCCATATCGCTTCCATCTGTTTCCATACGAGTGGCAAGACTATCCCATCTCCCTCCGACAGTAATGGACTTCTATTGTCAGCACTTGATGATATTCTTCACATGTTTGTTCTGGAGAAAAGGAGCCAAAAATACAACCCTCAAATTTGCATATGAGAACCCCATTCAGAAGCCTCACCCCTTTAAGTATCAACTGCTGAAGAATGAGAAGCAATTTTTATTCCCTATTGTTGATTATATGTCAGTATTAATCAGACTCGCTACCAAAAAGCTTCAACTATGTGCTTATACAATGCGTTCACTGAAAGTAGAATGACGAAATCATGACTATGCGGGAACTTCAAGGAAAATAATATTTTTTAAGATTCTCTTAAAAAGAAAAGAAAATCCGCCTCTTTTACTGACATTAGGAATTAACAGCCAGGTTTGAAGATCATTGTCGGAACGTAGAGATACCTGATCTCCAAACCAGGCTGTCAACCCGAGAAGTATTTATTCATATGCTACGCCAGGAGAACTTAAATCATACAGTAACTGGTTAAGATTTATGACACGGTTGCCTTTTGATTGGAGGGTTCCATTCGTCGAATAACCTATTTGATTGCCGAACTTCTTTCGGACTGTGCTGTGGGCCTCAGTCAAGGATGTCTGTAGCGCCAGACGTTTCGTTCTAGAGGGAGAGGAACTTCTTCGTAGGTCCTTCACTATGGCCCACAGCCCGAAAGTTTTTCAGCCATCAAAATTCCGGCAAGAAAATCTATGATTGACGAGTAGTAGGTTATATTTCTTCTTATAAAGCAAATTGATAAAAACAATGGTTGTATATCCCCTTAAACGACTGCAATTGATTTTTTTATTGGAATATTATTATTATTGGCCTATTATTATTATTGCTAGGCCTAATACCATAAGGTTTTTTACTGCTGCATGAACTATTTGCTCTTACAAATAACAATACAAAATCCTACCATAGACGTGGGTTTCAATATTTGCTCAGCTATATAGCCTATCTAACAACAGATCAACTCTGCGGCGTTACGTCCTTTGTAGTACTAGACTTACAATTCGGCCGCTGCGTCAGTACCATGGGAAGATGGCAGAATTCGGGGAATGTGGGGACGACTCCCACGGCCATTACTGATGACTAGACTTCGGACTTTTAGGTCTCTAAAAAAGCTGTTTTAGGTACCTAAAATAGGCTCTAAAAATTGGAAAATAGGTTCTAAAAATCGTAAAATAGTCTCTTATAAAATCGTTAAGTAGCCAATTTTCTGAAATATCTCAATTGCAATGAAGAATATTACATCTATTTAAGTCACCATTAATCAATAATCATGATTAAACACTGAAATAGGCCTATGGTACACAGAATTATATAGCCCTATTACTAGGACCTGTATTACTACCATAACAGTGAAGATCTAATCCTTGCGCCCAGAAGCTACGCATATCATACTAGTATATTCAACCCCTTCAGCATATTCATATTCAGTGATTCAGAGAACTACTTTTTTTTTTTCTGTTACTGGATGTTGGAGTCGGGAGAAAAACACTACGTTTTCTTGGGAATTCCAAGGAATTTTTCTACTGAAGATGAAACATTCCTTACTATTTAACCACGTCATGTACTGCACATTCCGAGCTAAAAATTTAGTACGAACTGAAAATAAATGCTATAATTTATAATAAAAAAGACTTATTTTGAACTTTAGAGGAAAAGCAAGCAAAAAAGGCGTAAAAATAGGCTGTTTTAGGTCCTATAAAAATATCAGTTCTAGGCATTGTGACTTATGAAACATGCATTTACAAGTTTTCGTCCATATATCCCTTAAGGTTTAAAATAGGTTTTTACCTAAAATCCGAAGTCTACTGATGACTTTAATGACCGGAAACAATAGTTCTATTTTTTTTTTTAAATATAAAGACTTTTATAATATAACTACAAACAGTAAACTATTTTAAGCATATCATTTTACTATCATATCCGTATAAGATTATGTTGGAGGCACTGTAAGGCATTTTTATTAAGATGTTTAAATTAAATCAGTCTTATAGATGAAAATCTTGAAATTTGTTGGTTTATTCTATTCATATTAATAGCATCTTTTTAGTAACGAAAAAGGTAGAAACTAAAACAAAATTAGAACTGAAATGACTTATCACAATTTATGCACCACAATGAGCCATTTTACTTCATATTACAAATAGTTTGGAAAAACAAGCACCAAAGACAAAAGTAATTACGGACAATATTACTAGCTGAATTGAGATATTTTTAAATGGGATATGATTCGAAACAGGTAATTGAGTAATGCAGATGAGTATTTATAGGCAATAATAAAGTGATACTACGAATTTCGTATGTCTTTGTAATTGATGTCTTTTTCAGAATTCTAACATGTCATCTTATTTAAATGATCGTTAATTGTAAGTTATTAGTGAATCATGAAGCATCATTTTATATTCTCTATATCCACATCTACTAAAATCAGATCAAATAAATGGTTTTAGAACACAGGCTGTATTTAAAACATACCTGAAAATATACAATTGTTCAAGTCTTAAGGTATAAAAGTGAACGATTACACTATTACAACCCAATATCATAGTTAAAACAGAACTAGATACATAAGCCAGAACAGTTGAATAATTATCCACTTGCAGAGAACGGATTACAATATACATTATTACGGACCGAACTAACACAGTGAGAATAAAGTTATGAATAAGCACAGTTTTTTCCCGTAATGATAAAATTGCATGAAAAAAAGCTTTCAAGAACAAACAAGACAAATGCCATTTGACCTTTATGACATCTGTACATGCTCTAAACAGAGGATTTATATCTGTAAGAGCAGGATACGTCGAGATTAATAATGATGACGAGGAATATATTTGCACGGCATAATACTCATATTATGAGGTTTGCATTGATGATGTTAGATGTAGAAGCAGGAGAGAGGCAAGTAATAAAACAGTGCCTTGGTAGTTTTATTGCTGATGAATAATACTTATGGGTTAAAGAATGAAATTATAGTTTTTTTTCTGATTGCTGACGTCCCACGGCAAATTCTTACTCGTAAGAAACTCGGTAGTCACAGTTAGCCTTTATATTGACAGTCGTTCTTTTTTATTTTATCTTATTATCTTATTTTTAGAATTAGGCCCCTTATTGATGTAAGTTATGGAGAATGTTATTTAGTAAGTTATATCCTTCACTTTGTAACTTGACCAATATGATGCAACGTCTTCATTTACTTTACAACATATCAGAAGTGGAAAATTTTAACATTTCAAATATAGGCCTACCTCTCGGAATGTAACCAATAGGCCTACCAAGAAAACCCATAAGTTCAAAATTACTAAATATATTTATTGTTTTATAGTAAATAAATCAGAAAATTATGCATCATTAAATTAAATAAGTTAACCATTTGCACAGTAATATCAAGACTGAAATATCTGTACCATCATTTCACTTTTATTTAGTTTTCTTTTTTTGTATTATAGGTCATTTGTTTTTTCTATAATAGTTAAGTTGTATCATTCTTGTATTTGTTGCATTCCTTCTAGATGAGTAGTAGGCCTAAAGAAAGCCTATGGCCTTAACTCCCTCAGGTTAAAGAAATAAAATAAAAGAAAACAAAACAAAATAATAAGTAAGAAAATAAAGAAACTGAAAATTATACAGTCCTCTGCAGGCGTAGAATGATTTTAAAGAGAGTGCATTTCCTACTTATTAGTAAGAAACCTACAACAAAATCCTTACCACCGGTATGACGAGCAATAAAATCTACTACAACATAACTGAAATCTAAGATTGTTATAAATTATCTACCAATCATCGCATCATTAAGATTGGAATTAAACAAAACAGGCCCATAAAGTTTTCTTTTATTTATTTATTTATTTATTTTTTAACGAAGTTTAATAGTAATTGTACAATATACATGTGCTACGTACATACGAACATAAGTTTTGCACATAAACTCGAGTTTTGTATAACATTTCCTTGAAAAACATGTAGGTGTATCAACATGAGTCCAAATCAAAATGGCTACAGAGTGACGTCTGTTTTATATTTTTGAAGGTAGCCTAGTTCCATTTTGAGTCCTGCGGTATTCTTCCGATCACTTTGCTAAATAACACTTTGTTTTGATTATAACACAAGGCAAAAATTAGATTATTACGTAATTACTAGACGATTAAAATTCACATCAAACAGTCCATTCGTTCGTGGAGCCATATTTAATAACTCACTCCCTAAGGAAATAAAATCACTCATAGGTGAAAGATTTAAAACAGAATTTTAAAAAGTCCTTACTCCCTAAACGATATTAGAGAACTATATCAATTATAAGTATACTGATAAAAATTATCTTGTATCTGTAAAACTCACACTATGTTTTTGTTTTCCTAGTTCTTTATTTATTGTATAATTTTTTAAAATTATTGTTATTGTTATCCTATGCCAGTACTGCTGGTCTATAGGATTTCTAAATAAATAAATAAATAAATACATCATAACGGCGCACAGTCTCCCAAGGATACATAAATTACATCCCTGGACGCAAAGTTCCCCGCGCGAGATTAGCTTTGTTCCAGAATGTTTTGAAACAGGGAGTGAATTAAACTGTATCAGAATCATTTGTATACCGTGAAATTATTCCTTTTCTTCAATAAAATTTCATGTTAATAAAATGAAAGGAAATATAGGGGTTTTCTAACGTGATAAAGTCGTATCCGCTGGAATAACATTTTTGATGTTATTAGCCAGCATTTCCTGAATTTACGCCTGCATACAAAACTTGTGATTCGCTCTGTGCATATTCTACAGAACAATGACAATTTGATGTTGTGATATCTGCATTTGAATTCTTCATAATACCGAACTTTAAGCTTTATTCTTCGGTTATTTGTAGTAGAAATTGTTCTACTATTTTTATTGCTAGTTTTATGCTACTGTTTGAGTCATGGTTGAATACAGACCAAAGGAAATGTCTAAAACCAGAGTGTGTTATTATGATTATGATTATTATTATTATTGAATTCTTACGGCGATCGGGAAGACATTCAAAATTAGAAAAAAAAAATAGAAATACAGTTACAGTTATAAGAGACAACATTAATATTAAGAATTCTATTTTGGACTTTGTAAGATATAAACAATTTAATTGGTATGGACATGTAAGAAGAATGGAAAGAGAAAGGCTCCCAAAAGGGTGTGGAAATGGTGTCCACCTGGAAGAAGGACCAGAAACAGACCTCAAAATTAATGGATGCAGATTTGTACAAGAATAAAAAGAGAATTACAAAGCAAGAAGGCATAGATTAGATTGACAGAGAGGATTGGAGGGAAAGAAATTAATCTCTTGGTACAGCTATGTTATCATTGTACTCTATACATAAATAAATTGTTATTTTTTATTGTTATTGTTATTATTATTTAAGTTATTATTTTATTATTTATTAGTGGAGAAGCGAGTAGACTCTTTGGAAATTGTAATGGCACCTTCCAGTATCCAAGAAAAATATAGTTTTCACACAGATAATATTAATTTTTATTCAATAATATACTTCCTGCTATTACTTTTCAAACAGTTTTTACAAATAAAGGAGTTTTGTGTAAGTTATTTCCTTTTCATTTCTTACAGGTGTCAAGTACACAAATGTGACACACAGGCTCCTAATGGATATAGCCAAAATATGTTCTGAGCTGAAATGAACTCTGAAAGACTTGAAGTTATTAGGACTGTTGATATAACTCACAGTCACAATAAAGACTTTGTTGTAAGAAACCGTTTTGCTCATGTTTGCATATGCAAACCACTTAACCTCCAGAGCATGCATTCTATTGAAGGTAGTTTACTCTGTTACGTACAGTGTCTACTGTCAATATACCTATAAGGTGAGGAACTTCATTATAATAATGCAATGACCTACAACGTGCAGCATTTAGTAACGACTTCATTGTTTTATTCTGCTCCCAAGTTCACTTACAGAAATCAACCGAACTATTTCAAAACAGTACTTTTGAAAATCTGTTATGTGTAGACCATTAAGAATCCAAAAGTATCCTCTTCAGTTCCAGATCCAATTAGCAGTTGTATTTATATTTTTGTGCTTAAAGAGTTTCTATGGGTAGAAATGTAAAAAAAAAAAAAAATAAAAAATGGGGGTGGGGGCTTTGTGGGGGTATAAATTAAAATTTAGGCAGATATGAATTTTATTCTGTGGATTAATGTGTGTTATTAATGACTACAACAAGACGGATATTCAAGAGAACAAATTTTGATTTTATTTTGAGCGGGTCTTAGGAGGTTTTTGGAGTGATATTAGCCTATATACGATACCTCGAGTCTAAAGTTTCTACGATTTTTTAATTCAACCATCGGTACATAGACGACAGAGATAGAAAAAAAATGAGCATGCAGTGCAGAATGTATGAAATATGATACCACCGGCCGTCATTACTTTGACTCGTTCATAGAGCGAGAAGAAATCCGAAACCTGAGTTATTATAGCCTATGTGATACCGGGGGATGAGAAGGAGTCCACAAATTCTAAGGTACATGGCAGAAAGCTTTACGAAACTGATTCAGTCATAGAATACTTATAACAAAGGCGAATCAAGTCATATACACGGAAACAGATTTCAAAATCGAACAACTTAAATCAATTATGATTTTTTGTATAATTCAATAAATGCATTATTTTAAAAGTAATTACCGTTGATAGCCTACAGAAGAAGAGAGAGAAACTCTCACACACGTTATTGGCAGCTGCTCCATTTCTATTGTAGGAAAAGGACTGGCAACGGTCCGGGAGTCGAATCCCGCCGCAAGCGCTCATCATGTTTCGGTACAGAGTGTATAGCTGCACGGCGCGGAAGGCGGAGGCGCCTGAATGAGTAGGCAACAAAGTATTTATTAGAGAGTCTTATTCACGAGATCTCTTTCGTCACGGCTGGGACTCGTCAGTGTTCATAGGGCAAGTTTGAAGGAGGTAATAGGATAGACCTGGTTTTGTTGAAGCAGTTTCTTCGAACTATGCAGCAATTGCATCCACTCCTCCAACATAAATCACAGGTTGGAGGAATAATTTTCGTGAGCGCGACTCCCAACATTCGAGAGATCCACTCACGCTTGTTTTGAATTTTCTTCCGGAAGTGGAGAGCCTGATAATTTAATGGTTTTGCGATCTCTATTTTGAATGCTACAATGAGGTATTTGTAATTTTGTTTAACTGTTACAGAAACTGAATTTATTACGAGCTAGAAAGTTTAATTTGAATTTTTTTAGCACACATTCTCAAAATGGTGATTACAAACTAAGCACCACGTAAATAAACTTGGATTTTAAGGTTTTCCTAGTAAAGACTAAGAATGAGGCTTAGGCCAGTCCCACAAACATGACCTCTTACACCACAGAGGGTAGTGGACGTTAGGGCCTATGTGAATGCACATCCGCGTTTATTTTTATAAATCAGAAGACTCAAAGTTACATACAGGTCCATCCCTTAGGATCTTGTCAGAACTTTTCAGAATTAAAGTGCCTTTAATACAATTCCCAATTATAAGTATGAATATGTAAATCATATATTGCCTTCCACGCTGGAGGCCAGTGCTCGTTTTTCGGCCGGGTCGGGATTTTTTCAGTTGTGGAATATCTCCTTCCTGGGTTCAGAACTCGCGAGAGGCAACGACATATCTCCGCGGGATCACCTTCGCCTGAAAAAAGCCTTGGATGAGTCGTGGTCAACATCCGTCGTTCTGAAACTGAACTTGCCTTCGGGACAGAACACTCGTTATCATACCCCAAGATTGATTTTTTGTGTTTATCACCAGAAGCAGGTTTTACATGCAAGGTACAAGAATGTCTGTTTAACAGTAATTGAGTTCTTAACTATAGCGGCAAAATGTCATGATGGAGGCCATCGATTAAAATGTTACCGGGTATCAACTTCAAACTTGTTTTTAAACAAGTATGTAGGCTTACTCAACGTGTATTTCCTATATACATCATCTATATATATTCTTTAAAAAATCTCTATAGTTTACATTCACAAAAAAGTATAACATCGGTGAACGTATCTTAATATATTTCAGACACGTGCCCGTCAGAGAGGAAAAAATTGGAAGTCGTGATTGCCTTTGAGCTTTCTTTGAATAGAAATGATTATTTAATCTTTATTAATTGCTAGTAGGCACCCAGATGAAGAGCACGTTCAGAAAGTAGATTATTTTTTACTATCTTCGATTCTTGTTTGGAACCAAGCAATAACTCAAGAGATACTAACGGGCAAGCTCTTGGACGACTTGCTCATATTAAAATTATGCGCAAGGGGTATCAAAAATAAACCGTATCTGGACTTTTAACCAATATTGAAGTGCTTAGCTCCATATAGTTCCTTTTGGGTGTAATACTTATTGAAAGGAAGGTTGTTTATTCAATTAAACTGAAAATAATCGTTTAAATATTAAAATTCAGACTTAATTATGGTAAAAAATTACTAGCAGCAATACTGTCTTCGTCATGGGTTGTGTGACGCAACCTATAACAATTTAGTTAACACGCAAATAATGACAGATGATAAAAAAAACTAAATTCAGTGGCTCTGCATCCCTGAATTGAATGGATTAGGCCTGCCATCCGACCTCTGCATCATCTACCGTAGGTAGATGGCAGGATTGGGGGCATGTAGTCAGCATGCCGACACCCATGACCATTAATGATGGTCTCCGTGCCCGGAGCAATTACTTCTCAATCAAGTAGCTCCTCAGTTTGAATCACGAGGCTAAGTGCACCCCATTTCAGACTCAGAAAAAATCCGATGGGGTAGCGCGAATTGAACCCAGGCCGGCGGATCAGTATATACCCTTTTAATCACTAAAATCAAAACCAGCCAGATAAATCACTATAAATAGTAAATTATTTGTGCACTGGGGTGTTTGGATAGTAAGCTGACCTTTCAGGAAAAACGCTGTTTTCTTCCTTAGTACTGCCTTCCCACACCCCGGACACAATATTTAGAGGCCAGACATTATATTAATTCCCTATGAATGTCGGTGGTTAATGGGGAATTAGATTCTACTATACTTCTTCATGTACCATTCACAGTCTAAACAGTGAACACCCAAAAGGTTTCGTTTATAGAGTTATTCATTTCGGTATAAGTCCTATGGTTTCTTATATAAGATAATTACATAATTTCCGCCATGAGTTCATGTTTATATCATATCCTTTTGGTATTTCTGCAACAGTATTAAAATATGCATTCCAATATGAAATAAATTGCACTAACACATGAACATTTAATCAGTTTTCACTTAATATTAACTGGCTACGTACCTTCAAAAACCTATTCAAGCGCATTTCCTTTTAACGTACAGAACTGAATACTCAAAATATACTTATGCTTATGGCTTTTCAGCCTCTTCTTAAATTTAAATTGTAAGAATTAGTGAGTGAGGATCTCATTTCAACACGCATCTCCAATTTTGCAAAGAGTAATTATTGCTAGTTCCAATTGTCTTGGTAATTTAAAAAGCAACTACTTTGAACTAATTAAAATTCTAACAAATTAATACATATTAACCTGAAATAAGTTTCCTTGTCGAATGGTAAGACACAGGCTCTACTTTATACATAACAAGACTATTCACTTCTTGGATTCTATTTTCTACTCAGCCAGAGCGATCGTTATTCTCCATTGAAGCGGAAACACGCTGGGATTTAGATGAAGAATAGTTGGATTTCGTCCCAAATTTTCCAACTATTGTCTGACTGTGTCTCGGGGGAACCTGACAACCGATTTGATGAGGGCTTTGAGTATTTTTTTTCTAAGATATAAGAATAAGTAGAAAAATCATTTGATTTTTACTTACAGTTTCTTTTCAAGAGGACCTTGAATGCAATGGTTGGACATAAAATTATTAAAAGAAACTGCAACAATATTTGTTGTGCTTATAAGCAGATTGGCAGATTGTTCGAAAATTTTACCTGGGTTTTAGGAGGGTGCTATATTTATGAGGATATTGTAACGAAAAGGGGCAAATCGGTCTCAATGCGCGGTAAATCAATCTAGTTTAATCAGCCCTGTATTAAAGGTAAAAACCTTAAGTCCATTCATAACAGAATTAGCTGAAAATTCTGTTAGCTTAGGCTATTCTTGAAACATACTGTGTAGAATTAATTATTGCAGTTGTATTTTATAAGAGTAAGCGCTGCCCTTTCTTTCGTTTTACGTTATTTCTTTTTTGTGTTAGAATTATACATTTAAAATACAAACACTATTTTTGTGGCAAAGAAAAGTTATTCGATGGATCTTACTGGTAGTAAGTGGCATAAAAATCCCATAGGAATTTGCAATAGGTAGAAATGTATAGGCGCATGAAATATTACTAGGTTTTCTGAAGCAATATACAGCTGATCAGAAAAGTCTTAGTTATTAATGTATATTCGATCGTTGTTATTTATTTTTTGATATTTCATCAAATATTACAATAATAAAGTAAAAATATATTTATATAACGTTATTTTAAAATATTAATGACTGTATCACATTCCAAATCAATCCAGAGGAATGATAAAAATAATATAAATATTAGAAATTTCAACGTTTGGTTGTAGCCATAAAGCTTATTTTGGATCTTAACTGCCTCCGATTAGACGACTACAAAGATCTAAGAGAATTACTTCAACACTTCGCTATAGGCTTGAAAATTTTAATAATATTTAAGTTGCTTTTGGGAGTCTTAATAGGAATTAAGCAATTTACAAAAAGCTATTATTTTATTGCATATTAGCATTGGAAATTAAAACAATCAGAATACTTTACCTCCCATCTGTATTATAACGCTGCTATAATTATTAATGTAATATGCCTTTGATATGCATGAAATTTCCCTTATAGAAAATGTATCCTAAAATTGAGAATGTACCGTGCATTGTAGGTTGCAAAGACAGAACAGGCCTACTCTTGATTCAGAGAAGAGGAAAACCTATGTCTTGGTACGTATAGCGTATGGCAACCTTAAAAGAAACATTAGAATGAAAGAGAATAAGAGAATTATTATGCATCCGAAGAGATACATTACATGTTTTGATGTGGTTGCATGGAGACTGGTGTTCTAATGGTTATGCAATTAATCAGAATTAAGGAAGTGAACATCATTAAACAAGTTCATGTCATATGTTGGCAGGTCTGATTTATAGAAGCTAATATATAATATGCAACGTATAAAAATAAAAGAAGCACTTCGGTCTTATTAAATTACAATACATATGTTGAGACAAACTCAACCAGCTGAATTCTTATCTGTACAGAAAAGAAAATTATTTCATAACAAAGAACGCAAGTTTTAAGAGATACTCAATATAGTTGGAGGTAATGAGGTAAAATTGGACCCATCATTAAGGCTCAATTTAAGATTACATCTTGCGTAGTACTTTTTTCAAGTCGATAACATCTTAAATCTCCGCAAATAAAGCGATAAATTAGGAAGTAAGGCGGACATAACCTGTGGAGAAACTACTAAATCACGAATGATCTAAAGCATAGCCTATGTAATAATCCCAATTATATCGAAGCGAATGAAAGAAGAGCGACAAGACACTTGCAAGAAAAATCGTTAGGGGCACTGACCACAGAAAATCGGAGAAAATCAAAATCTGCAATCAGATAAGATGATCATGCAATAAATTACATATATTGGGCATCAACTTAACAACCGGAGATCATGTTGAATATTATGTGCTAATGGGCGGTTATTCACACTCTTTGTTGTCTGATAAATAATTTAAAACCATTTACCAACATACACCGTAACTAACCCCAGATTAGTCCTGGACCATCAGACGGATGTAAATTATCTTTTAAAACACTGCACAAAGACAGAAAGGAAATAACCAACTAATGCTCACGTACTTGTATTAGAAATTACCAAGAAATTCTGGTAACATAGAATCTCCATTTTGGTGTAGAATAGGTCGTTAATGGCCTTGTTCCCCTTCATAAATCTACCTAGCGTTTAATAGAGACACAGTTAATGGGAAAACAATTTTGAAAGTGAATTATTTTTGTACATGGTCTATAGTTAATAAAACAGTAATCGTTCAGTATTTTTGTACGGCAGTTTCAGATTTCGCTGGGTTTAAACGTAATATCTAAACATATCTTGCATGATTGTTAGGTCGTTTAAAATTGCGATGTGAAGAATTTCTAGTTAGGCCTAATGGAAAATTTTCTTTCTTGAGTTCAGGACTGGGTGTTGTATCCTACGAGTGTCAATGGAAAATTTCCTTGGAATCAACCTTGCCTGAAAGAGCCTTGAACGAGTCGTGGTCATCATCCCATGGCTTGATTCTGGACCTGCCTTCGGGCAGAATACTCATAATCATATTTTAATGTAACGAATAGGCTTACCATGTCCCATTCTACAAAGTTTAAAGCTAATATGATAATATGCTAAGTTATTTTTCAGCAGAACAACTGAAAGTACTATTCAGTTCTGTTCTTTAGAGTTTCCCCACTTCCATAAATAGGCTAAAAGGTCAACCAACTAGCAAACTTCTCTCCGAATATCCAACAAAATGGGGATAACACCCTACTTTTAACGCATTATGTATGATGTTTTAATCCTGACATCATTCTTCCCCTGGAGATACAACTGGGGAAATTCACAAGCGGTGAATTGTGAATAACTAGGGATATAAAAGATCGCGAAGCTAATATAAGGTTGAAGAAGCACTTATTTCAGTATGGTATCAATCTCTTCGTAAGACCACTTACTCCATGCTTACAATGAGGTGAAAACAAAGGACGGCAGAATGAGGCGTGTTGTTTTGGATTTCACGGTGTTAGGTGTTGATGATGGACGACTGTTGATTCCTACTTAGGAAGCAGATGGTAGAAGCTCTTGGTAGCCGCAGGAGTCACTACAGATCTTAACTTACGTAGTGGCCTGTTCGTGTATTATATACACCTTTCTGAAATATATTTACTTTGTCATTTAATTCTAGTAAATTAAATTATAAATTATTAAATTGTAAATGAGAAGTTTATTAATTATTAGTGGCCGGTCTCATTAGCTGCGGTAGCTAAGGCCTTGGAGCCGTGATGCAAGAGGCTGGGGGTTCGGATGCCGCCTCGGGAATGGGCGTTTGTGTGTGGTAAGATAAAGAAAACGAAATTTAAAAAAATGGTAAACAAGAAGAAAATTCAGGGAAATGGTCTTAGGCCGGCTTAAATTAAACAATATATTTATATTTACATTCACCATTAAAAATCTAATAAAACAAAGAGCAAGAGGCAGGGAGAGAAAGAAAGAAAGAGAGAGAGAGAGAGAGAGAGAGAGAGAGAGAGAGAGAGAGAGAGAGAGAGAGAGAGAGAGAGATTTTGTTCTCTGCAAGTTTAGCCAAAAAAAAATATATATATATATAGTTTCAAACGGCAATTAATAAACTAATATAGTTATTAAATAATTTGTATAAATATCCTAACACATTCATGAGTTTTTTGTGTACGGACGATTGTGCAGAAATGGCATTTCCGGAAATATCAAATAGCCTAAAGAGTTGTTTTAGTTGTACTTTGGATTCCGACGGTGTGCAGGAATTCAAATAGTTGTTATTAATAAATTTGCATATAACTGGAAAGCCCACACATAAGTTTTACATTTTTAAGTAATTGCATGGCTGGTGGTGATGGATAGAAAGAAGAGCTTCACCCCTGATTTGTATAGGCTGATTCACGCGTGTTTGCCTGCAGGGCCCGCCATCTTGTGTCCTACATACATCTACCAGCACGAGAATCCTGCCGGAGGCTGAGTGCCGCGTACACGGATCTAACTACCCCGGATCTGTCATCCACACTGACCATCAAATCGCCTCTCTCTTAATGTGAAAACGACCCAAGAATCCACACTTCCCCAAAAAGGTTTTTTGATCGGAACTCAAGTATGAAATAAGTAACCGCAATACAATGCCATGACTACAGTGTTCTCTAAAACCAAATGAAAGTGCTAAATCATTCCTGATACTAGAAGAGATAAAGATGGGTAGTACCCGGTATAGGGAGGATGGAGGAAGAAAAATGAGATAGTCTGACAAGATCAACATTATGAGAGATTATTATGTCAAATGACTGAAATCGCCCTGAGCCTTCTCATTGGGAATCAATGTCAAGAAAATGCTGCACCGATTATTGTCGAACAATAACAGAGTATGCTTATTTTTTAGTATAGGCATATTATGTTCAATTATTGCCCGTGCATTTAGACGTGAACACTGTAAACACGATGCGCAGTGGTATCAGTCTCACGTGATCCATACTAGCAACACACTCCCCTTCCGTCCCGTCCTATCTCTGCGGCGCATGCAAGTGTTCACGTCTAAATGCACAGGCAATACATCAGAGAGATAAAATAAGGTTTTTAGAATTACTGTAGAGGAGATAAAGTGTCTGTACATTCTGATTGCAAGAGGCAATTGGTTCTCACTTTTTATACATCTACTCATTAAAGAAAAATACAGGAAATGTAAACATCCAGATTACATACAAATATTGCGAAATAATATCTAAACTAAACCAATCTCCAAGACAATAGGATGCAACTAGTCTACTGAAAAAGAGGAACAATCCCAGCGGAGCGACCGCTGTCTTTCGACTTCACATTTCACGGAAAGTTATGAAAGATGTGGTTAGAACACTACCTGATTCAATTGACAGTCTATTCAAGTGAATCCACTACTACACTCCCTTAGTATGACTATTATAACTCCCTATCTCGGAAACGCAAGATAATGGAGATAGAGCCCAAAAATCCAGATAAGTAGATATAGTTAGAGATAATGGACTCCAGTGGTCCAACGCTACTATGAAAAAGGTGATCAATATGCAAAAAAAAGCCGCAAACAGTTCCGATTGGATAATTTAATAAATGTACAGGTACTCTACTTTAAGAACTACAGTATTAACATTTCGACTCATGGAAACAACGTTCCTGTTTATTAAAAAAAAAACACTGAATTATTTACTAAATTAATATATATTTCAGATGTGTGGAGATAAATTAAATTGAAGTGTTCATTGTTATAAAATGTTCTTTTTGTTCTCCTGCCGCTAAATTTTATCGTGCTCAGATCTATGAGGTGAATTCATGTCAACGTCCTGAGATAAGAATCTCCAGAATATTCAGGAAATTTGTAATTTTATGCAAGTTTCTCGGTTATTATTCCAGTAAATTCTCTGAAAACGCTGCTCATGTTTACTTAATAGTTACTTGAAATTTAACACAGAATAATTTGCATGTTTTACAAGAATCCATGTGCATCTCCTTCACCATTAATTCCTTCCGCTAGAGATTAAAGTATATTAAATTTCATAGCTAATTTCCAGAGAACATTTGCTGTAGGCCTAACACATGGAACCAGAGTATTATTTTATATTAATAAAGTGACTTAGTTGTTGGTGTTATTACATTATTATTAGTGTAATTATTATTTTAGTTGTTAGTACTAGTGGTGATAGTAGTAATAACAATTGTATTACTAGTGGTAGGCCTAGTAGTAGCCCTAGTAAAAGAGCGGAATTGATGATGCACGGTCGGGTGATAGGCCTTGTCCCGTTAAGGATCCATCTGACAGTGCAGTCGAAAGACGGTAGTAGATGACGCATTGGTCAGACGATAGGACCCGTCTCTGCAAGGAATGGGGCACCACGGAGTTCCACTTTTAGTACATAACTTATTTCTACATTTGCTATTTTCAAATAAATAGCTTTAATATTTTCTGGTTTAAATGACTTTATATTTATTGCAAAATGTCTTATAGGTAGCTCACACAAATACCCTTCCGTAAAAAAAAAAAAAAAAAAGGGGAGAAATAACATTGGACAACTTGAAGGTTTTATTATAACTTATATATATATATATATATATATATATATATATATATATATATATTAAGTTTCAAATGGCACACATATTATAACACTGAAAGGTGAACTGTCCTGTACAGTCTGTTCCGAAAGTACATAAATGCTTATATGGCCCGGCTGTGTAATTAAGTTTCAATATCAGCGAAATAAGAAATTGCTGAATAAGAGACAGATTAATGTCGTCAACCCCGCCTCAACCAATCACATACATATTAGTGTAATTAGATACTCGGTGAGAAGTGCCAAGCCTACATAGCTACACATTTTTACCGTTATCCCATTTTCATACGCATATACTGTTCTGAACCTCTTTTCCTCTAGCCATTACCACAGACCTATCTCAGCACGAAGAGCATCTGCGTATCTGTAAGGTGATGCCATTTCAATTCAATTCAATTCAATTCAATTAAGGAACGATTTTATTTGTAATAACTCAGGGTTTCAATTTTTGTTCTTACTACTTTTCCTTTTTTCTTTTTACTTTTCTGTTCTTTCTTTTTTATTATTATTTTTTAGGTATTGATTTAATTATATTTTCTTTATGTATTTGTAATGTAAATGGCTGAACTGTGCCCGAGCACGAGCGCTTGCTCATTCGGGTGGTCTTGTTTTGTTTTGTATAAATATTTAAATAAATTAAATAAAATTTTGAGCATTTCAATATCACTCGGGTATGAATAAGCATTTTCAGCACGAATAACATTTTTAACATTCTTCATGAGTTAGCATTAAAATGAATTTTGTTGGTTTCATTTTTGCGAAAAATATCTCTCTCTTTTTTCTTCTTACTGGAGTAAGTTTCATATTTAGGCCTACGTGTGGAACTAGGAGCCAATGCTCGAATGGGAGGCTCTCCGGATAGCTAGAGGATAGAGAGGATCCCACTATCTTGATATTTACTACTAAAGCTACTATACAGTAACCGGGACCTAAAGTTAAATGTGGAAATCGAACCAACTGCCTTTAACCTTTGGATTGTCCTGGTAGCCTCTTCAAATTTGTTCAGAACCTGAGTGGATCTCAAGGCCATAGTGCAATCAGAAGGGTTTGGCCAATTGAACAATTCATAAGGAATCTCACGGAGTAACAGTTGGTTTTTAGCGTAGTGCCTCAACCGATTGCACTGCGACATAGCCTACTTCTCTCATAAATTCATAAATAAACATAATTATATCGTCATAACTTACATATGTCAAGAACCATAAAGATCTACACTGGAATCAATGCTGCTTGGTAACGAACTTATGTACGAAGATCAAGGATTCTTCTTCCAGATAATGAATCAACATTAAAGGATTGAATTTAAGTACAGTATAGGCCTATCTAATGCTTAAATGAAAATTTTATTCCTAAGGTATAACTAACGTTTTATTACTGCAGAAATACCTATGAACAACTATTAATTGAAATACAGCAGAAGTATTCCTATATTAAGCTGACTGCAAGAGAAAAGTACCATATACAGGTAAAAATTTAATGGGCATTTTATGTTCCTTTGAAAAGCTTCAGATAACATGTATTTTACGACAAATACTTAAGTACTATGCTTTTGATAGAAACAATATTAAATTAGCGTTCAAAGGCTGAGTCAGACTGAAAAATTCAATGCCATAGCCGGGATTTGAACCAGGAACTTCGGCTCTCCGTGCCGCTGCTCTACCATTGACCTACCATGGCAACGTGCCGGTACAACTATAATTCTCCAACTGACTTACATATCCCGGTAAACCACCAAGCATTCTCAATATGAGATACCAACCCAGTGGCTTTAAATCTGCATATGTAAATGATTTAATAGGAAAAGTGCAAACCACTCGATTATTCGCGTCCTTTTTAACAGAATTAACATTAGGCCTGAATGTACGTGAAAATATACATTTTTCAGCATGAATAAAGGTTTATCGTAAGTGCAATATTTCACTTCTAATATTAGAAAAACAGCAATTTGTTAGAAGAATGACCACCCAAAGTAAAAGCTGCCTTGTCCTCGGTGGTCTCAGTGGGTGGTAGCACACATAATACTGCGATGACGTTACATATGTTATACGTAGAGTGCCGTTATGTTCCATCCGCGCCTTTCCCATCTAATCACCTGATTAACTTGTAGATTAGGCCAGAACACCTACATTCCTAACCCAAATAAGTCACAGATGGCTCATATATTGCGTCCTTATAGAAAACTCCTGGGATATCAGTTATTTTTGCATATTATATGTAATTTCCTGCAGTAACCACACAATCTTTAAACATAAATTAAAGGGTTTAGTGGTATAAATTATAAAAACCGTCTTGCTTTCTACTGTTTTATACAGATATGATACTGTATTTTACATTAAGTTGTAATCTCATGATCTTACAGGAGTTACCTGACGGCATGAGGGCGAAAAAGGAGCAAAACGTGCAACACATTCTATTATTCAAAAATTTAAACGTATATGTTAGCAGATAATTTGTAGTGGTCTTCTAGTTAATCTCTGGTAAGAGCAATATTTTGCTGCTACCAGAGACTACTCTTGCGATGAGAAAAAGATTACATATTGCGCCTCCAGTTGCAAGCAAACAAGCAAAAAAGTACTATAAGGTGATCACGATTAATTGCTACATTGTTCTTTCGTTACAAAATAGTCTACACAGAAAGACTACAATAACTAAATTTTACAGTAAATTATAGTAATAAAACGACCCATTAAAGAAAAAACCAAGAAACACTGAAGATGAAATAGGACTATTATAAAATTGCAGAAAATAAATAAAGCAATTCAAATGTAAAGTCAGGTGATCCTTATACAGACACGAGGATACCTTTAGGGTTCCGGAGGTGAGGCTCTCTGTTGATATTCGGCGCATGAATGTGATAAGATTGTCAGCCTTACGCATCGGCCGTCTTTACTTTCAGGATTACAAAGAGAAATACGAAAACTTCACAAGAAGCTATGAGAAAACACAAGAATAAAATGGAAGTAAAGTACAATGAGCGAAATACCATGAGAGAACTCATTGAGTAAATCAAAGTTCGAAGCATTGGAATAAAGTAGTGATCAATTTCCTTTATGCTTGCTATTAAGATAATGGTAAAATCCCACGTGTCGTAATAAGAATCCCGCTGCATCACGTTTGGGTCGGAACAACCGTAACTTATGGTGTCTGAGATAATTCGAGCATTGCATTTGGGCCTAGGATAATCAACTTTTTTACACCCCGTTTGGGCATCTTACAGCAACATTTTCGCTCATTTTGTGACTGCTAGGAGAAAGAATGTTTTTTATATACCGTAATTGGGACAATTTTCCATCTCTATCTCTTTTTACTTTTCTGTTAGTCGATTTTGATTTGTTTCTCATTATTATGTGGTAGATGAGAAATATTTTCAATTGAATTAATTTTAAGTTTTCTTTCATGTTGCATTGATAGAGTGATACTTATCACAGTGTGTATATTTGGATGCGGACTATAAAAATATTCGTTGAAATGTTTGTGGAAAGACTCCGGACCATTGGTAGTACGAGAATTTTCACAAGATTCACGTGTTTGGTGGAAATGACGATCCTTCGGCAATGTACGTAATTTAAAAACTATAAATCAGTGGTTGGTACGACTGATACCAACATCACGGACTTAATAGTAGTCCCTAATGATATCGACTTCTGTCCCACGCACTGTGTTTTTTTACAGGTACAAATAACTTGAGCGACCCAAACGTACTACTCCCAAGAATCTCGGCAATGTGATTTCACTTACTTAAAATAATAATATTGTTACTATTATTTTATTATTAATAATATTGCTCCCTGTAAAGCCCAGGCGGCTTGGGTCGCTTAAATCCTAAAAGGGAGAGGTTAAACTACGAGGAAGAAAGAAAGAAAGAAAGAAATAATATTGCTATCATCTTCATTAATATTGTTATTATTACACTTAGTAATTAACGGAAGTAGATAGAAGGGTAAACTTTATCATTGTTATTGTTATTACTAGTTAGTGGTTTTTGTAAGTCTCAACTACTGGATTCCAGTAGCAGAGACAATAGTTAGTTACATGTAGTGTAGTTGTGTAAAATGAAAATTTAACACAAATAGAAACTGTAATATTGTAAGCAAGAATTTCCTTGAAATTGTAAAATTCTGCAAACAACAAACAAAAGAAAAAGTGAAGTAACGATGAATAATAGGTCCTGATTTAAATAATCAGATACCAGGACATAAGATTCACGGATTTCTTTTATTATAAATATAATTACACTATTTTCATTAAAATCCTTTTTTTTCTAACTACGACAGGAAATATTTTACGACAGCCCTAATAGGACAGTGAATGATGGCACGACAATTCGAAGGATCCCGAGAAAATAAAAATAAAAATAAATATTTAGCATACTTTTTACAACATAATATCATGATTTGAATACTAGACGACTAGGGAGTATTCAGGCCAAATGAATATGGCTATATCTTGTAACAGTTCTATCATGTAACTATGTAAACCAAAAAAAACTTCCTGCTTTTCTCTGATATTTTAAAACAAAATTTATTCCTGGGGCACCAAGAGCGAAATCGTTGTACGTATCAGCCTGTAGCTACTTCCAAGAAAAAAAAACTCCATATCCAGTAATTATCTGCCGATGACTTAAACAAAATAAATCGTAAAAAGAAACAAGAAATTACTCCCTAACTACAAGTTTGAATATTGTCCGTGTCTAGCCAGCATGTATATGGAGAACATCCCATCTTCGTATGGAGCTCTCCCCAGGGTAAGTACACAGGATTAACTAAAATTCCACTGATTACTACTTGCTGCTGTCAGCCAAGTACAGTGGCTATATATTATCTATCTGCGATGAGATGTAACAGTACAGTCTTAGTCTCCATATGTACATTCATAGGAAAATAAAAATTGTCAATAATAATTTTTATTTAACCAACAAGCAATTTATTCTTGGCTTCACCAGCTTGTCCAGTCTCCAAATATTCTTGAACAGCTTATTTGCATAATAATATTTTAGCTATACGTTTAAAAGCATTTTAATTGTCAATTCGTCTCACATTTGCTGCGAAGCCTATTTTGTTATATAGTTTCACAGCAATATAGGCCTAAGTGGGAATGAAAAGATTTCTGCGATAGAGATTTTGGAGGCACATACTTATTTCTTCCCTTGTACCGTAGGAGTGTATATCAAAGAAATCCTCGTTTCTATAATGCACATGTACAAAAAGTAAACTTGCTCACATACAGATACACCACAGTTAAATTTCCAAATTAATTAAAAATTGGTTTACAGCGTTGACGAGAATCACAACTTTTCATCATTCTAACCCTAACAGCTTTTTCTTTAGTAGAAAAACACTTGTGGCTCCTACACTATTATCCAATAAGAAAACATCATGTTCAAATGGCAATGGAAGAAGCTGTAATGCACATTTAACACAGTGCCAATAGACACACAGCTTTTAGTCTTGTCAAAGAGAACCAGAACTCCAAACACTTTCTTACAAATTGCTGCAGTGTGTTGTTTCCAAGAAAGCAGGACAGTTGAAGTTTAAGAAGTGGCTTCGCAAGGACTGTTATTACTCAATCCAAGAAAATAGTGATAGCCTGATATGGATAAATGTAAATTATGATATTACATTGCTTTAATCTAAGGAAAACTTACTTGTTCATCCTTTTATAGTCAGAGGCCAGTTATTCCACATTTTTGTTGGGACTACGAGACTTTTCAAGCAGGTCCTCTAGAGCAGCGTTTCTCAACCTTTTTGAACCCGAGGACCTCTAAAATGTCTAAAACAATTTACGGACCCCTAATTTTACATTCCATTTTTAAAAGTAGGCTATATTTAGGCCTCTAATCTTAATATTTGGGGTATTAATTATAGGCCGTTATAACGAAATACTTTTTTTTAATTCGACGGAAACACAGTTATTGAATTGAAATTAAACTATTGACAGTAAAATTATATTATGAACAGACTTTAATATGTTTTACCAATTTGATAATATAATTAGGAATTATGTTATTACTCACTTTTAATGAGACGGTTGAACTTGTCGCCTCTTGCAGAGTTCCTGGATATTTGGCTCAATATTAGTCAAAATTAGTCGAAGATCAGCAGATACATTAAGTCGGTTTCTGTATTTTGTTTTTAGTTAAACGAGCGATGAAAATCCCTTCTCACAAAGATAGGTTGTTGAAAACTGCATGCCGCCTCTAGTAACAAATTCCGACAAAGTCTTATTTTTTGGGGTTTTGAATGCAAGAGGGAACCATAGACGTCAGTGCATGTGGAGTTTGAAACTGTGGTTCGTAACTGAAAAAGTAAGGAAACTTGCAATATGACCTGTATTTTCGAAGATTTTAAAAACTTTGACATCTAGTGTCCATTTTATGTGAAAAATTTTACTTCTTTACTTCCCACTTGCTTTATGATATTTTTTAATTAATTATGTCTGCGGACCATCTGCACCACCTTCGCGGACCACCAGTGGTCCGCGGACCATAGGTTGAGAAACGCTGCTCTAGAGGAAAGGAGAGGGAGAGAGAGTAAATTCCTGCTTCATCCGTTGAAGGCACTACGACAGCTGAGATAGGAAATCTTAGGGATGATGCAGGAATCTGTGGGCTCCAGTCATCTAAAGCTTTACATGAATTGCGAATCAAGAAAACACAAAAGATTCCTTTACTTCACAGGAATTGTCAGAATTTAAGGTAACGATCACTTATATCGAAGTTCTAATTCGCACTGTCGTTATAAACAGTTTGAAAGATGTGAAACAAATAGCTCAAGAAGACGTTTTAGAAAAGTAATTGTCTTCTGATTTGAAGGATCATAAGCATTCCTGTGACTAATTCACCGATGTGCCAAGACCAACAAGATTTTTGGGGACGGTAAATTTAGGAGAAGATTCCTAGGAAATCACATAGATAATTAGTTATAGTATAAATTCCTTTGTAAAAATAAAAATAAAAAATATAGTTTGGTGGTTTTAATAAATTAAATGTAAATAGAAATATTAATAATAACTATTTGATAAGAATATTCCAAAAGTTTCCCTAGCTCGTTTATTCAGTTTTAAGAAAGACTTTCGTACTTGCAAATTAAATGGGGTTCATTCCTCCAGAGTAAAAATAGAATCGCCTGGGAAGGTGTTAGAAAGTGTGTTGGATGCATGTAATTGCAATGGGTTTGAGGCAAAGAGAGATGCATTTCATGAAGGACATTACAATTTTCACTTGAGGTCGGGTACTACTCGAGTCACGACACTGGAGTTCATAAACCGCTCATTTCGCTTAGTGAATCGGAGACACGGAATACAATGTAATTACATACTGGTGTAAGTTATGCCTCTCAGTACTGCTCTTAACTCCTCAGAGAATAAGCGAAATATATCCTTTGCCGATGCCAGTGTTGCCAACACCCAGTGACTACAACTGATCCCCAAAATGGCCAGAAATAGCTAAGTTTAAATCGCTAAAACGAAAGACCTAAGCATGCTCGGTACCAACACATTTAACAATTGTACAGTATTATATCGTAATAATAAGCTCAGAGAGAGGAAGGGATGAGAAAAATGGGTAATTCTTAATTATTATGACTCACCTAATAGAAATATGAATCATCTTCATCAACATTACCATCGTCGGTCTGGTTGGCGCAGTTAGTACCGCGCTGGCTTTCTGAGCCCAAAGTTGCGGGTTCGATCCCGGCCTAGGTCGATGGCATTCGTGTGTGCATAAACGTGACAGGCCCATGTCAGTATATTGGCATGTAAAAGAACTCCTGCGGGACAAAATTCCGACACAACGGCGACGGTCACAGGCCTAAGTTGCAGTACATCCCTGTCGTTAAATAACCATACACCAACCAACCAAAATTGCCATCTTTCTCGTTCCTCCCATTATTTTAGATAATAGAGTGTATTGAGGTTTCGGCATGATTAATGATGGCTATATTTTATTCCTTGCGTGATATTTAATGAAAACACATTCACTAATAATTTCAATCACATCACAGCTTGAACTGAACTGCCACAGAGAAGTAAGATTGAATTTCATCTTGAATGCAATGAGTCTGCAGAGAACCCAAAATTATATGAGATCATGACATCATATGTGCTCATCGGAAAATGCTCATAATAGGGGGGGGGGGTGAAGCACCGATTACCGTGATACAAGAAAAGAAATGCATTGTTACAGTAACTCCTGACCAGTGAGAAGTACTCACATAAATTAATAAATGGTGCAAAAATATGTTGCACAAACTTTCTCGCATATACGTGTTAAAGGCTAGCACAGAAAAAAGTAAATTAAAGTACAATTACATTTTATTTATTACATTTTCATAAAACTAAGAAGTATCTAGAACGGAAACCATCAGAGTCGATCTTCATGTTTAATGCTTTTACCGTGAAATAATAATAATAATAATGAATGACAGTAAAACTGCATATTATTAGTACTACTAGTAAGTTACTACTACGGCTGCCGCCTCCGCTTCGCGCACTTAACTATGTGGTTAGTGTTATGCATTATTTAGCTATATGTAGAGGTGAATAGAAGGCACTTGCGACAGTATATAAGGATAGTGGGTGAAAAGCACTTGCAGCAATAAATAAGGACAGTTGGTCACTCTGCTTCGCTCAGAAACAAAATACATCACACAGTCCGTGCAAATGTGAATATCGAATGGGCGGAACTTAAGGGGCGACTTATAATTGATTTTCGCCACAACTACTACTACTACTACTACTTAGGTTATATTGCACGCAACTGCATGTAGGTTATATCACGTGTTTAGTATGGTTGCGTGAACCATTAGTCTATAGTAGCAACTCATTCGTGTCATGTGATTCTATTGTTTAGTGATGTCTTCTTTTGTGATATTCAGTTTAAACTATTATAATATCCAGTGACGTAGCGGCGATGAGTTATGGAAAGTAAGCATGTCCTACAAACCCGGCGTTTGCCTTTGCGAATGAGGAAACTATGAAAAACCCAAGTCAATTTGGGCGGCCACAAGGTTTGATTTGAACTCAGGACCTCTTCCCTGTTAGCCCATATCACCTCGCTGTAATTGGTTTTGGTGTGTTCATTGCGACTGAGCTAAACTGGTTGCATTTCACAACAAGTGTACATTAGGCCTATAGTTTTCTTGTTACTAGGGGCAACAAAATGTCATTCATATTTTAATTGGCATGTATGTTCTGAAATTCGCATTTAAGCCGTACATATTTCGTTTTTATCTTGATATCTATTAAACGTATAAAGAAATGTGTTAAACAAAAAAATGTTCATTTAAATTTTCTCTACAACTTTACTGTGGTAGGTTTTCGTGTATCGCCTACTGTAATGGATATAATCTAGAAAAATTGAAAATGGATACGAGTAAAGTACCCCTTAAGTCATTTTTGCAGAAATACAGATATAGCCATTTTATTAGTCATAGATAAGAGTTTCCAATTTTAAATTTTTATTAAAATCGTTAGAGCCATTTTTTAAAAAATCAAAATTTTTAAAAAAGTTTTCATGAAAAGTCCCCTTAATATTTCAGTTGTAAAACTAAATTTCTGGGCGGCTCGACAAAATTTCGAAAAAGTCCTTAATTCAAAAAATGAAGTAAATACAATGAACCGTTTACCCGCTGTGCTTGTCCACAGACAGACGGACAGACAGACAGACAGACATACAGACAGACGGACAGACGTCAAACCAAAAACACGTTTTTCGGTTTCTAGGCATCGTGAAACATGCTTTCCCGGTGTTAACTCGATTTCGATTTTTTGTCACGATCACAATACTTTCTCTATACTACGTATAAGCGAGAAAGTAAAAATTAGGAAATATCTAAGATTTTAAAAATGATCAGAAAGGGCTAAATGTGGCCAATTTAGCCACAAAATGAGATGTGGAGACGCTTCAGATAATTACTGACTTTATCCCTTTCAGAGCTGAATATATATTTTAAAATAAGCATTCATCAAGTGAAACCATCAGTGGATTATAAGCTTGAAGTCAATATGGAATATTGCAAGGGAATAGCTGGTTACCAGGAATAATAACCGTAACACAAGAATAAAAATCCTCGTATTTTAAAATAAATCATTAGTGTATTTATTTAATAATTCTACTTTTTCTATCGTTATCAGCCATGCTCTTGTTAATCCATGGGATTTTTCGCGCCAAGATTAATTGATGAATTAGGGCAATCTCAAACGATAGCACTATTGAATATTCACCTATGCGGACCCTGTGTTTATAATATTCAATATTCATTATTCAGAATTATTATAAATACAGTATAATTTTCCTTAAAATATGTATAACCCACGAATATATTCAAATGCTAAATATATCCATTATTATTATCCGAACCATTATATCGAATGGTCATTCAGAAATTTAAATTCACTTAAAACGTCCGGACTTTAGTACAGTTAAGACGAGACTTCTCTCTTCTTTGTTTTAAACAAACCGAACCTACTCCCTTAAAATATAATCAAGTCGAAAAAATATATAAACTTAATAGGGCCTATTTAGTTAAATAAAAAAGTTTAATTGAATTTTTTAAATGCAATGTAGACAGAAACTTTCTTCCAATAGTTTGGTGTATTAAACTTAAATCATAATTAAGTTTCAAAATTTTCCCTGGAAGAAACGTGCATCCGTAAGACTAACACTAATTAATTGGGCGAAATATGTTCTTCCTAAATACTAAATTTAAAACAAGTAACACCCATTAATCATGAGTTATGAGTTATGACAAACAAAATGTTTGAATTGTTTTATTTAGGCAGTGCACTGTTCTTGTACACATACTCTACTTAAATATCCATCCAAGATCAAGGCATAAAAATAATTTTTACCAAATCTTTGTACACCCCTGGTGCAGAAAATCCGCAAGTGTAGATTTATGTGTTTCTATTCTTTGAGAATAAAGCAGATGCAGATGTAGAAACTTTTCTGTTTGGTATCGGAGCTATTCATCTTGGGAATGAAAATACGAAGCCGAGCACAAAAAATGCAGCAGAAGTTTCACAACATAAGACATGGCGTGATCGACTGCATACACGCATTCATCCTCCTCGAGGGGTACATTTCAGATGATGCTTCGTACAATTCTCCATACGATATAAAACTCTGGCTTATTACTTCCAATTGTATCGCTTTTATGTCGTAAACTTTATTGTTTCAATTATTGCTGTTTAAAAAAAGTTATAAACCTTCATAATAATGAGATGGAAAATGTGTCTACAATGAAGCTTATACGCAACTGGATTGTTCTTCGAAGAATAACGCTCTATGTAGTGGGTGAGCTTGCATTATCTGAGCTAAATGTTAGGGAAATGGATGATGTTTTCTTTAAGGAATATAAAGGCTACAGGGTGTTTAAAAATAAAACACATTTATCAGTTCAAATAGCGATCAATAAAGGATGAGTAGATATTCAAGTATTTGACAACAAAACAATTTCATGGATAAACAAAAACTAAAATAACATACTTGTTTACAAAACTTAAAAATGAACAAAGAACACGAAACCGGTTTACATCTCCAATAACTTAGCTCCTTTAAGACTTTCATTTTGGGGTGCGCAATAACAACCGCAAAAAAAAACCCTTATTAGTGAGACACCTGCAATAAAACATTAGTTATAGAAACAAAACAAAAAATTATTTCCAGGATTTTAAATTTACAGTACACTAGACATGTTTTACACCAGAAAACCATTTAAATGATTCCTTTGTCAATGTTTAAACTGTTATTATTCAGAACTAAAGGTTACTTAGACAAAAATACTAAGAAATGTAATCGTTCTATGCTTTCAAAATTTCTGTAAGAGGATAAAAATAATGGTGATTATTATTAATATTATGAAGATTATTATAATGATATTGTGAAAATTGCGTGTAGGCCTACAGGTCTCATTTCATCTAAAGAGACTTGAGAAAAACTCGTGGAACATTAAAGAATAGCAGTTTACTGTTAGTGCCAATAAAATTGCAATGCTTATGACATGAGAAAATCAAATGAATGTGTCATTAATTTAAATGAAGGAAAAGTAATTTATGTTATAAGATAAAACTGAGCAATGAAAAAGGGAGCAACGTGTATTTATAGCTATATATGAAATGGCATAATGCAATGATAGATTTAGAAGCCTACATTAAGGCGCCTCTTGACATATGGTCGAATATATTAATGCTCATCTGGTGTGATTGACTGATTTCTCAGGTGAGGCACTTTTAAAGCCCAACGATATAATATGAACAAGAATTCGGCTTGAGCCTTTATTTTCCAAAGTTCGTGGGTAGGATCCCGGCCCAGGTCGATAGCATATAAAATAACTACAAAACAGAATTCCTGCCACATCGGCGAAGGTTAAAGACTTCTGTACCACTGTACAGCCATCGTTAATTAACTCAACAAGCAAGCCATGAAAGAAACATTAAACTAGCATTTGCTTACATTTTAAATTACACTACCAACTTATTGTGTGTATGTTTTTATGTACAAACCCTGTACTCTCCTGTTTCCATCTGCTGGTTGCGATATTAAGATTATCTCAATGAGTCAATAGCATCAAGAATCCCTCTACTACTTATTATAACAACGTTTCCATTAAGACCGTCCCTAACAATGAGATGGGTTTTAAGTTTGAGATAAGCGTCATTATTCACCATGCCCAGCCCTCACATACCAATCGCTTTTACAGCCTTCTATCTCGCTCCAAGAGAAAAAAAATAGACAAGAAGAAAGTAAGGCCAAATCAAGGCATTTGCATTGCATAATCCACCAAGATGTCTCCATATGGCATGACACCTACTACTTGTTAAGCAAGTGATTTAAATGGGTTCCATCAACAATACCTAATTAACATTCACACGATTCACATATCGTGGACATGCGCACTTGATCATAGTCATTTGATTACCAGTTAGCTTTCTGTCTTCCCTCACCGGCATTACACTTCAATGATACGTAAGCGTCTTGTGTTGACTTTCTCAGTATAACGTAATGCTCGACTGAACTGTACTTGATGAAGTAATGGAACGTAATTTTGTCCAAATCTGCTTTCGTTTGTTGAAAAACTAGCTTGGTGGGCCCGTCATAGAATTCCGGGCTTCTAGATTAAATGTCAATATATATATATTCACATTCATTTATATATATATATATATATATATATATATATATATATATATATATATATAGAGGCATGAACGTCCTTCTCGATCTTTTGACCTTGATCGATATATTTCAGCGTAATATGGCACGTAATTTTGTCCAAATCTGCTTTTGTTTATTGAAAAACTAGCTTGGTGGGCCTGTCATAAAATTCCAGGCTTCTAGATTAAATATATATATATATAGGGAGGCACGAACGTCCTTCTCGACCTTTTGATCTTGATCGATATATTTCAGCGATGATCGTCTTACACAGTTAGCTATAGCAACCGCTTGTTTTCACAATTGAATATGGTCTATCAATATTAAGTACTTATAGTAGGCCT
Source organism: Ectobius pallidus (assembly GCA_964059195.1). Taxonomy (NCBI): domain Eukaryota; kingdom Metazoa; phylum Arthropoda; class Insecta; order Blattodea; family Ectobiidae; genus Ectobius; species Ectobius pallidus. The sequence continues at coordinate 62,647,353 of CAXKWD010000003.1, read as the reverse complement.
ACAGATCTATTCACATTCATTTAGCCTACGGTACAAAGTTCCTAAAAACAGTATGGGACAGAAGCGATGAATTATTTGATGCAGAAAAGGCATAAAAACCATCGTAAAATCTTGCTAACGGGATCGCTGCAAAAATTGACAAAAAATTACAGCGAATAGTTATTACATGTTCCTGATTTTATATTAGACGCTACGCACATTTTATTCCACTTGAGGATCTATCCCCAGCAATACAAAGAAAATGAAACGTTCTCTTCTTGTCTAGGGTCCATGTTTCTTTCTGGCACAACTTTCAAACTTCTCGAATTATAATACGTTCATTAATAATAGAAGTAAAGGAGTAAATACTTTCAGAACATAAGGTAGGTGGAATTAGAAAATAATATTGAACACAACAGCAGCCTTGTACAGAATCTATATAAAGGTTTGCAGTAGTGGTAGATTACAACAACAAGCAGCGCCAATTACCGGTAGTCAGAATACCTAATTACACTCGGCATGGAATAAAAAAACTCAGGAATTTCATGTCCAGAAGCGAACAGGTAATAATTTACCTTTGTAAGAATCGACGCATTGGCTTCAGGATATAAAAAGGATATGTCAAAACTCAAAAGAACTGATAAACAAATGAAATATTCAATGTTAATGAAACAATGGAGAAAGGAAAATAACTGACAAAACAAATAAAGAGAAATATTATTGGCTTTACAGAAGAAGACGACGACGACTTCTGAATGAAGATAAATAATGAATGGGTTCAGAACTCCGTCCCATCAGTCAGAAGAAGCTAATCAAAGCAGTACTAGTAGTATACAAATAACACTGTTGGTAAACCGGTTCATGCTGAAGGGGCGGCCACTAGAAACTTTACCGGTTTTTCCGCCGCAATACGGGTGCTACAGATATATAAACACAATTTAGCTTAAAAAGCGGCATATAGTACCTTTTTATGTTTATACCGCCATACGTGTTAACAAACAGGTAAGTGCAATGCCCTTCGGAATGAGTGGGTCAGTTATTGTTTTCATGTGCTGTTTTCAAATGCAGTAGCCCTCCTATTATCCAAACTAATTTGGAATTGACGTGATCCGGATATGCAGAAATCCGTATAATTGGGTTATAACTGAAAAATACCCTAGCAAAATGCTATTGTGAAAATGCAGTAGCACAGTGTAGCCTAGGTATTAAAGGACCCGGGTTCGAATCCTGGTAGGGACAAGTTGCCTAGGTGAGGTTTTTCTGGGGGTTTTCCTCACCTGTGAGACAAATGTCTGGTAACTGTTTAGGCCCTTGTGGTCCCCAGATATCATCTTCATCCCTCGCCTTGTTTGGAGTGAATGTGTGTGTGTGTGAATGGTGTGTCTCGTCCTATGTGTTCATGTTGTCTCGGAGGTGGCCCCGGGATTGGGCTGATCACTCATCCGGGGAGGTCCTCCATGTCCTTGTCTGGTCAAAAAAGTATGTATCTGATCCATAGATAATCCCTCTCCCGACAGGTCGCGGCCCTGTAAGGCCCGGGCGGCTATTGTAGCTTAAATGTACCTAAAAGGTAGAGGTAAAACTAAGGTAAAGAAAGAAAGAAGAAATAGATTTAAAGAATAAAAGCCTCAACTTTTTATCCAAACAGTAATAATAATAATAATAATAATAATAATAATAATAATAATAATAATAATAATAATAATAATCATAATGTTTTATTTTCCCTTATCTTCCACTCAACCAGGATAAATACAAAGTCCGATGATTTCTGTTGGGCGTTGTGCTAGTAAAAATATTTTGCTTATGTAAAAATAATGACATTTTCTCTTAGTTAAACTTAGCCTCAGAATGTTTTAACTATTTTCGCGAAGTAAACTGAAATCATTTCGTTAAAAACAACCTAACAGAAGAGGGGAATTTTTTGTTAAAGACTTCATTACCAATTCCACCTTAATACTACCGTTACCTTTATATAAATACAATAAAAGATAGTGGCGGTGATAATGCCCCCGCAGACCAAGCGATGCGGAGGCGTCCTTCTAGGGTAGGCCTATTTATTTTGGATCCATAATTTAATATGTTTATTAGAAGGGGAAATAATTAAAGCCATTAATGCGACTTTTTGAGTATCCAATTCAACTTTAGGGTCTTATAGTGGAAATCGCAAAAGTTTCAAGGTAGATTTCGACATGAAGCTTGTCAGTTCACTCAGAAACCATTCTAGAAGTAGGCCTAAGTCAGTCAGGAACTGCAGAAAACTTATCAAAAAACTAAACTAAACTCCGTGGCGCTACATCCCTGGAGGGATTTGCCCTACCACCCGACCGCTGCGTAATCTACCACAGGCAGATGGCAGGATTGGGGGCATGAGATCAGCATGATGACACCCACGGCCGTTAATGGTGGTTTTCATGACCGGAGAAAACTTATCAGCTCTTGATTATTTTATAACAATAATGGCAACAATTATTTATTATTCTTCCATTAGCCTACATAAATATTAAGGTTAACACAATTGGACTTGCCTGCGAATAGTGCATTTCTACGAAAGGCGGGAAATATAAAGGCGTCGGTTGTTAATGATGCAAAACAGATAGCGAGTACCATAATTCTTGCTGAAACATTTAAAGTCTACTACTTGACAAAATAATTACAGTTAAAAACGGAAAAGGAGTGCGTTTCTTGTGCAAAATGAGACATGTAGACAATAGAATTTGTTATCACAAACTGTCTGCAGCAGAGTTAACAACTACAATCGCGGTCTTTCACCTCTTTCGGGTACATTCTATCCGCAGGGTGTCTGGTTCTGCACTTAACGTATGATATTGGTCTTCCCTCCAGAACCAGGGCTGTCAGGTTTTCATGCGTAAGAAATCATTCTGTTACAATGTTCGTTGAAAATAAAATGTAAGTTCAACTTCATGATAAAGGAACAAGCTAGGGTAAATATCAAAATGTAAGGAGTTCCAACCATACTAATCAAAAAACATTTAATGAAAATAGTATAATAAGATTCCAACTATTTTGTTCTTTATGTAGCTCTATATAAAAACTATGCTGTATAAAAAATAAATAAAAACCATTTTGATTTTCCAGAGGAAATGTAATCGCTTGAAGTGACTTACATTGAGATTCTTCTTTCAGGAAACCAAACTGTTCTCACCTGTAAAAGATAAAAAAATTGGAATTAATATTTTTTTACAAGAAACAGATAGAAATTGTTATTTTAACATTTGATGAACATAAACATAACACAACATAACAATTTAATTTAAACTGTAACACGCGCTTACAGAATATAATATATACATCCATCTAATAGTCATTAACTGAACCACATTTGCTATCGCCCTTTAGAGAAGAGGGTATGTAAAAATGTGTCTAATGTAAAAAATAAATTTAGCTCTGAAAAGGCCAAGTTAATAGTAGTTGGCAATTTAGGATCATTTTGAATCCATCCATACTGGCTAACTCTGAATCTGCCGAAATCTACGGTCTGTGGTCACCGGCATAACAAAGATCAGTGGCGGTTCTCCATTTTCCGTTTGAATCGCTGAGTCATCTATTTCCTACAAAATATGTATTTTTCAAAATTAATTAGCATATCTCGTTCATTAACGATTATGTAATTTCCTTTTTACTGTTAATATGTTACCATCAACATTCAAACTACGGCTCATACGCCCGACCACAATATTTGGTGGCAATCAGCGGCTTTACTTACTCTAAAGTATCATAATTAAGAATTAAAAAAGAAACTACGTCCGAAAGGTTTTGCACACTCATGCGCCATTACGGCCTGCTGTACAGCCCAAAATCTTTGGATTCGTTTTCAGGTATCTGGTGTTAGCGAACCCATATAATGTTCTGACTAGTGAGATGGGACTGGGCTAGTCCCTTGGTTGGCAGCTAAGCCTCAGTGAATCGCTTATCATTAAACTTTTTAGCCACAAACAGTGTTCTCAACATAAAATTGATTAATTTTAAAATTTCTTCACTCATACAAAGAAAGATAAAATGCACAACACGCTTACTAAATCAGGATGATCAAATATAGGCACAGCTAAAGCGTGAATTTGAATATAAGCAAGGGACACCTTCGCAATTCGAGTGTGTTTTGAGGTTTCTATGTTATAGACGCGTTATATGATATGGGGTTCCTCGAAGTACGGTGAATTCAACAAATGGTTTAGTGCAGCGTTTAAAACCTATGATCCGCGGACCTCTGGTGGTCCGTGAAGATGATGCAGATGGTCCGCAGACATAATTTAAAAATATCATAAAGCAAGTGGAAAGTAAAGAAGTAAATTTTTTTTCACATACTTCGTTATAATTACCTATATTTAATACCCCAAATATTAAGCATATAGGCCTTCTTTTAAAAATGGGATGTAAAATTAGGGGTCCGTAAATTTTTTTAGACATTTTAGAGGTCCTCGGGTTCTAAAAGGTTGAGAAACGCTGGTTTAGTGTGTAGGCCTAGACCTACTTTATTCCACACATCGTTTACTCGGAACGTTCTTACATAGCCTATATTATTATTATTGTTGTTATTATTATTATAGTACTATTATTGTTATTATTATTATCAATATTATAATTGCAGTTTTAAATATTTCATTCTTGTGTTCGACTTTAGCGTTGTGTAACAAATAGTTGAATAAAAACACTTTCTCTAACGCACTTTAATTACCTTAGTAAACTTCTGGACGGCCGTCCAGCAGAGTGCTGATGATGCAGGAACACCACCTGCGAAACGGCCGTCCAGGAGTTTACTAAGGTAAATAAAGTGCGTTAGAGAAAGTGTTTTTATTCAACTATTTAAATATTTACTATATTTTTTTATTCGCATAAAAATCCTTGGAAAGTCACCTATTCAATTACTCCAGAGCAGCGCCTGACAATATCAATTCGCAAGATTGAACCGGGGTTGAAGACCTGACAGTTTGACCGAGCAGAAATAATGTTTGAAGGCTGTGACGTAGGGAAGATGTTTTTGTGCGCCACACTACAGGTAAGCAGGGGAGAGTATTCATGATATTCACCCAGGTAGAGAAGAGCAATGCATGTGTGAACAGAGAGACCTAGACGCGTAACGGGGAGTTTGTGTATGTAACCCATCATCAATGTTTGTACAGCTGAGGTATTCGTGCCATCAACACTCCATCCTCCTCTGATAGCTACCGACATTGCACATTTCATGCATCTCTGACTTTTCTATTTCAACACATCGATCCTATGTTTGACATAGGAGGGTTGACAATAGTGACCTTATTAATCTTTGCTTCCAGACATTATCATCAGAACTGATCGTATTTGCCATGGAGTTTTGAGAATCTGCAATACCACTAGGCCTACTATCTAAAAGGGCCAATGTCATAAAACTTGCTTTTGAGATAAGTGACTTTGAAACATTTATAGAAGTAACATTTTTTGCTGAGAACTTTTGACACTGGCCTCTAAGGTTTCTGTAGTATGTCTATTAATAGCAACAGACTTTGGTATTTTAATATACGAAAGATAAAGAATAGCCGAGCTCAGTAATGCATAAATCTCATTTTTGCAAGAAATTGACATTGGCCCTTTTAGAACCAAGGCACAGTTCCTTAGCATCGGAACATCATTCTACTAAATTTGCTAAGGGACAAGCTACAAAAACAAAACTCCTCTAGGAATCTATACTTTTATACTTACTGTAAGCTTTAAAACGAAAAATAAACTAGAGTTTTAAATTCAAATTTTTAGAAACCACTATGGATATAATTCAAAACAGAAACTAAAAAAAATAAAAACACTAATCAATCTGATGTTCAATTGAGATGTTGAAGAAGGTACATATATATATATATATATATATATATACATATATATATATATATAAGAAGGTACAGTGGTATTAATCAGAGGTGGCAGTCAGATGCGCGTGAGAGAGGTGACGAATGTAGGAGGAATCATGGGGAGGGGTAAGAATGTTGAACTGCTCTAGCGGGAGAGGAGAAGCGATTGTAACAAGGTCTCTTTGTTTCTTCACTGCATTATACGATCTTACCGCTCTGAAAGCAACGACACAACTAACCCATACACCCCTCCATGCAGTACAAATATTTGTTGGACTCGTCTGCATCTACTGAGCATCCATGCTTGGACTGCCACGTCTGATTAATACCACTGTATATTATGGATGCTTTGTATATGAATTCACAAAAAAAATCCTTTTTTTTTTTTATTGTTTGGGCCTATAAATCAAACGAAACAACTTTTATTACGAATACGAAAAGAACTGTCATTCTTTATATGAGAAAACAATTAACATTAATACACTAACGACACATAAGTGGCATTTTGGAATCAAGTAAGAAGGATCGCGGATTTTCGATAAATAAAAAAAAATGAATAAATCCTCAAATAAGGATGTGACGAACAGAATGAAGTTCCAAGTTAATTAATCGTTTCAGAGCTGAACTTACGTATTAATATAAGTAAACATCAAGTGCAATCATCTGTGGGCTCTAAGTTTGAAATCGATTAAGAAAATTTCAGTGCAATAGCTGGGTTCCTTAAACAACAATCTTAACTTACGGATAAAAAATGCTCACTTTTGTCTAAAGCACTACTCCATTTGATTTTATGTCTTTTCTTTTATACAATTTTAAGTTGACGAATTTATATGTCAATAGTAGTGAAAACGTTAATTTATAGACTTTAATTTATCTGTTTGGTTGACATACTGTTGGGAGCTGACGAGATGATCCGTGATTTGGTGGTGGCATGTTGGGGGAAGACGGTGTTGTGCTATAACTGCAAGTGTAGGGGAGCGCTGCTATTGGCTGCAGATAAGAGCTCCATAGTCATGGCAGGAATCATCTCGTCAGCTCCCAACTGTAGTTTTACCATAAATCGTGATAGAGAAGAGTCCATTAATTTTTATTCGACTAAAAATAGACGGCTTCAACTATTCTCAATTCTTACTGCTAGATAAAGGCACTAGAAAAATCCACAATTCTACAAACATGGTTTAACTCCACAGAATACTATTAGTACTGAACTAATCATTTGCATTATCCCAGTCATTGCAGGAATAGTTTAAAAAGCAGAAAAGTATTATCAGAATTCATAAAAATTCAACACTGTAGAAGGTGCAGGATGACAGCAATTCCAACAGTTCAGGATGACACCATGAGACATTTAGGATTTCAGGAGATTCTTACAGAATAAAATGTAAAACTGCTGAAAAAATAGTAACTAATGTTATTACCACCTCGCCTAGATAGTATTAGTTTAAAAGCAGACAAGATTGCCTATTCCAATGATTTACGTTTCTGGCTGATGTTAAGACTGAAGTCATATTCTGAATCAAGATGACTAACCAAAAAGATTATTAACAAGTGTTTGAAATAGTATGTTACGAATTCCTTAACTGTGCTAGAACACATACTGTACGCTATCACTGGTGTAGTTAACGAGTGCCTGATAAGAAAACTCAACAATGGCAGTTACATTCTTTCAACTATTTCTTGAAGGTTGTTTCGTAGAACACGTGTCAGCAAACTAAAGTAAAGACAAAAAATGTTATCTAAGTGGATAAAAAAAGGGTGAAAGAAAATCAAAATGCTATTAGTTTAATTGTTTATGACGGGAAAATAATATTTCCCGATTAAGTCGGGTTAAAGTTCAAGTTGAAAACCAAGATAAAAATGATTTCAAAAAAAGGAAAAACTGTACCTTTTAAACTCCAATAACGGCTTGATTATTTATCAGTTTGGTCCTCACTAGGCAACTAGTAACTTTGAATTCATGTTTCTAAATAATGTTTCCAGATTCGTAAGGTGAATATAGCTTATTAAAGGCCTAGCATTCCATCATCTATCGAATAATCATTTTCACAATCTTTCCCAAAAGACTCAGCTCAAAATTAGGCTATACCGTACTTCATTTGTAATTTCTTAGAATTCAACTTGAATATTGGCACTAGAACAAACTGAGGTTTTCAAACATACACTATAAGTGGTTAGTAAGAAATTTCTTTTACAGTATATTCTTAACTTAAAACTGATAGTAAATTCGTTGTAATTTTTATTGTTTGTACTTTATTTGTAAACTGACGAATGCTTGTATTTGTTGGTGGTATGGTTATTTAAAGACGGGGTTTTTACTGCAACTTAGACTTATGACCGTCGCCCGTGTGCCGGAATTTTGTCTCGCAGGAGTTCTTTTACATGCCTGTAATCTGCAGACTTGGACCCGTCACATTTATACGCACATAATTGCCATCAGCCTGGGCCAGTATCGAACCCGCAACCTTGGGCACAAAGCCATCACGGCTTGTATTTGTGCCAATAAGACAGCTTAATAAATATAAATATTGTCAGTTTTGAAGATCCGGTAGGCTATTTGTGGTCCCCACATCACAGAAGAAGAGCTAATAATTCTTAATAGGTTCAGTTCATCTTATGAGAGGGCCTGTATACACAATCGTATATTGGCTTTTCCGCTTCCGTGAATCTCTTGTGAAGGGGTTGCGATTTAAGAAATGATCGGGGTTGGACCACCTGTATTCAACGCAGGGAGCAACTGTAAACACAGTATCATTCTCACGTGTGTCTAGAGAATATCCTGTTGTGAGAATGTAGTCACAAAGAAGCGAAGGAAAGTGACGACCTAATGAAATGACGGAGGAATGAAATGAGGCATATATTAATCCTCATAAAATTTACACTGCTCATCGAAAATATATCTTTATTAATTATATGTTACCAGTTCGTGTTAAGAGAACTAAATTAACTGTATTAAAATACGTGTCATTGCAACATTAAGCTAGATTAGTAAAATAAAATATAATGGGTAGATGACACCAGCTCAACGAGCGTCATTTGTTCCTAAGCCATTCGAGAGTTTTTATCATCCTGTGATAATGACATGTCTAGAAGATGGTGCCATTTTAATTTTTAATTACTGATACATCTGTGTCTGCATAGCGAGATGCCATGAGGACATCGGCGCAGATTTTGTGAATGCTTTGCATTTTCTGCACCTCCGAAATAATTATTACATACATACATGTTAAGATTTTATTAATTCTCAAGAAAAGTAGTAGTATTGTTAAAAATTCCATAATTATTTATTAAATAGAGTATGAACAGAGTGTTTATGTTTATTAATTATTAATCTCACTTTTTGAAATGAAGAAGTAGCCTACTTTCAACATTATGTAATTTTCATTTCCTGAGTGAGTACTCCCAATAAATTTTACAAGTCAGCGCCTCCGCACAAAATAAATGGTTCTTGAGCTGATGGTATCATTATGTAGGCCTACTTCTATTTTAGTTTATTAATTAGCTGGTGATAAATAACTTATGCAAAAATAACATAGGCCTATGGATAAACATAATTAAAATTTTATTACACAGTTTTCAATTTTAATATGCACCTACTGTAGGAATTTAGTGTGCCGGTGTGCCAGAATTTTGTTCCGCTATAGTTCTTTCAAAGGTCTGTAAATTTAGCCTATAGACATGGCCTTTCATATCTATGAACACATAAGTGCAAAAAAACCGCGACTCAACTTAACTTAGGGTTCAAAGCTAGCGAAGAGCAACATAATGTTGGGAACAGAATATTCTTCAGCGCGCATCCAAAACTTCGATTCGAAGTTTTCAGAAAAGTTTTAAAAATCCTGAAGAAATTTATCATTTTAGCCCCAATAATAACTTAATTCATTGCTTAATACACATAAATGGCATTCAATTCATATTTCTAAATAACGTTGCCAGATCATTAAGTGAATTGGCTTTGGTTCTAAAATGCAGCTCAGAGCATGAACTTTTTCAGAATTCATTGCTCTCTGTATACAAGTCAACAACATTTGGATGCCTTATAATTTATGGTCATACAGATAGTCGACTATCTTCTTTAACTAGCTTATCAGTTATCATTTTGACGGAGGAATTGGTCCTGAACCAATGGCAATCATTTGAGTTTCACTCTAACACATTACACCTTTTTTATTATAAGCGAGATGGTTATGGTGTGAAGATTAGAGATGTGGAAATTGAGTAGGGGTGAGGTGCAGAACACTTCGGATCAATTTCGACATGAAGGAATGGCTTTTGGGCGGAAGAAGTTCGCAAGCAGGTAGAACCTACGGTTCCAGATTGTTTGAATAAAATACCTAGGTCTACATGTAATTTAAATCCTCTGCATATGAGGTGAAAACCTGTAAAACTTTTAATAGGGCATACAATTTTTTTAAATGGATTTTCTTAACCTATAATAATAATAATTGAAATAATAGAATATTTTAACTTGGAGACATTATTTCATACTTAGACCCTATTATTTATTATTAGAATATATTCTATTATGAAATAATAGGATATTTTAACTTGGAGACATTATTTCATACTTAGACCCTATTATTTATTATTAGTGAATGTTCCTGAAAAGTTTGTTCTGTTTTAGAACTTAAACGGAATTTCGTTCAAATAACTTAAAGAAACTGACATGTTTTTAGGAAAAAGCATAATCACCTTATCAGAATTGACTCATCGTTTCTACGAAGGACTGTGATAATTTACGTCCTCATGTTATTCAATAGCAGATAGCTGGATGCATGGTGCAATAAATTTACATTAGTTAACAACCTGTGTTTTTTACTTCTCAGTGCATACTATGATAATATTATAGACTATTCAAATGTTACAAATTGTTGTTCATTTAAAACATATCTTCACTAATCGCAAAAATAATATTATAAAAATACACAAACAAATAAAGTTAAGTAAGTAAATAAGTAAGAAATAAATAAATAGGTAATAATAATAATAGTATGTTAATGTCATTCAGTAATGAACGGCAGTAGACGTCATGATTTTAACAATACAGAATAAAGATCACTTAAAACAAACTTTCAAACATAACACAATATAGTCAAGTAGTGAAATTTAAAAGTAAATGATTGTGTGTTACTATTCCATAATTTAAATTAAATTTTGTTAAAAGAAATTAGAATACCAATGAAAATGTGTATAAACGTAATTTAATATTTACCTTATAGGCCTACTGTACATATCACTGAAAAATTCCTTTATATTTTAATACAAGAAAGAAAAAAGAAAGAAAGAAAGAAAAACTCTATGGACAAGAAAATAATTCGCGTTTAAATAAATTACATTGATTAAAACGTCGAACGTTTCACACCATTTTCAAGGCCATACATCTGCTTAACCTTCAAAGTACTGTATTCTTGTTCCCCCTCTGATGTTAGCTATTGTCAGCGAGAGAAAGGGAGTGATTTCACCGATATAAAAGGCACAGGCTCCAATATGAATTCAGTTCGTTGAGATCAGGGGCAGTAATAATAATATGTACACATGCTCAGTGTCCTGGTACGCATCCAGCATTGCATTATAGTGCATACAGAAATACATACAGTATGCACCATAACTTGTGTACCTGGGACGATAGAAGGTATCAATATAAAAAATTGTTTGTAGACATATTTCCTGTAGGCAGCATTTCAAAATGAAAATGTATGACAAAATGAGGTAAAGGGCCAAAAATTCATCAAAATTAAACAATAATTATACCGTATCAACTTTTGTATTTTTCGTGTAATTTGGAAAAATAAATTGTAATTGTATTGTAATTGTATTGTATTTCGTTCTCCAAACAATGTCCGGAAAAACAGGGAACTATGTTTGGCAAAAATGAACTTTCTTCCCTTCATTATCCGTTCGTTCTATACAGGTCCCTTACTATCATGTGAAGTAAATCAGAAATTATATATTGCAACTAAAATTAGGCAACATTTTATTAATAAAGGCAGAGTAAATTAAATATGACACCCCAAAAAGAAACAAGCAATTTAATAAAATTAATGTGGGTTGAAACGTTATTTTTGTTTTCGCTTCTTTGAATGTTATTTTTCTCCGTTTTGAATTTGATTGAATTTATACATGAGGTACATTAGTAAGATTACATTATTTCTAAAACAACCTCTAGAAACAGAATGTAACACAAGCGTACAACATAGCAGGAGGAATGTATTTCATTTTTTTATTATCTGCTTATGTTACAAAACAATGGTTGAATTTACGTAACTTTTCTTGAACAGTTCTAAATACGTTTAAAGTACGAATAAAATAACTTAGAATTTACTAACAATACCAACATTAGAAGAATTAATAAATATTAAGACTTATTGCAATGAGGCAATGGGCTTACTATATGTCCCTCTTCTCTCTCTCAGAAAATAAGGAGAGGGCCTGACAAAATTGGTCTAGGTACCAAAACCTCCATTTGGAGGCTCAACGCCCCCAGGAGGGGTAATATACATAGAGCTACATATGTACATATATATATATATACATACATACATCATAAACATACATACATATAGATACAATACTTATTATAGGTGTATTATTATTATTATTATTATTATTATTATTATTATTATTATTATTACTCCAATTACAAGCATAGGATTTTATTATTTCGTTATAATCACGTGGTAGATTGTTACTAATTTAAAGATTGTTCTTGAAGTGGAGATCTATTGTGGGCTGACGACCACTGAAACTGTTATTATAGTAGCTAAACTGAATACGAACCAGGGTAGACCTCCCGTACGATTCACTGAACATGGTGTGTCAGGTGGACATCCAATTTTTGTTCAGTATAGCTTAACCAAGCGATCAGCTTGGAGGTGGTCTGACTATTACTTCACTGGATATGGCTTATTAAATTATTAATCATTTTTATAATTATTAAATCCCAGTGTACACCCTACAATGTTACACACTGTATATGAGCACGGGGTCTACCTGTCAAACTCCTTGTCAGCTACTGTAAGGTTTATAAGCAGCCTGCTGTCGGTTCGAGTATTTGAAAACCCTTTTCAAACCATCAGGACATGATGGCAAAGTAGACTTGCTTGACAGCTCAAAATAGCAATATGAGATGCACCACTTCAACATTAATGCCCGCTGTCAATGTAATGCATTCAACAATAAGAGCTATTAGATGGTCTGATACTTCGGCTGATATTTAATTCATAACATTCACTACTTTCCTTTTTTATTTTTATTAGTAGTTGGTTCTATTATAAAGTCGTGTTAAAGAGCTGCATCTTTTTAGAGCGTAGCAGGCTTTAATATAGTCTAAATACAAAGCCATATTTAAATTTAAAAGTAAATATTCCTATATAAAACTCAATGCATCTGTTTTAAATTAGACCTAGTAATTCTATTGACGCCCAAACTGTTCCTGGGTATGGCTAACCCCTTATAATTGTGAGTTTTCGAGGATTGAAGGGTCTGTAAAATCACTCTTACAAATGACGTCTCGTTAAACGGTATAAGCTGTATGCCCCTTGCTTAAATGAAGAAACAAACTACTCGTTTATTGAATTTATTGCCTATAGTAGGCTATCACAGTTTGCAGACAAAGGAGCAAATCTTATGTATCTCCTGTAACGATATATTTTAAAATCCCCATCGTTTTACTCCATGAAATATAGTATATGAAATGTTCACAAATAATAAGTCAATCAGTAATTAGCCAAGTATACATTTCGCAGTTAAGCATTTTACCTCCCCTTTCATGGGTATTAGAAGAACATGTCCACAGGGAAGGAATCAGATCTAGGCTATACACAATCATTCACAAATATTTAGACACTCCTTGGTGTGATCAGGACTTCGTTAGGCCCTACTCCTGAGCCAAAGTAAACATACCAAGACAATCACCAGGAGTAAGATTAAATAAATTTCTATCCGAAATTTGCCTTTTTGTGTGAGGGAAAACTCGGAAAACCCACACTCAGGTCGCCGGACATGGGATTCGAACTCACGATCTCTCGAGTGTGTTTCCACGACTTTAGCATCTCGACCGCCTCACTCGATTATTAGACAATCACACGTATATGAAAGCGTTCCGAAAAAAGTCGCAGGTGTAGGCATAATTGACGAGAAACCACTACAAATTAATATGGACAGACGAAAATACAAGACGCTTTTATAGACATATTATTCACGGGCGGCCGATGATAATCTGCTAATGTGCCACAGCACACTGCAGAAACTACACTAAACTTACTCCTATTCTCATCGAATGCGAGCAGATGTATGTCCTATTAAAAAGTTTTGCAGGATTTCACCTCATATGCAGAAGATTTAAATTACATGTAGACTAGGTAGAGGGAGAATCAAATGAAAACCGCAATTAATTTTTTCCCACTATTTTACTGCAGGGAGAATGCTTGCTTGTACATTATTTTTCCACATAGTCCCCTCCCAGTTCACTGCACTCGCACCATCGGATAAGAAGTGCTTTGATACCGCGTGAGAAAAATTATTTTGGTTGTCGCTGTAGTCACTAGTGCACCGCCTATTGGACGTCTTCATCAGACTTGAACTTCTGCCCTCCAAGGTGCTCCTTTAATGGACCAAAGATGTGGAAATCTGATGGTGACAAATCTGGCGAGTATGGCGGATGTGGAAGGCACTTGAAGCGAATGTCACCGATGGTTCTCATGGGTGCACGAGCAGCATGAGGACGGGCATTATCTTATCAAAGCAAAACACCTGCACTCAGCAATCGCCATCGCTTTGGCACCATCAGACTTCCACATCTTTGGTCCATTAGAGGAGCACCTTGGAGGGCAGAAGTTCAAGTCTGATTAAGACGTCCAATCGGAAGTGCACGAGTGGCTACAGCGTCAACCAAAATAATTTTTCTCACGCGGTATCGAAGTACCGATGGCGTAAATGTATTGAACTGGGAGGGGACTATGTGGAAAAATAACGTACAAGCAAGCAGTAAAATAGTGGAAAAAATTAATTGCGGTTTTCATTTGATTCTCCCTCGTATTATATACCATAGATACTTGGGTTGACGTATATAAGAAACTATAATCGCAGATAGGATAATTATGTAAATAGTCGCTTTTCTTATACATAGACCTTCAGCAAGGTGAATGTCAAGAGAATGAGTGTCGTCCCGTTACATTAGCATGTCATTGCTCATGCATTGAACTTCCAGTTCGAGATGTCACCAAGAGCATGTGACCATGTGAATCACGGCTACAACTAACACTATTACCCGATAACCTACTCACTAACATTGACTCTAATAAATAATATACGTAATTGCAATCCTTGATCTATCCATATCGCAAAATGCAAATTCGATATATGAAAGGTGGACTCAAGAAAAAGAAATACAAATATAGATAGGTAAATAGACATATAAGTTAGATGGATAGATGGATGGATAGATAGATAGAACGGAAGAAAGAAAGACAAAAAGAACGAAAGCGAGAGACAAACACAAAATACCAAATACAATGCAAAGAAACAGAACGGAAGAGTACCAATCGAAAAGGAAAGAAAACTTTGTAGATTAGAAAAAGTAACGGACGAAAATATAACAAATAGCTAAAGTTTGCTGTCCGACAGGCCAGGACCATCAGAGAGACAGACCGATGAAAATCCAGATACACGGTGGACAGTCAGTGTGGTCCATAGGGGAGGATATGTCATACAACTTGTATAAAAAGAGGCGTTAGAGGTAGAATTATTAAAAGGAAGAGAGAATTGACGAAGAAATGAAAAAAGTATAACTTAGCCTACGTAAAACAAGAAAGAACTGAATGTATAAAAGAACGAATTACCAGATGAATAGCCGATTGAATTAACGAGAGGAATGAATAAAATAAATGAATGAAAGAAAGAAAGGAACGAAAGAATAAAGAAGTACAGAACTCCGAAATTTATGCTTGGCACCTGCGCTACCAGCCGGAAGGTCAGAAGACTTCGTTTACTGAAGGGGACACCGGAATTTTTCGATGTCCTCAGGCATATGGTCGATGTCGGGCCAGAGGTCGAGATGGTGTCTCGAAGGAGAAAATATCTATATGGGGAGGGGGTTAAATCTATAAGTAGAGAAGGCTAACAAATTTACAGACTCCATACACTTACTGTTAGGACGTAGTGATCGGTTAGAGATATAGTTTTTCTTATAAATAGCTTTACTAGTAAATGAAAATACATTGATGATAAGGGAATAGGCTAATACAAAAATAATTTTACTAAAGACTGGGGTAATAATTAGTAGACGAATTTCATTGGAAGATTCTCCGATAATGCTTTGGAATTTAGGAAAAGCTTTAAAAAGTGGCACCCACAGAAATAAGCATTGTGTTCGAAAAATTAAAGAGTAATGATGAAAATAACAAGTTATTGTTCAACCTGTGAACGGAAAGCACATGTAATGACAACGTTTGTACACATAAATCTATGTATCACAATGACCATAATTTAAACACAACATAGATAATATCGTAAAAAAAGTTAGTTTGACATGCCAAGGAACTACACGACAGATAATTTGTTTTGAAGGCTTCCATTTACTATTAAACATACATCCTATTGCTTTTGTGTTGTCCATTTCACAGAAAGTCAAGAAAAAACATGCAATGTCACAATTTTTTAAGACCTGACGATAAGCAGTTTCTAACTAATGTAAACACATTACGTAGTGTCTATTGTCAAGTAATATTGCTGCGATGTTAAACCTAGCAGTACCAAAAAGGGTCTTCATATGCCTATAGTTTTTAATTTTTGTTTATCATACATATTTTGAATATAAAATTTCATTATTTTATATATTTATGATAAAAGATTTTCTTCTTCTTTCAATTACACAGTAATGTCATTCTGCTTCGATAGGCCTATACGTACAGTTTTAAAACATCCCAACAAAGTCAATACTATAAAAAAATACTAAATTTTGTTGCAGGCCTGAAAGGAACTGAAAAATTTATGTTATTATTTAGATTCAAAATGAATTTTAAATTGCATTTTTGATTGCTGGGAAACATACAATGTTTTTAAAATAAAAAACAGAAATACTATCAATCTCATGATTCTTATTAAATTTCATTTTGTTGTATGTAAACATTTTTCGTTTCAAAAAGAGTACTACATTACAGTATTTTATTTTATGAATTATTTTCCATGTTTTCAATGTGACACAAAACTTCTACGACAAAACTTCTATAACAAAAAACCCAGCTTTTAAATGAATAATTAAAGCGAATAAGAACTGTCAACACTAACTTATGTTCTAGAATATTTTCCCGGGTTTCTAATTAGGTATTTATTTGGATAAATTCCGACGTTTGTGTTAATTTGTGGGCTTCCCCTTTGGTAAAGTACATAACAAAAAATATCTTGCTTTGACATGGCGAAATCTACCATAATTTACGTCTTATAAGATATTACTACAGAAACAGAATCATCGATATTTCAAGTTGGAATTCTTGAAGAACGAAAAAAGTATACAAATGTAAGCTAACACTTTTATCAAGAATAATGAAATTGAAAATATCAATTGTAGGCACAGACTCTATCTCCATTTGCCTTCAGCTTCATTAACCGACTTTCAAAAAACATTTGAATGCATTAAGTTGTTTAACTGTCTTAAAATGAAATTAAAATATTATCAGGAAGTAATATATTAAAAATTATCATTAAAAACTGTTCTTGAAAAATATATGTGTACATGCATTTCTTTTTCTGTAAATGAGTAGGCTATATTGATTTTCAACATTAGCACCTATCATTTCTTGTGACTCAATCGTGACGGAATTACTTGTATTTCTTGATTCTGTTTTAACTGACGAAGAGTAGGTCTTAGTTTGTGGACACAACGTCTATTGTGCACAGAACTAATTACAAAATTGAATTAATATATTTTATTTAATGTTTGAAATTATACAATTATTATAATTAGTTTGTAAACTACAACCCTAAATAGGGTTTCCATCCCTGGAGATTAAATGATAATATATTGTCTAAATATTCTAATTTTAAATTGTATTTTGAAATGAACTTTGAACTTATGGAATGCAATAAGTCTTACCTTGTATCATATAGAAACGGACAAAGAATACCTTTCAGAAAAAAAAAAATACAGTTTTGATTCAAGAATGTTTTATAATTATGCAGCACGGATACACATTCTGTGTCATAGCTGCAAGTGAAGCATTTTATGCCCACTTGTTATCCTGGCGTCATTAAGTGCAAATAAATCTCTTTGGTTAGGTAGGAAGACAAGTAAAATAGTATATTAGCTAATAAAGGTAACACTTTAATGACATTGAGCTCAATGAGGAGGATTTAGTAACAATATTAACAGCTGTAACTAGCACAGATGTTAGTGTGACATTTAACTGCTGTTAAAACCTTACATAATATTGACAAAACTTCAATGTACTGCAAGCAAACATGGGTCGATGTCTCATTCATAAGTTGCATTTGCTAATGATCCGATGACTATTTAAAAACTCACTAAACAGAAATACATCCTTGACATTGACTTGAACAAAGAAGTTGTTGGTATGAATGATGCATGTAAATAGTTTGGGGCATAATAATACGGAATGAAAGGTCAAGCACATGCATACTACAGTGTAAGTTTCATTCCATTAGAATGGTACTGGATTGTTACCAGTCTGTTGATCATTCCACTTACCTATGCTTCTCATTTAGATACCGGTACTTAATTTGCATCATATTTAGGTGATGTTAAATACATAATAATGAAGGCCTATTCAGGATGCTTTGAATGACACCGATAGGTTTCTCTCTGGTTATAAACCAAAGAAGAATTTTTATAATTCATTAAGAGCTAGCAGAAGTGTTGAATTAGCCATTTTGGTAAAAAAATGATTTTTTGGATGTTAGTGCCAAAAAATCAACCATAAAGTATAATTGTGCCAAATTTTATGCTGTTGTGACGCATTGAACAGGTGCTACTGGCGCCATTTTTAAACCTCGGTGTCAATCTAACTGCCAGGGCAGTCGCATGTTTTCGAGCTTCAAATTTGCATGCTATTTTGCCACATTCAAATTCCATCTTCTCCCACAAAAATAGAGATAAATCTGTAATTTTTTTTCTTCACAATGTAGGCTACTTCACGGATGCTAGGCAAAACTTAACAACATACCTGATCGCCGCACATTAGTGAAGGATTTGAGGAGATAAACATATGCATAGGCTAGGAAATTAATCATATGCAACGAGCAATAAGAGATATATCCCCTTCTTTATAATGCTTTTCAGCGATGCTTGAAAACAAATAGCATCTGAGTTGCTTTACGCTTCGATTAATCATTCATAGACATATCATTGATGCGTCATTACTTTCTGCGGACAGGTTGAAGAAATGAGGATGAATTTTCACTTCACATTGGATTCATCAACTAATACATCAGTTAAATCGTTAACTCTCTTACAACGACAGATCAAAGAAATGTTTTGCTCACTCACAAGAAATGTCCAGTGTTAGAATTCACTAGCCAGTTTTTCTTAATATGTACACTTTAGTACGAAATAACACACTTCAAAGAATATCTTTAATTGTTCATACAAACTAAACTAACTAAACTAACTAACTAAAACGTTTTGAACCTCTTTTGCATGGATCTAGAAACAGCTAAGTCACCCATTGGAGGTGAATTTATACGTCACTATAAGCATTCGTCGAGTGAAATCATCAATAGGCACTAAGTTTTATGTCAATGAATTTTTCATTGAAATATCTGGTTTCTGCGAATGAGTTTTAACATGTGGATAAATATCTTCGCATTTTAATGTAAATAAATAATCTTACAGTTATTCTGTTTTTGCACGTCGGTAGCAGTGAAATGGTTAAGCTTTAGTTTAGTAAACAGATAGTTGAGGCTGTGCTGCGAATCACTTTAATATCGCGAGATTGAACCTAAATTTTTATTTTACAAACATTGTCATCTTGTCTTAAAAGATGATAAGTTATTTAAAAAAGTACAATATCTTACCTAACAGGTTCACTGCACTTCAAATGCAGTTGCCATCGCCTGGGGACTGAAATACTAAGTTAGATTACATTTTATACGGAAAATAAGGGCAATGTCAGTGACAATAGGACCATAAACTTATATAACATGATGGATAAGGATTTAGAAGTTGCTGTCAACGTAAGTCACTCAGGAAACCTCGCCTCTATTGTTGACAAACATCAACATAATAAGTCCCTGTCCTTTTCTGGAATAGACACTAGACATTATTTCCTTTACCTCCTTCCTGACTTTTGACAATTTATTGTGCCTTTGTTTTTCTTGAGGGAAATCTATGTGGACATGTTATAATAAATATTTTAACTTGCATATAAGACGCCTACATAATAATATCATAGTCTCAATTGTATTCATTTCAAAGAACGACAGAAACAATCTATGTTTGTTAAGTTTCGTCTAAGTCAAAAAACGAATGGTACAAATCAGGCACAAGGATATAACTGTAGGCCTAGTACTATAAGAATGTTAAGTCCACAAATTTAAAATTCACAACTACATCTTTCGGCTGTGATAATTTTATTGGCAAGTTCTTTCATGATAATTTAGTTTTAGTTAGTACCCTAACAACACGAACGATCATATGACGGAAAAATAATAGCTAATGCAGGCCTACGAATGCTGCAATGTTTTACCATACCCTGTTTAATAGTGAAATATTCTTATTATTGCAAAGCTGAAACATTGAAGTGCCTCTGCATGAAAATCTCCGAGCTTTTTACATCTTGTACATACTTGCTTTTAACATAAACAGGATCCAATATTCACTAGTCAGTGATCACATAGAACTGGGCTTAGCAAATCAGCTATTTTTGGTAGAATTTAATAACACGCCTTATTAGGAGAGAATTCGTAAGAGATTATTTAAACTGCCACGGAATAGAACTGCCTCGGAATAGATAATAAGAAGCGACTAATTTATCTACAAGTTACATAAAAATTCTTGAATATTGGAAGAACATACAAATACCTCCATAATTAGTCTTCAGAAAAGAGAAAGTCTAATTATCTTAATAAAGAAGCTGTGTTCAATTAAAAAACTCTACATTGAGTGTCAACTTCTTTTTATGGAACACTGATACGATTATAATAAAATTTACATTTTATATCTCCTTCAAGGTGGTCCGCTACGTTAGGCACTATGTCGCCATTTAATTTCACATCTCCAGGCAGCTTTATAATCTAGTGATTCTGAAGAAATTGATATTACTGATCTTGGTTCTTTTCTAGGATAGACCCTAGTTACACTAAAATCGGTGAATCCTATGATCGATGGCTGTTATACAGATAACTTTATCTGTGTGTTTGGAGTGTTGGATGAGCATCAAGGAGTTTTACCACTTGCCACAACGGAACCTACTAGATGCTGCAGTATAAGCTTATAAATTTGTTTCAAAAATGTGTGTGGATTAGTTTTCATCCATCAACTGCGCTTTATAAGTTCGTTTTCCTTCCTTCCGCTTCTGTTTGGACATACTTACAGTCAAAAGTGTTAGGCCAAACGTATCGCACGATTAACAAGAAAAATCAGTGAGGAAAATTCTAATGAAACAGCTGGTCTCCATGAATGATATTTCCAATACGTGGATAAAATTCCTCACAACTTACATAAAACATTACTGTATTAATCTTATAGCTCTGCTGTTATACAGTTCTTTATGGACGCAACTGACGTATTATTTTATGTAGTTTTCCATACGGTAAGTCATTGCTTAAAACCACTCAGGAAGTCAAATAACAAGGGAACAAGACAGTTCACTAATTTAGGTTCAAGACTAGAGTAAACTTTATAATTTGGGAGTCAATTTTTAGGGTTACAATTCCAATCAAATTTATAAAATGTAGGCTTATGGTTGGTTACACCAAAAAAGTAAAGGAAACGAGAAGATAAAAATTTAGAAAAATGCCCTTGGGAGAATGTCCAAGATGCGCAGAAGCATTCCGCCATTCCATTCCATAAAACTGCTGACCACATGAAAATAATAAGAGCATAAGAACTATCTCACTCTGGTATAATCGGTACATCGGCAGGATAGTTGAGGAAGAGAGGTTTAGTTAAGCAACCCAAATATAAGTTTTTATTGCAACCAAACGGTCATACTATGATGAATGCAGCAACGGTGGATTTATATATGGCATGGGGAAACAGGAGCACCCCGAGAAAACCTGCCCGATCCCATTTTTGGGATCGGGCATTGTTATGGTATTACTTACTAATGTTGTTTTTGCTATTTCCGCCACAAACATAAAATGAAGTTTGTAGTATTCCTACAATGTAAATTCCACAATTTCAATAATATCTCGTATAATAATATGAAAGAATAATTCGCACATAAAATAACTTGCTATTATATCCATCTGCCCTATATAAAATATGAATTTACTGGCAATAGTGTAGGGCAAATCAGTTCTGACGTCACAATTCGCCACAGCTGGACTGTATTTGTTAGTACTATTTGGGATGGAGAAGTTTTCATGAATATTTAATCGATAGACGTCACAGGAAATGGACGCTACCAACTTTTCTCCCCTCTCCAAGAGTCTTTTGTATTGTTAATGAATACCTCCGTTAGCCCCGCTTGTTTCACGTTTTAGAGTGGGATCCCTTCTTACATGTGGGAAAAAACACACTGCGAATTGTCTGCCACTCAACACGGTCAGCTGATAAGCTTCACAGGAAACATTCCACTGACCAGTAGCCTAGATGATACTGATCAAGCTTCTAGTTTTAAAGACTACGGTGAAACTTCAAAATCATTTACATGCCATACTAGAATTCGTAATACCAATTAAGTTTTTTGTGAGAAATGTGGCAATGTTCAAAATTCACAATTTACTCCGTGAGTCCGTCAGAAAATATTTTATTATGTTCACGAGTAAGTATAATTCTAAATAATCTGCCTACACATTCAACTAAATTTAGCTCCTGGTGGAATATATGACAAATTTGCCAAGAAATCAAGTAAAAAAATATTTTTTGTTTGCCAACGCCTATAACATTATAGAATTTCGATATTTTTAAAACGAAAATTGAGTAAGAACGCACGGTTCATTTGCATGAATATGTAATCACTGTATGTAGCCTACATAATGACGTCACAAGGATGTATGACATAAGACCTTTGATATTAGTTTCAGGAAATTAGGTACCATAGTTAATTTCGCCTTTTTGAAGCTAGTCATTAAAATAACTGTCTCAGGGTCTAGAAATTAAAGAGATAATATTTACATAACATAGGGTTTTCACTTACACAAACTGCATATTATTTACTTTTAGTAATGGGTTCTGTTTTGGTTAACCTATGGACATTAGACAAATTTCTAGAACTAGTTAAAGGAGTTCTGAGTTCCCCTACAAGACTCCTATATTTTAGCATTACATCGGTACTGGTGTAAGAGTTCGATCATCTAACGGTCATAGGTTCGATTTCGTGCTTTCTAGCTATACATCAAGCACTAAGTTGACCTTTGCCATAGGAGTATAAAGATGTTCTCTTTGACCTTTCTGAAGAAGGTATTTAAGTAAAAAAAATGATAAAAATGTGACAGTAATTTTTGCGCAAGAAGTTGAATTAGGCTGTATATTATAATCTTGAGTGTTTATAACATTTAAAGGAAGCTAGATTGCAGTAACTTTCTAAGGAGCTTTATATCTGCAAATAAGCCTAACTTCTTTAAAACTTTCCTTCCTAATACACCCAGTTCCTTTTAATCAGATTATATATGAAATATGAGAAATATCTATCTTTCAGTAATTAATCCTCAGTTCAGAGCTAAATAAATATGTTTCCGGGTTTAAGTGCGGTTTTCATACCAAGCTTAAGTGTCAACCGCATTCAGACATTTAATACTTTGTAACTGCTTTCTAAGGTATTGTGGGCTCAAGGCAATAATAATTGTTTATTTTCACATATGACATGACCTGACCAAGTTAAGAGGGATTTTTTTTACGTGAACGGTTTTCTGTACGCAATGTAATCGGTCAGGCATTGAAGTTGTGGAATTAAAACATCCCATTGCAAAAACTATCCTCTTAAACCAGATCTGTAAAATGAAAGGTCAAAGTAGAATTCCTGGTCCAATATGCGATTTAAATTCGAGTAGATCTATTCTCGCAGCAACTGAAGTCAGAATTGAAGAAAAGTACAGGTAGTTAATTTTCGATATCATCAGAGACTTACAGTTATAATTTTGCACGCTGAGATTTTTTAAAATATTGCATTTCATTGAAGGTATAGGTTATGAGTCACCATACTGATCAGTGGTTTCCCTAACTTATTAAAAATTAAGATTTTAGGAATAGATCGGTATGTTGCTTTAAGGCATATTTTAAGATAAAAGCTTATTTTTTTATTTCTTTCCTTGTGATTTATTGCCACTAATGACATTAGTAGAAATTCTATGCATCAATACACTTATGTCTGCAAACATTATCGATTGGGCAGCTTGGCGTTATTGCTGTTTTTTTCTTTATTATCAGGTAGCTTTTCATGGGGGCTGAGTCAACCTGGTGCAGACCTACCACCTTAAGAAAAGGGTATTTTAAGAACCCCCTTCCCTTCCAGATCTGCAGCCAGCAATGCAATCTCCGAGAAAAGAAGCCACACTTTTTTTTTGGTTTGTTTCTTGTTTAGGCTGTACGTATCATAAGGTGTCTTCTACAGAATGTTTAGACACAGCGGTGTAATTTCGATTTATCTCTGTGAAAGAGAATACACATCGAAAGTAAAGATCCTGGCTTCGATTCCAACCCTGGAAATTTTCCTCTAAAGGCTGCCAATGTGAGAAATGGTTAATACTTTAAATCTGGCAATTCTTGGGCCATTACAATTTTTTTGCTTAATCCTACAGACACGCGTAGACAAGAGCTTTAAGCTGTGGAATCTATTAATTGACTTGCAAGCGGAACCGCGTTCCGAGTCAGCGCTATCCCCTTTACACATGTAGGCGTAATGGTTTAGACTTGGTAATGAGATCGCAGCCCTCTGAAACTGTATAATTTGAATATGGGACATAATAAAGGATGATAGCCACCGTCTAGACTCACATTGTGTTATTAATATCCATTAAACACAGGAAAATATTCTCAGCATTCACATAAAAATCCCTAATTACAATGGTCCATAGTTTATAAGACGAAATTAGAAATTCTAGATTTGCCTTGTAAATTGCTTGTCCGATTATAGAAATAATTTCATGTATTAAATTCCAAACGAAAATGGAATGCCAAATGAAATGGCAAATAATTACAATTAATTTCAGTATTAACATATGAAATGGGCTACTGATATTAAAGGCTAATATTACATGAAAAAATGATGAAAGCATAGTATATATCCTACAGTTATTTTTCACTCGTTGGCCCACATGAAGAAGTTGAGCCAAAATAAATTGACATCAACTACATACAGAAAAGTTTTTAACTTTGTTTTCTTCTTTCTTATTGTTTACTATAGAGGATGTATAGCAGCTTGCATGATCATTTCCCCAGTGCTTCTGCATGATGTGAAATGATCATCTGCTGGGCATAGTCTACAAGGAGTACAGGAGATATTTCGCCTCTAATAGAAGAGATTCTACTGGGAAATGTTGACGATACCTATACCTGAAACGCCATGACTTTTACAGACATCCAGTATGTCATCTGAATAGTAAAATAATCCTTCTACATTATTCACTCTTTCACTGGATTATAGTCTATCGAAGAGACTTATTTTGGAAAAATAAAGTATTGAAGTTTTGAGTATTCAGCATGTTTCCTCAATAAATTAATTAAATTTATTCAATTATTAAATTTATCTTAAACGTCTTTCGATTTGTACCAATAACAAACAAGAATGTTTCTGAAAATAGCCAATCACAGACCTGATTCACTCAATCTTTGTCGAATATGCTTTATCACCTCTTACAAAAATGATAAAGACACATCCTCTTTTCTTTATATTCTAATAGGTCGGAGACACTCTAGGCAGTGACCTACGTATAGCTCTACTTCTCTATTGTCGCGGTATGTTCAGATTTATTCTGGAAATAAAGTGGATATTACACTTGTTCAGGAATCAGTAAAATAATGTTTTAGTGGAAATGTATTCCATAACTCAGCAACGCTTGCGACTTCTACGCTAAGGAATTGATTGGCGATTTTCAAGTCAGGCATGGCATTACCTATGATTAATTAATTAATCTAGGAGTAGTTTAATAGGAATGTTAAAATCCTACATTATGTTGCCAAGTGCTCATGCTGATATAAAATAAACGTACCACTCCACCTGACAGATTCACACTTCCTCATCCTTGAATTACTAGCCTATTAGTTGAATGAACCCAAATGGGGGCTGACTTATCTTTATTATTTACTTGCAGTTTTTCTTTGATGCAATTACATAGTATGGACAAAGAATTAAAACTGTGTTAATCACAGGTAAACACGTGAAATGCTATAACTACGAGCAAAATGAGAAATACGCTATGTGAAGTACATGGCAGACAAAGTGCCTACAATTCATCACCAAAGTGATTGACGATATCTCAATGCAATCAAAAGGGCAATGATCCTTCATTTCGTCCTGTACGCTGCAGGGAAGTAAGTAAAGGAAGAAACAATACACCGATCAATCACAGAGCCAAGCTTAAACGAATATATCTTGCTAGTTAAGCTGAAAGAAATTGCGAAAGTTATTAAGCAAGACAGGGGATATGCACATACGAGAAGGACGGATTCAATATAAATGGCAGTCCTCCTGTTTTTTCTCCTCCTTGATGTATTCATGTGCATACACATGTCATTCTGTTCAACAGGTAAAGAAAACATGGACTGCAGTGTTTTGTTTTATTCCAAAGTTATGCTGATCATTAAAATAATTAATTATTACGAACACCCAATTTTCGCGAGTGACGGATTCACGAATTATAGTTATTATAATTTACAAAAAAAAATATTCAAACATTAGGCCTATAGTCCGAAATATTGTCGGTTTACATTTCCAACAAAATACGAAATTATGTTTTTGCGAAATTTTTGTTTTTGGTGTGATTTTTTAACTAAATTCCATTTTTTAATCCAAATGTGCAGTATCAAAAGACATTTTTAAGAGGACTTGAATGATAAGTGAACCGAAAGTCGCATAACTATAATATATGCACATTATCACGATAAATAATTGAACAAGCAAATTTTGAATTTGCAGGCAAGTGTAAATCATTTTAAAAATGACTTCGTATTTTTAATTAAGTTTAAATAATCTGATAAATAGACTGCCTACATTCATGTAAATTGACTTTTGCTACAGCCTAAGCTATGCCTATTTGAACATAGAACAGTTGATTTATTTGATTTTATATTTCATCATAAAAATAACTGTAGTTTGGTGATCAGTAATTTATACCCTAAATGCATCCTTGACATGAGTAGATCAAGGAGATTGCGTTACCCCAGTTTATCCACACTACAGGCAAGTGTTTATTGCAATGGATAAGAATTGCTAAAATCTACTAAATGAAAGGACTAAAATGAAAGAGGATTTGATTTTTGCAGAGAAGTGCAATATTTTGCAACACATGAGTCAAGAACCAATTTATTTTTAATGCGAAATGACACGTAAATTGTATATTCTTTTTTCTTTGCGAAATAACACCAAAATTAACCAAATCTTTGAAAAGAAATTTAACATTTTTATTCACCCGACAATTAATAAATAATAATAAATAACAATAAATATATAATAGGCTAACTTTGACTGCCGCAATAGTAACCCGTGTAGTAGCCCAGGTCTATATCGGAAGGAATTATTTTAATAAACTAAACTGTACAAAAGTAAATAATAAGGGAAAACCCCTACTAAATTCCAAACATAAATAGGCCTATACAATATATTTTACTAAGAACTGTAGTAGTAACTTAGTAGTAGAAATTAATAATAACAAATACTTTTAATAAACTGGGATTAAGTATTTAAAAGTAAGCCAATAACAATAGGTGTACCTCAAAATTAATATAAATATTTCAATAAGTTATCCTTTTAATTTGGGTGACTTCTTACAGACTTTTTTGTGTTTGCCCATTTCCCATAGCAAGAATCGCAATTCTGAATGTGGATCATAAAAACTAACACTAACAAAGACGTGTTTATGAAATATTTGAAATTATATTATATGCACCCCAAATAGGGTACAACATGTTTAAATTAAGTTTTCTCGAATTTAACAGGACAGATTGACTAAGCTAGGCCTAGGCTTGAAAAACCTGTTAACTATTTACCAATAAATATCCTTCTATAGGCTCTATGCTAGATAATATTTGTACGAAATAGTTTATAAGTTTTATCATCGCCCATTGTAATGAATGGAATGAATAAAAATTGGGTAGGCTATGTAAACGATAATAAATATGAGCTATATTTCGAGGACTTTTAAATATACAGTGTATGAGAGCATATCTGCAGAGGTAGGGGCCTATGTGGAAAATAAATTCTGGGTTATCCTGCCTAGGTTAATCGAAGGTTTAGGAACATGTATACAACAATACAACTCAAGATTCAGCCGTTCACCAATAAGAAAGCTGATGACTAGACTTCGGATTTTAGGTAATAACCTATTTTAATCCTTAAGTGATATATGGACGAAAACTTGTATATGCATGTTTCATAAGTGACTATGCCTAAAACATACTTTTATAGGACCTAAAACAGCCTATTTTTACGTTAGAGCCTAATATTGCCTTTTTGCTTGTTATTCCTCTAAAGTTCAAAATAAGTTATTTTTTGTTGTAAATTCTAGCATTTATTTTCAGTTCGTAGTAAATTTTTAGCTCGGAATTTGCAGTACACGACACACATTTGTGACGTGGTTAAATAGTAAGAAATTTTTAGTCTTCAGTAGAAAAATTCCTTGCAATTCCCACGAAAATGTAGTGTTTTTCTCTCGACTCCCACATCCAGTTTAAAAATAAAAAATAAAAAAATAATAAAAAAACCTTAGTTCTCTGAATCACTGAGGGATACAAGGGGTTGAATATGCTAGCTTGCGTAGCTTCTGGGCGCAGGGATTAGGTTTTCACTGTTATGGTAGTAGTACAGGCCATAGTAATAGGTCTATAATTCTGTGTACCACAGGTCTATACCTGTGTTTTATCATGGTTATTGATTAATGGTGACTTCATTCAATAAATATAATATTCTGCACTGCAATTGAGATATATGATAAAATTGGCAACTTAACGATATTATAAGAGACTATTTTACGATTTTTAGAACCTATTTTCCAATTATTAGAGCCTATTTTAGGTACCTAAAACCGCATTTTAGCGACCTAAAAGTCCGAAGTCTACTGATGACCAAGGAGCGCTTTGAAATCCATTGCAAAAAGCTGTGATTAATAAGCATTTAACTGAATGTCAGACTTCAAGATCGAACGATACGAAGTGGTTAATATGCTTCCGCATTAAAATCCACCTATAACAGAGTTTAACCATTAAAGTAACCTAAGAACAATAGCTAAGTAAGAAAGCTAAAGGCTATATACGAATGACTAATATGAAGGATAATGATTATGTCGAATATTCCCGTTATTGCATTCCTTTGAGACTAGCTAACTAGCTACGACCTTTTAGATGACCTTTAAGGTCATTATCATTCGTCTTCTTCCTCCCATTCTGTTAAAGAAGTAGTAGGTGTAACCCACTCCTGAAATTGAACTGGTTTCAAGAAGTCGTCTTGCTCTTAAAGAATACCTTCGCTAACCCGATGGTGCTTAGAATATGGTCAAAAAACCAAACTCACTCACCTTCTCAAAACCAAACCCTTACCAGTTTATAGTACCTTGACTTATAGCAGTTCTTTAGTTGATTTAAAAGAGTTGGGTGCCATTTTATAGCTGTACTTTAATTCGGGTTAGTTGTCGCCAAGTTGGGAGATTATTTATACCACAGTCCTACCGGGGAGTACTGGTGTTGGGCGATTCTGGTTGTCGAAAAGGGGTTATTGCCGGCTAGTAGCTCAGTTGATAGATTTATGCACGAGATTCTTAATAACGGGTCGGTGGCTAGAGAAATTGTCCGAGGGAACGAATAGGCAAATCGGGATGTATTGGGTGAAATAAAATGTTTATGATCTTTTCTATTTCAATCTATATTCTAAATAAAAAGGTTTGTTCTGAAAGGTAATAGTTGTATTATTGAGTCTTTTCATAAGATGATGTAAGTCCAAGGGGTGATGTAATTTTAGTCGTAGTAATTATAAGTTGTTGTTGCAATGTCTAAGACTATGATAATATTCACTTCTTACGCGCTTCTGCACTATAATTATTCCGTCGATTCTATTTATATGGCGCGGATTATTAATACTTCCTTTTTATCTCGCGGGCAACTTTACTAGTTATGCACCGGGTACGTTTTAAGTTTAATTACTTTAACAAAAATCACTTATACAATCTCTACTTCCGTAGGTTAATACTGACGCGCGGCGATGTTATATTATACTAAATTGATCTATTTATAATGCGCGGATTCGATATCTTTGAAGTTGAATATTTATAGAATATTGTAGTTTAGTCCATGTTATAAAAGTTAGCTGAAGGCTCTGTCTTAGTGTCGTAGGTTCGTCGTCTGTCTCCTGATCCAAAAAGATGCTGTGACTTCGGGGCTCTTTGATAATATATCCTGGGTAGGTGGAGGGGTGAATTGTTGCTATTGGATGGTTTCAACCTAGGGTTTTACTTAATTGGAGGAGATCTTGGTTTTCTGCTAGCTTGTTTGAATCTTTCTTCGGTTAAAATGCGTTAATGTTCGTTGGGTCATTAATTTTATGTGACATCTCGACCTAGTCTCCAGAATGTCTGTCATACAGGAAGTCTCCTCCTACTAAATATATCTGTGATAATAACTGTGATAGCTGAAGGCTATCAGAGTTAATACTATTCCCATTTTGTGGGTTGATTTTAGCTGAATCGAATGATCTAAGTCTCAAGTCTGTCGGATTAAAACTATGGGAGTTAATTATAATGTCCGATTAAAATGATTGAAGGGGTTAATTAAAAGTTTAGTGTAGTATATGAAATTGAAGGGGGTGTTTTTCTCTTTCTATTGGTATAATTTGTTTTATTGTCATTATTTTATTTATTGAGTTATTGATGTTTGAAGTTGAGGAATTTTACTATAATATAGGGGAAAAAGGCCGGTTCGTATGAGGAAATGTCCGGTTTCATATGATCGCATAATGAGTGGAAAATCACGCGATATATTAGGGTGATCAAGAATAATACGAGCGAGATTTTAACAGTCATTATAATACCCGTTTTCAAAGTCCTAAATAGTCCTATGTCTTGTTTTAATTTCGGTTTTTAAATTTGTTTTGAAATAGTTTCGTGATATTATTTCTTAATTAATTATCTTTGTTTGATACGTTTTTCTCCATAATTAGTGTCCTTACATCACCTTGACTCTTTAGTTAATTATACATACACATACATAAATTCATAAACAATAAAATGCACTTTTACAATACTATTTTACCTTAACGTAGTCTGTCTTCTTATTATTCGTCGTACATATTGTATTCAGTCCGTTGTCCTTCTGTTACACTAGTAAATCATAAAAATATTCATTATATCTTATCAATAAAATACACACTATGATTAAAGTTTGTGTTCATAACCTAGTCTTATTAATTTTATCTTCATTCTTCTGAATTTTGATGCTGATGCTTAATTGAAGTGAAACGTTGGGGTACGCTTTCCTTTCCTTATTATGGTCTTAAATAACTCTTAAATTATATCCAGATTTCACATATTATACTCCTATTCCAATTTCACCTCGTAAGTACTTTTTGCTATGTTACCTTTCATTACTTTCAATATCCTTTATCTGTTTCTATCAACTTATTCAATTCTTTCAATATCAATATTTATCTCACCTATTATCATATTTCATTCACTTATGTCACATATTTCGTCGCTACATATTTTCATCGTAATTTTATACGGTACACTTTCTTATTCTTTGCTTAACTTTCATCTTTCATTCTTCTACATCACATTTTTTTCAATACTTTTCTCATATACGTAATTTATTAATATCTTACCTTGTTTGCATACACTTTTTCAATATTCTTAGCATATTCATTATTCAATCTTACCATATTTTCTTCACTTCTAAAATGACTTTACTTGGTTAATTTTCGGGAAAGGGTTGATAATATGTGCTGTCCATACTTTTGTATGTAAAATAATTTATTTTATTTTTTTTTATTTAAAATTTTGTTCATATTATGTTATATACTATTCCAATAAATAAAATTAAAATGTGCCGAAAATGGTTGTGTCTAATTAATCATTAGGTCAAATAATAGTGTGATTCCTTTGGTCAAATGAATGTTTTATCTCTTCAGCATTGAATTTAGAGGGGAGGTAGCCTTATAACTTAAAATTATCTATTTACACATTGAGATCACTACAAAAATAATACAGTGCACTTGTATTTGTAGTGGATTAATTTGCTGCGAATACTCATCATATTTGATATAATAAGTCTCGTATCGGAGAATTGTCTTTCAGCAAATCAATTAAAGACTATAGTCACTCAACCGTAAATTGTACATTCATCCTTAGATGTCAGGTAAAACATTAATTTGTGAAGTAGGAATCACTCTAATTATTTTACATAGTCAGTCCAATTCAATCCTTTTTCAGATCCGGTCATCTTATATTTACACTTCCTTTTTTCTTCCAATCCAAATACCAGGCTAAGGCTTGCTAGCCATTACGTGATAGGGCTTTAACAAATGTTTTCTATACTTGCCGAGAATTTTCTTTGGATTCTCTATGTGGGTGAGTTGATAGGTATCAGTACTAAATTTTGCTTTTACCTGAAATGGTCCAGAATAAAGGAGACTGAATTTCTTCTGGCGATTGTGTAATGCACTTGAAATTATATGTGATTTAAGCAATACATAATCTCCCGGCAAAGGATCACACCTAGGACGAGGGCGTCTGGGTTGTCGTCTCCTTTTCGACCACTTGCTCTGTAGGCGTTTAAGGATAGCATTGCATATGTCCAAGTCTGATTTATTGCAGGTCGGTAACACAGGGGGGGTGTTCTTGAAAAGAGGGTTCACTTTACAATGTGTTACTACTTCTAAGGGAATTTCCTTCGTAACGTGATGTTTTGTTTCGTTAAGTATGGCTTGGATGGGCTTTAAGTATTTATACCAATTTTTGTGCTGTCGGTGAGTTAGCAATCTTAGATAGGAAATCACTTGTCTGATATATCTCTCAGAGATATTGGCAGAGGGATTATATGAAGAGCAGTGTAGGGTCTTTATATTGAGTTTAGAGAGTCCTGAGTTCCACTTTGGGCTTGAGAATATACTAGCATTGTCAGTTAAACAAAATTCGACGTTGCCAAATGTGTCGACATATTCTTCTACTTTCTTTAGGCAGATTCTAGTAGATAAGTCCCGTATAGGGTACAGTGCTACAAGTTTGGAGAAAGTATCCACAAAAATAAGTATGAATTGGCAGCCAAAGTTACTTCGGACTAAAGGACCTAAAATATCCCCGCATATTAATTGGTTGGGCTTGGTGGCTTCAATAGAATTTACAGACACTTCATATGCTGTGTTCTTACTCTTTCCTACTTGGCATAGGTGACAATTTCTTATGTAAATTCTAATCTTACGTCCAAGTTGTTTTATGTAGAAATGCTCACTAATAGAATCGATCAATTTTTCGGTTCCACTATGCGCAAGGTTTTCGTGATAGCTTGCTATAATATCAGTTTCAAGAGATTGGGGGATGTAAGGTCTCCAAGCGGGATTTTCTTTGCCACAGAATTTATATATAATTCCGTTGTAAGTAGCTAACGTGCTTTGCTTATTAGCTTCACCTGGTGGGCTAGAAGGTGGTATTTGTAGTTCCTGCAACTCGTTCTGAACGGTAGCCAAATAAAGTCGTCAAATTGAAATTTAGATTTTTTTTTTTTTTTTGAAAGGGTTGCAAGGGTTACCACAGGAAGAGCGTGTTGACCCCTCACTCGTTTAAAGTCACAGTGGGATTGGGAGACTGTGTTCTTTGTTCCTGATTGTCCTGGTCATTGTTGTTGGGTCTATTTCTAGCATGGTCATATGAGTTGTTTCTTGTGTATTGATTATTATTACTATGGGCGTACCTGTAATTGTTTCTACCTCTATAGTAAGGTCTGAAGTAGCCTTGGTTGTATTGGGTTCGGTTGAACCAGTTAGGTCGAGAACTAGCATAGTTATGCCTATATTGTCCTCGGTAGCTATTGTTATATCTGCCATTGCCATAGGGGCGGAAACGATAACCTCTGGTTCTCCAATTACTCCTAGAATTTCTCGAAAATTCAGTTTGTGGCCAATAATAGTCAGGGTGTCGAAACTCATTGTTGTTTTTACCATCATATTGTCTATTTTCAGTGTTGTCAGGTGATTTAGAAGGGTTGGG
The DNA here is from genome assembly GCA_964059195.1 of Ectobius pallidus. NCBI lineage: Eukaryota > Metazoa > Arthropoda > Insecta > Blattodea > Ectobiidae > Ectobius > Ectobius pallidus. The sequence goes on along the minus strand of CAXKWD010000003.1, from coordinate 62,613,019 downwards.
TGATCGCAACCCGTTTTCAAAAGGAGTGTGGTTAAGGGCGGTTTGCACTAAGTTGATATTCTTTCTGTGCATTTGATTTGCAGACACTATGGGGGCGTTTTGTTTGTTAGATTGGTAGGAAGTATCCTGCATGGATTTCAATAATTTTAACATGTCAGTGGTGGACTGGGGAGAGGCAATTATGAGGCAATTTCGTACCATTGAAGGGAAGTGTGAGTGAAGGGCATTAAGGAAATCTATCTCCTTTATCTCAGGCTTGAGTAATTGCCTACTCTCGCATAATGAGATAAAGTACTCGAGATACGATTGTCCTTGGCTTCTATCATATTTCCCGTGAAATATTCTCGCTCTCAAACGAAGTTGATCTGTTTCGCCCCAGAACTCTGATAAAAACATTTCCTCGAACTGACTAATGGACAGCTGATTATCTGGGTTGATCACTTGTAACCATCGAGCTGCTGTTCCTTTTAGCGATTGCGCCACGAAAATTAGTTTCAAATGTTCAGGGACACCTCGTAGAGTGAAATATGTCTTGAGATCTTTTAAGTATCTTACTGGGTTAGTTTTAATTGTCTCTTCAAAGCAAGGAAGCGGAAAGTCAGAATTATTTAATAAAAAATTGTTAATGGGAATTTGTGGGGACTCGCGGCTAGAACTGGCAACTCGCTGGTCCAAACCATTGTTCATTCTTTGCATAGGTACAGAGGGTTCTGGTAGTTCGGGTACATTTGGCACTGGATCAGGTAAGGTTGATGACGTAGAGGCTGAGGTAGAGGGGGCATTACAGGCATGGGGCATTATTGCATTTTCCCTTGATTGGTCAATAATGGTTTCCTGTTCACGGACTTTTTGTTGGAGCCTGTCAATTTCGGACTGGAGGGAAATTAACCTCGTGGAGTTATTCACTGTGTTTCTTTCTATAGTACCAACCTGTGATCGAACGGAGTCCACCTGGCTGGTGAGCACTTGTTCGGTGTTGGCTATTTGTGCCGTTACACGGGAGTCCATATTTTGCAACTCCGCAGTAACGTGAGTTCTGTGTTCGTTGATTAAAGATTTAAATTCTGAGGTTTGTTGTGTCATGTCTGCTCTTAATTGTGTATTCAGTGTGGTGATTTTATCTTTAAGTGTTGTGTTCACAGTAGCCATGTTGGTATTCATTTCATTTCTTAGTTGTTGGTTCTGATTATTAAGTGTGGTGTTTAGTGTTGAAATCTGTGAATTCATATTATCATTTAAAGTGGAGTTTTGTGTAGCTAGCTCCGTGATTTGTGAAGACAGCTGGTTTGAGATTCCTGCGATCATGGCTTGTAACTGTAGTAAAAATTCAGTATTAGGGTTTAGCGTGTCTTGTGAAAGATTTATAGTGTTCGGTGTAGCAGCAGGTTGCGTATTGTTATTCTCTGAGGGAGAGCTTATTGGGTCCGGTGTGTCGTCTGTAAGAGGCGTGGAACTGACCGCAAGATCACTTTCTTGTTCGTGTGGGTTCACATTGTTATTTTCTGTACAAGTTGGTGGATTTTCACTTTCACTGTTAGGAGTATTCGAATCTGAATATAATGTCCGAGTTCCTGAATTTTGCTCCATGGTATGAAACTTTTTGTGGCTTCTCAATCTCATAAAAATTTGAAAAATAAATTTAAGTTACTGAATTAATAAAAATTTGAAAATTAAAATAAAAATTAACAAAAATTAAATGACAAAATTACAATGCAAATTGAATAAAAATTGCTTAAGATTTTACTTTAATAATAGAAGCAAAATTCCGGATTCGACCTATAAGTTTGGATAACGATACCCTTTTGTTGCTACAGGTGTCCAGCTGTTGGGGGTTGATCCGGGGTCCAGTTGTTGAAGATCCTGTTGTTGAGGGTAATTGATGTAGGTGAATATCCAGTTGGAGGGCTTTGATGTTGTGGTAATCCAGATGATGTTGCACTGATTCTAATTTAAATTTTTTTTTTTTTTTAACACTGATTTGAAACTGTTTTAATTTGTGTTTATTTCTGAGGTTTTACTATATCGAAAATTTAAAGTGTTTTTGTTACTCGTTCCTCGGGAATTTCAAATTCAAGCAATCACGTTGGTAGCCATTTTATAGCAGTTCTTTAGTTGATTTAAAAGAGTTGGGTGCCATTTTATAGCTGTACTTTAATTCGGGTTAGTTGTCGCCAAGTTGGGAGATTATTTATACCACAGTCCTACCGGGGAGTACTGGTGTTGGGCGATTCTGGTTGTCGAAAAGGGGTTATTGCCGGCTAGTAGCTCAGTTGATAGATTTATGCACGAGATTCTTAATAACGGGTCGGTGGCTAGAGAAATTGTCCGAGGGAACGAATAGGCAAATCGGGATGTATTGGGTGAAATAAAATGTTTATGATCTTTTCTATTTCAATCTATATTCTAAATAAAAAGGTTTGTTCTGAAAGGTAATAGTTGTATTATTGAGTCTTTTCATAAGATGATGTAAGTCCAAGGGGTGATGTAATTTTAGTCGTAGTAATTATAAGTTGTTGTTGCAATGTCTAAGACTATGATAATATTCACTTCTTACGCGCTTCTGCACTATAATTATTCCGTCGATTCTATTTATATGGCGCGGATTATTAATACTTCCTTTTTATCTCGCGGGCAACTTTACTAGTTATGCACCGGGTACGTTTTAAGTTTAATTACTTTAACAAAAATCACTTATACAATCTCTACTTCCGTAGGTTAATACTGACGCGCGGCGATGTTATATTATACTAAATTGATCTATTTATAATGCGCGGATTCGATATCTTTGAAGTTGAATATTTATAGAATATTGTAGTTTAGTCCATGTTATAAAAGTTAGCTGAAGGCTCTGTCTTAGTGTCGTAGGTTCGTCGTCTGTCTCCTGATCCAAAAAGATGCTGTGACTTCGGGGCTCTTTGATAATATATCCTGGGTAGGTGGAGGGGTGAATTGTTGCTATTGGATGGTTTCAACCTAGGGTTTTACTTAATTGGAGGAGATCTTGGTTTTCTGCTAGCTTGTTTGAATCTTTCTTCGGTTAAAATGCGTTAATGTTCGTTGGGTCATTAATTTTATGTGACATCTCGACCTAGTCTCCAGAATGTCTGTCATACAGGAAGTCTCCTCCTACTAAATATATCTGTGATAATAACTGTGATAGCTGAAGGCTATCAGAGTTAATACTATTCCCATTTTGTGGGTTGATTTTAGCTGAATCGAATGATCTAAGTCTCAAGTCTGTCGGATTAAAACTATGGGAGTTAATTATAATGTCCGATTAAAATGATTGAAGGGGTTAATTAAAAGTTTAGTGTAGTATATGAAATTGAAGGGGGTGTTTTTCTCTTTCTATTGGTATAATTTGTTTTATTGTCATTATTTTATTTATTGAGTTATTGATGTTTGAAGTTGAGGAATTTTACTATAATATAGGGGAAAAAGGCCGGTTCGTATGAGGAAATGTCCGGTTTCAGACTTATGAATGAGTATTATAGTCTGTTAACAGGAAGTTGTACTCTATAAAACAAGAACTTGGTGTAGCCTATGGTATGCTCCTTGGCGTAATCTTTTTATGACCTTTCGACATACTGGTGACAAAATATTCTTTTCATAGCTTTGTGATTAGTTCCAAATAATTTGTAACAATCTCATGCCTTACCTACAATAAAAACGCAAAACATAGAACAAATGTCGGCCTATTCTATTTTTACAGGATCTAGAGGTAATATAACTCACCAGCACTTCTTGGTTTTCTCAAGAGGCTGTCCGGAGTATGGTCCGGAGTAGCCAACGGTACATGAATCAAGAATAAAATTATGAGACAATACCAAAATCATTTAAGATGAGGAGAGAGCTATTTCTTTTACATATAGGCAAGTGACATCATCAACTGGCATGATATATGTGACAAACGAAGACTTCACGCGAAAGCTGAAGAATATCATCGTCTGGGGAATTATATTTTTGAAGTAATGAGTATTCTGAATGAGATGCGTTCTGAAGACATGGAGGATCTTTTGACACGTTGAAAATTGAATCAGTAGAAGGCGCCATAAGAGGAGCGAAGATGAAAGGGGAGGGAGAGAGAGAGAGAGAGAGAGAGAGAGAGAGAGAGAGAGAGAGAGAGAGAGAGAGAGAGAGAGAGAGAGAGAGAGAGAGAAAGAGAAAGAGAAAGAGAAGGAGGGAGAGAGAAGAAAGTATATGAATCAGATTGTGGAAGTCGCGGTCTAAATGTTCTAGGTGCACCTGATTAGAATGGTGTAAGTTCGCCAGGCCTGGAGAGTTTCTACAGATTCACTTATGAATAAACAGTGTAACGATGTCAACAGGTATTATTTCTATCGAGACTGAGAATATGTTAACAGTAAGATGAGAGCGAAGAAAAACGGAAACTCATTAATAGCCACTGGGTTCGTATCTCATATTGAGAACGCCTGGTGGTATACTGTGATTGTGAGTCAGTTGGAGAATTTAATGTTGTACCGGCACGTTGCCATGGTAGCATCGGCACGGAGAGACGAAGATCCTGGTTCAAATCCCGGCTATGGCATTGAATTTTTCATTCTGACTTCGCCTTTCCATCTTAGCCTACACACGGCCAGTGTGAAAGAATTATCATTCCAGCTTTAATTACATTAAAATTGTACTAATATTTCCTTCAGTTTTATTACTTTCGGTTTTGGCATCTTATTTTGTCTGTGTTTTGTAAAAATGTACGCTAATAACTTACAATTCAGCCTTTCACACAAGGTCCTCTTCCTATTAGACTGAGAAGATTCTTTTGTAGGCCTATGTGCAGAGCAAGACAGTTTTATATTACTTACATGCAAATAGAGCATCCGAATTTTATATTTGTACATATCTCAGTACTGGTTGAAGTGTATCTGTGTATATATATGTGTGTGTGTGTGGAAAGTTAATACAGGTCTTATTAAAATTGAAAATGTAAACTTTCTCTACCAACGCGATTGAATTTTAATGATACTCTCAGGTATTTGTATTTTCCGTTATTCGAATCTCCCAGTGTTACATTAGTTCGAACACCAGAAATTTCACTAGAATATATTTGGAATACTGTACAAGGAAAAAATCGTATAAAGAAGTTTTTCTTTATCTACTTCTTTTGCTTAAGTTTCACTGAGAAAGTGGCTGATTTATCCGGTTTTTACCTTGAATTTGATTCTTGAGGTTAAAATTAATTTCATGAATGACACTCTGAACAGTTCCGGAATTAGAAGTACACATAGGAATATTGATATGTAGATAAAACATGTTTAGAAGTTTACCTTTAATAGAACCAAAATACTTCACCTCTTCTGGCTCTAAACATAGCATTTATTATGGTCCAAGACTCTATAACTCTATAATTAGGTCACATCCAGAAATAGTACATATGAACAACAAAAAATTCAATAAGTTTATCAAAACTCTTATTTCATAGTTCAAAAGTTACTTCACTCTGTACTTAGTAGACAATTAAGGAACGATTTTATTTGTAATAACTCAGGGTCTCAATTTTTGTTCTTATTACTTTTCCTTTTTTCTTTTTACTATTCTGTTCTTTCTTTTTTATTAATATTTTTTAGGTATTGATTTAATATTATATTTTCTTTATGTATTTGTAATTTGTATTTTGTAATGTAAATGGCTGAACTGTGCCCGAGCACGAGCGCATGCTCATTCGGCTGGTCTTGTTTTGTTTTGTATAAATATAAATAAATAAATAAATAAATAAGTTACTTGAAGCCGTGTTAAATAATCTTCACGCTATTTTAGGTGCTATTATTTCTTTATACTCTGAATGAGACGTGTTGAATTATGCGGACAGAGATTCTAATTTCATTCATCATGGTCTGACGGTCTATTTTCTGCAAACGGGATATAGAGAACCAGTAACTCGTCTTATGAATGAATATTTACTCACTACAACAGAAGAGGAAGTGCAGTAGGAATGACTCGCCTTGGTTAAAACCGGCTCCTTTGTTGTATTCTTTTAAATAGGAACCGCTCCCAACACTCGCAGGTCTACCTCATTATAATGATTACTAAGTAATAGTAGGTGGGAACTAGATGAAATAGAAAAAGGTTTGTAATCGCTAAAGATTGGGGCCTCCCACCAACGCTCGACTAGTTCTGCAGGTGCCTATAAGATAATAATAGGTCCTTGTTTAAGTGTGTGAACTTGAAATAGTAACCTGTGAACATTTTGTTCTATTAGTATCAGTAGGCAAAGCTCTTTTACAAACTGGTTCAACTGTGCTTCTATAAACGACTATCTATTTTTTTGGTAGGTTATCTAAAATTACTAGATCTCTACTTCCAATACACCTGTTTGCATTAAAGTGAATACCAGCTAACGCAAGTTTACAAGTACATTGCATTTATAAACCTGTTCCACTGGAAGGAATTCAGTACGTAAATCGATTGACAATGAGTACCTACATACAATATTCATTGTAGTAATTCAACATAGATAATGTTATCTAAATGTTGTCATTAAATACGGTAGGATTAAAGCGTATGCCTACAACTTGACCATCAAGCCTGACAAGATATGGTTTGATTCAGTACACAGAGGGCGTATCCAACATGTCGTTCCACAATGTCAGATACAAGGCAAATATCTGAAATGCATTGTATTCTTGCAGTTAGATATACAACTATCCGAGGAAGATAAACTTCATATAAAAATGAATGAGTATGAAACTGTCAGGTGAATTTGCAAGTTATGACATGTTATCCTCAGCCGTGGAAAATTACGGAAATGCTCAAAAAATTACTGTTAAGACTTAAAACCACACTAAGATAAAATTACGAAACAATTGAACCGGCGTGTGCAGAAATCATAGCCTATAGGCCTATCTAGTCACAATAAATTTCAAAATTACACTTAATTAATGCATTTCCTTTATCACATATTGCTACTATATGGTAACTGTAATATTGTTACATTCTTGTATCGTATATTTATGTACTCATGGTGGAATTATTCGTATAGGCCTATATGCTAACGAAGTAGATTTTTTATGGATTACTATTTCTTTCCTGATCTTTCACACTGTGTTTCTTTATTTGCTTCTTTAATACGATTTCAAGTCTTAAAGAATAATTTAACGTGGTTTTTTACTTTTTCATTCAAGAATGGGAACGATATGCATTTATTTCGAATTTGACAATTTGGTATTTCGCCACGTTTTTGCTACCTGTTACTGTTTTGGCATAAGTTACGAAGACATTGAAGTATGCTTGAAATTGTTCACTAAGTGCAGAAACAATTACTTTTATTTTACTATTATTTAATTATTATTACTAATGCTTTATTTTTTATTTTATAAGCAAATGTCTCTGGAAATATCTAAGGCCTATATTAATGCATTTTTGAACTGCAAGTTAAAGTAGAAACACATTTGTCATGTTAAAAGTCAAGAGTTTTTCTCCTAAAGAATGTGCCAACAGAGGAACTTATATGGTTTCTGTGCTTACCGATTCAACTGTTGGTATCCTACTGCACCTCTCATGGTGTAAACTGTACAAAATAAGCTAATGCTTTAATAATAATACGGTAATGATAACGATATTTAAATAAAAATAAAATAAAAGTAATATTAATAATGACGCATTTATCTTTTTCTTCTCATTTTGTTTTATTTGCCGTTTGTGGAACTTGCATGCCACTAAGCCAATGCCCACAGAGGGAGGGAATAATAATTGTGGGTGATCAGCGTTATGCAGGTCTCTCTCCTAAACCTTTACTGATAGAATTATTAGATATTCGAGTGGAATTTACGCTATCAATCATAGATGGTTTTGGCCTTCTTTGGGCTTTTGAGAAATTGACATAACAAATTTAATAATAATAATGACGATTACGATTGACGATTAAATTAAGCTAAAAGAATATTTACTCTAGAAGGCTAACTAGAAGCTGACGAATCCCTCTTCAGATTCGAATCTCTCAAATTTAAGACTCTTGCTATACTGTATCTCATAAACATCCCAGCTCTTTGACAGTAAGATGTATACTAAGTTATAGCTTAAGTAACACAAAATAGTTCATAACGTTTCATTAGGCCTATAGACATCTAGTCAATAAAATAAAATAAATGATTCTTTATTGAATCCAAACCATTTTTCCGCAAGTACTGTACTATGTTCATTTCGTACAATTTTGTCAGTGTTTGGTTTTATTTCACCCAAAAATAATATTATTTTAAATTAAGTTGCTCTTAATGGATGCAAATTGTACACTTGGACTTCTTTAGAATCCCGCTAAGTTCGTGTTTAAAAAAAATTGCATGAACAAATTATTTTGTATATATAAGTAAGAACTCTATTCTCACTATTAATAATTCTTACTAATAATTATTATTAAATAAGTAAGAACGCTATTCTTAATAATTTAAGACACTTAACTGATATAAGGCGTTTGTGTTCTTGCAATTTCCTCGATTCCAGATTGGCTGGATATTGGCCAGAGGAGTGGAACCCTTTCCCAATTGGCCATTTACCCCAGTGACTGTTAAAACAGAATGCCCCTCTAATATACACAAACAAAAAGGGAATAAAATGAAGTTTAAGGAAAAAGAGTTGGCAGCGGACTACTGATAAATGACTGGGCGTGGACAAAGGATATGGGTGGGTGACTTCAGAAACAACCCCTCCTCCTGTGAAACCACATTCCCGCTTCTGGTGATTTACACCACAGCAACACTATACGGCACAAAGTGATGAGCCCGACCACTTATTAGCGTCTAAAGTAAAAACCACCTCCGCTTTCCTGTGATATACTCTTCAAATAAAAGAGGAATATCGTGTGCACATCATAAATAAAATAAAATAAATATGAACATTTTAATTCTCTATCTGTATCAGAAAAAATACTGTGTTCTATCTTGAAAATCTATTTTGAATTTTCAGGATTAATGCACGTTTTGGTTAATATTATCAAGTATGACGAGATGGTCAACATTTAGCAGGAGACCGCCAGAATCAAAGATAGGGATGATGATGATGATGATGATGATGATGATGATGATGAGTTAAACAATTTCAGGGTTAGACATAATTCGTGTTTCTGAACATGAACACTCGTGTTTGATTCTTTTACTCGAACGTTGCCGTTGTTCAGTTTAAATGGTTTCATGATTTTATTGTCATATTTCATTCTTAAGAAATTAGATTACCTTCTGGATAGGATAGTAATTATCATTCTGTTTTAGTGGGCACAGTCTATCGTTCTGCTCTTATTTGGTTCTCACAGTTCCGATAATTGAGGGACACGTCTTCCTATTTTAATTCTCGCATCTTCCAGGTGTTATCCACTTACCACTACCATAATTTATATCGTAGCCAGTTATAAAGATGTCCAGGATATTTCAGACATGTATTTTAACGAAAGGGTTGCCGTACAATCAGTAGCTATGTACTAAGTTATAGGATATATGAAATATTATAAGCTAGAGCCTTGGAAAGAAAATAAATTGCCGGTAGAAGTCATATAATTTGCATATTAATTTTGTTTACGTTACTTAATTTAATGAAATATATACAGCAATGCATTATTATCTTCAAGGAACATAAGTTTATTATAGCTTGTCATAATAAGGATTTAAATAAAAGTATTATTTACAGCAAATGGAGGGGATTCTGGTATACTCAAGTTGGAAGTTTTCCCAATAACAAGAAGTTACATCTAACAAAGAAAATTAGTTTCGGGTTTCATTTCCCTCTTAATTTCATTTATGTTCCATCTTATGATACTTAAATGCATTTTACAAGCCTTAAGAAGCACTTGTAAACTTTTCACCAAAGATTTTTATTTTTGTTTGTAACTTCTAAATCCAAACGCTCAGTTTTAACTTTAGAAAAATTATGTAATAGTCAAAACGCATATTAACATTTTAAAGCATAGATTATGTAAACATAATAAGTAAGGTATTATTTTTTCGCAAAATTGTCGACTCTGATACTGGTTGCTTGTTATGGTAATGTTACGACAGTTGTACATTTTCTGTTACTAATGCTTCTCACATCACCGGTATACCAAAGTTTGTTCTTTTATTGGAAACGGATCGAATTTGGGAACAGAAAGATTATCTGGCATTGCACTTTCAATTACTGTTCGTATTTAATTGTTTTAAAGCGCCTATTATTAGTTTCATTTTAAATGTTAGGCCTACCTTTAAAACTCGTAGCTTCAAGTTTCTACTAATTCTATAAAAATAGTAGCCTAATTCCTAGCCTACTGTCATCATGAGTAACTAAAAATATTGTATTTTTATAAGTGCAATAGGATGGTCAGAATGGCAGTACCTTTTGGAAGGGTTTCTGTAAAACGTAGAATAACTTGTTAATTATTTTATTAGTGTCTACTCTTGTGTTATAAAAATAGTAAGAATATAATATACAAAATCATAACTGTGAATTGGAATGGCAGATAAGACGAGGCTTGAGTTCGATGGTTATGGAGAAACGCAGTATGTACTGTAGCCGAAGTATACATCCGAATAAATAGTACATGTGTGTGTGTGTGTGTGTGTGTGTGTGTAAGGGAGAGAGACAAGGAAGAGAGATTTGACCAACGACTTCATATTTATCCAGCACAACGTATGTATGCTCTAAAGAAAGGCCATAAATGACAAGTTGGAAACATTAAACGAGCGTTAGCGAACACAATGAAAAACGGCATCACAGAGCCTCCGGCAATTTCTGTTCGCAATTTCCAATGTGATAATATTGACTTATGCACTTACGGTATTCTTCGGTCCCTTTGCAAGAATAGGTGTGTTCATTTATTCGACCGTAAATATTTCTGATGAACAGTGAGAGAAGTAAGCTATGTTTTATCAGCCATTTCCATTACCGTCAATGATTTACAATCTAATTTATGTTCATAGTTAATATACCGGAAGTGTGATAAACAAAATAGAATTTCATCCAATAGTTTCACGGTTTATGGCATAAAACAACTTTACAACAGCACATTCATAATACATGTTTAAGCGAATTATATAATTTTTCTGAAGAAAGTAATAACCCGAAGATCCATAAATCAGTCTGAGTGTTCAATGTATCAAATGTGTCAGCTTATAAAATAATAGTACCTAGGTATAATGAAGATGTTCGTGAAAATGAAGACAATGTTACCTATTAACCGTTTAAATAAATGTAATTTTAATAAATTAATTACTTTTCTCTGTTATTTTTAAGGTTTAATCAATAGTCTATTGATTATTCTAAAATTAATAAAACACATAAGGTTCTTTCTTTCGTACTGAGTTGTTAATTGGATTTATTTACAACATAAACAACTGATTTTGGCCTGTTTTGTAATTTCCGTTCTGTGTAAAGTATTGACCGTTAACGAAAAACTTGTCATATGCATATAATACAGGTAATATCTATACTTCAATTAAGGTCCTATAGTCATTTATGAATGAAAATCTGTATACGTCTACATATGTAATTTTTCTCTCTCGGTAATCGAACCTGCAGAGATTTTAAGGCATATGCAATAATTTTTTTCTCTAATCGATGTCAACTACTAACAAGTATCATCCTAAGTTATGAAGAATAAAATAGATTGCAAAATAGCAAAAATCAGATAATCCAAGCCTACCTTAACATTTACAACTGATTAGTCTGAAAATTAAGGAATGAATTAGTTTTCCACCTTAACATTTTTATGGAAGCAAGCAAACCAATGGCTATAATAAAAATGTTTTTTGAGTCGTGATTTAGGCAGCTATTAAGGGCTCTCTGTAGAAACCAACCAGCACCTTTAATGCGCTATAAAAATCACTGCTTCTAAGATCATTATGCGCTTCGCTGATGATGGAGTATAGGAAAAGGGGACTAAAGAATAGGCCGTGACCTTTTCCAGCATCCATGGAGTGACTAAAGAAAACAACAGACTGTTGCTCGTGTTATGCTGGTGTGAAATGTGATACAGTAACGATCTACTGCCCGCATCCCGAGAGGGTTATTGTTATGAGAAGAACAAAGAGGGGGCAAAGTGTTAAGTGTTTTCGCGGATGCGTTACTCTGATACGAAGTCAAGTGATGCTGTGAAGAAGTGTAACAATGTATTGTAATTAGCTGTAACTCGATAGTACTCACAGATGTTTTGCAAGGGATGCTGACATGTACTTTTTCGCTCTACTAAACTTCAGATTTTGGAATGTGATACTTTGCTCTAGAGGTAACTGAATCAATTTGTTACGGTTGTGAATCTTGAAATTAAGCGTTAATCCATCCTCCATACTAATTGTTTGTATATAATAATGGTAGTGCAGATTCGAATATTGTACTGCAAAAAAACGAACCCCTTTTAAAAAGCAGCTACACCAAAAAAAACGCATTCATCATTAGTACTCTGAATATCTTTACGCTTATTTTCCTTTAACCTGGAAGAATTTCTAGAGCCAAGTAAGCTTCACTTAATTTCTTCTGACTACATTTTCCATAATTTCTTTTTCTTTCACACACCTATAGGCCTACTGACTATCGATTAGAGCCTATAGCCTAATCAGACATGTAATAAAGTGGATTAGAATGAGTAAATATGGATTTTTTCAAGAGTAGCGACCTTTTGTAAATTCACTAGCCAGTTTAGAAATAGGCCTATAAAATAATATTGAGTTATTTCACAGTTTTTTGCTGCATTCTAATCTGTGCTATTTGAGCGAAAAGTCTGATTCGCTTGTTTAATTTTTGTTTATTTAGTAGCATAAAAATTCTATAATTACTACTTCGGTATCTTACATGTTTATTATTTTTCAGTTTAGTGTATAAAGCAACTTAGTTGACCGAAAGTTCCTTATTTCATATATTTGGCATAGTCTAGTTACTGGCAGATGTTAACCATTATTTATAAGCATATACCATTCAGTAGTTTAGAAGATTCGTATCCTAACTGATCTGACGAATTTTGATATTATTATTAGCCTATTATTATTATTATTATTATTATTATTATTATTATTATTATTATTATTATTGCAACTACCACTTCTACGATTGACATCATCAAAATTCGTCACATCAGTTGGGTATTATTTTAACAGTCTAGCATTAACTTACTAAATAGCAGTGTACAGTTTAGTGTAATAGGATATGAATCACTTAGCAAACTAAGATTCTTAAACAAAATCATTGATGTTCTATTATTCTAACAAAACATTCCTTTCACATAGATACTTACAATGTATTTTGGGAACCCAATACACTTGACTGAAGTAGCAGAGTATTAGTTTATACCTCAACATATAATTCTGGTTGACAAATCCAGCAATGAGACTATTTGAGTCTTCTATTAAAACAGTTATGTTTCTGCAAAAGTGCCTAAAATTACAATTTGGACAAAGTGAGCTATAACAAGTGCCTAGAGGAATTAAGCTATGCTTTTACGAACTTTTATTCAACTTCTGCACCGAAAAATAAATACAATTCACGATCATAAGTTTAAACGGCCAAGAAATCGTTCCTTATGAGCTAAATAAATATAATTGGTGATCGCAGGTTGAGATGATTATGAAATCGTTACCTCATAAACTCTATTCTGAAACATTTATTTACAAAAAATTTAGTAATATTGCATAAAAAGAGTGTATTATACACGTACATGATATATTATTTTTGGGACACGTGTATTTAACTCCGCACTTATTAGAAAAAAAGCTACACTTATTATTTAAAAGTTTTTCTTTGAATTTCTGTTATAATCATCACAAGTTGTAAATTGATCAAATTACTGTAAATTAATCGAATTTCTTTTGTTGCCGAAAAGAAAGCCAGCTAGATATTCTCTATAAGCTACATATTAATCTGTGGTATTCATAATGAATATGATAAGATAAATATTAGTTTGAGGTCTGGTAGGTGTGTTCAATGATCCGTTACGTCAGGTTCCTAACAAATGCAAGAGGACTTGTCGTCTTGAGATGCTGCTGCCACTGGTGGCCGGAGGCTAAACCGCAGTCAAATTGTTAAAACAGCCGCCTGCACGCCCGCACGTGTACCACATTTTTACAAAGAATGACTGTCAGTTTGATTGTTTAACAGCGTTACTTGGGATCCTTACATCCCTCCAGGTTATTTGGTCCACAAAATACCGTTTCCATTGACACATTCTGCCTGGCACGACTTGATAAAAATAACAAATGAATTCAGCCACTTCTGAAAAGGTCACTAAGCTCACTCAAGTCGATTCGCATGTAATTTAAGTGCACCTTTTAATAACAAAGACAGTTTTTTTTAAATAATGTTTTCGAGTTATCATGTTTATAAATGAGTTTAAAATTCGCAATATGGTAAGAACACAGACACAACAGGTTGCTCCTTTGCTAATTTAGTAGTATAATACGACGTCGCCACTCTGGGTGTGTTGGTAGCACACAAATCCGCCGAGAATCAGTAGTCTCCAGGGGTCGTTCGCGGCCCGATAGGAACACCACAACATAAATAGGTTATTATTTTGGTCAAAACTGGGAAAGGTTTGATAAAAACATATTATGTCTGTAAGGATGTGTAGCTTCGTTGCGTATGTAATGACAAAATATGTGGTTAAGAAAAATCTCTATCGCTTCAGACATTTGATGGCAGAATAAACGGAATAAGAACATAACTACAGTAATTAAATAATCAAAGTTGTATAGCCAACATTAATATCCTAATACAGTCCTATAATACAAATAAATAAAATCATAATAAGCTACAGACATTCACGTGCTGAACACGATGATGATGACGATGATGATCATGCTGAAGCGAATGAGAATATTAATAATAATACACTAAAAATAACATCAATATTAATAATAATAATAATAATATTTCATAACGATACTTTAACGGCCTAGTACCTGCTTCAAAAATAATAGTCATAATATTGAGGCTTCCAGTAGAGTTGGATTACTCCCACAAAGTCTCTGGCCTTGAAGACTAACCCAGCCAGCGAGCTTCTCGTTACGTCTCGTTACAAAGATGCGCGAATTCGCTGCGCGTAAGATCAGTAAGCTACCGCTGGGCAGAGAGTAAAGATCATGCTTCAGTGGTAGAAAAGACTGTATAGTTGAGTGGAGGGATAATGCCGCAGACACAGAGACAGACAACACGTGGAGTGGGATAACCAATCAGGGTGCAGCTACCTCCCCTACGCAGGAACTCTATGAACGGTGAGACTCGCTCCTAAGGTATATACGTAAAAACCCAGAGACTTTGTGGAGGTAATCCTACTCTACGCTTACCTTCGCCTCGGTTGTAAGCCAGAGATGTTATAGGCAAATTCTATACAGTACTGTATTATTGCTGCTGGAAGAGTGGGATTTTCCCTGGCTTTTGCCATTTAAATTGCGAAATGTTCATAGTTTTTAACATACAGTGTGGGAACATAATTAATATAATTATTTAAATTTTATTAATAACGCATTCTTATAAATAACTCAAATATCTGTATAAAGTCATAATTATCCTGTTTTCATTTTAGTACAGCATTCCGTACAGTATATCAAAGACAGTACAGTGTCGGTACGAGCTTAGAAAAAATAACTTATTTTTTAATAAACTGTAATGATGGGAACTCCCCATATCGGATATAATTAAGCACATGTTTCTGTGGTAACGTTATCGTGCATTTAAAATGTATTTTTCACTACGACTATTGTCTGATAATCAGCCTCGCTAGTTTGTTGCGTGCATGCTTTCCAGGATATAACGAAAGAAGATTTTTTACTGTTTCCTACAAAAAAGTGAAAAATTTAATCTATTTTTTTAGAATAACTTAGCAACTTACGACTATCGAACACGTAAACAAAATTGTTGACATTTATGAAGAAATGAGAGGTCGCGTTGTATATCAGTTAGAGCCAAGCCGAAAAGCAGCCGGAATGTCGGAGGGAATACATTATTCATAAGCTTCGAGTAGATATGGTGTCAAGAAAGCCGCAGCGAGAGCGCCTTCCTATGCTATTTTATAAATTATGTTGGAAGCAACGCACCAATTTCGTTCAAAACCTCCAGGCATATAATCGTCTGTGGATTTTTTATAAAGGCCTATTGTCTGTTTGATTGGCATTACCTTCTGGTAACAATTTTATTATTTCATGCGACTATATACGACCATTATTTCTGTTTACGAATGTTGGAGTTTTGACGCAGTTAATTTTTTTCCCCATTAAACGTCCCATAAGTAGCCCTAGTCTATATGCCATTTAAGTTATTTAAATGATATTGCAGGATCAGTGTACATAAATATAGACTAACAAAATGATAATGGTATTTGTCCACTTTGATCTATCATCTTACTGGTATACTTTTATTATATCTTATATATTATTATTATTTTATTGTACATATAATATTGTATTATCATAAGTATAATTATCTCTATTATTGTTTCAATAAGCCCGTTACACGGGCTACGAAAATAATAATTCTACCATTAAGTGAATTATACCATTAAGTTAAAATAATGACACTACACTGAGATTCCGAAACAGGAAAGATCGATGCGTTCGCAACGCTACAACGTAGCAACACCGCTACTAGAGTACGTTGTGTGCAATCTATACTATTACCGCAAGAGTAAGTTGTAGGCAGACCCTACCATGGCTGTACAGAACTGCATGAAGCACAACAAATAACCTTAACCAAAATTTAAAATTAAATTTTTATCGAACCGACTGTGCTATCAGGATGAAATTTGAGATAGAACTTCCCCAAATCATGGGGATTGCGTGAAGAAAATTTCAGACATCCATATCAAAGGATATTTGAGGAGTATGCGAGCATATACACATCTCAGGGCGCATTTTATAGATTGATAGAAATAGAGGTAATACATGGGTTCAATGAAGGCTGTTAGCCTCAACAACTCGTTGAGGGAATATGTGCTAAATTTACTGCTAATTAAAGAATCCAGTGCCCTCAAATAAATGTTGCTTAAGGCGACAAGTTCTTCAAAAATACTTGCCGCTTTACTCAACCTGAATTCCTTCTCCTACTTTACAGGTTCGGAATAATCCATTCAATGGTAAAAATATAAATACAAATACACTAATTGTATCATAATTACAATAAATAAATTGAGTATTATAACTATTCCGATAACATATTGCAATTAATATAACTTATTTCAAATAATCTATATGGAATAATACACAGACGACATAACTTAGTCTAGGGGCTAGTGGAGAAAAAACAAGAAGTAATTTTGTATGCTTTGTATGGGAGAAAGCAAGACAGAAATACAGAGACGGAGAGAAGGGGGAGAGAGAGAGTGAGTGAGTGAAAAAGAAAGAAAGAAAGAAAGAGGGGAGGGAAATTGTGGAGGAGAGAGAAGTACTGTTGATTAGTGCGAGGAGGAAGGACGAATTTATATTTATATTTATTAGAAATTATGAAAAAATTAATAATAAAAAAATAATAATAAATTTACGTTTTGCTTCCCCATCCTGATCCGTAAAATAGATCTTCTTATGATCTGATCGTTGAAATAGTGTTCGAAATAAATTTTTGGAATATCAATAATGATTGTGGAATATCTCTAATTACTGTATTATATTACTGCTCATAAGAGAGAGAGAGAGAGAGGGAAATTGTGGAGGAGAGAGAAGTGCTGTTGATTAGTGCGACGGAAAGGACGAATTTATATTTATTAGACATGATGAAAAATATGAATAATAAAAAAATTATAATAAATTTACGTTTTGCTTCCCCATCCTGATCCGTAAAATAGATCTTCTTATGATCGTTGAAATAGTGTTCGAAATAAATTTTTGGAATATCTATGATGATTGTGGAATATCTCTAATTATTATATTACTGCTCATAAAGAAATTAATGTTCTACTGCTCATAAAGAAATTAATGTTCGACTGAGCGCTTCATGTGAACCAAGATTTCAACACAGCTGTGGTCCCTATGAGATGGTAATGTTCTTTCTAAACATTCACACTTTCAAATTTACAACGTTTAGTTTGTTTAACCCATGTCCATCATGCATGAGGTAAGCTGAATATTGCTGGAAGGTACAGAGGGGGACGCTAAAAAAAGGGAAAAACAATTGACCGAGTGGGGCCAGTGTACAGTTTCATTCAGCGGCTGTCCCCGGTCTAGCTGCCCGGGACTATGAATACCTTTGCTCGGCCACCGCTCGCCGCGTGAGATACTCCAGTGAATCCTACACCATGGACAGATTGTCAGCTCTTGAAGCTATATTTATCGTACTGTATCTAAGACCCTTATTAAACATGTAATTAACAACAGAAAATGTTGTACGAACTTGAAAGAGCACTGCTAATGTTGAGTACAAGACAGATTCTGAGCACGAAGGAGAATAATGATCTACAGTACATAGATTTATTTTTTATTTTCATTCTAAAATGGTCTCTCTATTTAAGGAATTTTTATAATTAAACACGTATATATGCCTATATATTTTGTCTTGTGTTTTTGTTCTTTTTCCTTTTGTTTTTGTGATTTAATATGGATATGTGTTTTAGCTCTCTTTTATATTTTGCATTGTACATTTTTAAAATTTGATATTTTGTTGGAACTGAACTGAACTGCACCCGAGGCCGAGCATTTTGCTCTTTCGTGCAAAAATCACTTTTGTTAACTCGTGAATATTATTATAATTTATATTGTACTATGTAAATACATTTTGTAAATAAAAAAAAAAATAAAAAAAAAAACTTTTCTTTACAGTTTACTTCAGAAGGCCTTTTTTAAAAAAATAATGTCTCTATAACACATCGAAAATCACTTACACATCGATCAATAAATACACAATAATAAGAAATAAAACAATAATAATAATTATTATTATTGTTACAAACAAATAAAACAAACAAAACAAAATTATTTGAAACACGATTGTGTAAGTCCATCTATTAATTATTATCAAATACTAAAGAAAACTATTTAAACTTTTAAGACAGCCTACGTAGATCTTCAATAGCAATTTTAAAAAAACCTAGATTCTTATTTAAGACAGCTTACTTCAATATTTATAAATAAAATAATATCTAAATCGCTCTGAAGTTTAAATTAATCTTGATGTGAAGACTTACCGTTAGCCTATAGGAAGATGTAAAATAAAGCTGTGCTATTACAATACAGGTTCTGAGTTCCTATCCCGGTTAAGGTTTTCATGACCATAACGTCACCAACATCGTAAAATAAACACAGAAGGTACATTTACATACTCGCTCTCAACATACAAGACATTCCCAGATAATGCATTATGGATAACCTAATGAAATTTCCTCAACATTGCACCTCTAATACATTATTTATTGTCATTATAGATCAACTCGTAACATCAAACACGATTATGTTTAGCATTTAAGAAGGATTATTGCTTAATATAAAGAACATAAGCTCCATTTTATTGGTTCTATAAATATGATCATTTATGTTTTAACTCCAGTAATACGTCTGAAACCATTTTATATCTTCTTGACGAATAAATCATATGTTAATATTAGAATGAAGGCCAAAGCTCAGGCCGTAAATACTTAGAAGGCATGTACTGTATATGAAAATAATAATTCATTTTGCTAGAAACAAAGGAAATATAAGAATTTGACGGAAAGGTTTGTTAAAGCATTTTTTTTACAATAATTTTTCAGGTCTGAACATTTTCGTTTAAGGTGCATATTACAAGTATCTAACGAAAATAAATCTGTCACACTAGATAATATACAAATGGCGAGGTCTCTTAATTTGTGGGCTTGAGAGTATTTCACTTAGTAATGTTTGGATTAATCTCGGACTTTTTCAAGATTACTGATGAAACTAATTTTTCTATTATATTAATGGGTATTTGCTATTAGAGAAAAAATCAAGTCGAAAAATTTACTTTGTCAGAAACTGCATTTGAAAATTCCACATGATGCGGAAAGTAAGATCTGAAATATTTTCGTTTGATTTATTTGTCGATTGATTTGCCATATGACAAGACATTTTACATGGGAGTTTAAGTAATAATTTTGTAGATTCTCTTTTGGTTATTTATTACAATAGCCTAGATTTCAAACATGTTCATTTTAAGTAAGTTTAATATAACACTATTTAAATAAGTAAAAAACAAAACTATTTTAAACTGGATTATTACTCATCAAAATATAAACAGCTGAAAACTACAGCTGAACTGTACCAAAACATGAGCATCTTGCTCATTCGGGTAGGCCTAATTATCTTATATATTTCATTATAAGTAAATAAATAAAAAAATAAATATAACTACCAAAGAACTGTAATTTTCCGTACTTGTTCAACTTATCATCAGCAGTGTGAGATCAATACCATATATTAAGCTTCAGTGAAACTTGGACGGGCCGGACCTTTAGTACCCTGAGGCTAGCTAGCAGCCACCCTAAAATATCCTCACTCACCCTTAATCACATTCGCAGGTGGGGTTGAATGTTACCTCGCTTTCCAGTGACCCCCTCCCCCTAGTCTAGCCTACCTGTGCACGCCGTAATCACGGCCTTCCAGATGGCTAATTTAATTTAATTAATCATATATCGCACATCGGTTCAGATCCATCATACAGACTAGCACCACTTGCATGGAATGATCTGCAAGTCTACATACTATATAAAAATGTTGTGGATTTTTATTTTCCATTATGTTCCACGAAGTGTTTAGCTTCACACAAGTGTAGTGAGCATAATTTTAGCATTGACGATTATGATGATGATAATAATAATAATAATAATAATAATAATAATAATAATAATAATAATAATAATAATAATAATAATCAATTTTATTGCCATTAGGTCGTTTTAACAATAGGCAAAGTCAAATTATAACACAAATAAAAATGTACAATACACTGTACAATAAATAGATTAGACTATTGCACCACTTACATTAAAATGTAGCAGACCAATTAATTATTTGTACTATCATAAAATTCCTTCAATTCATAGAATGGATGCTTAATTAGCCATTCAAACGGAGTACGCTTAAAAATGGGTAAGGGTTTATCTTGATGGAAGCTTGTTATATAATTTATGTCCAATTGTCTCATAGCTATTGAGTGTTTTTGAAAGTCTATGGTGAGGTATATATATTTGCCCGCGACTCCTAGTATTATATATATGTATGTTTTCCCTGAGCGGTAATGTAGGCAAATTTTTCCTTGTATAGATTAATACATAAAAAATATACAAATTTATCACAGTCATAATTTTACTTTGAGAGAACAGTGGTTTACAATGAGCCATATATGATGACCCAGTAATAATCCAGATGGCCCTCTTTTGCAACCGCAAAATATCCCCAATACATTATGCTACGAACATATAAGGTATTCATTAAGACAAGCTGCATATGATTTTTTTCGACCACAATAAAATGTTTAATCCTTTTGTTTTTAGATTCAACGAAATGGCTGACCTCGGCGTTCAGCTGTTAGTAAGGTCTCGTCGTTCTCATCTTTTGCAATAGATGGCAGTTGATGGCTTGCGGGGAAGTCGGAGCTTCTCTTGTCACTTTAATCTCAAACCAAGGGAGTTTAAAACACAAGGGGAATTTAATTTAGTGTTATATTAAAATCAACACGAACGGAATTGATTTTATTTTAAATACAGGTTGCTTGATATGCAGTTTGATTTGCTGCTCTCAAGACTGCGAGCTTGTTCTGTGTTCGATATTAATCGATTCCACGCCAGTGTTATAATTAAAATCAGTACATTAATGGAAATCATTAAGATACTGTTACGTCAATTGATAAGCGTACTATATTATTAAATTACTTTTATGTTGCCAAATTATTTATATTAAATCAGACTTAATAGCCTTACCTTAAATCCGGAGATTCGTTCCGTATTATCTAGGCACAGTACAGGTGGTGCCAAAAGTTTAAGGCCACCAGCATATTTGTAAGAAATGCGTATTGACTTTATACTTTTGGGCTGTATTAACTGATTTTTTGTTTGTTTATTGTGATTGTTATGAGATGCTTGGAAATGGAAAAAAAAAATGGAATTAATGCGTTTTTCTTCACTTTTACGATTTTTTAAAAAATATATCGAGCTTGTTCTGTGTTCGATATTGATCGATTCCACGCCAGTGTTATAATTAAAATCAGTACATTAATGGATATCATTAAGATACTGTTACGTCAAATGATAAACGTACTATATTATTAAATTACATTAATGTTGCCAAATTATTTATATTAAAGCAAACTTAATAACCTTGCCTTAAATCCGGAGATTCGTTCCGTATTATATAGGCACGGTAAGTGAAAAAGTTACTATAATTTATATACATGTTTGTATGGTATATCTGCCTTAACTATGCACAATAACCATATATTATATATTAGGCAATATATTTTTTTTAAAACATCAATATTAAAAAAATGTAAATTATTTAATAAATTGACTATGGAAGTTGGATTTCAAATGTTAAGGTATGGAATATTCGCAGTCAGTCGATCTAAACTATTGATGAAGTTGTATGTGATATCAATGTAAAATTTAACATGTTTTTATTTCAATTTGAATTATATTTGTAGATGCATAGACTATTGTTCGTTCTATGAACTAGGATATCGTTAAAAGTATTTACTTTAAGGGCTATGTAAAATTAGAATGATAAAATTAGAAACCCTTTTTATGAAACTATATTTTGTTTCATACTTCAACGGCTTAAGAAAAAACTGTGATATCTGAACTGCTTACAACAGTAGACCTACTTGAATTTTAAGAGTTTTTATTACTGTCTGAAATGTTCGCCTGTCCCTTGAGACTCATTCGATAGTATGAAGGTTCATTAATAGATATTATTCAATGTAAAAAATGTTACAAGTAGGCCTAACAAGTTAATTATAAAATTCCGTTCCGGAAGAAATTAGCGTATTTGTTATGTTAAAAATTGTACTTAATGAGTAGGCCTGTAGGCCATATGCATTATTTCTCTAGACATAAATGCCTACAATAACCCTAAAAGCACGATACTCATTTTCTGACGTAAGTTACATAACAAATTATTTGTGCCGAACTGCAAAGAAAAACAGTTAAGTTACAATGATTAGATCATATTTTACTCCCGTATCTTTTTTCTATAAATTTTACTTGAATTTAAAATTTTCTTTCGAGTTATTATTTTCCGTCATTTTGTTACAAATTTAAAGCAAAGTATTACACTCGACAGGATGCATTATACATTTGAGGGATAATTCTGAAGAAAACCAATAATTAATTATTAATTGTAAGTTTGAAAACTGAAGTCGGCCGAAAACTGCTAACATTGGCAGCCTGGTACAATTTACAATCTCTGCAGTCAGCTTGGGTTTTAAAACGGTTAGTAAACTCAAGATGATTTATAATGTGTTCTTTGAAAACCGTTACTTCATGAAGGAAAATTCCGAGAAATTTCATATAAAACCCTAAGTACACAGCAAATTAAGTATAAACTACAAGCGCTAGAACTGCCTATAATGACTTACGAAACATTCTTATATTGAAATGTTCGCAATAATTATACTGTTATTTTAGGATCTTATAGTTTCTTCCCCCATGCAATTAATACCCCACAGGCCTAAGCTTACATCTTAGAAATAACGATTGTGATAACGACAAAACTGAGAGTACCAGTACGCTAAATAGTAATTACTGAATAATAACTTAATAAAAATAATAACGGCAACATTAGTGTACAAAATTTATCTTCTGCTTAAATTTTGAGCCATAGAAGGTTATCTACAGAATAAATAAATGTCAGATATATTATCTTCTTTAGAATTATGATTGAAAATAAGCTATGGTATAGGCTATTAGGGTACGGAATACTTTGATTTATAGGTAAGTTGCACGGATATAGGGAAGGTGAGGTACTGAGATGATTATCACATCGTATCACCGATGATGTAACTATCCCCATGAGGGTTAAGTTCTAGGCTCTCGTCTCCTCCGTCAATATAAATATAAGAATGCTATGATCAAACCCTGGACTTACAGATGCAGGGTCTGATAAGCTACTGCATGCCATTGAAGCGAGGTATTTTTTGTTTCAGCAAGAATCAGATAATTCTGAATTTTGCACATACTGTAGAGCCTATATCCTTATGACCTTAATTGAAAAGCGGTACATAGCCTATTCCAGTATAATTAAATAAAAGTACAGTCTTTATATTAATAGTCCGGCTTTATAGGCTAATTATTATTTTATTATTAGTAGTATTTCTGCCTTAACACTACTGTACTGCCTTCTGTACTTCCATGTGAAATTCCACTGTCCAACTGTTTATATCATCTGCCAAGTTTTATTTTTCCTTCCAAGCCATCAGCAAAAGTCCTCTCCATCTCACAATGTATCCTAACCAGTTAGCTTTTCTTTTCCTTACAACTTCCAACGTACATCTCTCCTCATCCACTCTACTTAAAACTTCTTCATCCGTTATCCTGTCTGTTCACTGAGTCTTCTCCAACTCCACACCTCCAAAGCTCTCTAAATATTTCCTAATGGGATATATAAATATTACCCATAATAGGATAATAACCCTAACATACCCAACTGTATAATAGGGATTTTAGTTTTGGATATTCAATAAATAAATAGTTCCTCTCAATTTTCCTCAGCGTTCATGTTTCATCTCCATATAAGCTTAAAACAACTCTGTATGTAGTATTTCTTCCTTAGCTGCAAATCTAGTTTTTTAGGTGAACAGAGTCCTCTTTCTTGCAGTCTTGGCCTATCCTTTTTGCTATCCATTCCCTAACTTATTTCATGCAGTGGGCATCTCTTGTAATCAGGCTTTCTAAATATACAAATTCTCTCATCCTCCACCTCTCATTCTCCATCTTTCTAACATGTAGAATGAATTTATTAAGTCTTCCTAGCATTTTAAAATAGCACTAATGCAGTATTCTAAGACGGCTTGTTGTAGGATAGGTCTATACAATATATATGAGAATACACGTAACACGTGAATAAATTTACCTATTTTTAGCAGAATGTATGGATTTGATTTTCTGTTGTCATTAATAATACTAACTAAAACGAGCAATTAGTTAGATTAAATAAGTAAATTAAATAAGAAAACACATGCAAAACATATGCACTGAAGCATCTATTATGTGCATGACAAAATTTTATGGCAGATCCTATCATGACTGTTGTGCAAGAAAAATCCTAAGATGCTTTGCATGAGATTTCAATGAGTTTATTTAATTAACTCTGCAGACTTGAAGCACAACTGGCGCCGGTTGGTGGCTAACTCAGTAACTCAGTCCATACGTGTGATGCTTTCAATAACTCAGTTAAATGCCGGACATATTATCTTGATTAATTCAATGTAACACATTTGTGCACTGTACACTAATCTTGGCACGATCTCAGATATTGCACGGCATATATTCTTGCTGTGCATTGTAACCGGTACTAACTTCTGGCTTGCTTTTAAGTAGAAATTTTATTGCATGTTGGCATGAGTAATACATCAGAGAGTTGATCAATGTTTCTGAGTGTAATGAGAAAGATAAATAAAGGTTTTTATAAATTATAGATTTTATCCGCTCAGACGACATAGCCTATTTACAACCTCACTTTTCTGACGCACAACTTCAATAGAAGAACAAACTGGGAAGAAACAAAAACAGCCTATCAGCATAACAAGATTTCGCATATTTTTAAAATTTCGGCCATGGAATTTTTTTTGTCAGTGCGTAAAATTGCAATTTGGCCAATTGTTGTTAGTCCTTTATCATCCTTTAAAACAGAAGTGTCTAAAAGATCAAGCCACTTTTTAATGCACTGTTAGGCCTGCTGATATTATGCATAGCATGACACTTAAGAGTTTTTTAAGTGATACTCTTTTTCATTTCGTAATTTACTTTAAGCCTGTGTAGTTTAAAATATTGACATTATGCATGTGTAGCTATACATAACAAAAAAATTAATATTATTATTCATTAAAAAAAGCTGAGAGAATAAAGAAATAGGCTACAGTTACACTATTTTCTATTCCCTCTCATCATTCTCGTCTTGCGCATTAAACCAACTGATGATCCCAGGTTCAGACGGCATCAAACAATTGGTTACCTTATAACCAAGGACATATTTAAGGAGGTCTATGGGTCCGGGCCCCCCAAAAGATGAGATTTCTTAAAGCATTGGTTATGAAAAAAATCAATGGTTTGGGTCACTCAGGAAGATAAGATGCCAGTAATTTATAGTCAATGAGTTCAGAAACCCTCTCCGCCAGAAAATAATTTCTGAAATATCGGGATTTAGTTACTCTAATTTTAGACAACAAACATGTATGATATACGTTCCTGAACTAATATTACGTCGGTAAAGAAATTTACTATGGGTCACATATAAACCTTTTTTTACCAGGCAAGGACAGCCTCCCCGGATGAGTGATCAACCCATTACCAGAGCCCCCTCCAAGACACACGTTCATTCCAAACACGGTGCGGATGCGATGAAGGGGATACCGACGCTCAGATGATATCCGGAGATCACAAGGGCCTAATGTTTCTCGACATTTGACTCAAAGGTGAGCCGAAAAAAATCTCATCCATGAAACGTGATCCGACTGGGAATCGAACACCGGGTCCGTTGCGTGAGGAGAGCAAACGCATTCCCTACGCCACAGTGGTGGACCGGCGTTAAACTAAACAATTATAATAACAATTATGATGGGCCTAATATGTGTTGGATTAATTTTTTCTGGAGAAGCAGGTGTTTAGACTCGCTTAATTAATGTTCAAATGACAAAAGTGATACAATAAATCAACAGCAATATTAATACAAGAAAAATAATAAAAGGACAGAATTTAAAAAAAGGAACGAATTTAATTGTATTGGGACGGAAAAACAAGAAAAGAGCTTGCAGTTAAGAGACATTAAAATAAGTTACAGAGGTGAATAGACGGTGAGAGATAAAGAATGAATAAGGCTATTGAATGAGTGAACGGTTTGTATGTGTTTCACTGCTTCCCGCTCTAATGTTGATTGAAATTCATTGCGAGAAGTGTTCTACACTGGCCACGTTACCGGCACTAACATTTTCATACAACATAATGCAGGCCAACATGTAATGAGACCTTGGACTTAAAATTAAACAGTTTATACCCTAGCCTCTATGCCAGTGCTTCATTACACTGCGTACACTGCAGGAGAACTTAATAACATAATATTACAGTAGGCCTACAGCACCAATTTTAACAACCACGAATTATCTAGCAGCCGTGGACTTCAATAAATACACAAAAACAGAAAATGCTTATTTAGTTATTTTGGTATTACTGGAAGTTTGGTGCAAATAATACTATCTGATTTTTTAAGTCAGAGGTTTTATTAATTACATCCAGCAAGGGACTTTAATTTCAATGTTCGAATTGTCTTGATTAATTTTTACACTGCCATTGGCGTACATACCGTATGCGTCGCTGCAAAAACTGCATAAAGGCTGAGACATAGCCTACGCTTAATACAAATGCTTTATTTTAAAATATGAAGATATGTATCCACAATTTAAAAATTGCCACTTATGAAAACCAGCTATTTCATTAAAATATCCCCACCTGATATCATATTTAACTTATAACCCACTACCGATTTTACTCGACGAATGCTTATGTTAAAATATAAATTCAGCTCTGACAAAGTTAATTCAGTTTCACGCAGTTCATTATTGTATCATTGCCGATAATTAATAATAAGTTTACTTGTAAAATAACGTGGCTTATGCCATTAAAACCAGGAAAAATTCACCAGCAGTAAATACTGTATTCTTTTTCTCTACACTTAGTTGAGGTATTACAAGGTGATAGGCCTAACAATAATTTTCGCAGTGCTATAACATACTGGTAACTTATGCAAGAGATATTGAAATGCTAGGAGTGATATTAAGGGGAAAAAACATTCATTCCTCGTAGGAAATACCCGAAAGCAATACAATAGTAGGTCTATGTTATTTTTCCCATACCGGTACACGAGACATGCTAAAATACACCATCCTTAATTTCCTTACATTTCAGTATAGTGGAACCCGTAAAAATTTAACGATTTCAGCAATAAATTGATAGTAAGTTAATGATATAATGACAATAATATAAAATAAGTTCACACACTTACGTCGGTTACAGGTTGGATTATTCTAACCAGTCACTACGTAGTCAGATAATTGTTATCTGTTTTGTTCTGCTTTGTTAAGGAAAATGTATGTATTTTTTTGGTGAAGCATTATCAAAGCGGAACGGATGATAACAATATATCTTAGTAGCTCTAAATTTGCATAAGAAGGCATATTCCGTTTGTGCGAAGCAAACAGTTATTCTGCGCTGGGTGAAAATACGGCGGAACTTCTGTTTTGCATGGTGAAGAACGGATAGTTGTTTCTAACCGGGTTCTATTTTTACAAAGTTATGTTTCTATCTGAAAAAAATATTAACATAATACTGGAGCTTTAATAATGATTATATTGATGTCGTTTGTCTCGTGATTACATCGATACGTGTTTGGTTTTTGTGTAATAGTTTGAACAGTGTAGTGAATAAACATTAAAGGCAACTAGACCTATTGCAGGCTACATAATTCCAGCTTCCAAGCACAGCAACCTAAACATACAACTCAATTCTATCCTGTTGTACTTACTAGTACAAATCACTCGTAATAGTCTCAAGAACAATTTAAAAAAAATAGTTTTTTTTAAATAAAGGAAATTTCGCTTTAATAATTTTCAATTCTCATGTTACACTGAAAGTTTATAGAGGAAGGAAAGACATGCCGATTTATTTCTAAAATAAAATAATACAGCCATGAAATAGTAATAACTTACTCATTTGTGGCACATTTCTATGTTCAATAGTTATTAATTTTTGCTTACCAATTACCCTTTTGTATCACGGTATTAATTCTAAAATCTAAGGGATTCTTTTTTAAATTACGTACCGGTAACAAAAGTAGAGTTCATGAAATAGCAATTTCAATTTGTACATAACTTTTACTTTGATATATTTTATTTCATTTCTTATATTATATTTTAATTTTGAAAAATATAAATTCATTCATTTAAATTTCAGTGCAGCGATATTTATTATATGAAGCTCAATATTCGTTCATTTGCTGTGCTCACTGGAAACCGAAGCTAGAAACGCCGGAGGAATAAATTTTTAATTTTGTAAATTATTTACAAATATCGCTTACCTTTGGTCCGTGGTGCCGGCCTGTACCAACACTCCAAAATTTGGAAACACTTTGAAGCCGTTGTTGTACACGCGGAATAATAAAATACAATTCTAGTGTAATGAAACACTGTCCTAGGTTTGTAAAAAACACTGGAGAAAACTCAAGAATATTTTCCTGAAATCACAGCAGTAGTGGTATACTCCTGCGCCCACAAACACTCTCACTGTTTTAATTTAAAATTTTATTCCTGAAATTGTTATGATTTTCAGTGGAGCGGAACACACACAAACACTAAACACAGATGGTACAATGTACCTGGTAATCCACGTTACTTCGCATTTACTCAACCCTTGTATACAAGGTTGAGATTTGTTTATGTTCACAAGTCATTTAAAGAAAAAACAATGTCACTTAAAACGGAAATTAAAAATAAATTAGAGGAAATAGTTTGATTGTAGATAAAGTAAGATCAGTTGTTATCTATAATACCGGGTAGTCACGAAAACCCGGTGTACTTCTGACCAGTTATGGAGCATAACTAGTCCAAATGTCAACCAGTTTTATGTCCGTCCTGTCACAGGGTGCAAAACAGGGCCTAACTGACGGACTGACACACACACACACAAACACATACACACCTGTCCTTGCCCAGTGTGTATGGTGTGTGTACCGGTAGGTGAAGACTACTAGATGAACCCCCAAAGCCAGAAGGCGAAGGCCCTCAATAACTGTGGCTTGCACTGGACCTTGCGTGTCCACTGCAGCCATCTACCGGTTAGAAGAAGTAACTGAATATCCCCTCCTAAAAGTCTTACGTAGTCCCCCTCTTTTCTCTCTTTTCTTTACAACCTACACTTATAAATTTTGCTTCCTCCTCCCCCTCCACACATATGCACACACATGAATCCCCTCCTATGTGTTGCGTCTATCCCCTCTTTCTTCTCCGACATACTCATGCATGTGTGCATTGAAATAGTCTTCTCATCTTGCACCATCCATGTGCCCCCTTCCACAAATATACAGTGGGCTATCCTTTAGACCAGTGGTTCCCAAACTTTTCAGTCCGCGGACCCCTTGAAAATTATTAAAATTTCCCGGACCCCCTCTGGGTTTTGAATAAAAAACTACGGTAAATAAATACTTTGATTCAAATTTATTAAATTCAATAGACAAAATATCAATATCAATGGTAACAAACAGAGTTTACACCTTAATGTGAACAATGAAGCTGCTTTTGATTAATTGGCTCTGCAATGTTAGGTTTAATGTCTGATAATTTCAATATTAAATCACTTTCAACTTCATGTTTATTTATCAACTTTAATTTCAAGTACGTGAGGTGGGAGAATGCTGTTTCACATAGATAAGTAGTGGGGAACACAGTTAAGCACTTCAAAATTACGGCATATCCTATTTCTTCTTAAACCGCCTGCGGACCCCCTGAAACAACATCGCGGGGTCCGCGGACCCCACTTTGAGAACCACTGCTTTAGACTATCATCATAAACCCTAGACATCTTCTCATGTTTTGACCCTCGGGTCCTTCTTAAAAGACCATTTACTATCTCGATATTATTTCGTATAAGGCAATGAAATACAGTATCTGGGAGCAATAATTGCAGAAACAAATAATATTAAGGGAGAATTAAAGTGTCGACTGAAATTGTTTTTATACAGTTCAGAAACTTTTATCTTCTTGTTTTCTGTCCAGAAATCTAAACACATAAATTTATAAGGCAATTATCCTGCCGGTGGTATTAAGTTATATGGTTGTGAGACATGGTCGCTTATTCTTCGGAAAGAACATAATCTGAGAGTGGTATCTCATATTGAGAACGCCTGGTGGTGTATTAGGATAAGTGAGTC
The DNA here is from genome assembly GCA_964059195.1 of Ectobius pallidus. NCBI lineage: Eukaryota > Metazoa > Arthropoda > Insecta > Blattodea > Ectobiidae > Ectobius > Ectobius pallidus. The sequence continues at coordinate 62,581,997 of CAXKWD010000003.1, read as the reverse complement.
AGTTGAAGAATTGAATGTTGTAGCCTACTGGCATGTTGCCATGGCAGCTCAGTTAGTAAGAGCAGCGGCACGGAGAGCCGAAGATCCTGGTTCAAATCCCGGCCGGCTATGACATTGAATTTTTCAGTTTGACTGTTCCTTTCCACACGGCCAGTGTGAAATAATTATCATAATCTGAGAGTGTTAGAAAAAAGGGTGCTTAGGAAAATAGCCTATGTGAGCCTAAGAAAGATGAAAATGGGGACTGGAGAAAACTGCATAACGACAAGCTTCATAACTTGCACTTTTCACCGAATATAGTACGGGTAATTAAATAACGGGGGATGAAATGGGCTGGACATGTTGCGCGCATAGGGGAGGAAAGACGTATCTAAAAAATATCTACTGGGAGACCTGAAGGGAAGAGACCACTTGAGAGACCTACACTTAGGTGGGAGGACAACATTAGGATAGATTTAAGGAAAGTAGATTTGCGAGGGATGGTTGGATGGAGTTAGCACAGAATAATGTCGAATGCCGGGCTCAGTTAAGCGCGGGACTGTACCTCCGGGTTCCATAAAATAGATCATATTCTTTTAACTTGCTTAGGAATTGTCTGTTGCCATTGTGTAAGTAAGTATGTACCTATAAGCAATCTTAACTGACAGAAATTCCAAACAGGAAAACTATTCCTAAGCGGGAATCTAATCTGTAATTTTAGTACCGGTACTTCCCAATTGTTTAACATAAAGGTATCAAATGTAAACGCACAAAATAAAAACAAACAAACAAAAAACAAACAAACAAACAAAAACAAAACAAATAGAGGTCCTCGATTCTGGCTTAGGCCTATGTAGAATTACAGTATTCGCAAAGATTTTGATCATGGGGTTATATTCTAGATTACAAGCTCTAGACCTAGGCCTAGATACATTTATTCCAAATAATAAGTCATAGGAATTCAGCAACAGGACAGAATATTTTTTTGAAGAGAATATTAGATAAATATGATAGTAAGAAAAAATCAGGACATTTCCTTCCAGAAACAGAGCAGAAAGCGAAAAGCTAAAAATGTGTGGGCTGGGGAAGTCTTCTCAGATTAACACCCCGCAGCTCTGAAGAATTTCCTTCAATACAAGGCATTTAATTTTACTGGTCTAACTGTTTCTTTCTTCGCCAGATTGTGTTTTGTATAGGCTAGCACATATTTTACTGCTGGCAAAGACATTGCAGTTTGCACATTTGCCACATGCCGTCAACATTGTTCCTCTGCAGTTTACAATGACCTTTCTATTTTCTTCTCAGTGGGCCTGATCAATAAACGTTTTTCTTGGTCCTCGTTTCCGATATATTTACAGCACCATCCGACGGAGGGATTAAGATGATTTATGTTTTTCTACTCAAAATTTTAAGTTTTTGTTTGACAAGTCTGATGAGTTGGATTTTTATGACGGTATGAGGGTTGAAGGACAAAGTTCTATGGATTCATCCCAGATCCTATATACCTGGCAGTTTTCTGTAATTGCTGTAACAATGAATAGGCTACCGTTAGAGGACTGTAAATTATGAGTGTGACTAATTTTTCAAAGAGCTTACCGCGTGCAGGAAATAGGCTACATATGAAGAAAACTTAGATCAATGCTTTTCTATCCTCAACTTTGCCTTTAGACTAAAGAATGCATCATTACATAAATAATAAAAACATCTGGCTGCCAGAACTGATAGTTGACCAGTACGGTGAATTTGGTTCGATACGGCAATGGGACCAAATAATCAAAATTAACGCTGTTGTCTTAACAAACTTTATATAAAGATAAACTATATTGTGAGGGGTTTAGCTAAAAATTCACAATATATACATCCCTGAAAGGACAAGGCCTACCACCCAACCGCTGCATCATCTACCATAGGCAGATGACAGGATTGGGGGCATGTGGTCAGCATGCCGACGCCCACGGCCTTTAATGGTGGTTTTCATGATCGGAGCCGCTACTTCTCTATCAAGTAGGTCCTCAATTTGAATCACGAGGCTGAGTGGACCCCTACCAGACCTCCTTACCTCAGGAAAATCCTAGGAGTTACCGGGAATCGAAATCGGGACTGAACATCAGAGAAAACTTAAACAAAATCGTTAGACCCGTTTCGAGAACAGAAATAAATTTTCAGTCACGTAAAGAGGTAGTAAAAGTAAGAAAAAGTCATCGTCGATCTTCATATCATATCCCGTATAAAAATTCGTCGTTTTTGCGATAAGTCGTAATAAGCGAAGTCGTAATAAGAATTTTTTTAAATACAGAGTTTATACAGAATTTAGACGGAACTGTTACATTTCGCCATTATACCCAATACGACGTTACAAACGATGACGTTATAAACGGTTTTGATTGTATATCCATAGCTTAAGCTTTATAGAAAGGGATCAAATGTTACCATCGTCATCATCATCATCATCATCATATCATCACAATGATACTTAGTATAGCCTATACAATTAAATAACTGCAAACAAATATCCTTTTTTTACCTTTCATGTAGGTTTTCATTTGAGAAGTTACTAGTTCCTTACACTGAAGCTAATGAACCCGTAAATTGTAGTCTTGATTAACAGAATGTTATTTCTGTTGAACATTAACTTACGTGAGAATCCCTGTGTCAAAAGAAATGTTTTCCTAAAATAGTCTCAGTCTTTTGATTGTTTACAATAGAAAATAAATGCTATGTTGGTGGGGGATATGAAAGGATGTAAAAGGGTGCAAGATAATTCAAAGACGAATAAATCGCTTGCAATTGGTTTCTAGCAATATTAAATTAAATTAAATCAGGAAGTAGACCAATTTGCTACTGTATTTAATAGCATCTTCCCTAGTCAGTTTTTGAAGTGATTTCAAATATTACTGCGATGGTATTTGAGAGATTTCAAATTTTAAATGCCATTCCGAATAATCACTAGCCCTAGTCATACTCATAAGGTACCGTACCAGACTAGAATTTAAAAATTGTTAAGTCTAATGCATAGGTACGTTGTAAGGGCTAAGTTTAAAACAGCTTGCAAAAAAAAAAAAATAATCCGTTATATAAAATGCGGCTTCATCTTATGCTTAATAATGAGACCATGTTAAAGTTGCTCAAAGCAAACAACCTGGACAGCTAACATCATAATGTATCACTTTGATCTTGACTCAAGCCTACTTGCATGTCCATATTTGCTGTCTTTGAATTTATAATTAAAACAATTCAGCCGTCATAACTAGAGCAGCAAAAATTATCTAATCTCCGACTGTAACAGGAAAAGAATTTCGCAGCGACCAGCTCGCTCCTGTCAGATTTGATTGTGGTCAGACGAGTGTGTCCAAATGTCGTGAGTGAAGTGTCCATCAGCATTGAATGCAGGTTTGTCAAATTGGACTTAAATCTGATACTGACATATCATGATATCACTGCACATCGTGTTATCAAAATAAGGCCATCAAGGAAGTAATTTACATTCATCATTAATCATCATTGTTGTTAACGTAAGTTTATTATTGCTATTAAGTGGATTAAGAAAGTCGATCTAGCATCGTTTTCTGAATTGTTCAATCACGCAGGCGAATGCTTGATCAAAACTTGTCTTCTACGTAATGTGATAAATTTAGTTAATTTCGCGTGTTTTGATGTGCATTGATTTGAAATTAAAACGCTAAAAAAAGCCCTGCTCCCTCCACGCCTTTTTCACGTGCCATCTATCGCTAAAGACGAGAAATTACGAACAGCTGATCGCTGAGATAAAGTCGTTCGTTATATCAATTTCAAGGTATTCTAAAAACTCAAAACCTTAGACCGTTAATATAGTAGAACAAAAAAGTCGTATCCAACTTGCCTATAATGGTAAATAAGACGCTCGTCTAAAAATTCATAACCATACATGTCATTATAGGCTCGTAATATACTTTTATTGCAGAGGTGTAAGTTAACCAAGATTTTAATGGGATAAATATGTACATCCCAAATCTCGTCCTGGATACATTTTCTTTATAGAAATAGCCCATTGGCCTCCCGGGCGGCCTGGATCGCTTAAATGTCCCTACAAGGGAGAGGAAAAACTAAAGAAAAGAAGAAATATAGGCCTACTATTATTTAAATATAATATATTGTATGTATTGTATATAAAGCGTAGTGGTTGAGACGCTGCACTACAAACCTGAAGGTCGATTCCCGGTGAGGTCGTTGAGATTTTTCAATTGGCCTAATCCTTCTGGTGGCACTATGGCCCTGGAGTTGACTCAGCCTCCAACAGAAATGAGTACCAGGAGTAATCCTGGGGGTAAAGGCGGCCGGTGCGTAAGGCTGAAAACCTTACCACCTTCATGTGCCGAATGTCCAAAATATGGGATCCTCAACATCCTTGAATTCTCTGGGTCTCCATGGCCTGTATAGGGATCACTTTTTACTGTATATAAATTGTACAGCTGGACGCATTTTGTCACAAGTAATAATAATGTTTTATTTATTTATTTATTTAAGGCCTTATATTCCAATCAACCAGGAGGAAAAAAATACTTACAATTTACAAAATAATTGGTGATAAAAGTTGGCCTGTATTATTATAATGCATAATAATAAACATACAGTAAGCCTGCAGTAAGCTTGACCAGTGCGAACAATCTCACATTCCCTTCCAATAAACTGGTTAGGGAATCTTTTATAATTAATATAAAAACTTTCCACACAGTCGTTTCAAAATGTAAATGGGGATGTTTCTATAGCGGAATTCTTTCTCTCCTTCACGTCATCTGGTAGGGAGAGGAATCCTGAGAACTAGCTAGGGAGAAACTTCGTTCAAATAAAATATAATTTACGTCTTAGCCTACATCAGTGATCTTGGTAGGATACCGTATGTATCACTTGAATATAAGATTACAAAATTCAACATATTGGGCTCAATAAGAAGAAAAGAACTTCAGAAATAATGCTCTGAGATGGTTACGATTATGGCAAAATCAGCAATTCTAGGACTTCTATGTAGGGAAGCGGTATTAATTGGCTGTAGAAAACAAAACATGCAACTGGGATTAAAAGATGACACCCGTAAAGAATACTAGTATTCTTAGTGAGAGGTTATAACGTTATACTTACAAATGGTCCCATCAGCACAACGCCTATGCGTGGCCATGGGACTGAGTTCAAATCTCCGTGAGGCGAAGTCAACATTTTCCGAATTTTCTCGGGTTATCCCACTCCCCTAATATCATTCCACAGTGCACTCTTCTATCCACCTATTTCTATACGAAAGGGATAACCGTTCAGAACTAATGAAGTGGAACTGTACATGCGTGGGAACGACGCTGGAAAGATGCCCAAAAGGTTTTCCTAACAAAGGACTATTTCCCTAGCGTCCGCAGACGAGTTAGTCAAAACTGGATCGTTCCTGGTTACTCAACATCCCAATTCTATTAGGGACATGACTACTTCACAGCAAACCTTTGGGTTTAACCTAGCGGTGGATTACCTCTGTTACTGTGAATACTGTGAGCTTGATACAATGTACCTAGCCTAAGAGAGGTAGCCAAATAAGCAGGCGAAGTATGACCACCAGAACTTCGTTTTTGGACGACAAAGGGAGCTAACACTGCTTTCAGAACATTCACACGCCACGTGATAGAAAGCAGGAAAGAACAAGAACAAGATGATGCCAAAGACACACCGAATTTGAGACAAATCCGCCTTGGGGCCCTACCGAGCAAGACGGATATGGCAGATTGGCCAAGAATTGCCTCGGAAGCTAATGAATAGCCTTGCAGCACCCGAGCTGAGTGAGGTTTTCGCGGGGTTTCCCTCACTCTATAAAGTGAATACCAGATCGGGGACAAGCCCCCCGCGACAATAGACAGATGAACAAGAGTAAAATTAAATTAATAAAATACCAAAGTCAATTCATCAAACATTTTATTTGTGTTCTATGATCAAGAGAAGGCGACGCGACGATCTTAGAACAAATGCGAAATCGGTTGTTGGACCGAAGATATAGCCTATGGCTCAGGTGCTCCGGGGGTGGAAGGCGGAGCCAATAAAAAAAATATTTGTGCTTATCAATCCCCTCTCATCAAAAATCGATCGGTTCGTAATCAAAAGTGTATAAAATCACGGGTTGTAGATCTAAGAGTGAATTCTACCAGCCAAATTCATGAAGAACCCTGAACCCCTGGTTGGGTACGGTGAATTTGACTTGGCGGGGGCAGGCAGTTGGCCAAGACTTGTGCACTCCCAGCGAACATGTAATAGCTTCAACCTGTTCCTGTAGTACAGAAAATGGAATAAGCCTATGAAAAATTTTTAGTCGTCTTCTTTATTTATCATTAATGTCCGTGGATTATTAATAAAGACCAGGAAAACACTCTACGCTACGGGTACCAGGGACATACTCTTAACCTGATTTCTGGAACTGTCGGCATTCTTTATGACAAGTAGATATCGCTCCTCTCACGCAGCGGGCCCGGGTTCGAATCCTGGTCGGGACAAGGTACCTAGGTTTTTTCCGGGTTTTTCCCGGGTAACTTTTGGCCCTTATGATCCTCGGATATCATCTGGCCGTCATTATCATCTTTATCCCATCCTCGCCTTGTTTAGAGTGAGTGAGTGTGTGAATGGTGTGTCTCGTCTTATGTGTTCGTGTTGTCTCGGAGGTGGCCCCGGCATCGGGCTGATCACTCATCCGGGGAGGCCCTCCACGTCCTTGTCTGGTCAAAAAAGTATGTATGTGATCCATAGATAATCCCTCTCCCGAAAGGTCGTGGCCCTGTAAGGCCCGGGCGGCTTCGGTCGCTTAAATGTCCCTAAAAGGGAGAGGTAAAACTAAGGTAAAGAAAGAAAGAAAGATATCGTATGGCCAGTAGACTAGGTTGCTTCCATGGTAGACTACTTTTAAATATGTGCTTATTACCACGAAACTGTTTTTGGCATTTTTTGGTATAAACATATGGAATTTAATATAATATAAAATTCAAACGCTTTTAATTCTCCTGGGAATATTTTGGTTGCATAAATGTAGCATCCATCACAGAGTTAGTTTATGGATGTTAATTACAATATTAGAGAGCTCATTAAATCAGACTAAACTTGATGTAGCTCGTTTAAATCTTATCTGTTGACCTTGCGCAGTCCGTTGTGTATAATACATTCTCTCCAGCGACCTTGCTCTTTGCTTAGCTTTGTTTTCTAGGAGAAACGCAACGGGCCGTAAAGAATGGTTTCTTATAGAGGGATGGGAGGTATATTACTAACTTTCAGCGTCTATTTAAGTCGACCTTATCAAATTCGGACAGGCACTGCTTGTCATTACTATTTACATTTATTTACGAAATGGTTTTAAAGATTGGGCCTCATTTTATCCCAAGTTCTACATAAAAAAACCTTAAGTTGTACGTCTCATGTAGAATGATGAATAAATTTCTGTCCCATGCTTTGATCGCGCTGTTTCACTGATTAAATATTATTCACAAAAAGTCTGAGTACTGGAAAGATGGTTAATTATTCTGAGTATTTAACGACGAAATTTATGCCCCACACGAGCTCTTTTACATTTTGTCTATAAATCCGCATATAAATAGCTGACACATTTATGCACAGTAAACGCCATCATCGTAGGTCGAGATCGAACCTATGAGGCTGGGCAGAGAAACTCAGTGTCATATTGACTGCACCATACTAATCCTATCTGTTAAGAGAATTGCCCGTGCATTTAGACGTGAACACTGTAAACACGATGCGCAGTGGTATCAGTCTCACGTGATCCATACTAGCAACACACTCCCCTTCCGTCCCGCCCTATCTCTGCGGCGCATGCAAGTGTTCACGTCTAAATGCACAGGCAAATACATCGACCTTTTGTCATACCTCCAACTGTATATGGACAAGTGTCCGAGATTCACAAAGAACCCTCCCAAATTCATTATTGATGGGATCGAGCTTTGTCAGCATATTCTGCCTCTCTTGAAAATACAGTACCCGTGGCATTATGTCACCATCGAACCGGGAGATAGCTAGACAAATTTCCCCCTCTCCAATATGGCGACCAACACACCGTCATAGTTCAACCGCTAATGTGTTCAGTTCCAAAATTTTCAATTATAGAATATAAAAGAAATACATAATGCAAAAATAAACTAGTTCTAAAAACATCACACAAAGATAACTTATACTCACACAAAAGTAAATATCATAAAAAATACCATAAAAAACATATACACATGACAAAACTGTTTGTAGCCTATTTAATTACAAAAGTACACCAAAAATTGAAGCATAACTATATAGCAATAAGTCTTATTCCATTTTTATAACTACAGTCTGTTACAGTACGCATTCTTCACCTCAACTGACAATATGAATCCTACAGAATAGCCTTCCCGCATAACACACCCAACTTTAAATATTAATTGCTCAATACAGGAAATAGCGACAACAAAACCAATTACACCACTCAATAGAGAACAACACCTACTACAGTTTCATATACAACACCAAACTTTTAATTAACCCTTCATATAATTTTAATATAAAAACATTAATAACTCTTTTAATTTTCATCACACCAATTACACCATTAGAAAAGGAATAAATCAACCCATCAGGATAAAACAACCAATACTATGACAACCTTCAGTTATCAGAGTTATTGATACAAATACATAAACAGAGCCACGCCTCTTCCGGTATTACCGACAAGCAGGCACCAGTCCATTTTTGACATCTCAGAGAATTAATGACCCACGCTTCTTAGCGTCACAAGCGCTGAGAAACGAACTTTATTTTAAACAAAATAGCAGACCAAAGTATTTTCCACCAATTAGGAATAACTTAAACATTAACACAACCAATAGGAACTTTCATCCCCACTACCTCTTAAGGAGATATTATCACAACGGCCCCAACAGACATCATCATTCGATCATAGACCACATCACGACACACGACACAGACGACGATACTATTACTATAACACTAATTAACTTCGGAAGATAGTTGTATTTTTGAACTCAGAGTGAAATATATCCGCGCGGTATAAATGGAATTCTAGATAATCATCGCAGCGCGTAAGTTGATATCAATATATAGACATTGATTATTAATTCATTCAGTAAAGGAATAATTTGTGAGAGTTAAGAAGAATATTATTAAAGTAGATTGTCCGCGCGATAGAAATAGATACGTCATATTAATTGTAAAAGTAAGTAAATCTTGAAGAGCGCGTAAGAATAAGAAGGTAATTAACTGTACAATATTTGACATAGTTATAAAGTGTTCGACGAAAAACCAGAAACGACGAAATTCATATTACGACTGTGAACTTACATCATCTAACTTAAAACACCTAATTCTGCATTTCAGCGACAAAACTTTGAGAACAATATGTTAATTCTAAAAGCACTGGAACTCTTTTAATCCACCTCAAGTCCTAACATCGATCCCCTATTAGTTAACTTAACCTCGATATTTCTCTAGCCACAGCCCAGATAAAGAATCTCGTGCACTACACTACCCACTGAGCAATATAGCCGGCAACCCCAAATTTCTATGTATTAAAATTAATATCCCTTATATTAAAATTAACTTTCCAAATATTAGGGCCAATTAAAGTACTGGTATAAATGGCGCCCAATACTTTTAGGGCAATTAACGTACTGGTATAAGTCTGACCGTTCTAAGAAGGAAACTTGAAGTAAACAAAAACCAGTACTTCTGTCTCTCTCTAGCACATTACTCGTATGACTTAAAAATGAGACATATATACTGGTTTTTGCTTACTTCAGGTCTCTTTCTTAGCTCGTCTAGCGTAATACAGTCATTTTATTTATATTTGGAGATTTTAAAATATAGTTCCCGATAGTCTTACTCCAAAACTAAAGTCATGTTTCAGCGCACCTGATATTTGACATTTCATTTCAATTTAACGGTGAGTATACAAAGCTACTTTCCTAAATTTTATTTAAAGATTCCCAATATTTCCCAATATTTGTGTTTAACTTAACTTAGGCTATTAGAGACTGAAGGACAGGAGTGAATCTAATTTACAAGGAGAGATCAATGTTTCCACTTACTTTTTGAAAAAGTTTAATGCATTTAATTATTAATATATTTCTTAAAAATCACCTTTCCCATTTAGCCTATAGTTCGTTTTGTAGAAATAGTAAACAATTACTCCAAATGTAATTAAAAGACCGCAACATACAGACCAGACACAACATTCGCCAATTCCTTCGAAGGAAATTTAAATGAAGAAAAGGAAACAATAAAAAAACCTAAAACATAATTTCTTTCTAGTTCGGGGGCTGCAATTGAAATAAATTTCTTCTGAAGATATTCTATTCGATATCACCTGGTGAGGTCATAAAGTTTCACGATGAACAAATAAGGCAAGTCAAATTGTACCGAAAGCAAAGCAGTTCTTAAGGAAATGCAGATTGAAAGGAAGACAGTTGTCCCCAGCTAATTTTCCTTCACAATAATACATTCGAGCTAGAGAAGTATAGATTGATATGGTACAACAAGATAGAGGAACAAGGGTACAGAGTTGTATGTCATTCATAATGATTGGACCTTTCCATTTATAACGCTTCTGAAAGACATAACGATAGTATGTTGTATCTAGAATGGAAAAAAGAAACAATCATTACGTGAATTATTACTTCCATCTAACTTATCGAAACTTGTTAATCGATTGATTAAACGGAAAAACTGTTCTTTCCTTGCTCTGTCTCGGTAAGTAGCAAATTAAACTTCACGATCTTAAACGCTAGAGCTTGCCGATGTCTGCAGATTTATTATAATTGTTCTGATCAAGATTGTAAAAGCAATATCTTCAGACGATATATTTTCTGCTATGACTGAAAGTAACTGGAAAATAGCTGAACATCAGAGATTTGAACACACTAATGCATGTTCCTGTTTAATATTGAGAGTGAAGCTCTGAACTTAGTGCATGATAATAATTAAAGAAAAGGACTAGCAATAATAATAATAATAATAATAATAATAATAATAATAATAATAATAATAATCTAACCTAACCAGAGATGATTTCATTCCAACTTGTAATTGATATTATATTTGTATTTGTATTTTTAAAATTAAAAATGTAAAATCAATACAAAATTTGAATCTACACCAAAACTAGAATTTTACATTTATTTGGGAGTTTTTTTTATTACTTTTTTACTTTGTTTCAATGCTGAAATACAGGGGGATATTCTCTATGATTTCACATAACTATAACACAAATTCACTTTCATTTGAGAATAATGAAATGGATAATGTACATACAGTATGTACACGCAGTACTTAACCGGTATAATTAAAATATACCCACATCGTACGTTCTTATGAAAACTATGGGTTTCTATAAATGGAAAAAAAGTGCTAAAATCAGTAAATGAAATAATATGCTGCACTTGAAAAGCACAACCTTAGATCTAAAGCTTCTTAAATAGCTATAAATATTCTTGCCTATCCAGGTGTCCGTTATCATTAACGAGAATCGAACCTCCTAGTAAGAGAAATGCCTTACAGGATGCAAGGACCTTTATATACGAAAACACACATTCAGCTTCACAAACATACAAAGGTGAGCAGAACATAGCCTGCTGTCAACACAGAAGTTCAGCCGAATCATTAGAATATCAGTAGCTTCTCACAGAACAAACGTTTGAAGTGATGATAATGTATGGGGTGGGTATGGGAACAAAAAGCCGGAGGTAACAAACTGCGACTAATTGCAAGATTTAAATGCAAACTACCATTAACACAGTAGTCTTTCCTGTACAGTAAACAGCACAAGCAGTTTCCACGGGATAGTCTGATTTATACGCATTTCCTTAACAATTCATTGTGTATTGCCTGACTTAATACTGTACGTAAGTACAAGCTGTGCCAAACAATGCTAACCCTGATTATTCAGAGGTAGGATTTCGAAGCATTCGCTTTTTTGTTTTGTTTTGTTTATTTATTTATTTTGTTTTGCAAGACTAATATATTGCTCATCGGCCGCGGTGGTGTAGCTACCCACCTCTAGATCCGAAGGTCGCGGGATCAAACCCAGCCGCGATCGATGGTTTTTTCAGGACGTAAAAATCCTGGGAACGGAGTCCTCTGGGAGGGACTTAAGCTGTGGGCCCGTGTCGTAGTTTTAAAACACGTAAAATAACTCCAATACTAAATTAGAGCCTCTGGACAAAATTCCTAGGCCCTTTCACGTTCAAGTAATACCTTAGTTTCCAAAGGGGGGTTTGTGAAGCGATGGGCTTACCACCTGTTCCTCTGTTCTCTCTCTCTCTCTCTTGGAAAATAAGCGTAAGAAAATTTGTATAGGTATAGAAACCTCCAGTTGGAGGGCCTATGCCCTACCATAGGGGTTACAGGAAAAAGTCAGCCAGTCAATACAGGTATAAATGTGTATTATAACAAAACGAACTAAGCTATGTATATTTATCTATTGGTTAACTGTTCTGAAACTTCGATACTTTTCGACCCGATTTTGTGGGAGGATTATGGCATTTTTAGGGATATTCTGGTATTTTGTTTGTGTTTTATTTAATCCATATTTATATATTATTTTGAATTTTTTGTGTTTTCACGAGAGAATGAGAAATTTAAATAACAATTTTAATAGACCTAACCTGTTTTGCCAGTATGACAATTGAAGTTATATTTTTATTCTGGAAAACCTGTAATACAACATTTATCTGTTACACCAAGTATATCTAATTAATATATTAATGACAAGTGACTTGGAAAATGTGAATGAAACAGTTGAGAAGGATTGAAAAGAAGAAAAAAAAGCCCCTCCCCCCCCCCCCAAAAAAAAGAGTTTGCTACACTTAATTAAAATGTTGAAGTTTTGTAAGTTGAAACATTTTCCTTTGTAACCAGGGGATTTACAGGCAAATGATATACCGAAATTTAGGCTACTCCATGTATGGAGATACTGTATATATCCATGCCGCGAGCCCGAGATTTCGTCGCTGCTTTCGGGAATGCAATGCCCTTCATATATAGAAGACTAGACATCTCGCTGGTACATAGTCTACATACCTTTATTGTATTATATTCTTCCCTTTGTAGGTATATCTTAAAATGGAATTGCGTTCTTTCCCGTGGAATTAGGCTATCTAACTATACTCCGTGGCGCTACATTCCTGGAGTGACTAGACCATGCGTCATTTACCGTATGCAGAGGGAGGATTGGGGGGATGTGGTCAGAATGCCGACACAAACATTAATCTTTTCCGTGATCGGAGCCACTACTTCTCAATCAAGTAATTCCTCAGTTTGTATCGCGAGGCTGAGTGCACCCCGTTCCAGACCTCACTACTTCAGAAAAATATGAGGAGGCCTGTGATCCGTAGTCAGCAACGCTAACCACGAGAACCTGCAGTCGATTACCACATTGAATGAATTAGGCCTAGGCCTACATTCCACTGAAAAGATGATCTAACGATTATGCAGGGTACTAAAACATCATCATTATACATGCGGATAATGAAACACAATGTGCTGGAAGTCTCTGATACCAAAATCGGTGAAAATATTTTCTAATTGTAAATTTAGTCTTCTATACTAAGAATCGAAAATTCTTCATTCCGCTACGGCCCTCCAGGGAGGAAAAGAAGCGTCAGGAAAGGGAACATCTTTTTACTGAACTCGGGTCTTCTAGACGGAGTTGCTTGAAAGGACTGCAGGACAGTTTATATAAGAGTCTCACAGCACGTACTCACTTTAATTGTTATTACTTGGCTAAATCAGCAAGCCGCTGGACTCCGTGATCTGAATCAACCATCATAAACTTATACAACGCAGGTAACGCTCAAGGACTGTTCAATCTGTCTGAGTATCAGATGCGTGGTTTTTGTAACCTTGGCTTTCATGGAATCTATCAATTCACTATGCGACTTCCATGATACCATACCATGCTATACTTTGTCTGGGTACAATCTCATGGTTTTGCAGACTGCAATCCTGACATCATTACAAAAAAGAAGACTTATTTTATTGCCTATGTCAAAGAATTTCTTGAACCTATAGAGTTGGGTTTGAACTTGATAGTATGCGATTGAGAGAAAACGTAAAGATAAAAATTTCATTGGCTTTTACGTGGAAGAATAAAACATAAGATGCCAAGTCTGCTTCCGAAGAAACTAAAGGAAACCCTAGCAAACGTAAGACAGTCAGTATATGGATGTCATTCATTATTTTAAATTGTATTTTTTTTAGATCCCCAATCACAAACACACTTAAACACTGAAATTGCATCATCATCTTCATAATCGTCTTGTTCTTTTTTTTCCAGATGTCTCGTTCTTTTATTTTAGGTTTCTTGCACTATATTCTGAATACACCACATTACTTTTCAAGTGAAAAGAATTAACGGTAAAGTAAAATGGTGTACCATATGGCCGGCTTATCCAGAACATGCTCTCTTTTTAAGGTCAAAATTTGTGTATGAACGGATTTTTTTAATTTGACAAAATGCCCAAGATTGTTTGTTTGAAACAGTACCAAATCTTGTCCCGAACCAATGACATCACAGAAATCCGGTTGTTAAAGGTAGAAGTTGGTAAATGTATCACAGGTTTCTTTTTCTTCTTCTTTTTGTTATCTCTCCTTCTCCTCTCTGACTGTTATAGCTCTAATTTCAAGAGTCTTACTAGAAATATCCAAAGGGAAGGAATAAAGTCCTATGGATCACGGGACACGGGACACGGAGGAACTGTCTTGCAGGGCCTCGCGTTCGAAGGCAGTACAAACGTGCACAAAAAATGGACAAGAAATCCTCCGTATATGTGTAAAGTAAATTCCAATTCAACTTTTGCCCTCGCGAATTGGGAAAATCATGAATAAACTCACACACATTGACAAGCCACAGGATTCCAACCCGTGACCTCTCGGATTGGACCCGAGACGATATTCGACCATTTCAACTGGTTATCTTTTTTATTCATCAAAATATGACAACCAGAACATATAATACATAATTATCGTGTTAGACCTATATCAGATAATGTGGTGATCAGTCGGCATTAGGCCTATGTAGACTGGTAGGCTTACACTACAATCATAGCGATATGTAACGATGTGTTCCGATAATCTGATTTTATAATTAGATATTATTTTATATTTTTTAAATATCATTCCTTCAGTAAATAATTACCATATCGCCCGCACTTTCAAGGCTGTAGACCACATACGTAAAAATTAGTTATGAATGATTTAAACAGCAGTTTCTATCTTATTTTACTGTAATAGGAATTTAAAAATAATCAATGTTACTTTCGTAAAGTAGTATATTGGACCGCTCTTATCGATTTTCAGGAATGGAGGAATATCAAGATCCACCGCGGTGGCATACTGGATGTGTTCGCTCTTCTCACGCAGCGGGTCCGGGTTCGATTCCTGGTCGGAACAAGTTTTCTAGGCGGGGGTTTCCTCATCTGTGAGACGAATGTCGGGAAACTTTAGGCTCTAGCGGTCCCCGAATATCATCCGGCCGTCATTATCACCATTCCATCAGCGCCTTGTTCGGAATGAATGTGTATATGTGACTGGTGTCTCCTCCTGTGTTTTGGTGTTGTTTCGGATGTGGTCCCGACATTGGCTGGTCATAGGTCGCAAATCCTTTAGGGCATGGGCCGCATAAACGTACCTACAACGAGAGACGTTAAATCAGAGACAGAAGAAACAACATTAAAAGCAGGAAATGCGTAGGTTACTATGATTTTATCAATGTTAAATCTACTAAAAACTTTCAACGAATTTGGTCTTACAAGAATAGAAAAGTGTTTGAAAATTACCAGAGCATACCCTAAGAATAATGAACCACTTAACATTATCATTGTCATAATCTCAGATAAAAGGACATTAATGCCTCAAGTATGTATCTCTGATTGAGTCAGACTACTTGATAATGGCTTAGTAATTGAGTGCTACGCAATAACCCTATTATTTAAAACTTGTATATGATGGCATGGCTTGAAACTATTGCTCTGAGTTGAAACCACCTTGATAATAGACCATGCCTTGTAAAGTGGATACACCTTGCGAACGAGACCGTGGTCGCTTATTAAAAACAGCTTACATTTGTAACCTTTACCGTGGGTTTTGTCAGAAGGTCAACAGTCGTTACGCACTTTCTATTAACGCCATAGTCACCAGTTATTACAGACAATACGCCAGAAGCCATGTAAATAGCCTAAGGATATATACTTTCAACACGTGTCATTGCTGTTGTCAAATATTGTGACTGGACATGAGAACAGGACTTCAGGTCCTATGACGGAACTGTTCTTGAAGTGTCATGTTCATAAAGTTTGTTTGCATATAAATATATTACATTTCCCTAAACCGCTGAACAAAACCAAATGAGACTGCTACATCAATATAAATTTTATCATAGGTAATTCCACGAGAGTTGACGAGTCTATCGATATATTCGCGACTGCGCAGTAGGAGCGAATTTATCTGATGAAACTCGTCAATTCGAGTTGGATTTATTAAGACTATTCCATGAATAAAAATGTAACGTATTATACAAATAAGAATTACTTTCTTACTTTGTTATATAAAACAAAACTAACAGCTGTAAGTCACGGCATTCTATGAATCAACCATCCATTAATCGATTCGAGTTACCATGTTGTAACGAATGCTACCAATGGTGCATATAAGAGAAAGTTAACCTAATTCAGGTAAGCTAACAGCAGAACAGAATAAAAGCACACGAACTGGCTTGTGCCGAGTTGAAATTGTGACTTTAATCAATGTACGTTTATATTATATCAATTTCCGAACAATATTATGTTGTATAAAATAATGTGTTTATATTGTGTTCAGCTGGCAGCATGTGACGTATTAATCACGGCACGATGATGCCTTACCTGTCCAGTAATGAGCTGACGTTTTATCAGGTAAAAAGGCTTGCTCATATTAATAGCAAGCATTTTATAAGATAAACGATCGGGATTGGTATATATCCGAGGAATTCTAAACGTTATTGGTCAATATCAAACACGCGGCGTATGAGTGGAATAGTCAGTATATTAAAATAGCACTAACTGGCGCAAAACCAGACTCTCAAAGTCTCAATTAATTTGAAGCTCAATAACAATTTGGATTATATCGTGATTATAGGAACAGCCTTCTTTTCCAATCATAAAACGTTATTTAGGGGAAAAAAACAAGGAAGTTCTGTAGTAATTTCCAGCCTGTCTTTTTTTTTCTTTCTTTTTACTTTTTTTACTTACGTAGGCCCTACTTAAGTGGAGAGTTGCATGCGAGTGCAATGACTGCACCTCTTTATTCATGAACTTGAAGCTTAATGAACAGTAATCGAGATCTGCTATCAGTCTTTCTAGAGATGTAGGCCATCTGCTAATCAGCCATCTGAAAACTGTAGCATCAATTTTTGAAACTGATAGCAACAATTTTTGTAACACGAAACCATAAACTGCAAACAAATGTTCCCAAATATTGGTCGAAGTAAGATTATTTCTTCGTTATGTTTCTTGGGTAAGGTTAAAAACCGTACAAAATACTTTTTTTCACCCGTACGAAGGACGGACAACCAGTTTGTCAATAACACAAAAGCTTATAATTGAGACGAAAACTGCATTGCTCCTAATGAATTAATGTTTCTCTACATTAACTTAGTAGTGAGAAATGTAACCAAATAGGCCAATCTACTTCTATTGTGTAGCTATTTATTGTTATTTTGCCATTGTTGTTTAACAGATATCGAATTTAATTATTATAATTTATGATACTACCATGGTATTATGTTGTTTTTTGGCATAAATATTACGTTCATACAAAAATTCATATAACATTTCAGCTCTATCAGTTGTTTAGTAGTTTTTGCGATAAATCAGAACAGGCAGGAACCAATACGTTTTTATGTAAGAATAGGCTCATCACAGCTAACAATAATGAAATTTAAAAAGGGAAACTACCCTAAACAAGTATGTCATATTTTCTCTACAAACGAGTTCGCCAGGCGTGGATTATAAGTTTATTGGACGATACAGTAAAAACTTGAATTCCAGCAAGTTAGCAGACAGTGGGTTATAAAAATAGACTGGATTCAGTTCCATGTTTTGACGGTGTTGAACCACCAGTTGATCGTGACCACAAAGTTACAAGGATATGGCGTGCTGAAAGAACGAATTTATTGAAATACCAAAATGAACGTTCTCACGCATTGCATTATTTTAGAAACAAAACAATTTTTATCAGTTTACTTATACAGATATATAAATCTCAATATTTTTAGTAATGTTACAATAATTTGGCACGACCTGCGGAACGTTGATGTATTTCAAAACATGTTCACGTGATCAAGTCATAGCGGTTGAATCCATTTTATTGCACTTGATGAATATAAAAAACACATTTCAGTACATAGTATTTCTTCCTCTAAATGGGTGATCTAAAGTTTAGGAATTTAAGTACTTTTGTAACCTAGCATTAAGTCAGCACCCGAGACAGTACACAATAAAACTCAATAATTCCATTCTGCATGAATGATTTTAATACCCTGAGATCTCCAATCGACCAGGAAGCGTCATACATATTTTAAGTCATAAGATTTTACTATATGATTAATCATACGCTAATATTTCATTATCCCTTTTGGACCCTGTACGCAATATTGTGTGGGTACAGTCTTTTCATTCTGAAAGATTTCAAATTCAAGCTACAAGATTCAGTCCCAGTTCAAACAAAAATTGTGTGAACTCTGTGGAATTCACTGGTATTAATTTAGTTTCAAATTTGCTCACCTGATGGCAGTAGTCAGTTTTAAAGGAACGCACAATGATTGTGGGTATTTGGGCTTTATGATATAGACTAAATTTTTCCTCCTATATTCAATTAATGAATACCAGAATAAATCGGGGGACGCCTATATTTTTGCTCTGACTTCAAGAATGGGTAGGAATTTTTATTTATTTCAAAATTCAACCACAAGTTAACGATGTAATAGAATACCTCCATATTTTTTTTCAAAATCTTGACTCGTACATTTGTGGGAGTAAAATTATTTTACAATAATAAAAGAAGATAATTTTCCTATTATTCAATGATTTTATATTAGCAGATGCAGGTAAAGTATTTTTATGTTAGACTTTTGTTTCCGGTCTGAAAGAGGAGCAGCATAGCTGATATGAGTACCATCTTGATTAGTTCAATGACGTAGGCTAATTATTGGAAAAGGTTCAGAAGAAGAGGGTTTCATTGACGATAACTTATGCCTATCTGACCCCATGAAATCTAAGCCTACCAGTAATTTAGGGATTTGTTGCGATATTTCTTCAAATTCCACCAGACAAACTAAACGATCCCTTCGCGTTTCAGTACCACTTTATCTTCTTTATTTGTTGCATGTGCAGATGACTGCAAAAAGGATGGGCCGTCTAATCGTTTTAAGTACCAGATATAGAATACTGCTCATGTTCGTCTTGTTATCTCCTGTATATACAAGATAGCACATAACTTAGCCAATGAAAGTGCCTGTATTTTGTTCAAGAGCTTTGTATTGTTATTAAATCGAATGGAGAGTCAATTCTGGGTCCACTAGGTTATCTAAAGAATCAAATAAGAATATCGTTGACTTCAGGAACCCTGAGTGTCAGCCTCTGAAACATGGGATAACGCCAAACTTCTCTCCTGGTTGCAAACCAGAGAAGAATTTCTACATTTGGTACGCCCATCCAAAGAAGCGAATGCCGATTTGGAAATTGCTTACATTTGACTTAAGAATAGAAATGAGCTTGGAATATAAATATTCTACGGTCGCTATTAATTATAAACACATAGTTTAGTTGCAGTGATTAAAAATATACATTTCCTTTCTCTACATAATTCCTTTTTCAGTGGGTAAAACCTACTAAAGAATTAAAATGGAAACACGTTTCATTGAGTATGGTACTGCAAGTTATTTGCATTACATATTTTATTGAAGAGTTAAGAAACCGTAGGTTGGCGATCGTTAGCGAAGACTTTTATCTTTGACAAGTGCCAAGACATTGGAATGCCATTAAGGATCTGAGAACCTTAACTTTCTCTCACTTATTATTTTGACATAACCTATTTATTAGAAATAACGAAGTTTGACAAGATAGATTGAGCAGTTTATTTTTAAAGGTACGCTAAAGTAGTTAATTCACTGCCTTTCGTAAAAAGTTATGCACGGTACGGTCCTACGTGTACGGTTAATTGTATCAGTAACTAGATTACCGGTAACCAGTTAAAGAATTTAACATGCAGTACTTCGTGTTAGAAAAAATATAAAGAACCTTATATATTTGATGCAGATTTTAGCACATTTTATACGGAAAACTGAGCTGGCATGACCTATAAACAAGGCATTTATGTCCGTAAAACCCACCAAAAAAGCCCTAAAATACCTTAAAATATTACAGACCTAAAAATATTACATTATACATCTACTCAGTGGAAAAAGAGGGCTTGCACCTTTTGTTATTATTTAGAGTGGTAATTTAATTAATAATTGCATTATTGAGTTCACGTATCAATACTGTTAATATACCAGTGTATTCTTTATTCTTTTTTGTATAATCTTTTAAAATGTCGTATATATATTATTTCAGCTTAAAATTATTCTTTAGTTACCCGTAGTCCTTTTTGACATTGTTTAAAAAATTACGGTAGACAATACGCCATTTATTCAAGTTTTTAGGGTGAGTCGGTAGCACGCCTGCCTTCCACTCCGGCGGCCCGGGTTCAATTCCCGGCCGGGTCGGGGATTTTTTCAGTAGTGAAAGATCCCCTCCCCGGGTTCAGGGCTGGGTGTTTGTCAGTAGGTTAAGTCTTTGGTTAAGATAATGCACATTGTGCGCGATTCCTTAATTATTATTCAAGTTTTAGCAGCAAGAAACTATATTGAACGCGTCGATGGACTGGTCCATTACATAGAGGTGGAAGTTAAAATACAAAAATTAAAGCGTAGAAAAGTACAATTAAAATGTGTACAAAACTGGATTTTAATGGCAAAAATTAAGAGAGTAAAGTTCTAAAGAAACGAAATAAAAATCACATAAAATAATTTTACTATTATTGGGAGATTCTGCATAAAACTGATCTAAAACGAATTAAAAATTACAAAATGAACAAAAAGTGCTCTTAAGAGAAAAAAATCTAAGAAATGCCCTAACAGATAAGCTATGTTTGAAAAGGCTGCATTTAACATAAAATAAGCAAATATGTTTGTGTTGCTAAAAGAAAGTTCCTAGCTCTACTGATAAAGAATGAGCTCAAAGTCACTCGCGGATAACGGAGACTATGTTCCTAGTCCAAGAACATACATACAAAATTAATTACCAGCAATAATTTTAGAAATGTAGGCTACTCCAATTTTATTTCAATTCTAATCCGAATTATAGCAAATAGAATAAAGTACGAAATGAAAATGTTATGCCTACTCAAAACAAGCCTTTCCGAGAAGTCCCCCTGTTGCATTAAGATAATCGATATGACAGCCTAGGAAGAACCCAAAAGCTGGTCGTGTAGAGAGTAAGCCAGGCAGGAAGAAGTTTGAGCGCGCATGCGCACTTGGTACCGTGCAATGCAATGGGAGACTTCCTTTCCACTCATTCTCCCCCTCACCAGTGCCGGACCTCTTCCTAGTTGAACTTCTCTCTACGTTAAAGAAGACCAAGAGAGGTTTGAAAAAGGGTACTTTTCGCTATTATTTTTTAAATTTCCAGTGATTGGAAATAATATAGATACAACGTCCTTAAGTCAATCAGAGCTGAACTTATATTAATACATACATTCATTAAGTAACATCGCTGGATTTAGGCATATAAGTGGAAATCAATGTGGAAATTTGTAATAAAATAGATGGTTTATATGAACGGCAATTCAAATGCATGAATAAAATCCTTCATATTGTAACAAAAAGCATTAGAATAATAATTTTATATCTCTACTGTTATTAAATTTTTCAGGTGGCGCGTACGATACGTCAGTAGGAGTAAAAATATTTACTCAGATACAACCTCGAAATTTGTCCAAATGAAATTAATCGTTAATAGTTAACATAAGAACTGGAATAATGAGAGTTAATAGTTAAATAAGTTACTATAAGTTGCTAGCTTCTCGGTAATTATCACGTTTTGTTACTTTAAATGAGGGTACCATTGAATACTCTCAATGACGTACTATTACAGCCGTTTCGGTTAAAATTCCTGCAAAGATTAATTTAAATAGGCAATCCAACACCTATCATATACTAACAAAACATCATCGTTGATTTACTGCATTTAGACTGACATATTCGAAACTTCCGGATATAAAAAAGCCATAAGAGAGTTGTTTAACGTGCCCGCAATTTGACACATACACCACAGACATTATCGTTAAAGGCACCCTACTTTTATAAGCTGTAAAATACTGAATGTGCTTCATGTTAGCAAATGCCCACGTGAATTGCTATCAGCCATACATGAAGTTATGTTACTAATGACGGGCAGACAGAAGCTTTGACAGACTTTCTATTCTGCTAGGTGAGATGATGGTACAACAAATCTTCCATTACTTCTGCTGGACACCTGTACTGTAAACAGTTAATTTATATTCTCTCTTTGCAAACTGAAAATGCCGAAATGAGAACTTTCCTAATTAAAGAAGGTGTTTAATTACATCTCCACTACTTCCTCTTCTTCTTTCTCTTAGCTTTACCTCTCCCGTTGTATGCGGGGAAGAGGGATTACCTTTGGATATAGACATATTGTATTGTCCAGAAAGCTCGCCGGATGAGTGATCAGCACATGTCGGGGATATCTCCGAAACAACACGAACAAGTTACATAGGCCAAACACCGGTCACTCACTGATCACTCACTCTGAACAAGGCACGGAAGGGATTAAGAAAATGACAGCCAGATGATATCCAGGGACCACAAGCGCCACACAGATCAGGGAAAACCCCTCCTAGGAAACTTGTCTCGACCAGCTATCAAACCCGGGCTTTCTGCGTGAGAAAACTAATGCATTCCCTGCGCCACAGTGGTGTATTATCTTCACTACTGCTGTTATTATTATTATTATTATTATTATTATTATTATTATTATTATTATTATTTTATTATATCATCATTTTATAAGTTTATAAATACACTCTTAAGGCCTGGTACCTTTGTCCTTGCCTCTCTTTGAAAAAAAATTGACTATAGTCATTCATTTTGGGTGATTTTCCGTTTTCGAGCTTGTAGGTTTTCTATCGAATCGACGATACAAGTGAAAAGTGCAATTCCACATTAAAAAAGGCAATTTAAGACGACCCAGCAAAGGTCTGCCTAAAATATTTTTAATAAATCAACTCAAAGCCTACATATATATTACGCTACAGCTTTACTTGCAATATATCAGTTTTGTAAAATAGTTACAGAGCTCGCCCTCAAACTGAAAGCACTGACGACCTCACAGACAGAAGTGGCGGGAATTCGAATGCAAGCGAAAAGTGCTGAGTTGAAAACATTGACGGTATCACGCCAGTATCCTCTTGGTTAACTAAAGCGCGTGGAGCCGTGGACTATATTTTCACTGTGGACTTTAGCACTCCACGCATTCGCATTGCCAACGGCATTTCGAATTTTGATGGTCGCGAAGATTTCAGATTCCAGGCGATCTCTGTACGAAAGTAAGTTTTGTCATATATTTTTTAAAGATGACTTAACTGAAACAATCTCCTTATTTAAAATATTACTAACACTCTTTTTGTGCTAAATCTCAGCAATAGCTAATGATATTTTCTTAGTCGATGTCACCTGCTTTGCTTGTGTATTTTGTATGGTATCTTCCCAATTAAATGGCGAACAGGGACAATTGACAGAAGAAAAGAAACCAACAATAAACAAACAAAAATAATAGCCTATGCTAATTTACAGCCCTGCACAAGTATTTTAGGCAATTAAACAAGCAATAATACATAAGCCAAAAAAGAGAGAAACCGGTAGTAGGCTATATGCATAAACAAATAAATAATAAAAATAAAAGGCAAACATTAAACGCTAAGTAAAATCAAATCAAATTAGGGGTTCTAGCTGAAAACATTCGAAAGCTTCACCGATAGGTCTACTGAGAGAAATCTGTGTTTTTATGTCTGAAAACACCAAATCAGTAAATTTACTATGTACCGAAAGAGCGCCAGACAAACTCCCATTAAAGATGCCTGGACCGTGAGGAAAGCTCGTACAACAGGAAGCAAACAATTTATCTGACGGTTGGTCATACTGCAAGAATCCGAGCATTTCCTATTTGCGTTTCATCATAAAGTGTTAATTGCATACAACGTTAACACAGACGTTTATTGCATTAAATTTGCACATATGTTGCATTTAATTACACAAAGCACCCTTCTCAGGTTTTAGAGCGTCTATGAATAGCACACCAATGCGCTTTACGAATCAGGCCTAGAGAGAATATGTAAATTTACTCATTAAAAATACTTACTCTGCCAATTTTAATGTATTTTTCCTCGTCAGAGGTATACAAAAAGAAATAAATACAGTGATTTGTAGAGTAATAAAGCAAACATGGTTAATAAGAGCTGGCTTAAACTTACCACGTCGTTCAAATCCTTGCTTACATACGCAGCTATGAATTATTCATGCTCTCACTCACCTGCGAAACAACAGAAATAGCATAAATTACTAAATGCACTTTTATTTACAAGGATCGTTACACTTTTACTTTAGTATAATACTGTAATTCATTTACAGCCGTTCACTTAGGGTTAAGTTAAAGGTATCCTACATGCCAGAGGTCTATTCTTCACTTATAACTCCGTGGCGCTATATCCCTGAAGGGACTTGGCCTACCACCCGACCGCTAAGGCATCTAGACAGGCAGATGGCAGGATTGGGGGCATGTGGTCAGCATGCCGACACCCCCGGCCGTTAATGGTGGTTTTCATGACAGGAGCCGCTACTTTTCTATCAAGTAGCTCCTCAATTTGAATCACGAGGTTGAGTGCACCCCGTTCCAGGCCTCCCTATCTCAGAAAAATCCGAGGAGGTACCGAGGATCGAACCCGACGCTAACCACAAGACCAAGCCGGCGGTCAAGCGTAAACCACACCATTCTATTCTTTGAATTAAATTTTATCATTACTTTTAGAGTAATTCAGTAAAGGAGCTAAAACTAAAAAAACTAAACTCCGTGGCGCTACATCCCTGGAGGGACTTGGCCTACCACCCGACCGCTGCGTCATCTCCCGTAGGCAGATGGCAGGATTGGGGGGCATGTGGTCAGCATGCCGACACCCACGGCCGTTAATGGGGGTTTTCTTGACCGGAGCCGCTACTTCTCTATCAAGTTCAGTAAAGGAGCTACAAATGAAAAACCTTTCTTTTCCCTATAAAATGCCTCAAAAATTGCCCTAATTTTTAGAATATATGTAAAACAGCAGAAAAAGCCATAACAATTTGTTTCATTATAGTCCTCATTGCATGAGTGATACTTATTTTCAATAGAACATCGCCGTAGTGTCGTCATAAAAAAAGATGCAAAGTGATTAAAATCCGGGCCCTATAATATAAAATGTCTTTAAATTCAACCAGACTTTCTCAATTCTTAAAAATAAAAATTAAAAAATTCTATCCTTAACACAGGTAGTGGGTTGGAGGTAATTCTAATGCCATAGTTGAAGAACCTTGGATATTCAATGAATCTCCATCTTTCAATGTTCTTTGAATGAATATAACCTAGGGATGGAAGGAGTACCTACTTACAAACAAAAGAGAGTAAGTCCATGTAATCTGATTCTTCAATCAGCCAAGAAACTTACGTAATTGAAAAAGAAATAAAAAAGACAGATTTCCGAGAAGAAACTAATGTATATAACCAGTGAGGTATAATAATTCCTGATGTGCTTGATTCTCAAGCCAGTGCTGTATTTTATAACTTCTCCCATGATCTATAAAGAAAGGCTCATGTCTATGTGAGGCTATTTGTTATCCTACAAAATTGGTTTTAAACTTTCTACGTTTTGTATAGCCTATAGGCCTAGAGCAAGTATGTATGTATAACTTAAATGCTTTTTAAAATATTTTTACTGAAAAAAAGGACATGACCTTATCACGATAACAATTTTAAACCAAATACCCGAACAGAAAGAACTCAACAGAACAGAAAGAACTCAATCTCAACACCGTTTTGATTAGAAAGGTTAAGATGCAGTAATATAGTATGAATTTTCGTACACATATCTCAGTATAAAAATATTCATGTTCCGTATTAAACTTAATTTTGAATTTAAAAAATGTATTGTTCTAAAGCAGCGTTTATCAACCTTTTTGAACCCGAGGACCTCTAAAATGTCTAAAAAAAATTTACGGACCCCTAATTTTACATCCCATTTTAAAAAGAAGGCCTATATTCCTAATATTTGGGGTATTAATTACAGGTCATTATAACGAAATATGTGAAAAAAATTACTTCTTTACTTTCCACTTGCTTTATGATATTTTTTAAATTAGTCTGCGGACCATGTAGGTTGAGAAACGCTGTTCTAAAGAATAGAAGGCTAAATTATTTTTATCACTGCAACATACTTATTTCAGTGCAAGTTCCTTTAGGAACTGCTCCAATTTGCACTCCATTTATAGTCTGCATTGAATCTCTTAATACAATCTGAACTTTTACGGGAATAT
Source organism: Ectobius pallidus (assembly GCA_964059195.1). Classification (NCBI taxonomy): domain Eukaryota; kingdom Metazoa; phylum Arthropoda; class Insecta; order Blattodea; family Ectobiidae; genus Ectobius; species Ectobius pallidus. Next base: position 62,555,320 of record CAXKWD010000003.1, on the reverse strand, counting down.
TTTTGTATGGATTCCCTTTAAATTTGTTGAATTCGTACTATAACATATCTGAAACGTGGCCCATGGACCTCAGGTGGGACTTGAAAACAGCTCTTACGGTACGGTATTTAAACATTAGTCCTGAAAGTTCATGAAATAATAATAATAATAATAATAAACCAAGAAGTTACATTAGGTCCATAGTTGAGAATAACAATAAATATAAAATAAATAAACAATAATTTCTGTAGTAAATCATGCTTTATGGGTTTTGAATGTTCAAACAGTGGAACTTCCAGGGCTTTTTTGTTATATCACTAATAATTATACCGGAATTTTAAAATATATTATGCAAGAGAAACGATTCCACCAGCTTGTTTAATTTTTATTTTATTGATTAAAAAAAATAAAATACTCGAAAACCAATGTCTTGTAAACTACAAGGTTTAACAAGGTATATGACAATTTTAAGCTCACTAAAGTATTGAAAATTTAATATAATTGTTAAATAGTTCACAGGGATGAACATTTTGAGATTTGAGACATACAAGAAAAAAGTGAGAAACTAAGTTTAAATTTCAGTTGTCAATACTATGTACTCACACGCGGCTATTTTAAAAGGTAAGGTACCGTACTTATATAATATGGCTAAAAGATAACAAAAGAAGGGATTTCGTCTATGAAATTATGTTAACACATATTTAAAAAATCACCTTATCTTTTTTATTAAAGTCGTTATTGGCTTCTAACAAACAGATCGCAATGTCAAAGAGTTTAAATCTACACATTATGATGATCGATTTTATGTTATTCGTCTCTCATTAGGATACAATTTTAAAAGCAAAAGGCTGTGTTTTTTTGATACGCACTTCATTGTAAGTGGCTCCATCTTATTGAATTAATGTTGTCCGCACTGCTCTCCTTTAAAACAGATAATTCTTTTCTTAAAACCACATCATCCGCAAAAAAATATCCGATGGAAAGAAATCAACCGTCTGTCAGTAGCCTGAGTCTCAGGCAGTCCTATCAGCACATAAAATCTAAATCCTATCTTCCTCCATTTTAAAGCAACTTCTGAACCGTACATAAATCTGCTCTGGGTGCCTCGTTTAGACAAAATGTAGGTTCTAACGGTAATACTATAAAATCTGTCTTCAAGCATTAAAAAACTGGATCTTTGATATCCGGATCTTTTGCCATGAGGGAAAGATCATTTTAACGAATTCTGCAACAGAACTGAAGCTCATCCATTCACAAAATTACCTCGATCCCAATTACAGGTGAATGAACTGGTTTGTAAATATAAAATCAGAATGGACCTTTACATTTAGTTTATCTTATTTGGACACTTCGAGATTTAACGAACATCCTCTTTGCTAGACACATTACATAAAAAAGCGAATATCTGATATGTCTCGAACATAACTGTACTCTGCTACATAGGTCTTTTAGCTGCCTGATTAGACATTTTGAAATGTGCTCGCCTACTTTTAAAGCATTTCAAGATATTTAGTTCTACCCAACCCATTTGCAATAACAAGTTGTCGCTGCTTTGCGAAATACCTTACTAGAGCATTTAAATTTGCTAATTGACGTACGAGATTTTATTAGCCTACATCTTCTAAAACGTTGTCTGATCTGTTAACAGAGCTAATTCATTATAGGCCTAACCTAAGTTAGAGGACGTAGGTACTCTGGCTATTCTGTTCCTGGACAGTACTTACTTTAAGTGGCTATTAGTAAAAAAGTATGAAGGGTATTGATTTAATTTTTTACATGTGTTTATGAATAATATTTTGTTTATTCGTTTATACCAGTGGTTTCAATAGTTCAAATAAAAAGAATATATATATATATATATATATATATATATATATATATATATATACGGTATATATAATAATTAAAGAAAAAAGACGAACAAATGGGATGTCTTAAACTTTAATAAACTTTCTATATATATATATATATATATATATATATATATATATATATATATATATATATATATCCTCCATATACTTCTGCAGCAGAATCATAAATATATCTTCATTTGATTAGTTTAAATAAATAAATATATATATATATATATATATATATATATATATACATACATATACATATACATGTATAAAACATTTATAAGAACAGTTACACAAATAGGGAAATAGACAACGTAAAAGCATCCCTAAATCTTACAATAAAGACGGCATGAAAGTAAATATGCTTGCTACCTGTTCTTCATTATATGTTAAATGAGTTTGCAATATCTCAGCACTCTAGTTCTAATAAATTCTGAGATGAGTGTACACATTGTAAGAAAAATTAGTTTTGAGGTATGTGCGTTTAAAAATTCAACACTTTTTTGAGATACGTAAATGCACCTCAGGATCATAATCATTATCATCTTCATTCTCTGCCTCTTTCTTCCTCTTATTTGCCTTCTCTTGGTCCTAGCTTTCTTTGTGCCTCGTAACACCATAGAACTAAATACATTCTTGTTCTGAAAGATTTAGATAATAATCGTTTGGCATCTCCAGTACCTTGTTCCTTTTTACAATCGAAGTAGACTATTGTGTAAAATATAAGTTGATAGTATTTGCAAGGACGTCATTTCTAACGAACGTTTTTTAGATTAATGTACAGAGTGTCCGTCAACTTATGATGCAGTTTTAATGATTCCTCACACTGCAACCAAATATTGTAGTTATATTATGATGAATGGAGCAACGGTTGAGTGACACTTGGCAGGGGAAACTGGAATGCCTGGAGAATATCTGCCCCGATTCCTTTTTGTTCACCAGAAATTCCACATAGATACACTAATATTAGATCCAGGTTCACAGTGATGGAATGTGAGCGGTCTAATCACTCAGCCATGAGGGCGGTATGATGGAGTTTTAGAGTCGTATATTATCTACACGAAAAAAAAGGGTTTCTTACACTACATTGAAGTTTGTTTGTTCAAAACAAAATAAATCAAAATAAAATGAAATAACGTAAAATATTATTTTCCATCAAGTAGAAGGGCGTAAAATATTCAGTTTAAAGAACAAGAACATTACGCTCGTCCGTTTTGAAGTTCTAAGCAGAGTCGAGTAGGGTACCCATCATACCCCTCAGCAATCCAAGAGCGTATACAGTAATGGTACTGCAGCTTTTTTCAGAATAGCATCTTTAGACGCTTTACAGTGCATGTTGAAAGCCCACTTCCTTATGTCTTCGGGCATCACCATCTGCTACAGTCATAACAACCGAGCAATACGCCTTAGGTGAGCACTACTCTAAATATTTGAGATCGCGCAAGGAGTTAAAAGGCAAGTAGCATTGTGCTTCATTAGTAAATGGACGATAAAAGATGCGAAACAATCAACAAGAGCAATCAACACTACGCAATTGGTCTGTCTAAGTAGTGAAATCGCCTGACTCATATTTCCGCAGCGCCAGTTTTTGAAGTTTACAAGTGCGAAATGTGATTTCCTTGTCTCGTAAAGTGAAACGTGCAATCGTTGATCATACCAAAGCTTGCACATTAGAATACCATTCATATTACTTCTAACTGCTGCTGTGGCCTCCGTGCAACAATTACATATGAGGCTTTCACTATCAACACCGCTGTTCGCAGGTGTTTGGGAAGAAGAGAAAGCAATGTCATTAATAAGATGGACATGTGTGTGAACAAAGATACTACTGCTCCGACAGCATCCTCCGAGTTCAATTGTAAAAACAGAGTATGTCCATATAGGCCTACCCATTATGACCTAAGTGATTATATGGTTATAAACCGTGATCAAATGTTTCTAGAAAAATATCGTAGATATTCTCTTAAAAACTGTCATTTTAAATCATTTTACTGGAGTGTGATTCACGGACTATATCCGTGGCGTTCTTAGAACGTTAAGTGTTAAGTCGTCTTGTGAACAATACTGCTTTGCGTTTATCCGAGACTAATGATGTAGGCCTACTATTGAATGCGATCTTTTACTGTAGGCCTAAGAAGTGAGAAAACAGAGACGTCCATGATCTGTGTAAGGGAATATATGACAACGTCTTTCACGTGGGGACAGTATGTTTGTGGGAGGACGGCTCATCAGGAGGATTTAATCACAACCAGTTTTCATTGGATTTGGAGGACCCGATTGCGACTTTTAAATATGGTAAAAGGGTGTCCAGAAAGTAACAGCACCTTATAAATCGTAATATTAGCTTCACGATAAAAATAAGACACTATGAATGAAGAAGAACGCTGATATTTCTGAATCTGAACTAATCTTACAAATGAAACTTGACATCACTGATATCATATGCTTAGTCCTATTTGTCTGTTTCAGTATCTGCATCTACTCACTAACGTTTTCTACAGCAACATGGGCGCAAAATTTGATCGAGTTATTGAAACCAAAAGAAAAAATAAGTGTTTAAATATTCAAAATTATAAATTTCTCAAAGTGAACTGTTTAAAAAATGGCAAAATTTAGGACTTTCTGCAGAAATAAGTGTTACAATGCATACGTGACTGTAGACAAACGACTGAGTTATGTGAGTGAGTGAGAGAATGAAGATTTTGGAATCTTCCAGTTACATTAAAGTGTTGGGATGAAATTCCATTCAACAAAGTTGTGGATATTAGTGAACATTAAACGAGGTGGCATTATTGTCACTGAAGTATTGCCAATATTTTAAACCAAAGATACCAATTTTAACCAAGCCGTGGACAATCCTATGCCTGTGAAAACTGGGAAGGAAAATGTGGCTATGTGTTGTTATAACAAGAATTTACACACCCCTAAGTCAGTCACCACGTGTTGCTGAGTTTTGCCGCAAATATGCCCCTGAAACTAGGAAAACTATACAGAAAAGGGTTGTTGTTTTTAACTCAAAAAGGTTACGCATCTAGAAAATTACCGCAAATAAGCTTCTCCGGTTTCTCGTCTCTTCATTTTATCTAAGTCATCATTAAAAATACAATTCGAAAGAACTCTTCCTCTAAGTTAGGCAAAAATCATCAACTAATAACAGATCTATAGGAGCAAAGACCTAATTATAGGCCTATAAGAACAAAAATTTCCCCGTTCAATATTTTCTAATAATAATCATTAACTTGCTCCCAGGTCAATTACCATTACAATTTATCCAAGCTTTCGGGAACCAACTCCATTATATCATCAGAGGATTATCTGCAGGAAAGCTTTGGTGAAATAAAATTGATTTGGTTGCAATAGCGACAACTAATTACTATTATAGGTCTAATTGCTCATTTGTAAACTGAACGGATATGAAATAAAGTAACATTTTTTTTTTCAAATACCCTCTTTTAATTGATGTCTTCAGAAGAAATACCAATGTAAGTATAAGGACTTATGCCATTTTTAGCCTGTGTAATTTAGTCTAATGGTTTCTTGCTGAGGTGCACGTATAGGCCTACTTTCTCTGAACTGCGTTATCGGAAATGGATTCATGTTGTGTAAATCAAAGGATCGTGATCCGATTCCAACGCATGCACTCAGCAGCATTAACAAGCAACTCTCAGGACAGTCATAAGAAGAGAAGCAACATGGATGACTGAAAGTCAACAAATAACTCCAGCAAAAATGTAAAATCCGTACATCTGCAGGTAATCAGATGAAGCTTGTAGAAAAAAATGTACCTGAGAGCTAGAAAACCCATAATTAATACAATGTAACACACGGAGATCGCTACTACAGCATGAGATTAACAATTCCATACATTAAAAGACAGAACTGTAACATTTGCTTATATGGGAGGACTTAAACATTCCACCAGTACTGGCGACATAAGCATTGTAACATACGGCGTGTTTCATATCTTAAAGAGGTAGTTAAGCACACAATATTAATTTTATTATTTACTTTTATGGATTAATAATTATGCTTCAATATTTTCCAAGATATGATAGAAGGGATGGAAGACTCACGCATTTAAAGATTCTAGATTTATGTTTGATTGTAATAGTAATAGTAATAGTAATTTATTTAACCTGGAGAAAGTTAAGACCGTAAGGTATTTTCTTCCACTTCACCAGGGACTAATAGTAACTTACATTAGTTGTTACAATAAAACATAATAAGCAACACAAAATACATTAAAAGAATACAACATAATACATGAAATGATTTAAGATACATTAAATGACACACTAAATTATATGAAAGAATTTTAAGATACATTAAATGATAAAAAAGAAATGAATTGTTACAAATACAATTTAGTTATACAAAAGCATTAAGTGATAGAAACTGAAATTAACATAGGACATGAAAAAGATACACTATTAAGTACAGTACTACGTATATGTGCTGTTAACTGCGATCTGAAGGTTGACAGTGACAGGCAGTCCTTGATGTGAGATGGTAAAGAATTCCACATTCGGATGACTGAAGTAGTAAACGATGATGAGTAAAGAGATGTATGATATTTAGGTATTGCGAGAATATGATCTTGCCTGGACCGAGTGTTTAGGTTATGATGAGATGTGACTGACAAGCACTGTATTAAAATAATTTACCTCTCCTTATGTTAAGTTTTTTGCCCGTACATGAAGAACTATAGGCCTATATATGCAAGAACTAAAATTTATGCTTCATTAACAATATAATCAGAACAATCGACCTTCCGGTGAAATAATCAAAATGCACAAAATTTAATATTGTTTGTGTAAGATGTAGATCAACATGTAATATAGGCTACTGGTAATAGAAAGGGAAATGTTGTAGAAATTATTATTAAGACTTCCTTGATTCCTATTACCTGAAAGTGAAGTGGTAATTTCGTGAAGTTAAGAATACGTGTTATTAGTGGTTTGTACGAGTAAATGGGAGAGTGAAAATATGTAATCGTCTCATCATTACATTCAACTTCTTAATGTATGTGCAAAATTTTCATGAAGGACTCATTAACATTACACATAAGTTTGTAGAGTAAAGTGGAACTGCTATAATTCTGCCTCGTTTCCAGTTACTTCTCTACTTTACTGCTGTCTTCATGAAGAATGTATCTTCATTTGGTGACGGGAAGATTAAAATATCAAAATATGCTTCTGACATTTGCGATCTGGCAGGTATGAGGAACTTTAATTCTCATTAGGATTACTAATTCAGAAGGGATAGAAAGAATTAAAATAGCTCATATCACTTGAGGAATTTTCACATTGGAAAGGTAGAGGCAGAATGAAAAATTCAATTCCATAGCCGGGCCTTGGCAATGGATTTTTCAGCCTACACACGGCCAGAGTGAAAGAATTATCATTCCACTTTTCACATTGTTTCTATTGCTCGTAAATTGGTGTGTTAAAGGACAAGGAGCATTTCCTTAAACCTAATCAAAGTTAGGCCTATGTAATCTTAGGTCTGTCTTCTTAAAAAGCAATATACACAGCTTAAAGATTTAATTTATGTAATTGAATTTGAACGTTAAAAAATTCAGAATTTTTTTGAAAAAGATCATAAGGTAGCCTATACGTTATGGACTCAAATCGAGACTGGCATTGAGAAATCACACAGACAGATCATGCAAAATACTTAGCCTATTCTCATTTGGACAGTGGCACAGTGGCTCAATGTCTGGTGTTTTTTTTTTCTTATTGAATTTATTGTGTAAGCTATCTCAGTTTATTGGGTAGGCCTACCACTAGTGATACGCGAGAGCATTTGGGATGGTATGCAGAAGGGTTCAATAATAATAATAATAATAATAATAATAACCAAAACTATTGTTTTAACACTTAACAACTTCCTGCGCTGACTGAAATGACTGCGTGGAAATTATTATGGGACACTAAGGCTCAGTTTTGAAAAATGTACATTTTTACCCTATTTAAGTTAATCTTATAGCAATTATAACATATGCAATGATTCAGTATTTTTAGTAGACCTGAACTACGTTTCAGCATGAATACACTAACAATTTCAGAGGTATAAAGTTTTAATTATTCAATATTCCTGTTGTCACGTAGCTTTATGAATAGGTAACAATTTTCATTGAATTTGTTAAAGCATGGAATATTTTGAAAATTAAAACTAAGCACACTCCAATTCTATATCAGAATGTGAAGTGAGAAAGCTGTATTGAACATGCTTAAGGTAAAGCATGTTACTTGAGTGAATTACACTAGGTTTTATTTGGGTTGTGTAGGCTATCCGGGCAACGACTTCATTTTTACAACTACTTTACATGAAAATAATGCAATTTTTGCCAATTTTCTCGAGAACAGCTCCAATGATATTGTTTGAATTTCTTACACGAATTGCGTAATTGCGTAATATATTATGTTATAAGGTGTATTATGTATTGTAACCTATTATACTAAAAGCCAAAATGTTTACAGTCGAACTTGGATAATTCGAAGCAGAACGGATCAACAGAAATATAGAATTAATCACGCTTTCGAATTATAAAAGTTTATTGCTTTGTATGGGATGTCAAGGGACCATACTAAAGTTCGAATCATTCTCGATTTCTAATTTTAAAAGTTAGAATTGTCAAAGTTCGGCTGTATTTGAGTAGAGGAAGTTATGTGTTTCACATAAGATTTATTAAAGTAATTTCCCAACTGACCACACGCGGTATGCAAATTGGTACCCAAGCATAGGCTACTACCGGTACAATAGGCTAAATAAAACTAAACTCCGTGGCGCTACATCCCTGGAGGGACTTGGCCTACCACCCGACCGTTGTGTCATCTACCGTAAGCAGATGGCAGGATTGGGGGCATGTGGTCAGCATGCCGACACCCACGGCCGTTAATGGTGGTTTTCATAAACGGAGCCGCTACTTCTCTATCAAGTAGCTCCTCAATTTGAATCACGAGGCTGAGTGCACCCCTACCAGACCTCCCTATCTCAGAAAAATCCGAGGAGGTACCGGGAATCTTACCCGGGCCGACGGATCTGTAGTCAGCGACGCTAACCACAAGACCACGGGTACAACAGGCAGTGTGTGTTTAATAACAGCACAAATCCTTGTATTAGTTCCAGTCACTGTTAACACTAATTTAACCTCAGTTCACTATTTAAAACCCTTGCAGTTGCTGTTGTATATGTAAAATTGGCACATCCAAGTTATAAAAAATAAATAGCTTAGGCTTAATCCTCTCCAGAATAACCGAAGGGACAGTAATGCGTGTTTGACCCTGCTGAATGCTATCGGCGAATTCCTGAAGTTTGTTAGAAAGGGAGACGACGAGACGCAATTTTCTATTTTAACTCTTTATTTTCTATGATGTTGTGTATGTCTGGAACATAACCATAAAGCTTGAGGATACGCATAGTAAGATAATAGCTAATTGCAGTGTTTTGGCCTGTCCGAGCTAGTACCCTAATTATACACGTGTATGTGTGGACTCCAAATTACGGTACCAACCTGCCTCCGGTTTTGTATCAGAATATTCCAACTTGGAAAACTCTCGTCTGATGACGTTGCTTTAATTATAATAATAACATCTCCGTTAATGGTTACTTAATATCAGAGAGGGGTTAAGAAAATACACACAAACAGTAAGATGACAATCATAAGATATAAATTGTGATGATGTGATAGATACCATTACGTTCTCAAGTACAGGGGAAATTATATTTAAATTGCTGTGATGTTGGAATACTTTCTTTTAATGAGATGTAGAACATGCCTGCGAAAATTTTAATCTTAATGACTTTAGCCCTCAGAGGGTCTAACTTTAAAACTCCTGCATCAATTCTACTGGAATTTTAAGTGTGCAGTTGTGGTTATTATTTTGTTTATAATTTTTGTTACGTAAGTATCTGTTTATTTAGTATTTAGTAAAATTATTTAAATTTCATTTCCACTTCTTATTATCGCGTTGGCCTATTATTATTATTATTATTATTATTATTATTATTATTATTATTATTGTTGTTGTATTTATATTCGATAGTACGGTAGTCTATTAAAAGCCATCGTCGCCTACACATCTACATAATGTCAGCATATAGGCCTAGAAGAATTTCCTATCAATACGATAAACTATGTGGTCAGCAATAGAAGAATATCAATATGGTAAATGTAGTCAAAATAACTTACTCGAGTTTTTGTTTTTTCTTCCTCCATCGAATGCTCCAGTACAAAAAAGGCCCTGTGTAGGTTTTTTTAAAGACAGCTTTCTAAATCTTCCGGGTTTAGACAATTTTTCTTCTGGTAAAATAAAAATAAAATGGCTTCACACACACATATAATCCTACATACACATGCACACATCCTTCTCAATGGGGGTTTACATATAGATATAAATAGGCGAACCTTGAAGCAATAATGGTTTAATGCTAAAGTATTATAATAACAGGAATATTTAAGAGATTGAAAACAAAGCCAATCTCCATTTTGATAGCCTGTTGTTTACACCACTAACGCTGCCAGGTCCACACTTAAGTTACCCAATGGACATTACACATTACACAATGTAACATTTATTGACAAGAAAATTCACGTAAGTATCGCTTTAATAATATGATTAGGACAAAATTTCTTCATATAATCTTAAAATGTATTATTGATAAGGCTTTCTGGATATGCCTAATCTTCTCACAAATAATACATTCCAAAAACTTAATATGTTTAACAAAAGCTAATTATGAAACAGTAAAGAAACTGCCATACATTATCTGACAAGAGAACTGTCCTTGGTTGTGGTATAAATGATTAACCACACTTATTAAATTAATGGCAAAACAGACATTCGAATATACGAGTATTTCAAGAGTTTCTTATATAACATAATAAAGCTTCAGTCCCACCCTCTGGTCCCACAAACACGAGCGCCAACTTTTCCATGGGAAGCAAACTAATATAATTCTTTCGAAGCAATTACCTGATTTTTTGTACAGTATTAATATCTTACAAAATCTAATTTGCATTTTAATTGGTTACAAACTGCTAGTTTTCTCATTTCCTCTTATCACTTCCTCTACATTTTGACCCAAGGTAGGCTAGAAATTACAACTTTCGAAAATGAAAATAAGGTAAACCTTTTATTATTTAAAACTTATCCTATTATGCTGTTTGACGACTACTCCTCCAAAGAAGCTGACTTACTAGTAATAATACTACCTATATAAATTACCTACAGTCTTTGTGTAGAAAAAGAGTCATTCGATTAGTTATTACGTGAATGTCCATTTAAAAACACGATATTCGCATGGATAAATGCCTTCCATCTTTCATTACAACGTCAAAATCCTTATATTGTCATTCGTATTAACATACGATCAAGCACTAAGTACCGATTGTAAAGTAGTCCACCTGCATGGTCTAGTGCATAGCATGACAAAGCCTCTATGCCGAAATCTGCCTTGAAATAATCTTGTCGATAGAAACCAGAATATGTAAAAGAACTTTTGCACAATTTAGATATAAGGGCGTAAACTTGAGCCAGAAACCCTAAATGACAAGACTCAACCTAAAAAACTGGACAAAAACCATTATTAGTTTCATATAACTTAATAAGATTTTCAGCCTTTGTACTAGTAAAATTTCATTACCACAAATAACGTATTATGTCCGAATATGAAAGACTTGGGAGAGATACAATTCAAATTTTATTTAGAATTTTGTATAAGCCAATATTTATATAATAATTTTACAGCTTTTGTAAAGTGTCATTTAAATAAGCATGTTCATTCTTTACATTCTTTACACTTTACAAAAGCTGTAAAATTATGATATAAATATTGGCTTATACAAAATTCTAAATAAAATTTGAATTGTATATCTCCCAAGTCTTTCATATTCGGACATAATACGTTATTTGTGGTAATGAAATTTTACTAGTACAAAGGCTAAAAATCTTAAGTTATATGATATAATTGTACTAGTTGATATATATCCATACTTCAGAATGAAGTTTATCAATGACTTTATTAGTTTATATATATATAAAGTATAACGATCAGTGTCTGCATTAATCTATGGCGTAACAGAAGAGTTGTCCAGTTCAACCAGTAGTTACTTGAACCGATTTTCTATTGTTATTGAAAGCTTCATTTCGAGGTCATTCGGTTTAAATAGGCAGCTGATTTTTGTGATCTTGTCAGGGTATGATAGTTCTGTCACCAAAACTCCAAGATTGGCTTGAGCATGAAAGCTTGAATACTTTCTTTGCAAGTAACAAAAATGGGGATTCTGTTTGAACTCCAGTACCGCCTCGGATATTTCGGAGGTAGTGAAATCTGGAACGGAGTGCACTTAGCTTCATAATAAAAATGATGAGATATTTGCACAAGAAGTAGTGGTTCTTGAGCTGAAAACAACTGGAATTCAGTATAGTCATGCTATTTATCAATTATAAATAGAATTTAAAACAATTTTGCTGTCTTTCATGCTTGAAATTTAACATACCTTATCTCTTCTCACTCTAGCCCAGTGATGGGCAAACCTCTATGGGAGCAGGCTAAATGACAAAAATGTCATAAGGCGGCCAAAATAATTTATTGAAATGCTAAAATGGTGAAATTTTTCAGAACTATTTTGTCTGTTATTTATATATGAAGAAATATAAGACGAGTGTAACTGCGACTGTACTTCCGATAGGTTTTCATAGTCCATTGCAACTGAATCGAGACGAGCCTCAGGAGCGAAGTCAAAAGTCTGTCACTTAATCTGTTTCTGACAAAACGTTTTGGAAGCTTCAAAGAAGAAAACAATTGTTTACGCTCATATGAATATGCAAACATGGCGATAATCTTCTGGGCACTAAATATCCGAACTTGAAAACTTAATTTCGGTGAGGACTTGTAGAACTCAAGTTGAGAGACGTTAAGAAACTACAGTCGACACCGTTTTATCGTTTGAAGTCTACAGTAAATGGAAAATGAAAATGTCCAAAGCTTATTCAATACTAAACGTCTTGAAGTTCTGTTAAAATTCACCATGGAACCATGCAATGGAAGGAAAAGCAATCAAGTAAGAAATACTGTATATTTTCTCCTACTTTCCTGCCGCGGACCGAATTGAACCTGAGGACCGCATCCGGCCCGCGGATCGTACTTTGCTTATCACTGCTCTAGACAATGAAATTACATCGATAACAGATAGATACAGTTTTTGAAAGACAGTGAAAAGTATAAAAGAAAAATAAAATCAGGTAAACTGATGTAACAAAGTGCCAGTATGTTTTTTTAATCAGTTATGACTGCAATTATGATATGCAGAATGTGTTTTTTTTTTTAAATTGATTTCCAAGTTAAGCTCCAGATTTATTCATTAAGCAGGGCTTACGGAAGAAGAAAGGCCTACCATCTCGGCCACCTGGGTCATTTTAACGGTCTAGTTGGATAAGCGCATGTAAATCAATATGTTTTTTGTCATAGCTACCTGTATTTTAATTTCCAAGGCCTTATACGATCACAGTAAAACAATAGGCTATGTTGTCAAGATAACTAATTTTCATTTTTTTTTTATAAATTCTTTCGAATACGTATATTACCATAAAATAGACACTAAATTGAGCATTACTCCGAAACAGGTCAACCGATTTTATCCATTATGAAAAGACGTCTTCCCATGGACATTATAAATGTGTATACCAAGTTTCATAAAAATCCGGTAAAGCGTATTTGAGTTACCGCGTCTTTAAAATATACACTAAATTGGGTTTTACTCCGGTACCGGTCAACAGATTAGGTTCAAATTCAATAAGGCACTTCTTATGGACGTCATAAATGGGTATACCAAGTTTCATGGAAATCCGATACAGCGTATTTGAGTGATGGCGTCTTTCTATTAGAAAGGCGCCATAATCTATTAAAATAGGCACTAAATTGGGCATTACTCCGGTACCGGTGAACCGATTTGGTTCAATATCAATAGGGTTCTTCCCATGGACATTATAAATGTGTTTTCCAAGTTTCATGAAAATCCGAAAAAGCGTATTTGAGTTATGGTGCGTATAGACACACGGACAGGCAGACGGACAGACAGACATTTTTTCGTCCACCACACAATCTCATAAAGTACCATACTGGCACTTAATAATCTACCTGTAACAAATTAAATATCGACAGCTATAGAAAAACCAATTGAATAATATATTCAATATAAGGGACTCTGGAGAAACAACTCAAGTTTAAAAGAACAAAATAGACGTTATGACCTTCCGACAGTTTTAAGCAGTTGGCGATACTAGCCAAATTAATAGCTCAAGGAATTAAGATTATGAAAGGTGTCAGATGTTATATTTTGCACTTGAAATATCTGGAATTCGAACTCAGGACCTTACACGTAGCCTATCTACATCACATATCTTTCCATGGTTGAATAATAAGACATGGCATATCCTTGTGTATAAGGACAATAGATCAAATTCAGGATACATACATAATGTTAGTACATGAAATGCTTCGGGCGTCAAGTCTAATAATTTTAGCCATGGCTGCAGCTTCCATTGTCTGCTACATACAACAACATTAAGCTGACTTTATTCCGTTTATCCTTCTTTATCGAAGTACTCGGCGCCAGATTATGGTGACAGCATGACTCGAGTTTTAAAATTCAAAGTTTTTATTACTTCTTTTGCAGTCAGGTAAGGAAGTAAAATATATTCTACAGCCAAAACCACTGGAAGGGCATAGAGTAAATGTTATTCTGCCACAGAAAATCGTATATAATACATTTTAAAAGCATGATATTTTGCTTTAAAAATTCTAATTGGTAGAGTGACTCAGGACATGACGTCCTTCTGCAAGACAATTATGCAGAATCTCTCATTTCAGTTTGGAACGGAATCGTAATGCAAGGGTTCCCAGGAAATAGGAAAACAAAGCTGGGAAAACAAGCATTGCTTCCACCAAGCTGATGATGCCTTTCTTAAACTCGAAATGTTTAATAATCTTATAAATATATTGAAACCACTGACGAATCTACCGAGAACAAATTCTATATTTTGATTTTTAATTAGTATTGAAAAAGCAATTGCTTCCCATTTAAAGATGAATACAAATTATCGAGTTATTGAGTTATTCCTTCACATATGCTTATCAAAACTTTGGAAAAAACTAAACTCCGTGGCGCTACATCCCCGGAAGGACTTGGCCTACCACCCGACCGCTGCATCATCTCCCGTAGGCAGATGGCAGGATTGGGGGGCATGTGGTCAGCATGCCGACACCCACGGCCGTTAATGGTGGTTTTCTTGACCGGAGCCGCTACTTCTCTATCAAGTAGCTCCTCAATTTGAATCACGAGGCTGAGTGCACCCCTGCCAGACCTCCCTACCTCAGAAAAATCCGAGGAGGTACCGGGAATCGAACCCGGGCCGACGGATCTGTAGTCAGCAACGCTAACCACAAGACCACGCCGGCGGACCAAAACTTTGGACCTTTGTTCTTATGTAAGCCCTGCTTAATGAATCAATCCGGAGCTTAACTCGGAAATCGATTACAAAAATAATTAATTTTCTGCATTTCAAAATCGGTCGGCTGCGGTGGTCTAGATCCGAAGGTCGCGGGATCAAACCCGGCCGCAGTCGATGGGGTTTTCAGGACGTAAAAATCTTGAGCACGGGGTCCTCCGGGAGGGACTTTAGCTGGGGGGCCCGTGACATAGATTCACGGCACGTAAAAGAACTTCAAGCCTAAATTAGAGCCTCTGGACAAAATTTCTCGGCCCTTTCACGTCCAAGTAATACCTTAGTTTCCGGAGGGGAGTCAAGGGGTGATGGGCTTACCATCTGTCACTCTGCCCTCTCTAGGAAAGTAAGCGTAGCAAAATTCACTTCGTTAAACAGAAACATCCACTTGGAGGCCCTTCGCCCCAACATGGGGGCATAGGATTCGATATATATATATATATATATATATATATATATATATATATATATATATATATATGTATATATATCATAATCGTAATTATCATTGATTAAACAAAAGCATTCTGGCACTTTGATACATCAGTTTACCTGATTTTATTTAATTAAGAAATTATTAAGTGAAATCGTCACTGAACGCTAAATTTGAAATCATTGAAAAAAAATCATAAGAATAGCTGGTTTCCATAAATGGCAATCCTTACTTGTAAATAAAATATCCTCACAATTTGTATATAGCACTAGGCCTACTCTATTGACCTTATATCTCTGGTTTTATACAGTTTTAAGGTGACGAATTTATACGTCAGTAGCAGTGAAAAGGTTAAGGAAGTAGATAACAGTTCTTTCTACTCGCTAGGCCTATATGATACGGTTGTGTGCATCAATAATTAATTAACGCTTAAAATATTGCACTTGGACTACTCTCTGAACAGGAACACGTTGGAATACTCGTGATATTTCATTCAGATCAAACAATAGTTATTTCAGTTCTAAGTGATTAGAAGCTATTTTTTCCTTGGAATGCTGAAGAAGATTAGGAACTTCCCTCAAACTATGATGGTTTCCTTTATATAAATAACCATGAATGTGTAACCATATAAATGAATGAACTCTGTCTATTTTACTGATTATATGTGCTCTTACACCGGGGTACAGGCTTATGAATAGAAGTAAACTTCGATCATAGACTACACAGAATTTTTGTCAGAAGCCTAGGACTCATGGTAGACCTTTTAATTTTTTAATTATTTATCTTGACTGATGTAGGCCTTACATATTTTTTTTTTAATTTTTAAAGTTATTTATTTTGACTAACTTTTAGTTCGCTCTGACCAAAAAATTACTCAGAATACATATGAGATGCATAAACGGGAAAGAAGTCTCTTGTATCCAGATAAATTTTCAGGACTCCAAGGAAAACAAATTTCAGTCTGTAGATGATAATGTATTTCATTTATTTATTTATTTTCATTGTTAAAATATCCATTAACGTTGCAGTTAACATAATATTTTCATTTTTTAAACAAGAGATTATGTTGGCTAAATTGGAACTTGTTTAAAACAATGCACTTTATTTGTTAGTACGACGCGCGTCCATGAAGTAAGTTTCTCTGGGTCTATTTACAGAACCTAAACACATTTTCATGGAAATATTTATTACAACAGATACAGTGTATGTTCAGCTAATTTTAAAATATTCGACACCAGAATTGAGACATTTGTCATACCGCGGGATCAACTTTTGAATACCCATGTTGTAGAAGTCTGCTGCCTGGGTTTTGAACCACTGTGTGACAATCATCTCCATCTCTTTGTCATTTTTTTTGGTTTAGGAAAAGATTGTAACCACTGGTAGCAAGGTCCGGGCTGTAAAGTGGATGTTTAACATCTCCCACCAAGTCTCCTGCAAACGTTCGGCTGGGAGGTGTTCAAACGTCCGCACCACAGCGAGAACTCTCTTCTATATATGTATTTTTTTTTTACCTCAATAAATGACATAGAATGACAGAAAAGCGGAGATGTTTGTCACACATCTGTTCAAATCCCAGGCGGCAGACTTCAACGAGACACATATTGAAAAGTTGGTCCCACTGTTTGACAAATATCTCGTTTCCGGTTGTGAATATATTGAAAAATAGCTGAGCACTTGTTGTATCTGTTGCAATAAATATATCCATGAAATTGTGTTTTATTTTTGTGTTTCCAGGGAAACTGGGGCCTCGAATATAAAAAGTTATTTTGTCAACTTCAATGATAGGAGAGTCTTTTTCTGAGTTTTGTCGTAAACTGAAAGTTATCTATTTCTATAAGCTATAAACCAATTTTATGTTTTGGCGACAAGAGATAATTTCTTCCTATTCTCAAATCATATCCTCGAGCCGGTTTTGAGCCTGGTCAGGTAACTCAGGTTATGGAAATTAATGCGTGCATGAATGCGAATCCTGCATCACATATGCATCCAATGATCACCTGTGAATTGTGGAATTCAGAAACATGCGTACCATACTGTATAACTTGTGTATTCCACATCTTAAATCAGGTTCTTGAGTTATGCTAACGAAACCCGTGTAGTTAGTATCTTTAAATTTACACACCTGTAATTTAGAAACACCTTTTCCTTGTAAGCCATATGCTCTGGGGATGTTTGCAGGTTGCTAGCGGCTAGGTGCAAATGTCGTAATTCTGCGATCTTCGAGAAAGTAAATTTTGCTTTAATTTGAGTTTGAGACTAATGATTTGTTCGCGTGACATATCTTAATTCAATTAAGCCCTCTAGTACATTAAAGCCTACCAATTGACTGATTAAAAATTATTTGGGAATCAGGAAATACTGTTCCTAGGCAATTTTGACTAATGAAATAAATTTAAAGAAGACGGTACCGTAATGTCAGTAATAGACTATTCGTAAAATTAGGCTAACAGTTACAGGTGTTTATTCGTCGTAGCTCTACATCCTACGAAGAGACAAGGCCTGCTATCGGAGCATTGCATAAACTTGCTCCAACTTTCACTGCGTTGATAAAGTGAGCAGGATTGGGGAGAATCTCTAGGCTTTTAGGAGAAAGAAAGTAAATGTCCATCTACATTACTTTCATGTCTCATTATCCTCATATGCAGCCTTCATGCCCAGTCTCTGTGTTTAATTATTAATTGTGTAAGTACTTGTGTTTGGTCAAAGAAATTACAAGCATGAAGATTTTTCAGTATTCGGTCTTTGTGAATTTACATAAAAAATATGTGAACTTAGGTACGATAAAATAAAAGTGATGAAAATGAAATGATAAAATTATGGTGATATGACACTTGCAATTGGTTGGAATTTCATATATTCTTATACCGGATGGGTCACTAATTTATGAGCTAAATAGTCAAAAAAATAATTTTTAGCTAAAACGACCTACCGTATTTTACGGACTATAAGACGCACTTTTTTTACTTTGAAAACAGAGCCTTGAAAGTAGAGTGCGTCTAATGGTCCGAAGTACACTAAAAAATTAAAATTATGGTAAATATTGCCGGAATATCACAGTTATAAACAACGATATGATAGGTACAAAATTTAGCACAGACTGTATATCAGTGCACTTGTCACAATCGTAAAATAATGGTTGCTGGAAGCCAGGTAAACAATGCGAAAAGAAAGGAATGTTGAGGTTTTTTTTTTTTTTTTTTTTTTTTTTTTTTTTTTTTTTTTTTTTTTTTTTTTTTTTACGAAAAGAGTTTTCTCCGCCGGGTGGTTTAAATGTAGGCAATGACTTCTAAACAGATTTGTCCCGTTGCATTTACTCTGTGCTGAATTGAGGGTAGGGATGTAAAAGTGTTTTTAATCTTTCATAAGAAATTAATTCAGTTGTTAAAATTTACGTGTTGCCGCCTGTAAAGAAGAGATTTTCTAACAACGCAGGTTTTAAGTTAGAAGTGTCTTATACTGATTCCATTGTACAAGGTTACAATTTATTTATGCAATGAAGTATATTATTCCCTTTAAAATTTTATGTTTAGAATCACATTCAATTTCTTTTCCTTTAATTTTCAATCCTAAAATCAAAGTGCGTCTTATAGTCCGTAAAATACGGTAATTTAAGCACACAATCCATACAAACACAGATTTTCTCTTCGTACTAAGAAAGATCGAAACAATATTCTGATTAATTTATTTAGTCCAGCATGTCAGTCAATTATTTTTCCAAATTTCTAAGAAGCAAGTTTTGGTTAATCTGAATTCTTATAACAAGACAAAGCTATATTGAAGAGGAATTCAATTTGATAGGGAATATTAAAAATGTTTCAGTGAATGCAGCTTGCGAATCTCTTTGCTTTGAATATTCAGTTTCTCTTATTCCTTACTCTCCATACCTTGGCTTTATGTATGTCCTTCTTCATATTGTGCAAGACCATCTGTTATAACATCCATGCAATAAGAGAAAGAGATAGGAATAGCACACAATCTTAAAGATAGCTTCTTCCACTTGCATATAAAGAAAGGGGTTGATGCTACACGAAGGGGTTAGCATTAAAAAGGCAAGCAAAAACCATGGTAGCAGTACATAGCGTATAGTGCACGGCGTCAAAAATGTTGAACATTAGCATGTGAATGGACAGAGTATGGGGTTCGTGTGGTGCTGTCTCTTTCTATGTAATGCATGGTTCAATGAAAGTGACCGGCCAAGCTGCTGGTCAAAGCATTATTTATTTCTTCTTCCTTGCATTTTTCTACTGTCCCTGTCTTTACGCAAAACTACCTTCTTCACCCTACAATACACGTGTGAATATACTTAATATCCAAACTCCGTTCTCCTGTCATTGATTTTATTTCTACCATGTAAAGTGAGATTAGAAAGATTTATTCATTTTTGTTATCTGAGAGTCGGCATGTGTGCTGCTGAAACCTGAAATGCAATCTCCCTTTGAAATAACTGATTTTATTTCTATGGGTAAAGAGACATTACAACATTTTAGCTTTTAATTCCATGCGAACTGAAGGACTCCTATACTAGAAAAAGATTACGATTAGGCCTATCTAGAATAGTATGTCTTATCAAAGTGTAAAAAGGATATAAAATAATGGTAAAATATGTACAATAATAATACCAGTTTGTAAAAATAACTAAAAATGATTAATTAATCCAATTTATATTTTTATTGATAGATTTATTACACACTGGTTTTTAAGTAACAAAAGAGAACTGCAACTCAATTTTATTTTACTGCTTACCAATTGTATCTACATTTGGAGCCCAGAATTATCTGGAATAATCATGGAATCGTATCTAAAGAATTACTGGGATTCAAATAAGTTCCGGCAAAATTATAATAGGTCTATGTATTTATATTCTTGGAATGTAATTTAAATAGTTAATTAAGCCTATTTTTCATGGTTTTCAAAGAAACCGGCCTTTCATAGTTTCATTTATTTATTATCAAAATTATTAAACAAAAATTATCAAACATTACAAAATCTTACTTTTGTAAGAAAGCCCCCAGATGAGCAAAGCTCGTGTTTAAGTGCTTCAATTATCACACCTATTAATAAAGGAGAACAGATAAATTTTTAAATATACATAAACTAAAAACTGTTAAATAATTTTAACAAAATTTTAAAATAGGAAGTTCAAAATTACAGAAAAAACTGAACTCCAATTTACAAATAGGAATAAGTGGAAGAAATTATTATGAAACAATTGAAAGGTAATAAATAATAAAACCTGATTATTAGGCCTAATATTAGATAGTTTTTTTTATATTTGTAATTGGTTGACACTATACTTTAAAAAATCAGGATTCTCAGCAATAAAAGTAAGTTATAATAAAGTTTGAAACTATAATTTAGAACACCTAATTGCCTAGTTTTAGTCCTAGATAATAATGCAACCTGATAAAGCTTTATATACGTCTAGACTAGTAGCTTATGCTACTAGTTGAGCCTCAACTATAATAAGTAGAGACTTGGAATTCTGACAGCCTACCTTTGTTTCCAAAAGTAAGTGCAAACTAAGAAAGAATTTTGAAAAAAATAAATTTAATGCCAGAAATAAAATGTTTTCGAAGAGACGAAATACCTTCCATAAGAAGCACACGAGCACTTCGATTATTGTGGAAAACGTATAATATACTATAATTGTATAAAATCCGGGCTCTAGTTGTGATTGAGTATCAATTTGCTTGTTGGCATTAGCTTACTGTTAGAGCCCGCCCTTCCTCTTTGTGGGTTATAACCCAATTAATAGTTTCTATATTTTATGTAAAACTTCGACAACATTTTACATGATGGACGGCATAATTGAAGTTGTTTTCCCATACTTGAACCGCTGCACTAATACCGAATTTCGAATACTGTATTACAAGAATAATGCATCATAAATACAATTTAAATGACAACCGTGCAATATAAGAATGCACAAGGGCGTTTGCTACTGAAAGATTTGGATGCATAGAAGATTAAGGATAAAGGTCATCGCGATAGCTATAGCCAGGCGCAGCAAATGTATAATACAATCCCCTCTTGTCATATGAAAGAAACATTCATTCTGGTCAGCAAAATTATACCGACCAGTAGGGCAATGTGCCCCTGGGAGGGTTCCTCTTTACAATAAGGAACGCTCCTACTGTCTTACAAACGTGAGGAGTGTTGAGTAGAGAATCGGATGCATTCAGCAGGTACACTCGCACAAAATAAGAAACGAACTACGAGTACATTCCAGTGTATGAATATAGTATTGATTTCAAAACCAAATAGGGCCTACAGTAGCCCCATAATAGGTTTAGGATGTTATGTTTCTTTTTCCTTCTTTCATCCTCTTTAGGTCAGGACACAAAAGAATGTTTACTTTTGGGCTTGCGTGTGTGTGCATGGGTGCAAAAACGCGCGCGCGATCGTGTTCGGTCACTTCATGGTCCAGATGGGATCAAGTGCGAATTTTCATTGTGGAGTGAGGATGGGCGCGTGTTTAAATCCCGAATTAATTAAATTGCCAAGTTGATCTCTGCGGAGAATTTTCCCTTAACCGTTTAAACAAATACCGAATAGGCCTAATTTCTCTGTCCTGGGACCACGGACTCGTCCACCATCACCACATCTTTGTCGTTTATACATCCTACGGAAATCAACAGGAAAACTTCGTGAGTAACTCTCCTAGTCAAAATAAACATTATGTCCTTTGTAAGGCAACTTGATGGCGTTGTGTAAAAAGTCAACTCCTTAAAAAGATAGTGTAATCTATTTACTAAAGTCAAATCTCAATTATAAGTGCTCTTTTTGATTTGATTATTGAATTAGGAAGCTATACTTAGCCTATAGAAGCTTTTTGCTGAACAGAGCTTCTAGATCAGATTAATCTTCTTCACAAGGAAATTATTAAAGCCATTATTACCTGTTCTTTGTTAACTTTCATTACAGAACTGGTAAAGAGCATGAAAAAGTTGCGAATGTTTTGGGTGCCTCCTCGTAAGGAAGTTCTCCGCAATAATAGGCATAATGAAATTAGGAGTTTGTTCGCTGAAGACATGAAACGAAAATATGTCCATGTCTATAAACAATCAGGTTAGTTAGTCTACCATTGGCAGCACCATACAATTGATATAATTGCATTTTAGCTCTTTACTTAAAAAAAAAGGCATAATAGTTCATCCGCATGAGACCTCGAGATGTGGACAGCCTGAAGAGGTAAAAGACGAGAAGAAAGTCATTTATGAGCTTATTACTTCATTTTACCCACAAATATGACCTTAATGAGCTCTGGTGTAATGGTAGGGTCAAGAATGTAGGTTTTTGTGGATTATGAACTGGACAAAGATTTGTCGTATGGCATCGTAGTATCCACAGTTAAGCGATCCAGTATTATTGTTTATTTAACCGTACTATAATATACTTTACGTGTGACGTAACGGTATCAAAATGACATTCATATCGAAATTATTTTTCATTTCGACATCGGTGTGGTATCGATTAATTATTATCGAACACGGAACGATCTTGAGGCCATGAGAGCAGGAGCTGAAAACTACGTAATAAATAGCTTGTATTTAAAATAAAATCAAGTCTGTTCGTGTTAATTTTAATATCGTACTAAGATGAGTTCGTGTTGTTAAAATCCGTTGATCTCAAGAAAACAACCATAAGGCAGCTTCGGTTCCAACAACTCCATGACCTGTCATCTCTCGTAGAAGACGAGAACTACGACAAACAATCTGACTCGAAGGGCATGGTGAGCTCATTGCTGTTTGTTTGAGTGAATCTAAAATCTAGAAATTATTTAGACTAATTTAGACTATTTAGACTAATTATGGACGAACAAAAACACTCGTGTGCTACTTACCTATAATGGTGATTAAGATGCTCGTATGAAAATTATGAAACTCGCGTTGCTCGTTTCATAAACATACTCTTATATTAATAAATCCATAATAATAATAATAATAATAATAATTTATTTCACCATTGAGCAATACATTGGTTGCTATAGGCTACGTAACAATACTTAAAATGTGGTATCCACCTATACATTCAGAAATTCTTCAATAGAATAAAATGGATTTTGTTCTAGCCACCTAAAGAGTACAGTTTTGTACCTATGAATAGGTGCAACTATGGCTGTTGTCGGCAATTTGTTGAAAAAATTTACACCATTGTAGTAGCATGAATTTAGTACAGATTTGTTGCATAATGTACTATGTAAGAATTAATTTTTAAATAGAAATTAAAAACTTACGGAATTTTTCTAAATATGGCACAAAAAGTTAAAATATTAGCCATTTCCACCGGAAGACCCCGAATCAGAGCACAATTGCCGGAATTACACAAATAAATTATGTTTCTTGCTATAGGTTAGATGGAACAACTATTGGGTTGAGCAATAGCATCAGTTGTCAATGCATAATTATTACTGTTCAGGCATACATGCATCCTGATTCGATTTCAGAGTTTAGCAGTAAAAACAGGAGTAGGCCTAAATTTTGTGCAAGGGTTCTTCTAAAAGCAATTCTGTTACAAAAATTTAAAAATGAAGCTACACTTGATACTTTGTCAGTATAAATGTTAAGTCTGCTCTAGGCAAATGTATATAATGTCCTATCTTTCAACCTTATATTCTGATTCATGTATGGGCAGAAGTTCTTTCGCGATT
The DNA here is from genome assembly GCA_964059195.1 of Ectobius pallidus. Classification (NCBI taxonomy): domain Eukaryota; kingdom Metazoa; phylum Arthropoda; class Insecta; order Blattodea; family Ectobiidae; genus Ectobius; species Ectobius pallidus. The sequence goes on along the minus strand of CAXKWD010000003.1, from coordinate 62,530,882 downwards.
TACCTAAACAGACGACGATTTGTTTAGGATTCGTGATATGCCTGTAGTGCACATCCATTTTTACACACTAATACACAGACACAAATGAAAAATAATTATGTATTTATTATATGTTTATAAAAATAATATATTTCAATAATAGACAGCCAGATCATTCTTCTTATTTCTTTCCGTCAAGTGTTTTCACATTACAACTGCTGTATCTTCCATGCACATGTTAGAAGTGCAATCAAACGGTATAAATCCAGCCACCTGGCCAAGACGTACAGACAACGCACATGGCTATTTATAGGGGGAGTGTTGAGTATTGTCTACGTCTTTGTTACTTCGTGAAAGGTCTTACTCCACCAACTGCCCTCAGTCCACTCCGATGTCCAGTCGGCATGATCATCACCATTAGAAAAAACTACACAACTATAGAGGGGCCAGTCCTTTTTCTATTCAAATCATCCCTAACGTTATGTGCACAGTTTAATGAAGGGTTCAACCCTTCCCACATTATAAGTTTGGTCATCCCATGTAATAGAAGTTATTGGGGTGTTTGAAAAAATGTGTATAAAAGAATAAATTCTCCGATGGTTTACCGTGTTATGGATCTCATGACTAGCGTATCAATCGTTCCAATAAAATATGAATCTTCTTTATTCTAGACATGAGCCGAAATTTTCTTCAGTTCCATTATACTAATAGTAGTAATAATAATAATAATAATAATAATAATAATAATAATAATAATAATAATAATAATAATAATAACAAGAGGAAGAAGTATAGTATTTTAACTATACTTTCCAACTACCACGGTCATATCAGTAGAAATTTTATCCTGCAGGAGTTCTTTTACAAGCCAGAAAATGTACGAATATGGGATTGTCAGATTTAATCACATTGCAATCGACAAAAACTGAGTTCGAATCCTCCATGTCCTTGTCTGGTCGAATTAGTTTGTCTATGACCGACAGGTAATCCTCCTTCCTGCAGGCCCAGTCGGCATGGGCAATATAAACGTCCACACAACGGGAGAGTTTAAACTAAGAGAAAGAAGAAGAAAAAGAGAATCCTTAAAATAATAAATAACTTCTGATGCATTATTACATTTAAAGTGCTATATCAGCATGAATGGGGTCATACAATTCTCTTACCTTATAAAACATGCTATTTTCTAGCCAGTTGTGTGCAGTTCTCTTAAATTTCTTCAGATTAATAGTATGGTTTGATTTGGCAGCTTATGAAGTATAACATACTTAATTTTGTTTTGTATTATGATGTGTCCATTATAAATTATATTGAAATATGTCAAGCTGTTTCTGGGCTTTGCAGATTACTCTTAGCAGGATTTGTTATTATTATTCCATGATAACGCAAAAATTTGAGAATATGAAGTGGAAATAGAATAAGGTATTAAAATCATTTACTGTTGCATTTTACGATCATCGCACTTTCAACAGTGTTGATGAGTTTATAAGCATTATAATAGAAGTGACAAAAGGATACAATTAGTATTGTTTCTTTCCCGGCATATGGTCATGGATCCTATTGGGGTCAATGACTTCAGTACCCGGATACAAAAAAGCCGTTGTAGTCGTAAAAATATGAAAAGGCTTCCAAACATTTAACGCATTAAAGGATCATTGGTTCTCTTTTTGAAGTAATATTTTGAAGAGACTGATTCCAGGAAGAAGTGAATGCATCTTCAAGTAATATATTATTTCTTTTCGTTTCTTTCTCTCTTTCTTTTATCCCTTTGTTACTGTATTACTGCCGTTCCACCCTGGTATTTTTACAGCAATAAATCTGCTCCTTAAAAGTTCAAGGGTATGAGAATTTATAGCTGACTGCTTTCTTTTACTTCTGTGAATCCGAAAAAAGTAGCTTTGATGATGAAATTTTGCTACCGCATTCATGACAAATACAATTAGTGAAGTTACTTTAGGCCCAGTCATAAAGTTCACTGCTGACTCATGTACGAATATGGTCAGCTCAGAAAAACAGTACCACGAGTGCCAACTATACAATTTATGTGTTTACGTCCCAATATTAAAAAAGATTATTACAGTATCTCACCTGTAAGTTAGTCATTGGATATTATACGAGAGAGAAACTATATTCTATTCTAAGTCTAGAATGCTAGTGTGAATGTTTGTAAACAACATAGATAAGAAATAAAAACAACCTGGAAGTTTACAAGTGTTTGTAAAAAAAGTTTGCACATTATTTCATGAGGGAGTATTGCAGCTTCCACAGTTTTAGTGAGGAAGTTGACAGTCTTAAGGAGTTTAAACAGTATTAATGAAGGTGTTTAAAAGGCTTATTATTGTTTAACGCGTACAGTCTCAACGTTTTTTTTCTTTTTGTTTTAATCCTTCATATCCTCCGGGAATATGACAAGAAGCATGCCCGGACTTTCTCTTGCTGCCATTTTATATAGCCTAAAGGAAAGCTTGATGTTCGCTATTTTCTCGCATACGGCTCTAACGGGTTTGTTTTAATTTGTATATTAATTGTTGGTACTAAAATTTATTCTTTCTTTCTTTATCTTAGTTTTACCTCTTCCTTATAGGATTTAAGCGACCCAAACCACCCGGGCCTTACAGGGTCGCGACCTGTTGGGAGAGGGATTATCTTTGGATAACATAAGTTACATACTGTTTTGACTAGACAAGGTCATGGAGGGCCTCCCCGGATGAGTGATCAGCCCAATTCCCGGGGCCACCTCCGAGACGACACGAATACATAGGACGAGACACACCATTCACACACACACTCACTCCAAACAAGGCGAGGATGGAATGAAGGAGATAATGACGGCCAGATCATATCTGGGGACCACAAGCGCCTAAAGTTACCCGACATTTGTCTCACAGGCGAGGAAAAACCCCAGAAAAAACCCTACCCAGGTAATTTGTCCCGACCAGGAATCGAACCCGGGCCCGCTGCGTGAGAGGAGCGAACGCATCCCCTGGACTATTAAGATTTATAACATTCATATAAAACTTTTTCAGTACAAATTGTCGGATGGATTGTAAGCTAAAACTGTAAGCTGACATATTTTTCCATAGACTTGGTCCTGCCTTAAGGCCTCACAGATTTGCATGAGGATAAGGCGACCTAATTTGCACTCCTTAATGATCTATGTCGTAATTAGAAGGGGAATTTCTTATATATTTTTTCTATTGCGAACCCTAAAAGGATTTGCGGGCTGAATTGAAACTTTAAGAATACTTTATTAATTTTTTAGCAATTACAAACTTCGTCAACAAGTAGCGAAAATTCAGTATGACAAGGAGTCTTTCAGTTTGGTCGTATATCGTATGGGCCTATATGTGCAAAAGTGTAGCTCCTAAGAGACCATTGTTGAAAACAAATTAATTTCATTTTTTATTACATAGCCCGAACTGTGTTACGTAGCCAAGCACATGAATACGGTAATACATTGATACACAAACAGTCGTTGATCCCTTCTCCAAGCACAAGAGCATACACTGGGGATAGGCTACAGTGAGAACTCATTGATTGTTTGTTTAGGATGGACCCGCGTGTAATGAACATCATTCATCTTGAAGATTGATGACTGCAGCTCTAGAGGAGAGAAAGGTGAGAGGTCTCTTACCTCAGTCGGGCTGAGGCATACGAAGGGGTAAAATTTTAATTTAATCTTGTCTCGAAAGTATTGAATTCCTTTAAAATACATTGAAGTAATAGCTATAGGATTTCGTCTCCTTGTGTAAGAATTTTTAATACGAAAACGCGTGAAATGACTTGGAAATATTAGGTGACGTTCTAAATTAATCCTGTTTTGGGAAAAGAAAAAAAAAGCAGTCTTACTAATAATCCATGTAATCTCGTGTAACTATGTACCAGCATATGCACAGCCGAAAATAAAAATGTTCTAATAATACCTGAGTAAAGGACTCAATGTGTGCAATCAATATTGACAAGATGCATAACCTTTTTCAGCTGACGCCCCCCTTCGAATATAATGAAATCCTCAAGCCTCCTTTGATGGTGATGGGGAGAAGAAGGCCTAAAAACGTGATTGTCAGTAATTTTGTACTTTAAAAGATCCCTTTAATACTTGTAAAAATACGATTAATATTGCTAACCTTTTTTATTATTCTTATTTATCCAGTGATGCTTTTGCTGTCACACACACATATAACATGAAAATGCATATCTAATTATTGTGGATCTTATTTCAGTCTCAGTACAGTTCATGAAAAAGTTTAAATGTAGAAACACAAATGTAGAGTTAAAAACTAAATATTAGTGAGATTATTGTTTTGCTTTCACCAGTTCTGAGATATTAGGTTTTATGTTTGATAGAGCACAACGCAGATCACTAGTATCTCGTATTTGGATTTCCAAATTATTATAAACGTGTTGAGAACAAGATATGACTATTTAATATGACAGGGAAAATATAGTTACAATTTATAAGATTATAAAATGTAAATTCACGCTGTTCTGTTATTCTTGTAAATTACGGTATGTGTCTGTGTATTTGTTTGGTCAAAGTTAAACAATTAAAAATTCTTGTCGATCGATCGATCGACAAGGCAACAACACTAAATCAAAATATGAATTTCAAATTGTTGCACGCCCCCCTAAGAAGAGCATCAAACATCGTATAATATCCAGGGGGAACCCCTCCTTTAAATGGTCCTTACAGCATTGTTTAAACTTACGTAAATAATAGGCTAAATATTATTATGTAACAGATCGTCGTTTGGCAGGTGCATGCGATTAATTTTTGAAGATATTCATTGATTTTAGGAAATTTGTTAGAAAACTTTTATGGTATGTTAATAACACTGTTATTTTAATTTCTTCTTTAATTATACACGTTTCGACATAAAGGTCATATCACGTGACCAACTTCTATGGGTATCTCAGCAGACAGTGTAATTCGTACAACTACATCTAGTTATTATAATTATTATTGCAATGATGTAATTTCTCTGAAAATATCACAGAGTTATCCATTGGGGGAAAACTAAACTGATCTTATATATTATACTCATTGCATACGTAAGAGAGAAGACCGCCAGGAGGTAGAAATGATATGCCAAGATGTAATTAAATTTGTGAATTGCTGGAAAGGGAGCCAAGCGGCAGCTGCAAGACGTTCGTTCCCACAGGTAACCCCATCCCAATTGCATTCATCATACAACAGAACCAGAGTTCAATGCCTGGCTTCACATGCTCACATTCAAGATCCAGAAAAGTAATATTTTTACAGAAACTCCTTGGTTCGACCGTTAGAATATAGAATCTATTTCCTTAATGTAGTAGGCCTACATTATTATTACAAATTTGCAATGCTACAAGAATTTTGACACATAAACACTGAGCGTTTTTTTTTTATTTTATGTTAAAAATGTGTAGGTTATAGTTCAAATAGGTTTTCTTTATTAGTCCCAATATTTTACTGAAATCTGAGATTTTCATTACAGCAAAACAGGATACAAATACCATAACCATTTATTCTTCAATTTAAATTGATATATGATGCAATATCTGAGTGTCATGAATTTATTTAGTCACAAAATCTATAAAGAATTCTATTTTGGATTTTGTAAGATAAAAAAACATGTAATATGCAACATGTCAGAAGAGTGGAAGAAGAAAGGCTACCAAGAAGCATATGGGAATTGTGTCCACCTGGAAGAACCAGAGGCAGGCCTCGAAACTCATGGATGCAGATCAGTATAGGAATGAAAGAAAACGAGCTACGAGTACAATATATGGACTGGGTTGACAAAGGCGAACGGAGGAAAAAAATAAAACTTGAATCACATAAAGATATTGTTGGCGTTGCATTCTGTATATAAATAAATAAAATTATATTATTAATGACAATAATACCGTTATTAATATTATGTAGAAGCAGGTCAACTACTTAGGTCATACGGGTTTACATTCATACATAGGCCTATTAGTCCTAGCATTTTCCATTCTTCAGTGAAGGGTTGCATTTGCTTCTGCGAGTGAGGGATAACTACAAGAAACTCACTCAGATTGACCAGTCTCAGAATTTGAACCTTTGTTTCGTCAATGCGAGTCCGCAACGTTACTACTTCTGCTATCTGGTGCAATTTGAATACAAATTTTGGCTATATAACAGTAATACTTCGGCGTAATTTCTAGCATTGTTACATGACCACTAGGTTCCTTATTAGGCCTATTTTTTAATGGTCAAAATTACAATTAGTTACACGTTATAAGGATTAATAGTTACGATGTAAATAAGGTCGCAGTGATGAATCCATCGAGAATTAAAAAACTGCAGTTAATTAAACACCAAAATATTAAAGAAGGGAGAAAGAAACCTGTTTCAGGAACCAGTCATTACTGTACATTAGAAGCGATGAGTCATAATTCATAATGATTCATAAATCTGAACAGCAGACTACTAGACTAGGTGAATCCCCGGAATAGCGGCCACTCAGGTTTAGTTTGTCTGTTTACTATATATATTAACTTGTGAAAGTTCAAACAGAAAATGTAAACGCACTTGACCGAAGTTTCAGTGTTAAGATGAACAAACATTGTAAAAACCCTATGACTAACTCATGACATTAAGCATTCCTTCGGAATGTTTTATGCATCGGAATTTTGAACTCTAGAAACAATATATTTTTAAAATACTAATTTGGATATTTAAGAAATATGGGCGTACACCGCTGTGGCTCAGGGGATGCGTCCAATCCTCTCACGCAGCGGGCCCGGGTTCGATTCCTGGTCGGGACAAGTTACCTAGGTGAGGTTTTTTCCGGGGTTTTCCTCACCTATGAGACAAATGTCAGGTAACTTTAGGCCCTTGTGGTCCCCGGATATCATCTGGCCGTCATTATCATCTTCATCCTCATCCTCGCCTTGTTCTGAGTGAGTGTGTGTGTGAATGGTGTGTCTCGTCCTATGTGTTCGTGTTGTCTCGGAGGTGGCCCCGGCATTGGGCTGATCACTCATCCGGGGAGGACCTCCATGTCCTTGTCTGGTCAAAAAAGTATGTATGTGATCCAAAGATAATCCCTCTCCCGACAGGTTGCGGCCCTGTAAGGCCCGGGTGGCTTGGGTCGCTTAAATCCTAAAAGGGAGAGGTGAAACTACGATAAAGAAAGAAAAGAAAGAAAGAAAGGAAGTAATTTAATTATTTTACTATTCTCCATCTGAATCATTTAGGACCATGTTAATTAAAGAAAACTTCTCTGTTTGACAAGTTAGCTTATCGTCGTTAACGAAGAATGGGACCGATACAGCCTGGTTCTACAACACACATGCTTTCTACTAGTGAAGTTGAAAGTGAAGGTAGATGAGGTAAAGGTCGGATAGCCAATTGCATACTTTCACGGGATGTAGCGCCATGGAATTAAATTAGTTATTTTTCGATTAAGTACCCCGCTGAATTGTTTTGAAACCCTTGTTTCGTATCTATAGATTAGAATGGTATTTTTATAGGCTATAGTTTATATTTATTTTCAAATTCTCATACGGTACCGGCTCCTGAGAAAATAAAAATGATAATATTTTAGGAGAAAAATTCCCCTGACATTGGTACTCGATCCCGTGCTGTTGCTCTACCCATTGAGCTTGGCAGGAATCGATACAAGGCGCCAGATGGAATCTTTCTCTTATGATTATCTTTAATGGTATACCTTATTGAAAGAATATTTATTGTTCTTTTATAAATATTAGCGGCAATCTAAAAAAATAGAGTATGATACACATGGTATTTTTGAAATTGGATCGTTTCGCAAACATACCTATTGGTAAAAAAATCTCTCTTTCACCACTTGCCCTGACTTAGGGCACGCTACATCGGCATTCGTAAGAAAGCAAGCGGTAATACTTTTCAAGGACGGATGCCTAAAATGTATATATTGTAATATCCTTTCTGAGACTACATAGGTTACATAAATAAGCCCCTATTCGCCATTACTCCTTTCACTGTGACTGTATTGAGAATTAATGTACAGCATTACGCAAAACACAACGGATGTTTGGAGTTATAATTTGTTTTTTTACGGTCGGATGACTTTCCCAATTGAGTTATTCTGATAACATGACAAGTACCGGTAACAATCAATCAATTTTATACAATTCACTAACTTGTTTACGTACAGGATAAAGCGTGACTTGCTTTTTTTCTTATTTATTTTCCTTTTTATTTTGCCTTTTGATTAAATTCCATGGGTTTATCATGCCATTTCTGTAGAAACTTTCGATCAAGAAAACGAGAGTTACGTATTTAGATAGCTTTATACAGTTACATAAATCAGAATAATACATATAACATGCAGTGGTGAACTTAACTAAGCTTGAAATGATAATTCTTTCACAATGACTGTGTTTAGGCTAAGGTGGAAAGGTGAAGTCAGACTGAAAAATTCAGTCAGTTGGAGAATTTAATGTTGTACCGGGATGTTGCCATGGTAGCTCAATTGGTAAGAGCAGCAGCACGGAGAACCGAGGATCTTGGTTCAAATCCCAGTTATAGCATTTAATTTTTGTCTGACTTCACCTTTCACGCAGCTTTTCCCGTAGGCCTATGTTCTACTTAACTGGCAGCCCTAAAGGCAATAGGAACAAACAAATCCACCAACCCAGCGGTTCACCACATCAGAAGAGTTCTTCAAGAGTTAGTGAGGAATAACATCACATTCCACTGGATCAGAGGACACGCCGGCCATTATGGAAACGAAACAGCTGACTTTCTTGCAAAAATCAGCTGAAGGACCTAATGGTCAATAGAATATGATCGGTTCCCTCACTCACTTTGTAAAAGTAAACTTGTAGGATATTATTCAAACCTCTGGAACCAGTTATACATACCTTCGCCCAAAGCTTCCCAAACAAAACTCTTCTTGCTCTCTTCTTCCCCAACTCTTCTTCTGTTGGCAGAAAACCAACATCAACCCGACATTTATACTCACACAGTTCCTAACAAACAATGGCAAATTCCTCTATTATCTGCACAAAATCGGGAAAGCCGAATCACCAGACTGCCCATGCACAGAAGACAACCACAAACAACTTCATTCCAATTTTTCTCCATCTTTACCACCCATACTATATTTATATCTTCTTAAGCTATGGTTTGTCTACGGCGTTCATCGCCGGCGATGACCGCCGGGGTCAGCGATCATCGTCGTAGGGGTGGTTTGTCTACCGGCGTTCATCGTCCATGATACTGTTGCTATTCACAGTTGTAGGTGGCCATGTCAAACAGCTCGATGTGGTGGGGGGACATGGAATTTGGAAATTTGTTAGCATTCATAACCTCAACATTGCCTATAATATTTACTCACTCAAGATAAAACGCTGACAGGAACAAAGGAAAGTCACTTTGGATGAACTGAATGTTAAAAATGGTTCAATGAATAACAAAATAATAAAACCGGTAATAATATTTCGAAAATACTTTCACTAATAAATGAACTGGTAATTTTACTGTACGTTACATAAATTGTAATTGCAGATAATAGTGTTTTCTATCAATTCATCTACCATTTGCAACACATTTCCTTTTGTGTAGCTATCTTTATGGTCGTTTAAGCTCATGTCATACAGGGCAATATGTTTAGACACGAAATCTATAACATTTCGTCTGCAACTAATGACAGTACTTTGTGCAAAATGGCTGTCTTCTGCTTTTCTTGACCTACTATATGCATGATAATCTGCGGCGTTCATCGCCCTGAATTTGCCTCAGAAGCAACTGCTGGCGATCACCGCCAACCTCGGCGGTCATCGCCAGCGTTCATCGTCGTAGACAAACCGGGTACATTGATTTACATGGAGAGCAATAGGCAGACAAACCATAGCTTTATACCGGAGGGATTGAAGAGCTTCTGGTTTTCAGATATGCCAAAACTATCTGCAAAGTGTACGAACACAACTCCATTCAAAGGGCCAAATTGACATGTGACATAGACTGAATTACTTTTCCCACATCAATTCGCTGATTGATTTTATTTCCATTCAATTTTCAATACAACTAATAGCCCTTAATAACTAAATATGGGCTACATATATTATAGGTCTACTAATTCCTCACCAAGATGGGTTCTCTCTGATAGGTTATTGCTATGTATTCTTGTGCTTCGCCAGCTACAAGCCGCTTCTGAAAGATGTTATCGACACCCAAGTCAATCCCATTAAAACGCGAGCCACACCCAGCTCAGTGTGCACGCTGTCCGCCAGAGGGGTTCATTTTTAAGTAAGGGGCTTGGCTCAGCTAAAGGGCGCTAAATTCTGATGCACACCCACCAACTATACAGTGGTGCATTCGTGACCGTACTCCTTTGCGTACAGTCTTCTTCAGACCTACATCCTTCCATGCATTTATCCAACTAGGCATCTGATGGACAGAACGAGAGCTCCCAGTGAATTAACATTGACAACAATAAGACCAGTCGAACAGATATATTTTACAACGCATGTGCCCTTCCAACTGCAAATACGAGGGGCATCCAGAAAGTAAGTTCTTACCGCCGATAAAGAAAACAAAAACATTAATAAGTAAGAAATATTTATTGCAATATTTACAGAGATTCATTGGTTACTTTTCTACATAGTCGGCGCCGTTATCGAGGCATTTATCTCAGCGATGTACCAAAAATTGTATGCCCGTGTCATAGGACTCTGTCGCCGGCGGTACGCAGAGAAAGATGATGAGTTCCTCGACAATGTTGTAACTGGGGATGAAACATGGATGTCGCAAGCCACACCAGAAACAAAACAACAATCCACGCATAGTGGTTACCTGCGAAGATCAAATTCAAGCAGACAATTCATCAGAATTGGTGAATGGTGTCCTCCTGTGCGAGTTATTACCGCGAGGGGAAACCGTAAATGCTGATCGGTTTTGTCAAATATTGAAAAATCTGAGGAGGGCGATCCAAAACAAGAGACGTGGAATTCTGAATGCAGTGATTTCATGGGTCCAGATGTTGGCGGCAGAGTCCTGTGACATGGGCATACAAATGTCGGTGCAGTGATACGATAAATGCCTCAATAACGGTGGCGACTATGCAGAGAAGGAGCCAGTGAATCTCTTTAAATATTACAATACATATATTTTGTTTTCTTTATCGGCGATCGGAACGTACTTTCTGGATGACCTTCGTAGTAACGGAAGTAGCGCCTAGAACTTGGGTATTAGAATAACCTAAGTAACACAACAGGAACGGACCAGTTGTAACAAACAGACCGAGCTGAATATGGTGCTCGTGTACTCGTATTATCGTATTTCTACAACATTGAAAGCTTTTGTAGGCAAGAATGCATTTTAGGCCCTACTGGTTATTCATTCTGAATGGGTTAATTCCTTCTGGCTTTATCCAGCAATTGAACCGAGCAGTGTTTTTATTTATATAAATGCACTGGCATTATCAACTGTAAATGCAATCGTAAGCAACTAACTGGTTTACTTCAAGCAGATTTTGATTGATAATAATAGACTTCGGATTTTAGGTAAAAACCTATTTTAATCCTTAAGGGATATATGGACGAAAACTTGTAAATGCATGTTTCATAAGTCACAATGCCTAGAACTGATATTTTTATAGGACCTAAAACAGCCTATTTTTACGTTAGAGCCTAATATTGCCTTTTTTGCTTGTTTTTACTCTAAAGTTCAAAATAAGTCTTTTTATTATAAATTATAGCATTTATTTTCAGTTCGTACTAAATTTTTAGATCGGAATGTGCAGTACATGACGTGGTTAAATAGTAAGGAATGTTTCATCTTCAGTAGAAAAATTCCTTGGAATTCCCAAGAAAACGTAGTGTTTTTCTCCCGACTCCAACATCCAGTAACAGAAAAAAAAAGTAGTTCTCTGAATCACTGAATATGAATATGCTGAAGGGGTTGAATATACTATAGTATGATATGCGTAGCTTCTGGGCGCAAGGATTAGATCTTCACTGTTATGGTAGTAATTCAGGTCCTAGTAATAGGTCTATATAATTCTGTGTACCATAGGCCTATTTCTGTGTTTAATCATGATTATTGATTAATGGTGACTTAAATAGATGTAATATTCTTCATTGCAATTGAGATATTTCAGAAAATTGGCTACTTAACGATTTTATAAGAGACTATTTTACGATTTTTAGAACCTATTTTCCAATTTTAGAGCCTATTTTAGGTACCTAAAACAGCTTTTTTAGCGACCTAAAAGTCCGAAGTCTAATAATAAGACACCAAGTGGATAAACCATGTACAAAGAATGGAAATAGAGAGACTGCCATTACAATTTTTAAAATTATAAACCGATAGGGAAAATAAATATTGGAAGACCTAAAAAGCATTGGCATGAACAAGATATGTAGATTGCACAGATAATAATGTCTGATGTGTATAGGGAGAAGAAGAAGAAGAAGACACATAAGAACTTCTAATTTAAATACACAGTCCAATGTAATGGAATTGACGTAGATAACAATTTGACTTGGGCAATGCATATTGGCGCTGTATATGTTGGATTATCTAGAGTTACCTATTTCGCCACCAAAGAAATTAAGTCCCTAAAATATTATTTAAAAATGCTTATTACGCTCTTTCAATAGCATTTTGCTTTATGGTATTCGCCTCTGGGTGTCTAATGGCACAGAGATTTCAAAAGTACTGCATTCGGCTTCCAAAAATAGGCAAGAGGCTACGTATAGGCCTAATAACAGGCTCTGATTAAAATTTGCTCTGCAAGCCTTTATTTAATAAAGAAATTGGCTAATTTTGACCGTTATAAATATGTAGGCGTATATATTTAATTGTGTTACGCACCAAAACAATCTAGATTCTGATACTCTCGTAAGAGACATTCATTACTTTCACACTAGAATTATTGGTAATCATTAATTTATAAACCAATTATCTGTAAGCCTGACGGAATCAAAACATTACAATGTTTAATAAACTACCATATGAGTTTCATATGTTTAATTAAATAGATTTAAAAGTGTTCTATATAACTGACTTTAAACATCATTTTTGTAATTTTAGTGGCTATTCAACTACCTGTAATAGATACAGCATTCTGAAGTTTACTGTTTTACTGTACATACTGTTTGTTTATTATTTAATACTTATCTATACTGATCTTGTAGTTTGTTTTTGTGTTGTGGTATACTTTAATCTATAGCAACATTAACGATTGTAATGACATAAATATAAATATCTATCTTGTGGTATTAGAGTTCTTGCACATGACTTGTATTAATCTCTTCAAAACAGGAACACTTATTTTGTACAGGCTTAGTTCATATCCAATTTTCTTGTCGTATGTGAAACTATAACAACGGACATACTTCAACACTGTTTGGTGTGATTCTGTCCTGTTGGGGACTCTTTGCGACCTTCCATTGTCTGGATGTCCGCTCTCTGAACACAAGAACGTCCAATTTTGATTAGTAGGGCCTATGTAGAAAAATCATAAACCGTATTCTTGAGCAAATTGCAATATGTTATTATGATAGTCAAGTTCCCGGAGAATTAGTTTAATAATCGCATTTGCATAACCTTATATAATAGAAACCACTAATTAGATTTTTAAGTACGGTTATATAATTCCGCCTTACGCCTTACTTGCATAATTGAAAATAGCTTATCTAGACTATCTCTTATCTGATTATCATTGTATGAACTTGAATAGTGTAAATGATCCCTTTTTAGCACAGACTGTGAACTGCGAAGTAGACCTCCCTCTAAATTTTTACAAAGAAGACCTTGTAAGTTCTCAATTTTAGATCTGCACAAGGTCTATACTACATAAAATCAGTGCGAAAAAAAATACAAAAGAAAATCATGAAAAAGCTTTCGATTGGTGTCCAGTGCAAATTTAAATGTTTCGATGTACCCATTGAAACATTTTGATAGAGATATATTGCTATTCAATAACAACATTTTTATACCGGTAAAGTACTTATGTGTAACACTATTATACCGTTCTTCTGTCTGTATTACGTTTAATTTGTGAAGTAACCGTTCTAATATAACATTGCTTATGAGTTTTCGACAGAGATTTTTTTAACCCTTTCAGAGCTTGTTTACATATTGATATAAGCATTCATCTAAAATTATCAGTGGATAATGAGTTTAAAATCAATACGAAAAATTATAATGGAATAGATGGTTTTCAAAAATGGCAACCGTTAACACATTTTAACATAGCCTAAAGCAATGCTCTATTAATCTAATAATTCTGGCGCCGAATTTTTACGTTAGAACCAGTAAAAAGGTTAAATAATTGTACATCAGTAGTAGTGACAAGGTTAAATAATTACCGTATATTAGGCTATAATACGACTATAATAGCAGTATCTGCTGATTTACCTATGAAGAGTTTATGTAATGTATCCTCAAGTCGTCACAAAATAACTAAAGGTTATTAGCGATAGCATCTTATTATATTCATTGTGGTGGGAAATCATTACATAAAGAAACATATTCATATTTTAATTGGGCATGCGGGAGCTATCAGCATGGGAAATTTGGAATTTACTTAACGTAATTTTGCTTCCTTTTATAATAATAAGTGAGCTGCTTGCTATGTAAAGAAACCTATGTTTAATAAGTCTACTAAACTAAATTCCAGGCACTTCATTCCTTTACAGGTCAAGGCCTGCCGTCCCACCGCTGCATCATCTACCGCAGGTAGATGGAAGGTATGGGGGGCATATAGTCAACATGCAGAATCCCATGTCGTTGTTGATGGCTTACTGTACAGGAGCCGCTATTTCTTTATCAAATAGCTCCTCAGTTTGTGTCACGAAGCTGAGTGCATCCCGTTCCAAACCGAGGCCCAGGCGGCCATAAGTCTACATAAAAATGTAAATAAAATTTTATTCCACATTATTTTTCGAGACAAATTTCAACACAGTATTCTCAAACAAGCCAAATATGATGTCATGTGACAACGAAATATCGAGGAGAAAGCAGTTAAAAAACTATGGGTATAGAAAAGCATAAAAAAATGGGGACATGCCCTGCTATAGAATTAAATAATTTTCACAAAGGTTTAAGCTCAAAATAAATAGCAAGTTCCTCAAATTACATAACTAGCCAGCAACAAACGTTAACTCACCTCGGTGATCAATCGTATTCATTTAATATTAGCTACGTCAATAATGATTGAACTTTTCTACCTTTTCAGTTACCCGGAATTGCATGTAATCATGCTCTAGGTACAGTTCCTGCTATTAAAATAGCTCCAGAGAAAAGAACAATACATATCACGATGTCCGAATATCGAAATCACCTTCACCAGCTCAAGAGAATTACAGCTATGATTATTATATATCTGCGAACACAATTCTACAAAATACACCAATCAATCAACGTAACAATTGAAGTCATGTATCCGGTTCAGAGAGTAGCATAATTTTTCATCAGAGAATTAAATCATAATTGATGGTTACTTTTGTTTATTTAACATTATCTACTAGTCTAATCGGACAGTAAGATTTACAATTTCAGATGACCTCATCTTGATTAGAAGAGATTCGAAACCGCGCCTTTAACAAACGAAGACCACCATGGTTTTGTGTATTTGTTATTGATTGATCTGCTCGATAAGAGGGCAAAGATAGCAATGTATGTTATAGAAAGCGTTGCCTGGTACTTTTGGCGTGTAGGGTCAATGATTAGCGTGTCTGGTCTGTCAGGTGGACCAATGCGTAGGAGCAAATGTTAACGGCTTTCGCGTAACTTGTATGGTCGTCTCGCTATCACCGTTCCCAGAGGTGCTATCTTTGAAGTGTTGTTTTTTTAATGCAAGAAGGACACACTCGTTAATAACCGCGTGTTGAAGTGTTGTCAGGTTTCAGTCGGAAATGAGAATCAAAGAAACTCCCAAAGTTTGTATTATATTACAATTGTTATTAGATTGACTTGGCAACAGAGTCTGTCACTTGCTTGGATTTGAGAGTGCAAACCACTGTTTACCCTCAATAAACAATAATATAATCCTGCAAACCACAAAAAGAAATGCCGACATTTGACTTGCCGAAAGGGGACGATGAAAATGAGAGCACTATACCTGTCCACTGAAGATAATGTATCAGTTGAACGGACACAAAAAATGGGAGGAAATTTTGTCAGACCTATTAATTAAACAAAACGCAAGTTATGTTATATCGATTTCATGAACTCAAGTTGAATAAAATATAAGATAACTCTTAACTTTTTCGAAAACTTTAGGATTAAACCCTTTCTTTACTTTCTTTTTCTTTACTGAAAATAACACAAATGCACATGCATTATTGTCCCAATAATATGTATATTACTATTTCTATAATATTACTGATAAAATAAAATTTATATTTATTAATTAACGATTACTTCATACTAGTATTGTTCATCTTACAAGGCAATAAATACGAATATCAGCCTTTGCTGGTTGGAGCAATGTAAGTTTCAGAATCTAGTGGACATACACTTTTTTGCTCTTCTAAGTCTTTCTAAATCATTTGAGAGATCGAAATTGTGCGCTTCTGATGCGGACTCGAAAATTACTTTGCTTTAGATTCTTATTTTTTCGAGAATTTTCTGTTTAACAACAATGCAAAATGAATTCTTATAACTATCCACTCAGAAAGAACATTGAGTGTGAGCTGCAGAGTGTTAATGACCTCTAAAGGAAGACTGTTGAATATCTGCACTTTGCTATTCTCTGTGCTTCGAGATTGGAGCTTAGAAATGTTACCTTAAAGGTCAATATCGCATGTATGTCCTGTTCTCTTATGAAGTCTTGGATTTATGGTGGCGACACGCTTCATTACCATTGGAATAAAGGTCATTGAAACCCAATGGAATGATTCCTCAACTTCATTCTAAAGAGCTTATCTCTCGAATCATGGAATATTCTTAACGCAAAGTTTAAAATTCTGCAAAATTAATTTTATTATTTGATGCTACTCCGAGAGAACAAAATAAAATAATTTGTTCGAGGTCGGTCACTAGGCCTATATGCCACTTTCTACCAGAATACCAGATAGATGGAATGAGACGGCAGTTGTAAAATTTTCAGAAGTATCGTGGTGATAATGCAGGAATAGTAATAAAAATGGTAACCAGAGTAGTGAATAAAATACATTGATTAAAATAACTTACGATACTTTTGAAAGCAGAATTTTTACAGGCCTGCTTTTCTCCACAGAATCGCGAAGCATTTACCTGAAAATGAAAAGAAGAAACCGTTTAGAGATTGTAATCCTACAACTATTTAGAATTATGAAATTTAAAATAATATATTGACAGTAATGTTCTTAACGAATAGTGGATGACAATATCAGGAGTGAAAACATAATTTATTGTTATAACGGGTATTTGAGTGGTTGGAAGATGTTACATCAAAGTAGTAGGCTACCACTTGGACTCTACATAATTATAATAACAGTAGGTCTGCAAGTAATGTAGAAATAGCAGTAGTAGGCTAATAGTAGTAAAAGTAGAAGTAGTAGTAGTAATAGTAATAATAATATAATGATATTGGTAATATAATATTAATAACAATAACATTAATAATTTCAGCAATAGGCCCAATAGAAATTTATGACAGGATAAAGAGGTTCACAACTAAGACCTATCACATATAACATTCTAGCGTTTTAAATGATATCAGTAGCCATTATTTTGAATTAATAACTCTTTGACTAGTATAACAATTCATTGGAAAATATCTTCTTTGTCTTCCGTGTATAACCTTTAAGGTCAGTAATTTGAAGAAGGGTTTACAACAGAAGATGAAATTATTGGTAACGTAATAATTTACGTGTATATCATTCTTCTACTTTAATTTTATTCTCATGTGATGTTCAACGGAAACAATATTTTGTGGTTCATGTGTATATTAATTTGTCATAAATTAAATGAGAAGTGTGTTCTTTTACATTTACAATAAAAGCACCCAGAAACATTGTCTCCAACAATAACAAACAAAAACCTTGGCGAATTTATAATGCGATGCGTGTGAATATGTGAGTTGCGTGTCTTGGGTAGTGCGTTATATGCGCTATCTCGTTAATTTATTTTGTTTATTTATATAAGTTATGATTATATTTCCTGCATCCTTCCTGTCATTGTTGTTTAGCACGGGCCCATGGTCTCCGACAGGCCGGCATTCCAATTAGGAGCAGACACCACAACAAACTCAGCGTATGAGAAACGAATTAATTTTGTACTTCAAAATACATAATTTACCTACCCTTGGAAATTGTTATTGCGATGCAAAAATTTCAACCTTTACTATGGGCTAACTAATTATAGCTTCGTCATCTATCTCATTTTCTGCCATACTATGACTATCTCACTTCTGGTAATGTCCCATGTACCGATAACGTCATCAAGGAGTAAGTATTATTAGGCCCTAAATGAGCAGGAGCCTGATATTATGGTGAAATAAAATGGCTGATTTTGGTGTTAAATTCCTTCTGTTTCAGAGAATATCTCGAAAAATAAGATAATGTATGGTCTACTACATTGGACATAAATACTCAAATATATCGGTCAGGAATGCAACTAAAAGATTATAAAACATTATGTGGCAATGAAAATAAATATTATTTTCAGCGATGAAAGATGAAACAGAATTATTAATTACATTATGCCTTGTGATATTAAACTTTAAATTTTAACCTAAGTTCTATTGTGTATAGTAAATACTATATTTATTTATTGTATCTCCAAGTCTTTATGAACCCTATTTTGCCAAAAAAAAGGCATGTTAGGGTTATTAGTGAATACTATATAGCCTTCATTTTTCACGTTCGTCTTTGAGGGTGTGTAGGCCTACTTCCCGGTTATTTTACACACTTTGTGAAATCCAATGAATTCTGCGACATTTAGTCTCGCGGAATTTGCTTAAAAGTGATGTTTTACGCTTGTAAAAAGTTAAAATAGGCTATAGCTAAGAAAAGTTATAGCTATTAAAAAAAAAAACTATTTTTTGTAAGTGAAAAATGAGTCAATACGTAAGATTGCGATATTAGTAAAAAAAAAACCTAATGTGAAATTCACATAACTACCTCTGCGTAAATAAACGCTAACCTTTTAGTATAATAAAATATTATGTATGACTGAAATATAACAACCATTCAATTCTTTTTCAATATTTTATTCAGAGTAAAATTGGATCTCTAATTAGTAGTAATAATAAGCATTACCATCACCACAATAACAGTAATATTTTCAGAATAATAATAGTGAAAAGCATGATGATAACCACAATAAAGTAATAGCATAAAGAGATCTGGATACACTGAATCTCAGACTGGGATAGTTATCTTTCTACGAAGATCTACTTATCTGTTTTAGGGTAACATAAAATAATGAAATCCACACGCAAATTAAATGCAAACAGAAGATAAATCAATGTCACTTGTAAGAGAATTGATACTTTGTACCCTACACGATGAAATTCATTTTATTACAACTGAGGCAATAATAATTGCTGCATGAAGTCATACACATAAAGTTAATTTATTAAATATGGAGGAAATGAAAAGATTTACTAGACGTGTGTTAATTCACAGTATTGTAAGGAACGCTGTAAACATAAGTTTTATGCACTTCGCTATGCTTGTTTACTAACTCGCAGTAGTGCAATGGAGTGCAGTACGATGAAGGGTTCAGTCTGTTTATGTATAATAAATACATTTTTATATACATGATATGCAGTTCGTGAGTTCTGGGAGGTATATAACAAAGAGTATAACCATTATACTAATTTCACATACACAGCCTATTCAGGTGCTTCTGCCTGAAACCTTTCATGAATATTTGCTAGTAATGTTCACAACGTATCAACTTTTTGACGCAAGAAAACTCTCAAATTGTTTCATACTAAGTTCTTATGTAATTCAAAAACTAGAATTTTATTTATTGCAGATTGAGCTATCGTGCATAAGTCGATAATTTAGGTGTTATCCATTTCTTTTTTCAAGTTGTTTTCTTACCTGAACATCTATCAGCAGATATGTAGCTTGAACGTAATTTCTTTTCCTTTTTTTGGGGGGGGGGGAGATTTATAAGGTAAGTTCATGACTCAAAATCACAGCGTGGGAAAAAATGACTTTCTCTAATCTTCATATTCCAACATAGAGTTTAAGCGACCGCTTTATAGGCCTAAGGGTTTATAACTACCCTACGGACAATTAATACGAGAAAGTATTAGAAATAACTTTCAGGTCTCGGTATAAATTTCTGTAATTTATAATTATAAATAAATATTAAATATAATTGATATACATATACATATATATATATATATATATATATATATATATATATATATATATATATAAATCATTAAACTGTATTGTAAATATAAGTTAATTGTAGTTTTTTTAACAACGTCAGAGCCTGTTTTCGAAAAAACGAAATTTTCTTGGTACAAGGTAATAGTAAACGTTAGGGAAGGTCGTTGAATCATCTCACATCTCTGGACGTAGAAGAAGAGGAATCCAGAAATGAGTTTTACTTATGATTAAAAAACATTTTAAGTTTTAGTAGTTTTAATTGAAAATGACGCATGTGATAAAGCAGTTCTATTCTTATTGAAAGTAACTCAACAAGGAAGATTGCCTGAAGACGGTTGAATGTAACTGAAAGCCCTATAAAAATAAAATAAAAGAGGTTGAGAAGAAATATATTAAGTTATTATTTTATCATTTCTGACAACTAAAATTTGCACAAAAGCATGTTTGTATGACATGATTGATCGTTTGTATTCCGCTTTAGACACTGTAGTATAAGCATGCACTGGAGTGCAGTGTGACGAAAGATTTCGTTTTTGCGTGTTTTACAGACGACATGCGATCACCAGTGACAAGCGAGTTCACGGAAGTGCAACGCTTGGGGCGTGTTGCTGCACCGGACGCAGCCAAGACAAAGCTAATACGATATCAACAACAACATGTCTGTGAGAATCTATAAATTATTACCTATCTATATTACTAGCATAGTTTTCCTGTGATAAAGCATAAAGAAGTTATACTGTTCTCCTGAAGATCACAAAGCCCATATGAAATGATTAGGATTTGTTGTTTTCAACTTTCTGCAGCTAATTGCAACATTAAGATTAATAATTTGTCTTGAGGAGGCTCAATTAAAAAAATCCGTGAAATGAAAGCTTAGGTATAGGCTAACAGTTGGGATCACCGGTAGAATAGTAGCCTAAACTTGAAGCAAAACTAAAATTCATGAAATGGGAAAGTAAAGACATTAACTCTATGAAGATTTGAATATATCTGCAGGTTAGTGCACAGGGTTTTAAGTGAATTTGGTTGATTTTACTCTGTCAGCAATTATAGATGTATGTTCAATGGCCTAGTAATAGACTTAATTATTCTTAATAGCTGAAATTCTTATTAATTCCAGGGTCTAGACTTCTTAGATTGATCCTAAATAGTTTATATTAACGGGGGTATAAGGTAGAACTGTTCATACTTTACTGTTAATAACCCCTCGTTGGAAAAGATGAAATTCATTAATCTATGAAGATGTTTCCATGGCTTCATATAATAAAGGATATAATAATAATAAGTTAAATATAATAAAAAAATATATAGGCTCTCTCTCTCCCCGTGTATATGTGTGTGTGTGTATATATATATATATATAATACATAATATGAAGTATTTTTCAAACAGCCTGTATATATACATATACAAACAGATATAGTGTGTTTTCTCTAAATAAGCTATGGATAATCTTATGGAAACCAAGAAACATTTATTATTTATAAATAGGGCCCAGATTTTTAGGTTTCTATAAGTTTGATTCAATCAACCCATAATCAACCCATAATTAAAGCAAGGTGGACACGTGAAGAACAAAGAATTATCTGGAATAAGAATCTTGGACACTAAACGAGATAAAAGAATAATGTAGATAGGCTACGCAGTTAAGGTTTAGGGCTTTCTAAGCTATAAGAATCTAAATATAACCCTGTACCTAGTTATGAACATCGGGAAAGTTTGAAGTCGAAAATTTATAACTTTACTACTTAACTTAATAATGATATAGGGGTTAGGAAAACAAATAGGCCTACTCTATTCAGAATGTCGAGTTGACAAAAATATTGTAGGGAGAAATAATCAAATTTATATGTTAATGTGATTTATAACCTTATGTTTCATGATCAACTTGAAACAGTACATTAAACGAACACCGAAATATTACTTATCAGGGCAAAAAATCAAAATCAAAACGCCACGCGACAGAAGTGAAACTTCGATTTTTTAATTTTTGGATTATTGGATTTTTCAATTTTGGATTGTTGGACATTTTTAATTTTGGGTTTTTGGATTTTTTAATTTTGGGTTGTTGAATTTTTTAATTTTGGAATTTCGAATTTTTTAAATTTTGGATCTTTGATTTTTTATTTTTTGGATTTTTTAAATTTAGATTTTGGATTTTTTAAATTTTGGATTTTTAGATTTTCTAAATTTTGGATTTTGGATTTTTTAATTTTTATTTTTTTTATTTTTTTAATTTTGGATTTTGGACTTTTTTCATTTTGGATTTTTGGGCTTTTTTAATTTTTTAATATTTTAATTTTTTAATTTTGGATATTTCATTTTGGATTTTTGAATTTTGGATCATTTAATTATTTTAATTTTGGACTACACCTTAAGCCAAATCATTGAGTTGTTTTCTGTGCAGTCCGTCTCAGCCCCACTACTTTCGTGACGATTTTGTTCAGTATTATACACTATCACTAAACTTCCGCGAGTCACTCCAATCTGGACCCTCCATAAGGAAACTAACATGGACACCATCCAAGAATATATAGCGACAAGCGCGGCGACATTCTACGAAAGTTGCAACGGGCACGAAAATCCCCAAATCGCGGAGCTGGGCCGTTATGACATAACACACGACAAGCACAAGAGGCCGAAGTCACTCCTTCCACAGGAGATGATTGAAGCACTAGGACTCTAACAGAACACACAAGACCTTATATAAGGCGGATAACTGGTAATTCGGACTGGCAATACTCTGAACACGAGCCAAATAGCAGGGGAAAATTTTTAATTTGGTTCCCCGAGTAGAAATTAATAAGCATTTTGTGTGATTTCAGGAAATGGATCTCCAGACTAGAAGTCACCATGCATTAAGCCTACACTAAATAAAATCTGGTCCTATTGCTAAATCACTAAAGTCAAGCTATTCTGCCAAGGTTTTTTGCGTTTTCCAAGGCCTCGCAACGAATGTTGGAATAGTTCCCTTGCAAAAGACGGGCCGCAACCCGCACAATAACACCCCCCCAAACTTCAAAATTTTTAAATAAAAGGACCCTCTGACCGCGTAAAACAAAATTTTAGAGCAAGAAATTGGATATACAAAATTACAATAGACTGTCTTTTCGGCTACAACAATAGAATCGAACATTCCTAACCACCCCTACTTTACAGCTATGACACCACTTCCAAATCATACTCAAAATCATGGGGCAAATGGGCTTTGCCTAGGTACCCATTGCCTACTACATAGTAGTGGGCATAAAAGAGGAAGGAGCCACGTATCAAAAGTACGTTGCAGATATTCTCAATTCGATTCCGATTCCGAAAAAAAGATTCCGATTGAGCCTATTGAGAATAATCTGCATTATTCCAAGAACTCTAGCGTTAATTCAAGCTTGTTAACCTCTTTATAACGGGTCGAACGTCGTACGACATTTTTCGTAACGCAACTTTGGGTTAGCTCTCGATTTAGGCTACTCCTAGCGAGCCTAAAGAAGTTTCACTTCAGAAAGTTACTGTACTTTCTCAACATCCGCCAGTAGCATCCCTCTGAAAAATATGCCTTTTCCGCATAGAAGAAGTGTTGATCTCACTTTATTAGGTTCGAGGAGCTTGTCAGCCTTCAATCCATTATTTTATATTGATGTGAATGTGATAAAACTACCGAAATACAGCAATTCCTCTAGCATGGAGAAATTAAGCTAATAAACCGTAAATATATTCTATTTTGTGTTATGTACCTACAAATATAATTAAAGTTTACACTATGAAATAACAGGACTGAATAATAATGAAGCAACACAAACTATTATTGAATCTTCAATTAAGAAACAGAGTTAAAATGAAACAACCTCACAAATTGAGAAAGAGGTGAACAATTTAGTGGATATGATTGCACCTGCATAGCTACATCGAAAAATCGTGCATTTTAAAATAATAATTTTGCTAATAACTTTTGAGGTTATGTCTTGCTTAGTTGTTACCAGCGTAAAGCTTTGTTGTACTTACATGCAGAGATTCTAAATTATACTGTAGGCTACTGCTAATAATGCCGTATGCTGTAATGATATTTTGATTGCCTTTGTGAGTGTATGTACTGGTGTACTTCAGCATCTCTAGATCAGATATAAGAAGGCTTCTACACTATTACATAGTAAAGCTATTATTTGGTTCTTAAATTTTATTTTACTTGGTATCAGTCTCACGCACATCCACAGAAATTTTAAATGAACTTTTCCGCATAGGCAAAGACCACTCCTCGCGAAGCAAGCAGACAGGGTGGTATCATTTTTGGTGTTCTTACATGATGATTCTAAGCAGAACTAGATCTGCTCATTTCCAAATCTTTTCATTCATTGTAAATTATTAATATGTTGAGTTTATTTAACACCTTATACCCCCAATAACAGATGAAGGAGTATATTAAATGCACACGGCACTGTAGGCTTATGTTTGTTTGCATGTTATGTTTGCTGATGTCAATACAACACTTGAGCACACGTAAAAGTAAATAAATAGAAGTAACACTTGTTTAAAGTTACTATGTATTCTTGTTGATGTCTTGTACTGTAAAATGTCCCCTACTCCTATACCATCAGGAAGACCACCGGCGTGGCCTTGTGGTTAGCGTAGCTGTATAGTTTACTGATCTTGAGCGTAGCTGACTACAGATCCGTCGGCCCGGGTTCGATCTGGAAGGGGTGCACTCAGCCTCGTGATAGAGAAGTAGCGGCTCCGGTCATGGAAACCACCATTAACGGCCGTGGGTGTCGGCATGCTGACCACATGCCCCCAATCCTCCGTCTGCCTACGGTAGATGACGCAGCGGTTCCTCCTGGGATATTAGCGCCACGCATCAGGAAATGCATTTGGGCTTATTTAAGCCATCCTCAGTCCTCGTTGGCGCAGTGTGTAACGGTTTTTTTGGTTCCTAGGAGCGAGTTCAAACAGGGGGTTATGGTCAACAGAGTTCTCATTAACCACTCTTTCTCTTTTAATGTAAATTTCGTATTGAACCGAGATCTGAAACTGGGAAGAGAGCACTAAAAGTGGGTGTTTTTATTTTTATATTATAGTACAGAATTACCAATTAGGCTACAGTAATTCAGTCACAACCTTGAGTTTTATTAAACTTCCAATTAATCAGTCCAGAAAGATTTGAAATCCTACAGTTTTGAGTAGTTCCAACACTCGATTTTTATATTAACCTCTATCACCTTCAAATATATTAAGATGTTTCTGATAACTTTTGAGATTTACTAAAACTGCCGATGCGAAGGCACAATCACGATTTTATTAAAAACAACCGTATTGCTAAGAGGTTGTATGTTTTTACGCAATGATGCAACTGACACCCCCTGAAGCAGTCGATCGTATTGAGTCCTTCATACATGACTATAAATAACTATTTATTTATGGTTAAGTTTGTACCGTAGCCTACTTTCATTAATATTTTCATTTCAATTATATAGCCACTTGTTTAACTTGACTCTTCACCTCCAAATAAGTAATGCTGTTTTGACTATTTTTAATTCTACATAACAGAATTAAGTAGTTTCATTTCCTATCGACATTTTAGTATCGGATGAAATAAAGTATATTGAATATAAGGTTAATTGATTATTAGTTTATTTTTCAGCGATGAAGTGAAAGTGGCACATCCGCCATTTTTATTTACGTTTAGAGAGAGAGAGAGAGAGAGAGAGAGAGAGAGAGAGAGAGAGAGAGAGAGAGAGGACAGGCAGGAATAGGTCGTTTGAGCCTATTTCTATGCATGATATATTTCTATTCCGCAGTCAAGAGAAAATCAATTTATGTTTAGTACTCGCCTCTGCGAGTGGTCGAAACTCCAATCATTCTTGTGGTTCTTTGACAAGCCTGAAACTCATGCTCTGGATCTGGACCCATCCTACTTACCAGAGCTAGGATTTTGATGAAATTATTTTTTTTTCTAGTAAGTCAGAAACATAGCTGCTTTCATATTTGCATGTTTTGCGGTATGTTAAATGCAGCCTTTTAAGATATATTTGTTAAAGCTTTTTTTTTTAATTTTTTGTTATTCTTGTCTCTCATGAGCATTATTCAATAATTCTGTAAATTTTAATGCACTTAAATTCAATTCTGTGCAAACTCCCAATATTAATAGAATTTTGTGTGTTTTTTCTTAGCTCCCTTTGATATTTTCTCCATTAATTTTTCTCAATAAAATCCATTTTGTACACATTTTAATCGCTTTTTATACACTTTAAATTTAAATTTTAACTTTTACCCCTATGTGATTAACCAGTCCTGTTATCACTTCAATTTATAGTTTCGTCCGTCTAAAACTTACATAAAGTGTTTATTGACTAAGTCAATTCAAAGTAAAATTGAAAACCACTAACCAAAAGGAATAATAGTAATTATTATCGAATACTTTTAAAATGCATACCAAAGAATATAAGAAAAATCTGTAGTACACAGTCTTCGATGTTAGTACGGTACTTGACTTCATAATGCAATTATTATTACCATCCTAAGTAATAAAAAAGTCATAATATTTTTCCTCCTTTGAGGAAATTTAGAATTCAAGATTTTTATTGTCACTTTTTATAATTTTAGGGCATCTTGGAAGGATCTTAGGTCATAAATGCCTTGTTTATAGAGCTTTTTTTGGTAATTTATAAGTCATACAAATCCTACCCTACTAATTACTTGGGTTCGGATGTTTATGATATGTCATATTTTTATTCTGACCTCAATTCTTGAACATTTTTTTCCTAATAGGACCATTTTTATTTTGCATATAAAGTCATATTTTGGTCATTTTCATGGTCTTGGTCATATTTCTGTCATATTTGTAGTTTAACGTCAAATTTCAGTTATAAATTCGCTAAAAGCACAATTATACAGTATGTGCACTAAATTGGCAACTTAAAATTTTTCCGGAAAAGAGTTTCTAATATTTTTGTTTCACTGTAACTGAAATGTGAAGGGACGATAACAAGTAATAGCACAATTACCTGTTCATCCTTGTTAGCATCTTCTAATAGACATGTTTTAACAGATTTTTAGTTCACATTTGCAGTGGTATCTGGAAACATTAACAGATTAGAAGTTGTTTACAAGTAAAACTGCAAATCATCTTAGAATTATTAAAAGTGATTATCTGATTGAATTCAAGTATTGTAATAATTTAGTGTCATTAAACGTTTAAAACTGGAACATTTATTTTTAGAAAAATACGTTCTTTTATGAGGTTATATTTAGGTTATTTGGGTCATATTTAAACAAGTTTACAGTAATATTTTCCTCTTTTTTAAGTCATACACATCCGAAACCTACTAATTACTAATCTTTTTTTACTAGAATATCCTACATTCTTCACTGGGTTTGAAAAAAACCATTGGGCCAACAGGGATCTACCTGAGTGATTTTCTAGTTACAGTATTTTGTATCCAGAAGCGATGCTCTACTGAGAAATGATATAAAATATTTTTCAATTGTTTTAATTAACTACTTTGACTGTTGATTGAAATTGAGCTAGAGCAAAGCCCTTTATTAGTCCACTTTATCGGTTCAAGGTTTTGGTTTAGATAATTTTACTGTCTAGTTGGAATAACTCTTCATTAGAAACAGCACGAGCCTGGAACAAAGATCATATGAGACGAAGGCAAACTGAATGAGAGGGCGGGAGTAGTGCGAGAATTACATGCCAGAACGCGAAATGCATAACAGCAAAAATGCAAAAGCGAACGGATGACTTCATGGCCATCTAACGGCAACAATCAGAGAATGTCTCCAGAATTTGCATTGGGGGGGGGGGGGCAATGCGAAGAGTGGAATTATAGAAAATGGACGTGGATAAAGATAATATTATATTCAAACTAGTTATTTCTATGAAAATCTATGGAAAATAACATGAAAATTATTCAATTACACCGAAACTTGTAGAAAATTATTACATTAAGTGATTCTGGATTGTTAAACAGTCCTAATTTATCTTAACATAATTTATCACTATTTATTTTAAATTCAATTTCATTACAAACCCTCAAAATAAGCTAGGGAAGGCCTAAGGCAAAATGAAACAATTGCTTTCAAGACTTCTACGACAGAGTAGAAGGAATCATGCTAAAACAAATCCTGAACAGTCAACATTTATTTCAGGGAGAAGAAATGCAAGAAGGAGGACGAAGAGAAGGATCAGGGGTTTGGATTAAAAATAATTATGGATAGTTGGCTTTCACAATGATTATAGTAATATTTCGATAAGAAATCTTACAACGACTATGTTTATAAACTGCAGTCATGAAATCTTTTAAGATGCTGAGAAGGAAAGCAACCGGTAAGAGGTAGGAAAAAGAGAGAAAAGAATGGAGGAGAACAGGGAATGCAAACAAATGTTATTAATTTTTTTTAAAATACAGACAATTTAGAACGTGTACCAGTATTACGACTTTATTTATAGCTGCGAGGAAACTATAAATGAACAGAATATTAGAAGACAACATTATCGGTAGCAATTCATTTTTATTGTATCGCCATTAATGATAATTTATTACCTTTACAATAATATGCAACAGGGAATATTAATAATAATTAATATACAAGATTAATATACATTATACAAAGAGTACTGTCATTAATAATAAACTGGAAGGTGTGTTGAATAGAATGTCGTATTTCTCAGTCTCCTTCTATGAAATATTAAGGAAATATCATGCTAGTAAAAGTCATATTGGTTTAAACAGAGTCTTGTTTTTGTTGCGGATTTATTCTCACGCTTTAGCATCTTCATGTACGAGACGAACATCTCCTTTATCATGACCTTTAAGTGTAAATTCACCACACATTCTTCAAAATCTTCAGCAACGCTTGTGCCGACTTTATAAAAATCTGGAACTGCAAGCTCCAGAAAAACTACGGCCATCCAAGGTAGTGATGAGCAAATGAGTAAAGCTGGGCCACCGATGAGTCTACAAGAAGGAGAACTTTATTTTTAGTTAGATATCTCGATAAGTAAACAGTATCGAATTCGATAAAACAGGTTTCGTAATCAGAAAAAAACTTTATTCTAAATTCCTAAATAAAGCATAATATATGCCCTTTTATGAATATGATATACTTCTTACCGGTACTCAAGCAAATTTATTGTAGCTGAATCCGAGACTGTAAGTTACTAAAATACAACAAAATGCAAGCATCCCACAAGAACATTGTTACCTGCTTCGATGTTTTGCTATATTTCGAAAGTCAGAGTTAAAACGGTATTTTGTTGAACACACTCCCAATATTTCAAACCACAGTATAAATTATTAATTTATTTATCTTGCTCTTGAAGGTTAGATATTCCGTGTATCTTTTTAGAGTTTTCTTTTCAGGCAATCATAAAAGCATAGGCTAATGAATAGATGTTAACATAATAGTTAGATGTAGGAAGTGTTATAATTATTATGGATAACATTCTAGCATAGTTTGGACAACCTTGTAGAACAATACCAAAAATTCCCTTCACGATGACAATGAATATTACCTCCATCCTCATCGTGACAAGCAAGTCTGCCTATTGTTGGGTGGAGGCACCCATAGTAATTGCAACTAAAAATAAATGAAAAAATAAACTTTAAAAAGAAAAAAAGATAAGAAAAATTACGTGTTAAAAGAAAGACCATTACACGCCCAAGAAACCGATAACAATAAAGTGAACGTGTAAGTAACAACATTTACATTACTCAATCGGTACCCCAATTCAGCTGGAATTCACAAAAAAAAAAAAACAATCGTGAAAGCTAAGAGAGACTTGTGTTCAGTCAACCACGAGTGGAGTCCTAAGGCGATAATGGCTTCAATTAATAAGTACTAATCAGTATAATCAATGTCATGCCAAGTAACTCCATTAAGAAACGACTTGATCAAGGAATTGCAATAAAAAAGCCCAACTCCTTTAACAATTTTTGTATGAAAATCTTCTTCTTCTTCTCCATCTTCTTCTTCACTTCATGGATTGTGTACTTTGCCTGTTCCGGCTTAACACTTGTCTCCAGGGTGTCCTGGGTCGTCCTCGATCCCTTCTAACTCTCGACATGTTGTCTAACGCTGCCTTGGATATCTGGTGTTTTCCATTATATTTCCAAGTGTTTAGTCCAATCTTGTCTATTATATAATATTTTCTGATGTGCTGTTTCAATATTTAGATCTTCTTTAACATCTTCATTACTTAGGCCTATCCTATCCATCCTCGTAGCTCGTACATACCTTCACACTCCTTAGGAATTTCATTTCTGCCGATACACAGGCTTCACTTCTATTAAGCAATGTGGGTAAAGTCATTACTTTATAACATTTAATTTTAGTTTCTTTTCTTGTTTTTAAAATTTCTTTGGATGGTTACACATACTGCTTCAAGCTTACTAACTTTTTGTTCAATATTCTAGTCATTATAAAAGCTTAGGCCTATATCACAACCAAGATATCTGAAATTTGATACTATTTCTAAAATGTTATTTTCTACTATAATCCTTGATCTGACTTTGATCTAACAACCATTACTTTTGTTTCATTAATTGAAATTTTATAATTGTAAAATTAACATTTTTTTTTTAAAGTTACATGAATTTCTGTAGCTGTGTTTCACTTTCTAGAATCATTATTCGATCGTCTGCAAACAGAAAAATATTTAAATAAACTTTGTTTGATGATTTCACTCTTGGATCTACTAACAGTGAAAATCTAAAGCGCAAATATGAAGATAACGAGATTGGAAACACAGGCTTACAGCTGAAATTACTTGTGAAGGTGAATCTGACTTTTCCGTTCTGGGCATAAAGAGATTACAATAGGACCAGCGATTTAAGATAGCCAGATAATTATATTCATAAGGGTTCCCCAGACATGAATGACACCTTTTCTTTCTGGATAAACAAGATTGTTTTAACTTGGAAATAGGATATTTTTCAGATGTTAAACTCCAGGATCGAATGCAGTTCGATTGACAGTTCTCATGTACAATGTGGGAGAAACACTGAATAAGCAATCCGCATTATGTAATAAAACTAATGCAAAAATTTCACCCGAAAGAGAACTTGAATAAACAACGGCCTTAATTAATTTATGGAAACTATGATTACGACTTTTTAAAATACAGCAGGTTTCATTATAAGCTAAACATATAATGGGACGTATACAGTATATTCAGAACACCAAACATTATATATTAGTAAAAGTATACCCTGCTTCCTGCCTTATTTATTTAGTATTATATTATATTAAATTCGTATTTAGGTACGAGAAAACAAAACAATTCTATTGATAAATTTCATTTTATTCATACTAAGTAAAAACGATTCTATTTAGGAGAAACATTAATAAAAACGTCGGTCTCAACGCTTGTTAATAAGAATTGTACTTGTTTTCTTTTTCGTACCTAAATAACATTTTCTCATAATTATCTTCCTGGTTCAAGTGAATCCTAGCTGGACACATTTTCCTTCTCATCTATGGACATTATTCGAATCCCATGTAACTTACCGTAGTAATATTAGTCTAATGTTTCGGATTAGTATGTGTACCCCCCAACAGTTAGTAAGCTTAAGTATTTTCTTCTCTCATTTTCTTCTAAGCATTTGACAGATATTATATAGGAAAAAAAGTCCAGCATCGTTATGCAACCTAGATCGAAAATAACTACGTATAAAATACACCTATATTTTATCAGTGGGTGCGGCGGCTAATGAATAAGTTAAGAATAAATTCCTCTGGACCGACCGACCAGCGTTCAGCGGCTTTGAAGAAAGGTCAAACGGTCAGTATGTGGCGCATGCGCTGTAGTGAGCGGGTTACGTAAGGTAGATCATCTCAAATTTTTAAAATGGTGGACCCTTTGGCTTCCCGCCATATGCTCTTGCTTCTGTTTTAGTCATTTTTATATAGTGTTTTCTTTCGTCAATCTCCGATTGTTCGACATTTTAAACTTCAATTTGGAAGAATTTAGAATCTATGTTACATTACGTCTACTGCTAAGAGAAAGGTTCATGTCTATCGAAATTGCACGTCCTATGTAATCATATTTGTGTGCTTATGATGTTTTTATATTGCGAATAATTGTTCGTTTCTTTATTATACAGGTATGTAGGCCTATATGTGTGTTTAAGAATTCAAGAGAAAAAATCATTATATCTAGGCCTACTTTCCTGGGGTAGGGAGGTCTGGAATAGGGTTTAACAGATTCGTGACACAAAATGACGAGCTACTTGATTAAGAAATACGCCTCCGTCACAGAATCCATGGACGTGGGTGTCGGCATGCTGACCACATGCCCCCAATCCTGCCTTCTAACTGTGGTAGATGACGCAGCGGTCGGATGGTAGACCTTATTCTTCCAGAAATGTAGCATCAATGAGTTTATTTTTTCAGAGAGATAGATAGATAGATAGAAATATAGATATATAGAACCCATAGAGAGAGAAGGGGGGGAGACTAGAAACTTAGTACAAACGAAGAACAATTTTGAAACATGTTAAAGAAGTTTTTGATGTTAGTGAAAAAAACTATAGGTAGACAGTTAGAAAGACGGAGAGAAAAAAAAAAGAGAGAGAGTAATAACTTAGTAGAAATGAGCAGAAGTTAAAATGTTAGGCAATACATTTACGTTAGTGGAAGCTGAATATAGTAGACCTATAATCATTTATTTAAAGCTGATTTGACCATTTTCCTATAGCCTACAAGCAGTTGAAATTTTCTTCCTAGACCAATTTTTCAACATTTCGGTATTACAATTCCAGTGCTTTTTCACATCCAACAGAATTTTGCCCTAACTAGAAGTGTGTAAAAATTCACTTAAATTTGTACACGTTTAAAAAAAATTAATAAATGAAATACTCTGTTACGCTCAGTATTTAGCCTATCACAATTTTAAAGTCACCTCCCTTACTATGCTGCAACAATTCTTCGACAATAGCAATATACGTGTGAATAGCGGTCAATTCCAAACTAAGGCGAAGCGTGGAACAGTAAACGGACAGTAATTGCTTCTTGGGCGTGGTGGAAAACTTCTCTATTTTGCATGCGAGCAGTTCACACACACACACACACACACACACCTGCATACAGAATAACACACTTGCCATCTCTCTCTTTCCTGATGTCAGTTTGTAGACGGAATAATAATTTATTTTACATTATGCCACCTCCTATTGCTTGTCGGAAATTGTTCTGTTTAATGTTTTCTCTTTTGGGAGTGCCCTCCCATGTTACAAAAATAAGGTTAGGTTAGGTCACCCTAGAGGAACGTGAAATTATTTGTCGCCCTATTCACAGCAACCCATGTATTGTCAATTAAAAGGAAAGTGTCATTCATATTTTGAGAATTTCAAAGAAAATTATACAATAATAAATCCGAAGACGTACTACAAAAAAGGCAATATGTTAACTTAGTAATAGGTATTAAAATGCAGGATGTCCAAAGTTTGTGTAGGCTAATGAACTTTCAAGAACTCGAAGTATACAAAAGTTCTGCCAACAAATTGTAGGCCTATGGACCTATGTATGGATTGAGGCGGAATATGCCTTTAGACATATTCCATAACGTTCTACAATAATTAAGTAAAACATTTCATTTTATTAATATTATACAGAAATTAATTAAGCATTGGGAAAGATAAGTATAAACCAGAATTATTAAGAGTTTGAGAACTAGAATCAATTTTGTTATAAGAAATGGGAAAATTAATACTTTAGAATAAAAGCAAGTGCAAATAACTGTAATAATAACACAGTCTGAGTAGACAAAGGCAGGCTGTCAATCACTTGAGCAAATTCTGTGTATTGGTATTGTGCTAGAATTTTAACGTAGACAAAAGAACATCAGATAAGAGGCGATTTTATTGTGTGATGGGGATAAACCAGCTCTGCTCCGACACTAGAGGAACAATAAGGTGTTTAAGGTTCCGGGAATTGGAAACCTTCAGAGATCCATGCTGGCTTGGTTCTGATTTCCGATATTCTTCCGCACTAGCGGAATAATACTAACAGATAATGACCAATAAGAATGAGGGACTAATTTGTGTGTCTGACGTCAGTACGAAGCTTCTTGGGACGTGATGATTTTTTAGACAGGGGGAAGAGCCGAGAGCTCCAGAGGTTTCGGTCGCGTGGTTTTTGTAGGCCAGTAGGCCACATCCCGGTAGTAGTCTCGGAATTTATAAGTCCAGTCGAGGGTCGCTGGGTACTTAGTCGAAGTTAAAGTCCGGGAAGAGCAATCATTGTAATATACCAGTAGAATCTGAGTAAACTATCAATTAACAAGAAGCCGCGTATTGACGTAACATATTGCTGAAGAGATTAAATTAATATCCCGAATGTTGTAATCATATTGTAATTGTGCATAGAGTTTTGCATTGGAATAAATTTCGCTCTTACCCAATTATAACGACTTTACATTGAACGCTTTCCTTATAACGTGCTGTCCCTGAGATAAGAGAAAATTAAGTCGGGCAATAGAACAAACAGGTACGAGCCGGGATTGGAACATCACGGCATCACATCACGACAACTGAGCTACAGCATCCTGAGGGTCCAGAGAGAGAGGCTGCAAGTAAGTGACATCTATTCCAAATGGCGCTTCCAACGTTTGAGGGTGTCGAGCATTAATGGCATAGGACATTAATGAAAATACAGCACGGGAGGCAACGAGGCTTCACTACCGAGGATCGACGGCAGCAGATAGCGGCGAGCGGGACTTCAGTCACCGTCACACGGGCCAGCAACTCATCGATCAACACACCAAAATTGTAAAGTACAAACATTTCATATTTGTGTATATATATTTTGTTTTTGAGGGTATTGTTGTACATGTATATTATAGCTAGATGTGTTAGCACAGCAGGGTATATTTTTGTGCAGAGGGAAACTAAGTGTAAATTAGCTAAATGAAGTTAAGATATAAAATTATTGGAGACAGTATGGAGAATCAGGAGATGGAGGTTCAGGGCGAGGTAGAGCCACCTATGGTAAATAGTAATGAGGATGTGTTATTGGAGGGTCCTTCCGACCAAATTAGTAATCAGGAACATGAGGTTCAGGCTGAAAATCAGCCGGATACGGTAATGGAAGTAGACGAAGTTAGGCCTAGTACTAGCCAGGCAGTTCTAAATGATCCGGGGAATATGCAATCTCTTTTTAGCTTCATGTCAGAGATTAAAGAGAAATTAAATTCTATAGGGAATTTAGAGCAGAAAATGCAGACAGTAGATGACACATTAAAAACAGTGGGAGAAATGAATGATAAATTAAATTCTATGGGGAATGTAGAACAGGAATTGAAGAATGTAAATGATAAATTGAATTCTGTGGGGGACTTAGAACAGAGGATGAAAGAAAACTTGCAGGGAGAATTAAAATCTGTAAATGATAAACTAAATTCTATAGCGACTCTAGAATTGAACATGCAAAATGTAAAAGAACAAGTAGCATCTGTGCATACGGAATTAAGTAGTAATTTTCAAGCAATTAAAACCGACATGCAGAAGATGGATGAAGGTTTTAAGCATATGCAGGAAAAAGTTAATCATTTTGAAGATAGTGTAAGGGGATTGCAGACAGAAGTTAATGCTAAATTCACTGAAATCTCAACAAATGTTCAAGCGGAGCTTAGGCGGGAACAAGAAAAAATACAGCAAACTTTAACTGAACAAAACGCTAGGGTGAATGCAAATCTCGAGCAGGTCAATGTTACAGTAAATAATAGCCTAGAAGCAACCCTGAATCAGGTTAAATTAGTGGTAGAATCTTCCAGTAAATCAGTGAATGACAGAGTTGATAATTTAACTTCACAAATGGACTTAGTTCAAAATAAAATTAGGGAACTGGAACAGAACGATAGACAGATAGACACGATTTGCCAGAACAGTATGAGTGGCACTCCGAACAGTGATAATGTTATCCCGGAGGAGAATAGAGTTAATAATGTAAATTTAGCTTCTACAAGTACCATGGTTGTAACTGAAAATGCTATTGAACTTGAAAGAATGTCAACTCCAGTCCGGCATAGCAGTATCGCTACGCATGATAGTAATAATGTTAGCAGTAATGGTATTACTCAAAATGTGAATGCAACTGTACAGGGCATTCCTGTTCACTTGTTAAACGAGATCCCATTTCCAATTTTCAATGAGGACGAAAATATGAATCCTCAGTACTATCTTACTGAACTGGATAATTATTTCAAATTAAAGTCAATTCCTCCAGAACTTAAAATGTTAATGG
Source organism: Ectobius pallidus (assembly GCA_964059195.1). Classification (NCBI taxonomy): domain Eukaryota; kingdom Metazoa; phylum Arthropoda; class Insecta; order Blattodea; family Ectobiidae; genus Ectobius; species Ectobius pallidus. The sequence continues at coordinate 62,494,393 of CAXKWD010000003.1, read as the reverse complement.
TGAAGAAAAGCTTGAAGGGTAGGTCATCTCAGTGGCTAAAATTAACACTAGGGGAACAGGTAGATTATGACACATTTAAGAAATTTTTCATGCATCGCTACTGGAATGACAACGAGAAAAACAAAATTCGAAGCGAACTTACTACGGGGAAATATAATCCACAAGGGGGCGTGACGATGATTGATCATTTTTTACGCATAGCTCAGAAAGGGAGAATGTTAGACCCTCCTCTTAAAGATTCCGAGGTCTTGAGTATCGCTGCAAGCCATTATGAGGACCATATCAGAAACAATTTGATAGTGGCTAGGCCTAAGGATTTTGGGGAAATGGTAGACTTGCTTACGAAATTTGAGGCTACGGCAACTTCACCTTACACTCAGGATGGGGGCAAAAATAATAGCTTTCATGTAGGGAATAGCAGCAACAAACAGAACAATAATTCACAAGGTTTTAGGCCTAATTATGTATCTCGTGGGCAGGAGGCACCGGCTGCGCCTCACTCCAGCCAGAATAATCAGGCCTATCAGGGCAATAATGGGGGCAGATCAGGCCAAAATAACTACCAGAACAGTTTCCAGTATAACAGGGGACAGAACGGACAAAATAACAGGGGATTTCAGAATAGGCCTAATTTCCAAAGGGGAAATAATAATAACAATAGGCAAATTAACATGTTCACGGTCGATAATAGGCCTAGTAACAGTAACAATGGGAACAATCAGGGCTATAGAAATAACTATAACAGAAATGCTCCGCATTGGTTGCGAAATAGGGGATATAGAAACGGGTATTGGAGAGCCAATTTCTATAGGAGGCCATATAATAGACAATGTAACTGGCGAAACAACAATAATAATTGTAACAATCAGGCGACAGGTAGGTCTGATAATGATACTCGAGGCGGAAATATGAATCCGGAAGCCCGGAGTTTTCAGCCGAATAATGATAGGAGTAGGTCGGCTTCGCCACAAGGCAACGGCGGAAACCAGCCGTCGGAAAACTAAGTCGCGAGATTCTTGTGGACCCTGAGATTCTCGATTGCCTCAGTCGTATGAATACTACTGACAGAAATGGGTCTACCAACTATATGACAGCTCAGAAAGACGTTAGGGACATTACTGACACTACGAAAATTCCTTTGACACAGACTGGACGTGATGTAATAGCTGAACCACCTAGAATTAAGGCAGATATATATGGCTTGCAATGTGATATATTAATAGACAGCGGCTCAAGCTCAAGTGTGTGCAGTTTAGATTTTTATTATAGGTTGGAACAAATGGGAATTAGAATTTTGTCACTACCAGTATGTGCAGTATTTTTTTCAGTCGCTGTAGGCAAGCGACGCGAGAGAGTGAAAAAACAATGTTTACTGTTAGTTAAAATGGGGAGATTTGAGGTAGAAATAATGTTCCTTGTAATTAATGGATTAACTACAGATGTTATCCTAGGATCAGATGCTTTTTTAGAATGGAACGCAGTAATAGATTTCAAGCGACAGGCTTTATTTGCAGTGGTTAATAATGTTGAAATAAAAGTCCCATTTATAGATTACAATGACACAGGGGTTGCAGATAAAAGATTGGAGATAGAAAAAGATATGGATGGCGAGTTATTTTTTGTGGAACACATTTGTATAGGGGATCAAGAATTGGTTGAGGTCAGTGCATATGACAGTGCTGAGCCTGAATTAGGTCATATTTGTACACAAGGGTCACTGGACTGTGACGCGTGTAATCTCCACATAGTGTCATTGAGACATATTCACGGCGATTCTAGGAAAGAATCTAGGCCAAGATCACCGTTAGACTCGGTGTGTCGCGTGCCAGGAAGTGAAAGTCATGAAATGTTAAACACATTACGTGGCGAATTGGAGCGCTGTTACGGGTTAAATACCGAACAGAAAGATAAATTGTGGCAAGTGCTCGTACGTAATGTTGACACTTTTTCAAATGTTGCAGGCCTATGTAATACTTACACACACACTTTCACCGTAGTAAATCCACAACCTTATTACCATAAATGTAGAAGTGTTCCTATCTCTATGCGGGACGCCGCTGACGAGGTAATTAATAAAATGCTAGAGCAAAATATTATTGAACCTTCTACGTCTGAATACATTAATGCACTTTGCTGGGTTCTTAAAAAAGACGGTAGTTTACGTGTTACTTTAGATGCGCGGAAGGCTAACTCTTACACACAAAAAGACAATTTTAGGCCTGAGCCAATTGACACGCTACTGGGGAAAGTTAAGGCAGGAAAGTATTTTTCAGGAATTGACCTTACGTCATCTTACTGGCAAATACCATTAGCTGAAGAACTACGTAAATACACAGGTTTCGTGCATAATGGGAAAATGTACCAATACACCCGCTGTGCCTTCGGTCTATCTACTTCCGGGAGTGCCCTGTTAAGAGCTTTAGATAATATTTTTGGTGACTCGACTAAAGACTTCCTTGTACAGTACGTCGACGACTTTCTCATTTTTGACCATGACTTTGACGCCCACTTACGTCATATCGACTACGTCCTGACTAAGCTGCGAGAACACGGAATGACCGTCAAACCAGGGAAAACCATGTTCTTTAAGAAACAAACTGAGTTCGTGGGTTATGTGATCTCAGAAGACGGCATTAGGCCTAATCAGGAAAGGGTCGACAGCATAAGACAGATACCCCCCCCTAAGACTGTCAAGCAGTTGCGCAGGTTTCTGGGAATATTGAACTATCAGAGTAGATTTTTAATCAATTACGCAAAGCAAGTAGCTCCGCTCAGAGAATTGTTACGCAAAGATGTGAAATTTAAATGGACACCTATCGAACAAAAAGCGTTCGAGGAGGTAAAAGAATCCTTTGCATATTCAGTGCTTTTGGAGAGGCCTAGGGACGAGTTGCCCTTTACGTTGTTCACAGACGCATCAGCTAAAGGTTATGGCGCTGTTTTGACTCAAATAGATGAGCAGGGCGAGAAGCACGTGATAGCCACAGCTTCGAGAGGCCTATCTAGATTGGAGGCAAACGCCTGTGTCACAGAGCAGGAAATTGGAGCTATTTTCTTTGCGCTTAATAAGTTTAAGCAATATGTGTTCAATAGACAGATTATTTTGTACACAGATCACATCAGCTTAGGTTTTATGAACAGATGTAAACTCACTAGTTCAAAAATTTCTAGATTTGTTCACGAAATCATGTCTTATGACATAGAAATTAGGCATATCGCAGGGGACCAAAATATCTTTGGGGATCTGTTATCCCGTTTGAATTTCACTCAGGGGCTACCAGAAACAATGGCCGCACCCAGCCATGAGGTGGCAATAATGAAACTTAAGGCGTCAGGTAATCATAAGATTTCAGAACGGTTTAAGCAAATTAAGCAACTGCAGGCATCCGACCCAGACATAAAACGACTGACCGACGAGGCAAAAGAGATCTCGGAGTGCGCTGATGACACCATCGGTATGAGAGGAGGTGTACTGTATAAGCTTCACGGTACAGAGGTTAGAAAATGGAAAATTTATATTCCAAAATGTATGGAGAGGGAATTAATTGTTAGTTTTCATGAGGCATTAAATCACTCAGGGTGTGAGAAGGTTTCACTCACGATACAAGACAATTTTTATATTAAGCATTTGGCAAGGAAAGTCAGACAGGTGACATCGACCTGCGATTTGTGTCAGAAAGCTAAGCCAATGACAGTCAGGTATGACAATGAAATACACGCCGTTGTGAGAGATAGGCCTAGGGCTTTGGTAGCCATAGACAGCCATGGCCCTATGCCTACCTCGACGTTTGGTTATAAACACATTTTTGTTATGTACGATGTTTTTTCTAAATTTGTGAAAGTATACCCAATGAAAGTGATAACTAGCCATTCTATTCTCAAGAAAATCACAGAATCTTTCATTCCACACTACGGCAGCATTGAATGTTTATTGAGTGATAACGCCACAGTTCACACTAGTAAAAAGTTTATGGATACATTACAGTCACTAAATATCAAGGCCTACAAATGCTCACTTTACTTTGCTTCTGGGAACCCTTGTGAAAGAGCCATTAAAGAAGTATCACAGTACATGAGAATCTTGTCACATAAGAACCACAAAGACTGGTTTAGACATTGTGAAGTCATTGAAAAAGTTATCAATAATTCTATCAGCCCGGTCACTGGGTATGCTCCCATTAAACTTATGTTAGGTCAGGATCCAGAACCTATTATCGTGAACTTGCCTGAAGCTTTGCCAGTAGATCGCCCTCTTACCGATGTTGAGATGTGCAAACGCGCATTCGAGCGTATCAAAACACGTGCAGCCAAACGAAAGGAGAAGGCCAAGCGCTACAAGCACAAATGGTCGCCTCAAATCAATGATAAGGTGTTGATTAGGGACACTAAGCTGTCCTCACTATTAAGGGGACGTTATTCTCGTCTCGAGCTTCTATTCAAGGGACCAGGGTTTATAACTCAGAAATTTGGGGACCACACTTATGAAATTCAAGACGTAAAATCAGGTAAAATTTTTGGCAGATACCATAAACAGCTACTCAAACCATATAAAGAATCACCCACCCAGTAAATTCACACCATGAACAGGAATAACCTACGTTAGGACTGTACAATAGTTAAGCAATAGTTTAAGTAACCACCAGTATACAGAATTTCAGAGTCATATGTTAATGTGTAAAAGCAACAGTGAGATGAAGTCCGATCTGTGACAGAGTTAAAGCTTAGACTCAACGAACCTTTCTCTTGTCATAGATAAAGAAATAGTGTTGGTGGCGTGCTTGTGGTATAAGTCGAGTGGTGCGCTAATTCAAGCTTGACTGATTGAACCTTGTTAGCGACATCATTAAAAAAATGGTGCAGTGTTATGCGTGTGTCGTGTTTTTGCGAAGTTCATTTTTTCTATGTTGTGTTTTGTTTTTTTATTCCACGACCATCAGTTTAAAGCAGACTCATCGAACCTTTGCTGTTATGTGTACGTGCAGTTGTATATATTATTGTAAATAAATTCCCGGATGTGACAAGAATGGCATTTGAGGTGGTAGGCCTAGAAAGGCAAAATAGGCCTACATATGAAACGAAAAGAAAGGTGAACAGGGCATTGGGTGAACAATGTTCCAACTTGTATATATTTTGTATAAATAGTAATAAGAGGGTATAACTAGTAATAAGATGTTAGCATAAGGGCAGAGCCAGATGAAAATGCAAAGGCTTACAATCAGTTGCAGGGAAAATCAGTGTTAAAGCTACAACACAACAAATAGGGGAAGTTTAAATTAATGATTTAAGAAGTTTAATTAGTATACTATACTTTACGATGTTATTTTGAGTGATGTATAAGAAGGAGATGTCACGTTAAAGTTTTTGTGGAGGCATTGTTAATTCGTGGGCATACCTACGATAGAGATATTCTTGTAAACAAGCAATCTCTCTCCCGCAGGTAGGCATTTGAGGCGGAATATGCCTTTAGACATATTCCATAACGTTCTACAATAATTAAGTAAAACATTTCATTTTATTAATATTATACAGAAATTAATTAAGCATTGGGAAAGATAAGTATAAACCAGAATTATTAAGAGTTTGAGAACTAGAATCAATTTTGTTATAAGAAATGGGAAAATTAATACTTTAGAATAAAAGCAAGTGCAAATAACTGTAATAATAACACAGTCTGAGTAGACAAAGGCAGGCTGTCAATCACTTGAGCAAATTCTGTGTATTGGTATTGTGCTAGAATTTTAACGTAGACAAAAGAACATCAGATAAGAGGCGATTTTATTGTGTGATGGGGATAAACCAGCTCTGCTCCGACACTAGAGGAACAATAAGGTGTTTAAGGTTCCGGGAATTGGAAACCTTCAGAGATCCATGCTGGCTTGGTTCTGATTTCCGATATTCTTCCGCACTAGCGGAATAATACTAACAGATAATGACCAATAAGAATGAGGGACTAATTTGTGTGTCTGACGTCAGTACGAAGCTTCTTGGGACGTGATGATTTTTTAGACAGGGGGAAGAGCCGAGAGCTCCAGAGGTTTCGGTCGCGTGGTTTTTGTAGGCCAGTAGGCCACATCCCGGTAGTAGTCTCGGAATTTATAAGTCCAGTCGAGGGTCGCTGGGTACTTAGTCGAAGTTAAAGTCCGGGAAGAGCAATCATTGTAATATACCAGTAGAATCTGAGTAAACTATCAATTAACAAGAAGCCGCGTATTGACGTAACATATTGCTGAAGAGATTAAATTAATATCCCGAATGTTGTAATCATATTGTAATTGTGCATAGAGTTTTGCATTGGAATAAATTTCGCTCTTACCCAATTATAACGACTTTACATTGAACGCTTTCCTTATAACGTGCTGTCCCTGAGATAAGAGAAAATTAAGTCGGGCAATAGAACAAACAGGTACGAGCCGGGATTGGAACATCACGGCATCACATCACGACAACTGAGCTACAGCATCCTGAGGGTCCAGAGAGAGAGGCTGCAAGTAAGTGACATCTATTCCAGGATATATGTTTAAAATGTTTCTTTATAATGAAAAATTCTGTGTAAGGAAAATTGGCTTAATTTCGTTAGCATTAACTTGAAGATTAAGCCTATTTTTCCTTGCACAGAATATAATGTATTATCAAAAGCAAAAACATTTTCACTCATGCCTGTACATTTACAGGCATGTTATTATACATGTTTATGTATATAGGAACAAAATCCCGGTACACTGGCAATGATAACTGGCCAAAGTTTAGTTCATCCCCGTCGTTATATAACCATAACACTAAAACCATAGGCCTAAAGCATTTTCGCAATGAAAAAATCCAGTGATATCAATGCACGGTAAAATATCATACTTTCGTTAAACGAAAACAAGTAGGATTATATTTTTTATTTGTTCAGTGTAACAAATTGCTGAGGGATTTTCATACCCTGATAAAACAGACGGTTATTTGGTTAAAGGTGTCAAGCTTAAGTACCCACCGTCTTTAACCTCAAGACTTCTAGCAGCTCATGAAAATAATGTCATAGGAAGTATTAGGTGAATTGAAAAATCTCAACGTTCTTATCAGGGATCTAATCCACAATAAATTGCCATGTTTTTACAGCACTGCTTCTACAAGGGGAATCAATGCGTGGCTCTTGAATGAATTCCGTTACATTACGTTAGATTAAATTACACTATCTGATCCACGTTACATAATTAGACAATATGGTGGGAATATTATTTCTAGGTAAGCCTATATTGTTCTCAGTCATTTATTTGCGATATCGTATCCTTCAATTTTGATAGGTCTAACTATACTTAATACTTAAAACAAACAATATCAGCAATAATTAATGTACACTTAAACTCAAGTTCTGCTTAGTCCTCCTAATGTCTCGAGGTGAACAACTGAAGATGGAAGCAAGATTCCGAATTTTAGAGATGCCGTTATTCATCACCGGTATAATAACTAATAACAATAATTAATACAGTACTAACTTCAAATGGGGTACGCCGTAGAGTAGTAGTTGAGGCGCTGCGCTACAATCCGGAAGGTCGCGGGTTCGATTCCCGATGAGGTCGTTGAAATTTTTCAATTGGCCTATCTTTCTGGTGGCACTATGGCCCTGGGGTCGACTCAGCCTCTAACAGATATGAGTACCAGGAGCAATCCTGGGGTAAAGGCGGCCGGTGCGTCAGGCTGACAACCTTACCACCCTTCATGGGCCGAATGTCAAAAATCTGGGAGCCTCGATTTCCTGGAACCCTCTGGGCCTCCATGGCCTGTATAGGGATCACTTTACTTACTAACTTCTAATCAAGTTGTACAATCATATGTGACAAACGAAAAATTAAGCCAGAAAGAATATTATACTCAAAAAGAACTCAATGGAAAAGATTAAAAATTAACTATGGGAATAAATATTTCTGCTGAGTGTTTACCGAATATTAAGTACATTCAACAGCAGGCAACCAATAGACCATGTACTGCAGATGAATAAACAATCTACATTAAGACAAGGTTAAAAATATATTCCTACGTCCTTCGAATGCCCTATAAAACGTTGACCTTAACACTTAGTGTAGAATGTAAGAAGACCATTTGAAATTAAAATTTTGAAATGACACCTGTGGTCACCTGCTACAGACGTATGAATGGATTCGTTTAGGTGAATGAATTACGTACTCTACTCAACCTTCATTCATGGGAAGCTAAGTACCATGTCATTACAATTTCGCTGTTAACGGGATCGTTGTAGGATTTTTCACTTACGACAGTCAGAAGTCAACTGACAGGTTTGTTGCACGAGATATGCAGGTTTCTTCACATCCAGACAGATCAATCACGTGATGAACAATTAACGTCTCAATGTCATGAAATGCCTTCGTTGTTCAATTTGAAAATATGCAAGAATATGAAAATATATTGTAATCTAGATAAACTCTGGCTGAACATACCATATATGTAGAGTTGGATACTTAAAGGTAATGCATAAGAATTGACTCTAGGGGTGGCACCTGAAACCACAAGACAAATGTTAATGTTCTGGAAATTACTTACACTGCGACACAAGGATAGAAGCCGTTCCATCGTTCTGGAAACGCGACCTTGGATGCACGTGCATTCCACGTGCTTCTACTGCTACGTATACTCAGTATTAAATACACCCTCCCTATCCTGCGTGAGATTTCTACGTAAGTTTAAACTGAAATGTAACAGTTTTTAGCGACGATGGTTTTTAAGTATAATTATATCGAGAGTTTGGTACTTTTTGACATCACAATCTAAACCATTTTTTAAATGATGTTATTATTATTATTTGTTATTCAGTTCACTACAATGCGGATGTGCTATTTCTTTCTTCCACAATATTATTTTGAAAACAATATACAATATTACTCAATTGTGTAGTAATTGGATTTAAAAAATAATGTTCAGTGTTTTATGATGTTTAAGTCCATCGCTGTGGCACAGGGGATGTGCACGCCTCTCTCTCGCAACGGGATAGGTTCGAATCCTGGTCTGGACTAGTTACTTAGGTGAAGTATTTCCGGGGTTTTTCATCAAATGTGATATAAATGTCGAGTAACTGTAGGCCCTTGTGATCCCCGGGTATCACCTGGCCGTTATTATCATCTTCATCCCATCCTCGCCTTGTACAGAGTGAATGGGTGTGTGAATGGTGTGTTTCGTCCTGTATGTTCGTGTTGTCCCGGAAGTGGCCGAGGCATTGGGCTGATCACTCATCCTGGGAGGCACTCCATGTCCTTGTCTGGTCAAAAAAGTATGTAGCCTATGTGATCCATAGACATTTCCTCTCCTGAGTCCTGACAGGTCGCGGCCCTATAAGGCCCGGGTGGTGTGGGTCGCTTAAACGTCCCTTAAAAGGGAGAGGTAAAACTAAGAAAAAGAAGGAGTTTTATGATGTTTGCCACCAATTCTTAGGCCTACTATGAATTACTGTTGCCCGGCTTCTTCCCTCAGAATCCTCGCTGCTTGACGATTACAATATTTAGGAACGATACTTCAAAATTTCTGTCAAAATTCAGATTTGATAACGAATTCTGAATTTCATGCAAATGTAGGCTATGTAGCCTGTTTTATAGCCATCAGGTCTTCATTCATGGCTTAGATGCCGTAGAGAGCTACATAACTACTCTGCAACATCTCTTCATATTGCTACTTGTTACCAGCACTAAATGTACAGTACTATTCTACATGAAATAGAAATACTGTATTGACATTTTTCGAAAGTCCTTCCCCAATTTCTTCAAGAAATGCATATTAATTTTTGGTCTATCGTTTATATTTCTTGGTGTTTAAAACCAACGACTCGAAATATCTTCATATGCATTTTCGAATCTGAAAAAGTCACAATGTCAGTATGCTAAATAACTTCAAAACTTAAAATGGGTACAATCAGTAGGCCTACAGCCAATGTCATGTACCAACTGCAGTATTGCATACTCCTACTATTTAAGGTAAAGAAAAAGTCATACAAAGAGACCCATTTATAACGCGACATAGGATAATTCAAAATATTATGTTTTATAAAAACCATTCTTCCTCTCACAGATTTATTTCACACGTTATCTGGTAGCCGAAGTCCAGAGAAGCAAATTCTTCTCAGAAACTGCATATTAGAAATTTTCATTCATTTCATTCCGTTGTACAGAAACCGATAAGAAACAGAGAATATAATTACGGATCCTGAGGCAATATTTACGCTAATAGATGTTGATGATATGCATAACGATGCAAATCCTACAGACACAAGAGAGAGAGCGATTGTTTTGATTTCTTGTTATTGCTGGGAGTAGTTGTTCATGGAGAAGAGAGAGAGGAGTGCACAAATGAAGGGATAAAAAAATTCAAAAACTTGACCGTGCTCACCTTGTGAAGGACTTCGTTGCCACAGTGACCAAGATTGTTGTAGCAACAACAAGCATCTTCAACTTTCAACTTGGTCTGTCTGGCTTGGGGGCGGGCAGAGCACAGTGGCGGCGTGTACCCTAATAGTTCATGAAGTTTATAAATCTCCATAGGATAAGGGAAAATGCCTAGTGACATGTCCATAGTGTCAAGCAAAAGTCCACGTGGTGTAAGAATAGCAGATCCTGAGAGACTCTTAATTCCACCCTATTCTTTCGTGATTTTGAGCTGGAGGTGACTGTCGAAAGGAAGTGGAATGATAATTCTTTCACACCAGCTATGTGTTGGCTAAGGTGGAAAGGTAAAGTCAAACTAAAAAATTCAATGCCATAGCCGGGATTTGAGCCAGGACCGTCGGCTCTCCGTGCTGCGGCTCTACCAATTGAGCTATAGACTGTTCTAATTCATACAAGCCTCATTCTTGGAGGTACCAAGATAACACTTCCCCGTGCAACTTAACTGAAGAGCTTATTCAACAATAGGCTAGCCTCATTTTTAGACCTAGAAGCAGTACTGACAGGTTTCTGTATTTTCTGGAGTTTATTCAGTCCAGTGTAATTTGCTGTACTGAATATTTCCACCCCTCACTGACTGTGATTATGCCACCCTCAAGAGCACGTATGTGTATGGCTTTAACCCTTAAGGAGTCGCGCCGCAGTGGAAATGACCGTGAAGTTTCAATTCTTAATGAAATGTTGAGTATTCAGTGACCTCACGTATCTACCCTTCTTGCTACTTGGCTTCGGAGATTTCAAGAATAGGATGGCATTGAAATTTGGCCTGTAACTTTCTTTTCTTTTCTTGCATTAATGTGTGTTTCATGTCCTGTCAAGAGTCGGTCAATTTGACCATAGCACAACCACTGGTGAAAACTTGAAACTGCTCTCCGCGAAGCTGATAAGTTATAGCCTAAATGGCATGAATAATATAACACAGGAAGGTTTATGTAGCATTTTCAGAAATAGAACTCAGGTTAGACAATAGCAGAATACCTCAAACCGATAATTATGTCCGATAGGATTTGGAACAGGTTTTTTTACATACGATCACAAGTCATAATTGGAAACTTGTGCCACGTAGGTTTTACGTTTATTAAATTTTGGCTCTTAATGTAAGAGAAAGAAAAATAAGTGTTGTTTGTGCAGAATACGATACTATTCATTAACATAATTATCGTTTTGAGTTATCTCTCTTTGAAATAAACTCCGAGATTTTGTCATCCTCCCACATCACTGGATACCCTTTGTCTTTGATCTTAGGCCAATAAGGCCGTAAAATGTATTTTCAAGTTCAAATTCCAGCATTATTATTGTCTTTTATTCTGATATTAAAAGTTTTGGCAATTGGCCTCGATAACACAGCTTGAAAACTAAAGTTGATGAAAATTATCACAAGAAAAGTTTGAAACAGAGTAATTTATGAAATGAAGAAATATATTTTGAGAGTTTCCAGGTGCTGCTGATACAGAAATCCTCTCGAGATTCTAGCCAGGCAGGAAGGTATTCATTAACCTTAAAACCTGGCTAATACCTTGAGATAATTTTATTCAGTGTCTAAACTCTTACTTAACGGTTGAATGTAAACATATAAGGAAATTGCATGATTTCTGATCTTCCTGGCATGTCTGCTTGAGCCACTTGATCTTCAAGCCTGGCTATCAACACGAGAAGCATTTCTTCATATAAGAAAACTATAATTTGGTCCTGAATAGGTTTGGAGATGTGGAGCTCTAATTTGGTTTATTGTTTATAAAAGAATCAATCAACCTTATAACGATCAACGATCAACCTATTAACGTTATGCGACCATGGTTATTAAATATCAAGGATTATGCTCTTGATTTCTATGGATCTCTGTTACCATAATAATATGTTCGTGCCGTCGTTTCATGAAATAATACTAAAAATTTAATTTCTGCATGTCTTCTCCTCAAATCGTCACTTTCTTCTTTACAGAAGTTACGGTATTGCTAAAATAAAAATAAAAAACAAGATTTGATAGTCTTTGTTCAAATAGGGTTTATCACAAATCCATTTTCGTTCTTCTAAGGACTCAGCATGAGCCGCCACTGGTAAAGAATCAAGGATGAGGGAAACCCCCATCGACATCGTAATATAGAACGAGAAGAAGACGATGATGCAAGTATAACAGGTCTAAGCTAGTTCAGGTTTCAGGTTTGATGGAAAACAGGTACGAAAATACTACTACCACATTGTGAATCTGTGTGGACGTCGATGACGTAGCTGGAATAATTTCTGTGACGTTTCAAGGGAGCATGATGACGTCAGCAAGATTGGTTGGTACCAGTTCTTGGTATTCTCGATGGTCTGGTTGGATTAGAGGTGAGGTCGAGGGAAGGAATGCCACTCTGAACCTTGAGGTTCTGTGTAGGTGGTAAGGTATTATTTATTGTTAGATAACTTGTGTTGTTATACCTGCGATGTGTAGGCAAACTATGCGGGTTCCAGAATTCATTTTAATGATACTTAACATAACTTATGATAATAGCTAGGAAGGCAGCACCTTGTACATAGGCTCTATAGTAAGCAGAACAACGTCAAAACTAACTGTATACTTATAACTAGAGGACGGAATTTCAGGCATTTATTTTGGTTAAAATAGGCTAGCAAAAGGCACCTAATATACCGAAGATAGTAATATAATTAAGTAGGCATTTCTTAAAAGTCAAAACAGAGGGTAATCTCATTCTTAATTAATGAAAATAGCTATCTAAGATACTTGAAATTTATTTATCACATACAGTAAGATAGGCCTACTTACTTTTACTTTATTAATTTCAAGCAACAACAAGATTTTTTTAAAGAGCGTAATTTTTTTAAAATTTTTTTATATTTTATGATTTTTTTATTTTTATTCTTTTTTTAATTTTTTTAATTTTCATTATTTTATTTTATTTTTTAAATTTATTTTTTATTTTTTTCTTAAACCGTTTTCGATTTTTTTGAAAAGAAATAAATGTAGTACAAGATTCTCAATAAATATTTTTGTTACTTCAATGTTTCATTTCATTATTTGTGTAACATTTTTCCACTTTCATACATTGAAATTCTTTATGTGCACAGATAACTCATACAGTGACAATTGACTAGAAAGAAGACGGAAAAGAACTTATGGCCATGATCCTCATGTAATTTGAGGTGCAATCCGGCCATTTTCCTGAAAAAACCTCATTCAAAATGCCATCATTGGGGATTGAACGTCAGACTTCCTGAATGAATGAAGCTGAGACATAAATAAGTTAAACACGAACAAGAAAACTGAATACCCTGCATTGTACAATTATTTACTACAACCATATAACAGGCAGAATAATAGCAAAACATAATATATATAATATTATAACATGATAGTTCATTATCTTGCGAAGCTTGTAAATGGGATGTACTTTCTTTGACTGGCAGAGTATGGTATAATTATCTAAATTAACTCCATTCGACTCCGATCATTGGAATCTCCTTCTAAAAGTTTTGTTTGGCGTGATATGTCGTTTTGTTTGCTCTAAAGGCATCTTTGCACAGAAGTTGTTCTAAAGGAAAATATTAATTGAGAGTAATTCAATAGCAAATCACGTATAAATATGACTTTCTACTGAGTTCAGGCTTCTTCCCTACTCTCTGTTTTAAGTTTCAGCAGGCCTAGGTGAAAAGTCGCCTCCGTGTATTGGCGCGATCTTTTGCGTAGTCTTGTCGTATATTAATATTGACATGTCCTTTGGAGAAACATAAGATTTTGCTTTTATGGTTATGATTTAAGGGCTTAACACTTCGTTTACACTAACAGTAGGCTGCTTATAACAACTAAATGTAAAACAAACCGTGAACTCACACTGGTTTGCCCCCCCCTTAAAGATTTGTCTATCTTGCCTCAAGCCAACACAGTAAATTACTATCAAACTTGTTGTAGGCCTATCTCTGGCACTTCTTTCTGTAGACCAAAATTACGAAGTCCATTTTTTTTAGTAAACCCATACAAAATTTCGTATCATTTTAATTTTCGTCCACGTGAATAATGCCACTGCCATGAACCGGTCTGATTGATCTTTAAATTAAAGCAAAACTGAAAATAAGAATACAAATTTTTTAGTGTTAGTTTATTCAAAATGTTTGTCAATTGTCCCTCCAGATCACTGCAATAAACACCATTCCTGCCAAAAATATTCGCACATCAATAACCATTTCAGAGCTTAAACATATAGACTTATATAAGCAATCGTCAAATAAAACCATCAGTGGATTCTAACACTGAAATCAACATGGAAATGTTCAATAAAATATCTGGTTATGTGAATGGCAATTGTAACATATTAATAAAAAAATCCACGTATTTTAGAATAAAATATTCTGCTATCAATCTTATGTCTCTGCTTTTATACAGTTTCTAGGTGACGCATTTATACGTCAGTAGCAGTGAAAAGGTTAAGTATATGTCCCTGCGGATCACTGCAACAAATGAAGTTACACTGTTTGTTGCCGGAGACGAGTTCAATATTGACTCAAATCATAAGTTAGGTAGGGTATAAAATATAGAGTCAACCAATTTAAGGTAAAGACTAAAAGAAAACTATGTAAGATTAATTAAAATTAATAATAGAATCTTGTCCACCGCTGTGGCTCAGGGGATGCGTCCAATCCTCTCACGCAGCGGGCCCGGGTTCGATTCCTGGTCGGGACAAGTTACCTAGGTGAGGTTTTTTCCGGGGTTTTCCCTCACCTATGAGACAAATGTCAGGTAACTTTAGGCCCTTGTGGTCCCCGGATATCATCTGGCCGTCATTATCATCTTCATCCTCATCCTCGCCTTGTTCTGAGTGAGTGTGTGTGTGAATGGTGTGTATCGTCCTATGTGTTCGTGTTGTCTCGGAGGTGGCCCCGGCATTGGGCTGATCACTCATCCGGGGAGGCCCTCCATGTCCTTGTCTGGTCAAAAAAGTATGTATGTGATCCAAAGGTAATCCCTCTCCCGACAGGTCGCGGCCCTGTAAGGCCCGGGCGGCTTGGGTCGCTTAAAATCCTAAAAGGGAGAGGTAAAAACTACGAAAAAGAAGAAAGAAGAATAATAGAATCTTATAATTATACTTTTCTTTTGTTTCATTTTAGTATCTTCCACCAGCTTACAGGGACTTACTTATTGAAGAACAGTACCATAAAAATGTGTTCCTAATTCCCCCTATACAATCAGTTCATCTTTGAAGAATTCTTTGGTATTTCAATTTAATGCCCTCAACCTTGATTAAAATTATATCGATGGACACTATCACTTATAAAGATTATTACAAAATTGAAAATAGAAGTGGACTTCCTCTCAGTGGTAGTTCATAATTTTGACCAAAAATAGCTTATGAATCATAATTTTACTTTAAACATACGAAACTAAATACTTTCTAGTTCCATTGATTATGTAAACTTACATTCCTGCTGTGAATTTGTAGGCCTAGATCAGGGATTTTGCAACTGGTGGTTGGGGGTAGTATGCGATCCGCTATTCCTTTTCTTTCAGACCGTGAAGTCACTTTAAAGAATATAGAAATCTAATATACTTACATTTTTTTTTTTTACTTTTTCATTATATTGTTTTTGTTGCCTGATTTTAAAAATTCAGGTCAAGTTAATGAAAGCAGCTCTTTTTTATGTGCAATACATATACTGGTATATGACAAAAACACAATAAAGATTATTGCAACGTATATAAGGATGGAGAATTACAATATTTTCAAATTTTTGAGGTTAAATTAATTTTGTAATAATGGTTCATTATTTATAACTTATAAAGACATAAGTAAGTGTGCATCCCAATAAATAATCGGTATCCTACCGCTGGGCAAACTTATTCTTAATTAATGAAAATAGCTATCTAAGATACTTGAAGTTTATTTATCACATACAGTAAGATAGGCTACTTTTACTTTGACCATTATAAAATATTTTACATACCATAGGCGTATATATACCAATAAGGCATTGTCTTCATTTTCCTTATTTATTCGTAGACATCAAGGGTATTCTTTAATACCCATAATAATATAATACAGAATGAAAATCTTAACACCTTTAGCGGCATTCGAACTCACAACTCACAACTCAGGAAAAGAGCTGGAGTGCTAACGAGAGTGTAGTCGGGGTCAGGTAGTTGTGTAACGTGCTTCAGGGGCTAAATACCCAAGAGGGTGCAACATTCAATATGTTGAAAGATGGGTAGCTTAGGAGACTGGGGGTTTCACACAAAATTCAAAAATAAGAGCAACAGCAACAATTTATTATTAAAATTTACAAAATTCCAGTTAATGGGGTGGCTGTTAAGAACAAGTTACTTGAGAAATAGGATTTATGCATATACATCCTGTGAAGCAGGCTTTAAGTAAGTTTGGTAATGTTTGGCAGTCTTCCCTTCGTACGAAAATTTACCCGAAAAATAACGAAGCATGAAAACTAATCAAAACAACAAGAACATACCTGCATAATAAATAGAAAAGATGATGACTAAGAGTTACATGGCGTAGAAGTCAGCTCAAGAGGCATCCACCAGCCCTCGCAGGCAAGGCCCCCAACTCCACGGTGTACCGGAGATTTCTGATCCAAGGAGGCGATGTACGCTAGGCACTTCCATACAGCTTGGGGAACATTTCCTCACCCGGAGAATGGCAGAGCGCTTCTACCCAAGACAATCCAAACGTAGCTCTTGACAGATCGGACCCAACTCACGGACTCGGCATCCACGCTCCGAACACGAAAACTCCCCCCCTCCGGAAACGCCCTCTCAAATAGTACCCGCTACAGCAAAAAGAGAGCGCTTCCGCGGGCAAAGAGAACAGGAAACCGAAGCTAAACACAGGCCAGAAGGGCAAACTACAGAAACGCGCTCAGAAAACAAATGAAGGGAGAACTGCACAAACGTAAACAAAGCAAAAATGTGTACGTAGCAGAAGTAACAAGAAATAAGCAATAACCTAACTTTAGCAGAAAAGAATTTAACGTAAGTAAAAGCATACAAATATATTAGAAAAACACAGTGCCGGGAACAAACGGCACATCCTCGCCGGCCCAGGAGAAAAAAAAAATTTTGCAAAAATTTTTTTTTTTTTTTTTTTTTTTTTAGCAAAAGTCTTTTCTTGCAAAAATTCGTCCATTTGGGAAAATATAGTTATACCTGCCATAATGAGCATAAAATGTTCACCATCAAAAATAAATAGGGTCCACACCTCACAACTTCAGCAAAATTCATATGAAAAACCAGAGTCTTAATTAGCTTAGCCCAAAACAACTGCACCATAACACTATGTAGTCTGTACATTGTGTAGAAAAATTAACCAGTAGTTTGTATTATAGTTGTGTTGATCCAGTAGGTGGTGACGGGGATTTCTTCTGTTGTAGCTGTTGTCATTGTTGTAGACCGGTGAGTAGATTGAACTAATTATTAGAGTTGAGCATCAGATGAGTAGATTTCAGCAGCAGTATTGATAATAGGCTAGGCTATATCTGGTTTCAGAAGAACAGCGCTAGGCGTCCCCAGCGTGCCATCAGAACAGCAGAGTAGAGGGTGGCCCAAAACAGTAAGGTGACAAGCTCGGCAGAAACATAGAATCTGGGCCATAGAGGAGGGCCACACACCCAAGCACAGAACAATCTGAAAATACAAAACTAATGTGAAAAACAAGGTACGTACACATTTTAAACTAACAAAATTGTCCCTGAAGGGGAAAAAGCCATTCAAAGATGAAATACAAAGTAATTATGGATTAAAAAAAAATATATATATATATTAATTGTTATAAAGTATCCTTTCCTCCATTTTTTTTTTCTCAGAAATCTATAATAGCAGGCACCCCAAATTTCGAATACAATATATTTTGTAAACATCTATTTAGACATTTTAGAAAAATCTATTAGAAAATAAAACCCTGAAGGGGTAACAGTAATAGTAATAGATTTTACAATGTGTTACAAGGCAACTAGGCCTATAAAAATGACTAATAATTTTTTTTTTTTACAATATTTTAATAAAACCCTATGTTTTTTTTTTTTGACAATTTAGGGCAAAATTTTCATTATTTACAACTTCTCCAAATGGAAGTAAAATTTATATACAATTTTAATACATTAAATAAATAAATAATTTAATAAATAATTTAATCAATAAATATTATCTGTATTGACAAATAATACAAATAGAATTTTGTTATCTCAAGTTTCTAGATTGAGGCATTTTGAGAGTTTTTTTTTTTTTTTTTTTATTTAAGGATATCGATCAAAGTATTCTAGAAATTTCCTTTTTTTTTGATTACCCATTTCTAGAGTTATTTTTTTTATTCAAATTCATGAAATGAAAAGAAATTTAAGGAGAGAGATGAAAGATAAAGATGAAAGAGAAAAGAGTTAGTAGAGTGAAAATGAAAGAATGATGACAATGAAAAATGATAGAAAAGGAGTAAATGTAGAAAATGAGAAGGAAGGAGTTAATGGAGGTACCGGTACTTCAGCAAGATGAAAGAAATAGAAAGTATGAAGAATAGAGCGTTTTCGTTGGACAGGAGCTAAAGAGGTAAGAATAAGAGAAGGAAGTAGAGCCAGCTGAACTGACTCTCAGGCATAGCCTTGTAGACGACTAGCATGACTTCTAGGAAGGAGCATCAAAGAGTAGAGCTGGAGAAAAGGTAGAATCCAGAAGGGCGTTCTAGAATAATTTTTCAAGATACATCTTGATTTTCTCTTATGTCCCAGATGGTCCATCTAGAAGTGGAGCACACTCACATACAATATTTCTCGGGCCGTACGGGGGTCTGTAAAAATAAGAAAACCAAAACCTCGGGGTTCAATACCCCGGCAACGAAAACCATTGTCCTCGCCCCGCTAGGGAAAAATTCCCGGTGACTCCTCAGCCGGCCGAGGACAAAGAAGGGAAAATGCAACCTCCTCCATGGAATTAGCAGAGACCCCCACAAGCCGCGAACCGAAAGCAGGGGCCTCCTCCCATGAAGCAGTCAAAAAACACCCGGCAAAAACAACGGCAAAAGCACCGCCAACGAAAGCAATAGAAAATTGAAAGAACAAAGAAATACCAGTTTATATATAAAAAAAACTGATAATCAAGAGAAGCATTTGAAAAGACAACATAGATTAGATTTGAACACTGGCATTAGTTTAATACTAATTAAATTAGTTAAGATAATTACAAAACCAGTGAAATCTTAAATTCCTTTATTTTGAGTTGACTAGACATAACCAGTCTCTAAAATCTTCTAGTTTTGAGTCATCATCTTCTTTCTATCCTTTTTTTTTTGCACAAGTATAGATTAGCCGCAGAAAACGAACCAGAGAAGGTTCAATAGCAAACTTTGAAAGCGGCAAGAAAATTTTTTTGAAAGGCAGGTCGGACAATGCTTTACGTTAGATAGAGGTTTTGGATAATAGAGATTAGTACACTGTAATCAGTAAAACACAATAATGTAATAATTCACTAAGTATATGCAGAAATAAACAGGAAGAATTTTGAAAATGAAAAATCATATCATGAAAGGGAACTAAGCAAAAAAAAATTAAACTGATTATAATGTTATACTTTATATTTACAGGAAAAAACTAAACAGCAGGTATGCAGAGACCAAAAAAAAAGGAACGAAGAGATACAGCCAAACAAAACCAACTAAGGGACAACAACAGCGCAGAGCCACACTACAAAGGGAAAACCGGCGCTAGCAGGAAAATATGAAAAGAAAATATGTATAATAATGAGAATGATGTAACTAACTTTTCGAAATAAATGTAGCCATAGACATACATAGGCCTATTTGTCCTAAAAGAACAACAATGAAAGACTATATATTTTTACATCCCTAACGGTGAAACCCATATCCAAGACAAGGCAAAAATTTTAAATGGTAACGAGCTAATGACTCTCAACAACAAACACCAAACATGAATACGCGAATGCAAAAAATACTAAGAATATAATAATAGCAACATTTATATATTTATTTATTTTACAAATGAACACCCTTAAAAACGGGACACAAAAAAAATTTTAGTCAAGATTCGCTTATTCATGTTTTAGTAGAAACAGAGGGGCTAGATAGGAGGAAGAGAGAAAAGATAAGGGAAAGAAGAAATACAGCAGAGAGAGAGAGAAAAAAAGAAACCCCTACCAGATACAAAATATCAATATATATAGTTTTTTTTTTTTTTAAACCCCTTTTTCTTTATATTTTCCCTTTTTTTTTATACATCCCCAAATGTAGAAGAAGACAAATTTAGACTCAACGCAAAATATGAGATAGAAAAGTAGACAGAGGACAGAGTGGAAAAGAAAAGACGACAGAGGAAACCCCAAAGAAGAAAAACCCTAAGAAAGAAGATAAAAATCCCCGCCTAACTTGACTCGGGCAACTTGGGAATGTCGGCTCCCATATCTTCATGCCCTCACATGAAGACCCCTGAGGGTATAAACCCTAAACGCGAAATCGGTTAGGTTAGAATGATAGGCTATTAACGGCTAAAGCATTGTTAAGAAAAATTTTCCCCAAACTATAGGGCAGAACCACCGATGGTGTCTGGAGCATCACAAGTTGCCACACAGGTGAGGTCACAAGGGCTGGACGATGAATCAGCCTTTTGAGTTTTGACCGGGAAACTCTCAAGTTCTTTGGCCTCACCCGTACGACATGGACCACGACCTTTCTTGGTGGAAACACTGGATGTCTTATTTCGGGAAAGAAATTCACTTTCCAAAATGGCGTTCCTTTTTTCTAAGTTAGCTATTTTATCGCGCTGTTGGATGGACTCTATAGTTAACTCTTCACGAATTACAGTTAGGACATTTATACGTTCTTCCCTTTCGCTCAAACGCTCGGAAATAGAACGAATTTTTTCAAGAAGCCTACGGTTTTCCTTTTTAAGACTAGGATTATCTACACTAGTAGTACAACTTCCAGTAACAGAGCCAAGAGTGGCGCGATTAGACCATTGATCTTTTTGGCTTTGCAACTCAGCGATCTTAAGTTTTTGAATATTATTAGTTTCAGCCATTTTGGCTATATCCTTGTTTAAACCCTCTTCGATCGCGAGTAATTCCGCCATACGATCGGCGTCCTGACGGCATCGCTCAGTAAGATCCAATAATTTATTGTTAGACTCCTGAAGTTGCTTTGTTAAATCGCAATTAGAATTTGTAAGTTCTTGATTATTTGTCTTCAAACCTAACAACTGTTGTTCCAAGGTATGTATGCGTTGGGTGGCAGTTACAAGCTGGTTACGAACAACAGCCAATTGCCGATCAATTATGTTGCAGTTGGCACAAGGTTTATTAGCATTTATATCCTTTTGATTTGAAGGTTGACGTGAACATCCACCGTTTTCACCACGCTGTTTAAGCCCAGGGCTATTGGAACCAGGAGCACGCCGGGAACGTGGAGTCCCGCCTCCATTAGCCCTCCTTGACTGCTTTTGAATATCGTCGCCAGATTTAGGGGCAGAACAGAAAAGAACAGGCTGCGTATACTTTTGTCCGGGCCGATTAGACCCCAAATTACTTGGATGGAACGTCCTAGACTGAACGGGCCTGTTGCTCGCTGGCTTAACCCAGCACTGATCTATAAGATGTCCCGATCGTCGGCAATAAGTACAGAAACGGCGCTTTCCCCTAGCGTTCCTAGTACTGTGAGGCCGTTTGTTAGATTCTAAGGGAACCACATTAGCCCTAGCCGCAAAAATGTCCTGTAATCGGGGCAATATGCCTCTAATTTGCAGCCAATTACTGGGAGGATCTTGACATAATAAAAGGGCCCTGACTTCAGGTAATTCGGCCCCTGCCAAAGCTACCCCTACCGACTGCCGTTCAGTATAAGGAACTTGCAGAATTTCCGCAGCGATTTCAATGTCTTCCGCGAAATCGGCGAAGCTTTCGCCTGGGCTTTGAGCACGAAAATAATAACGCTGCATTAATTCATTCCTAACACGATCTGGCATAGATTCGTGCAGGAAGAGCGCATGAAACTCTTGTAAATGGAAACCAGCATTAGCAGCGTCCAGGACGGCCTCTGCCACTCGTCCCTTAACTCGCGGATAAATACAATGCAATACGCTTGTGAAAGGTACTCCATAAGCCAGAGCCTGGCGACAAAATTTGAGAAAAACTTTCAAGAATAGAAAAATCTCCTCCGGAGAAACAGGTTCCGTGATTTGGAATTCTTCTACAAGTCGCCGAAACGGATGAGGGACCTCAGCCGCCCTGACTGTAAAATTTAGCCCATCGGCATTTGGGTGATCGTGAGTACTATTCTGTTCTACCATGATAGTAAAATATTGAAATTGCCCCAAGAAAAAATTATGTGAAAAACCCCAGAAAACTATGTGAAAACCCCACACAAATTGCAAAAGAAAAAACCCCATAAAAGGAGCAAAAACGCGACCGAGTGCGATCTGCTACCACTTTGTAACGTGGTAGCAGGCGTCCTAAAATACAGCCAGAAAAGCCAAAGAAAATGTTGAAAAACTGCGGCAAAAAAGAGGGCCAAAATACTGAAAAATCGTAGATCGACTAGCTATGCTACCACTTTGTAACGTGCTTCAGGGGCTAAATACCCAAGAGGGTGCAACATTCAATATGTTGAAAGATGGGTAGCTTAGGAGACTGGGGGTTTCACACAAAATTCAAAAATAAGAGCAACAGTAACAATTTATTATTAAAATTTACAAAATTCCAGTTAATGGGGTGGCTGTTAAGAACAAGTTACTTGAGAAATAGGATTTATGCATATACATCCTGTGAAGCAGGCTTTAAGTAAGTTTGGTAATGTTTGGCAGTCTTCCCTTCGTACGAAAATTTACCCGAAAAATAACGAAGCATGAAAACTAATCAAAACAACAAGAACATACCTGCATAATAAATAGAAAAGATGATGACTAAGAGTTACATGGCGTAGAAGTCAGCTCAAGAGGCATCCACCAGCCCTCGCAGGCAAGGCCCCCAACTCCACGGTGTACCGGAGATTTCTGATCCAAGGAGGCGATGTACGCTAGGCACTTCCATACAGCTTGGGGAACATTTCCTCACCCGGAGAATGGCAGAGCGCTTCTACCCAAGACAATCCAAACGTAGCTCTTGACAGATCGGACCCAACTCACGGACTCGGCATCCACGCTCCGAACACGAAAACTCCCCCCCTCCGGAAACGCCCTCTCAAATAGTACCCGCTACAGCAAAAAGAGAGCGCTTCCGCGGGCAAAGAGAACAGGAAACCGAAGCTAAACACAGGCCAGAAGGGCAAACTACAGAAACGCGCTCAGAAAACAAATGAAGGGAGAACTGCACAAACGTAAACAAAGCAAAAATGTGTACGTAGCAGAAGTAACAAGAAATAAGCAATAACCTAACTTTAGCAGAAAAGAATTTAACGTAAGTAAAAGCATACAAATATATTAGAAAAACACAGTGCCGGGAACAAACGGCACAGTTGTAAATTACTATTTGTTATAATTCAGCCTGAGGAAATGTCCCATCCATCGTCCTTAATTACGTGCTGTGAGTTAAGCAGGTTTGAGAAACACACACTTTAAAATATATTAAAGTCACCACTTTTTAACTTCTTTACTTTAATTTCTCTTCGCGCTTCAGGGCTTCGAAGTACATCACCATGTAAATACTTTATAAACGGAAACAAACAGGAAAAAAACATTGGACATATTACAGCTAAAGATTTTTATGTTATTTTGAATCGTAAACAATGGTTAACAGAACTCACTCCATTTTACGGGCTGAGCCCGTTAAGGGCAAAGAAAAACGCGCTAGCACGGAATAGCGATTATTGAGAATATCACCAGATGTCACTGTCGTCCTCTTCCCTTTCGTATAAATAAATAGGCCTAATTATCTATTTCCTTAATCTTAACAACCACAAATAGGCTACTATCATGCGGGCTACAAGAAAAGCCTGGCGGGACTTAGGCCTATGCGGCTCCCAGGCTGCCAGTTGGAAACTCTGTTCTAAACCAAATCAAAACTAAATATAAAACCAAAGGCAATCCTATTCGATCAAATGCGACCGATTGAATTAAATATTATATTTGGTTCTTTTTTCAATCCGTTTTTAATATTCTTCGTTCAATTTTAAACAAGATAAAATTAGGCTATTGGATCAAATAAGAGTTCCTTATTTATTCTTCTGTTGCTGCCCCCGACCATTAATGAAACAAAGTACAGGATTTATTTCATTAGGAGATATAAATATAATTTTGCTTGTGATAGCCCGCTTTGAACAATTTATTATTATCATTATTTCGTAAGAATAGTAAAAATTGCGTTAGATATTCTTTGTTCTACGTATGATACTTCGAAAACAATAAGTTATTTACTTAATTAGCTTGCCTTTTTCACTACCTTATCACTTTGGCCTTAGGACTATACATCTAAAATTCTATTTTATTTTTCCCTCATAATACAGTAATACATTTTTCATTTATCGGTATGCTTATTTTCATTACTTGATGATATCAGAATCTTGAAACTCTTAGAATATTGAATATCAGATTCGCAGATTAAAACCTGTTCTCTAAATCTACATAAATTAAAGAATAATAGTTCCAATCATCCTGGAGACGCTGGTGGTTGAAGTTCCCGGATTGTTGGACATTCGACACGGGAAGGTGGTAAGCTTCTCTGACAAGTACTCATTTTATTAATCGTTAAGTCAACCCCATGGCCAAAGTGTCACCATAAATATCCTAATGAGCCATGATAATCTGGTTTGCATCGAAGGTATGAACACTGGCGTTGAGCTACATGAGACCCTCGTTCTTAGGCACGTACTGCTTTTAATTATTAAAAGAATAAGAAATAATAGCGCGGCATCAGAAATGTTTTCGGGTAACTATAACGACGTTGTTTCAAACCAATAAAAACCATACGGAATGAAAAGTTTTTGTGAAGATACCATTTGGCATGCTAGTAAGAAGTCATAATGACTACATATCTTGAAGTCGAATAACAAGTGATGGTATGACCGGAAGATAAAAGAATAAGAAAGCTCCATTACTGTTTTCTTGGGCACTCCTCCGCGGGCGGTCTAAGAGGTGACATAACAGTCGACCAAAAAACTCAGTGGTTAGTTACTACCAAATGGAGTAGTCAATTTTAATTGTGGCACCTCAAGCCTCAAACCGTATCTCAAGGCTGTAACTGTTTGCGTCATCAGATGTGTTTTGCTTTCCCACAATTCACACACACACACACACACTTACCCTACACATTGAACGTTTCTGTGAACTTTCTTCTACAACAGCAAATCATTCATTTTTTTCAAACAAATAAGATACATAAAACTTCAGGATAGTTTTTTATGTAGATTTCGAAGAAAAATCTTCCTATTGCAATCGATACCATGTCGTGACTTTCGAAAAATTCTTTCATATCTTTACGTTTCATGCTTCCCTAAGTGCGAAACCACCGCCCGTTCAAAAAAAGATTTGTGATATTTATATATATATATATATCTTTACACGCTAGCGGCCGTAATTTTGAAGATATTTGAACCAAATTTTATTATGTTATTTCTAGGCCCAATAGTTCGGACAAGTGCGTTAATGAGCAAAATTGGCCCAAGGAGATGGTCGGGGGAGGGGGTTGAAATTCTGAAAAATTTATATCTCGGCCCCTATGAAGTATAGAGGGAAACTTTGTTTGAATAAATTAGAGTACTCCGTATGGAGTTCACAGTAACACCAACGATTCGGGGGTTTTGGGGGTATGAGTGGGGGTGGTTGGTGGGGGGATGGAAATTCTACATTTTTGAAACCACGTCTTATGGGGTATCTTTGAAAAGCTCTTGATGAGTACGGTACTCTACAAATTAATAACTGGCTTCTCGATAGCTCTCATATAAGGCGAGATTTAGCATTTCAAAATCTACCTCAGCCTGTAGGCCTGCCTAAAGGGAATTTTCTTTTTAATTTTTACTTTCATTCATCTGGATAGAGGTCCTCAAAAGATGTTTATAATGTATAATTTACACCACATCAGCCATGCTGGATGATAGCAGGACCAGGGAGCCATTGACACGTCACAATAAGACTCGCAATAGAAGGGTTCCATCATAAAATATGTGCGAACAAGAAATTCCAGGAATCGACCGAAGACTGTAAATGTGTGCGGTGCGGATAAAGCATTAGGAAATACCACACTATAACGTGTGCGAAGAGAACTAAATCTATAACAGAATATAACAAAGACTAAATTTGGATATTAATGCTCAACACGATTGCACTTTTCTATTCATTATTATATTATTATAATGTATTCGAAAATTGAAAACTTCAGCAAATGATAACTAG
The DNA here is from genome assembly GCA_964059195.1 of Ectobius pallidus. NCBI lineage: Eukaryota > Metazoa > Arthropoda > Insecta > Blattodea > Ectobiidae > Ectobius > Ectobius pallidus. The sequence continues at coordinate 62,467,646 of CAXKWD010000003.1, read as the reverse complement.
ATTAATTTGTATTAAATTCAGTAGGTCTAATTATCTATTTAAGTAATAAATCTTCGGTTTGATGAATTCATTATATTATATTCAGTTAGATGTCATGATTCCATAATGCAATGTTAACCTCATAATATATGACCATTTAACTGAACGACTGAAGAGAAACAAGGAATTTCGTAACTCCTTTTACAAGATAATGCTATGGTAGGATCGTTTATAATAGCCCAAGCGTATCTGTTACATTTGCAAGTTCAGTGAATGTACGGTGAGTTTTCAGTTCTGGGAAGAGATGTAAAGCACGAATGTATCTTCATGAATGTATAAGTGGTGTCATTTACAGACGGTTTGAGACTCCCATATCCAGTCACAAGTACTTAAACTGAAAGATCCGCCTAATGGGCAAGTTCTGAGAAACAATAACAAAAGCACTTAATTAAAGCATGGGATATTACCTTTGTGATGTATGGGATGTCTAGGTCCAGTGCCACTGCAAATAGCTATTTAAAAAGTAGTTAAACGAGTTGAACTACTGTCACTGTTAATCAAACGGTTTAGCCAGCATTATTGTTATATTTGCTTTAAGTTTGTAATTATAAGTAGAGACAGGATTTCCATGCGCTATCAAATCATAAAATATGCATACGTAAATCCATATCCATACGATATTGTTGGATTGACTGCTGACGGAAGAATTTCTAGAACGCCATACTTCGAAACTTCATATACCATTGTGCTCTACTGTTTTTTAAATATCAACTCTTATAAGACAACAAACTTGGATTTTATTTCCACAAGATAACATATTGTACATTTTGACCACTGATAGAAGAATTAAATTCCTAAGAATTCTAGAAACATCGAAACTTCATTTATAGAGCGATTATCTTTGTGCTATACTGTGTTTTAAATAATAATCTAAACAAGACAACAAACAGTACATTTTGGATTTTATATCCACAAGATAACATAGTGTACACTTGGTTAATTTTTAACATTGTGACTGTTAATGGAAGAATATAATCTTGTACACATATTTTAACTATTGGCGATACACCTGGTTAATTTTTAACATTGTGACTGTTGATAGAATAATACTTCTTGTACATATATTTTAACCTGACGATTCTTCTAGAATATATACCTAAAAAAAATTCTTGTGTTTATAAGAAAAGAGATGGTAATAAATTAAAATAGGTATTATAAGCTATCTAGTAGTTCTACGTCAGCACCCTATCATTTCAATTTCAATATAAATACTAGTGCTTGAAGGTGGAAAAGAATTCATAATTATAAACTTAATAAAATATGCAACCACTCATGCACTATTAGATCAATAATATGCACAATAATTTTTAATTTTTAACATTGTGACTGTTGATAGAATAATACTTCTTGTACATATATTTTAACCTGACGATTCTTCTACAATATATACCTAAAAAAAATTCTTGTGTTTATAAGAAAAGAGATGGTAATAAATTAAAATAGGTATTATAAGCTATCTAGTAGTTCTACGTCAGCACCCTATCATTTCAATATCAATATAAATACTAGTGCTTGAAGGTGGAAAAGAATTCATAATTATAAACTTAATAAAATATGCAACCACTCATGCACTATTAGATCAATAATATGCACAATAAAGGGGAAAACACTACAAATTACTGGCAATTTTTCCAAATTTTCGGTAGTGAAGTTCATGCGTTTATCTGTCAAAATGCTTCTTTACGCTGAAAATGACCTTTCTACGTCACAAGAAATGACAAGTGCAAACTTAAAAATATTTGAGACAAAGTGAGGCCAAATTCGTTGGCTTAAACATTTTTACCTCAAATTAATTTTTTATTGAACACATAAATCCATAATCAGGATTACCAATGATAATTTTGTCTAGTTAATCTTCAGCTGCCTCATCGAATTACAATGTTGATAAAATAGAGTCACGCTGAAAGTCCTGTAAGTTTAAAATCCGGAAACTCCGCCTTGTCATTATAAAATATAAAATGTTAAAAATCAGATTAACATTTTTATCACTGGGGATAACCACAAGTTGACCGAAATATATCTGATTATCTGATATCTGATGGAAATTGAAGTAGTGGCAAACTCTAAATTTCTCGGGCTAACGATAGATTATCATTTAATTATTGGAAGAGACACATACACGATTTGTGTAAATATTTATCTAGTTCTACCTAATTATTTAAGTTTGCATCTTATTGCCATAAAAAAAAACACAGCTATGTTTATTCTAGAGTAAAATACAACATTATTGCCTGGGGAGCAGCGGATCAATTTCCCATAAACAGAATCTTTGTTTTGGTACCATTCATAATACCAAGCCCCTCGATTCCTGCAAATCCTTATTTAAAACTCACATGCTCTCCTCCTAACACCTTATATCATTATTTTTCAAGCCGCTCCCTTTCCTTATTCTCAAGGATACCTATTCAAAATTAATTCTGACTACAATTCTTACAACACGAGACATAGAAATAGCATATCACTGTCGAAACGCTCTACCCATCTTTTTCCTATTTTCTCCATACTACTTATGTTCTAAAATATTTAATTCACTCCCTACTTATATCACATCACAAAAAACAAATTTCGTTTAGGAATATGCTCAAGTCCTTTCTTTTAGCAAACTGTTTTTATGATACAAACGATCTGTTTTCTTTGTAAATTTTTACATTTCTTTCTTATATTTTTAATTCAATTGAATATTATATTAGCAAGAATACTGATTAATTTTCCATGCATAGTACAATTTAAATGTATAGTATTAATAAAGTTACCTATAAATAAAAAGTAGCACTTTGAAAACATTGTGATATTAATTATATTGAGGGGTCTATTAGCAAACCCGGCAATCTCCATTCTGAAAAAATATATTCTAACTTCTAATGAAAGTTTAATGCATGTCCTATTACATATTTAGTGAATAAGTTGTAAATCTGAGTTCCTCTTTTATGTGGGAAGTGGGGTTTGCAACACATACACTAAATTATTAATACAGAACACATTATACTTTCATTAGAAGTTAGCATCCCTATCTTTTTTCAGAATGGAGATTGCCGGGTTTGCTAATAGACCTCTCATATAGCATATTTTGTATTTAAAAGGCAATTTAGTAAATTTAAATGTATTAAATTTTAAGAAGTGTTTATATGTACATGCATAATTAAAAAAATGCACTGTGTTAGCAAATAAACTAACGAACCCACATCAGTACACTATAGAACTGCCTTCGTGAGAAAAGTTAGCCAATGATTTCCTCAAGGAAAGGGTCTCATGATGTTGCTGCCCCGCTCGTAGGTATATATGCATTCAAAAGGGCCATCTTAGTAGTTTTTTTTTCATTTATTGACCTTTGATATTAGAGTTAACTCGTTCCTGCACCAAAGGATAGGCTTTGTCAAATGTTCTCTGCCCGAGTAAAATAAGAGGAACGTTGTACGAGAGGAAGACTTTTTCTCAATTAATCGTTTCGGAGACGTGAAGTTTTAGAGACTGTTCGTGTCAAAGCGAATAAGTAGCAGGCCTAACTGATTACAACACGCCTTACTTGTACGTCTTCCTTTTTTTTTTCGTCGGCTTCTTTGACCATCTGCTCCTTTTCACAGTCTATTGTTACAAGAGAAGCATGTTTGCATCACAGGTATACACATTGTATGATGTGTTAGCAACTTAAGAAGAAGACAGCTTACCCAAAGATGAAAGGAAATCAAAACTATCTCGACAATGAATCTCGATTACCAATATTTCAACGATGTTATATTGTGCTACAGATATCGTCGAAATAATATATTACTGCATAGAATTCCAATTATCCGAACTTCAATCAACCGAGGACGGGAAACCAAAACTCTTAAGAAGAAACAGCTAAATAAATGCTCAATGAAGAGACTACAGTTTGTACTATGTAGTCTAATTATAATGAATCTGGATTCAGAACACATTCAGGATGACATGTAGAGCCTACAAACCACTCTTGAAATTATAAAACAACCATTTAGTACTTCACACCACCATTAATATTATTACCTTTCTTTTTACAAAACTGCAAACTGCAAATTGTTGACGAAAATAAATTTAAAAAAAAATTACATTTACGTGAGATAGTAGCTGTTTCATACTGTTCAGTGAGTTTAAAAAAACTAGATCGGAACATCATCTTCACCTCCTGCCCCGGCATTGGGCTGATCACTCATGCGGGGAGGCGCTCCATGCCCTTGACTGGTCAAAAAAGTATGATCCAAAGTATGTGATCCATAGAAACTCCCTCCCCTGAAAGTTTGCGGTCCTGTAAGGCCCGGGCCGCATAAATGTACCTACAAGGGAGGTAAAACTCAGGGAGAGAAGAAGTAGAGCCTACACGCGCTATATCGTAAATGTGGAACTGCAACAACATACGAAAATGGCAATTCAAATTTCTAAATTTATTACCTGAAAATGGGAAAATCAAATTCCCCATTAATTGCATAGGCCTAATATTTATAACTGGAAAAGTTAGGTCCCTAGGTCAATACCGAATAACTTTCTGATAAATACAGTAATGTTCGTGTGTTGATAATCTAAGATCACACGTTCAGTATCTTGGCAGATGCTCACCCCTGCATGCCACAATTAACATGCCCTTCTTATGGGAACTTTAAGCTGGATTTTGAGGTAACTGGGACTCTTATGTCAAATATTTCAGCTGTTTGTAATTCCAGTGCCTTGTTAAGACAGTGTGCATAGAGAAAGACAGTGTCTGCCTGCTTGCTGGATGCCATCATCATTATTCTGAGCTGAGCCAAAACGCCCCGGGCTATGATACATGGTGCATTCACCAGGCGTATGTCTGCTCCACTAATTTCAACTGCACTTCGCCTTTATCAACATAATCTTTAATCAACCGCTTAAAAATTACGCTCCTCGCTGAAATTGCTCTTCCTATGAATATAATATCCCAAAATTATCTAATTTTCAGTTTTCAAGGTCATTTAGAGGAAATGGTTTTTAGAGGCGTTGACCTCAATGAATGGCTTGGAGTACAATATAACTAGATTGTATAAGGGTAGTGTACATTAACTACATATTAGACTACTTTTTTGTGCTGTTTTTGGTTGCATTAACAAGTACACAATTCATTATTGGACATGGGAAATTTAAAAGCTAGTTCTCCTGGAGTCATAAGATGGTTACATATGTAAAAATATAAATTCATAAAAATCAGTTGATCATTTAAGCCTATATATAAGTGTGACATATAAAACATTGGACATTGTACCTATTACATTGTACCTACTGTAAACAGCTGAGACACCTATTGTGAATGCTAATATTCACATTGTTATTGCTAACTGAGCTATTTTTCAAATCTGGAGGAATCCAGGAAAATTATAAGTTTTATATTTTGAACATTTCTTTTGCATAGATAAAATTTATTAAAGTATTCTGGTCAAATGTAAATTATTTTCGTGTAGGCTTATAACATGCCGTTTGGCGCAATAGGGTTCCGAAAATTGTTAAAGGAAAAATGTATAAGGCAGATACCGTGTCTTTAGGAGTACTTAGATATAGGCTATAATTATATCACTGTCTTGACATTTTCAGTTTAATTTTTTTTACATAATATACCCATAGCTTATGTAAAGAGAGATTCTTCCTGTGATGAAATCATACTTCGGGGTAAAATCCTGCTTGCTTCTAACTCGGTGGGTATTCTGAGGAGCGAACTTTTATCCCAGCATGATATTTTTACACACTTGCTTCACATTTTGTATTGTAGGCCCTAGTATAGACCTGTGAAGTGTAGATAAATTTCTTGTTCTGCCTACGATGGAGATATGTTGTGAAATTTGTGTATAATAGACTCTACCTAATTCCTCGACATTCTGATACATATTGACAATTGTAATTTTTAGATATTTAGGCCTACGAGGCTACTTAAACTGATGGATTAGCAAGTAAGTTTTTATAAATCAGAATGTCGTGCGATTAGATAGAGTCCTTTATACAGAAATTATACAGTATAAGAATATTTGGAGTGAATTTAATTCTAGTTTCGCAAAATTCGATATCCCTCGAGCAAAGTTTCAATTGATGTGTTGCAATTTTGTAAAATTTTGTGCAAAAATTATTTCACTGTATGCATTCTTCTTCTCACGATCCCCAGTAAAGTCTGAACCGAATCCATTTTATTTTATTTTATTTTATTTTAAAATTACATAAATACATAGACAACTAATAAGGTTCTGAAATCCCAAAAGAGCAGGAGCTGGTGCTCGGGGGCTGTTCCATGCTTATATTAACATGTTTTCACATTATTTAAATGTAATCTTAACCTAAAATTACCTTAAAACTAAATAGGCAAAATATTGTTAAATAATACTAGGGGAAAAGACAAAAGCTGAGACTAAAGCCATGACTCAGTTGATATAACAATAATTATAATAATGAAAAATAAGTGATCATGATAGTAGTAGGTACCAAAAGATAAACCTATTTTAAAAGGGATGAAAAACTAAGTTAAATGAGTTTTTAATTATAGATTTAAAGACTCCATAACTACATTTGGCTAAAACTGGATGTAATATGACTTTACAATTATACAAACGAGGACCGAAACTAGAGCTATGTGATATACCACCATCTTGGATAATGAATTGGAATGGTTAATTAAAATGGTCCACAGTTAATATCAGGCAACGATCTCAGAGGAAAATAACAATAGGGAAAATAACATTGTTTCAGTGTTTTACCGAAACCCAATGTCTTTTTATTCATCACATCAGCCAAATATATTTATAGAATTATCATCAATCATGCATGAAACAAAATAATTTCCACGAGATTTCCATGAAGAAGATTGAAAAGGATCTTTAATGCTGTGACCCTTCATTATTATAAACAAATTTTTCAAGGATTTTTCTTGTCACGTTTTCTATGTTGAAAAGCAAATAACAATGTAACTTATATCAATGAATTCTAAGAATAGCTAATCTATTATTAAAATTCAATTTACAGTGTCCGCCTAAGAATCAGAGTGTAACATAATACGCCCTTCTATGTATTTAGATTAATAGACTGTTTTAAACTTGTAATTTAAAACAATAGAATTCGTCTGAAATATTTGAAAGTTAAAAATGCAAGGTCTTCGCCTCCTCCTAAAACTACAGCGCTCTGCAAATGAGGTTAAGAATGTCTTTAATAGATTCTGAATAATGAAGATTGATTTCGTATAAAATCGCTAGAAGTTCAGCCAATTTCAAGTAAAGGAAGTTTCAAATGAAACGTTTGAAATGTGTTTTTGCCTATGTCTCTCGGCTTTTCTGTTTTTGTGTGTCTGTTTATCTGTTTTTTTTTGTTACTCCTCCTTTACAAATGCCATTCGCTAATCCATAATTATATCGGCTGTTAATGCATCAAGCTCAGGAGTTTTCTGTTCTCTTTCACAAGAAGAAAAATTTCTATTAGATAAGATATATGAAACCAAGATTTCAGCTTCAGATAAATAAATATATATTATATATATAAATATTGGGAGAGGAAAGACATATCTCAAAAGTATTAACTGGGAAACCCGAAGGGAAAAGACCACGTAGAAGACCTAGACGTAGGTGGGAGGACAATCTTAGAACGGATTTATGGGAAGTAGGAGTTGTGGGGGATGATTGGATGGAGTTAGCACAGAATAGGGTTGAATGGCGGACTCAGGTAAGCGCGGCAATGAACCTTCGGGTTACATAAAATAGATAATATTCCTTTAAGATAGCTTGCTTAGGAATTGTCTATTGCCATTGAGTAAGTGAGTAAGAGTTTATATATATATATATATATATAAATGGACAAGAGATCAAATAACTTAAGGGACCAACCAAATAATATGGCATAAGAGGGATTCAAACTCAACACTCTTCGTATTATGTGACTAGAATTCAAGGGACGCTAGTGTATCGATGTACAGTATTACCTGTCATTCTATTTCAAAATAAAATATAACCTAAGTAAATTATAAATCCGGCATTCAAATCTGCGAATGAAGAAAACTGGATAAACCACACTAAAATTTGCTGGCTAAGGGATGCTACAATCTGAACCATAAGGCGACCAAAATAGTGCTAATTTGAATTTTTGCAATCAGGAAACCTGCAAAAGCTAATGTTACCAGATGCTCGTTCTGCTAATGTTGTTAGTGTTTGATTTATTCAGAAGTGTTGATACCGCTGCGGATGTTGGAAGAACGGAGCTCTATAATAGGCAGAGAACGAATAAGCTACAAATTTCACTAATCTTTGAAAATAAGTTTTACGTAGCATAATAAGAACACTATTTCTTACTTTATTCTAGGCTCCTTACTCTATTTTAGGCTTGGCCTATCTTAAAAGAGATACGAACTCGTAATAGACTAATAATAATTATTACAGTGGACGGTCATGATGTTATGACTATTCCGTGCCAACTGAGAAGTAAATTACGTGCGAGATCTAGTTCTCAGTTTAATCATGGGCAATGAGGACTTGCAGCATAAGATGTTACTTTTAGCTTGCTTCACAATAATGTAACATGTAATATTCAAATAAGGCATTTTAAATACTTTGTTAAAGCTATATGAATTCTGTTGGGAAAACTTTGCCTGAAAAATTATTCCAGACCAATTTAAATGCAACTTGTGTAGATATGTATTAAAGACGTAAATAGGTATTCATGAATCCACATAATATTGTCATTGTTAAATATTACATGAAAATATTTTTAAATAAAAATTTCGCTGACACGTGGATACGAAGTGTGACCTTCGGCTTCCCGTGCCGATGGTCTACAAACTGAGGTAGACAGAATTCGAACCACAATATTCTGTGGATTCGTGAATACATAGGCCACATATACATCTCAAATGGTACTGTAGGCCTACAGTATCAGTGGAATCAGTAATGGAAACCATCATTAACGGCCATTCCCTTCAGGAATGGAGTGCCATGGAGTTAAGTAACAGTGAAAATTCAGTCAAAAAATCACTTAGTGTGCCGCACAATGCACTAGTCAATATGACGTAAATGTCTTGAAGTAACGTCATACGTAGAAGAGGTTCTATCTGGCACAGTGAGTCAAACTATGGCTAGCTCATGGGTTCTAATACTGGTGTCAGAGAATTATTCTTTTTCTAAAATGTTCAAACAACTGATAGCCTATATTATTTAACTTGGATTCCTCGAGAAAAGTACCATATCCCTGCCAAGTTAATAGAACGAATGTTCACATTCTGTAATAAAGATGCAATGAGATCCGACTGTGTTTTTATAACATAATTCTTGCAATGCAACTCAAGGGAAAATAATGTTTACATATCCATACCCATTCACCCTAACACGACTGTGGGTAAAGTTTGATACATATAAAAACCCTTCCGAAATGAGAATTTAAATGTATTTTGCTGAATTATATAAAAGTCCAAATTACGGTTTTGTTATCGTATCGCTCTTTTGGCAGTGCAGGAAGTATTTTTAGGAAATATTACCTTATTAATGATGATTACCTGCACATTTCAAGTCTTACACCTCTAATTAGCGGCGTCCTCAGAGATCATATCGAGTGGTGATGGGTAATAAAGATTGGTGATAAAACAGCCTCCACTCTTCCCGACGCCAGTTATGCGACCTAACTCCAATTAAACTCTCAAGGTTCGCTGATATGGGTAGCTTTTACGTACCATGCATACTATCACTAAAACTATGGCCTATCACACGTCTAGAATATGGTGACTCTTGCTATTTCAGTTGATGTAATAAGCGATAGCCTATCGCTATTTGTAAAAGGCAAATGTCGGATAATGAAGAAAAGCAAAGAAATATGTAACAAAAATCCGAAATATCATACGTCCATAGCTCTCGCCTCGACTGTTGTTCCATGTAGTCTAAGTTAGCGCCATCTCCAAGGCACTTAAACCTTCATTGTGTTTGCTTTTCTTTGCTCAACTTTATTAGTGCTTAGTTCTTTATCTTTCATGACCATACCTAATTAAGGCAGGTGGGGATGGATTAAACACAGAGATCCACTCATTCTTATGTTTTGGGGAAAGGAAGACTTGCCTAAAGAATGGAAAGAATCTATTATTACACCGATCCATAAAAAGGGAGATAGGGCCGATTGTAATGAATATCGAGGAATTTCCATCTTATCAACATCATACAAAATTTTGTCTAATATAGGCTACTTCTGTCAACATATTGGAGATTACCAATGTGGATTTAGGCGAAAAAAATCAACCATTGAACACATATTTTGTATTCGCAAAAGTCTTGGGGGAAAATGTGGGAATATAATAAGTCCGGTCACCGGCTATAGGCCTACATAGATTTAAAAAAAATCATACGATTCAGTTAGGCGAGAGAAATTGTATAATATCCTTAATGATTTGGGATATCAAAGAAGTTAGTTAGAATGATCAAAATCTGTCTAAATGAACTCTAAAACGTGTCAGGGTAGGAAAATTAATATCAGACAGATTTGCAATATTAAAAGCGGCTTGAAACAAAGATATGCTTTATCGCTTTCACTTTTTAATTTCGCTTTGGAATCTCTATTATGAAAATTGAGGAAAACAAGGTAGACCTAGAATTATAATTTAAAACTCGTCTTATTAAAGACTAATTGTGATTCATCTCCGAAATTCTTTCCCAGTAACAGAATACTTTAGTAAGGTTGTTTCTACTTACTCTTTTTAGAAATATGTTTGCAATTATTTATGTTTCCAAATGAATGAACGAGGCCTTCTGACTTCGGCGGATTTATTCTACATTAATGGATCGTATTCCACCGGTTTTACCACAGCGAGTTCTATCTTTTTCTAGGTATTCTAGATATTTATTATTCAGAGTTGTGCCGACAGACAGTCGGGCAGAGAAGCATACAGTCTTGACTGACCAGTGATCACACCAAGGAGAACGAAATCTATTTTGTGCGGCTAGTAGCAAAGGCTTTAGAATCTAGTATGCATTGTATAGAAAAGAATATATTTCTGGAAGCTCTTTCAATATTTAGCTGTCTTTAGAATTTCAAAATGCCCTGCAAAAAATATTATAGGAAGACCATAAACTCATCAGATGTGTAACAAAACAAGTTTGCAACAAAGTCAACAATCACGAGATCGTGTGTCTACTGATTTGTGCAAAACACAAATATGGCAATCCACGAAAACAATTGTTTCACCAGATCACGATTTACAAATTAGATACAGTAAGTAGAGGCCTTTAAGTCTTAAAGGAATAAAGTACAGACAATTGAAAGAGTTATGCTAGATTTTATAGTTGATTAGCGGTAAAGATTCACACACACGACTTAAGCCCTAATGTCGGCCATGACTGATGTGAATAGATACAACGAATTGCTATTGGCTATGTGAAGTAGAAAAGGCGGAATTTTATTGGCTGTATGCCACACTGGCGCTGCGCAGTAACCAAGACACTCATGTGCACACCTTCTGTAATCCGAATCGTGTGTGAAATACAAAATGTGTAGTTACACATGAGTGTGCATGGTATTTCCATCCAGTGTAGTTTGCTCGTAATTTAAAGGGGGTTAAGCTTATGCTAACTTTATATTATTCTCTGTAAGGATTTTGTTTTAGGATCCTAGCAATCTGAAAACCCCACGGCCATTGGCTTAGTCGAGGGTGTACGAAGGTATACGTCATATATATATAGCAGAGTCCCCCTATTCCGAACTAATTGGGACCAAACACTGTTCGGTTTAGCGGGAATTCGGAATAGGCGGATTTCATTAATAATATCAACGTATTGACTTGTTAAGGCGTAAATTAAGTGCGGGGAACTGTAAGTTATAAATGGAGCCGACATGTGCTGCAAGTAACTAGCTTTCATTCCAATTTGGTTTCAGGCGTTTTCATCAAGCTTAGGCGCTATGTATGTCTCTATTTAATTTCTTTGTATAACAATAAATGTACGTTTTTTCAGGAACGTTTTTAATTTCACCTGTTTTTAAATTTAAAAAATCGGTATTTTTTTAACTCTGTTCGGAATAGGCGAATTTTCGGAATGGCGGGGTTCGGAATAGCGGGACTCTACTGTACCTTCAGCGTAATCTTACTCGTTAGCGTATATCTTCTGCTTAATTTCGTATATTTTCGGCTTTGGCTGTGTTATATTTATTTACGAGGGCCGTTCATAAAGTAAGTTTCCATTTGAATACCCATTAAATGAAGTTCTGTAGAGTTTTCTATTAATTACACAGCCGGAACCAAATCATGATTATTTTATCTTAGAATCAAAATATTGTAGTTTTCAAACCAATTTTTTATTATAGGAACTTATGTAAAAATGTGATCGAAAAAATAACTTTTATCTTTTTAAATGTCAAAACTACAAATCAATCCTGATACAGGCCTACTTATTTTATGCCAAATTATGGGTATATGAATTGCTATTGCCTCATTTTGAAACCCACGAAATATTTTGGATTTTATGTGTAGTTAAATAATTTTATTAATAGTGTTGCGTACTAATAGTGTCTAGGCAGTCTAAAAGTCCAGTTAAAATTTATAACTTCCACGAAAATTTCCGCGAAACTTGGGAAAATTTGGGACTACAACACTGCTCACAGCAGCAATTTTTCCAGAAGGATTTAACATTTAAAGACCACTTTTATTGTGTACTAAAATGGTTGATTCTGGTTTGGAAGGTGTTGGATTAAATCCTATTGACAATTTTGATAGCCCCATTATGTCCCAATATAGGTAAGGTAAGAACCGTGTCTTTTTAAATGGGAATTTGAAATTGGTCCTACAAAAAATGAGTTCAAATACATGTTACCATAATTGCATTAATTATTAATAAACGCAGACCAAGATCAGCAGGACTTCGAATGGAAAGTAGTAGATTACCGTACAAAACATAAAGGGGAAAAGCTGTAGAAAAGGCGTTTAGATAGAACCAGACGTACGTAGATAGCATGCCTATATTAAGACCGATCTAAGAAAGATCGTAACAGGCCAACAGCTTGGACAGGAGATAGGAGTCAGAAAACTGAAAAATACGAGGGTGGGAAATTAGTGGCAACGCAGCTATAAAATCAAGGTGAATTACAGGAAGATGAAATCGCTTTTGTTGGATGTTGGTTGGATATCCAGCATACTTCAGAGCAAATGGAAACCTTCTATCACTATGATTGAGTTCACAGTAACGAAAAGAAATTGAGATGGTTCTATCAAGCGGTCTAAAATGAATTTTGGGTCTTACAGAAAGCCAATAATTAAGAATAATTCAATACTTTAAAATTATTCTTGATCCACAATAAGTGCACTAACATAATGAACTGTTTCAAGATTGGTTAAAAAAATTTTACTCATTATAATGAAGATTGAGTGTAACGCATGATTGAACCTCTGCCGGAAGTTAGTAAAGAACAAGTGACAGGCTTTCACCCATCTTGCTTCTTTTCGGTATGGAATTATTATGAATCAAGAATTTCCTTTACTAATTTAAATTTATTCTTTTTTGCTAATTTGAATTTATTTTACAGACTTGCCACTTGACAACAGCAAGCTAAATTTGCACCACACCTTGTGGGGTTGTAACCTACTAATTGTAAACCGCTTGCAGAAGTGTTCACTGGCAGTACAGTATGTACGTTGTCAAACGTCCTTCGCGTAGTTCCCTTCTCTTCATGTAGCGACCCCAAATATAGATACATCTCACATGCATTCACACATGATTTGGCAACAGCGTGATTGTTTTTACTTCTTTTATTTTACTCTCCATCTCTGTTACTCAAGTTCCTTACATCCCAAAATGGCCGCTGGCTAGTTGGCTGGGTGTTGGAGCCAATTCTACGAGGCGAAGAGGAAAGGAAGGTCAATATCTCCCTATTCTCTTGCACTCGCATGAGATGCTAGATGGGAATGCATTTTATAGTCTATGTTCCAGACTGGGCTAAGATTTCTATCATCCCTAAGTTTATGGCATTCAAGTGTCTTACTGCAATAGCACGCTAAACCGAACTCAGTCTTTGTTAGAAATAGCACAGGGTGACTATAATGATGTAATTTACTATCGAACCAAAGTGAGACATTTTGTTCTTCATTTTAAACTCCAAAAAAGGAGAAATCGAGACACATAATGTGCTCTATATAAAAAAAAGCTATGTGAATACTGTACTATTAAAGAGATTGAATTTAGGTTAATATTGAAAAATTTATGTTGGCCAATTTTTATTTTTACCTTACAGTGTAGCCTATCAGCATTTCCATCAGATAGGCTTACCTACTTATAATATAATATATATGACATTATATATATATATATATATATCAAATTAAAGCCTATCTTCTGAAAGGTTTCAACTTATCAAAAGACATGCTTGAAATTTAACATGAAATCAAATCAGGCCGAATTTTTGTTTTAGCACAATGCCTTCATAACAATTTATTTCATTTCGCTGATTTCTTACTTTGTCTAGAAATGAGAACGGTTTAAAAAACTTCTTATGTTCCCGAATAGTCAAACAGATCTAACAAAAATTATAATGTAATTGGCAGTATCGTTTTGTGGGGATATCTTTTTTAACATAGGAAATCCCACGAGAGGTACGAGTTTATCGATAGAATTGCAAGAACGAAGTTCGAGCATACATATCTGATTAAATTCGTAACCTGAAGTGGGATTTATTAAAACTATTCCATGATTAAAATAAAATAAAATTAATAATAATTATTTTCCCACTTCGCTGCTTAAAATTAAATCATTTTCAGTCAGCGCAGTGACATCACGGCCAACTAAGCGAATGAGCAGTCAATGAATCGAATCTACTTTCGAGATTCTAACCAATTATACTAATTGAGAAATAGTTGACCTAATTCAGATAAGCTGACATCAGAATACAATAAAAGCACATGAACTGGCTTGCACGAATCGAAATATTGTTTTTAATCAATGCACATTTATATTATTTCAATTTACAAACATTTTATGTTAAGTGATTCTATTTTGTTCACTGGCAGCATGTGATGTATTAATTACTGCATATCATTACCTTAAGTTTCGAGTAACAAGCTGACTTGTTATCTGATAAAATCACATCCTTGTGGTCTTAGCAAGCATACCTTTAGATAAACGACCATGATTGGTAAATATCCGAGGCATTGCAAATCATTATTGGTCAATATTAAATACGCATCGTACGAATGAAATAGTCACAGTAATTAGCATAGGTCTATACAGGACAGTGCTAGAAGAAATAGAAGTAATATCATCATGTAAGATTTTAAAACAGAGAACACGACTATTAAGTAGTCTATTAATACAATTTACAAATAGCTTTCCGTTAACTTGATAACCCAGGTTCATCCTAAAATTTAACAGTGAATATTTTAAAGTTGTGATTCAATTACATTTTAGTATTGAAACAGTTAAGGTACGAGCTACATAGTGATAAAGTTGTCATTACTGTAAGCCTATATCTGACAGTTGCACTTAAATTTGATGATTCCCACCGTGAACCTAAAAACTAGTCCTAAACAGTTTTTTTTAAGAATGTTTCAGAACAACTTGAAATATTTTCATTGATATGAAATTATAGAAATTTATAGAAATTCGTGAAACAAACTTAGGGGCCACTTGATTGAGAAGTAGCGGCTCCGATGACGGAAATCATCATAAGGGCCGTAGGTTTCGGCATGCTGACCACATATCCCAAATCCTCCCATATGTCTATGGTAGATGACGCGACGGCCGGATGGTAGACCTAGTCCCACCAGGGATGTAGAGCCACGGAGTTTTTACTTAAACCTAAAATCTACCACCTTTAAAGTACAAACTTCTATAAATTTCTATAAATTTCGAGGGTTTTCTGAGGTACCAAATGGTATGAATTTTTAAAAATGCCATTTTAAATTATATGGAGAATTGGTTGTCGAATAAATATATATATAGGCCTATGTTTATTTAAACTTTAGAAATCCTTGTTTCTTTCTAACCAAATTTCTGGAAGTAACAATAAATAAACAGCCCTCTCTTTCTATTTCCTCCCTAAATTTCTATTTGTCCCAAGTAATGACTTACATAATTATGAAATATATTGTTCATGTTGATTTTCTATTTCTTAGAAGTAGCCTATTGGTGTTCATTGGCAAAAACATGGACACATACCTACATCTTTATTTGTTTTCAACACATAAGATATTAGTCATACATTATCAGTGAAAAATCGAAAACTAATTTTTGGTTATAGTATAATTCTAGTAGTTTACATATTTAACGACAGTCTAAAAGTAAAGTTAAAAAAATAAAAGGAAACTCAACAGGTCGAATTTATAACAGCTCTAAGAACCATATGACAGAGAGAAATGTAATTGATATCAATATTATAAGGCCAATAGGCTCCCCATAGTCGTATAAACGCATCTTGTAATTTGATAATGAAAGCTGATACAAAAAAAAATTAATGAAAGAGCCAAGAGGTGTGTTAAGTTTTCCGCTCTCACCTCACAGCTTTTATAAATGTTTGTGTTAATGCTTATATCCGCCATTGCCACTTAAGTTTATCTCGTCAAGCCATCTTCTTGTGCAGTTGGAATGCGTAGTCTTTTGTGAGTGCTTGCTGCTTACATGTCAAACACTCCTATTGTTAACTACCAATCCTAAACCAAGTGTCATGAATTTCTCCTTTGTTCATTGTTAGATATCCACTACATCATACTGTTATGTTCTTCATGAGCCAAACTATCATAAGCTCTAGCGATGTGAAACAATAAAAGCCAGATTTTAGACGCTTATCTGCATAAAGGTCAATTTCATTTACGCCAAGTATTGAAACCTAAATAGAGTTCAAATATTTCTTCGACCTCTTAGTTGCAGTATTAAAAGGTCAATAGACGCATAGATGAAAAGTACAATAGATACCGTGAATTTATGAGAAGCCATGTCATTTTCATTAGCCTACTTGTAAACGTTCTGATGAGATTACGTTGAATTGCCTGGAGCATTGTGTGGGAACGATGTCCGTCTCCTGCAGAAGTTCGACTGAGAGGTGTTTAAAAATCCACCCTACAGCCCGGATCTCGCGCCCACTGATTTCCATCATTTCCTTCACCTTAAGAAATGTCAGAGAATGACAAAGAGGCGGACATGGTTGCATCAAAATCACTGGGAATTGATTCTACAATTTCCAAAATAAACCGAAAAAAAATGTTACGATGAAAGTGCTCTGTTGTGTCACGACAATCTGCTTTGTTGTAAATATAGTAGGCCTATAGCCCATAAATTTATTTGATAGTCTACACATAGAGTAAAGATTCCTTATAAACATCTTGTTGATCAGTTAGGAAAACATTCACTAAATACGAAACTAAATTTGAAGACAAAATGCTTATCCTATCCAGGTTATCTATTTAGGGTGTAGATTATGATTCACCAATCTAATGTTAGGAGGATTAATACATAGTGGAAAATAAAAAAACGCATTTATGCAAAACCAGTAGTATATGCCTAGTTCCTAGTAAATATATAGCTAAACAACAAATGTGCTTGCTGGAGCTACGCACAGAAATCGTATTGTCCTCTACTTAAATGTTATTAAAAACTGAACTACTGTTTCAAATAATTCGCATTAGCGATCGATGGAAGAAGTCAGAGTTCGTTAGATTGTTATCGACCGGTTAGCATTTCTGGCTTCAAATGTATAGACTGGGATATCAAATCGATTACACAATCCCACTGTTGGTATTAGTTACAAATGGGTCTTTGACATCTATGAGGGTCGTTCCTCAGAATACTTATTCAAACTGTTTGAAATTTGGTGACAATATAAAGGCATGATTAATCTGCATAGGTTACACTATTTTTCTATGCAGTCTTCATAAGTTTGTACAGCTTTATGCCAACGCGAAACAAGTGCGTGTATTCCATGTCGGTTACATCTCTTATAATTCACAATTGCCTGTAATTAAAATTCAACACAGCTCTCTATGCAGGAAAAGTCGTTGTTTATGTCTTGTGGGATTGTGTTTGAGTCATTCTTGTAGATATGTTGCTACGACCATCAACTCAGAACCCTGAAGAAACTCGAAAAACATTTCTGGGGAGTCTGACCTGACAAAGATCAATAAAAAAGGTTGCTTCTTCATGCAAATGTACGTCCTCACACCAGTTTGAGAACACTGGAACACATCAGAAAAATACTGACTTCTCCTGTTTGGGTCCTTTTAAGATGCTTTGCATGGAACTCACTTTGAAGATGACGACAGCAAGTGTAAGGAAGTAAGGAAGTAAGGAAGTGGTTACACAAACAGGACAAGAGCTAGAACTGACAAGGAATACCACAATGCCCTTGTTCCACGGTGGCGTAAAGCTGTACAAAGTCTCGAAGGCTATATAGAAAAATAGGGTCTGTAGAAACATTAGGCCCAAGCCTTCATGCCTTTATATTTTCAACCAAATTCAACCAATTTCAATAAGTATCTTTTGGGGGGGCAATGTGGGGCATTCATTTTTGAACGACCCTCGCATGTTGCAGATGTATTCGCAAGTAGGCCTGCTAGTCCTATTTCTTATACAAAAAACCTTTATAGTAATTAAGAAGCAATCCTACATCTTTCAAATGCATGAACACTATGCAAGAAACTGCCTCCACACCTGCACGAGGCATTTTAATTGACATTCTCGGCCGATTCCTATTTCCTCGTCCGGGAGGAAAGTTATTAATATTTTTTAAGTTAAAGGAAATACCCGCAGATACCGTAATCTGTTTACGGGTGTCAACTTTCATCACTTACGAAAACGCCATACAGTTTTTTTTTTTGTGTTAAATTTATCTCCCCTATTAAACGGAAGTTGTGTGTAAAGTGTGTTCACTAGGGTACGACCGTAACATTCACTCCTGAAAATATCGTCATTAGGTTTGAAAATACTTCGTGCGTAAAAAGGAGCTTTCGTAGAAGTACAGAATTATACTTAAGAAGCCTAAGAGACAGATAAAAATGGATTTTCTTAGTCAACAAAAAAGTAGTAGGAGGTGAAAAATAACACAATCATTATTTCTCATATGTGAACGTAAATCCTTCCTTCCTCCGACCAAAAAAAAAACATTTTCATTTTTCATATTGCACATTTCTTACAAGAACTTCCCATACCAATGATTCATCCTGAATAAATCTAGCCTGTCTAAACATAATGTGAAATAGCTATGAAAGAAATAAATCTAGCCTAATTATAGAAATCGCATTCAGAAATAAACATCTAGAGTAGCTAAAGCAGAATGTTAAATAATTATTTACTTTATATAGTTAATAATCAACAATCTTAGACAAGTATGGAGCATGTAGGCCTACCACGTTAAGATTAATTCGTAAACTAGATCTTGCATATTCAGTAGAAAATTAATGGTTATTGAAATATTATTTAATACCAGCACACTGTGAGGTGCATGTAATAGGCAATATTACAGGCATTACTATTGACTGAAAGGTTAGCATGCAGACTCCTGTTGTTACTGCACTATTAGTTTATATGCTTGCACACCTAAAGGAATTAAGCGTGCATCATAAACACCATATTTAATGCATGGAACGTAATTGCAAAGACTTGAGGTGAACGACTTTACTGCTATATATCACATTAACATCCTTCAACTTAAGCTTAGTTATTGACATTAAAGAAAACAGAATACTAGTTATGCAATTTCAACCATTCGAAACAACTACTACTTTATTATGAAATATGAGTGACTTTAATGTTTTCTTAAGTGCATTATTCCAGAATACAGACAATACTTGTTAGATTAGGTAGATTATCAGATCAAAAGTCAGTATAATAGCCAGGCATATGGCAGTAGCATGTTAATTATTTATCAATGATACTAGCAGATGCATAAATTTTCAATACAATAATGGAATTTCCTTGTAACAATTACGACTTTTTTTAGTTTACATTTTAAAGATATTTGTACCAATACAGCTTAGCCTATAAATTTACACTACTTGTCGTCAATGACGAACAAGGCTTCTTGAACCAGGCATATTTCACATTCATACACTAGCTACAAAGTTTGTGAGTAGTTGACCCTTCAAGATTTTAACCTTTAAACTTCCCACGTATCATATAAGGGATAAAACACAAAATGACAGGCCTACAGAACAGTCTCCATAGGTTGAGTTTCTATGGCAAAAGTCATAATTATTTTCTTATGCTTTGTTTCTTGTGTCATATGAGTACATTCTACATAATAGCGAAATATTAGAAATATTAAGGATTTTGATAAGATAGTCTACTTACGGTATTGACATATGACTGTGAAATCGAAAAAAAACATAAGCAAAATAAAGGCGTATTTCAGGTTTTAAAGCGATTTCAACAAAGGTGTCATTTCAAAGATTCACACAAATCGTTAGACCCATTTTAGAGAAAACAGAGAAAAACAGTAACTTATAAATAATATAAGTTAGAGATTAATTATATATAATTAACATAAAGAAACCACTGGTGGTCCGCGAAGATCGTGCAGATGGTCCTCAGACATAATTTAAAAAATCATAAAGCAAGTGGAAAGTAAAGAAGTAAAATTTTTTCACATATTTCGTTATAATGACCTATAATTAATACCCCAAATATTAAGAATATAGGTCTTCTTTTAAAAATGGGATGTAAAATTAGGGGTCCGTAACATTTTTTAGACATTTTAGAGTTCCTCGGGTTGAAAAAGGTTGAGAAACGCTGGTTTAGACAATTGACATATTATGTAAGAGGTAAGGATGTTAGCACTGGCTTCTTTTACCCCCAGGTTCGTTCCCCGAACTCATTCGTGATACTAGAAGCTAAGTCCACCTTAGGACATCGGGCCACTACAATAGATGGATAAACCCAAATGAAAATCCTAGTGAACCCAATAGGAATCGCACCCGCAGTCTCAGTGAACTGCACTAACGGGCACTCCTATTGGACTAATGGAGCGTCAAAGCATTGTATTTATCTCAGCTGAAACGTAAACAAAAATTATTGACTTCCACTTCAAAATAGAAATATAAACAAAAGACAGTCTTCAGAAGGTGCCGGTATGCAAGTAAGACCCAATGAAGCAATTCTCAAAGAGTTGCGAAAGAAGATCAATAAATAAAAAGAAGCAAGTAATACAAATGATTGTGATTTATGTGATGTTTCAGGGTGTTGTGCAGTGTGTTTATGCAATACAAGAGGTGTCGTGGGAAGTTTAATTACAAACAAGAGGCTGTAAGTAAACAAACATGACGGTTACAGCCTTTGAATTTGTCTTCACACCTGCGCCAGTTTCGGGATGAAAATATTCCCGCAAACAAAACACTTGGCTATAAACATAACACTTGGCTATAGTGTTTCATGCCCGGCTCTTTTCTAGTTTATTTTGCGGTGGGTTGGCAATGCAGGCTCTGAGACGATAGCGTTTTTTTTTTATCTCTTTTGAGCTTTCTTTCATAGTAGATTATCTCCAACAATTGGTACTGGGTCAATTGGAACATTAATTGGAATTCAGAAGCGTACCAACAATGATGGGAGTCTGGGGTGCTAATCAATATGAAGGCCTACCCAGCATCCACAATTTATACCATTCACACAATCTACACAAAAATACGATAGTAAGCTGCCTAATTCATTACATTTCGTGGACCTTGAATAAACTATTTAATAATGGATTACTTTTTTAATTTGTCATTCACATATTTATTATGCATTAGGAAACTTTACTTGTGGCAGGAGAAAATCCACGTTAGTACGCAATTCCTTTAGATATGGTATTGTAAAGGTATTTAAACTAAATAGTTGCGATTTCACAATACTAATTTATGAACAAATCAAAGAAAACTCAAACACCAAAGATTTAAAAAGTAGATTAATGATAAACTGAACAGTACATAAATTAAAAATCTTTCCAGCGAGCTTCTGCGACTGCAATTGTTATCATATCATAGAAACTGATCCTTTTGCAACAGAGTACTCAGGGCTCGGGGCGGACCGCCCCTCCCGCCCCTCACCTTGGTACGCCACTGTTGGAATTATTCCATGAATTTTAGCAGTCATGTACATCTGAAATAATAATTATTGATGATTATAATTTTAATTTATCAAGGTTTCATAACCGGACAAGGGTGACATTTTCACGATAATTTCGTGCGCCTTCTTGCACTTTAATCTGTGGGACCCAAGTCTAAGATTTCAAGCTCGTTACGGAACATAATTCCCAATTTAGTAAATGAGTAAATTTGTCGATTTTCCAGCATCATTAATACTTTTGTGTTCATGACCAAGTAGCTCACATGGTTACGCTGCTTTTGTTCTTTTGATAAGGCTAACTATAATGCCGCGAGAGGCAATGGCAAATCTCCGCGGTATCATCCTTGCCTGAATCGCCTCGGACGAGTCGTGGTCATCACCCCATGGCTTCGTCCCGGGTCTAGACCTGCCTTCGGGCAGAACACTCATCATCATCAACTATAATGGATGACTAAACCTGACAGATTTTTATGTCAAATGGGTTCGGTCCTAAAATATCGTAGCTAGATAAGAGTTATCCTACAGTATATTTTTGTATCGAAATTAAGTTTAGATTCTGATAATAAAACATTTTCTGATTTATTAAAAAAAAACACACACACAAAAATAACAATAATAATAAATAATAATTGTAATCATAATAATTATACCGTCAAAATGGATGGAACATTAAAATAATGCTTACCAAGAGATAACGAAAATTGATTCAAAAGGGAGAAGAAATGGTGGGACAAAAGAAAGTTAGATTATGCGACAAATACTGTGAAGACGAAAAAACCATATAAATGACTTAAAATGTCGATGACAACAAAAGTGATGAAGTTGTTTCAGAATCCAGGGTCTAGACCAAAGAAGCAGTACAAGCAACTAAGTGATTTGATAAACACTTCCCACGGCCAAAATCCACCAAATTCAAAATCAAATCCGCTTTAGCACAATGGTATTCAAAACTTTATACTAGGAGTTGCTCATAATAACTATGTGCCAATAATAAATTACGTGGTACAAAAATATAGAATAGAATTATGGCAATAAACAAATGCAAATTCATGTCCGTACACAATTTGGGAAACACCCAGTTGGGATAGAGTACAGTGATTTAGCATCCAAGTGATTACGATTGCGGAGCCCCCACATTATTTGATTAATACCCAAACACCAGCGCGCGTGTATGTGGGATTGGAACGAATCTTTCTTGATTGTATTCATAATGACGTCAGAAACATCTATTATTATTATTTCACTGATTTAATTCCTTTCTCAGTTCGACATTAGGTCGAATTTCTAGTCTACATGGCGTACGCAGAACGATAGGCTTTCTTATCTTCTTCTTCTTCTTCTTCTTCTTCTTCATCTTCTTCTTCTCCGTTTCACCCAACTTTGGGGTACGTTGAATCAATCACTTCTTAGTTTTTTTAATTTTAGCCCAGTATTGCTTCATTCTTTCTGATCTTGCTTTTCTTTCGTATCACTCGTTTGGTTTTGATTTTGACTGGAACCTCTCTTTCTTGACTTTGGTTTTTTTCAGATTTATCTATGAACATTTTTTCTGTGATTTTTAGTTATTTTAAGTCCTTCTCCGTTTCTTTAAACCAATTTGGTTTGGTCTTATTGTCGCGGAAATATTCAAAGATTTTTTGGTCAGTCAGTCTGAGGATGTCTATAAAACTCAATTCTTCTTTTCCTCATTATGTCTAAGAGTTTTTCAGTCTTTTGGTAGAGTGTTTAGTTTCTGATGTGGATTAGTTTGTTGTTATGGAACTTAGGGCCTAGGATTTTCTTTAATATCTTTCTTTCGGCTTTCTATTATGCAGCTTTCTATTAATTTATTTAACCGAGTAGTGTTTTTTTATTCTGTTTCAATATGTTGTTCATATGTATTTCACTTTTGATCTAATTTGAATAAATTAGGTGAAATCTCAGTTCTGGAATATATCTGGACTGTAAGGAATAGGCATCAGTATTATGTTGAAGCATCTTAGGCCTAATATGAAATGGGATCAGTAATGGGAATCTTTGAAAATTGGTCCGTTTTATATTTTCATGCCTTTATATTAAACCGATTTTCTTGGTTTCATGTTCAATATTTTAGTCTTTCTTATTTTAAGCAAACACATAATGTGTATTTAACATTTATTCAATTTATTACGGTGGCAGACAATTAAAATAATTTGGGTCATTCAACGAAAATGGGGACAAAGGTTCTAATTTTTACAATAATTAATTTCTCAGACTTGAAGTATTTCAAATTAACTAGGCTATCACAAGAGTAATCAGTTATGCCAGACATCGTATCAGCCATTTATTGTTGTGCAATTTAGTGACATCCCTGCTAGTGCTTGCTGCACCTCTAATAAAATGCAATTTTTCATTCGTGAAAAATATGCAATAAGTTCTTTACCTATATCTATTAAAGCTTGCCGGCTGTGACCGTCGTTGCAACAGTCGCTCAAGATATCAAGCAAAAATCATATTGCTCAGTTCATCTTTCACGTTTACGGTATAAGTGTGTTTATATTCAACAGTAAGTAGTATGTTTCAAATCATAGTGTTAATTTTATGGTCAAATTTTCAGTTTAGCATCGAGCATAACATAATGACTTTATTGTTCAGGTAAATTTATGTCACATTAACTCCACATTAAATCCACATTAATACACATGAAATTATTTTCTAGTTAATTAGTAATCATTGTAAACAGAAAGATTACACCTAAGGTAAGTTTTTACATATTAGTTTTGGAACAATACCAGGTTAATTTATCTACAATATACGATAAGTACTACCATGTTACATGTAACTTGAGTTACAAAAATTTATTATTTTTACATATATATTAAAATTCAAGCTTGTCTATTAAAATGTTTAGCCATATTAGGCCTAGTAATTATTTTTACCTCCAATTAAAACTAAATAATTCAGTTGAACAAAATTTGAGAATGTGTAACGCGAATGACGTAACGTGAGTTATACACATGCAATGTTACATACAACTACACCTTAACGAAATATATAGCTTATACTGCATTTAGAAAGGTCAAATACTCATTAAAATAGATCCAGATATCCTAGGCAGAATTTGTTTGGAGAAAAGAAGTGAATTATTGCCAATGCAGTAGAGACCTTTATGTAAAATTACTAGGGAAATTCAAGAAAATTATAAGAATTATTGTATAAAATCAAGATTTCCAGTATTTTCTCTTAGGATTCAAGAAAATTTTGCAAGCACATTGCAGCAATATATATATATAATCAATATTCACAGATGAAAATATGGCTAGGCCTATATGTTTGTGTCAGTATAAGTCTTATTTTCTCAGAAATAACATGCCAATACTAGTGGTGACTGAATGCTATGTCCTTTTTCTGTAACGTGAATTATGATGCATAGGCCTATTTTCTCTATAAAACATTATTATGTCAATACTTCCTCTACTACTGGTTACTACAATAAAGAATGCTCTAATTAGCAGGGTTAAAGTTCAAAACTTTCGGTGGGTAGTTTTATTTGCAGTTTTTATGTGCACTTACATGCTCAAAAATTTGTCTGAGTGTAACGTGAGTTACTGTGAAATTACTTATTTGATGAAGTTACTGAGATTGCAATGGTGCAGACTCAATTTAAATCGAACTATAATAAAACTAACCCATGCTTATTTTAATATAATTGAGGCAAATATTTAAGCCTACATAATGTAGGCTAATATTCAAAGGCACTAGAGAAAGTTTAACGCTCAACAACAAGCCTATAAACCATTTCAAATGGGGTGAACGAACTTATTCCTTATTATAAATATGTGATTAATAGACTTACGTGACTTAACGCAGACACAACTACCAAATTAACGTACCTGAAATTAAATGGAAAAAGAGAACTTGTAAATTACAAACAGTTTTAAAAAATCAGAATGAAAATGTACCCCACAAATCACTTCAAGTAACTTACATCCCCCATGCCACCCAAGAACAAGCTCGCTAGAAGAAATGGTAATTATGTTTATTTAATTTTCATAAGTGATTGATTAAAACTTCTTGCATTAATTTGTAGTTCCATTTAAGTGTGTACACGATTTATGTACTGCAGGGTCACATACGGTACAGGCATCCTGTGGACTACTAAGGCACAGCCCACTACACAGTTATCGTAACTTATGCATTGCATTCTGAGATATAAAGTACAACACACGGTCATAACCCAAGCATTAATATTCCCTGAAGCAGGTCGCACTACATCACTGGGGAGTGATAGGCATTTTTCTCTTATAAAGCAGATTACAAGCAGATTACATTAGCCTGTATCGCACCTAAGATAACTATCATTATCGAAAGAACTAGTTAATGTACTTCTGAAAGAAAACACTACAATCATTGATTTTTAAATGTCTAAACATGGGATTAATATTGCCTATTAACAATACTTATTTGAACGTACCTATGTCTGACGCCAAAGAAAGACCTTCGCTTCTTTGAGCAAGTTAATACGAAGATAGGATTATAAAGATAAGATATTAATAACAGTGCTAATAAAACTGGAGGTTACATTTACTTTAAGGCTCTCTTTAGTGGATGACGTAAGATAAATTCCCTAAGTCTTGATATTTACTGCTTCTGCGGACTATAAATATGCACATGCTTTCGGTCATCAACTCCTTCACCTACTTTGCGATACCGCAGGAGAAACTACCATGCATGCCTTTGTCACATTAATTAAATATTGCCAAAATTGGACTTGTTAAATCTATTCAGGCCCTCGGGTAATGAATGACAAATGTCACACAAAGGCCGCTGTTGGCGGCAGCACAATGTCATATATCATATCGAACGCTTACAAAAAATGCTTCACCAAAATAGAGTTCTCCTTCTATTTTCTGCGCAAAGTATTGATATTATTGCTACACATACACTGTCATTTATCGCATAAATAAATAGAGTTTAATATTCAGTTATCGATATATCAAGATGTTCAGATGAAGGAATAAAGAGAATTAAAAATCTCATGGCAAGAAAGATAGACCCACATTATTCAAGAACATGAGTTAACTTCCATAATATTATATCCCTTCAACGAAATTTTAAAATGTAGAAACACGAGAGAAGCATTTATATAAATCCCCCCAAAACTGAGAAAGGTTGAATAGGCTTACTTTCAAAGAAGGTCGAAAGCTAAGAATGTTTGAATGTCGGATATGTGGATGCATGTTCGAATATGTATGTATGCAGGGATGGGTGGATGGTTGTGTGGATGAATGAATGGATGGACGGTTGGATGGACATTGGGTGTATGAACAATAGACGGGTGAGATGGATAGATGGGTGGGGAAAATGAGAGATTCATAAAATGATAGAAAGGTTAATAAAAAGAAATTAACGAACGGATGAAAAAGAAGGATGAACAGAGAGGAGGACGAATGAAGGGACGGTTGGATGGATGAAAGAATAGCTGTTCTTCAAAGGAAGAAAGGGTGGAAGAGAGAAAGAAATACGAAAGAACGAAATAAATAAATAAATAAATTTTTAAAAGTAGAAGGAATTAATCAAATTGACAGAAAGAGTTAAAAGAAAAAGAAACCCAAGAAGAGAGGCAAAAAGCATTAAAACGTAATACAGTCAATAATATTCAGATAAAGAAGCTAAAGAAAACGAAATGATAAGAAGAAAGGATGAATCTGATAAAAGAGTACGGAGAAATACTGTTAAAAGAAATAAGCGAATTCTGTAGGTGAGAGGAGCAAATATAAAAATAAAAAGTACACATACAAAATGGAATAAACTAGAAAAGAAGATCGGTAATTCCATAATACTGAAGTGGAATTTGATGCAAAACTTGAGAATAATACAGATATATTTTTGAAAACGGTAATTACAAGGGAAAGAACGACGAAAAGGAAAAAACATATTCGAAATGAAGATGAACACAAGCAAAATAATGCTTCATGTATCCAGCAGATTTTTAATCTCTAGATTTTCCTACAGCCTACGCCTTCGGATATCCGCTTTGTTTGAAGTAGGGCGTCATTTCCAATATTAATATTGATAGCTAGAAGAATTAAACAGGTGTTCAAGTATCTTGTGTGACAAAGCTCTCAGGTTTATGCGTCACCCAGATATTCTGTAACGCCAGCTAGGCGTGGCTATCTATTTAAGTGTTTAATTATGCAGATATTTTGTTACTGTATGCTGGAATAAAAGGTGATAGTTGCAACCGAACATTGAAAGTAATTGGAAAAGATGACTAGCAATTTAATATGGGTGACGGCCACATACTGAATTTTAGTAGGCCTATTCAGTATATTTTAAAATAACAATTTTAAGTGGCATTATTAGATTGAACTTGAATACCTCTATCCTTATCAATACAGTAAGTTATATAAATAAACCTGAGATAATAAAGTTATTCTTATCATCATTATTCAACAAAACCTACGAAAAACTTCAGCAATAATAAAATAAAAAATAAATAATATTAATATTGCCAGCAATTATGATGATGATGATGATGATGATGATGATGATGATAAATTACAGCTCCAACTATTAGGGCCAGGATTGGTAGGCGCCGGCACAAAAAATGAACAACACCCAGTTAACATGGTGTTGTATGGCCCCAGCACGACAGATCTTAAGGTTTTACAACTAGATTAAACCAATAAATTTAGTTTCCTACCTTAACTTCATGATGCTCGGTTGGCACAAATGTCATAGGCTAGCGGAAATCTAAAAAAATGTTTTCTCCGTGTCTTAATCAATTCAAGCGTATATACTAAGGAAGTATAAGATCTTTCCCATATAAACAAATTTAAATTAAAAAGTAATTCTTTAAGTGTTACGGTATTCACATGGTACACCAGAAAAAGTAAACAAATATGATCATAATACGTAAAAACAAACCATATAGAAATAAACTAGCAATTAAAAGTAAAGCAATATTACTGAATTACTCAGGCTTAAAAGATACCATATTTTATTTTAGTTAATTTATAATCCGCATTCATTTTATTTTCATTTTTCATGTAATTTTCTACTGATTCAGTCCATTATTCTCTTTCGTTCTTTTCTTTTCCTTTCCTCATTTCAGTTTTCTCTCTTTCTTACTATCATATACCAATAAATAAACATAAAACGCATATATCTTCTATGGTGTTCTGCCAAGTCAGTAGATTCACACATTTCATACATTACCAGGAACCATGCATTCGTAGAGGTTTCCCTTTGCTTTCCGAAGGTAAAGGATTAAATAGTAGGGATGATGATTATCGCCAGATGAATCCGATTTCTAAAAAATCAGAAAATGCTCTTTGCATTAATGGTTGAGGGAAATACCTGGGGCACAGAATGTCACAATTTGGCCCGAACGTGAATCAAACCTAAGCTCTGCCCTGCTAACCTCTGTGTTACACATAAGAATATCTTTATTTAGCCTACGTTCTTGCATCATTTAAGTTGAATACAAGAGGTCTATAATTTCCAAGAGTTTTTTATGTCGAAATCAACATTTTCATTTTGTTCTCGTATATATGTCAGATTAAGGAAAATTGTGTAGATTAAACAACTTCTATTTTCAAATCGAAAGGGACACTTACAGACTTCATGCTTTGGAAGAAATTATAAGTAGCAAAAGAAAGTGGTTTTTAGGCTACACATCTTTTGAAGCCGTACAAGGAGAAAGATGATACATGAGATCATGGGTTATGTACCTCTCCCCTAATGAAGCAGGATATTCTTTTGTAACCACGAGATTCTCAAGTAACTTCGGTATCACATTACCTCCGAGGTCGGCTGAACCATGGAGATACTTTCATGTTTGGGTCGGCAACCTTACATCACACCATATTGAATGATACTATCATTATGACACATACTTACGATAATCAAAGCTTCAGGCTTGGTATTTGAATGCTTTCATTATCCTTAACTTTGAATCAGGATTTGCAATATTAAATAAACTACATTAATGAGTTATCTGCATAAAAATTAAATGCATTCTGGCCACTTTCGTAATTGTCATCGTCAACATCATCATCAACATTAACATTATTTTGGTAAGTTTTAGACAGCAGCAAACCTGAGATACTCTAGCACATTTGTGGCGAAAACGTGATCGTGATCATTGGCACTGTATATGCACCATAATATAGCACTTCGTGTAGGTGGGACGCAACCAAAAACCCAAAGAGAGAAAGAATGGTAAATGAAGGAGAAATGCATAATCTAAAAAGGAATGCGAATCATGGTTTCGCCATGTCTGCCCTAGAGAATGCTGAAAGGTGGAGAACTCCTGAATGATAGTGGAGAATTGCTTATGAATTCATATAAATTAACATAGAAGGATACTGAATTATACTGTTTGAGAAGATATAACTAACTTATTATGTAATATAAGATCGTAGGCTTCCGCGGCCCGAGTTGACAATAAAATCTTCTTGGCTTCCGGGTATCTGCCGCGTCATATTTAAGAAGTCTGCCGACGTTTCGACCATCTTGCCGTGGTCTTTATCAAGGCTACTGCAGCTCGCTCCAAAACGTTTCCTGTATATATAAAGGCAGTGTACTTATTATGTAGCCCCAAAATCCTTTTATGTCCTCTTTTTAAAGGTCTTCAAGAAGAGTGTCATCGAGTTTTCAGTTCTGCTTTGCTTTAAATATAATAATGGCTCCTAGCTAGGACGTAGGCTATTGATCCTGGTTCGTGACCCATTGTGTAACTTTTTACTCTTGTTTAATCCAAACCATGGTCAAAATTAGCCTTTGGCTCTTGATCCAATGACCGTGTCTCATTGATCCAAGTGCAGCTCATGGCTTGTGATAAGTCGTGATCCAAACGTAGAACGAGACTCATGATCCACGTACTCGTATAAGTTGTGGCTCATGAATCAGGGATACTTGTGCCTCCAAGCCCCCTAAACATTTCTAGAATATACCATTGCTATTGGACATCGCGTATTCAGAATTCCTCCCAGCCTTTCAAAAGACTGCCTGCCTGCAGTATGTCCGCGGAACGAACTCAGGCTTATAGCACACTGAAGAACGCCAGAAAAATCATCCCTCAATTTACACCCACTAGTTCCTTGCTCTACTGTTGACATTTTAATACCGGCAAGATAAAGTGTAGGTACTGTAGGTTCATCTGGAAAATGGGGTATTTTACAGCTCAAAAGAAAATAGCAATCAGCTGTAAGGCCCATTCATATAGGCATACCAAAAGAAAGTTAGTTATTTTAGAAATTCGCCTTAAACATGTACTAAACAAAATATTTTTTTAAGAAAGCGAAACCGATCGTTTTACAGTTTAAGATATTGAATATGCTTAGTCTGCAAGCAAGTGCATCCACTGAAAAGTTTCGTGTTGTATGATCTCTCAAGATATAGTTTCAACTACATTATATAATCAGGAGAAAGCCTTTATATCTCATAAGTATTGGTTTTCATATCACTCACCCTTTACTGATTTCCATTTGAACATATCAAATATCAACCAAATTTCTCAGAAGTAACATCTCCCTGTGGGACGTCTAATGTACTGTCATAATAACATTTTAGTGGGGTTATCAGGCCAATGTTAAATATATTATATTGAATTGCACAAGATTCAATTCTATAATATGTATGTATATGTATGTGTATATATATATATACAATTATATGCGGCTGGACACATCCTCTCTGGTTACCAAATCAAAAACTGAAGGTCATAGGTCTAATCCTGATATCAATAATATCTGCAACAGGTTTTCTAGAATCATAAACGGATTCGTGAAAATTCAGAATAATCTCTCAAGTAGACGAGAAATGATTGTTTTTAATGAAGGATTAATGATTAATTTGGTGTGGGCGGATCTTGGCTGATCATCCATCCTGGCATTTGATTTAAAATAATCAATGAAACTCATAAAACCATGAAAGAGTGGACTTCGTTTGTATTTAATAGTTCCAGGTTAGCTTCGATTGAAAGTACGAGTTTCTACTTATTTCCAAGTGAATAACATATAGACATCTTCTATATAGAAATCTACTAGGTTGGCAATTTATTCCCTTGAAGACATCCTTTTCACGGGTGATTAATTGCTATGGAGTGTATATAAAGGCACGATGTCAAATGTTAACAATGTTCCCGAATTCGTCATGAAATCAGCAAATAAATAGAAAGCTTGCCATGCCATTAAGTTTGAACGACCTCACCCGCATTTGGTGTGAAGATAAATAAGCTGGAAAGGTGATACGGCGACTATGAATGATTATCTCAGCGTGACTTGTGGATTGTTTTTAGGATGCTTTGTTTAGAGAAAGAAAGGAGGGGGCGATTCTCAAAATTGGAGGTGTTTTCTCCGCTTATGACCCAAGCAAGGTAGTAGTCTATAGGAATGCTGATTTTTAATTACCTTACCTACATATAGAGCAAAACATTTTTTGTTGATTTCTTTCCTGTTCCACCTGTTTACATACTACACAAACATAAGAAATTATTTATCGCTATGTGTGCAGAATTTGACAGATCTGGGTCGTCAGCCCGCACAAACCTTAGCCACATAACTGCTTGGTGAAATAGCGAAACAAGTCCACTGTTTTTGCATGCAAAATTCTGTGCTACGGTAGCTACCGGTTAACATGTAAAAATGAATAAAGATATTCAAGTTAACTCTATTTCAACTTTTCAAAGTTCAGAAAATCTAAGATACTTAAGGACGCTAAAAATGAAAACGTCATGTTCATTTTATTTACCGAAATAAAATAAAATTTTCAAAGAAATTTATAAACAAAATTATCATACATTACGAAATTATACACATATTCTTGAAAGCCCATAGATTAGCAAACTTCGTGTTTAGGGGCTACAATTATAATATCATATATATTAAATAAGATAAATTTTCAATTATACAAGCAAATTAAATAGCTAAAACAGTTAAACAGTTTTTACATAAATTTTGAAGTAGGGCATTCAAAATTACAACAACAAAAAATTTAGATATATAAATGGAAGTAAGTGGATAAAATTAAGACGAAACGAATGAAAGACAAAATATTTATACAATTACAATTACAATTACAATTTATTTTTCCAAATTACACGAAAAATACAAAAGTTGATACACCACCCGAAGAAGCAGAGCTTGTGTTCGGGGGTGGTTCAGTTCAATATATAGAGAAAACAAAAAAAAAAAAAAAAAAAATTATACTAAACAATTACTTAAGCAATACATAATTTGGAGAAGTATGACAAAAATGATGTATAATAGGTTAGAACATGTTCTATTTACAATACAAAGGTACGAGGTAATACAATAATAATACATAACAATTTATTTGTTCAATTTTAGTAAAAAACAAAGAAATTAAGTTCTATTCAAATTTTAAAGTTTAATATGAAAAATGTTATAACAGTATTAGTAGATAACAGAAGTAATAATTATATAAATTTTCTAATTTTAGACCTAAATTGTTTGTTGTTTAAGCTATTTAGATCAGGATGGTTGGTAATAAATGAATTGAATAGTCTTGGGCCAAAACTTGAACAGTGCTTAGCTCCAGCAGTTGTAACATTTTTTGGTTCAAGTAATAAATTAAATTGATTCCTTCGCGTGTTATATACGTGAGATTCTGACTTGTAATTGTCACGATGTTTATGAAAATAATCCAGTATGACGTACTTGTAAATTTGGTCTATGGTGAAAACGTTAAATTCAGAAAATAATAATTTGGAAGAATAGTCAGGAGGCTTAGATAAACAAATCTTTATAATGCGTTTTTGAAGACAAAGCAAAGGGTTGAGGATCGTTTTTGCAACTCCTCCCCACCCAATTATGCCATATTGAATAATAGAATGAATTAGTGCTAAATAAATCGTACGTAAAACATGAGCTGGTAAACATGAACGGAGAATAACGAATTTATAAATGACTTTACGTAGCCTATTGCATAAATATTCGATGTACTTGTCCCATCTTAAATGTCGATCAATTATGATGCCTAGATATTTCACTTGGTTTGATTCACTTAAGGAGGGACAAGTGCAGCTATTAATACAGCAACCTGAATTGTGTATTTTTAAGCTTAAATTTTTACTTACTTTTAATTACTTTTTATAGAATTTAATTATCAATATTAGATGGTTTATTAATTTTTATCTGAAATTAGTTGAAACTATACTTTACGAAATCAGGATTCTCAGCAATAAGAGTACGATAAAGTTCAATATTAGGCCATGAAGGCCTAATTGTTCCGCAGAAGTCCTGCGTTTCGTTTCTGTAAAAAAAGACATGGTCGTTCATTCCTGTATTTGGTAATATTTGAAGGAAATTAATTTGTGAACACTCGACTTAACCCGGCTAAGGACATTAGTTTCACGGAATAAAACCCCGTAAAGTAAATCCATACTCCCATGTCAACTATCAAAGGCTAGCGATGTTGAAGTATCTCTTACCCAGAAAGAGAACAGTATTACTGACCATTAGGCCCATTGCAAGGTTCTTGTTTATGCATTCAGTCAATTTGACGGACAGAAAGCGTGAAAGAAATAAACAATGATCCGTCCCAAAGGTAAGCCTCATTGTAGAGAAGTGGTGAAAGGTTTAAATCCATTACCAATCTTCTCATTATAAGTCCAATAATTTAGTACATTTCCAAATATCTCTTATTTATATTTAGTAAACTCATTTCATTTATCATCATTCTTCGTGATTCTACCTCACAGACAGGCTATAAGCCTACGATATTTCTACATCAAATCATCTTACAATTGCTTGTTATGTTTTTAAGCATCCTGTATTACAAAATCAACTTACTAATAGTACCAGCTACTGCATTACATAATGAAAACAAGGCATCACACCCGTCATGTAAAAAGACATTAAGTATCCATGTTGTCAAAATTATGTCGCGCCGTTGTGCATGTCGATTACTTTGATCGATTCATCGATACATTACACACATATTTTTTTATGAGATCTTATAAGCGATAAATAGAAACAAGCGTTCTAATTTTTTATGTCGTCTTATGTAAGCCCACGGTAGCTCTCCCACAGTCTAATTTCAACAGCATATGACTACCGAATTGAATGTCGTTGACTGCGTGAGTGGAGAGTGTAACTAGTTCTATTTATCTCGTGTCCACATAATATATGGAGTCAATTTAAATACAACCCTTAACATTGTATTAGAATAATTTGTAGAAAGTGTAGTACTTTTCTTCGTTCTGTGTGTATGATATTTTGGGACATAGCCTAGTTTTAATGGCGGTTGATCCGAACAATAATGATAATGAATGGCTTTGCTTCCAGGACCTCATGGGCACAACTTTTATTCGAAGTTCATCCATGTAATAAAGCGGAATTGTTATTACATGCCTGCTCTTATAACTTCATAATAATTTTGCTCGTTGCGTTGGACTTAAATATATTCTGTTGATTCATGAATACATGCCTTCATCGCCATCTCTTTCGTTTTTATTCTAAGGAAGTGATCTGTAGATCCCATGACGTGGACCCTTTTATAGTATGAGTGCAAAGATTTCTTTCCTAATTGGAGGACAGATCGGCTGTTAGGACCTCTACCGGATCGCTTTATACGCCTATTTCTGATAGGGCAGGCGAATATGATGGGACTGTAGATAATTGGGACTTCTATTTCTAGACGTCTAACATATTGTGGAACTTGGATTGGTAAATTTCGGGGACTTGATGTGATAGCACTGTCAATATGCATTGCATCCCACATGAAGTACTAAGATTGTATCAATATAACTTATATAAGAAAGACTTATGACACATTTTTTGGGGTCTTCGATTTTCAGTTCAAAAGGGAACTCTGAATATGTCACCCCGAAATAATTAATGGAGTTCAGTTTATATACACAATCAGACCGAAGGTAAGTCATTGTTGAATTAAAAGTAATAAAACTAGTTTTCTTTGCATGTTTTTATTTAATAATGAAATATCGTTTCCAGGTAATTTGGTAGAAAAACACATTTTCTCATTAAGTAATTAATTACAGAAGAAAAGCATACGAATAACAGCTGATGCATATAAAATAGACTAAATTGTTGCAAAATTGTACTCTCCGGAGTGAATATATTTTAGCTTTAATTGCTTCTCGGTGACAACTAAAGTAAATTTACTAAGGATAATGTCATTCAAAATAAAAATGTATTGAATGTTTGAATGTTATAATGGCATTCGGTTCTCTGGTTTCATATAGGCTAAGTGCGGAAACAGATTTTGGTTGACGTAGATAAAAAAAAGTGCTGATTTACATAAAGATAGGATTGAAAATTAATGACTTTTCTTTTTG
Organism: Ectobius pallidus; assembly: GCA_964059195.1. Lineage (NCBI taxonomy): Eukaryota > Metazoa > Arthropoda > Insecta > Blattodea > Ectobiidae > Ectobius > Ectobius pallidus. Next base: position 62,431,349 of record CAXKWD010000003.1, on the reverse strand, counting down.
CTATTATCTCTCAAAATAGTGTCTAAATTGAGTAGTGCTTGTTTCTTCATTATTTGATCCCATTGTCTAATTGATCCCAGTGTAAGGCTGTTGGCCTACACTAGTCACTGTCAGCATGAGAAACCTAGGCCTATTGAAATGCCAATCAGATTTTTAATTTGTTGGTAGGCCTTTATTGTTTTACTAAACTGCATCCCCTTTTCAATATCCTTGGCTCCTCAAAATCTCTGATGATAGCCAAAGTATGGTGTTCCAAGGAATTCCAGGCTTTTCTTGGTGTATTCTCTATTCGCAAATTGTACTTATCAAATCTATCACTGTTCGCTTTCTTTTCTCCGCTTTTATTATCAAATCATCATACAAACGCCATCAGACTGGCAACTTTAGCCGTAATTGAGTTTGATTTGGTGGGGTGGAGGTGAATTTCATATCTACATTCCTAGTACTCTAGTTTTGAGCCTCTGGTGATAAATTTTACCAAGCTATAACATCGGAACCCCAAATACGAAGGCTGCCAATCTCTTCTGCACAATTCGGCAATGGAGATCAAAGGAGGAGGTGGAGGGTGCCATGAGATATCAGCATGACACTTTGGGGTATATTCCTATCTTTTCATCCATAACGTAAGGGGAATCACAATAATTCACCGGTAGCAGTGGGCTAGGAGCTGCTTCTGTTTCCGATCTACTGACAACAACAAAACATTCTGCAGAGTCTTCACATCGTCTCAGAGAGAAAAAAAAAACGAGCAAACGGGTTTTTCATCAATTCCTTGTTGTCCTGTAAGTCTACATAGTTTTACTACATAGTTTTACTATATGGACAATAACGGCTTTATTTCCCTTCCAAACGACGATGACAATTTGACACCCGAAAAACAAATAAAACTCTTATGTAAAAGCACGAATCCTGATATGAACACTCGACTAAAAAATCCCTTAAGTGACTTTTTATTTCCTTGCTGACCCCTGACTCGGGAATGGAAGCTACACAATTCTCCTCATTACAAAACTGTCGGGACTTTTACAAGCATAAAATAAATTTTACATACACTATGGATTTATTCATGTAGAAATTACACAAACAACACATTAAATGGAAGCTGTTATAACAAGGTATAAAGAATAAGGAAAGAATCCATGACAGATGTCATTGTGTGTAGCTAGTAGAGATGGCATCGTATGACATTCAAGAAAGAGTTTGTGTGGGACATGTAAGTGTGGGTAGATGAACAGCCTCCTCAACATCCTTGCCATATTATTCATCACCGTGACATTTGCATCACAATAACATTTCTACACCATCACAATCTTGCTATAGTTACAATTCACACAAGGGTTTATGTATAAGAAATGTATGCTATTCAATTGTACCAAAAAGGAAGGAGGAGGATTTAGATACGAGATTCAGGACGAAGTTAAATTTAAAAACTCTTATGAGAATTGACAGTGAAATCGTATTCCAGGTCGTTAACAATTCGGTACGCATGTGAACCTTGGTGTACTTCTTTATAAACTGAAATAATAAGTTACAGCGCTAGCAAGGGTGTAACTTGAAACTTTCTGTGATTTAAAAGGAAGGTGCGGTTGCCGGGCTGTAAATTTATCACAGAGCCCCAAATATTCAACCTATTTTTGCCAGCTTGGAAAGTAATGGTAATTTAGAAAGTACTCAGCAAAAATGAGTTGAAATTTTTACCTATCTATTTTTCTGGAAAAACTATTATGTAATGAGTTTTAACCATAATTATATGTATTAAACGTTCCTCGGAAAAGTCAAGTTATCTTCAGAAAAAAAAGTGTTCTGCCTATGTGTCTGCTTGTTGTGAACAGAATAACTAGAAAACGAAAAAGGAAGCATTACATTTAGGAATCGTCCGAGAATGCAACAAGTAGCAAGATAGCAATATTTTGTTAACCTGATTAATGTTTTATTAGAAAATATATTGGTCAAACAGCCTCTCTAATGACTTAGTTTAAATTATACAAAATAAGTATACTTCTATAGGGCAAAGGTACAGCGCACATTCGTCTTGATTTATTTTTCAAGACTCTTTATTTTGATAAGCAGGAGCAGAATCCTGCAGAAGCTCATAAGTACTGTTAGTGCCATTTTAAGGAGACCTTGTCCCAAACCATCGTTTTTCTACAAAATAATATAATAACATTGTTCCCTAATCCGAAAATCAGCACCGACAAAGAACAGGTGCTCTTGTAGTCGCGTGAGTTTCCCCAATGTTGCTGCTGTCATTCACCACTTCTCAAGTAAAGTAAACGTGCTGTGGTACGTATTTGGCAACACTGTACTGGACTGCAGACGCCTAATTACCTTTCTATTCACTGATTGACAGGTCAAAGAGGATTAGTGTGGCAGCAGATAGACGCAGTTCTTGGAAAAAAGTCTTTAAGAAGTGGCACCTACAACACTGTGAGTTGTTGAATGTGCCACCATTGGAAATATGACATGGAATACTTAATAATTCTTTTTCTTTGTTGTACGTGTCCCTTCAGTTCTGCGTTTGTTGAAAGTAGACAAATTTATTATTCCCACGTTCACTGCAAGCTGATGAAAAATTAATTGAAAGTTACGATCTTAGATACTGGAACGAAACCAAGATAATTATACAATAACAAAAGCAATGGAACTCAAAAGTCATAGGCCATAAAGATGAAATGGGCATTAAAAGATTATTAAAAAGCTGCAGTAAAATACAAAAAAGGGGAGGAAAGAGATTATGGACAGGGTGGAGAAAAAAGGCTAAAGACCCTAAAAGGGGGGAGGAAAGGAGATAGGAAATTGCTTTCATTCTCAACTAGAGACGTCTCACACTGTGGTTTCTTTCACAGAAGCTCTAATTTGCAAGATGCTCATCAATGTCGCCTGTTATTCGAAATATTCTTCTGAACACTTTCAACGGATTTTCGCTGTCGTCATCAGTATCTGACTCCCTTGTTGCCAAGGTTGTGGTTAACATTTCTGTGCTTCAAAATGCCAATTTATGAAACTGATTAGGAAAATTTTCATATTAATTTTCTAAATTTTCAGTTTATGGATTCATTTGGGATGTAATAGATATGTTTTATTTTACATTGTCTTTACATCCCTTTGGCTAATAAATCAGGTTTCAAAAGAGGAACAAGTTTGAAGCACTAAGCAATACAAAACTATTTTTTATTGTAATAATCGATGCATGGAGCATATAAGTACCGGTAATTTAGAATAAAACGATCTGATGTGATACACATAACTTCCTCTACCCAATTACAAGTTTTGGTCCTTAGTATAATATATTATAATAAATAATATACTGTACAATATAATACATTATGCAAATTAAGGAATTCATGTAGGAAATATTAAAAAGTGAGTATTCAGTTGTTTCAACCTGATGCAAAGCTTTATTGCTCACAAGGCAAGACTTGAGTTTCTAAAACAATGGGTGGCTTATAACTACCATTTAGAGAATTTTTACGAAAAAAAGTCAGATAAAAGTTCTAATTCTTAGTGTAAGCGCTTCATGTACAAAATTTAAACAAAATCCTAAGAGAAAATCGTGAAAAACTAAATTTTCTTCATGTCTTTAGGCAGTAAAAGTAAGGGATAGTCGTCGCCTATCTTCGTGCCACAACTTCTCCAGCAGATACCTAGCCTAAATGTAAAATTTTGTTTTTGTATTACTTTTTTGTTCTCTGTTCACAGACAGACACTCACATAACTTATATGTTTCTGAAAATAACCTATTATTTTTTTATTTAGGGGATCACAAAACGCGTTATTATGTTAAAATCTCGACTTCGAATTTCGGGGTCAAACGTAATACTTCCTTTGCCTTAGTACCTGTGGCAGAGGAGAGGAAGTTAAAAAAAAATGCTTTCTAAATTACTAAAAGCTGACATCCGTCTAGTTAACAATATTGAATACTGCAGGCTACCTGTAGTAGTCAATGAGACTAACCTCCGGTTTTTTTCTAAGCACGAAATGCTTCCTAGAATTCATATAAGAGAGGCTGTAAAAACAAGTAACTCACGTAATTGATAAAGTAATGGGCTAACTAATTGACATCGTGAATAAGCCAGTTTACAACAAAGAGGATATCGTGGGCTTTGGGCCTAACTGGTTGTTCATCTTAATCGAATCTAATATTTGAGCTGGTGTTTCAGTGTGGACCCGACGCCTCCTGTTAACGTGACTGTATTGAATTGTAAAATTAAATGATGGCCTTTTTATGGCAAGCGGTAAAAAAAGAACATCTCTGAAAAATATATTTTACAATAAAACACATCAATTTGTCGTTTGCTTGGATTAAAAATGTTAACCCGTTCTACTTGATTCATTTCTTTATAGCATTACCACAGGCAGAGATATGATTTATTTTTTACATAAGTGGACAGAAGTAAGTATGAATGTACGCCAAAATGAGAAAACCTTGAATGATTTAGACGAAACTCACTATGTGGGTTTTTGGGGGGGAGGGAAGGGGTTGGGATCACAAATCTGAGGTCGTTTATTCCCCGGGTGGTGCATTTTAATTGTGAAATGCACCGCGAAGCCGGGGTTTTAGCTTTTTATTTATCAATCGTGTTAATTGTTTACGCTTGATTTGGGCGAGGTTCATGAATCTGTAGTTCGTTTTAATCGTTTTATTTCGAATCTGTATGCCGGAATTGCAGCATAAGATTAATTTTATCCATTTAATTATGTATATTTAATATGTAAAAAGATATAATTAAGATTGAATTAAATTGAAAAACATAATTGAAGAGATATCTACTTCCCCTTACTACATTAAACACTTCCCAATTTCATGATCTATTAGGATTTTTTTTTGGGGGGGGGGGCATCCATGTAAATACAGACGAGATCTATACCAAGACCTAGGTGTTAATTTCCAAGCTGAGATAATAGAATCAATCATCGCGTATCACCATGAAGTATTATGCTACCAAGGCCTCCGCGTAGGCCTATACATTTAAATTATAATTCTTAGGCTACTTCTTTTAAGCTTGTTTAAAATAGAATATGGCTTTCTCATTACATATTAATTATTAGTTAAGGTCGATGATCTGTGCATTGATTGTTACTGAGTGTGCCTTTTCTTCCGTACGTTAAGATCAGCCACCGAAGGAATGATTTTGCTGAAATGACAAATAAATATTAATCATTAGGCAGAATGAGCATTTAAAGTCTGGTTCATGGTATCTTTACATTACCCTCCGATCAACTCTATGATTCACTCGACTACAACAAATCTCGCTCTTCGCACTTTGTGTGCAGCCTAGTCTATTCAACTCATATGCCGCGTGTTTGATAATGACCAATAACGTTTAGCAATTCCTCGGATATAGACCAATCATGGCCGTTTATATAGCAATGTTCTTGTAGGAATCGCGAGGATGGTGTTTTATCGTGATAAAATCGTCTGCTCATTACTGAAGACGCGAGTACCAGTGTGCAGTGATTAATGGTCAGATGTTGCCACTAAGCGGCACGAAAAAAGATCATTTTATGCAACATAACTTGTTTGGAAATTGAAATAATAAAAATGTACATTGGTTAAGAACACAATTTCGATTCGGTGCAAGCCAGTTCGTGTGCTTTTATTCTGTTCTACTGTTAGCTTACCTGAACGAAGTTAACTATGTCTTATATGCACCATTGGTGGCACTGATTATACCATGGTAGCTTGAATCGATTCATGGATGGTTGATTAACAGTATGCCGTGATCTCACAACTGTTAGTTTTGTTTATATAATCCGTTACATTTTATTCATGGAATCTGTATCTGGTACCCTATGATCCCCAGGTGGGGTGAAGGGGCCTCCAATGGAGGTTTCATTACCTATACTAATTTTGATATGCTTATTTTCCGAGAGAGAGTAGAGGGACAGGTGGTAAACCCATCGCCTCGCAATCCCCCTCTGGAAACAAAGTATTTCTTGGACGTGAAAGGGCCGAGAAATTTTGTCCAGAGGCTCTAATTTAGGCTTGGAGTTCTTTTACGTGTCGTAAATCTACGACACGGGACCCCCAGCTTAAAGTCCCTCCCGGAGGACTCCGTGCCCAGGATTTTTACGGCCTGAAAAATCCATCGACCGCGGCCGGGTTTGATCCCGCTCCCTGCGGATCTAGACCACCGCGGCCGACTTATTCATGGAATAGTCTTAATAAATCCAACCGAGTTGACGAGTTGCATCAGATAAATTCGTCAACTCTTGTGGGATTACCTATGATAATTTGAAGAGGTAGCTTCTGGAGTTTTCTTTAAAATCTGTAACTGAGAAACATGATAAAAGTAATCAAACATTATTAATAATTATATTATTTCAAACAATTTGCTATTGGATTCAGGTCAAAACTTTTAATGTGCAACAACAAAATTCTTCAGCGTAACCACAAGATTCTACAGAAAAAAATATCGAAAATAATGATCTACTGCGTTAGTGTTTCGATAAGCTTCAATAAAACATCAGTTGGATTATTTTTTTATGCTTTTTATAATTGTGTTAGGAGAAAGAGTATCGGTGAAGTGTCTAGGGTACCTCTGTAACGCGAGACCAGCTATTATGTGGTGCAACAAGGTATGAACTTCCCCTCCAACCTTCCTAATTCCAGTGACCTTCCGCTCGCTTGTTTTTATTTACGTGAAGAAACCAGCAATTACTTCCACTTCTGCTTTGTATGATTCTTACCTCGATTAGATAATCTACAAAAATGAATATAATTTTAAACGATTTTTGTGTTCAGCTCTCTAAGTTCACAGAGTTTCCTTCAGCATTTGTTTAGTTTCTTAACTACTAAGAATTTAATGTATCGTGTTTATTTTGAAAAGAAATGCGAATAATACGTTTTCAGAATTTATTTTCTGAGAACATCGTTCGCCTCAAAATGGAAATACAGCAAGGAATAATTCAGCTTGTTGATTTTCGCAAGTTCCAGACAGATGGTTGACAATATAATTCCATTATTTATTAACAGCATAAAGATGTCCACAAAAAAAAAAAAAAAACTGATTTAATATTTTGTGACAAAACTATGATTATATTAATGGAAAAGGCTAATAGAAAAGGAGTAAAAATACACTGCGACGAAAATAAAACACGTACAAAAATATGCTAGATGGCTGTTGAGAGATTTCAGTTGTTAACCACTGAACTATGGAAATAATTATGTGAAAATATATGCTACCAGTTTCCACTCATATCTGTAACCATGTGCTATTGCATTTTTGATACTTCACTAAGGTAACCTAAAGCACACTGTAAATAACCTATAAAATTTTTACCAAAATAATTACATTGGTGTTCACTCTCATTTTAATTATTATAGGCGTGTTAACATCTTTACCGGTACCGAGATTAAAAAGGCCTGAGATAGATTTTGTTTTGAGAATATCTCAGAGTTAGATCATCTGGACACAAAGTACAGTCCAGAGTCCAATTCGAATGCTTAGGATAAATTTTCTTCAAACTGGACATATTAGCCTATATATTCATTCTGGGATATCAATCCGACAACATTCCGTAAAAGCTAACCCATTAGTGTTTTAAAACAAAATAATTAGAATTTTTGGAGTAAGTAATTTCTACGGGAAATCATTTAGAAACATTAGGAAATAATCTAGCTTTTTGAAAGCATTTGTTGTCTAAGGTCTTGTTAAGTCTAATTGGCTTCATAACTTAACATGCTGCACATACAGAGCGCTGTGTATAATTTCCGATATTATACTTGTTTACAACGTACATTGTACTTTTATAAATGATTGCGGATATGACAAGTTTCTAAACGAGTGTGCCTTCAATTAAAGATTAGAAATAATAAGAATTGAGCTTGTTAGCACAATAACTAATTGGATACTAACGCTTAAAAAGTAGTAATATATACCTGGTGTGCAAATTATTCTACTGAAGATGATTTTCTTTTTAATTAAGAAAATTCCCCATGTCCCCATCAGATTAATTATGTCTGCAGAAATAGCAGGATGGAAATTACGTGGAGCAGTTCTTAACAGGAAGTGAAGTCAATCACAGGAAGTATTACAAATAAGAACAGCCTCTAGGAACTTCCCAATTTACTACTTTTTATTTCTTTATTACGGTTATTTAACGGTAGTTGTATATTGCTAATTAGGAAGACCCTTTAAAGGACCCTTTAGACGTTTGGGTTTATCAATACAGACTATGATTATCTGCAACGTGATCTTTGTCGCGTAAATGAATCGCAGAGAGAAACATTTGTCTGTGGCACTGTCTGTGCAAAGTCTGGCCAAACTTGAATAGCCTAAACCTAGACTCCAAAGACTCCGAAAATTCCAAAGTTAGCCTATACCTCCTCGAGCGCCCTTGGGTCACTCTCTGAGTTAGCAAGCTACTACGGTTCTCTGTCGGTGTTAGTGCAGTAGGCAGTTTTTCAGCCACTTTAGTGCCTGGACAATGTCAGTCGGTTTGTCTGCTGTTTGCAGTACAGTCTATTTCATCGAATTCCACAGGAATTGTTTAAAAACAATTTTTTAATGAAAATCTACATAGACCTATACAAAAACAGTGTTAAAATTTGCTCTTATAAATTATTGATTTTTCCAGTTATCATAAGGAAGTGCTATTGTTTATATTCATATTATTATTATTATTATTATTATTATTATTATCATCATCATCATCATCATCATCATCATTTGAATAATATTCAAGAAGACGAGTGTTTAGTTTAGGATGGACAAAGGGTTTATAAAAATTGCCGAACGGTGTAAAAACATTGGGATGAATATTAAATTAAAACAATAATTTAGCATATGGGTTTATGTAGGAAGAAAGAAGAATGCGAGGAAGGCCTACAGAAAAACACGAGGAAATATTGAGTTATAAGTGAGTGAATGTCCAAAACCAATCAAAATGTAAAATTATTATTATAACCATTATCGATTTTTCTGTTATTACATTGCTCATACTGTATTTTATTTTGTTTTATTTTTCGAGAGTAATGTCCTATTACGAAAAGTAACTCTGACGCATATATTGGTCATTCTTCCGATTGTGGGGAATTTCGTGTCCCAACCTTGCCAGTCTCGTAATTTAGAAATTTCCTCCCTTTTTACTATTTATTCTTATGTAATCATCATTTATCTAGTTAAAATATAAAGAAGTATATTTTTATTCTGACATATTGTGGTATTTAATAGCGTGAAATGTTGACAGGAACTACAAATTACCCATGAAATCAATGTCCCAACTCGAAATACTGGATGTACGAAAGCTAAGAAATTGACCGAGAAGTCTTCTAAAAAAATTGTAAATACAGGAACTGCAGAAGGTATTCTTAATCTCATTGATGACATTACGATAATTATTTAATTCTTATTTATAGTGTGTTATTTATTTTTATTTAAGTGCTTAACTGAGTGTCCCTGCATTACGGCAGTCAACACCGTAACGCACGTAGAAATTAAATTTTCGCCGACTATGCTATGGCGGCATTACCTACGGTCATAAGTTAATTGGGAAGAACAATGGCAACAATGTGGCAACCACAAAAATATTCCTTGTGTGATTGTAGGAAGCATAAGAGCAAAAAACCAGATTTTCAGGAAAGTACCTTAATTGTATGTCAACACCGTAACGTAGAAAAAAGTGTGATTTTGTGATTTTTATAAATATTTTTAGTCTAGCAAAGAATTTTTGGCTGTACTTGAAGATAAAGTATGTGATGAATCGTCGTTTTATTTCAGTCTTAACTTCTAAAACTTATGAACAAAAAAAATGTCCACCTCCGTAACGGTCAACTCCGTCACGAAGAAATTTGTTACGGTGTTGAAAACTGTTACAGTGGTGACTTTATTGACTTGAATATGTTTAATTTATTTTTAATTTAGCTTATTAATTGTATTTACCTCATTATGTGAATACATTATCGAAAACATGTCCACGTCTTGAAATGAATGTCCACACCATAACGCAAGTGTCCACACCGAACGCAGTCTCCACCCCGTATCAATAAGTAAAATGGCAATAGTTAGCACTAATTTTTAAATGTTTTTTCTTAACGAGGAGGCATTTATGAACTCTATTCTTAATCTGCTTAGGATATGAAAATAAATAGTCTGACCATAGTAACAACCACAGTAACAAAATTTAGCATTAAAAATCTCGATTCTATATTCTGTACTAAAAGTTTTGATTTTTTTGGTCCTTTATAGTAAATATTTGAGATAAAATTGATTCTAGGTGAATCGCAAGTCAATGAACTATAGAAACAATAAATAAAAATGCTTTAAAATTTCAAATTGTTAATATTAGGACCGCAAAACGCTGCGTTACGGAGTTGACTAATATTTGCACCTACTGATATTAAAAAAATTATATCTAAGTTAGTGATTAACATTGAGCTCGGCCAGTTCACTGGGAATAGGTTAACATCATAATAAACGAGATGACATCAATAAAACACAGTTTTCTGACAATTGTAATTCCAGCTTAACAGTGGATGAAAATCCCCACAATTGTGAGAATGACCCATATAATGTATCGACAATAAAAATTACATAAAAAAGAAAAACAGCATTTTTATCTTTTAATATTTCAACAAGGACTGTGCTAGGCCTGCGAGACCTGTCTTATCAATAATTATAGCTCCTTTAATTTTTATTGCATACATGTTCCCTTCCTCCATTTCCTCTTAACTAGGCCTAACTCATAAATCTTATTCCGAGCATGCGCAGTTAATACGAGGGAGTGGGCGACTTGCGATGTCCCACTTTCTACGCTTTACAATTTATAATCTGTAACAATCTCATTTTCTCAAATTCGCAAGTTGCTTTAATAAAGTGTGGTGTTTCCGGAAATACCGCTTTACACAGGTTGGGCTGCACTTGAAACTTCAAGATATGGAAAAGAAGGTCAGGGTAGGCTTTTACTATTTCTGTAAGAACGCTGAACTCACCAACGGCAAGTCCAAGCATTCAACAAGTTGTTCGCAACATTATAACAGGTGGGAGGAGACTGTTTACACAGGCATCGCACAGGTGTCTGGTCTGCGGATTTATTCTCAGAAACACTGGGTTACTCCCGGGCATATTCCACAGACGAAATATTTTATGGGCGTAATTTTGAATGCTATGTGAATTCTTGCCGATATAATAAGAAATGAAAGAAAAAGCAACTTGAATTTTTATTACAATAATTAAAATATTCACGATGGTTTTATTATTTCCTTCTCCATGGAAAAAGATCGGAACCTGTTTTAAATAGGTCTAATTATAATATGTTAAACACTGTTAAAAGTCAACAATTTTAGGAATATTAATAATAATAATAATAATAATATAATCACAATGCCTAATATAATGATATGATTGTAAGGAAAGTTTGCTTAAACGTGTCCATACTAAATCGGCAATTAGGCTATGTAAGCATGAGCCTATGTTTTACGTTTGAAAGTGCAGATCGTTATCCTTGTGTTACAAACATAATTCATCATTCACAGTCAGCTTTTTTATTGAAGTTTTCCTTGGTGATTTAAAAATTATCTTGTAATGACGGCTACGGCAGTTAAAATGTTAGCAATAGTAATAATATGATTATAAGAATATGCTAATAATAAGATGATAATAATGAGATAACAATAATAATAATAATAATAATAATGAAAATAATAACATTAATAATAATAATAATGAAACGCAAAAACATGAATATAGAATCTTGTTCCATGGCCTTAGGCATTGATATGTCGATTTTTCATAAAACTTCAAAAGCCAAAATTGAAGTGAAGCAGCAAGACACTGCCTCAATAATATTTACTGCATTATCTGCCGCCTTCAGTCGGGCTCAGTGATCAGCACCCAACCAGCTGAGCCACCAATGATATTTTTCAATATATGACGTTTCAATCTGTTGTCTAGGCGAAATGTGGCTCTGCACTTCATTAGTGTCGCAATAATAAACAACAATGAAAGATTTTATAAGACTTGAAAATATGTAAAAATATATCATAATTTTCTAAAACCCATTTAACTGCGCGAAATGAAATAGTCACACAATTGATATTAAAAGGGCTATAGACATGCATTAAGAGTCTACTTTTAACATATTCAAACAAGATCTAAGTGTCAGAATCTTTTCTGTAGGAATTCTAACAGTTAATGGTTTAAAATGCAATAAACTTCACGAAATATCACACAGCGAGAATTTTCTGAATAACTTATTTAGATGTTGACAATAGGAGATTCAGAGAAGAAATTGTAAACTCCGACTAGCATGTTTCCTCAGATAAAAATGTAATAGATAGATTAGAATATGAAATGACAAATATAAGAACATTCTTTAAGAATTGCATATCATGAGGCTATGTAGAAAATAACTTATTGGAATTAATTTGCAGGTCTAGTCCTCCAAAACAGAACTGTCCTTACTAATTGCATGAATTGACAAAGATTGAGAAGGCAAGAATACTGGCGAAAGAGAGTTACGTAAAGTCATGTACTTAATTTGAATAGAGAAAAGTCGTTTTCAATAGAAATGTGATCCCACACCAATGATCGAAACCTTCACATTTGTGTACAGTTCAATTAAAAATGCAAATGTGAACGTAAAATCTACCTTACCTATACAAAATACTTGTTGATTTGATTGGCTTAAGTAACATGATAAATGGGCTGTGGGGATGTTTGTAGTACGTAGTTAGAATAAAATAAAGAAAAACTGTATTGAACTTATAATTATTTTCTTAATGGCCTTTTTAATTAACATTTTAGAATTGGAAAACGCCCATATATGACGATATTTTAATTATAGGCCTAAAATACTCAATTACTACTTTCAGTAACATTTTTCAATTTTCGAGCTAAATAAGTGAATACCTTAATGTTTTTACCTATTCACTTTCAATTAGAGAGAATATCGAATTTCAGCTCTCTTTTGATGGAAACGTGTAAAAAAAACTATACTTTTTTTATGGAGAGACAGATGCCATTACTCGAAATCACAAGACTTTTCACGGTAACACATACTGACGCAAGTGGCAACTATAAATGTTAGTAGAAAGTTAAGTGGGCGTTGGGCGACTAGCTGATTCCTACACTAACAAGCTATTTGCAATATCCGCTATCCATAGCCTATAAATTTTAAAAGTGAATAGGTGATGAAAATTACCCGTTTTTATTGACAAAGAAGTTATGAGCTTTTTGCTTTTGTGTAAATTTGTTCAATTTTCACACAAGAAAAACCTCAAGCGATAAATTCAAGATTGATTAGAACAAACCAAAAAAAGAGTATGAATGTGTTGATGTCTATTATGGCATTCTGACGATGATTCGCATGAATGTTAACAAGCCATATAAAGTAATTTTAGTTAAACAAATTTAACGAAATATTGAAAACAATGGCGAATGGTGGAAAATAAGACTATGATGCAGGCAATATTTAGCGCAAATTTGACCAAATGAGGGTACCATGTACGATGATGTAGGTCTACAGAAAAATCATGTCTTAAATTGTATTAAATATTTTGCGTCTGAAATACTTTTCTTCACTTTATCATGCTACTTGGTTAGTGTTAATAAAACATTATATATATATATATATATATATATATATATATATACACACACACATACACACACACACATATATGGTGTATCTATCTATATTAATAAAAGGAAGTGTCTGTCTGTCTGTCTGTCTGTCCGCGATGCCCAGCGAAATCTACTCAACGCAGAGATCTGAAATTTTATACATAGGCGGACTAAAGGGTCGGAATGTGCACCTCGAAGCCGGAATTTTAATTTTCGCTTTCGTTCGTGAGTTATGAGTGAAAAACGGGCAGAAAACGTGTATTTTTTGCGATTTCGAAGCATGAGTTTTCAGTAATACAAATCAATTACACTAGGCTTTGGCTATTTTTGTCATTCCTTCGACATAAAAGCATCGCGATCTCTTGAATGTTGTAGCTCACGCTGGTCGATTCATTTGTTTTTAATGTCAAGGCACGCAAACATAATATGAAATTTTCAACCTACACCGAAGAGGATTATTATTATTATTATTATTATTATTATTATTATTATTATTATTATTATTATTATTATTATTATAGGGATAATCAATATTAGCCTAAATATGGTCAAACGTTGTTCGATTTGGACGAAACTCACTATACAGGGGTTTTCTGGGCCAAGGAACTCGAATCTGAGGTCGCTTTTACCAGGTGAGGCTATCTAATCGTGATATACGGTATAGTCCACATGATTTAGGTGTTAATATAATGATTTAACTATTATGCTCTTAATTTTTAATTTTTGAAATAATTATCGCGGGCGAAGCCGCGGGCACATGCTATCTTAAAATAATAAAAGGACGTGTTTGTCTGTCTGTCCACGATGCCCAGCGTAATCTACTGAACGCAGAGATCTGAAATTTTAAACATAGATGGGCTGAAAGGTGGGCGAATGCGCATCGAAGCCGGATTTTTAATTTTAGCTTTCGTTCGCGAGTTGTGAGTGAAAAACTGGCAGAAAACGTGATTTTAGCGCTGTCGAAGCATCAGATTTCAGTAATACATTTCAATGTCAAATCAATTGCAGTTGGCTTTGGCTATTTTTGCCATACCGTGGTAATAAAAGCATCGCGATCGCTAGATTGTTGTAAGCCCACGCTGGTCGATTCATTTGTTTAGAATGTCAAGGCCCGTAGACATATGAAATTTTCAACCTACACGGAAGAGGGATAGGCCTAAATATGGTCAAACATTGTTAGATTTGGACGAAACTCACTGTACAGGGGTATTATGGGCCAAGGAAATCGAATCTGAGGTCGCTTTTACCAGGCGACGCTATCTAATCGTGGTATGTAGCCCACGTGATTTAGGTGTTAATAAATATAATGATTTAACTATTATGCTCTTAATTTTTAATTTTTGAAATAATTATCGCGGGCGAAGCCGCGGGCACATGCTAGTTACGAATATCCAAGAGGTTTAAAACAAAATTACAGGTAGTTATAAAAAAATTTATTCCAACAGAAAGCAAAAAATGATTCATTTGTACTTAAATATCATTCTGAACGCATTCCTTCCCATCCAGAAAATCTTTAAAGCAAGTATAGGTCAAGTTCATATTCTGTATTTTCATTTTTCCTCAGATATTTGCTGAGTTGAGGGTATCCATTCCCCATCCTAGTAGTAATTTTTCCTAAAGCTCATATTTGATAAATCAGATTCCCTAAAACCTTATTTCTATTAGGCCTATAATATCGCTATTAATAATTTTTACCATGACTTTCCTCATTGTTATCTATAAATATTTTGAAATAGGAATAAAAATAGAAATTCCTATATCAAAATAGTTGGGCATATATTTTAAATTTCTATCTTCCAAATTCATAATATAAATAAAGAAATATATTTTTAGGAATTTTCAGCGTTAGGAATTTTTAACATTAGGATAATCCATTTCTAATTATTGATTAGGAAGAAATTTATTGGCAGAAATTATCTCAATTTAAGTATTTCCCTTTAAAAGTTGTTGAAGTCGTAAAAAACCTCAAAAAATCATAAAAATTCAAATCTATCCAGCCTTTTCTACCTAGCGACTATCTCCCTTATCCACTTGAATCTGATGTCGAGATTTAAAATATTTCTTTTATTTATCTAAACAATAGGCCTGCTTCTTTATTTTAAGCTGATAACTGTTGTCAAAATGAGTTCATTTTCTCATGACCTTGTGAATCTACAAGAATCTTGTAAAATATCCCAAGCACAAAAGCATTACCTTGTCGACCTCACACCTCGTGAGACTGAGGTAGACAATTCCTACTTACATGCATTATAATGACTATATTATCCGGAGATTACTTGATGAATTGCCACATTTGGTAATTCATGGGAGGAACTGGTTTTGAGAGTCATACTGCACTTCACGATTAATCTCGAACCAATGCTAACCTTCGCCTCATTAAGGTCCTATTAAGATACTTTAGAATAATGAAGACAATTTCGTCAAAGATCTAGACTCTTGATGGAATTGTCTTGCATTGGAAGTTGTACAGTGTTTTCCTCTTTGCTTCCACAGGATATGAAGTCTGCATAAAAGTACCATAATGGTGTAATCGTGATTGTTTATAAATTTATATATCCATTGTGTTTTTTCTTTACACAATACGCTGCCCGCCCGAATATGACCTTTTATTGTTTTATGGGTCACGGGTACGATCTGTGTTCCTCCTAAATTGCTTTTCTTGAGTTTTATCAACTAGGGATGAAGGAAAGAGCTGCCATGTTTGTTTTCAGATATCGATAAGGAGAGAAGACGACACTATCGATATGACTTCATTTCCTAAACGAAGGATGTACATGGTAGTCAATTCTTTGCATGGAATCTGTCGGTTGGTTTAGGGTTGTACTGCAACTTAGGTCTGTGACGTTGCCAGTTTTTCCTACAGGAGTTCTTTCACATACCTATAAGTCTACTGACCTGGATCTATTACGTTTATGTGTACATAAATGCCATCGACCTGGACCAGGATCGAACCTCCCACCTTGGACACAGAAAGCCAGCGGACTGTGGACTGCGCTACCAAGGTCGAAGGGAATTTGTAATGATCCACACATACGGAGGCGTGACAGTTCTCATATAGTCTATTTATTTTTCATTTATATTTTGTTATTATCGTTATTATTTTAATAGTAGGGTCTATATTATTATAAGTATTATTCCTGTGTTGAATTTTCCGTTACTGTAAGAAATGATCTAAATTTTTCATACTTTTCAAATGCAAAATTCAATCTAGTAAAGTAAATTCCCGTTGACAAAATATGAAACAATACTTAAAAAGAAAATCTCTAAGCATTGCGCCTGAATAATGAAAACGAATCCTAACAGTTTTATCACGTGTAAAAAACTATATTTCCGTGCAGAAATAATTATTCATTCACATGGGATAAACCGCAGCAACAACGTTATGGTGTGCATTAATTTATAAAAGTTTTTAAAAATTACAGGAACAAATTGTTTACTGTGAACATTTACCAATATGAATATTATTGTCATTATATTATGAAACATTATTATTTGTACTAATATCATTATTATTCAGTACTGAATTGGGTAAGATTTAAATAATACGTTAACATAATTCTATATCATTGTATCGATATTTCTTTTACTTACTCAATATAAGGCAGGACAATATCACCAGGAATTACGTGAACAGAAAAGTGTGAATCGCTGCAGTCTGCTTACCTGGAAATGAACGAAAAGCGAAATTAGATTACATAAATAACTTATAAAATGTTATTTGAATAAAATGAAACCATAAATCAATACAGGATATCAATTACGATAATCCGAAAAACTAAGTTAGATATTAACATCACAAGTTCTAGGGGAATCCTAATGAAAATCCTGAGGATAGAAACAGAGTGCATTAACGAAAACTTGGAGTGCGTTGATCTAACCCAGGTAGTAGACCAAGTACTTCCGATTATTAATATTCATCGGGAAAGTTTTAAATCCATGCAATTCAAACAGTATAACATTTTTTTTAATGGTTAGAATATTATTCTGTTACAATACTAGGAATGACTGTTTAGAAGTTATGGCTCTAATTAAGAATGGCTCACTGCAATAAATAAACCGAAACATACTCTACTAACAGTAGGCTATTAATAAAAAATGTGAAAAATTACAGAAACTAATACCGTACATAAAACGATTTTCGTGTAACACTATATAAACTTACAAAACTTCGAAAATAGTGTCGGTTACTTCGCAATTTGCGGCTAACTCTCAATAAATACATTTTATTTGTTTGCTTTTGACACTTTAAAGCTTTTTTGCTATAATTGATTAATTTCATATTTCAAGTGGTATATGAATAATCGTTAATCTTAAAAAATTCCGCCTAATATACCATTAAGCTTGATTCAAGCACAGCTGGAAGTTGAAGGAGAGTATACTTCCATTGTAGATGAAGATATTTATTCCATCACCCCTGCCAGCTTTTTTGAAGTCCAAGAGAACTTAGATTCAATTTTAAGATATATTTGTAAAAAGAACTATCCGTACTACGATCCTTCGCCGACTAGGCAGACTAAAAGCACAGTTTATTGACCAGTATTACGTAAGTCAGTTCTATGCCAATTTTGATCACCCATGAGCTGAGTTATCCCTAAAAGCGTATATTGAACCTATAATAAGAAAACAAAGGATAGCTCTTACGACATTTCTAAAAGTATTCTGTCACGATTTTTCAAGCGATTGTATACGCATGCGCAAGAGTAGAGAAGTTGCACCGTTCTCTGGTAGCTAATGTCTTCATTTATAAACACATAATTTTTAAAACTCTCATGAATTATTCAGCAATGCATTTTACCTGATAGTGCATTGCGCAAAAGCAGTAGTAGAACTTGTGACTGTGTGTATGAGCCAATTGAAAGAAAGTAGCAATTTAATTAATAGAAACCTCCTCAACTATATCATATCTCAATAGATGGGCGTGTAGCAGCCTACGTTACTGAAGAAGTTAATAGAACTCAACTTTTTTTTGGTATTGTTATTAAAGTGCTAATGAAAAGCAATCATAGCTGTCCGTGCAAAAGTAAATGAAAGCAGAAAATATAGTAACAGGTCATCGATTGGACAACAAAATTTAAAGTTGTATTATTATTTCATGGGTCTGCATTATTGCAGTGTTGGTAAAACTGACTTGTTTAACAAAAATCTTTTAAAATTTTATTTCTATGCTGGATATTTATTTCATCTATAGGCTATTTATTTAAATTTTATTTCATCTATAGGCTATTCAATTTAAATTCCCAAGTGCACTGGATTCGTTTAGATGAACTTTCTATAATTTCGACTTTCTTGATTAGTAAATGTGATGTCTATGCTACAATATTACAATTTTCAAGTAAACAGAGTTTTTTTAAATTAATTCTCTGTATAATGATTCAGAATACTTTTTTCGAGTGAATAATTAACGTATTATTACGTGTTATGGTTTTTAAATATCTGCAGTTATAAAATTAAATGTGTTAATTTTAGTTATGAAAGAAACGAATTTTCATCTTTCTATGCAAGATTCAGCTAACTACAAACAGTTTCCCTACCTCGTAGGACAATAAATATAAAACTTTGCAATATCCATGTTGGATTTAATAACGATAGCCCTAAGACTAGTCCTTAATATAAGTTTTAAGGCATTGTAATCTAACATGATTTTGAAAACTTTGTTTCCTGTAAAATTAGTAAAAAGTAGAGCTACCTGTTTCTTGCATCCAACCCTCCAATTTATGTACACAAGTTACTATACTTATTTTGTATTTTGTATTTTGTATTTTCTTGCCATTTGTGAAAACGAAGCTGGCTCCTGGCTGAGAGCTTTACCTTCATCTAACTTAGGTACTCTAATGGATGATGTGACTTTCAGGATCGCTGTAGGCTTGCGGCTTGGTAGTAAATTATGTCATCCACACCTATGCCAGTGCGGTGCCCGAGTTGACCCTTACGGCCATCATGGGTTAAGCTGTCCGAAGAACACAGGAAGATTTTCCAGGCATTCCATGATCAATGATCTAATTAAAAGAGCCTTAGTCTCTGCTGGTGTCCCGACTATCTTGGAACCAGTTGGCATTAGTCGATCCGATGGTAAGAGACCCGACGGATTGACCTTGATCCCTTGGGTCAGGGGTAAATCACTTTTATGGGATGCTACCTGTGTCGATACTTTAGCTTCATCACATTTACCGGGCACCTGCAAAAATCCAGGCTCTGCTGCGATTTCTGCTGTATCTCTGAAATTGAAAAAATACTGTCACATAGTTGACCAGTACCATTTTGTTGTTTTCGCTGTCGAGACACTTGGTACATGGTGTGCAGAAGCCAAGAAGTTAACTTCAGAGATAGGCAGAAGACTTGCTGTTGCAACAGGGGATCCTAGGGCTGGCGAATATTTGAGGCAACGTATCAGCATTGCCATACAAAGGGGGAATGCCTCTAGTGTCATGGGAACCTTTCCTTCGTCTTCAGCCCTGGATGAAGTGTTTTTCTTTTGATATGTTCACAAAAAAATGTTGTAAGTGTATGTTGTAGTAGAATCGTCAATGTTAAAATATATGTACAGGATTACATTCCTGGCAGGATAATATACTTTATTACAAAATGTAATATATGAAAATAGAAAATAAATGACAATAATGAGTTTAAAAAAAAAAAAAAAAGATAAAAGTATAGGTTACATTCAATAGAGTCTCTAATACAATTCAAAAAAATATTTAAAAAATTTAAAAAATATTTTAAAATTCAAATAATTCAAAGATTTTGTCATTCCATGCCATGTACCATTCACTCAAATAAACATAAATTAACATAATGAACATAATGACACAAATACTAAGTTAATATAACAAAATAATGAATTTGAATTCTTTCCTAAAAAAATAACATTAAATGATACACCCATTAACTCGATTCTCGTAGCAACTTCTTTTTAATAGGTGAAGATATTTAAAACTACCAATAACTTTCACAATTTAACATTGACGACTTATATCATACTTAATGTAAACTTCATCAATTTAATTGGCTTCCGAAAACAATTACTACCTGCTTATTGAATAACAGCCACCCACAATACTGCTTGATTGCATATAAAGTACAGAGCAACTAGTTGAACCAGGTTATGTAAGAACATGTTCATGTGTATTTCCCCAGGAGTCTCCAACCAACTTGCTTAGGAGACTACCCGGAAGGGGCAGTCCAGTCCTGCCTTATTCATATTGCCTTCACATCTCCTGATATCTCACTTCCCTATCCTCAAGGCATGGTAATTCTTCTTGGGCAACGAAAACCAAGGTTCAGTGCATGAGTGATTAAAGTTCATTAAGAAGAAAATAAATTACTGTTGCATTATTTGGAAGCAAATTCGGGAGGAAAATTGTTCCAGGATTCAAATCCAGACTTTTCAGTTTCAATATTCCCAAATCAGTGCGATTCATTTTGTAACCCGTTAGAAATTGTATATTTTGCAGCCATAAGCCAAGTATTCCTTCTCACTATATTTTTATTACATTAATATCTAGGTCCAGTTCAGATTTAAACTTGTACTCTCCATAAAGATTCATCCTTTGCTACAGAACGATACAGATTTATGATTTCTTGAAATGACTGTAATTTCCGATAAAATAGATTTTAAAAGAACTAGTTCACAAGCTGAATTTCGATCGGCGATAAGGATGCTTGCATATAATGTATTATGATGCACTACCAAAAAAGTAAGACAAATGGGCCTAATTTATATTATACAGAATTTATGTAGATATTACAACTAACCAGATAAACTTCTGGTAACAATTTATCTGGCGGATTGCGCAATTACCGTAAATTAAACTGGGCGAGTTAAAAAAATACAACTTAGAAAAAAATCTTATACAATAGGATACAGCAGCAATTAAACAACTAAGAGGTAAAAGTCCTGGTGAAAACAAAATGGTAGGGCCTTGGCAGCTGTGTGGTCACATGAATTCCATCTTCCATGTTGGAAAACGTAACTCACTTAAGACATTTTTAAGCTCATAGTTAAATGCTATAGATTGGGGCAAATTGATTTGCACACTTGAAACGATGTGTTCCAACTTAAATTCGTTGAAGGCAATGCAAATATTGTTAAACTCTATTTGTGATATTTACCATAGCAGAAGCTGCCCGAACTAGAAGCTATAGAAAGGAATCACCCTCGCGGATTCTCGAAGACATCAAATTTTACCAAATGTCACAGCCAACATTATAAAATGTTAGCGTTTTTTTGTCCAGATGGTTAGTATCTGATGGTAGTACAAGAGAAAATATTTATCTCCCAGGTTGCGTGATTGCAAGATAAGTAGCCTATAGGCCTATGTAAGTTATGTAATAACCGTAGTGCAGGCACTTATTATATTTTCATAGAAAGCAGATCATGTGCTATCGTATCGTCTTCCACCGTGGCCTTTACAAAACTCTAACAGAAAGTCCTTGGTAATGTATCAGTATCATCTGCACACAGTCATATAATTATGTGAAACTGACGTTAATAAAGATGTGACCTAAAGATAAACACCTCTCATCTGACATTGTATGAGAATCTGTACAAAGGTAGTTTATATTGAAAGCGACGCCTGTGATACTAGAATCGACAGATAAAAGAGGGCAAGTATTATTTCTGATTAACATATCATTCTGGAAAGGTAGAGTCAGACTGAAAATTTAATGGCATAGCCGGGATTTGGGTCAGTTGGAAAATTTAATGATGCACCGGCATGTTGCCATGGTAGTTCAAGTCGCAGAGCAGGGGCACGGAGAGCCGAAGATCTGAGGTTCAAATCCCTGCGATGACATTGCATTTTTCTGTCTCACTTTACCTTTCCATATTAGTATACTGCAAATATCTGACAGGGCTGTGCAGTAAACGTACTTATTGCGTTGCAGTTACTCAATCTAAACAGGCAATAGTCCATGAAATGGCAGATTGAGAATAAACTTTAGTAGCAATACAACAGTGTGACCTCCAGCGGTTTTTGTGATGAAATTCTGGGTTAATGCCTATATCACGCAAGTAGTCCGAGCTTTATTATGACAATAACAATTTTGACTTCCTGAGTGGTAGCCACAAGCATGTGTGAGAATAGTGCTTTATACCTGGGAGCTATGGATGGAAAGTTTACAGCATCTCCAGTTAACTCCCGCTGTTATGCAAAGTACATTCAATTTGTTAGCGAAACGCTGCATAGAATTAGGCGGCTACCTCCGTCCTCTTCATATTCCTGCATCCTTCAGTACTTCTTCGTTCAACTTTCAGTTCCATGCCAACTGTATTTCTCATCCTTTCCCTACCAGCTTATGTAAAAATAATCCTACAAGAGGCGAGGTTCACAAAATTAGTAAATGATTTAGAAGATGGTTTTACTTCCACACGACTAACAATTTGAGCTCTAAAGCTGAATCAAAGCCATTGTGAATTGAGAATGAGTATGATAATAAACTAATTATTATTAATACATATTTTCAGCATTGTTATATCGCGTAAGCCTATCTTTTCTACTTTTCTTACATTTCTTAATATCACAAATGAAACTATTTACATTTCACACTCCTCTCTCTCTCTCCTCTCTTTATCCATTGTACCTAGGTAGTTCAATAAGTTCGTACTGTAATGAGCATTTCCATGTTTTCTCCTACGTTTTTTTTCAAAAATATAGGCCTATAACCGACTTTGAAAAATAAACATCACAACGGATATATACAAAATAACCCGATAAAAAAACATTCAGAGTCAGCATGATTTTATTCGAAGTCGTAAAATCATAAAATAAAGTAAACAAAATGTTACAGGAGTTCAGCAGATGGGAAAGAGTAATCGACATAATTGACCTGTATTCGATAGAAGTGTTTCGATGCAGTGCGTATTTTCTATGCATATATAGGCTACAGGAGAATATGTTGAAAACTGCTGGGTTCGTTTCAGTGGATGATAATGAGTATGAAAATTACATGGAATCAGTCTACGGATGTGTTTTTTGACTTCTAGTCGAACTTCAGTTGCTGTGAGCGAAGCAAGAAAATATTTTGCTGATAACGTTTTTTTGTGAATCCCCAATTGTTGATCTCGATTTTATGAATCACGTTTGTTAGATTTAAGTTTTAAACATTGTTCTCACAAAACTGATTGGAGTCCGTTATATACAGAGTCCGAGTCTTTTTCAATTCCTTCGCTCTTGCAATCATAATGTACCAATTTCATGGTAACTTTGGATTTATCTCATGCACATAATTAAAACTACAAATGAGACGACAGTAGATGAATTAAAATCTAGCAACCAATGAAACCACTGCACTGTATGCTATAGAGTATGATCATTCCTCATAAGGTTAATTAATGCAGTATTCCATTGTTAATCACATACACATACATTATATATATATATGTATTTATATATAAGCTATTCAGTAAGATTCTCAGATTTCTCACTTCTAAACATGAAAGAGTGATTAACCGTTCAATAATAAGATTCGGTATTATAATATAAAGTTTTTAAAATCCCATAATTCTTTAATAATTATAATTAAGGAAAACATGTATCTACAGTACTTGCACTGGATCGAAGATGCAATAAGAAAGACTTACTAAGAACACATTTCATCAGGCTTATGTAGGCCTACAATACTGGACAACAATTCTTAGAGAACATATTCAGACGAACATTCAGATGAACAGACGTGCACAGAAGAGATGTAAAGAGAACAATAGCTTTTCTTCTCTCTTAACTTGCCACTGTTAGAGTTAGTATCCATTGAGCAAACGATTCAAATTAAAAGCAGTAGCATGTGAATCAAATTATAATACATCAAACTTAGTGTCTGTGTTGTCAACCACTACATCCGCATAGTTACACGCTCTTGACAGTAATGCTAACAATATCTAAACACAAGTACAATTTTCAAGAATCCGGGCCCATTAAATGTAGTTGTTCTGTACCGCGAAAAAGCGAATTCCTGAATGTATGTCCTCCGCCATGCAGAGTTACTGTGAACTGTCTGACCCTACCTCACGTGGAACCTCGGGCACTGCAGATGAAGTTGAGGGCATTTTCTCATCTCAAGAATTCAAGCATCCAAAACACGTTGAGAGTTCCAGACATCTTGTGGTGATATAGGCTAATGCAAAATAGTATGAAACGAACACCAGGAATGTGCCTACTCTTTCAGATACTTTGTAATACAGTTCAAAGTGTGCGGTACATACAGACCTAAATGCAAATGTGTTAGGCCTACACGTAAAGACCGGATTTCCATCCTAGTGCTAGTATTTATATTATAAGCAGGATAAGATTATCAAAATCTGCAATTCCATTTTATGACTTTTATGACGTTTTATATATGGATTTTTTTTACCATTTTTGCATTGCATTTGTATTCTATCATTATTTCTTGCTTCAGTGCATAAAATCGTCTATTACTTCCATAAGATTTGTTTTTATCTAAGATACCCAGTTCCTACAGGCTTTTGTTTTGCTAATTAAAAATAACCAGATCATAGTCCTGCCAACCCTACAAAATTCCTTCGCCGATTTTCTGCAAATCATTCCAAAATCTCTGCACCACTTCCATAAGCAATGAACAAGAATTTGTGAACATGTATGATCGCAATTGCACACACTGTAATACTGATGTCATTGACTCGTAATTGTTGCTTCGAGACAATAACAAAACCTCTTTGTGTTCGCCCGAGGTCATACCAATACAGTGTCAAGAGACATTACAAGTAAGATTTTCTTTCAGAATCTTTTATTTACACCATGAAATGAGGTTTTAAATAGGCGCATCGCATATGTATAGATATACCTAGTTTTCACTAATTGCAGTTATTACTAATAATAAAGTGAAAGTATTTTGTTTCAAAAACTTCTAGGCCGAAATATTGTCATTTTACACCAGCGAAAAAACACCGAAATACTACTGTTGGTTTGCACCAATTTACGCGGAATTTTGTGATTTTGCACAATTTTCGTTTATTTTTGTCCGAAATTTTCTTCTTGAGTTTTAGAAAGGTCTCCTTATATAAAAGGACATAAATTATATGTTTATTCATAATGAAATAATATGTAGCCTACTTATTACACGTTAACTTTTGAATGAGTTATGTCGTCAGTTTCAGAGCTATACCGTTCAATACTTAGATTCAGGTAATCACTCTTTCATGTTTAGAAGTGAGAAATCTGAGAATCTATGTAGATTTAACTTTGTACAACAAGGAAAAAGAAAGGAGTAATGTTTATGTGATTAACAATGGAATACTGCAGTAATTAACCTTATGAGGAATGATTATACTCTATAACATACAGTGCTGTGGTTTCATTGGTTGCTAGATTGTAATTCATCTTCTGTCGTCTCATTTGTGGTTTTAATTATGTACATGAGATAAATCCAAAGCTCAGTCGCCAGAGTAATTAGTTCTACTAAATTTCTCTAATTAGTAAATACATTAGATTGTTTCATATATCCTATATCCAGGGTACATCCAGGGTATAGCCTAACTACTGGGCACCTAAACACAGCTATTTCAATATTGAAATAAAAAAAAAAAAATAACTTCTGTAGGAATGAGATTTAATTCTAAATTAATATATGCTACAGCAAAAATCATTTCCATGAACATCACTACACATAAGATTATTTTAATTCTAAACTGAAATAAGTAGTTTTTGTTCGACCATATTATAATACGCTTATAACGTGTGACGTAACAATATCATAATGATACTCTTTTCGAAACTGACCTTCATTATGACATCGGTGTGGTATCAATTATTACTGAACACGAAACGATTTGAGACATTGAGATTAGCAACTGGATACTGCGTAATAAATAGCCTGAATTTAAAACAAAATCAATTCTGTTCGTGTTAATTTTAATATCATACTAAAATGAAATACTTTCGACATAATCCGTTGGTTTCAAGAAAACTACCAAAAGGAAGCTTAAATTTGACTCGCACCATGAGCTGCCATCTCTCGTAGAAAACAAGAACTACGACAACCATCTAATTCGAAGGTCATGGAGGGCTCCTTGCCGTTTGTTTAAGTGAATATAAATCTAAACATTTAAGTATCAGACTAATTATGGTCGAACAAAAACAGTCCTATTTAACTTGCCTATAATGGTAATTACGAAACTCGTATGAAAATTTTGAAACGAGCAACATACTCGTATCTTCATAAATACCATTAGAGACTTGTTGTAAAATGTACTATTCTTAGTTCCGTACACTTAACATTATACCACTGGCATTCCTGCTAGCTCATTATTTATGTGGTTTATTGAATATTTTTTAAAATTATCCTACATAGTCCTAAAAGTTATACTATAATATAATGCCCGTAATAATTAATTATGGGTAATTTATAACTATTGGTAACAGAGAAATAATTAAGACAGTAGTATAATTTTGTATTAAGACACATATTTATAACAATAATATAATATGAAGGCCTTAGAGTTCATGCTGAAAAAATGAGGAACCACTCAGCAAGATTATAAAGATAGGCTACTTGTGGAAATGTTTTGGCCAATGAGAAACAAATATTTCCAATTGAGTCATAAAATCTACTTCTACCAATCCTAAGCGACCATAAAATGTTGTTGCGCCATTGCCATCGGCCCTGCTTCTAAGTCTTTGTTACCATTTTGGTTGGCCTTCTACTTATTAAGATGGTCAACGCTAGTATTTTAAGGTGTTCTAATTTACTTTATTACCCATATAATGGAGCAATCAGCTAATTCATAGCCAGCTGTTTCTTACTTCGTCCATTGGAGATCTTGTGGAACCCCAAACTGAACAGGTTTTGTACACAAGTGTGCAAGAGTAATCGATTGAATGTCCTCACATGAATGAAACATCAGCGATTAACCATCACCATAAGTAAATATTTGAACTTATTGCTGATACCGTTTCTTATCAGGTCCCTTGCGGCCAATGAGTGTCCTTTCACCTTATGAAAGAACCAGAATGGGGAAGATTGGGCGTGATTATGGATAGTCATTTTTTCCCCAGGTGCCTTAGGCTATCACCCCTTTGATTATTCGTGAAATGGTTCATAATCCATCACGTAATATGGCGATTACATAGTCCCTAAGCTTAGAAAGAAAGGAAAGTAGAAACGAGGGTACGCTCGTTCTGGTGCAAGGAACGTAGTGAGTCAGTGTTCAGGTTCGTTCGTTTAGTGACCAACGAAGAAGCAAACCTATTTCCAATCTTGAACTAAAGTCAAATGTAGACTATGACTTCGAAGAAAACTTCTAGCATACAACGATTCCACAAGGGGAATTATAAGCTTAAACGTCCCCTAAACATGTCTATATTGTTCGTATAATGAAAATGAGAGTAGATACACTATTATAATTATCTTAATGGTCCAAAGAAAAGGAAAACTAAACTCAAACCTATATGTTCTGTTTAACTTATGAATTGCCTTTGTCTAGAACTTGAGAGTAATCTCATTAGTTAGCAATCAAATTGATCTGTGAAATAAATTTTCACCTATACAGTATAGGCCAAAGGTAAAGCTATTGTCTTTTAGAGCCTGGAGTTAGATTATGTAAACAAAAAAATAGTTTATTTCTATAGCATGTTCAATAGGGTACCTCAAGAGTTGTATAGGCCTACAGTTTATGTAAATCAGACAAATTATTTTTTTTTTTGTTCAACTGGTTAATCGACCATCCATTTTATATAAGTTAGTATGTGAATTTTTGACACTACTGTAAATATATTTCAAGTTCTTCCTAGATTGTTTGTCATATTAGGAGCCTTTGAGAATTGTGAGTATCGTAAGTGCATTGCATTATAATCTGTATTGTAGGCCTATTGATGTGCATTTTACTTTTTTATGACTATTTTTATGTATTTATGAGTAAACAGTAACAAGGAAATATGTCCACTGCAACTGTATTGTAACTATTGTAACTGTTCCTTATGACATGAAAAAGTTATTATGATTATTATGATTATCATCCTGACTTTGTACAAGTGAGGTGGATAAAGTCGTTGCGTTGCGGACTCGTTGCGGACTAGCTACAGTTTTGGGGTGTTTCCCATGGTCTTTTAGGAAAATAAGAGATTGGAATTACGAAAGCCGTATTTTTTTAGCCGCTGTAGATTAGGCTTCGGATTCATGGCACAAGTAGCTAAGGGTTCCAGTCCAACTTGGATATGAATATGTGTATTCGTTGACATATAAAAAAAGGAGAAACAAAAAACAAGCCCAGAATTAACCAATAAAAACATTTTAAAAAACACGACAATTTAAAAATAGAAAGATATTCAAACAACATTTCCAAAAATTAAAACATTCGCTGAGTATTCAAATATGTAAGATAAATTGAAATTCTTCCATTTGAAAATGTAATATTCTGCCATTTGTATGTGTTGGAATTTGTTTACTACGTCACTGATTAATCTTCTTTGCCATGGTCATGTAAAATCATGTGTGACTTTTGAAAGTATCCAGCCTGAGATGAAATCTTCTTGGTACGCGTCCTTGAAGAAAGAGACAGAAATAAAGAATTATGAAGAAAGAGTGAGACAGAGTAGCAATACAACGACCATAAGAGAAAGAGATGATGAGGAGAAGGTCGTAAGGTCAGCACAGAGATGCCCTTTTATATGCAGTACAGTCACGTTAAATTCGTGGGCTGGCTAACGAGTTGAGGTTAAGTTCGACACGCAGATATCTCCACACTAGCAGGTACCAACATCACGACACTGAAACTACATTCCAATAATGAAATGAAGTCATGGTTATTCGGTGAAGCCACGGTGAAGCTGAAGTATTTGGAGATACATTTACTTCCTAGCCCACAATAGAAATAAGTATAAGCATAAGATTTATAAAGTGTAACATGTTATATAACACGCACATGTCTTTTTTATATCTTAAATCCTTACAAATCTAGTTATTTTCTTGCTCTGTCAGAGACTTAAAAACGAAGCGGCTTGTTGAGGAGCTACCCTTAAGAAGAGTCTTAAGAGGAAAATTATTTGTATTCAAATTCGATTTGCTTATAAGCAACCATTATGCTAAGTCAAATCGTTAGAACCTTTTTCTACATACGTAAAAGTCAACGATTTCCAAGTGAATGAGTAGCTACGGAAATATGCAGTATACTCCATGGTTATGCTCTTTGTTCATTCTAGGAAGATAGTGAATTTTCAATATGGTTTCTCGTATTCGATTTATGCTACTCCTAGGCAGAAAACAGACAGGCAAACAAACGCAGATAAGCTCACAGGTATATTTTAACTTTGGGAGACTTCAAAATATGCATTAAATGAAGACTCAATTTTGAAATTAAATACGATACTCCTTCCATTTTCACGGATAATAAGGTATGTATACCCATATAAAAAAATTGTAGAATTTTTACCATATAACATTAATGAAAATATTTTAAACAAGGAAAATTATACTCTTGCCCACTTGGCGATTTCAATATTTTACTTTTTATCTAACTTATGTGTGTATGCTTACACATTATAAGTCGTATCATGGCAAGGTTCTTGTAGTGGATTGAAAGCCTTCAATACTCCATGAGATAATTTTAAAAAATTGGTTCTTTCAGTTCGTATTTAAAATGTTGGACCTAACAAGTAAATACATTTTCCTGGACTAACTATTCGGGCAGAGTTAGCAGACCAATGGAAAATTTAACAATTTGTTTCATCATCTGTTGCTTCAATAAGATGAAAAAACTATATATACGTATTCCTAAATATATACTGTAAATATAAATAAATAAAACCACTAATTTAGCAGGACTCTAGTCATATTCCAGTAATTCAGAGTATAGGCCTGCTAAATAACAAAGACTTCGTATGAAACACAGCGGTTCAGAGCTACGATCTCGGGTAAATAGGGCCTAAATAGTTTCTGAACAAGAATTGCTCAGTAAATAATCGTACGATCATAATGTTACGTCCTGTCTCTCCATACTGCCGAAGTGTAGAAGTAATTTAGTAAAAGCTATAAGCATTAACTTCATCTAATAATCATACTATATTATATATTCTGATCTTTACTCCATTATTTTAATACTCTTCTTCTTGTTAGAGGTAACTCATGGAGCTCCTTCTTGCTCCATGGAGAGATTTAAAACTCAATAAGGCCTGCCCTGTGGCGGTCTGCTAACTGGGTGTGGGTGGTTACTCACTAATTACAGTGGTATATAATTTTGGCTTTAGGCTTTTAGTGAAGAATGGTTCATAAATTACGATATGATGTGGAAAGGAATTAAAATATAGGTCTGGGCTACTTCACGAAATACATAATTTTTCTGAGAGACCAGTTGCACAAAACACTATGTTTCTTTATAAACAAATCGTTACAAACGTTTCGAAATTCTATAGTATTAAACAGTGTAATTGGTCCCATGTGCAACGTTCAGGTCAGCGACATGAGGAAAGCTGCGAAACTCTGCTGTTGGATGAGAATCTTCGGCGACCCCCTGACTCGTAAATTCTGTATCAGCAGACAACTGCATCACCACCTCTATGCAGTATGAGTTGAATAATACAATCAGAGGTCGCTGTAGATTATCCATGGAGTCATCGGCAATGTTTCTTCTAAGCAGACAATGCATAATTACGATCAGATAATGAAAACACCATAAAGAAATTGACGAATGGTGTATATCATGTTATCTGTATAGCCAAACAATGGGACCAGGGTCGGCTGGCTCTAGTAAATGTGTGCAATGAAAATATTTCTATTGTAATGTTATATCATATATGAAGTCTTAAAATTTTAATCGTATCTGAAACATTCTTATTTGTGTTATGTTTATTTTTATTTAAACTTAGATATTTTTACGTAAATTGCTCCAATAGACATTTAGTTTCAAGTTGTAGGCCTACTCCTTATCCAAAGGTTAACCGATATTACGAGAATGGTAGGATTATAGGGCCACAAAGAAGAGCAGCATAATTATGATTTTAATTTTTAGTAAATGTATTCAAAGAAAAATAATTGCATGAATCATATGTTCTGACATCCAGATTTAGGAAATACCTGTGAAAGTAACACCTTGGAAATGTAATTTTTGTTTACAAACATTCTGCGACATAACCATTTAGCCTACATGTTGCTATATATCGATAAACAGAGATAGGATTCGTATGATTTATCAAGTTTTTTCTGATTAAACTGGTAAGTTGTTGAATAACTTATAAATAGCCTAGTTATTCATTTTATGAAAAACTAATTAAGTTAAAGTAGATGTATAAAGAAGTTTTTAGTCTTATACCCTCAAAATAAAATACTAAGATATATGAACAACACAGGAAAGAGGGGACAACCTTTTACAATATAAATTGTTATAATATAATTTGTAAATTATAAATCAATAATATTTTATTAGTTGATTCTTACATTGTATGATATATGGCAACTTGTAATTAAAGTTAGCAAGATAAAATTCTAAGATTAATATTGGATTGGCTATACATAAAACATCTATATCATATAGTCAAGAGTTAAAATTTTTGATCAACTTATATATCAAGCGATTACATATGTGCATAGTCCATATAGTTGAATTAATATATGAGATCAATATATAGGATCAACTTTGGATTGTTATAGCTGTTACATTAATGGTTATAATGGTTAATAAAATAAGTAGCAAGAGTAATTCTTGCATGTCATAATGTTAAAATGTCACATTTAAAATTAAAATTTATAAATATCTTGAGATTGTGATTAAAAGAAGAGCTTACAAGCATATACTTGTGCGTGACTATTATAATTATATTCTATGATTTTGTAATTAATACTTGAATGTCCAGATTCTCGTAATTATTGTTCACATATATACATGTATACAAAAGCTTGATGCTTCGTGATGATAGATTATTATAAGGTTGTTAAGGTTGTCCTCATTAAAATTGTGTTGTAGATGGTAGTTGTTTTTCTTAGTAGTTAGATATGTACATTTCGGTACAGTATATGTACCATCTTCAGTCTAAAAAAGGGTAAAATGAAAGAAAATTAATGAAACAATATATAAGTATGTATGTTGATGGCTCAAAGAATATTTAAAAAAGATTAGATAATGTTATGTTTATCAGTTAAACTAACCTGTAAGCTTAGTAGCTATCTGATGAAAGTTGGACTAGTACTACAGTGATTGTGTTAATGTTGGTGTATTTATAGTTTCAGGGTGAGTTCGAAAAGTGGGTTGTATTCAATAGGGTTATCATTAAGAATTATGTCTTTGTTCTTGTAGATTTCTAGTGCTTCTAGAGTGTTGAGTCTATTACTTTTCTTTTCTTTGTGGGCTATTGTGAGTGAGTTTTCAATATTTTCAAATCTGTGTTGTTCAGTGATTAGGTGTTTAGCATATGCTGATTTTAGTCTGTTGTGTTTGAAGTCCATTCTATGTTCTTTGAATCTAGTTTTGAATTTCCTTCCGGTTTGTCCTACGTATATTTTATTACAATCAACACATTTTAATTTATAAACTCCATTATTATCCAAATTATCTGTCTGGTTGTTATTTGTGTTGTAAAGTTTATCTTTAATATGATTGGTGGTTTTGTATGCTATTTGAAAATTGTTACGTTCTAGAATTTTGGTGATTTTGTGTATTTTCCCGTCTGTGAATGTAAATGTGGCGAAATTAGGTTTTGTATTTTCCTTCTTAATAGGGCTTAATTGACTATAGGATTTTTCTTTGTTTTTAGCTTTTTTGGTTTGTTTATTAACTATTTTATCCACTGTTTGAATGTTATATCCATTATTTATTGCAATTTGTGTTATTATTTTGTATTCTTTGTTGTAAGTTTTGGGGTCTAGTGGGAGATTAACCATTCTGTATATCATACTATTGAGGGCAGCTAATTTTTGTTTGTATGGATGGTTAGAGTCTTTTTTTATGATTGTATCTGTGTATGTAGGTTTCCTATAGATGTCAAAGTGGAGTTTAGTTTTTTGTCTAGTTAAATTCAGGTCAAGAAAATTTATAGAATTATTGTTTTCTTTTTCCATAGTATAAGTTAGATTGTTGTGGATTTTATTAAAGTCATGCAATATATCTTCTGCTTTATGCTTATTGCATATTATGAAGGTATCGTCCACATAGCGATAATATGTTTTTATGTTATGTTTATTTACAATGTTGGGGATTTTTGACTTTTCTATGTCTTGTAAAAAGATTTCGGACATAATATTTGAAAGGGGGGAGCCCATCGCTAGTCCATCTTTTTGTAAGTAAATTTTATTGTTGAACGTGAAATAGTTCTGGTCTAAGATGTCAGAGATTGTATTGACGATTTGTTCTGTAATTAAAGGGTTTTCTTTGTTATGTAGTAGGTTGTTCTGCATTATGTCTATAGTCTCTTTAATAGGAACGTTTGTGTATAAATTTTTTATATCAAGAGATATCAAAATATCATTTTTATTTAATTCAATATCTTTCAGTTTATTAGCCAGTTGTATGGAATTCTGTATAGTATATTTGTTAGGTAAAGTAAGTCTGTCTTTAAGTATATTAGTCATAGTTCTTGCTAGTTTATAAGAAGGTGCATTAGTAAAATTAACGACAGGTCTTATAGGGTTATTGGTTTTATGTGTTTTTATTTGTGATCTCAAGGAAGGTATTTTCGGGTTCATATTTATATTATGTTTCATTTGATATTCACTGAGTATGAGGTCAGAGTTTTTTATGTTGGTTTTTATTTTCTGTTGGAATTTATCAGTAGGGTCTTTGTCTATCTCAATTATGTTATTATCTGTAATAAATTCCAGAGTTTTGTTTATGTAGTCACTATTATTAATTAATACTATTGAATTACCCTTATCTGCTCTGGTATGTATAATGTTATTGTTTTTCAGTTTTAGATTTATGTCTTTTATTGACTTATGGTTCTGTGTTTGCGTATTGTTTTGATTTTGTGTTGTTTCAATGTAAGTCTCGTTTATTACTGATGCTATTTGTTTTCTAAGTTCTTTTTGCTTTTC
The DNA here is from genome assembly GCA_964059195.1 of Ectobius pallidus. Taxonomy (NCBI): domain Eukaryota; kingdom Metazoa; phylum Arthropoda; class Insecta; order Blattodea; family Ectobiidae; genus Ectobius; species Ectobius pallidus. The sequence continues at coordinate 62,396,817 of CAXKWD010000003.1, read as the reverse complement.
TATTGGTATATTAGATAAAGCAGTTTCCGTGTCGATGACTAGCGATTCGATTTTCTTTTTGTTATTCATTTCAAAACTGTGTTTATATCCTTTTTCAAGTGTAGCTTTCTCTGTATCACTGATGTGAATTTTAGATAGATTTAGAATACGTGGGTAGAATGTAATGTTATTAGAAGGGTCTATATGTTGTGTGTGAATTAGATTGTGAATGGATGTTTCTGTGTTAGTTGGGGTTAGTTTTTCTTTTTCAAGTTTTTCTATTTTCTTGTTCATGTTTAGATATTTCTTATCAATTTCGTGTTGAAGTTTATTTTGGATTTCATTATGGATATGAGTCCATTGATTTTGAAATATCTTAGCTGCTTGTAGATGTAAGTCATAAGTTACTTTTGTGAGATATTCTTTTTTCTTATAGAGGAATTTTATTTCATTATTAATCCAAGATTTTTTGGCTTGAACTATGGCTGTTTTTGCAGATTGATTTTTTGATTTGGTTTTTATGTTTATATATTTAGGGGTTAAATCATTGTGTTTGCAAGTTTTATTGAAATGTATGTTCGCTATAGTTTTCATTAATTTTCTTTTTGTATTAGTGAATCTACTGATGATATTAGCTTGACATGCTAGACTATTATTGATAAATTTCATCTTGGTTCTTTGAGGGAAATATTAGATGTATAAAGAAGTTTTTAGTCTTATACCCTCAAAATAAAATACTAAGATATATGAACAACACAGGAAAGAGGGGACAACCTTTTACAATATAAATTGTTATAATATAATTTGTAAATTATAAATCAATAATATTTTATTAGTTGATTCTTACATTGTATGATATATGGCAACTTGTAATTAAAGTTAGCAAGATAAAATTCTAAGATTAATATTGGATTGGCTATACATAAAACATCTATATCATATAGTCAAGAGTTAAAATTTTTGATCAACTTATATATCAAGCGATTACATATGTGCATAGTCCATATAGTTGAATTAATATATGAGATCAATATATAGGATCAACTTTGGATTGTTATAGCTGTTACATTAATGGTTATAATGGTTAATAAAATAAGTAGCAAGAGTAATTCTTGCATGTCATAATGTTAAAATGTCACATTTAAAATTAAAATTTATAAATATCTTGAGATTGTGATTAAAAGAAGAGCTTACAAGCATATACTTGTGCGTGACTATTATAATTATATTCTATGATTTTGTAATTAATACTTGAATGTCCAGATTCTCGTAATTATTGTTCACATATATACATGTATACAAAAGCTTGATGCTTCGTGATGATAGATTATTATAAGGTTGTTAAGGTTGTCCTCATTAAAATTGTGTTGTAGATGGTAGTTGTTTTTCTTAGTAGTTAGATATGTACATTTCGGTACAGTATATGTACCATCTTCAGTCTAAAAAAGGGTAAAATGAAAGAAAATTAATGAAACAATATATAAGTATGTATGTTGATGGCTCAAAGAATATTTAAAAAAGATTAGATAATGTTATGTTTATCAGTTAAACTAACCTGTAAGCTTAGTAGCTATCTGATGAAAGTTGGACTAGTACTACAGTGATTGTGTTAATGTTGGTGTATTTATAGTTTCAGGGTGAGTTCGAAAAGTGGGTTGTATTCAATAGGGTTATCATTAAGAATTATGTCTTTGTTCTTGTAGATTTCTAGTGCTTCTAGAGTGTTGAGTCTATTACTTTTCTTTTCTTTGTGGGCTATTGTGAGTGAGTTTTCAATATTTTCAAATCTGTGTTGTTCAGTGATTAGGTGTTTAGCATATGCTGATTTTAGTCTGTTGTGTTTGAAGTCCATTCTATGTTCTTTGAATCTAGTTTTGAATTTCCTTCCGGTTTGTCCTACGTATATTTTATTACAATCAACACATTTTAATTTATAAACTCCATTATTATCCAAATTATCTGTCTGGTTGTTATTTGTGTTGTAAAGTTTATCTTTAATATGATTGGTGGTTTTGTATGCTATTTGAAAATTGTTACGTTCTAGAATTTTGGTGATTTTGTGTATTTTCCCGTCTGTGAATGTAAATGTGGCGAAATTAGGTTTTGTATTTTCCTTCTTAATAGGGCTTAATTGACTATAGGATTTTTCTTTGTTTTTAGCTTTTTTGGTTTGTTTATTAACTATTTTATCCACTGTTTGAATGTTATATCCATTATTTATTGCAATTTGTGTTATTATTTTGTATTCTTTGTTGTAAGTTTTGGGGTCTAGTGGGAGATTAACCATTCTGTATATCATACTATTGAGGGCAGCTAATTTTTGTTTGTATGGATGGTTAGAGTCTCTGAAACTATAAATACACCAACATTAACACAATCACTGTAGTACTAGTCCAACTTTCATCAGATAGCTACTAAGCTTACAGGTTAGTTTAACTGATAAACATAACATTATCTAATCTTTTTTAAATATTCTTTGAGCCATCAACATACATACTTATATATTGTTTCATTAATTTTCTTTCATTTTACCCTTTTTTAGACTGAAGATGGTACATATACTGTACCGAAATGTACATATCTAACTACTAAGAAAAACAACTACCATCTACAACACAATTTTAATGAGGACAACCTTAACAACCTTATAATAATCTATCATCACGAAGCATCAAGCTTTTGTATACATGTATATATGTGAACAATAATTACGAGAATCTGGACATTCAAGTATTAATTACAAAATCATAGAATATAATTATAATAGTCACGCACAAGTATATGCTTGTAAGCTCTTCTTTTAATCACAATCTCAAGATATTTATAAATTTTAATTTTAAATGTGACATTTTAACATTATGACATGCAAGAATTACTCTTGCTACTTATTTTATTAACCATTATAACCATTAATGTAACAGCTATAACAATCCAAAGTTGATCCTATATATTGATCTCATATATTAATTCAACTATATGGACTATGCACATATGTAATCGCTTGATATATAAGTTGATCAAAAATTTTAACTCTTGACTATATGATATAGATGTTTTATGTATAGCCAATCCAATATTAATCTTAGAATTTTATCTTGCTAACTTTAATTACAAGTTGCCATATATCATACAATGTAAGAATCAACTAATAAAATATTATTGATTTATAATTTACAAATTATATTATAACAATTTATATTGTAAAAGGTTGTCCCCTCTTTCCTGTGTTGTTCATATATCTTAGTATTTTATTTTGAGGGTATAAGACTAAAAACTTCTTTATACATCTAATATTTCCCTCAAAGAACCAAGATGAAATTTATCAATAATAGTCTAGCATGTCAAGCTAATATCATCAGTAGATTCACTAATACAAAAAGAAAATTAATGAAAACTATAGCGAACATACATTTCAATAAAACTTGCAAACACAATGATTTAACCCCTAAATATATAAACATAAAAACCAAATCAAAAAATCAATCTGCAAAAACAGCCATAGTTCAAGCCAAAAAATCTTGGATTAATAATGAAATAAAATTCCTCTATAAGAAAAAAGAATATCTCACAAAAGTAACTTATGACTTACATCTACAAGCAGCTAAGATATTTCAAAATCAATGGACTCATATCCATAATGAAATCCAAAATAAACTTCAACACGAAATTGATAAGAAATATCTAAACATGAACAAGAAAATAGAAAAACTTGAAAAAGAAAAACTAACCCCAACTAACACAGAAACATCCATTCACAATCTAATTCACACACAACATATAGACCCTTCTAATAACATTACATTCTACCCACGTATTCTAAATCTATCTAAAATTCACATCAGTGATACAGAGAAAGCTACACTTGAAAAAGGATATAAACACAGTTTTGAAATGAATAACAAAAAGAAAATCGAATCGCTAGTCATCGACACGGAAACTGCTTTATCTAATATACCAATAGAAAAGCAAAAAGAACTTAGAAAACAAATAGCATCAGTAATAAACGAGACTTACATTGAAACAACACAAAATCAAAACAATACGCAAACACAGAACCATAAGTCAATAAAAGACATAAATCTAAAACTGAAAAACAATAACATTATACATACCAGAGCAGATAAGGGTAATTCAATAGTATTAATTAATAATAGTGACTACATAAACAAAACTCTGGAATTTATTACAGATAATAACATAATTGAGATAGACAAAGACCCTACTGATAAATTCCAACAGAAAATAAAAACCAACATAAAAAACTCTGACCTCATACTCAGTGAATATCAAATGAAACATAATATAAATATGAACCCGAAAATACCTTCCTTGAGATCACAAATAAAAACACATAAAACCAATAACCCTATAAGACCTGTCGTTAATTTTACTAATGCACCTTCTTATAAACTAGCAAGAACTATGACTAATATACTTAAAGACAGACTTACTTTACCTAACAAATATACTATACAGAATTCCATACAACTGGCTAATAAACTGAAAGATATTGAATTAAATAAAAATGATATTTTGATATCTCTTGATATAAAAAATTTATACACAAACGTTCCTATTAAAGAGACTATAGACATAATGCAGAACAACCTACTACATAACAAAGAAAACCCTTTAATTACAGAACAAATCGTCAATACAATCTCTGACATCTTAGACCAGAACTATTTCACGTTCAACAATAAAATTTACTTACAAAAAGATGGACTAGCGATGGGCTCCCCCCTTTCAAATATTATGTCCGAAATCTTTTTACAAGACATAGAAAAGTCAAAAATCCCCAACATTGTAAATAAACATAACATAAAAACATATTATCGCTATGTGGACGATACCTTCATAATATGCAATAAGCATAAAGCAGAAGATATATTGCATGACTTTAATAAAATCCACAACAATCTAACTTATACTATGGAAAAAGAAAACAATAATTCTATAAATTTTCTTGACCTGAATTTAACTAGACAAAAAACTAAACTCCACTTTGACATCTATAGGAAACCTACATACACAGATACAATCATAAATAGAGACTCTAACCATCCATACAAACAAAAATTAGCTGCCCTCAATAGTATGATATACAGAATGGTTAATCTCCCACTAGACCCCAAAACTTACAACAAAGAATACAAAATAATAACACAAATTGCAATAAATAATGGATATAACATTCAAACAGTGGATAAAATAGTTAATAAACAAACCAAAAAAGCTAAAAACAAAGAAAAATCCTATAGTCAATTAAGCCCTATTAAGAAGGAAAATACAAAACCTAATTTCGCCACATTTACATTCACAGACGGGAAAATACACAAAATCACCAAAATTCTAGAACGTAACAATTTTCAAATAGCATACAAAACCACCAATCATATTAAAGATAAACTTTACAACACAAATAACAACCAGACAGATAATTTGGATAATAATGGAGTTTATAAATTAAAATGTGTTGATTGTAATAAAATATACGTAGGACAAACCGGAAGGAAATTCAAAACTAGATTCAAAGAACATAGAATGGACTTCAAACACAACAGACTAAAATCAGCATATGCTAAACACCTAATCACTGAACAACACAGATTTGAAAATATTGAAAACTCACTCACAATAGCCCACAAAGAAAAGAAAAGTAATAGACTCAACACTCTAGAAGCACTAGAAATCTACAAGAACAAAGACATAATTCTTAATGATAACCCTATTGAATACAACCCACTTTTCGAACTCACCCTGAAACTATAAATACACCAACATTAACACAATCACTGTAGTACTAGTCCAACTTTCATCAGATAGCTACTAAGCTTACAGGTTAGTTTAACTGATAAACATAACATTATCTAATCTTTTTTAAATATTCTTTGAGCCATCAACATACATACTTATATATTGTTTCATTAATTTTCTTTCATTTTACCCTTTTTTAGACTGAAGATGGTACATATACTGTACCGAAATGTACATATCTAACTACTAAGAAAAACAACTACCATCTACAACACAATTTTAATGAGGACAACCTTAACAACCTTATAATAATCTATCATCACGAAGCATCAAGCTTTTGTATACATGTATATATGTGAACAATAATTACGAGAATCTGGACATTCAAGTATTAATTACAAAATCATAGAATATAATTATAATAGTCACGCACAAGTATATGCTTGTAAGCTCTTCTTTTAATCACAATCTCAAGATATTTATAAATTTTAATTTTAAATGTGACATTTTAACATTATGACATGCAAGAATTACTCTTGCTACTTATTTTATTAACCATTATAACCATTAATGTAACAGCTATAACAATCCAAAGTTGATCCTATATATTGATCTCATATATTAATTCAACTATATGGACTATGCACATATGTAATCGCTTGATATATAAGTTGATCAAAAATTTTAACTCTTGACTATATGATATAGATGTTTTATGTATAGCCAATCCAATATTAATCTTAGAATTTTATCTTGCTAACTTTAATTACAAGTTGCCATATATCATACAATGTAAGAATCAACTAATAAAATATTATTGATTTATAATTTACAAATTATATTATAACAATTTATATTGTAAAAGGTTGTCCCCTCTTTCCTGTGTTGTTCATATATCTTAGTATTTTATTTTGAGGGTATAAGACTAAAAACTTCTTTATACATCTAATATTTCCCTCAAAGAACCAAGATGAAATTTATCAATAAGTTAAAGTACTTTACTACAGCATGTTGTATATTTGGCAGTTGTATCACCATAGAGCTTATTCCTCATGGCTTTTCAGTCATATTTACTATATTTTTTTACATTTCAACCATTTTTATACACTTGCTAATTTCCTTCCTACTTTGAATTTCTCACAAGTATGTGGCTTACTTTAATTTTTCCTGGAAAAAAACTGTAAAATCATCTTCCTTTTCCTTTCGTATTGTATGACCCTCAAAATCTATGATAAAAATATGTTTATTTTTTCCGCTCCAGCATTTTGTATTTTCTTTTCCTTATCTTGTTGTCATTCCATTAGTTTATATCTCCAAATTAAATTTAAAAAATACATATATTCTTGTTTTATTACATAAGACATATTTTTATATTATAGAACATATTCCTGGAATTTTTAGGTCGTTAAAATTCTAGCCCTAATGATTCATTACGATAATCACATTTTTAATAAAATTTGTAGAGGCTGTGTATGTAGCTTAAGACGAGTTTCCCAAAAGCTTCTTGTAACAGACTTCTCACTGTTCATTTATAGAAAAAATAGGATGTCAGAAATAGTTAGGCCACGATATTAGCATTTATGTTCTGTCAAATGATCAGGACAATGAAAAAGTCGAGGACGTATTCAAAGTTCCAAATTCACCAATACAGATATTATGCAAAAAGTCGAATTATGTGATCCGTAATGTAAAACTAGCAGAGTAGAAGCATTACTTTAATGTGAGAACCATTGCGTTTACAAAGTATCATGTGACAGATATTCGAGACGGTGAATCTTACAAAAGTCTGCGGTCATTGTCTCCTTCACTACTGCTCATATCATTTTACTTATAATATTTACTGAAAATCAGTGTCATAGTTTCATTGCAAACAGTTTAGAGCTGATATTAAATAGGGAAGACAGAGTAAGACCAAATTACATTATAGAGACATTATAGATAAATGACGATGAAATTCAAACATAACTTCCATCTAACTAATGTACAAGCAAGTTATATTATATTCGGTCGTGAATTAAAGCTGAAATAAAAGACTAAAATGGCTAGGTAGGTCATATCTCCTATACCTCCTATATTTCACTCACAATGTTAGTGTGTCGAATAGAAAACAAGTACAGAAACACTTCTTCAGGCAAAACAGTCTAAGTGATACGAATGCACGAATACAACACGAACTTTTGTTGTAAATTTATAATGGACGAGTAACATCAGTGCTGGTTTTTAAAAGGAATATAAGTGATTCTTTCAATTTAAGTAATGATAGAGACCTGCAGACGGCAATGCGTTACTCTTTCCGCAATCTAATGATCAGTTTAGGTTAATCCAAGGCATGAAACTGAAATTTTTGTCCATTATTGTAATTATATTAATACTTATTTTATCCCTTTATGTTTATATTATTGAAATGTGTACATAATTTTTCACCCCAATCACCCTTTAAACAAAAATGTTCTTCTTGGTTCAATGTTTAACAATGAGGGCAGCCATTAATTTAGATAATGCCATAGGCCTCCTGCATAAGCCAACTCCCGTATTTTCAGAAAATTGCATAGGCCTACAAAGGAGCATAAGGTTCTGGCATGGCTGTTAACCATGCATAATAGCCCTCTTTGCCTTCACGAATACTCTTGGCACTCCATTCTGCTAGGAGTTGGCTCTAGTTCCACCACATGGATCAGGCCAATTGAAATATCCAGTAACCTCATCATAGGTCGAACCCATAACCTTCCCATATCTTGTACGGTGACTTAACCAATTTATTGCGCCAGGACGTGTTATTTTTAACTAAAGCAATAAGGCAAATATATTATACTGTAAGCCTATATATTTCCTGCGTAAAGATTCCATATCCTTTCAAGACTACACGCCTCAACTTTTACATTTCCTAGACTGAAAGGAGATGCTAATACTCGTGATAAGGCTGTAACATCTCAAGTATGTCATGAAGTCCTTGGGCAAGTCACGTCTCAGCTCCCGAGAGTTTAGTGACGTGAAGAATTCAGGGCACCTTTATACTCCCATTTTGTTCTGTCACTAAATTATACTTCTGTTAATTAGGTAACAAAAAGTCACAAGTAAAGAATCCCAACGGCTAAGAAGCTGAATGGGACATACATGATGAGGTCATTCCAATTGTTAGGTTGGAGAAAAAGAGTATGTGCTATAATTAATAAGTCATGCAGCAATATAAAATTATTGTTCTCACAGTAATTGAACAAAGTAATTTGTTACAGGAGGGTTAAGAATTCTACTATTTCAATTCCGTTTTAATTTTCCTCTTTGCCAACTAAGATCTTGCAGCAATCTCATATGGAAGCCACACATTAGGCCTACTTTTTTCACTTCAGTAGGCTGGTGGCTTAGCAAATAGAAAAATTGTTGTTCACTAGACATTAAAGCACTGAGAATTTTTCCCGACTCTAGCAACATACATGGCAACACAGAAAAGTTAAACGACAAGATTCAGTATTTTTTAAATTATAGTTCACCATGTAGTATATCATTATTAGGGTTAGTATTATGGATGTCTTTAGAGTAGTTAATGAAGATAGTGCATTACTGACATGCCTAAGCCAAAAGGGCCAGCATGTAACTTTCGCAAGGCTTGGTTCCTTGGTAGAATATCGTAACTATCTCCGTTACTGTAATCGAATTGGTTTGATTAATTATTAAGTTTTTTATCTTCTATTTTAGTCTAAGAGTGAAAATTCATTCATTTGGACATTCATAACAATTGTTCGGGGTATAGGTGCCTTAACTATAACTTATAGCCTATAAGATAGACACAATTCCTGTGTATTTTTTTAATAGGATAGGCCATTCTTCAAAGACAATATGGACACTGAAGACAAAGGACAGAAACTGGAACAATTGAGGGAAATGAAATTCCATTAAGGAATTTACATCCACACAGTGGAAAACCCCCGAAAAATTCAGGTTGGTAGGTCCCAGTACTCGAACCTATGATCTCTCGAATATGAATCTGCGGCGCTACCGTCTCGGTCATCTCTCTCAGTCATGTGGACAAAGGATATTGTTTAATACATTTAAACAGAAAAATCATTAACACATATTAACTATGTTTCATGAAGTTATATTAAAGAACTAAACGTTTCTTAAACAATTTTCATTAAACGATAGAAATACATCACAGGTGTACGCACCAAAGTTCGCGGGTTTGATCCTGGTTTAGGTCGATGACATTTGCGTGTAAATATATGCGACAATCTGTTTATTTACAGGCATGTAAAATAATTTCGGCACATCTGCTAAGGTTACATGCATAAGTATCAGTACACAACCGTAGTTAAGTAGCCATAAAAGCAAATATATGTAGGCCAAGAGTCATCAACTGGAACTAGGACATTGAACATTACTCATAACTTAATATCGTTAGATGGGTATTAAAAAGTACGTGACCATTGCAAAAAATTAAATGGATTGTTAAATTATTAAAACTTGGAAGTTTAAATCACTGCTTTATTTTATTGATGTCATTGTTACTTGCAGACTACGTTGCTCGCTTGCACCGCGTGCAAGAGGATTTAAATATTCCAAAGGGGCTATTACACTTTTTTTTTAAGCTGAGTAATAGTGTTTACTAATTCCACTTCTTGCTAACAATGAGATATTATGTACGGTACTGTAGTTCAAACTCTTAGTTTAGGTACACTTAATATACTCAGGCGACGAACTGTATGGTGGGCTTTTTCTGGGATGGTTTCCGTTGGCTTCCGGAAGTTTTTCAAGGTATTATTTCTTAAAATAAACGTTCACTCTGCTGAAACCTGAGCTGTCCACGACATTGGTTAACGTAAAATTTAATAACTTTACGCTATTGTGTTTAGGAGAAAACTAAACAAAGAATGAAAAACACTACTCAGAACGGAACTTTCCTCTTCTTTACGAAAACCCAGATAAGTGGGCTTTAATTTTCAAATGCAAAATCCGGTAAATAAAAATCTCTGAAGCGTAACATTATACCGGCTTGAAGAAAATAAAACAGGAAAAAACTATACACGGCATGAAGAGAATAATTAAACCTTCAAGTTTTTATATAAATTTATTACACTTAATCCACGTACTAAATTAATTCGCAACAACGTAATATACTTTACAATCCTTAGCCTTTTTCAAGGTTCTTGTAACAAATTTAGACAGCAAACATTTTCAAGGGGAGCATGTCAAAAAATAAATTACATCGTATAAGTAAACTTGATACAAGTCATAAAGATTTTTCCTCTTTGCGATCCAAGAAGGCGTGTAGAGTGGAAGACATTTAATGTAGTCGCAGATATTTTGTGGTCAGTTCAACAAGGTTCGTGAGCACAGCTTATGAAAGTTATTAGTTTTGTTCTTGTTTTGTTTGCAAGGCGCCACACGTAAGACCTGTCTACCAGTGTTTTGTTTTCACGAAATATAGCCGAAACTATTCACCGCTAGTTAAAAAAAAACCTTACCCGCAAATATTTCACTGCACATTGCTGTTAAAAAGAAGATAAAAGAAATACAAACCATAGTCTATGTGCATACCGCATACAGTAAGAAATTTAATGTTAGTAGCTCATGCTAAAATAAGTTATATCAACAGCAATCGTCACTTTTCTATGCCCATTAGGCTATTTGGATATGTTTCCGAAAACTGATAATGAAATAATTATAAAAAATATTCTTATTAAACCAATAAATTCACGATTTTCAATGTACAAAGGATCCACCGAATTGCTCAACTACTTGAGGCTTTTTATACATTAATTAACGTATTTCCTTCGTGAGAGAGAGAGAGTCACAAATGTTACAATACTCGTAGAGTGGCATAAAATAACAGTATTATAAAATATGAGTCACAAATCTTGCTGTAAACTAAACACTAAAAAATCACACAGTTGTGCTCCAGATGTAGACCGTTCATTTTCTTAGGATGACGATATGGTTCGAATTTTAAAAAATCATCAGGTCTGGATCTTGCTAAGAAGATAAATGAACGATCTACATTTAGAACTAAACTGTGTGATTACGGCTAGTTCGTGGATCCTTTTTACATTATATATACATAAAACAAAAGGCCTATTTGAGATTATGTTTTACACCCTAACGAATATCATTAAGTGAGATAAAAGTATTGTCTCAATCCTGACCGTGGTTGGCTTTCAATTTTATTATTTTTTTTAAGTAATCAAGCAGCTAGAAAGTCTTAGGTTTGCAGACGTTCCAAGCACATACAACACTTCCCTAACTTATGAAACATTCAAAATTATGATGTAATTTGTTTATAAATGTAATTTAACGACGGATGTATACTGCTACTTCGTCTGCAACAGTCTTCCCTGGCCTGAAATTTATCTCACAGGATTTCTTTTCCATGTCCTGTAAATTTACCCACATGGGATTGTCACCTGTATGCATGCATAAATAATCCTTTATTGATGGATTCCTAGATGTTTAAAGAAGTTACTAAAACACTGGGTACAGGTTAGCCTGCATACTGAGTATGGAATGCCATAATGCCAAAACCAAAGACACTCATAAGCTATTGATGTTCGTAACAACATCGAAAACGTTGAACAGAAAGAGAACATGTTAGTGGGTAATGTCTGGTTGTATCCTTCAGTAGTATTCTCCGAACAGTGTTTTGATCAAGATGTCTTTTTGAGACTTGACTCACAGGTCAGGTATTGTAAACAACGTAATTTCTATACTATATAGCTTATTTACTTTCAGAGGCGTAACGAGGGGGGTTTTGGGGGTTTGAACCCCCCCCCCCCACATTGATTAAAAAAAAAGGAAAATTGTACAATTTTTTAAAGTCTGTTTATAAATTACTTAATACGAGTATAAAGCGTGGGAAGCTTAGAACTCGTTATTGTGCATCTTAATTTTTAAAATTTTCCGGGGGAGGACCCCGAACCCCCCTCTCCCTGGATTGGTATTCCACACCCCCCGGTTGTTATAACCCCCCCATATGGTCGGCCTGGTTACGCCTATGGTTACTTTGGGGTATTCTGTGTCCAGACTTCTAGCCTCAAATTAATCGCTTAATTTGACTATATCACCATGATTGGCTAGTATTTCTTATAGCTTATCCTTCAACATATAACACCAGCTGGTAGAGGAATGAAATAGTATAAAACAATGTATTTTTCGTATTACAGTTATCAGTTACAAGTAGAACATTTTTCGTTTCAAGTTTACATAACTCAGCGAGAACGCAGAATAACGTTTCAGAGGAAAAGTGATTAACTGATTCTAACAAAATGTATTTTTGTTCATATATATCCATAACCAGCAACCAACATGGATTGCAAACTCTCACCTGATCAGACCTAAGGCAAATTCTTGTGGTGGGTGGGGTGTTCATCTCCCCAAAGACAATGGTGAACTCAATGTCACAGCCAAGGCACACCTTACTTCTACCCACTATGACCCTTTAATATTGTGCAATTTTTCTTATTACGTATTAAGGACATACGATTAGGCGATTCGTTCTTGAAAAATTACATTCAAGGTTAATAACCGAACAGCTCAATAGCTTGACACGTGTGCGCTAATCTGGGTTTTCAATCTGGCTTTCCGGATATCCTGGTTTAATATGGAGAAAATTGTTTTGCAATCTTTCTTTTATAAATGCCTACATATAGCCTACTGAACGTTCTTTAATGAGTTGCTGAAGACAGTAGTACAGAAGTGCTACTGTAACAATTACGACTGTTGCGGCTAGAGTTGTACTGATATTACATTTTACTGCTTACATGTTGACTTGCATAACACTACTTCAATTACAAAAACTAATATTGATTGACTTTTCCTGTAATCCCTACAAGTGGGGCATAGGGTCTCCAATTGGAGGTTTCAGTACCTTGACCAATTTTGTTTAGTCTTGGAGTTCTTGTACGTTCCGTAAATCCTAGCTTAAAGTCCCGAAGGACTCGGAGCTCAGGATTTTTACGTCCTGAAATACTCATCGCGACCGCTGCCGGGTTTCATCCCGCGACCTTCGGATGTAGAGGCGGGCATGCTACCCCTATACTACCACGGCCGACAAATAAACTACCACCTTATTATTGTTATTACTGCTATTATTATGGTAATCAAATAAAGATGACGGAAATTTCTCACTTTAAACCAATTTTCTAGCCGAAAACGTAATGACTTGATAAGGAACTTAATATTCACAGAATAATAAAATTATGCCTTTCAGCAACTAAATGGTTATATCTAGGTAAAGACTTAATACTAATAACAAATTCTTGCAAAAATGTAAAAGCGAAAATAAAATCCTGCATCCTTGAAGTTACTCTAGTTAATTCTGTATAGGCTATGTAATGCCCTGGTAATATATTTTGAAGAATAATGTAATATCATAAAGACAAAGGAAATGCATTTGTAAGACATTATTAATACTGCGTGTACAGGCTTCATATGTGTAACATGTACACTAATTAAACCGGATAAAACTTTGTAGATAAAAAACTTTAGAAAAAATATTTGGTATAACAAAGGCAAGATACTAAAAAACTTATAAAAATAGACAAAATAAAAGCGTTAAGCATCTCAATTGTAGGGTAAAAATAAGAGCTCCGGAAAATTTTTTGGATTTTGCAAGCTGTACGAGCTCCAGCACAGAAAGAGATTCACATTTAGAGAGGTTTCACCAGGGAACCAACCTTTTGGAAGACCTCGACTTTGTTATTTGGTCAATCTGAACAATGAATTGAACAATTAGGCCTATAATTAAGTAATAAGAAAAACGTTAAAACTAGAATGGACTGATACAAGCCTGTAATATCAGCAGCCAAGAGTTAACATAGCTTATAGCAATACACAATAATAGCAGCTCTGAAAACAAAATTACTTCCAGAATCAACGAGATTGTTCAACCCCGGTGGCGCCGCTTTTTTTCAGTAGATTACAAATATCTAGAAACAAATTATTCGCCAACCTAAGTACATTAAGAAGAATTTCTCATCAAAGCTAAATACTTTATCACATTGTGTATGTTATTGTAAATACATCAAATCTAGCGGTAAAAAGTCATACAAGACAGGAGTGACCTCGAAGCGTCAGAGCTGTTTGGTGATAGCAATGACAGAGAAAGACTGCAACATCGAATTATGAGCCGGATGTGAACGTGCGTTCAACATCGAATTAAGTTAAGGCGACTGACAATCGCTTCAAATTTATAAATTTGCAATAACAAATTATATTGATGCTTCCCCACTGAGCACAGCAGGGTCATTTCTCTTAGTAAGTAGTGAAGTCTAGATAACATTCCGACAATACACATAAAATGCCAAATTGACATTTAGAATTTATTACAATTTCTTTGGAAAAGTTCAAGGCATTAAGTGTGGGCAAACATAAATCATTTTGCGCTTCCTGTATGTAAATCCTGCAAAGAAGTTAAGAACTCTGGCAGTTAAGTAATGTTTTTCTACGACTTCTGCGCGACTCCTAACGTTGCATAGCGGCAAATAAATGTCGAATGCCGAGAACTGTGTTCTTCTTCCGTTTTTGCCATCATTTTACGTTTTTTGGCATGCCTTATGGTTTGCGTTTTTCTTTTGCCTGTGAGAGTATATATTCTTTTTTCCCCTCTGATCCACGAACATCAATTTGTATTTTAAAACACTTGGAATGTTGTAATTATGTTGATGGAATTATTTTATTTTAATAGCTCTGTTAATTTTTCCGTATTATAATATTGGCATACTGATTCACAGCTTATTTTATTCTGCAGGAGCCATCCTGAGCTGATCAAAGCAAAACTACAGGTTGTAAAAAAATTCGTTCGCATATAAACAGTTTTACCAATTTTCAAAACAGGATGAAGAATTGTTAAGAGCTTCAGCATCTCAAAAGAAGTACTAGAAGGAGTAAATTAAATGCAGTTTATGTAAAAACGATGTTCTAACTAGTAAAATAAAATGTTTTGGGTCGCCCATGGAAAATCTTTTATTTCTGTCAGAAAACTGGCAACCCTAGTTCTTCCGTTCATGTAGGCGTAATATCTGTTTGATAACATAATGGGTTGGTCTAAGAGCTGTTAAGGAAGGTTTCTGATTGGATAAATATGAGCATATTCTTACTTAAAATTGAAAATTCTTGTTTTGTAACTATTAGCTATCGAAGCTGTCAGGCACATCTGCCAAGACCAAAATCTGATGTGAAGTTCAGAATGTCGAAAGTCTTCACTATCCTTTACATATCTAAATTAAAGATTCGAAATTATATGAATAGGCTATTACAAAATCTGTACTGACACATATTTGACCTGGAGCGCTAGCGACAAATATATAGTTTCATCGAAAGTTTAAATTAGGCCAATTCAATTTTCTTCTGACAAATTTACTCCTACAACTATTACTCCTCCTGGTTCTACACCTACTGTTTCTATTGCTAATGCCATACAACTACTACTGTCACTACTACTACGGTACTACTACTACTTCTGTTGTTGCTGTTACTACTACAAATTATATTATTATTGTTATTGCTGCTCCTACTTCATTATTACTGCTACCGCTGTTACCGTTTCTAAGTTACTACTATTTATTACTACAATACTGTAAATTATTGTACCTTTCGCAAGTCATAAATTGCTTATAAATCATGCTAAATTATTGCCGTACTATAAGCTGCTTATATTAACTAAAGACAAATTCCATTATTTCTCTACTCTCTGAATAATAAATATATTTAACAGTAACCAACCCGGGTTATATCCCAAGAATGAGTGAAGTTATTCGTGAATTAAATTTCCTCAATTTATTATAGTTAATGTATCTAACTTCAGCATAATTTCATTGCCACTCTCATTCATATAAAGAAGAGTCCTCAACCATAAGAGAGTTTCCTCTGAATTATTGTTACTTTCTAAACATTTGGCTCACCCAATCCTGGAAGTGCCAATAACTTCCATGATAGCCTCCGTAGTATGGAATTGAATTAGCAGATTTCAGGTGCACTTGATAAGATGGCTACTGGAATCTAAGAAAAAATAATGCAGCCAATATTGCGTCAAGTTAATAAACATCAATCGCTACTCACCTCTTTCAAATACAGGACAACTGCATTAAAACGTACGCTAGTAGTAGCGGTACTCAAAAACCTTTTCATCAGAAAATCAAAATCTACTATATAAAAACCAAACTTCGTGTACATAGTTATTATGAACGCACAGTCAACGACACCTATTAACAAGACAGTATCAACTGTGAGATTAATTGTTATAGCACCGGAAAAAAAAAGAGCATTGAATGACTTGGACGAAACTCACTATGCGGGTTCTTTTTTCGGAGGGGGGCTAGGAAACTCGAATGTGAGGTCGTTTCTTTTCCCGGGCATCGCACTTCAATCGTGAAATGTTCATTGAAACCAGGATTTTAGTTTTTTAATTGTCAATTGTTTTAATTGTTTTGGCATTATTTGGATAAGGTTCATGAGTCTGTGGTACGATTTAATCGTTTCATTTCGAATCTTTATGTCGCTCTATTCGTTTAATTATCTATATGTTTTAAAGGAAAATCAATATAATTAAGAATAAAATTATATAACTCATGCAATGTATGTAAAATAGGAGTATTATTAAATATGTTATAATTATTTTCTGTTAAATACATTATATAAATAAAACATTTAGCAGTTGAATCAATAATAGCGGGTGAAGCACATGCTTGTTATAAATAAAATTCTACCAAGTTTCTTAGTATAAAACTCTTGCTATCTGTTGCTAATAAGAGAAACTTCACTGAATGCCTCTTTAAAGCGGTTCTGAACACGCTGTAATTGATCTCACAATAAAATTGAGAAGGTGCCGTATTTATACCAACAAGCTTTGAAATGTTTCTACTGTATTTGGTGGTACAATTTCTGGCCAGTGAGTTACTCTGACGTCAGAGTACTAGGAGCTCTTGCTCTTCATCTTTTCCATAAAACAATGACCTTGTCTGGTTTTAACACGCACAATGAATTAACGATTAGTAAATTTCAAGTCCTTGATATGGTGACTGCGGAAACATGTGGCTAAGGTGCGCTGTCTGTATACAGTTTATCCCATATTGAGAACAAAATTGGCCTACAGTGAGGCCAATATGCTAGGGATTCCTCCATTCAGGCTGCGCCATTTAAAAATAACCTCGTCCGCATTTAACATGAAATTCATGCATGAATTCTGTAACACCTTTACAAACGGACTTAGAAACTCTTTAGTCCTTGTTCAGCGCACTGGTGATTGATGCCAGTCCTATTCATTAATATGAAATGACGGTGTGATTGATAGTGAATTACGAATCGGAGAAACCAAGAGAAAGTTCTTCTGGCGATGTATGTGCAACTCGATTGATATATGTGTTTCGTTGTCTTCTATCTCATAGAACTTCCTAAGCTTGCTTCATAATATCTGTCTGTAGATTCGCAGGAGAATTAGAAATATGATGCCTTATTATATCGTTGTTTTACTATTACAGTATTATTACTTTATTGGCATTATTTAATTATCGCCATGACAACTTATTATGTCTGTTGTGAGCTTTCTCAGTGGTCAAGTAGTTAGATAGTTTCCAACAAATTCCTGGCTCTTAGGTTTGAACTTCGATAGAACTTTACACCTTTCCTGTGCAAACTTTATGCCATAACAACCAGATAGAATGTAAAGCTGTCTATCCTCAGTTGTAAGTAACTTATTTAAGATATGATGAACTCAAAGAATTGAAAAGAAGGTCCCTGTGCAAAATGATTACTATTTTAATCTAATGTGTATCCCCATTTTTATAGTTATAGTGCTCATAGTTACTGGGTACACAGAAGGAAGAGAATAGTATAATCAATACATAAAGGTATTGACAGGTCAGTGGTGTGACTCGTGCTTTAAGTCTTGTCATTGGTAAGCATTCAAGCCAATCCGGCGAGTGAGTTCTGTCGTTTCTACGGTATAGTGTTGAAAATATGGTTGCCTCATACTCTGCCTACTAATGCTAAGTTTAAAATAATGTGTATTCTCTGAACATATGATATGCCGCTGATTTGAAAATTACCGTATCTTTCTATGTGTAGGCCTACTTCAGAATCAATTGATAGCAGTGATCTAGTTCGAAATTTGTGTCTCAGGGTGTTAAATTATGTTTATTACGATTATTATTAATACTATTATTATCAGTAATAGAAGTATTAGTAGTGGTGGTGGTGGTAATAGTAGAAGGAGCAGCAGAACGAAAAGTACTAGACTGGGCTGAGAACTTAAAGGGACATGGGTAATAGCCAATCAGAGGAGCAAGCACTATTACACCTGTTAATGTTTTTTGCAGTTTGAGATAGTACAAGCCATGTCATTGGCTGAAGTTTTAGCAGAACTCTACCCCGGCTAACTATAGTGAGCAATATAGTAGTAATAGTAGTCATAGGCGTAACGAGGGGGGGGGGTTTGGGGGTTTGAACCCCCCCCCCCCCCATTTATTAAAAAAAGGAAAATTGTATAATTTTTTCAAGTCTGCCCATAAATTACTTAATACAAGTATAAAGTGTGGGAAGCTTAAAACTCGTTATTTTGCGTGTTAATTCTAAAAATTTTCCGGGGATGGACCCCGGAAGCTTAAAACTCGTTATTTTGCGTCTTAATTTTTAAAATAGCTTAAAACTCGTTATTTTGCCTCTTAATTTTTTAAATTTTCCGGGGTAGGACCCCCGGACCCCCCTCTCCCTGGGGGATATTCCATACCCCCCAGACCCCGCGGATGTTATAACCCCCCCATATGGTCGGCCTGGTTACGCCTATGATAGTAGTAGTAGTAGTAGTAGTAGTAGTAGTAGTAGTAGTAGTAGTAGTAGTAGTAGTAGTAGTAGTAGTAGTAGTAGTAGTAGTAGTAGTAGTAGAAGAAATAGTAGTAGTACTACAACTAAGTAATAGTTGTAGTACTAGCACTACTGTAGTAATTATTACATTAAGCATAGTTATATATTGTTTAAATAATTTGTATTAATATATGGCATATTATTGTTTAGTGTATTGCTTCTTCTAGATACTTAAGACATTTTTGTGTACTCCATTAAATTATTCAGAATGTTATTACAGCCCGAAGCATTTTGAAAAAGTACATAGAACAATTAGTATTTAAATTCCGAAGTAAAGTGAATTTAATACGTCACGCTGTGTAATTGCTGTGAAATTACGACGCATAAAAGTACCAGTATAACTGCAATGAGCAAGACAAGTGGGAAATAAAATGCTGGTATAATAAGGAAACGTAGACAATTAAAATAAACAACACTTTGATCTTACTTTCATTTTTAAAAGAGAGGTAGCGGTAGGTGTTCACGCAGGATTATGATAAAGCTCTAGTTCTAGTCTAGACCGTATCCTATTACATTTTACTTCATTATCTGCATTTTACATTTAAGTCAACAACTTCCTGCATTTTATTCATATAACTCACTTACATTTAAAGTGAGCGAAAGCGTGTCCTTGAAGGGGCTCAGCTAATCTGAAAATTTTTCGAAATATTCAGCGTCTTTAAGTATACGCTTCTTTTAACGACGGCGCTTTGATTGTAATGCAAACCAAAGATAAAGCCATCAGACCTCTACCATATATACTGTTTCAGTTACACCTGCTAAATTTCTTGAAATCCTAAAGATCGCTAAAACTTATACGTAATACTGTAAAGGTAAAGTGATCCCTGTATGGGCCGTGGAGACCCGTGGGGTTCTGGAAGGTTGAGGAATCGGCACGTGAAGGTGGTAAAGTTGTCAGGCCACTTTTTACCCCCAGGAATACTCCTGGTATTCATTTCTGTTAGAGGCTGAGTCACCAGAAGGAAAAAATCCCACCGACCTCATTGGAAATCGAACTCGCGATCTTCCAGTTTGTAGCGCAGTGCCTCAACCACTACGCCACAGTAATACTGTATTAATACCTGTATAATAGTAGGCCTACAATAAATATCGTTGCTCTTTATGAGAAAGTTTAAAAACATAGAAGGAGAGCGAGAGAGAGAGTGAGAAAGAAAGAGGAAGAGAAAGAAAGAGAGAGAGAGAAGGGAGGGAAGAGGAAAGAATGCTGGTCGAGACTTTAGGTAAAAATACCCAAACCGAGAAAAAAACTTTTAGAACAGAAAAGAAAAATAGTTGGTTATATAATTTATGTTGCAAACATTACTTGTGTTGTTGAACTAACTATTCTTAGAATAAAAAACACCAAGATCCAACAACATTTTAATGTTCGAAGGGTTTAATTAATTCTAGAGCCACCTCTGTTCGTAGAAATCCTCAAAATAAGTGCTAATTGAAACGTAATGACTTGAAAAAGTAAATAATTTTCTTACTGTCAAATTTGAATAGACCTAAAAGAAGGTCCGCTTTCACCAATAACAAAACAAATGTCGCAAAGCAGTATGTTTCGGCTAATACTCAAATGGAGTTACATCATAGTAGAGTTTTAAAATGAACGCACATTGTTATTAAATAGACAGTGTCACGGTAACCCAAGGAGATGGTAACAAAAAACTATTTGAAAGCGTTTCACAACGGACAAAAAAAGGAAAGACGAAGCATCCCATTTACGCAACAATCGCATCACGGCATGAGGTATAACTAATATGTCATTGTCTTAAACACTGGTTATGATAGCGGCGCAGATAACGGGGTGTTAAAACAAATTTCACAGTCTCATTGGTGCCTGACTGATGTGTGGCACAGCTTGATAACAAAAACTTGGTTACTTTTATTTGTATCGAATAAAGTAAATGTGAACCATGAAATAATTTCTTCTCGTTTTATTGATCACGGATCAGAGTAAGTTTCCATTCATAACACAATACCTGACTTTGAATTTGATGAATTGTTAACTGAGAAAGTAAAGCTCACAAGATAATTAATTTAAAGAATATTTAATAGAATTATTTCATTACGAAGGATGTTTTAAGTCCTTAAAGACCGAAACCTGCTTCAAGAACCGCGACTAGGACCAAGGGACGAGACCCATAATCCATCAAAGACGTACTAATCAAGGTAATACCGCAGTGGTTTACTGTTGCTCTTCGCGGAAATGCGAAGGTCCACACCAGGATTTGAATCCGGCACCACTGATCCATAGGCACACAGGCTAACGTTGAGCTGACCGAAAACCAGATTTAAAAAAAACACGAGAGACAAATTATTGTTAATAGTGGCAACACATCCTTAGAATGTCACTAATACTGGTTGAATATCTAGTTTATTTCAGAGTAAAACGGACTATCTCTACCACCATACACCCCTCAATAAATAATAGTAATTAACCAAAAATTCTCTATCTCGCGGTCAAATAAGTTGTTTTAATACTCACTAAAGGGGATTTCTAAAGAGGGTAGTTCACTTATAAAGGCACTACCAGAGAAAGTGAGATAATGTTACCCTTCCTTCAAGTCTCAATAGACTAATTTTCTAAAAATGCTGAATTCGATAGAATTTTAATACATCCAGATATATTTCCTGATTCTCGAAAATAATACATACAAAACGTGTAAATATGAAAATATTCATCCTGCTAGCAAGATCTGTGAAAAGCTATTTTTACTACTCTAATACATGTTCAACTTAGGTTCTGACAGTCATTTGCTTAGAATTCTCATCCGCTGTAGGCCTACTCTTCACACGTGAACATATTAGCCTACCAACTATCCCATAATTATAGGTTTACATAGATGAAAACACTAAATACTCCATTAAATTCCTTTCAATTAGGCCACCGGCATGGTCTCATGGTTAGCGTCCCTGACTACAGATCTGTCGGCCCGGGTTCGATCCCCGTTACATCCTCGGATTTTTCTGAGGTAGGGAGGTCTGGAACGGGGTGCACTCAGCCTCGAGATTGAAATTGAGGAGCTACTTGATAGAGAAGTAGCTGCTCCTGTTATGGAAACCACCATTAACGGCCGTGGGTGTCGGCATGTTGACCACATGCCTCCCCAATCCTGCCATCTGCCAATGGTAGATGACGCAGCGGTCGGGTGGTAGGCCTTATCTCTTAAGTTATAATTTCAGAAGGGACTTACCCACGTATAGGCCTAATAAAATTATCACTGATAAAGATCATATGTATTTTCCAACAGGGTGTGCGGAATTGATAATGATTGACATTGTAATGAATGGCATATATATATAACTTTTGTAATGGAAACAAAGGTTTTATTTTTACCATGGCATACCAACAGTACATAAAGGAGGAGTGGTGAGGCTAGAGATCATACAAAGTTCAAAGGGCGAATATGAAATAATTCTCCTCCCACGGCTGATTTGTCCTTCCAGACGTGTGTTCCGTTTTACAAGTGTTTCGTTTCGGAAACATTAGACATTTGTAACTATTTGAGCCTTCTGTCCAAATTTCACAGCGAATTTAATGACGATTTTGAAATAATTATGAAAAGTTTTGCTATTATGCAAAACTAGGCGCATAAAGCATGGATTTTAGAAATAAAATCAGTGCCGGTACAGTTTCAGGTAGAGTCCATACTTTATTAAACTACATTCTGATGGCTAAATACTCCAATAAAACACATATTTTCGAATTTAGAAACATGATACGCTAAGATTCACCTTGTGCAAATATGTTTTCTTGAATATGGAATTATAAGTTCTAACAGCTTTGGCTTAACAGTAATTTATAATTATAATATAAAAGGCACAAGAACATACAATAAAACAGTAAGTCAACACGAAAATTTCTATTTATTATCGTTGCTTGAATAATCCCTTCATGTACCCTATAGCCAGGACAGACTTATGCCTACAAGAAGAAAGAAACGGAAAGAAATTAAATAAAAAGAGAAGAGAGATTAACGATGGTGATGAAATTAATGATTATGATTGTGATGATGATGATAATAATGATGATAATAATAATGATAATAATAATAATAATAATAATAATAATAATAATAATAATAATAATCATAATCATAATCATAATCATAAACAGTCCAGCTTTGTTTTTAATAGTATTACCAAACCTTAGCTGTGCCAATGCTCTCCATTCATTTGTATGTATATTGCATCTCTGATCGAGGTGTGATAACCGCATACTAGTTCAGACTTGAAAGAATGCTATTCACCCCTGACCGAATCATGACAAAAGTTGTGATTCTGTGGTGATAAGTGAACGGTTCACTTGATTGAAATCTAGCCATTCTTCATAATAGTGTCTTCTAGAACAATGTGATTATTTGGGCTTGGCTAAGCTACCCGGAGAGCTTTGGGCCTTGCTCTCAATTCCTCAAAAAGTTTCTCTCAATCCACTTGCAGTACCGCAGCATAACAGTCATGAATAAACATAGAAGTTAACTTTCAATTTTATTATTGGCAGTGGGGGTCCGAAGTCTCAACCTATTATGGCCTCCGGACCAGGTTACTTTGTTGCAAAGGAAGAATAATATATGAGTACTACGTTGTTGTATGAGATTAAATAATTCGGAGGGTTAAGATATAAAGTGTACCAAGTTGAAGAGAATCAGCTCTGAGAAAACGGATCACCAAAGTTCAACAGGAAGAACCATAATCAATTATTTTATTGCTCAGTGTAAGATATTGTGTCCCAGTTTTGTATACATCATATTCTTATTGTCCGCACCATAGGTAGAAAAATTATTGTAGGCTATAGTAGACCTACCTAGAAATACGATGTCAAATTTTCACCAGAAATGCAATATTCAGATGTGAGCATGTGTGTTTGTCGATGAATAGCGAAAAGCTATATAGGTATTCTAATTAATCCTATCATCCGAGATTTTGGAATGAAAATAATATACACCTTTCCCATTCTTCTATGTAAAAATTAGTACATGAATACGTTCTAACCAATGCGATTTTCTCGAAAACTGCTCTTAAAGATTTTATTTAAATTTTGTCAATTATCCGTTGTGTATATTACATCCATAGCATTTATTTGAAATTTTTAAGTATATAAATTGTCTGATGAGTTCCACTTCGTGATAAATTTTCCAATGTTTAAAGAGGAAGTGTATAGTTCACAATATTTCTAAGTAGCTGCTTACTCTATATCAGAAAATTACGTTACAGTCGCTCACCTCAGAATAGTAAGTAAGACGACGTAGACTGCCTAATTCTTCAAAAATGAACTATACATTCATTATTTTCTACTTTCAGAAACAAGGAAAAAAGTTCAGAGACATAGATGAAAAATTAGAAAATTTATAAATTGCTTCTGCATTAAACCGAGTGATACAGGATGTATTGTAATGTTCTGTATCCTATAGTCTGCCTTTCCCTGATCAACCTGGTTCTCCATGGATCAGGCGAACTATAATAATAATATTAATAATAGTGATAAGAATAACACTGTTAATAATTAAGAATAATGATAATAGTGATAATTAAATTATAATAATAACAATAATAATAATAATCATAATCTATCGTCAGTCATGGTCAGTTTTTTCGTTAACGTAATGGTTAAACAGTTATTGTTCCCAATTATTGGGGAGGTCGTAGTGAACTTTTCAAGGAAATGGAATTGATATTTACGTATAAATGAATTCAATGAACAATGTAATAAATACCCAAAAATATCCATTTTCGAAAGCGATGAAATGAAGGCAGATAGGAAATGTGTGCGAAACTGTGTGTAAAAGTAGGAAGAAACGTAGACGAAGCAGTCAACAACGAACTGTTGAAACAGGAGAGATATGAATACTAAACAAAACGGTAAAACTGTGTCAAAACAGATATCGTAAGTATCAATAGTCGAAAACTGAGTATTAAATACGGTGTGGGAAGAATAGGGAAAGAATTAGGAAGCTTCAGTGCTGTGGACTTTGTAAAGGCTGTGAAGGAATACTGTGATAGAAAAAGGCGTCTTCAGAAGTCGAAAATTTCACATAATAAAATGTGGCAAGAATAGTGGACGAAAACTAATTTCTGGTACCCGAAAAATGTGACCTTCTAATGGAAGCAGAAAACAGTCGATGAAACCGGAACACTTACTGATCCAACTGTGCAAGTTAAGTAATATGCGGTGAAGAAAATAGTAAAGAACGATAGAGTTTAAGTATCGACAACTGTGAAAAGGGATACGGATTACGGTGGACGAAAACAATATTATGAAAACGTAGAGGATACAAGAGAAAAGGCATTAAATAAAATCAGAATAAAGTATTTATTAATGGAAAATAAAATCAGGTTTATCGGATCACTTGTAGTAAGAGATATTATTTAAAGTGGACTTGGTTCACTTCAACTTTGACTCCTCCGCATGTTACGTTCATAGTCTGCGAGCAATCCTACAGTATCTGTTTACTTTTCCTGGGTACAATTTTTTACGCAGTCACATATGTACATGTTTGCATTCTATAACTGATGCAGACATCTACAGTACGTCCAACGCAAGCATTTGTATCTCTGTATTTTATTTTAGCTTCTTATTTCAACTACATGTGGTTAACAACTTTCTAAAACCATCATCAATGCATTACTGCCTTATGTTAAATAACAGTACGATATCTGTATTAGAATAAGCATTCAAGAGTATTTTAAAATATAACGCAAATATTGAAAAGTGACAGGTAATATACATCTCTCTATAATTCTAGTACAAGCCGAATCATAAAATAGACTAAATAAATTGTAACCGCATGCTACAAGATACAACGTATTGTACATCATCTTTCATTATGGCTTCACGTTCAACTTCGCTGAATCATTCAAAATAAGAACACCTATCAGAGTTGTGCAGGTTGCCCACACGTATAAAATTTTAACGATGGAATGGAATGCGTTTTAAGAAGTTTAAATAAACCACTTATAAAAAATGACAATGTGACAAACCTTTTCATATATTTTCTCGTACTTTTGATTATGATTTATATGGGGTGAAAATATCTGTTCTGTGGTGTCTGTAAGCAGCATAGTTCAAGATCTAAAAATCGTACGATCTGACCTACTTGTTTTTCACCATACTCCGAACTAAAGTTCCCTATTCATTTTAATTGTAGTTCTCTTGTCCCTGTATATAAAACAACTCTTTTCAATTACCTACTCAATGTCACATGAAGTTCATGATAGGCCCTACCGATTCTCAGTCTCGCAGCCCTGAGTAATCTTTTCTATTGATTTCTCCTCTTGGCTGTGATAAATTCGACAACTTAGCGTGATAGATTTCGTAGCGTTTCTTCTGATGGCCAGGGAACGGATTCGGCTATTACAATCAAAACAGTTTTGCAACAAGGAAAGAGGAAAAAAATTATAGGCTGTAGAAAATTCAAGAATTGCATCACTAGAAAGGTTACTTGGGTTAGATAACATTGGCAAAGGGTCGCCATGCTCATTTATTCGCCGTTCGATTTCAATGCCTTCTGGATATTGAATCCGAAGTTCAAGAAAAAGTATGAGATTAGTAGGTGTTCAAATATAGGCTGTCTTTCTCTAAGTTCACAAGACTTGAGCCTAACCATGAGGTCTTATGTGAGATTTATTTTGGCAAAAGTACCTGGCCTGCTATTTGGGTTGGGAGAGCTGATAGGGTTTCCCTTCAACATAAGACCCTTTAAATGGCTAGCGACTTCCTTTCGTTAGCTGTCCATTTTCCGTCACAAGCTGGTCAGCGGCTGGCTGTTATTATAAATATTCTAGGTAAGGAACGTCAGTGCTGCCTGCTCATGTAGAAATATTCCGCCACTGAATCTACAGACGACATGGATAAGATTTTTTATTTGCCATGAAGTCCCTACACAAAAGAGATGAGTGAATTTACCTTTCTCTCTTTAAAATTCCTTGCAATGTAAAGTCTCATAGACTTGAATCAGATAGTGATTGTCAAATAATAAATTTTCTTTACAATTTTAATTTGTTTTATAGTTATACAATTATTCCCTGAAAGGAAATATATAGCATAAACATAATAGCAAAGAATGCCAGAATCGAGTTTGCTCAATTGCTAAGTTTAGATATAGTATTCTAAATTCCTCGTTTCCCCTAACAGTTTGACTGATATTTTATAATGATGAATAACGCTGGAAAGTAGAATTAAGATATACGACTTCTGTACATATCGTCGTCCATCAAAGCAAAGGAAGAAGCTACAAATACTGAGAATACCAACATATAACTTTTAATTAGAGTTTACTTATGTCTTACATCCCTCTAGGCCTACTGGAGAATGGAATTGGTAGACTGTATCGCGAATTCAACCGCAGGTAAGTGAAACGTCTTGCACGTGCTACCTAAACTAGCGCGGGTCGAATACAGTTCTTCCTCTATCCATGACAACTATTTATTGTTATAATGAAATAGGCACTTGTTACCAGTTTTACGCCTCTTTATTGGTTCAAGATACAGGACATGCACAAAAAGTAAAAAGTATTATCAATGCTTTAGATGTTTTCTAGATAGTTATCGGCGCTATTTATTCGTCATTTTAACAATAATAGCCCTGAGATGTTTACTATATACTTAAATTTTACAATTCTATTTCAGATATCTCGTGAGTAAATGAGAATTCTTGCTAAAGGATATTACTTAACTCAGTACAACTTAGACTTGTTTACTTGTAATCACGCGCTCTTCAAGCAAAATACAAATTCACTGATAAAAGTATTCCCTATTACAGGCCATGAAGGCCCAGAGGGTTCCAGGAGGTTGAGGCTCCCAGATTTTTAGACATCGGCACATGAAGGTGGTAAGGTTGTCAGCCTTACGCACCGGCCGCCTTTACCCCCAGGATTGCTCCTGGTACTCATTTCTGTTAGAGGCTGAGTCGACCCCAGGGCCACAGTGCCACCAGAAGGATTAGGCCAATTGAAAAATCTCAACGACCTCATCGGGAATCGAACCCGCGACCTTCCGGTTTGTAGCGCAGCGCCTCAACCACTACGCTACGGCGTACCCCCAAATTCACTGATAAACTAGGGCAAAATATTTGTTGAAAGAGATTAATGCTTTGAAGTCCTGATAGCTAGAAAGAATATTAATTTCACGCGTGAAAATAACAAGAAATAAAGATTACAACTCCTACAATATTCAACGTTCCCGGTTGGCAGAAAAAGTAACTAAACTCTGTGATGCTACATCCCATGGCGGGATAGGGTCTACCATCCTGCCACAGCGTCACCTACATTCGTATTTTGACATCAGCAGATGACAGTATAAAGAGCATGTGATCAGCATGCCGATACATACGGTTGTTATTGATAGTCCACTCGATCTGATCCGCAACTTTTTATCAAGTAGCTCTTCAGTTGCTCTCATGATGCCGAGTTCATCCCGCTCCGGACATCCATACCTAAGCAAAATGAAAGGATGTATTTGGGATAAAAAAAAAGGGTTTGCGGATCCTTAGCCAGCAACGCTAACCACTAGATCACCACTAGGAGTGAAAATAATTTCGTATTGGATGTAGCATTTTGAACTCTAACCTCTCAACATTTTATAAAACATCTCTTTGGTATAAATTATCTGAATCTGAATATTCTGGCCCAAGGTCATGCACAGTGGTATTCACGGTCCCCTTGCTAGTTTAGACCGAAATGTGAGGCGATAATATTACAAGATTCATGACTGGAAGTTTATGAAGAACCCTCACATAAGATTCTTTTTAGAGCCTGCATCCACTTAAGATGGAGAAGTAGACATTCAAGTTTAGAGAGGGTATTTTAACAATAAAGGAAAATGGTTAGAAGAAAATTCCTCTGACACCGGTACTCGAATTCTAAGAGACTCGGCAGTCCATGCTGACGGTCCACCAAGTGAGATAGTCTTAAGTTCGTGTCACAGTAGCAGGTGGAATTTTTGTCTTATAGCAAGTTCCAATAGGCTACGAGTAGGCCTAGCTGAAAAGCTACCAGCTTTGAGTCCCGGTGTCATAATTTTTCTTAACTATTCTAATAGAATCAGGCCCGGTGATCAGGATTCTCGGACTCCTGGGCTGAGGGGTGCGAGCCTCTTTTCCCCACGAGACTTGACAGAGCACTATTTACTGACAATTTTCGATGTATTGTAAATTTTAAATTAATTTTAATAAGTCAGTAGGGTGGGGAAATATTTTTAGTTAAACACTATAAAATTTACAGAAATCAAAACTAGGACTTAGTTGAACTTGAACAAGTTATAGAAAATCATGATACAACATGAGGCCATGTCTTCTTTGTACTTGGACACAAAGATAAACATTACTTTTCAATAAGGTTTCATTTTCATCTGTATCAAGGTACGCCCACAGACATTGAAAAAGTCGCTAAGTTTTTGGGAAAATTGAATTATTTGAGTAAGCCCCCTCCCACAATGATAGAATGATGTGACCATGTGACCATCACTGACGCATCTTACATGCCAGCCTTTTTAAATTCGTGTAAGCATTTCCTATATTATTATTATTATTATTATTATTATTATTATTAATATTATTATTAGTATTATTAAACTTGGAGGCCCTCCAATATCGGAAACAAGATACAGATATTATTATTATTATTATTATTATTATTATTATTATTATTATTATTGGCATCCCTTATTATTATATTCCGCCTGCTGCATGGAGAATCACACTATATAGAAGGCAGATTATATAGAACATTACAATACATCCTGTATCACTCGGCTGAATTAGCTTGGCTGTACTGCGTGCGTCTCCTCTCCTCGTCATGTCGCCTTGTATGGAAGTAACGACTGTTGGTCCAGCTGCAGACTCCGCGTGGTCTCAGTGCTATGCGGGTTACCTGCCACATTTACAGTTTAGTTTTCATTCGCATAAAAGAAAAGGATTGTCAATATTTGAAGTTGGAAAGTTTACACACGCGTATTGTAGTTCGGCAACTTTCGGCATATTAATATATTATTTTAATGTTTCAAAATTCGTGAAATGAAGAAATTTGAATGTGCATCTTCTTTTTCTCAAATCTAAGCTAAGTTAACTCGTATAGAAAATTTTACTAAGCTATGTATTATTATTATTATTATTATTATTATTATTATTATTATTATTATTATTATTATTATTATTATTATTATTATTATTATTATTGTTGTTGTTGTTCACTGAAAATGAGTTTGCTTAACTGTTGATCAGTCTCCCTCTCAAATCCTACTTCCCTTGAATATATCCTAATATTGTCCTCTTACCTATGTCTAGGTCTCCCAAGTGGTCTTTTCCCTACAGGTCTCCCAGTCAATAAATTTGAGATATGACTTTCTTCCCCCATGCGCGCAAC
This sequence comes from Ectobius pallidus, assembly GCA_964059195.1. NCBI lineage: Eukaryota > Metazoa > Arthropoda > Insecta > Blattodea > Ectobiidae > Ectobius > Ectobius pallidus. The sequence continues at coordinate 62,365,894 of CAXKWD010000003.1, read as the reverse complement.
ATGTCCAGCCCATTTCATCCTCCGTGATTTAATTACCCTTACTATATCTGGTGAAGAGTATACGTCATGAAGATAGTTGTTATGCAGTTTCTTCAGTCCCCATTTTCATCTCTCTTAGGCCCATATATTTTCCTAAGTTAAAGGCAAATAACATATGTCAATATTAAGCAATAGAAGTTACAACCGGCTAGTAATACCTAAACATCTAAAACTGTAATATTGTAACTCTCCACTTTAAATGTATACAAAACTCGAATAGCCGATTTTTTATAACTATAAGGAATCGAGTGTTTTCGTTCATACTTTATAGTATTTTACTCTGAACCTGCGCATTCAGCAATCTAATTTTTCTTCGGTCCATGACACTGTTCAGTAAAACTAGTGTTTCAATTGAGAAATTTGATCATGGATAGAAAAATTAAATTAAGCATCTTCCTTCAAAAGTTATTACCAAAAATAATCCTTCGTAGAGGAGAAAATTTTGTGAACTTCCTAAAAGGGGGGGGGCCAGTGCAAAAAGAAGGCAGTCCAAAAATAGGATAGATGCTAACCCTGGATTACATCTATGTCAGATGCCCTGTAAGGATATACAATATGATAATGAATAATACCAGAGGCTGATTACAACTGAACAAGAAGGCAGACAAAATTTAAATGAATGTGACTGCTAAGATATGATTGGACACAATCCCACACAATCTGAAGGCATGGTAACATGAGTTTCACTCATGACTGACGATGGACAACTATGGGAGGCATATTTCCATAAGAATCTCATTGCGCAAGAGAATAGACTGAGAATCAAGCACGACGTCTCTTCCAATAAGATATTTAAGCTACGCTTTCGAAACCATCCACGGAAGCTTTTTTATCTCAGTGGTTGAATACCTTTGTATTAATTAAAGAGGAATTTATCGTCTATGGCAGCCACAACAGCTATTTACCTCCATTTCTATGAGCCCCAGTATCACGTAACAGCAATAATGTGATATCGTTCGTCTTTCTCATGATTGCTTTTCCGTGTATTCTTTTCTCATAATGTTTCCTCATATCCATTCCATTATAATTAAGTAAAATGATCAGCATCAAGGTATATAAGGATTCTATAGTAACATTGCATGTAGGTCTATGCAGTACTCAATGTAAATAAATTACGCACGCTTCTCTAAATTAACGAATTCCATATAAGAAAGCCTTTATTTCCGTTACTTATATAGCCGATCACTATCGTAATGTACATCCATTTACAAGGATCTGAAAACAGAACCGATGGATTTCATTTAGAATAATGGCGTTTACTATTTTTCTGAGTTAACAAGATCTGGAACGGGATTTCCGTTGAAGACAAATCAGGAGCCTCTTAGACATAAATAGCGAACTCTAATTAGGAAGATTGCGTTTTAAGGGGAAATTGGAACCAGATATAAAAATTGAGATTTTTTAATTATTTTTTTTTCTTTACATTTGTGCATTTAACATGACTTATTAATATCATATTGAAAAATGAAATGTAAATTCTAATATGAAATGCTCAAGTTTAATGATTTCCGAAGTGGTGACACTTAGAACCAATTTACAATACACAATAGTGTAACCTGAACAAGGCAATGTACACATCAAAAAAGTAGGCTAGAGAGAATGGTGAAACAATTTTAAAAATCTGCAAGAAAGGGGAGAAGAATCAACATGAAAACCAGAAAAGATGAGAAGAATGGGCCAAGGAAGTTTCAAAGGTGTTAACGATTTAAAAGTTAAATTGCAAACTTTAACGCCATGTCTCTTAGTTCAATATTTTTATACATTTTGGTACAGAATGCTCCTACGTTATTGATGATACAGAGATGAAATTTCCAATACACATTCCTATCATATAGAGCAACAAAAGTAAGAAGTTTTGTTGTTGTTGTTAACCTTTAGTTTTAAAACCACATTTTTAAAGAATATTTAGAGTATCATAGAAATTGTCAACCAATAATAATTTTAGAAAACTGCTTCTAAGTGTCAGAATGGTACTTTATGAAATTTTGTGGGGGACGGGAAAACGTCTGTCTGTCCGTGTATTTGTACGCGACAACTCAAATACGCTTTATCGGCTTTTCCTGAAACTTGATATATGCATTTATAACGCCCATGGCAAGAAGCCTATTTTTTGGACCAAATCGGTTGACCGGTATCGGAGTAAGGGCTAATTAAAAGTCCCGTGCTTTTTAAATTGGAAATCATGAATATACTACAAAGCCGCGTTCCTAATCACTGATGTGAGATGTTTTAAATTTATATCACGCCTTGCTTTAGATGTGAGGCATTTGTGGCAATTTCGTTATGTTAGTATCCCAACTCATTCCTTCACATATGCTTATCAAAATAAATAAAATATTTAAAACACATCTAGCCGTTCAATAATTAAACGCAGCTGCTGTTGATATAATATTGTGCATTCTATTGAAATGTATGGCTACCGATATACGTTGTATTTTAATGTATTTTTCAGGTTAAACGTTGCTGTGAAAGCAAACAGACCTAATGTAATTCCTGACAGATTGATTTCAGGTTGAATTTAATTCATTCATAACCTATACTGCTGTATGGCTACCGATATACATTGTATTTTAATGTATTTTTCAGGTTAAACGTTGCTGTGAAAGCAAACAGACCTAATACTGCTGCTTTCAACCTGAAACAAACATGTCAGCGAATCGTAGGCCTACACTTATATCATCAGTGTATACGAGCATGAATTAATGTTAAGCCCTGTTTAATGAAACGATCTAGAGCCTAACTTGGAGATCTATTACAAAAATAACTTCTTTTCTGCATAGGCCTATCACAATTGCAATTATCACTGATTAAACAAAAGCATTCTGGCATTTTGTTATATCTGTATACTTGATTTCATTCTTACAAAGAAAGGCTTAAGTTTAATATTCTACAATATTATGAAATTAATATCTCAATTTAGTTTTGAGTCAAGTTTACCTGCACAAAAGATAATTATTATGAGCGAGATAGGGCAAGCTTATTCCCTGTGAAATAATGTCCTGAGCTTAATGCAACTCATTCCACTAATGAAGTCAGAAGTCGTAGGTAGATGAGTAAACGTGTCATTTTGGACCAAATGGAAGGAATTATGTTTTCTAAAATATTATCTCTTAAAACTAAAAATACTACGGATGGACAAAAAAATCTATAGCTTTTTTTAGGACCTATCATTTAAATATTTGTATCGAAAATGTGAAGAAAATTGACAATAGTCAATAAGACTTTTGTTTACGTAACACGTAGATATCTTTAAGCTACTTTCTGTGAATTAATTTTAAAAAGTACTAAATTTGTAATGACTTTTCTGAAATAAAATTAGGCCTACCTGTAGATGTTTATTCTTAAAGATCGATAGGCCTACATTATAAAATGTGTGAAGGTTGTGTATTCTAACCTCTAGATCTGGTTGCAGATCTCAGATGAAGATTTCAATGTCACCAAGCAATTACTGTAGAACAAAACGAAAATCACATTTTAGGTGGAGGGGTACCGAGAGTGCGCCATGAAAAGTGAGGGCTTGGGTACACATTTTATATCCAATTCGGCGTTGAAGAATCAGGCAAAACTACCCTATCCTCAAGTTTATAAGGGACCATTATATTAAACCAATTTATATCTGAAGTGTACTAACAGGAAATCTTGGGGAAATATTAGAGAATGTCTTGAAAAGTCAGCCCACAATTCTGTTCAGTTTTTTATACTGCTATGACTTCTGCACTTATTTCCAGCAATGGTTGGGTCATCAATTACATAACGTATACTGATGTATAAGAATAGTTTGTTATTGTGCGAAAATGACAGGTGACTTATGATTAACATACGTCAGTAACCTGGGTAAACAAAGCTCTACCCATCACACGGTCAATACACTGTACGAGAAAGGCGGCAAATAAAAATTGATAGTTCTGACGTTCGGCACTAGGTTTTATTTGACTTGACACATCTCTTCTTAAAAGGACGTCTTACACTTCGCTAAGATTTCCTGAACTTTTACAGAAATTATGTGAAGAGATCTGTGTACTAAAATAAATGATCGATATATTTCAGTCTAGTAAGAGATGCCTACCGTACCACAACATTAAATCAAACAAATAATTAAATGCTAATAAGAAAGCCTAAAAAACCTCTTAAATCTTCTTTATGTCAAACTGAATACTTATATTTCTGTTATACTGTAGATCTTTCGAAAATAATTATGTATTTTCATTTCTCCAATATTGTGAAATAGGCTAGGCTATATAAGTACTTTATTTGATATGCAGAATATTTCTATCTATCTATCTTTACCTCAGTTTCACCTCTCCCTTTTAGGGACATTTAAGCGACCCATGCCGCCCGGGAGAGGAATTATCTTTGGATCACATACATACTTTCTTGACCAGACAAGGACATGGAGGGTCTCTCCGGATGAGTGATCAGCCCAATGTCGGGGCCACCTCCGAGACAACACGAACACATAGGACGAGACACACCATGCACACACACACACACACACATTCCAAACAAGGCGAGGATGGGATGAAGGTGATAATGACGACCAGATGATATCCGGGGACCACAAGGGCCTAAAGTTGCCCGACATTTGTCTCACAGGTGAGGAAAACACCTCACCTAGGTAACTTGTCTCGACAGGATTTGAACCCGCGCCCGCTGCATCCCCTACGCCACAGCGGTGGACCGCAGAATCTTTCTAAAATCATTTAATTCTGGGTTTATCTAATAGCGTATATTTAACGCGTTACGTTATTACCAATACGCGCTAAACTCCGTGGCGTCAACCTTTGTGGGACAGGACTGCTCTACCATGGGCAGATAGCAGAATGAGGGAATTTGGAAATAAAATCCGAATAGAAAATGGGGATTTAATTCATACCTGAAGCTCCTTAGTCAGCAACGCTGGAAGCTAAACCACATAGGCGATCTTATTTACGATATCCTCATAGAAAAAACATTACGATCAGTTTGTCAGAAAATTTCACAAGAACGGGATGGAGCAATAGTAATGCGCCGAAAAGTTGTTGAGACCTAGGTATGTCCTGTGGTCGAGGGCTGTGGTGGTGCTGGAGGGCCAACAAAAGTATGGAAATTGTTAATCTGCAAGATAGAATGATTTTGCTAATTACATTACCTTTTACATGTTCAAAACAATAATTTTATGTGGCAACTATGCAGGCAATCGATTTACGTGTAACATAACCGTGTTATTAATTTTCTCACGAGGTTCTTATACCACGTTATATAAAAAATTAGAAGAAGATAGAATACAAGGCAAAGGAGATGAACATAAAGAGAGAGACAAACGCCGATAGTGACAAAATGTCTCGGTTTGATTAATTACAAGAGCCATTCTATTTACATTTTGGGACAGTCGTCGCTTTGGTTGCAGCCTGACATCTGGATGCTCCCTCCTAAGGGCTGTACATCGGTTTCTTTCGAACAAGGCGAAGGAAAAGTAACGGGAATGTATACGTCTCTTATAATAATATAGTCTTAATATGTCATTCATTCAAAGTAATTATAATCATATTAATAACAGAATATCCATTACACAACACAGTACTTCATAGGTTTATTATGGTTTTAAAAAGTATTTCTTATTAAGCATTAAGTGATGACTGTCTTATTAACTATCTTAAAAGCGTTTGTCTTAGAAGCAGAATAGTAAATGCGAAGTAGATTTCAATTGATTAACACTTTCGTAAGTTTCGCCCCTCAACTACGTCCAAGTTGGCAATGCATGCAAAACACATCGAGTAATAGTGTCAGCAGATTCTAGCCTAAATCGAGAGATATGTTAGGCCTTAAAGTACAAGAACATTGTCTGCTTCATGTACATCCCTTCTGCAGATATGTCTCACTTTACTGCCCTACCAGCCCTTCTACTGTAGCTTGGCAATGTTCGTAACCAAATGCAACTGTTCTAATTTTTAAAACCTACATGTCTAAAATGAATTATGTTTTAATTGGAACCTCACCATTCATGATATAGTTTCCCCTTGATATTACCATAAGAAGCGCGGTGCATACAATGTTACAGTTCTCTCCCCAGCACAGCGCAACTAATGACTGTGGCATTCAAAATGAAGACGTTGACGATTCCTACCCATTGTTTTTTTACATCTCAGTCCCACACTTTACCACAGGCGTATGATGGCTCCAGTGATAGGATAATTAGATTGTGCTGAGAGAGAGAAAAAAAAGGACTCGCATGTTTTTCTCCCTCCAATGTAACGCTCAGTTGCAGTTATGTGCAAGGTTTATGCTCCAGAAATGTGTTGCTGAATTTTTTTCTACGTCCATTTTTTAATTACTGTCGTCCATATCAAATTAAATTTACTTTTTCAATCGTACAAAACTCTTGTGATACAGAACATTTGAATGTGCAATACAAAATAATCTGCAACAGTGTTTCAGATACTTCGTCAACAATATATTACTTTTGAAATAATATTCGTTGTTGGAATTTTTGAAGTGCTTGGCCAGTTGAATAAACACCAATCTTTAGACTACCCCATTGGATTTTGTGTGCATGTCATAACATGATTACATCACTACATCAGTAATGAACTTGTTATTTCTAGATTTTGGGACTGTAATTATCTCATTTATACGTGACAATAATTGTACCACAGATAAAGCAGCAACCTAAAAGGATGGCCAAAAATGATATTTATGAATTGGTCTGTTGTTAACAGTACAACCGTCATAAATAATTACTATCATTATGGTGTTGATCAAGATAACCAAATAGGCTACATAAAATACGGCCTTGGAAGAAGAAATAAAAATACAGAGTGACTCTATTGAAGAAGGATATTGAATCATTTCATAACATCCTAATATTTCAGACTTCAGAACTGTGTGATTGTGACACACATAGGCCCTATTGTCTGCAAAGAGAAGGGATCCAAAATTATTTCAGTGAAAATAATGAGTCAGGCTTATATATCTTACCGAAAGTCAACAATATCTGGGCCCATATACTCTGTCTGAGGCCTATAATTATTATGATGAAACTTTTCACTAAAAGTTCCGCACTAATTGAAAGTAAAGTAATCCACAAAGCATTGCCTGTTGATTGGAATGCTTCCATACCGAGGTGCTTCTTCAATGAAAAACTTCGTTGGTGTATTATACAGACATTCTACTAGTTGGTATAAAACATCATTCTTCCAATTGGTTTAAAGAACACGGGCCAGTTTCCTTTTATCAGCCTAACATTGGTCTAAGATTTTTTGTATCTATCCCGATAGAAGCAAAGCATTTCAGTCATCAAAAGAAAAGTTCTTAGGGAGCCTACTATGTATCTGAAGAATCAATTCAACTAACTTCAAGAGTAATTTGTGAGTTACGTGATACTGAAACTATTGACACTATTGCTTAATAAAAAAGATGCTACATTGATAGCTAAGAAAGAGCATGGCAATAACAAATAGGCCACAGCATTAAAAGAAAATAGATTTTTAAGAGTGGTTTATAGTCTTGTTTTCTTGGCTACTATTATCAACAATTGCCGCTGTCAATGAATTCATTCATATTCTTTGTCGAGGTTAATAAAAGATTTGCTTCTACGAAACAATGATGGGCAAAAGAAGAAAAATAACATAAACATTCATCTCTTCATACCTTAAACTTCTTCCAGTTACACATCAGTAGGCCTATATTACCATGTAATGTGGCCAGCTCAAGTGGAGTATAAATCGAAAATGGACAACACTATCGTTATCTATCCGCCTCAGTATGGACTCCAAACGTGTTATGGCAACACGGGGTTGGCATTCGATCCACACACAATCTCCTAATTGGAAATATTTTACTTGTTACATATGGATTTGTTACATATGGATACCTATGATAGCGAAATGGAACAAAAGAACTTATCAATCCTGAATTGTGTATTTTTTACCAGTTTTTTAACCAGTTTTCGTTTCACATCCCCAGGAGGTATCTAACCCCAATATAAAATTTTGTTTTTCTACCATGTTTTGTTCTTGAGATATGCTGTTTACAGACAAACAAACAGACAGGCGTACGCTAATACACACAGACATGTTCTTGAAAACTGTATTCTTTTTATTCAGGGGGCTTCAGAACGTGTACAAAAGCTGAAAACATGACATGAAAACATGACATCGGACAAAATACTTCCTCTACCTATGGTAGGGACAGAGAAAGTAATTACTCGTAATTAGAGGATGATGTTTAATATGACATAATCTGAGGAAACAGGGTGCTTAGGAAAATATTTGGGTCTAAGAGAGGTGAAAATGGGGACTGGAGAAAACTGCATAACGACGAGCTTCATGACCTGTACTCTTCTCCAGATGTAGTAAGGGTAATTAAATCACGGAAGATGAAATGGGCTGGACATGTTCCGCGCATGGGGGAGGAAAAACATATCTCAAAAGCATTTACTGGAAGTCACGAAGGGATAAGACCACTTGGAAGACCTAGACGTAGGTGAGAGGACAATATTAGGATGGATTTAAGAGAAGTAGGATTTGCGAGGGATGATTGGATGGGGTTAGCACAGAATAGGGTTGAATGGTGGGCTCAGGTAGGCGCGGCAATGAACCTTCGGTTCCATAAAATAGATAATATTCCGTTAGCTTGCTGAGGAATTGTCTATTGCCATTGAGTAAGTATGATGTTTTATATGCACTAATTTTTTATTTAAAAAAGTAAATTAATTTGAATTATGATCTACAGTTAAATAACCGGGAATAGCTTTGCAAAGCATCCGATGTTGCAAGAAATGACATTCACCAAAGACGAAAGTACAATGCTGCAGCTGAGCTTGAGTGAGAACTGTGGAAGTCATAATAAAGCGTATGGATGGATGGATGCCCCGTGGCACATTACCTGGAATAAGGCAAAAAAAGTCGTGGCTAATAAAGCCCAAGTAAAAAAGAAAGAATTAGAATCCCAGGCAGCAGACAAAACAAAGACACGTTCAGCTCTTCTTTACTTTTCTTTCTGTTGGCCGGTAAGTGAAGTCTGACTACTGTCTAACTATTATCACTTGAGTTTAAGCCAGTCACGACTCCCAAAAATTGTCAGTTATCAACTCAACACTGCATTCAGATAATATTGTAGGCTAGACTAAAAGGAAATCTTACCAGTTTAAACATTAACCATAGGCTTACTTGATCAAGAACCTATTTTCTGAAACTGAACAAAACGATAATACATTATTTCATTCTAAATTATGAATAGGCCTTGGCCTACTAGGTCTATTGAATATATTACAGCTTGTCATTTTATTCTATAAATTGTCGTTTTCCGAACGAACTTTCCGAAAGCAATAACATTCCACTTTATGCAAATAGAAACAAGTTCATAATAATATTGCTTAAACTAAATTCCTTGGTGCTACATCCCTTGTGGGACAAGGCCTATCAACAGACTGCTGCGTTATCCACCATAGCAGCATGCCGAAATCCAACACTGATAAGCTTCTTTATAAATTAGCTTAATCAGTTGTCCTCAGTAGCTTATTCAGTTGTCCTCATTAGGCCTTTTAGGGTCCTGGCTGCATTTGTACGTTGATTGATGCCTGATGTTAAATTATACTTCAAGAGGATACCTATTTAGTAGATTATTTTGAACAGCTGATTTCAATTTTGAACAAAATTTTTATGAATAAATTAATAATAAAATATTCAATAAATCCGGAAGACATTGCCTGACATTGCCTGAATCTAAAGTTTTCAAAATTACAAATACACTACGGGTAGCCTACTTAAAGTATTATACAGTATTTATAGTTTGCATAAGGTGTTGAACAAAGTAGGACTGTAAATTGTAACAGTGCAGTTTGAAAAGAGATTTAATTTATGAACAGCTATATTACAAACAGGTAGCAAACGTTGTAGTTTACGGGCTCGATCCAGTGCTTCATTGGATTTTTCTGAGTTGTCGAGCGGGGTGCACTCAATCTCTTTCGGAAAACTGGGAAGCTACAGCACTTGATAAAAAATTTCATACCGATAGTGGGAGTATCAGTTTAATATAAAAATTAAATAAAACCGCCTCAAACACCACTATCATGAAATAGTTTATTGTGGGTTTATTACTTATAGGCTAACTGAATTTGACAAATATTATCGTCAGAACACGTATTACAAAAATGTTGTCTAATATTTGACCCCAGAAAAGAGTAGGAATTGTTATCACATCTTTAGAAAGGTACAGCTTTAAGTAAGAGTTATCCTGAATTGAAATCACTTAAATACAACAACAAAACAAATCGCTCTTAGAAATGACAAACACTTCCAAACAACGTAAACACAAATGAAGAGAGATGTCACTCAAGAAAAAACAAGTTAAGTATTTTCTTCGTCCATTTAGATGTAAGCTTTAGGAGACGAGGAAAGATCTGCTTTGTTTTGTAGTTTTGCAGGTAAACTTCTCCCTTCTAGAGATGTAGCAATTTTCTCTTGAAATAGTTCCAAGGTTAAATGAGGAGTGATGGAGGTTATGGAGGGAAATCCCGTTAGGTTTCGAGGGAAGGAAGAAAGTATATATGAAAGGTGTCATTATTCTTATAAGTACAATTTTCTTTTGTGCAGGAAAAAAGGTGCGGCATGCAGCAGGATCCTTGTTATCCCAGCCATAAATCGGCAATTACTTGCACAGAATTTCTTTATGATACTTTCTCAGTGATTTTTAAAAGTTTGGGCATCGTATACAATCTTCAGTTTGTGCAATAAAAAACTTATACTACGAGTATAGCCTATAGGCTACATATTTTACTTTATATAATTATAAAATCTCTAAAAATATATTACATACTTTCTCAATGGCAATAGACAATTCCTCGGCAAGCTAAAGGAATATTTTATGGAACCCGAAGGTACATTGTCGCACTTACCTGAGCCCGCCATTCAACCATATTCTATGCTAACTCTATCCAGTCATCCCTCGCAAATCCTACTTCCCTTAAATCTATCCTAATATTGTCCTCCCAGCTACGTCTAGGTCTTCCAGGTGGTATTTTCCCTTCGGGTCTCCCAGTCAACACTTTTGAGATGTCTTTCCTACCCCATGCGCGAAACATGTCCAGTCCAATTCATCCTCCGTGATTTAATTACCCTTACTATATCTGGTGAAGAGTAGGCCTACAGGTCATGAAACTCGTCATTATGCAGTTTTCTCCAGTCCCCACTTTCATCTCTCTTAGGCCCCAATGGAAATATAGGCCTATGCCTTTTTTCAAATTAAAAAATCTGAATTCACTCGAAATTCAAACAAACAACCTGTCAAGCAAACAAATTATATTTACTACAGGTAGTTTTCTGAAAACCAAAGGAATCCATCACTGAAAAGGAGAATGGAATTCTCGGTTGATTTAACCCTTTCAGTGTCAGTGTCTCCCTGGGATAGGCCTACAGATAAATTTGAAACTTTTAACGACTGTTAAAGAAAAATAATCGTGTTTCCTGTAAAGCATCTGCTTCAAGCACTGAAAAATTTCCTTCGTCTGTTATGATCGTTCTCAAAACTTAATCCATTGCTTCATATAGGCATATATCCCGTTATTACCACAGCATGCCGCAATATTATTGTAAATTTATCAGTTTAATTAAAACAATTGGAACTTCTGTACGTCCATGTAAGATAATAATACGTAATTTTTAGAGTTGCTTAAACGTAGCACTTTTGCTTTTTGCTGATTATAATAATCCATGACGATTGCGGATAAGAGTAGCTCTAACAGCGTAACCCAGTGGAGGTGTCTATCCAAGAATAGATTTCTGAGTTAGAACCTTATTTGGTTCAAATTTTAAACTGAATTATATGTCCAAAGTATCGACCAAAATCTGTGGCAGTAGTAATTGATAAAAGCAAAAAGTCCTAGACGGGTTGTAAGCACAGTCCCCACAGGCCTTGATATGTTCTCAATGGAAAATAAAATCAGTATATAATATTATAACTGCAAAACAGTTCTAGAGGGCGGTTATATGTTACGTAATTCTTTTTCTTTAGATGGTAAAACTAATTTATAAAATCTTAGGTTAATCTAAACAGAAAATTAATGCAGTTTTCAGGAAGTTAAAAAAAAAGCGCAATGACTGTTTGGCATCGTACGAAGTCTACAGGCATTATCCACACAACAATTCTAATAATTTCGTTACATAAGTAGCCTATAAATATTCGTTCGATCGAGCTTCGCAATTGACATTTAGCGAAACGCCCCAAACTAGAAGCCAAACAAATAGGCAACACCATATTCAGGCCTTTCCATGAACAGAAAATGTTATTTAATATAAGTTGCCAATGTTATACAATGTCAAACTCCCCCTCATTATCATCCAGTTTCCTTTCCCGGTTTTCGGGCCATCTCCCGCTGCCCCGTGGCTGATGGTCATGTGGTTGTTGGTGGTGTGCTGCACACCTGGAGGGGGGGCTCTCTGGTGTGCCGCGACCCTTCGAGAGTGACCGGAGCGTGACGCAGGCAAATGCCTGAGGGACCATGAGGGTTTCTGGTTCTAGCTGCATGTTGGGGAATTCCGTGGGGGCTCGCGGTGGAATCTCCTTCGGGAGGGCCTTTGGGCATGCCAATCATCCCATTACCAGGGGTTGGTATAAAGGGCCCGCATATGTGGCCTACGTGTTTAGGGTCATTCCCAACCCGCCTCTCCCCCCTACGTGGGATTCCATATAATACCATACATGTACAATGTTAACGAGGTTTTCCAGATAGCAATCCCAAAGTTAAAGTTCGGAGTACCAAAAATGTATAGCCTACTTATGTCTCAGATTGGCACACTGCAAGACACATAATATCTAGATATGGCCTATATCTAACGTTCGTAGTAGAGATTTTAACTGCACAATTAAGAAAAAAGAAATTGAAAAGTGTTCAAAGAAAGAGGAAGGCAAAGGTAGTCCTAGAAATACCATAGTCGTGAATATCCTTAACAGATATCAGCACAACAGAATTTATGAGCCAAACAGGATTTATTGACCACACCGAAACTGACAAAAAGTCAAATATTATCACTATAATGCATAAGGTGGATAAGATTCTGACACGTAATTCTTATTTATTTATTGATTTATGGGAGTGAATTTTTATCAATCTAGCAAGTGCATTTACAATAATTTAAGTGAAAGGTTGTATTTGGCTTGAGAAGTGCCTTGCAAAAATTAGGCTGTGAGTTTCCTTTCCTATTCTATAATTAATATAACTATAATTAAATTGATAATGTGGGCCTACTGATGAGGATGCAGAGTGAAGCAGTAAAAGTAGTCGAGACATTTGATAAACACGTCAAATATTGTTATACTCGAAAAATGTGTTTTTTCATATGTTTCATTTTTCATTTTGTATTAATTTTTTTTAGGAAATTACAAACTGGAAAAGTTACAGAGAAGAAAAACAAATACATTTCTCATTTTGAATGATAATAATTTAGTTCATTTGATTGTTATAAACAAAATAAAGCAAAAGTCATAAAAATATTGAATATTATATGAAGCATGAGCAAAACAGGCTTCTCTGAATAAAAGTCCTCCCTCCATTAATAAAAAATTCAATATATAGCCTACCCTTTTATGACAAAACTACATTTGACTTAAAAATCATATTATGCAGAGGTAGGCTACTGTGTAAACACCCGGAAAACTTCGAGCACCAAAGAATTAAATAGGAAGATTTTTTTGAACTTTTACACTATTTTGTGCCAGTTGAAGCTGTGCATGCTGGCCAAGAAGTCTTTAAAAGGAAAGAAGGAAAAAAATGTTTCACATCACAAAATATATAGTCGTGACCTGGATGGTTATGATGAAACCGCTTGACTTTGTATGGCACACATTTATCTCTGTAGTCTAGACCTTCGGCCTAATAACGGATCCATGGAAATTCGTCTTCTCCCCATACCCTCTCCCAACAAGGAAAAACCTACCAAGGAACAGGTGGTCGGAACTCACACAAGAACCACCTTGCTGCATTCAGATTGGAATACCATCTTCTCCCAGCACCTGTATTACGTCTTATGCTGTGCTTCCCTCTGTTCCATTCAAGCTTGAAAGGCCTGGTTCAATATCTTTGTAAAACCAAAGTTACTAAAATTAATCTAAAAATTTCGTAAAATTTATTAGAACCATCACCGATGAGCTGCTTGAGGCGGTAACATCGTCGCTCATATTCGTGAGGTCACTGGTTTGAATCCTATGGTTTGCCAACCAGAGTGAGCTTTCACCACTCACAAAGCATAATTCCAGATTAGGATTTAATTTCTTTCAACTCCGATAAAACCTGTCCGTTGCCATATGTGTTTGTGTTGTCGAGAGAAGGTCTTGAGTCGAGTTGATCCCACACCATGGAGTCCTTCCATGCCGTGTTTATTTCTGAGCTTATAGCCTCCCTTACAGGCATTTAGTATGCAAGCCCTTCGCAAGGGGAATTAAACCAGTTACAAAATAAACTATGAGTTATTTAATTTATTAAAGGAGATACATTTAGTATTTTAGATAATTACTAATATAATTATATATAATATTCAATATATTCAATATATATATTATATTATATATATATATATATATATATATTGGATATACAAGGGGTATGCAGAAAAATTGAGTACCATTCGATTTGAGTTCAGTATGTTTAATACTCTACAGTTCAATTTAGTGAATCTCAACCAGAGTCCTTTTCCTGATTTTCCTAATGGACCTTCTCCATGGTATAACTGTCCCACAATCGGATTCGGGGTGGTGACAACACTGAGATCAACCAACACAGATGATTTCGAAACGGGCATTGATATTGATCCGGAGAAGCAGATGCCAAGAAGAAATCGATATAGGGTCCTCTCTCTATCTAGCATATGTATGTATATCTTATATATACTAACTTGGGATTTCCACAAGAAAATACAACACCTTGTTCAGGTCTGGAATTTCTTCTGCTTCAATAGAATAAGCTTTCAAAATAAGGCCACCTCCGCGTTATGTGGCTCAATAGCCATTCTTCGGAACTACCTATTGCATGTAAAACTACCGGAACTTTAAGTTTTTAATTATAAAAAATATACTGACCTTATTTGTGTGTGAGTTTAATTTATGTGGATTTGAATATCCGTAACATATTATTTTAAGATGTTCTATTAGTTCCCATTATACTTGTGCCATCTTCTGGGGAAGTCTTGATATAATAAATAAGTTAATATATCTAAATTTTCTCAATTTGAAAATTAATATAAATATTTCATGGCTCATGCGATAAACATAGTTATGAAAATAAACATTCATTATTCCTAAGTCAAACATCTTAAAATTGCAGGTAAGTCACACTGAAAATCACCAACACCCTTCAAATTCAAAGTAGCATTCCATACAACAAATTGAAATATGCAAGTTCAAATAAACACTTTTATAAAGACGGTAATCCTATTTAGATTTTCATTATCTTCCTTTCGAAATGTGTAATATTAAAGTTTAATATGTATATGATTTTACACATAAGAATATTTTGATTAGTTTGTGTTAGAAGTCATTGGACTTGTAGATGCATGAGTTAAGCTGAAGTGTTTGCCTTGAACACTTATTGAAATATGCAGTCTCATATATGCTGGTCATGATCGAACACGTAGTACAGAAAAAATGAAAGAATACAGTTCTCGTTTACGTCTAGCTACATGGAAGATCGTAAAATGGATAAATCAATCCAGGATTTGAATATCTCATATTACTTATGTACACATGAATAAAAAACCGGGTTCTGACATCTATCGTAGCCTGCTATGAAAGCTATCGAACAAGTTTTGCAAAATTGAATGCAAATTTTTAAAAATAGAACTCATAGCTACGTTACGGTTTAAAAGTTCGTATAAAAAAATGCAAACCCCGTCACTGCTGTACATAGGCTGCTTATTAAGTTTTGAAGAACTTATTGTACAGACAGATAAAAATATAATTGGTTCCTAAGATAACGGTGTTTTGGAAAACTGTTGTAAAAAAAAAGGTAAAAGAATATCGCATTGCTAAGTAGGGGGCCGATCAACTGTTATAGAACGAATATTGTGAATAAGAACATAAAAACCTGTCCCTCTACATAGATTATTCATTCAGTTTTGCAAAACTCGGTTTAAAGAAATACTGTATAGCCTAATCAGTAGCGTAAATGAAGGCCCCGCAGACCTCGCGATGCGAGAGGGCCGAAGGTCTTAAGAAGCCCGAAATGAAAACCAAAAGAAAGGAAGGTATATAGGTTGTCATAATGGGGGAACATGCAAAACAGTAATAAAAAAGTTTGCTTAGTTGGAAGATGGTTTCTCCTGTGGATAATACAAGTAAAGCGAAACAAAAGTCAACAAATGTATAAAGTTATATTGTTTAGTAAAAATTTAGGCAAAGAAGTTCTGCCTAAAAGTTGACAATGAAAATTTATTCCAAAGAAAGAAAGAAAGAAAGAAAGAAAAGAAGAAGAAAAAAAAAGGGTAAAACATTCTACCTGATTCCGATGACTGGAGACATGTCTTCTACAAGTTCAGAGAGGACCAGCACGGTTGTCCCTGCTCCGGCTTGCTGTTGGTACGCCTGGTTCAGAAGTCCTGGCTGCTGGACAACAACAGAAACTGTAGCATTGTTGGCAGCTCCGGCAGTAGTGGCAACGACAGTTCCGGTGCCCGGATCTACTAGATGAACTTCCGGTAAAGTTTCAGTTGTTTGCGTTCCTTCAGCCGCCGTTACTGTCAGTTCAGTGGCTTGTTCTTGGGAGGTCCCTACCCTTTCTTCATAGGTAACATTTGATTTTGCTTCATCTTCATCTGGACCAAATTCATCTTTGAGTTGAACATTTGAGTGATTTGTAATAATATGGGTCTGATACATAGGGACTGATTTTGGATCATCATCTTCTGGGAGCCCTACCACACTTACAGGCGTCATTGTTGCCAACATAACTGGAGGGCTTGATGGCTGGTGTGGAGGAGGGCTAGATGTGGGGGCAGGAGATGCCATTGGGGGCGGTGGAGACGGTGGACTGTCTTGAGGCATACCCGCGGGATTTTCCAGATCTCGTTTGGTCATTTTTTCACGTTACTGTGTCTTTTAATTCTGGAATAATGCGGTTTTATATCCGCAATTATATTTAATGAAAATTTATAATCAGAGTTCTATCTAAACTCGTCCAACCTAAACTATTTCTTGATTTCAATTCATTCAGTTTTTATGTACCACTTGTACATCCATTCAGTTTCTTCACTCATTTGGTACGAGAGGAATTATTATTCAATTGCTAATGCAGATTAGATGGACTTAAACAGTAACAGATTTTTTCTGAGGAATCTCAAATGGAAAAAGGTGAAATGGAAAAAAATATATTCTTAATTAGAGATAATACTTTAATATTAGCTAAGGGAACACCCCCAACATTAAGAAGGGAAAGGACTATAAACAAGGATGTCAGTTATATAACTGGTATGGCACGTGGTTGTATTATGAAGATGGGGAGAGAAAAAAAATAAGCGACCGGTTCTGTCAGTAAACCGATGTATAAATACAAGCGTTCGCGTGAAGAAAACCGGAATGGGTGCTTCTTCTATTTAAAATACTCCTAAACAACAAATGAAGTAGTAGAAGTTGTAGTAAAGTATATAGTAGTAACTGATGCTTATGATGAACCTGTTTTCTTCTGTTTTGGATAGAGAGGGGGAGAAGGGTACTATACTCGACAGGTTCAGTGTAGGGGAGGTCCTCTTTTTATGCTTTCCCCTGCCCTTACTAACTTTTCTGGTTCTTCACATAAGTTCACTTGTGAGCTAGCAAATATAGGCACAAAGCATGACATTAGAGGCCTTTTATATAACAGTCAGTCATACACACACACACACACCGCGGGTTTTGCAGCGGTGGGCAGAAGCGGAAGGTTAAAACCAGCTATACCAGGACCCCCTGTTTGTGATCTCAACATGTAACACCGGTTTTGAACAACACAGTGTTCGGTGTCCTCTAAAGCTAGTTAGTTCCCTCTATAAGAGTGCCAACCTGTTCCGTTTCCACTAGGTCGTCTGTTGTTACAAGTTCGGTTAGGTTCTTTTAGTGCACCTCCGTACTTCGACTCGTTTAGACGTGGAAAGAGCAGATTCTGGGATATTTACACTTGTTATGAATTCTAACCACACTTTTCAATTTTAGTACTTCTGTGACAACACTTCAAGAGTTAACAGTGTGGATGACAACCAACACTGGCAGAGGTTAAGAAACTATGGACACTACAGTACGGTGCAATTCTACTGAGGGCAACGGACACTGCACTTGGAGTACTTACTTATCTTACTGGATACCTTCAATTGATGTTAACGACACTGACACAAGTTCACGATAAAAGTTATGACACAATATCTATTCTACGCAGATGTTTAACGTTTAGGTTCACATGTCATGGATTACAAAAAAACACTTAGGACACTAAAACTTGACTATCTTTCAAAATGGCACTTGAAAGCAATTTTTTCACAAGAACTTGACAGAGGAAGAAAATAGTAAACAAAGGAGCAATGTATTTTGTACACAGACGTCAAGAGTTTTTATCGACACACAGACTTGAGGATCATTTTGACGGCGATTTTTTCTGCAGCGTAAAATATTTGTTGTGGGAGTTTGTATTTATATTTTATTGTTTTAGTAATATTAATAGAGAGACTGACCGGTGTAACCTTCTACTTCCACTGTTAACTACGGCTCTACTGGCTAGCACGTTGCTTGCTCCGTCTGTTGCTGCTGCTTGGTCGCTGGCTTACCTTGCAGGAGAGGCTTCGTTTCGTTTTCTTCATCCATTCGTATGTAAGAAGCAAGCTAAGCTAAAGCAAGCGAGCAGACTTGTAAACGCTGTAATGGCGGCACAGTGAAGGAAGGAGGAGGCGAGGCCAAACCAAAAGCAACACAGCAGACAACGAAAGAGAAACCCCCCGAGGGGCTTTTCCGAGCCAACAACATTCTCTATACTGCTAGCTTGGCATGCTGTTCCCCGTCCCTTGCCTCTGACCCCCCGCGATGGTCGAGGAACTCGCGTCTTAACAACTCCTCCGCTCCTACTTGCAGTACCTCTACTTAGGCCTTCATCTTGAGATCTTGTTACCTTCTGTACCGAAGAATACCATTCTGCAGGTCCCATGTTTCGGTCAAATTAAAGATATAATTCTACATGCACGATAGCAACGACATTACCCTTTACAATAATTACCATTAAGCCTAAAAGATAATTTCCTCTTTTCTACTAATAAAATTAATCAATGAAATAAGTATTACAAGGATCAAAGCAAATGCGCTTTTTTGTGACGGTGGAACAGCTGGTGGAATGATACGTAGTAGCCTGCCCAGAAAGATCCAAACCATATACCAACTTTCACAAATTCCACAAGGAATCTCCGGGATTCGAGCCTATATGCTAATATTGGAAGGCTAAGGAGACATTGCCAGAATTTTACATTAGGGTATGCCTATCATTATAAACCCTACTACCTTATACACAATATCTGTAAAAGGAATAGCATAGCTATCAGGTTGCAAATTTTAATTTGATTTGTTTCGGGAATTTGTATCAGTAGGCTAAAATAAAAACAACTGAAACATAAAATTACTGCTCCGTAAAAATGGGATTTCATATTATTTGACAGTTTTGATTACGAACGAAAAACTACAATTCACATGAAAACATACTTGAATCTAAAATTTTAAAATTCAGATTGCTAACAGCAATGGACCTTGTTACTACCAATTGTCATAAGTAATATCACGAGAGGTACGAATTTTATATTCGCAAGCAACGTAGTTGGATCCTCTATATCTCTTAGGATTTTGTGTGTGTGTGTGTGTGTGTGAAGAATAGAGGTCTGTAATAAAGTGATTTGTACCTCCCGAGATCAACTAAGGGGTCTTATTGGAAAAAGAAAGAAATAACAGCAAAGAGATTCGGATTGCAGGCGATATGCCCTAAATTCTGGCAACAGATAATGAAATAAAATTTAAAGACGGCGGTAGAACATGCAATACGGTCGGTCGGTAGGCCCTGACCTGTCATTGTATGTTGCAATGCGGAGTTTTGTTTAATTATGGGATCGGTTCCATGCAAGACCAGTAAGTCGTCACAAAGATTTTAAAATGCTTGCAGGGGAATGTTTAGGTAGATCAGAGTATTTTTATTTCATTCCATTACTTGGGTGGTTAGATTAGCGTGTATGCCAGCAGTGAATCTTTTATTTCGAAATTACATTTTATTTCCTGAATCCATCATTCCAAGCATATAGCTCAATATTAACAATAGTCCTGTAATGCATATTTCTGAACCCGTTTAATAGAAGAGAAGGTCCCATGGCCTTAACTCAGAGACAAAATCAAACCATTTGTTGTTGTCATTATTATTATTATTATTATTATTATTATTATTATTATTATTATTATTATTATTATTTTTTCGAGATTACTTTTTATTTCTGATTCAAAGGTTGGGTAACGCTTAATTCGAAGGTATAGTGTTTTTACATAATAAACGTTATACATTTTACGAGTTCAACTTCAGAAAAATATATACTGTAGTTTTAGGAAACCTGGATACTTAAACAACTGCTGGTAGGGGTACTTACTCAATGGCAATAGACAATTCCTAACCAAGAAATATTATCTATTTTATGGAGCCTGGAGGTCCATTGCGGCGCAATTCAACTCTATTCTGTTCTAGCGCCATCCACCCATCCCTCTCAAATCCTACTTCCCTTAAATCTATCCTAATGTTGTCCTCCCACCTACGTCTAGGTCTTCCAAGTGGTTTTTTCCCTTCGGGTCTCCCAGTCAATTTTTTTGATAGGCCTATATATCTTTCCTGGTAGGAGTAGAATTATTTTATCCTTGCTTCTAACCGTTAAGGTAGAACGGAATTTGTCGAGCACATAGATTTATATGAACAATTAAACTGAAATAGTAAAAGTTGTTCAATATTTTCTCCAATTTGAAAATATAGCCTACTACTGTTGCTTGTTTTAAAGATTACGTTGGTAATTGTTTCTTAGTTTAATAACCCGGCCTTCAAACATACCACCTCGCAATGTAAATACTGTTTAAACACCGTCAAGATATCACTTTCGCTTCAAACCACAGTGCTTGAAATATAATGAAAGCCAATAACAAAGTCAACAGAACTTGTTTTCATAACAATCTACAATTATCAGTTTGGAATGCTCGAGGGATTATTGTTTACCAATCTGTGCCAGTTGAGATACACTCACACCCACTCCAAACAGTTAACCTGTTTCTTGGCGTAAGTGCAGGTTTTCATGCTTATTACTCCGGTAAACCGGCTTCCTAAAACTTACGTTATTATATTTCCCTTTGTACGACCTTGACTTCGTTGCCTTGAAATGTACAAATGACCTCATGTTTGAAAGCAGATAATCTTCTATTTGCTGAAAAATGTGGGACTCAACACTTTTGTTGGTAAAGTCACGTGGTTTTGTATACTAGCAGACAAGAAACGCATCTTGCAGAGCTGGTTAGAAGCAAGTCCAGTTATTCAATATAGAAAACACCACGTCTAGATAGCAACATCGGTGATGCAGCGCGGCGAGTTCAGGAAGGTGCATTCTCTATCTTCGCCAGAAACCAGTTTCTCAACCGTTGCCGCTAAGTACTATATAATACACCTCCGAAACACCTGTTTTCTTTATCGCTAAAATTTCTCCTTCTGTACAAAATTTGAATGTCCCGCTATGAATAAGAATGAAATGAGGTCGCAAAAATGGTATATGCAATACAAACAATAGATAATATACATTTTACTTGGTAGAAAAATGAAGATTTTGTAAATTTTTCAATAGGCTAAATGGTGAGGCGTCTTCATGCTGTCCTGTGGACAAAGCTAATAAAAAAGAAGAGGTACGGTATATTCTGCAGTCTTGTTGCTACCCACAAAAATATACTCTATGTGTCCAGGCACAGGTATCATTCAACTCACTTTAGTTCGATTGCATAATTAGTATTAATATTAATAATGATGATAATAATAATATTTGTTCCTAATTGAATCACCTCTCTAATGTAGACGACAACGATGCTGACAACGGATCTGCAGACTTGTTCGATTCCCGGTGCAGTCTCATATTTTTCTGGAGTATAGAAGTCGTCAACAAAAGCACTTAACATTGTCACCTCTAGAGAACTACTTTAATTAAAAAATTAATAAATTTAAAAACTCAAGAAAACCGTCTTTAAAGACCGTGGGGTTGATATACACATGCCACTAAATCCATCTACCCATGAAGTTAAAAAAAAACGGAGGTGCATGGCACAATGGTCCCTATAAGGCAGCGTTTCTCAACCTATGGTCCTCGAAGATGGTGCAGATAGTCCGCAGACATAATTAAAAATATAAAGCAAGTGGAAAGTAAATAAGTAAATTTTTTCACATATATTCGATATAATGAACAAAATTAATACCCCAAATGTTGAGAATTTGGGCCTTCTTTTTAAAATGGGATGTAAAATTAGGGGTCCGTAAATTTTTTTAGGCATTTTAGAGGTCCTCGGATCCAAAAAGGTTGAGAAACGCTGCTGTAATGGATTTAGTGCCATGGAGTTTAGTTTATTCTGGTTTTCTTGTTAATTATTTGTCGCTCCTGGCTTTTGGAATTTTTCTCTGTTCCACTGGGTATGGTGACAATGTAGGGAAACAAAAGATTACTAGAATGACAAGAAAACCGAACTGAATAACACCACAAATCTGCATCTACCTAGATTTAAAGTATATGATCTCTATCTCACCTAGGCTACACCTGTTTCAATATGTCTAAAAAAAATAGCGCATAAGAATTGTACTTTAGAATTACTTACAGTAAACATAAAATTACAAGGTTAAATATCCACAAGTTTCTTCATAAAAAGTGCCAGTTCATCCACAGTCTGTACATTATGTAAATACTACATATAAATAGCTATTGTGAACAAATAGATTACTAGCAGATTGCAAACGATGAATGCTACTACTGTATTTAGATGGTCTCTTACTGTTTAATTTGTCGATAAAATATTGTACAGTATAAATAATAAATTATCATGCAATAAAATGTTGGCATGCTGAATTTCATTCCCACTCTATCCTTTGTAAGTTGATGATAGTGTTGCTTATTCCTCCAGTACTATGGTACCTAAACTCATCCCACAGTTCCACCTCGAGTTTATCGATAGTCGCCTACATACAGATAGGCTTAGGCCTAATTCCCTAGAACTAATGCAAATTTTATTTTTAAATCATTCACAAAATAAGGTTATGAAAAGCAGAACTGAATGACTTGGAATATCGCTTTTAATACTACATTAAAATCTATGACTGTCCAATATAACTGAACGACCTTTTCGCCTTCCACCGCTGGGACCCGGAATCGAATCTCGGTGGATCTATGTAGCATTTGTTGTGCACAAAATGAGATCGGGGATTTAACCTGAGTTCTCCCGTTTTCCCTGCAATAGCCTATACCATTCCAAAGTTGCTCCATTGTAATATACTTACAGCCTGTGCATTTAGACGAGAGCACTTGCATGTGCCGTAGAGGTAGGGCGGGACGGAAGGGGAGTGTGTTGCTAGTATGAATCACGTGATGACAGATTCCACTGCGCATTGTGTTTACAGTGCTCTCGTCTAAATGCACGGACAGTACTTACTCAATGGCAAGTCTAAATGCACGGACAGTACTTACTCAATGGCAACAGACACTTCCTAAGCAAGCTAAACGAATTGTTTATTTTATAGAACCTGGAGGTTCATTGCCGCGTTTACCTCCATTCAACCTTATTCTGTACTATCCAACCATCCCTCGCAAATCCTACTTCCCTTAAGTCTATTTTAATATTGTCCTCCTACCTACGTCTAGGTTTTACAAGTGGTCTCTTCACTTTGGGTTTAACAGTTAATATTTTTTAGATATGTCTTTCCTCCCCCATTCATGCCAAGTATCCAGCCCTTTTCATCCTCCGTGATTTAATTGCCCTTATTACTTATTACTATTTTCCTAAGTGCCCTAGTATATTCGGCGAAGAGTACAGTTATGAAGCTCGTCGTTTTGCAGTTTTCTCCAGACCCCATTTTCATCTCTCTTAGGTCCAAATGTTTTCCTAAGTACCCTGTTTTGGAACATTCTCAGATTATGTTCTTCCCAAAGAGTAAGCAAGCATATCTCACATCCACATAATACAACCGGCAGGATAATTGTCTTATAAATTTTTCTGGACAAAAGACAAGAAGATAAAGGTTTCTGTACTGCATAAAAACCAGAATTTCATCATTTCAGTCGACTCTTAACTTCGACCTTAATGTTATTAGTACCGGTATCTGTAATTATTGCTCCCACATATTTGAATTTCTCCACTTGTTTCAACAATTTGCCGGCTATTCAAATATTTGTAGCGCATTATTTTGACGTTTCATGACCATATACTTATTTTTTTCTGTACTTATTTCTAATCCAACATTCCTGCAGGCATCGAAGAGACTTTCTGCATTTCTCTCGATTGTGTTTATGTCATCGCCCAACAGACAAATATAATCTCCATAAGCTAAAATCGGGTGATTGCCATTTAATTCTAGGTTTACCTTGCTTTCCTGACCTTTCCTAATGGCATATTCCAAAGCGAAATTAAAAAGTAAAAGCGATACTGCATCTCCTTGGATCAAGTCGCTTTTAATTGCAAACCTATCTGATGTACATTTCCCTACCCTCACTCTCCTATAGGTTTCATTTAGATGCATTTTGACCAAGCTAATTTATTTGGCATCCCAAACTCAATGAGGATATTGCACAATTTGTCTCGCCCAATTGAATCATATGCTTTTTAAAAGTCTATTACAGTGGTAAAATCTCGTTATATTCTCACTGATTCTCCAAGATTTGGCGAATGTAACTATTTGGTCAATGGTTGATCCATTTCACCTAAATCCACATTGGTGATCAATAATTTCATCCGCATATGGGGTATATTAGACAAAATGTTGTGTGATGATGATTAGAGAGAAATTTCTTGATATTTTACATTCGGCCCTATCTCCCATTTTCCACCGTAACATGGAATCATTTTAAAAATATATTAATAATAATAATTATATTATTATGATATAATCCGACAAGGTTATAGTCCTACAAGTTAGAAAGAAACCAGCAGGTTTCCTTCTAACTTGTAGGGCTATAGCATAATCGGATAATTTACTTGTTTAGATCCGTTCCCAAGATTTGGCTATGAGCAAAGCCTATATTTTCTCAAACTGAAGTTTCGTCTAGTCATTCCGTAACACTCCGTAACATGGAATCATTTTAAAAATATATTAATAATAATAATAATATTATTATGATATAATCCGACAAGGTTATAGTCCTACAAGTTAGAAAGAAACCAGCAGGTTTCCTTCTAACTTGTAGGGCTATAGCATAATCGGATAATTTACTTGTTTAGATCCGTTCCCAAGATTTGGCTATGAGCAAAGCCTATATTTTCTCAAACTGAAGTTTCGTCTAGTCACTCCGACCTTTATTTCTAGAGTATACTAGCTTAGTAACCTCGTATCTAATTCAAGCGAATCTTGTTGCCTTTGTTTTCTGTTTATTTGGTTTTACACGATTCGCTTCACTTTTTCTGCGGCTGTGTACACGAGGATGATACGGCGTAAAATCACACCAACCGTGTTAATCCTGTTGTTTCATTTTTTGTGGTTTTCATTGACATGCAACGTCTACATTATCAAACTATTAAGCATTTCATTACCACTTCACTACAGCATATGCTTAGTTTCAAAGTGGCAACTAGTTACTGTGCAATGAAATTAAATGCCACAAAATGTTAACTTCAGCTCCCTTTAGCTAGCATAAGTACTTTAATCGTGCGGCTTAGGGTCAACATAATTTTACGTTTTTTCGTAATAAGCCAGCAAGACCTTCCTAAGCCAAATGGAAACGGTTTATGAGTGCAAAAAAAAATCATATTTCCAGCAATATGGTGCAATGTTAAGCTAAATAAATTGCAGAACACCACTGGAATTTTGAACTTAAAAACTTCCCAACTGGAGAAATTTCTATTCACCGGAAATAATTGTATTTCTATTCCTATGGGTATCACCAATAGAATTTATTATTGCGAAGGCTTTGGTTTCCTAAAGTGTTAAAGTAGAAATTGGAGTCCTTCTGAAAAAAGTAATACCATGCATAAAAGCGGATTCCTTCCTAAAACGGAAATAATTTCTGTTCCCAAAACACTTCCAGTTTTTATAAGTTTACTTCATTTCGGAAATTACCATTGGACTTGATGTCAACAACAATACCGGTAATAGGTAACTCTGAAAATAATAAAGTGATAATTAAAAGAGTAGGTACCAATAGGCCTACAAACGAATTATTTGTTATTAGAGAATTTCTTTGTAGTTGTAAGTTCAACAGGGTTATTTTATCAGACTGACTAGATCTTTACTTAATGCGCTTAAATCCATTACGCATGACCTTTTAAATTAAGCAATGTACGGTCGACACTACGCTATATGAAAATTAAAAAGTAACTGTAGGGAGAAAGTTCTCGATTGCATACAGTCTTGTAAGATACATACCTCGTGTAACTTATATATGTAATAATAATAATAATAATAATAATAATAATAATAATAATAACAGTTTATCGTTAGGTCTGGCATATTTATTCAGCCAAAGTAGGTTATTTACATTATTTAGTTACTTCATAGATCAAGATCAGCGAGTAAGCTGAATACGAACTAAGTATTGGTGGACAAAAATAAATGTAAAAAACCACACATTAAGCTCCGAGGCTGTAAAATTGCCATGAGAGGTTCTTGAACGAGCCTGAAATCTAGACCTGGGGAATTGCCCCCCAAAATAGATCGCATTTGGTTGGTTTCATCTCGCGTCCAGGAGGTTTGGGAGCCAGCATGCAACCCATTGAGCCACCAATGGAAAAATAATATAAATAATAATAATAATATATTGACTTCAAGAAAGCATATGACTCGCTGGAACGAAGTACTCTGATCCAGGTTCTAAAAGACTTGGGTTTGGACAAGAGCAATCGTCCAGCAGACCCTGTTGGACACGACCTCCAAAATGAAATTCACGGGAGATATTTCAGAATCCTTTGAAATAAAGACAGGGTAAGGCAAGGAGATGGGCTCTCACCTCTGTATTCAACTGTGTTCTTGAGAAAAATATTCGCGATTGGCGTAAAGAAGTGAGTAAGGCTAGGCTAGGCTAGGCTGTAAGAACAAGGGCCTGACAATCGACTGCTTAGCATTCGCAGATGATATTGAAATTCTCTCTAATTCGCTTAACATGACCACACAACAAATCAGTCAACTTCAGATACAAGCAGCAACGGCAGAGAAATTCAGATACCTGGGTGAGTGGATAGTACCCAACATTTGTGAAAAAGAAGCTTTAGTGTCAACGGTAAAAAAAATGGAGATGGCTCACCATCGAACCAAAGACACCTACAATAGGCTAAACGATCAATATCCTTCAAGCCCAAACTCAGGCACTACTATACCATCATTCGCTCGGAGACGCTATATGTATCAAAATGCCTTGCGATGAACAAGAAAGGCTTGGCAGAACAACTAGTAGCCAAGTTGAGGAAGATTTTGAGAAAAATCTTGGGCCCAGTAGAAGAACAAGGAGAGTATAGAAGACGATATAATGATGAACTATATGTACACGTGGTGAAGATGACAGACACCATACGCAAAAGGCCACTTGACACGAAGCTCCGGGAGATACTCCAATGGAATTTGTGCCTACTTTGCAGGAAAGAAAACCAAAGGGATCTGGTTCATAGAGGTGGAAAAAGACCTACAAGAACTGGGAATCTCACATGAGGACATCTGAGAACGTGACCGTTGGAAGAAGAAACTTAGGGAAATACAGAGTTTTCAGTCAAAACCCAAAATGAAAACTGGGAAGATGTGGACCAAAGAACGGAAGGAAGTTCACGAATAAGAATACAGGAATAGGCTATTGGGTGAAAGTGAAAGATCAAAGCAAGATTAAGAAAGCAGTTGGAAAAGCGTGGACCATAGAACACCGAAACGAGTGAGAGAGAGAAAAAAAAACTACATCAGTAATCTGGAGCAGGCTATAATAAGTTATTAATTTGAGTTCTTGTTTTTGATTCAACCATGTATTTCTGCTATAAATTTACTTCTCCTTAGTTTTGCCTTCCTTTTCGGGACGCTTAAGTGACTTACGCCGTCCGGGCCTTACAGGGCCGCGATCTCTCGGGAGAGTCATTATCTGTTGGGCCACACACTAACATATTTTTATGACCAGACAAGGACATGGAGGGCCTCCCCGGATGAGTGATTAGCTAATGCCAATGCCGTTCTTAGCTGGTATTTGGTTATAATTTACATTATTCGTTTATCCGAAATGGGCAAGAGGAAAGGAATGAGTAAATTTGTTCGAATAGTTATTACAATAATTTTTATCTTTGTCCTGCAAACAAAACATTTTATGGCAGAAATTAATGCTTTCCTAACTTAAACCCATGTATAGTTAAAGAACAAATAATATTAATAATATACTCTGTCGGCTCAGGCGGTAACGTTCAGGACTCATAAGATAGTCGCGTCTTTGAATTCCGTGGCCGGTCAATCTGTTTGATTTTTGTGTGTGTGTGTGTGTGTGTGTGGGGCGGGGGGGGGGGGGGGGGGTTAACTCGCAAAAGGCAAAATGTCACCGTTATAGGCCTAACATTTTCAGAACAGCCCTATCTTGCTTGAAACCGAAAGTCTTTCACAATACGCTCATATAAAACAAAAGTTTGCCCTTGATATAAAATTGGCAAAGGCAACGATTCTACTTACAGTGAAAATAAATTGTCCATTTGCTCAGCAGTATCGAGATAAGACTTATAAATTACAGAGGCTCCTACAAAAATGATAATTTCGATACTTCTTTGGTAACGGTCTCTCTAGTTCGTGAATTTCAATAATAAATCAATCAGGAATACAAACTTGACATGAAAAATAGGAATGCAAAGCTCAGTAGAATATCAAATGTAAGATAGGAATGTGTTGTTGTTTCGTGTTAGGTCAGGCAAGGAAATTATACTTTATAAGGAGACTTAAATATTAATGTGAACTTCATATCCTGTCCATGAATGTTATTTTCTTCCAAATGTACCAAGCGATCAGTGAACTTTCAGCAAATCCTAGGCTACTGCAATAAATTGAAATTCAAAGAGGTTTATAAATATCAGTTCCTCTCGCATGGAGTTCAAGAAAAACTGAACTCTACTTCAACCTTTTTATTTTTTATTTATTCGAGTGGAAGACAAGGTGTAAGTATTAAATTATATGTAGGTTATATTAAGGACTTATACTGTATGTAGAAATGTCCTCAATGTCAACTCTGTCGTGACATTCTTCAGAGATCAGGCTCTGTAGCTGTAGAGGAAGCGACTGATCTAGGTGAAGAAAACACCGAAATCAAATAACCTGGTCCTCCAGGTTATTTGATTTCGGTGTTTTCTTCACCTAGATCAGTCGCTTCCTCTACAGCTACAGAGCCTGATCTCAGAAGAATGGTTGTTCCTGCCGGATCCGAATATACCTTCATGTGCCGAATGTCCAAAATCTGGGAGCTTCAACATCTCCGTTCATGTTCAGATAGGAAGTGCTTCGATACTGCATGAGAAAAATTATGGTTGACACCGTAGGCACTCGTGCACCGCCAATTGGATGTCTTCATCAGACTTGAACTTCTGTCCTCCAAGGAGCTCCTTTATTGGACTAAAGATGTGGAAATCTGATGGTGCCAAACCTGGCAAGTATGGTAGATGTGGGAGGCCCTTGAAGCATATGTCGTCGATGGTTTTCATGTTTGCACGAGCAGCAATGAGGACGGGCATTATCAATCTCCTTGGAGGGCAGAAGTTCAAATCTGATGAAGACGTCCAATCGATGGTGCAGGAGTGGCTACAGCGTCAACCAAAATAATTTTTCTCGTGCGGTATCGAAGATCTTCCTATCCAATGGCGTAAGTGCATTGAACTGGAAAGGGACTAAGTTATGCAGAAAAATAATGTACAAGCAAACATTCTTCCTGCAGTATAATAGTGGAAAAAAATTAATTGCAGTTGTCATTTGATTCTCCCTCCTACATAATGAACAATATAATTACACTCAATTACTAACCAATGCACTATGATAATATACAATATTTTAACAATAATAATAAGACGGCTGGAAAATGCTGTATTTGAACATAGAATAATGTTGGTTGATTTCATGACTATTTATCGACGGGGATATAATGCAACTTAGGGTACGTATACATCTGCGCTCCTCTTGCGCGCCGTGCGGCACGCGTGCCGCACGGCACGCAGATGTGTACGGCATTTTGAGGTGCACGCGAACCGCTCGCGTGCTGCTCGCCACGATCCGTCTCCTGTCGGTTTTTTCGACGAACACAAAGGATTTCTGATTTCATATTGGGACGTGTTTTTGGTAGTTGCGTGCTGCACGCGTGCATCTCGCTGAAATTATTTTCACAGCGCTCCGCTCCTCAAGCTTTACTGTACAATTGGCAAATGAAAAAATTATATGAGAGGTTGATGCGAGTCACTTACTCACCTTTTGCGGAATGATAGGTATACAGAAGCAGGAGCTGAGTCAGATGTTGTGTACGTTACATTGCACTTTCTGAATTTCTTTAAAATACGCTGGAGAAAATCGATCTTTATGTTTGGCTTCTTCCTTCATGTAGCCTAGGCCTACTCATAAACATTAGCAATAATCTCGCTACTTTGACTGTAGAGTTTCCCCTTTTAGTTTTGACAGTATAGGAGGCATTATCACGTTATTAAATAAATAGCATTCGTTAAAACAATTGCATGCACCCGTGTTGCAAGAATTATATAGCAGTGAATTGTCGTCTCCAAACAGAGTACAGGAAATTTGACTGTTTGTTTATTGTAACATGTGCTATTTTGCTGACGTGCCTAGCTAGCCCACTGGTCCCTCTCTGAAGGACATTAGTCAAGATTGAATGAGCTAGCTTGTATGTGATATAATCATGGAGTGGTCCGAGGAGAAGGTACTGCAGAATCATGGAGTGGTCCGAGGAGAAGGTACTGCAGACAAATCAAAACCTCTACTGTGGAACCCAAAACATAAGGATCACTACAAAAAAGTTTAAAGGAGGATGCATGGAGGGAAATAGGAATGGAAATAAATACGTCCTCAGAAGAGTGCAAGAAGAAGATGTTATCTATGCTTTCTTGTAACCGGCGAGAGAAAATTAAAGTTAACGCCAGCAAAGGTACAGGAAAAGTTAAGTTATAAAATATAAATAATAACACTGTTTACACACTTTTCAACTCTTGTTTAAAAATTGTTTTGTTTCGATATTTAAGCCGTAGACAAGTTTTGCAATTGAGGACTTTTTTCAAAACTCGTTTTCTAAGCAAAAAACACACAAAATATTGGGCCTAATGATGAAATCTAGTGGTTCGCAGTAGGTTCGTCGCTTTCCTATGGAACGCAAGAGGAGCGCTGTGAAAATAATTTCAACGAGCGGCACGTGTGCTGCACGCGTGCCGCACGGCGCGCAAGAGGAGCGCAGATGTATACGTACCCTTAGAGTGTGCCGTAATTTTGTCTTGAAGTTCTTTTACATGCCTGTAAATCTACAGACATTTATGTACATAGAAATGCCATCGTCCTGAGCCGGAATCGAACCAGCAATCTTAGGCACAGAAAGCCAGCGAGATTCTGACTGTGCAGAATAATATTAATATGTGATTATATTCTTCTTGCGTTTACCGCAACTACAAAAAATGTAAAATCACCCAGGGAATTCTGCTTTTAACGCTATTTCACTATCGTAAGAGGAATGAAAGGGAAAACTAAGAAAAGAAGTGACCTTGAATGGTTAAATCACGGACTAACACCATTCTGCACTGCGGAATTCTGCATTGTAATTGAATCAGAGGTACAGACAGGTAGATGAAGAAGAGAAAGGACGCCCCGCCAATGGATGCGAGAAACAAAGAAGAAAGAGGAAAGAACACCCCGTGAGACGAAGAAGGAAAACTCGCCTTCTCGCCATGGAGGTGGAGTACGAAATCGCTTACATGCAAGACCGACTCAAAGTAGATATTTGATGTACCATTGCCAATTTCTGCATACATGCTTTTTTATACCCTCTACCAGGCTCTGCATTCCGTTCATGCTTTTCTTTCTATAGTTTCCGAGAAAAAGTTTTTTTTTCTTCGGTTTGGACATATAAAACAAAATTCAACAATGTTGCAATGAATAACAGACTACAACAGTGGTTCGAAACACAAATAATTATAACCTTTTTTCTGTCATCTGTAAGTTAATAGTTGAATAATCAGATTTTTGAATTTTGAAATTTTCTTAAGTTAGAGATTATTTAGGGTGAAAAAAAACCTAAAACCAAATTATGCAATTATAACGAGAAATGTGATGTTTATTGTTCTAGAAAAAGAAAGAATGAAGTCGAACCAAACAAAACATCTTGGCATCCCCATTGTTGAATAGCCTATGATAGATATATTGTTAACCCCACTGTTCTAAGTGTAGACTTTTATGAAAGGAAGCTATTTTTATACGCTTTAATTTCGTTTTCTATTTTAGACAGGGAGATAGGGGGTGTCTACATTCTACAACTATAACAACATTAATATATTTCTTCATCCCCCTTAGTCCATGATGATTAGAGTTGTTTATGATTTACTTATGACTATTATGAGTAGATTCTAGAAGAGGAATAAACTAAGTGGAGTAAACCAATCTTCCGGGATATGGGGTTTAAGGATTGTGCCGCGGGCACCTGCTAGTCTAGTAGACTTAAAATGACCCTAAGAAAGTCTTTCGATGAAGTAGAACGGTTGGTTCACATCAGCGTTCAACGCATGAAACGTCATAATTCATCCAATTAAATTTATGAACTTACAAAGTAAAATTAATGAAAGTGATTACTTTAAGGTTGTAATTCTTAAATTCCCATTTAGGCCTACAAAGCCCTATTCCAACAATATTTACTTTCTTGCATATACATAGTAGATAGAGAAAGCATAATGTGATCGCGACAAAAATAAAAATCAAGATAACACCAGGAAAACACGTTTTACCATGCCAAGCCTTTTGGAATGACGTCATGTTACATCTGTCTTTATGGATGTAACGTTTAGTGTAATAAAAATGTCGGGTCTTTAAATTTGGTAACGAACACGTTACATCGGTGTCCGAGTTCGACGCACAGGGGTAGAAATGGCGTGAACGGGAAGCAAGACAGATGATCATGGTGGATTGTGTTCATCTCCATAGAGAGCTAGATTTAGGCAGCATTCACAAAACGTTTCACATACAGCTGCTTCCCAGATACAGCCTACACGATTTAATTAGTTAAATGTTAGATATAAATGGCTTTGCAGAATATCTAGTGCCCTTTGAATACCAGGAGGCTTTTACAATGTGGGATGAATTTTTAATTTCTTCATTGGAATTAACAAAGAATTCAGGAATAGCGCCTCTAACGGATAGACACGAATTGCGGCTGAAATAATCATTTACTCCACTCCGACAGGTTGGATGCGGCTATACCTTTTATACTATGTATTCGTTGCGGCCCCAGTTAATTGTATCTCTTTAATATTCAGTATTAGCATATTTTTTACTGGATCATGCTTAGTATACATTTTGTTTACCTGTTTTCGATGAGAAAATTGCTGGTCTTCTGGTGTTCAGTGGCCTCGGTCTGCACCAAGACCGCTCTTCACCTCTAAAAAGAGGCCCCTAACTATTCTCCTTTCTAAGTACCACTTTCGTTAATACCTTGAGGTGTCCAGCAGTATTAGAAATGGAGCATACACAGACTACACTTCAAAATTCCATGCCAAAGTACAGAATTATGAAGCGAAAGTCTGAGTCTTAGTGTTGTCTTCCTCAGCTTGTTCTTGATTTAGAAAAGTTTTTTGCTTTATGTCACATACACTAAATAAAAACACAAACACTATCTTCTAGTCTTCTTGTTTCTTGATAGAGGAAAGTTTGTACACACATCACTATTATACACCGATAAACACCGAAAAAGTAGAACTCGACATCAATGCTCGATATTCCATGATGCTTCGATAGTACCTGCAATGAGAGAAACATTTTGTATACACCAAGTGTATACTCAACATAAAAGAGATAAAATGATAAATATTAGATAACCAGTAAACCTATGAGAAAATTTTGCACATTCAGTCCCCCCTCCAGAAATAATGACTTGATATTTTGTTGGGTTGTTGAAATTAAGTTAGTACCTAACGAAATGTGCACAGAACATAGCAACGTTCTTATAACGAACGTACATAATTTCCATGCTTAAGTCAACAGCGATGAATAAGATGTCAGGACTTCAGCATAGGCTAGCATACTCACTACCAATCACTTGATTCCTGCTTTTATGTGAGGCTCACACAACTAAAGTGCTCTTCCTGCAATACTTCCTCATATACTATGTAAATAGGTGAATAACATTGTCCATGCTCATATTCTATGTAAATAGGTGAATAACATTGTCCATGCTCAGGGTATAGAAAGTTATCTGAATGCACCACATCAGATTTTGAAAAAAATTAAATTGATTAGCTTATGATCTCGCTTGTTTGCTTCCAGTGGGAATAGGATTAAATTTGTCAGTATTAATTTGTAATTTGTGTTGTGATGTCAGGTACAGTTCAGTTTTAATTGCTGTATGATGAAACTACGAGGGGTATTCCGAAAGTAAGTTTCATCAATGTATGGCAGGAGCGGCGTGTTCACCAGGGGACCCAAACAAACGCCAGACGAATCCTCACCCGTGGCTGGTTCCACGACGGAAGTGGCGTCAGCGGAGGAGGCATGACGCAGGCGCACTGCGCCGTAGAAGAGCGAGTCGCAGCAGACTGGCGTGCCCGCGGGTATTAGTGTACCGCTCACGATGGCACGAGAGATTTGGCGCCACTGCCATGTACCGCTATCTCCCCTCTTTCAAACGAGCCATTGCTGCAGCCGCTGAACCTTTTATTGTCCGAGATAGAGCTGTTTGAAATTCATCTCCCGATTTCCGTCCCCGTAAAGTGCGGCCTCCACGAACCCATCTCGCACAAACCTTATGGAACATCAATTTGTCACTCAAAATGGTCTGTATGGAACCTTTAGTAATGTCAGGAAGCTGAGGTGGAGCAGGCTGTGCGCCAATTCCTTGCATCGCAGGGCACCGAGTTTTACCACAGTGGGTTCTTCAAACTGATCGCACGCTACGACAAATGTCTCAATGTCGCTGGCGACTATGTCGAAAAATAGTGCACGGTGTATAGTTCATGCTGCCATGCTGTATTGCTTTTGGGTCAATAAAGTGTCCGTGTGACAAACTGACGAAACTTACTTTCGGAATACCCCTCGTACCAGCCCCGAATGTCAATTGTGCAATAATTTGCTTTGATGAGGGTGTTCATTTCGTGTGTATGTCTATTTTGAAATTATTCTGAGCTATTCAGCAATTTTTATAAGTTTCTGCTAAGCATCCTCTGCTTTTGGAAGTTGCTTATTACTTAGTACTCGTTATATTTTAACGTCTAAATGCTTTATTTGGCTATGGTTTTACGGGAAATGGCGGGGAAGAGAGACTATGGGAAATGGACACCAGAAAATATGGAAACGGCCATAAAAGAATTTAGAGAGGGGAAGATTACGAATCGAATAGCAACGAAATATGAAATTCCAAAGAAAACTTTTCTTAGGCACTATCGTGGCAAAGTTGGGAGAGGTAACAGGCGACATCCTCAATCATCTGTCAACGGGAAAGAAATTGCATTGTAATGTTCAATTATTTATATATAAGGTTTGATATGAAATGAGCAGCGCCAAGTTCTATTTCAGCAACAGTTTTCTAAATGGCACCAATCACAGATCTATAAGAAATATCTTTTTAATTTTTTCCTTCGTGACTATTTTATTTTTTAATTACAAAGGAAGGTTTACACGAAGTTATGATGAAGCATTTGTTCAGTTAAAATTTTTATGACGTCAGCACACCGTTCTATAAACTTGTGCGATATGGGCAACCTTATATTATTACTTTGTTCCATTACTGTAAATTTGTTGAAAATAATGAAAATTAATAGACCTAAAATGCTGACCCTCCCCTATATTAAAAATGTGGGTGTTGGATAAAGAAAATCTTCTTAAAAAATTAAAAGTGGCAATTGTTCAGCGATCATGATCCCTATTCGGGGAATTGCATTACTGACCAATGAGACAACGTCTAAGGCTACGAGAAGTTCTCTGTGAATTGTGTTCGCTTTATAGTGCTAACATCCCAAACCAGAGTAAAGGCAGATACGCAAAAGAAGGAAATACTTATATGAGCTTATGAAGTTATTCATACAACTTATAGCCTATGAATGTTAGCATATAGCCTACATGCAGAGTAAATTTTACAGTATAAGACGAAATTTCTTCCCATGATTTTAAATAGCGGGTTTCAATGAATCGGCCTATGTCAATGTATTGTCTGAGATAATACTATAAACATTTATTTTCGCTTACTGGCTCACCTTCAAGTTAACGATTAATTTTTATTCTCGGATATTCAAGTTTTGAGTCCCCCAGTCCAGACTAAAATAAAATCTGATATGATACACATAACTTCCTCTACCCAATTAACAGTTCTGCCTCTTAGATATAATATAATATAACAATATAAGTATAGTATAATAATATATAGGCCTATATTATGGAATTCAGGTAGGAGATTTAAACAAAAGTGCATGTACAGTTGTTTAAACCTGAAGCAACGCTACAACAGTTTTGTGTCCCCCTGCAGTCGTGCGCGCACACACACACACACACACACACACACATGTTTCTGAAAATATCATTTTTTGATTCAGGGGACCTCAAAAGTGTATTTATGTTAAAATCTCGACTTCGAATTTTGAACACAACACTTCCTCTATCCATGGTACGGACAGAGGTAGTAAAAAATATATAAGTTATATATATTCAGTGTGTTTAATGTGTATAGTCTATAGTATATTTAAATTTATTATTTTAATATTTTTCTTGGGTTATTTCCATAACAATATTATGTGGTGAAAGTAATTTCAGGTTTCTTCTATAGCTGTTTGATCGTTTGCAAATATTAATATAGCCTATCGTTTTTATGACTTCCAAAACAACGTTTCGTGGATAATGCGTAGGCCTATCCTAACCTGACCTCTCGCATATAACACATAACTTTATCTCGAATTAAGCAGTTTTACTCGCAGTTGAACACTATAACAATAGTCCTGCAATTTTTGTTAAATTTACACGAGATGGAGAAATGGTAGGCCTATATGAGAATAAGTCAACTTCCAAACAAAAGAGCATTTAATTTTTTTTTCTTTTCACTGCCATTGACGCATAAATTCGTGACCTAATACATTATTAAAAAATACAAGTTATATATAAACACAGAACAAAAATAAATATTGCCTACATTAGGTTTTAATACCATAACACAAAATCTTCGCAAAAATTTCTTCATAGCGTGCGTATTAATAGAAATTATTACTTTCTTCTGACAAGTGTACGTAAGGCGTTCTAACCATTCTCCATTTCTACAGTTTTTCTGTTAGAGCTTATTACGTTTCCTCACATTTCAGGAGTATAATGTTTAAATTTTATTTTTTTAACGACATGGAATACAGTTACTCGAGAGTGCTGGGAGATTGAACAACAGATCAGAAGCGATAAGTTCTGTCATAAAAACTTGGAATCTCCTTCACCTGAACATTTGATAACAGTTATAAGATCTCTTGGGGATTCATGATCAGTTCTCGGCAATAGAAGTATTATACCTTGTAGTACGGGTAAAATACAGGTACTTTAGTATTCTGTGTAATGATCATAAACCATGTTTGAAAGACAGCGTGTGCAGAACGCCCAAGCCTGAGGGAGAATTTGAAACCATAATTCCCATGTACAGAAACAACTACTAGTAGTAGGCTACATAACATGGACAGAAATATATTGCAGTATTCAATGTATGGTATTATTGAGAATATTATAGAACCCAGGACCTTAGGCTATCGGTGCCGCCGCTCTACCAACTGAGCTAGCCGGAGTTCGATTCACAGCGCCAGATGGAACCTCTCTCCTATGACTAATTGTCCTTAATCGAACTCTGACTAGGTGGTGGAGTTGGTGGAGCGGCGGCAAGGATAGCCGAAGGTACTGGGTTCGAGTCCCAGTGTCGGAGAAATTTTCTCCTATAGACCCTAATATTCTCATGAAATGTCCAACAGAGACAACAGACTTTGGTTTATGAATGCATATATTCATATTGTATTGTTGTCATTCCTGTCGTTATTTAACAACCAGTACCGGGTAGTTAGTTTCTTGACATCCAATGCCTTTGAAATTCTCCTATAACTTAAGTTAAAATGTTAAACCCAGCTGAAGTGACATGCACTCTATAAGTTTCATTTATATGAATGAAGGTTTGCTTAATACTGTTTCTCACTTCTTAATAAGACAGGAATAAGTCCGTAATTCATTAATGTTACAATTTATTTATTCTTGACGAAGGTGGATCTCGTGCTCATAGGTAGAGACAGGTTCATGCTCTTGGCATGTTCCTTACGACCCACGTATTAACAGGTCTCAAACTTTTAGAACTTTCTGAAATATTTAGTTCCCTTCATGGCTCAATTCATTAATTAACAATTAAATAAACCTTTTGACTCAAACTCGAAGACGATCAAGTTTCCAGTTCGAATCTCAAAACTAAATTAGGACTTTTCTGCAAATCTGTTGAGTTTTACATTGGTTTAAGAAGAGTCTATTTAATTTCACAAAGTTGGATAAAGTCACAGGATCCCGACAGTAATGATTTTTGCTACCCTACATATGATTGGATTCAGTTTTGTTCCAATCTTTCATGAACAAGTTGAACCCTACAACGGTAAAGGAATTGTATTCTGCCAACTTATACACGGTATATTTTGTAAATGGGTATCTCCATCGACAGTAGCAATCACAACCTTAGTTCCTGCCATCTGCACTCTCGCCTCTACATCTCTCCACAGTCTAAGACACAACAATATGCCTTACTCCGCGGTTTAAAATCTTCATCCATCTTAAAGTCTAAAGTCTTCTACAATAAGTCGTGTAGTAGGCCTATTAAGTGAGTAAGATGGGAGAAAT
Source organism: Ectobius pallidus (assembly GCA_964059195.1). NCBI lineage: Eukaryota > Metazoa > Arthropoda > Insecta > Blattodea > Ectobiidae > Ectobius > Ectobius pallidus. The sequence goes on along the minus strand of CAXKWD010000003.1, from coordinate 62,326,623 downwards.
ATAAAAAGCTAGTATAAATGACCAGTAAACTGAAAAATGTCCAATATTTGTCTGGATGGTCTGGATGGGATGGATCCCATTATAGATCTAACCTCAAGTAGAATTTGAACTCACATCAGTATTAGTCTTTTCAAGTTGCTTTTGATGACACTTTGTCAACAATGTGGGAAAGAATAAACCATTTAAATTTGCTGAATTGTGACAATGGGTTGTAAAAGGGCTAAAAGAATATTTCATATTGCTATTGCTTATAAGGCCCTAATTTGGTCATTTATTGATTCCTTATAAAATAACTTGTAGCATTACAATGTTATTGTGATATTTGTACTTTTGTCTACCAAATCGTTTATTTCTCATCAAAGTAAGAACATGTAAAGGGTTAAAGTAAAAACATAGTCTACACAGAGTACTGCCGTAAATTTAAATAATACTTAACTTCATCATCGCACTTGTCATCTTGGGAAACACATTTTCTGAATATAGGGAAGAGCCTTGGCACTGTCAACCTTTAAGCAGCCTCCACCTAAGTGATTGATGAGAGGGAAGGGTCAAATGCCGTGTAAAGCTTTCACGGAAAATACCACGATTATACCTCTGTTTGGTACACAGTAATCAGCATGCAAGCACCGAGCGCCAATGAAATTGCCAGTAAAATAGTTCCAAATACCTATGGGCTGCTTTGATCCCTCGTTCATGAAAAGTCTGCCATCCTAAGAGAACTTATTTCTCTGAGTATTACCTGACCGGTTGTAGGGACGTTTACACGGCCCACGCCGTCCGGGCCTTACAAGATCTCGATCTGTCGGAGAGGGATCTGTCGGGAGGTAGAGAAGGACATCGAGGCCTCCCCGGATGAGTAATCAGCCCAATGTAAGGGCCCTCCTGAGACAACACGAACACATGAACGAGACACACCAGTCGCACCCACACTCATGCCGATACAAGGCCCGGGTGGGACGAAAGTAATAACGACGGCCAAATGATATTCGGGGATCACGAGGGCCTACAGTTTCCCGACTTTAATCTCACAGGAAACCTGTTCCGACTAGAAATCGAACCCAGGCCCGCTGCGAGTGGACAGCGAACGCCTCACGTGCGCTATAGTGATGCACCTAAGAGAACCGCGAGAAAGGTCACAAATTTTGTTTTATCTGTGTTTCTAGAATCACATCAGTGACCTCTCCTCATGGTAGTACATTAACTTATATAACATGAATAGGCTACATCTATTCTGAAATTTGTCACGATAGTTAAAACTTAGTACTGTTGAACTGTAAAGACGATTTTCAAGTTTTCCGAACTGTTACTGTTACTGATCTCAATAGGTTAAGTAAGTACATTATTAAACAAAATCTATTTAGGCAATGTAATAATAATGCACTGCAGATAAGACAAAATATAAGTGATGACAGTCCAAAATTATGTAACTTTAGTTACTGTGGCCTATAAAAGAGAAGCTAAGTCGATTCAGGAATGCTTGTACCATTGGTAACCAAGAGTCACTTTGGCACAAGAGAAACGACGTTCAATGAAAAGAATAGGACCCTGGGTCACAAAGTATAAATCGCGAGATGCCTTGCAGACAAGATCCGCTCGCGACAGGCTATGAACCCTGAATAATTGATTAAGCTGAACGTTCCATTAAAAACGGCAGTATAAAACATTTCAGCAGTGTGTGCAATATTGGTAGTGACGAACCATTTTGGTCACGAAGAGCTTAATATAGCCAACGTAGGAGCACTATAGCATAGCCCAGAGGCCAACCTAAGAAGGTATAAGAATGATAAATGTCCACACGTCCCACATATAGCGTTTTTACTATGTTGACTTTCATTGTACGAGGTATACAGTCTCATTTAAAGTTTTAGGATGCCATAAGTCATATGTCTACTGTGTCTTATACATTTAATACGCCAGGATATTGCGTAAAGTAAAGGATTGCGTCAGTGGAGAGGGACCCTAGAACTGTTGACCCTTGTGTTTTGTACGATGTCGGAATAAATGTAGTAACTTAAACAGGTGGCCGACCGTACATCTTGTGGCTGCATGTAATGTTAAAGCAATTCTGAATAGTAATGTTTCCTTTCCTGGCGGCTGTGATTCTTATTAATCACTCTGGCAAGGGAAATACTTTAAAGTTCATGAGAGGGTACTGGGAAAGGCAATGCTGTTCTGTTAGCGAGTTGCTTTAGGCTAACACCATTTAATTCGGTCTGCTGTTAAAACCAACTTAATCAGAGTTGATAAGTGGCCAGCCCATCACAAAAAATGAACCAGGAAAGAGGCAAGGAAAGAGCACGTGAATTTGACCAGAGACCTTCTCGTTCAACGTACCGGAACAGTGGCTTCATTTCCTTTCTGTAGGAACGTTGTAAGTTTTTGGGCCAAAAACCACAGCCTCTGCCATGTTTGAAATCCCGAATCGTGTGTCTAAAGCATGCGCGTGCTAACAATAACTCCTAAAAGCACCTCTTATATACATTTACTGAAGCATATAGGAGACCCACGGCTCGGAAATAACATAGGCCTTATTGAACGCACACCATAATGTGAAGTAAACAGGCCATAGGTCTACAGCCGGACCTACAGCTTTATGTGGAACCCTATCCACGGTAGGACTCCAGTATGCTTCACTAACAAGAAAAATATCAGAAGTGAAGGTATCGGTCGCTACCCAAGTTACGACAAGCTAGAGTTACTTAACTTGCTTTACAGTCCACTGGACAGCACTGTATGACAACATTCTTAACGATTCCGATCTGTAAACAGCTCAATTTGATTACGAAAGTTGAAATTTTCCACTAGTTAATCCTTAAGGGAGATATACAGTAGCGAATTCTTTTTTAATGATCTTGAATAATAATTTAACATTTTCTGGACAAATTTTAATAAAATTTTGTACACTTAATCTATGGAGTTTAGCTTTAATTTGACAAATAACACAATATGTAATGAACTATCAATATGAGTGATTTTTAATTAATTTAAAAAAAACCATAATCCATCAAACATTATATCATACACAATAAGGAAGGTATGGCCAATTTGATTCTTTCCTTTAGATCAGAGATCGTTTTCTAAAGGGTGAACCTCAATGAACATTCTATCAAGCCTTAGTATTAACTCTTTTTTTTTTACATCTGCATTAAAATTTTTACTTTATTTTCAAAGATTTTTTTATTTTCCAGTAATCATTTTTAATTAAATTTTAACTATCTAGGTTAATCCTTTGTAGGTTTGTGCAAAATATGAATGAAATCAGACCAAAATGATTCTCATTTTAGTAATGAAAATTGAAATTATCGGATAAACGAGTGGAAAGTTATGAGATGGACTGTACATGCACAATCACAGCTTTAGAAAAAAATTGAATAACACCGCCTGAAAATTTAGATTTGCATAAAAATAACATACTCTATCACTTGCAAGTATAAACAAAAATTATTTTTTTAAATATTTTCTAGTGTATGAGGCCCCCTCAAATAGAGACGTGGTCGTGATGATTGAAGCAAACACGTAAACTGCTACTTTTATTGACTTATTCATGTATTTATGCTCATTTCTCTACTTAATTATAAAGGAGTGCTGTTTTAGTATCCTGATCAGGTGGAAAATTGATTTCTCCTTTAGTCTTGTTTTCTATTATGTGCTATAGGTCAGTTAAGTCAGTTAGGGTTTTAATTAACACAATTTAGTTATATTTATTATTTATAACTATCAAAACCAGCAGACGGGGGAAAATCGAATCTACAAAATTTGTTGGCCTCAATATTGGGTCTGAAGAAGTAAAATTTGGGTTCAGAATTGAGCATACGATGAACTGAACCACTGAGATTGTAAAATGAAGTTTCAGTCTCGATAACATTAAATTATATTAATTACTACTACACAAAATAATAAGCTATTTCTCGTGTCAATAATAAAGTGATAATTAAATACGTTGCAACAGTTGCCATTGAGTTGATTTACTACGAACGATTTTTTATGCTTAGGCCTATATGATTGATGAATGAGACGAATCATAATATGAAAGTCTTCTGTAATTATTGTACAAAATGGAAAAAATACAATGCATCCTTATTTGGTGCAAGAGTAAGTTTTCCACTTTAACATAGCGCTATGGGGTTTTCCGGAATTTAAGGAAAATAATTCTTAAATTAAATGTTAAGTTATCCTGTACTTAAATTTGCATTCCTCTCAGATGTACTGTACAACTCTCTCCTTACTGAAGAGGAAAATGCTTGTAAAAATAATTTACGTTTAACTTTACAATAAACTCTGTTCATATTTTTCTATTTTTAATATTTCACTTGTAGGGAGGAATGAAGAAATAATATTCCTGATGAACCATTAATTCCACAAAATATACTAACCCCCATGCAGCCTTTAGTACCGGAATTTATAATTACATGTCGCCCGTATAATATGAAGTTTAGTCACTGCATGAGCTTTTGTTGATTGTGGCCAAGCAAAGCTGCCTGGCGTGTCCTAAGCATTGAGTTTGATATTTTATGGTTACAGATAATTAAGGAGTCCCAAAGAATAGGCTAACGTTGTAAGGAACAAAAAGTAAATTTTAAGGAAACGAAGAAAAACTGTTACTGTACATTAAAAAGTTGCTGTTTTAATTAAGGGGGGACATACAGCTTTGGGTGAAATTCATAGGTGAGAAATAGGTGAAACTCATTTTTGTCCTCAGCAATGAATTGTTCTGTAATCTAGTAATCTGTAATCATATACAATCTTTGGTAAACGGTATCTACAGTATTTAAAAAAAAAATCAATTTTTTAGATTCCTTTTCATTAAAATATATCTATTAAAAATAAAGTAATAATGTTAAATGAATGATGTAGATAGTGTTGTTCATATGATATTATCAAATACACAGAAAATAATCACTCAGAAATATTGATATTTGTGGAAGTTATCAAGGAAACGGAATTTCAGTACATGAAACATGACTGCTATTTTGTAACAATAATTACCCATAACTGTGATAGTTTTATTAATTTTGAAAACAGTGTGCAATTTTAGAAGTAGTCAATAAAGAGTATGTCAAATTACAAGATTGTAGAGCAGTTCATTACTGAGGGGGGAAAAATGAAGTTCACCTATTTTTCAGCAATGAATTTCACACAAAGCTTTATGTCCCCCTTAAGTGCCTTATTATAATATGTAGAATAAGACAGTTACAAGAACCAAAAATATATTCTTAAAACAGTAAATAGGAAAAACATTATTTTATAATGAATAATTGATGGAAGAACGTTGCATGGCAGAATCACATTTAGATTCTCCCAGGTTGTGGCCCAAGTTGCTCATAGCTCCCAACATTAAAAGTAAAACAAAAACAAAAACAAAAACATTGAATTCTAAAACGAAATTAAAACATTAAAAATAAAAATGCACTACGGTAATTTATTATATTCTTCTCAATGTTTGAGAGAAAATATACTGCCTCAAATAGACAATCTGGTTTGAGCGCGATTCTAATCCCTATTTTGATACAGTTTAGCAGAGGAAATAAAGGAAATACTATAGTTAAATTGAGTTTTTTTCATCTTTTCACTGCTACTGACTTATAAATGTGTCACTTAAAAATTGTTTAAAAGCAAAAGCTTAGAATTAATAGAGTAATATTTTATTGTAAAATGTTATGGTTTTCTTTAGCATGTTATAATTGTCATTTACACAAAACAGCCATTCTACTAAACTTTCCCCCATTGATTTCAAAGCTAGAGCCCAGTGGTGATTTCACTCAATGATCGATTATGTAAATCTACATATTTCGGCTCTGAAAGGGGTAAGTGTTATTTAGTTTGTGTTTTAGGTTTAAGTGTTAGGTAGGGGGCTGGCGCTCCTCGGAAACAAATATGGTGAGAATATTCCCTTATGACAGCGTTTCTCAACCATTTTGAACCCGAGGACCTCTAAAATGTCTAAAAGATTTTACGGACCCCTAATTTTACATCCCAATTTTAAAAGAAGGCCTATGTTCTTAATGTTTGGGGTATTAATTATAGGTCATTATATCGAAGTATGTGAAAAAATTTTACTTCTTCACTTTCCACTTGCTTTATGATTTTTTAAATTATGTCTGCGGACCATCTGCATCATCTTCGCGGACCACCAGTGGTCCGCGGACCATAGGTTGAGAAACACTGCCTTATGAGATCACCGGGGGTCCTGATTATACACACCTATACATTAACCTTACTCTGATGTAGAACAACACTTAGGTCTAACCTATGTTTAAATATTTAAATAGAAAAACAGTAAAGATCTATTTAAAAGATATCCGGAAACCCTTCTACTGCACTGACAATTCCTGTAGGTACAGCTCAACGGATTGTCGGAAGAAAAAACTACCAACCCACTCTCTCTCTCTCTCTCTCTCTGTTTTTTTCTCTCTCTCTCTCTGCTCTTTGTATAAAAAAACTTAAGTCGATTTCTAGGAAATTGTGTCAACGGAAATACTAGACCAAATGAAAATTCCGAATTACTTCTCACTGACTGTACAAAAGGATTTCAAGGTGTAACAATGAGATAAAGGAGTATTAGACAAAAATAAAAAAAGTATCGCCCCTAATACGTAGTATAATCGATATTAAAAATAAAGTAGGTCTATGCAATTAAAATTTAATGTGTCCAAATTCATGTCCAACTAAACAAAATTCATAGCAAAACCTTTCTCTTTAGTAAAAATCACTGCCGTTTCTAGTTATTTTATTATAGGTTATAGTAATACCCGTCTGCTAATAGGAGCGTAAGTTTTCGTTTTAAGGAATCTGTTAGCTGTAGCCTACTAGGTGGAATGAAATTGCAGATTGCTAGTGACAACGAACATAATTTCTTAAGAATATTAAATTTCACCTTTAAGAACAAGGATCTATCAGCTATAAACCTCTGCATTTTATTTCTTTTAACAGCACTGTTTGGGAAATTCCCATGTGTTTATAGACTTTTCATTGCAAGACGTTTTAAATGTCAGGGTAGCTTGATGTCTTTAAAGATTTATAGTATATATCAATGAGAAAGTTGCAGGACGGGCGATATATATTTTGCTTTCGGCTTTTGATAGTATGAAAATAAAATGGCTTTTGATAGTATTTTTGAAAGTAATTGGATTTTCCACATTTAGTTGATTTTCATAACTTATGCATAGACCAATATTAATTATCAAAATAATATTACTTTTATTACAATGTTTGTTTGTGCTACATTTTCCTTTGATTGTCATTATTAAATCTTTCAGAGTTGAATTTATATGGTTTTATAAGCAACCACCAAGTAAAACCATCATTGGACTCTAAGCTTAAAATCACGTACAAAAATGTTAGAGAAACAGGTGGATTCCGAAAATAAAAATCGTAATAAGTGAATAAAACTCCTCACGTTTTACGTAAAGCATTGATCTATTAGTATTGTATATCTCCTTTAAACAATTTTGTTCGAAGTGACGCATTTATACGCCAATAGCAGTGAAAAGGTTAAGGGCAATTAGAATATTATGTTTTTTGGAGGAAAGGTAAAACTAAGATAGGGCCACTAGCGAGAAATTAGCCGTCAGGCGGAATCTAGATTGACTTTTTGGCGTTAGGGACGATGTTTTATAAAACTCACCACATTAAAGCAATTGTTCTATCAATTTTCACTGTAAGGCAGTGATATTGAAGATTCGACATTCATCACTCACAGCTGGACAATTCTGCTATCATTATGGAGTACAACGATGAGAATAGGCCTATGAATCATAGAAGGGCAGAGCACAAATACCAATACTTACTCGTATAATTTTTCTATTATTTAAACAGCCTACGCAATTCGTGTATCATGCTTGTTCCGTGATCAAAATTTCAGGGTAGTTTAGACTTCCCAAATTTCCAAATTTTTATTATTCTCTTTTGAAGTAAGATTAGCTTTAAACAACTTGGTCTTTGATACGCTACCCCAACCAAGAATTCCATATTGAATTATCGCCTCTAAACTCTAAACTCCATGGCGCTACATCCCTGGAGGAACTAGGCTTACCAGCCGACCGCTGCGTCGTCTACCATAGGCAGATGGCAGGACTGGAGAGCATGTGTTCAGCATGCCGACACCCACGGCTGTTAATGATTATTTCCTTGACCGATTATATCGACTCTACTAGAGCTAAATATAATGTCCCTAAGATAGAATTTAGAATATAATTACGAAGGATAATTAAGGATAATTATTATTGGCTAAGAAGGTGGGGGGAAATGTATAATACATTTTAAGACTCATTTCAGAGTAATTAATCATGTAAAGGCGTTAACCTAACAGATAGATAATTAATCTCAAAGTAATCAGTATCAACTTACGAATAATGTTAATAGTCATACACAATCCATTACAGAATGGATTCTCCAGCTTTTTAGTAGGACTACATGTTTACATAAATAATGAAGATGTCGCAGCTGAGGACATAAAAGCGGGAGGCTCATTGTTCTAAATATAAACACTCGCAGAACCGGAACTGGATTAAATATTTAGTTGTTGAACTTGTGAACGACCTTCCGGTGGCAATAACATGATGTGGTCTCGTCAGACGGGTCAGATGCTCTTCAACTAATTCATTCATCTTTCATAACCGCCAAGTTGTTGTGTTGCGTCAAGTCGAGGTCGCGGACTATGCAGGACTAGTTTTCGCTATTGTTTCACGCCATATGCGAATATCGTGCATGTTCTGCTTCAGAGGTTCTGCTGGTAAACTATACGTTTTCTGATTACAACCTACTGAATCATTGCCCAAGTAACTCACTGCCTCACTCCTAGAGGATGATAAGAAAAACTAGCAAACAGGTTAAGAATAAGTGAAGATGTACTTGTGGGAGAAGTAACGATGTAGTTGTTATGCTCATCAATTGTGCTAGGACTGCGTAGCCTCCTTGAACTTGGCTTTCGTCATTATTAACGGTAGATTTTTATGCGAAATGAAATAAAATTCCTTCTGAAGTTAGTAACCCGACAAACGTACACGGAAAGTTACATGAACAAGCTTTTCGATGCGTCTTCTTGTTGAAAGACATCGCCGTTTTTAATTTTTAATATACCTACATCTGCCCTGAATGTACCTATATCCCCTGGAAATGATGCAGACGTATCAAAAGGCTAAGGCAATTAAATAATGAATAGTTGTTGAGCTGATAGTATTATTTGTCCATTTTATTTTATTCACCGAGCTCGACGGGTATCATACAATAAGAAAAGAGAGTACGTTATATAGGTAGTATTCTCAGATACAAAAAAAAAAAAAATCTGAAACTAAATTACAATTTAACTTGTAAATGTTACACGTCGATGTCTAAGTGATAAAATAATCTAGAAATTTAATTATTATGATGAAATATCTGGTTTCTTTATATCCTATTATTAGTAAAAAAATCTTAGTCAGGTTTGTACGCTGATGATGAAATAACACAGCTATTCTAGAAAGTACCCAGTTGCATTCCAAATATTCGTCTAGAATCTAGACCTCTAGTGATCTCGCTACAGATAGTCTACCGCACATTTTCAGTGTAGCGAAGGATTCGTCTAACTCTGGTGTTATTTTATTGCAGGGTATCAAGTTGAAAGCTGTAGTGTGTCACTGTTCTACTGAATAATGAATTGTAAATATTTAACTTTTCATTGCAACGTCATAGCAATTTGTTATAGTTTAGTTTAGCATTTATTCAGATTTATGGCCAAGGCCTTATAGTTAAGTAACGTTTAATTGTAGTTATTGTGTTTTAAAGTATTTTCAATGTGTTTTGTATGAAATATAAATTCGTTCTCAAGTGTATCTGGGTTTGTTAATAAATAAATTGTATTCTGTGAGTTTATATGAAAGATGAAATAAGAGTATGGGGAGGCGTGATCGTTATTGATAGAAGTGTAGGCTTTTGATCGGTGAGAATTCAAGGAGAAATGGAATTGTTTCTTCCTGGTCCCGGTTCTGACTTACGATTTTGTACTTTGTTCTGAAAGCTCTACGTTATGTTATATGTGTTACTCTCCTGATGGTTTGTAATTCATTTGGGTTAAGCTGACTGATTTTACTATGGAGAATATTTCACTAATGTAAAATCTTCTTTCTTGGGAATGATTTGTATAACGGCAGTTTGGGATGCAGGTCTATATGGCAAAGCAGTGTTGCATTGCATTAGTTGAGATTGCAATGGATAATTAGCAGATCTGGTTGCTTTATGAATTTATGGCCCTAGGCATTGTGCATTTACTGCTTTAGCAATTTGTTCATTCCGCCATTGTTGACGGAAGCCATCAATTCCCATAATTTCGTTCCGCTGGGATATGTTGTATTATATATCTGATCTCTCCTTTCGGTAACTAAATTTTTTGGGGGAGCTACCTGTTAATTTCTCAATACTCCAAATGATCCATTACAATATAGGTTATTTGAAATTTTAAAAACTATTTCCAAAGAGGTATAACTTTTTTAAAATTTTAGAGATGTTGGAATTTTTATGTAATCCGTTTTTTTTAATTCAATTAAATTTTCTCCTAACGTACAAAGAGATATACAGTGTAAAAAGAGATTCACAGTTTTGTATTATCGTTAAGCTTCTGTAAGATAATAAAAATAAACTAAAAGTTATAAAACGTGGAAAGTATTATGAAAGGTTGTAAAGCGGCACGACACAAGTTTTAAGTGAATATAATAGTCTCATCAAATTTCTGCATTAACTATTTGCAGCGAAACGTCACTCAAATCGCCTGCATATTCGCTAGCTGAACTCGAGGTCAAAGTTGAATGATTTGCAGGATGGAGACGTTTTCTCAGCACGGAGACGTATCTTCGTACAACGGCCCCAAGATAAACTCTTAATTTTGTTTCCTGTTTATTACGGAAATCGTAAAGTGAAGCTAGCATAAATTATTTTGGAGGTGGCATTTAAATAGTGGAGAGAGGAAAGCTGTTTAACAATTAATATAATAATAAATGTTTATATAATAGAAAAAGGTCTTGAATCTCCAGTTCTTTTTTCTATACTTCGTTTAGGACAAGACCTACTTTATGTTCGAAATAGTTATAATATTAGAAATCTCATTTGGCATTTTATTCTCGTTCATAATTATTCTTACTTGTTTTAACAAACAACCTTTATTTTAAGGTCTGAATGAAGCGGTAAACGTGAAACGGTATAGCCTATGCCATTCTTGGTCAGAAGCTTGAACCGGAACACACTGGTGGATGAAAGTTTGCCTAATTTGCATTAAAGAGGCATAAGGAGCAATTCAACGTTAGATCATTGCATGTAACATCGTCTTTTGTTCATAAAGAACAGTAGAACAGATAGAACGTGGTGACTGTATTAATAGTAATATGGTATACTGAAGTAAGTATAGTCTAATGCAAATACGAAAAAAGTAGTTTACCCCTTTAAAGAACAGTAATGCGTCAACTTTCTTTAATTCAATGAAGCAGGAAGTATGATACTGTAGCACGGGCATTTTATAAAAGTTGAGAATTTTCTTTGTGTTGGCCTACATTATCTGTAATAATGAAGCTTTTTCTTGTAAAAAAAAAAAGTATTTTTTGGACTTCTTTGAGATTTCATTAAATATTAAACTACATATCCCAGTTCATAATCATTCTCTTAACTACGTATAAGGTTAAGGCCTCCAATATGCTTACATCTCCGAGGAGAAAATAAATAAATATTAGCTAGTTATTATATTCTTGCTAAGGAAAGTCATGAAAAATAAAAATAAATAAAATATCTCGGGAGATTAGAATTTTTATTCCTTACACCTTAAAATGGCCTACTATCTTCTCATTTTAGGATTTAATTATTATAATTTTTATATTAAATACTGAGTACAGTATCTTCAAATTACATGTAACAGAGAAATAGCAGCGAAATAGATCGACACAGACAGGCACTGAACCTATACTTGGTCTATAGTAGTCCGTTATAAAAATAATATTACGATATGAGAAGAAAGTTTTATTGGAATAATAGAAGTTATCATTTAGATTCAAATAGATCTCCTAGACCTAGAAGATAAATGAACGATAAAGTAAGTGACATGGAACAGTAAGAGAAAACATAACACACTCGTCATATTATTACGGAGGTCACGTGCCGGTTGTCATCTCCTCTTTCTTCTCTATTTGTTGACAGGCTCGAATGTTTATTCTCTATTCACCTTGCTTGGCGTAAACAAATCGAAGTAGTTACAACTAAAGTCTGACATGTCCTAACATAGTCATTCATTGCAATGCATCTTAAGTTAACTATATCACTATCATTCAAGCACTTCAGGGATTATGAAAAAAATCTTATTTGTCTAGACCGAGATTTATATTACTTCCACAGATGATGGGAAGAGACTGAAGACTGGAACGCATTTTGAGCTGCTGCATTAGCTGCACGATGAATTGCCTTGAGAAATTAGACTACATCTCATATCTTTAACACTCTAGGGACTGTTGATCTGTGTCCCTGTCTTTGGATACCAGGGAGAGAGTATACAAACAAGTTACGTACTGAATCAGATGAGGCACTTTAAAGAACCTCATAAGGTGAGAGTAAGGGGCCTCCGGGAAAAATTGCCATCCTATTCACACACAACTTACCTCATCATCCTCTCTTAAGACCTCCATTCCATGGATGAGCTATCTCTTTATCGCTATGAGTTACGACGGAATGAAAAACTTCAAAATCATCTGGTCGAAAGCGATGTCATTTCAAACTTACGGATATAGTTGCAGACTCGAATTAATCCATACGTACAATAACAATATAACATAAGGGTAATTCAAAGTCTAAAAACTTAATCAAGTCGGCAGCAATAGCCAAACAATGTTAATAAAATTCTATGGACTTAATAGACGTAAGACCTACTAGATTACCGAAATAGAAGTTGAAGCTTGAGCTTGAAAAATTGCGAAACTAATCTATCTTTAAAAAAGAAGAGAAAAACCATGTTTAAAAATTTGTAGTACTTTACCCACTTTTTACAAGAAAACCTTGACCAATTTTTGTCTTCATAGGCATAAGGTAACACATTATGAGATTCATATGCATAAGGTAACATATTATTAGATATCAGTAAAACATATTAAAAATTGCGCAACAAGGGACTATTTACTCGTATATAAAGCCATAGGTAAATTAATTAAACAATTTAAAAAACAAATAGTATAGACAAATGAAATTTGTATATGTGTTACTAATAACGAGCCATATCAGTGTTCAAAAATTCATGGCTCTAGCTTCAAAACCACATCCAAGGATATGTGCAATTACAAATTCGTTTTGTTGACCCCGGCCGGTTCCAACGGAGAGGATGGAACGTCATCCAAGAGAAGAGGCATACTGCAGCTCATAGAATACGTGATGGTGCCACCTCCAGGCATGATGCAGAGATGGAGACAAAGACATGCAGATGCAACACCATCACGAAAGGACGAAGGTGCAGTCCGAATGTACAGTCTGTGTTAATTATAATATTCCAACTATCTGGATAAGAGGAAATCCGTTTATGTTCCTGCGCATTTCAAAATTTTCGAGTTTTACGGATTGACGATGGTTGATTCATGTGATACATGTTACTATAAGAATATCGATTTGTAACGCAATAAGATTTAATGTAGGCCCAAAAATGTTGGACCCTTCTATGTTGACCTATGTTAAATTAATGGTTTTGAATGTAATCTGTTTGTTAATCAGAAACTATTGGCAGTAAATAAACTAAATTTTTACAGTTTATTCATGGAATGTTTCAAATTAACTTTAACACGGGGTTTTGATAAATACTAAAAGGACACGGAAGTTTTTAGTACACCCCAGCTGTATATTCAGAGAATTATGCTCTCTCTTTTTGTTAGTCACTATCAAACGCAGCTGAAACATCAGGGACAATGCAATATTACGCTATAACCTCGTCTATTGCACTTTTAATCGATTCAATGCTTCATGTTTATATAATTATATGCTTCATAACCCGTTGAAAAGAGAAAACTTAAGAGAATACAGGCTAATGCAACAAATAAACATAAAATGAAGATGTGCAATATTTTCCAAAGTCCATGTTCTCCTAAGAGTAGTGTATTTTCTCTCAATACCTGCATTAAATGAAAGTAGAATACAATTATGTATACAATGACATTGTAAATTAAATTGCATACATAATATAAAACATCACAACAATATAAGCCTATACACAGCATTGTCGTATGTGCTGGAAAATGGCACAATAAAAAAAATTTACTAATAGAAAATCATCGAATTAAGTAAATGAGTCGGATAGATCCGACAACGGAGATCAGAATTACATGCTGCAAATCATGTTGCCCAGCAATACATAGCCTAGTTAATGTAATCGCGGATAATGTTATCAATCGGGTAATGTTCATAAAAATGAACTCCCGTACGGATTACTGATATATTGAGAAAATGCTGTTTATTGTGATCAAAGATTCGTTTTATGTTATCACCTTTTCCTCTTTACAGCTTTATTTGCAAGTACTGTTCGTCATTATAATTTCGAGGGGGTGGCAATAAAGCAATAAAACATACTTCACCCCTCAGTTAAGCTGCAACTTTTAATTTATGAAGATAACAGTGGTGACATGCAGTGATGGCTAGTGTAAAGTGAAAAGACTTGAACAGACAGGTGGCAAATGTTTTGCTATGCGGTGTTCCTGTTTACCACAGATCAGTATAGACTTCCAAAAACACTCGTAACGCGTAACTGAGTATGGCGTATTGGTTAATGAACTCCTAAAGAAAAATAATAATTAAAAACTGTTACTGGTTGAAAAAATAGTTGCTTGCAGTCTATTGCTGTATTATGTGTGGTTCAATGATTCACAGTTAGAAATAGCTTTTAATTCTGTTTTGCAGTGTATTATCTTATATATTAATAGATAGCCTTCAATTAATTATTTCGGCTACTGTTATCAGTGTATTCCAAATAAATGTGACTAGACCACAGCCGTATCCTTGCGTCATTTGTACGGGCGGAAAATCACTCCTCAGCTATACCCTGAAACTTTCTAAATGAATTAGGATTCATTTTTAATTCTGTCGACGATGTCGACACAGCAGCATAAATTATGGACTAAATTAGTTCATTAAAAACAATCCTTTTTTATTTGGAAAAAGTCTAATTAGAAAGTACTTCGAAATACTATTCACATTAGTGAATAACCAAGTCTCTTTTTTTTAATTGAAAACGATAAAATCGATAGACGATCCAACTTTTATCAAATAATTAACTGCAATAAATTTCTGAAGTTGCTATTTATAATTTTGGTTAAGTCGAATTAGAGGACATTAAGTAAGAATAAGTAAGTTAAGAAAGGAACATGCTAATGTGGGTACGAAATCACTAGATCTAGAAGCTACCATTATGATTGGCCTACGACGTCCTAGACCTAGTTGAAGGCGCAATTGCTCGATAGCTGAGATGAGAGTTCCTATAAGGATAAAAATAAATAATTATAATTTAAATCATAAGTACGCACAAACACAGTGCATGGAGGGCATCGCTATCACGATGGTATTAATAATGAACTATGATTGAACTAGTGTAGTTTCTGCGAAGGTTACAACTGTCAAAGAAATAGAAAAAAAGCTTGACTAATTGCTTGTAGAGAATGAGAATAGGAAAAAGGGAAGAAAGATGAAAATGAACACTAAGTGATGAAGTGTATAGTGTTCTCTAGTGAAGGTTATGATCATGAAGCAGACTGCACAACTCTGGACCACTGCAGTGGCGTGCCATTTCTATTGTGATGTATGCAGTCTAGATGCAGACATAACTGCTCCGGGTAGTACTTGCATGTTAACCAACATCGAAGAACGTCACGAGAGAAATAGTCTGTCAGCTGTCACGAAAGTAAACATAATTAATTGTGACGCCATATATAATTAGAAATACAAGAAGCGAAAAAGAGGCAAAGGGAAAACTACACGAGTAAATGAATAGAACAAAGAAGAAAACTGAGCAAACATTGAATATCATTTCGTAGTGACCATTATTCACGGCCGGAGTTATGATGTTGCTGCGCTAGATACAAGAAGCGAAAAAGAGGCAAAGGGAAAACTACACGAGTAAATGAATAGAACAAAGAAGAAAACTGAGCAAACATTGAATATCATTTCGTAGTGACTATTATTCACGGCCGGAGTTATGATGTTGCTGCGCTAGAACAATAAACCTTAAAAGAAAGAAGAAAAAAAAATGTATATATATATATTTTTTTTTTGTTTGTTAAACTCAACCTTTCCTCTTTACTCAGTGCCTAGACAAATGGCACTTGTTAGGTTAATTTCAGGATAGTATTAAGTTCTGCTCCGTATTTGTCTTAAAATGTTATTACTTAAAAACACAATGAGAGAAAAGGAGAAAACAGAATAACAATCATATCACAAACATATTCGGTATATTTGTTCAAATTAATATTTTCAATGTGCACATGAAAAGTAACACATCTCATACGTTACCTCAAAAATTTTGTTCTTAACATCTTATCATGTGAGTAAGCGTAGTTTGTTAATCTGCTAGCTTATACGTAATGAAGTTACTACAACTTATAACAAGGAAACTGAAAGCATATTACTATCTTAGCGCTGATTTACTTTCTCAATTTTCCAGCACAACGCGCAGATTTAAGCTCCAGGATTACTAAACAAGGGGAACATGAAAATGGAAATATTGTCAGTCTTTCACAATGGCCGCATTATCCCCCAGGATTGTTTGCAGTACTCATTCTGCCCATGGCTGCCCACTCTTTGATGATGATGATATATTGTCAATAGGCCTATATTTTTAATTCACATAATTTGCAGAATAATTTTATTTAAAAAGTCTGCAAGCATTAAAATGCGAACTCGAATTTGAATTTGAATTCAAAACTTGTTAATAAATTAGAAAAGACAAATTTTATCATCAGTTCACAATTATTTAATATTTTATTACCTATGCCTTTCCATGCATCTGCACCAACTTCAGGGCATCTTGCATTGTAGATATGGATGTATTAAAAGTTTAAAAGGGAAGTTTAATACACCTACATCTTCAATACAAAATGCCCTGAAGATGATACAGATGCATCGAAAGGCCTAGGCAATAAAATATAACTTAAGCTGATTATATCATTTGTCTATTTTATTTCATTGGTCGAGTTCGACGGTGCCATACAACATGTATTTTAAAACCTCGAAATTTGTTGTTTTCTTACGACCGTCGATGAAGCCCAGTCATCGATGCATTAACGATGAAAAACAGTTTTCAAATTAGTTCAGATAGAAAATGGTAGGCCTATCTAATTATAATTTTATAAAGTTACGGCCGTCCCCACTTTATTGCATGACACTGAGTCAAGGGTGTTAACGAAAAGAGAAACAGCTCGAATCCATAGTACAGAAATGAGATTCCTACGATACGTGAAACGATATACAAAATGTGACGAAATAAGAAATGAGGTAGGCTAAAAAGAAAAGATCTAAATATATCCTATTTTCGGTAAATGAAAAGATATTTGAATAAAGGAAAAACATTATGACACACGTAGGCTACATCTAATGGGAGAGAAGAAACTTCCTAAGCGAGTACTGTATTATAAACCAGAAAGAAAAAGAGACATAGGAAGGCCGCGCAAAACAAGGCTTGGCATTAGAGACCTGAACAAGTGATATCACCTAAACCTTGAAATTAGAAAAATAAGAAGACAAATTGAAACAAATGCATCTTATGTTTCAGTAGTTATAAACAAGTTATAAATTGATGGTCAAAGCTATGTGAAATTCCTAGTTCTTTCATGGACACCATGAATACATATGATGGTACAAATTCTTCTTCGGTTCGCAGCCAGGTGAAAATTTCGGTGTTATCCGACGTTTCACAGGCTGACGCTGCCTCCATCCTCAGGGAATCTCAGAAGAATTTCTACATTTGATACGCCATGAAAAACTCAATCTTACAATACGTGCGTTTGCTCGCAAAAATCCGGGATTTTGTTAACATTATGAAGAGGAAGAAAAATCAGATGGGTTATGACTGAAAATGAGCGTAGAATTTGAATCTATACCAACAAAAGAAATAAATGTAAGGAATTTCTTGTAGGGTTATTATTATAAAGTACTTAGTTTACGACGATCAAGAACGAATATTTAAGCAAACGGGTTTAAATTATGAATAGGATTGATTTAAGCAATTTTAAAGCAAGAAAAGTGAAGCTATGTTAAGAAAGAGACCTGGGGATATTAATCCATAAACTGATAGGCCTATATCGACTCCTCTGCGTTTATAGCATCATGAACGATTATGTTCTGAATTGTAAGGTCCTACATTCTTAATAGTCAATTCAAGTGAAAGGGAATTATAAAGTCATTTCTTTTAAATATTCAGTTCGAATTTTATAAAGCAAAACATATCACACCACAAACGAAAAATGAATTCGTGAATTGTGTAACCAGACTTGCAAGAGATGCCATGCAATTTTTTGTTCAAGGAGGATAAGTACTCTCACGGCGTTCTGCATGAAGTAACTATGCATATTGTGTGCACTTCTACCACTATTATAAAGCCATCTATGTGGAGAAAAAAAAAGAAAATCATTGATAACGCATGTAAGCCTACCTAATCAATACGGACTTCAATCAGTCTGGTACAAATTGAATATTATTCTAACCTGGTTCGTTGGTACGGTAAGTATAATGCAAACTGGATTGTTTATATCTGTGTATTGTTTCATGTTTCATTAAATTGCATTTCATTCCTGAAATGGCCATTATAAACGATACTCGGGCTTTAGAGTTTCACTGGATAAGTAAGCTTAGTCCTATAGTTAATTTATAGGCCTACCTATGATAACAAATTGCAAATTTCATTACAATTAAGACTAACACTGTAAAAATCAGCAACATGAGAACAATATCCAACGCCGAATATAACATTAGTTAACTTAGTAACTGATGTCAGATTAATGAGAAGTGCTACAGATGATTTTTCGGTAATTGGAGTTTTAATCTTATCTGATAAGTTTTATGTGCCTCAAAAGTGAGGAACACTGCAGTATATTTTAATGTGGGCTAAATGTTCTAAACTAGGTTTTTAAGAACCATCTTGTCTATATTTAGTCCATAGTCAGTTATATCGGTGGGGTCGGCGGACTAACCAAGGACTTCCCACTCATTACTTTTACACCTTGATTGTAGTCAGACAGAGTTTGCGCGCGCAACCATAATAAAAAATAACTATCTCTAGTGCTCAGACACCACAGTGGGTTTCGTTTCTTGTAATAGTGGTTTTTAGCGTCATGGTTTTCCTCTATGCTCCATCGATAATGGGCCTATCAAGTATAGTAATTGAAATTATTGACCTTCCCAATGAAAGTGTATGACATGGGCCTTTATTTGACGGCAATGCAATAGAACTTACTTCTTACTGTTCCCTGTGGTTCTTTAGACATTTCTTTGCACAATTACAGCTAGGTACTAATCCTAAAATGAAATGTCGGAATTTTTTTACTGTTACAAAAGGTAATCTAGCCTAAATTGGTGATGTAAAACATAGTTTACAACATCTCCTTGTTATTTACATTACGTGCAAAAATTCACGGACGCAAAGTTAAAATGATCATTACAAAGCCTCAAGTGGAATTCCTATAAGTCTTAAAAATTACAACATTTATTTTATTTCATTATGGTACATGGTCGTGATTTAACGAACATTCTTGCATATTCTGCGAAGAAATGAAGTTAATAGGTCCAGTCACTTTTTAGACAAAAGGTATGAAAATCGGCCTTGAATATCACCTCATAACAATTCTTCTCTAAAGATAATTACGTAAACACATATTAAACTAAAAAAAAGGTTATACAGGCCTAGAGCTTATAGACTACGTCAAACATGCTACCCCGAAGTGAAAATGTTGCCTTGCTGTAAATACCGGTATAACAGGCAGTCTGAATGGACGAAGTGATGCCTAACGACAGGCGTTCCCTCGCATGCTCTTACATCATGGTAGAACAGAATATGAAAACATTATTCTGTGCAATTGTGTTTAGGAAACAGTATTGAGAATGCAATTTGATAACTTCAATTTTCGAATGAGCTTAATTCTGTGCAGTACATACATTTCCCCCAATTATCTTATCAGTTCGCCAGATCCTGTATTAAAAATGGTGTACATTTTACTTGTTAACAAAGATACCGGTAAACAAATAAGTTGATTTATATTATTTCTGAAAATCTATGCTTTAGTGTTAGAAGTGTTGTTAAAAATAGACCAATAAGACAGTAAATAAAAGTGATTTTAAAACTATATGAGTATCAAAGCCATCCTTCCTTTCTAACACTTCCATGGGTCCTACATGGTGCATATTCAAAGCTAAATTGCAGGACTCAAATGCTACAATAATAATAATTTATCAATGGGCTTCTTATACCGTTGTTAAAAGGAAAAAAAAGTAAAAGGGTTGGGGAAGACAGTGCTAACCCACAAAACCTCATTTCGAGATAAATAAAACGTTTTTAAAGTTTGCTTAAATCTGCAAATCTTTTCTTTTAATCTTTTTTGGTACATATTATGTTACTAACAAGACTTATTGACGGGATTAGTCTATGAATAAATAGTTACCAAGTAAAAAGATAAATAGTGCAATAATATCAACTTAAAAAAAATAGACTTAGCACTATCTTCCTCCGACCCCTTCAATTTATAGTATACCGTGATTGATGTTGAACGATGAGGTCTTGAGTGCAACAGGAATATTAGGATAGCCTTTTAGGAAAAGATTAGTAAGAATAAACTCTGAGTAGGGCACGATGATATATGAGGGAAAATGTTGAAATTACGTGGTGAGGCATGATTAGGAGATTAGTCCAGGGCCCAGATTCTAATGACATGTCATCTTTTTATTGATGCTAAATAGACATTGCCAACTTGTAGATAAATCCTAATCATGGTCTCTAGATTATAGAAATACATTTTTATTAGGTCTTTTTTTGTCATTTTATTCAATTTTATATTTTTAGGGCATTTATTTCATTTTTAGGTTATTATTTTGTCATTTTCGTGTCATTTGCTTCCTTATTTAGTCATTTTAATGTATTTACATTGAGTGTATTAACTTCTTTTTCGTCGCTAGCGGAGTTGTCTTTGAAGTGTTGTTTGTTTAATGCAAGAAGGAAAAATTCGGCGTTAAGTGTTGTCATGTCTCAGTCGGAAATGAGAATCAAAGAAACGCCAAGATTTTGTATTATATTACTATCGTTATTAGATTGACTTGGCACCAGAGTCTGCCACCTGCTTAGATTTGAGATTGCTAACTACTGTTTACCCTCAATAAACAACAATATATGCCGAAATGCCGAATTTTGACTCGCCAGCGCCTCAGGGCCAGTATAAATTTCCGTGAGAAAATAACATTAATAACATTACAATTATTTATAGGTTTTACAATTATGTACAAACTAGTCTATAACTTTGTGTGTACAATAATATTTGTTTATAAATAAAATATGAGATTTTAGGTTTATTTTTTATAATTATTAAGTAATTTCCTTTAAAATTTAGGGTCATTTTATAGGTCATTTTTCAAACAACTTTAGGTCATCAGAATCCGGGCCCTGGTGATTACACACTAATACAACTTTTTCAAGTCTCATTATTAATGCAGTACCGGATGACTGGGGAAGAACGTGACTTTTGAGCCGATATGTAAAAAAAAGGGGATATGACAGTCATATCAAACTTCAGATTTATTACTTTAACGTCGGTAATATGCAAATAAATAGAATATCCTTATTTGTGAATATCTGATGTAATGTTGGGACAAAAAGGATGGAATTTAATGATCAGTACGGCTTCAGAAAGAAATAGGTCACACATGTGACAGTCAAATGCTATCATCTACCCAGAACACTGTACAAATCTTTGATAACTAGGGCTCGGAACTTGGTGACTAAAAATGCCTGAGAAATGACGTTTAAAATGATCTTAAATGTACCGCAATATGACACGAAAAATTGAAAAATATTACTTGTTATTTCTAAATATGTGTTTAAAAAAGAAATAAACAGTAGTGTAATAATAAATAATAATAAATAAAGGAAAAGATTTAAGTATTTTATATGACTGCTTTCTTAATGTGTTTTCTATTAATATTGTCATGTTTACTATATTTATTAATAAATATACTTTTTTATGTGACGATAAGGATGTCAAATCACTACTAGGCCTATTTAACTGTCTGGAGGTAAGGAATTATGAGATCGCTTGTCTGTAATGTTGAAAAAGTCCAATCTGAAGATAAAATGGGGAAAATGCAACGAAAGAATGACAATTCCCTAAAATATGACTAGTATAAAATAAAATGCCGAAAAATGCAAAATAAAAGTACGCTATTTTCGTTCGTTTTGAGATAAGTTCAATAATTTATACTACATCCTGTAGAATGTCTCAGAAAAAAATGATGTCCCAGAACAAATATGAGTAATGACATTTCATCAACTTTCGAGTCCTATTGATAACGGCAGTCTACTAGAAGGGATACGTTAAATTATAGACTTTTCTAAAGCTTTTAATGTGGTTTCTCATGACGTATTAATACCAACATTAGAAGAAACTGAAGCTGATAGATCGATAGCATTATGGATAAAGGAATTTCACAGGGTGGAAGGAAGGGAGTTATGGCCTTTAATTCTTTTAGGTTTTGTAAAGGAACTTCCAAATGGCAGGAAATCTCGAGTACGACTATTCACATATGACTATACTATTCACAGGGAACTAAAAAAACAATTGGAGGACGTATACGTATTGCAATCCGACCAGGTTAAATCATCATAGTTGAGACGTGAATAAGAAGATAAAAATAAAGTAGCAAAAAACAAAGCAATTAGTTTCACAAAAATGGGGGTCAGGTAGTATATACAATAAATAACAAAAGAATTCCAGTAAAAGTCATGGCAAGTACCTCGGAGTTATTTTTAGTAGTGGCCTAAAGTGGGGGAGCAACTACAACAAAAGCATGTGCGGTACTTCATATTAACATGATCTAATTTATAATTCCCTTTAATAAGACTACACATCGAAAGACAAATCGCATTATTAACAATTGAACAAGCTCTTGTCAATACTCAGTCTTATGTATTTACAGTTTTAAGAACCTTATATTCTATTCTAATGACAAATCACGCAAACCATCCATTCCAAATAAAAAAGAGCAAATAAAAATTGCAAGATTAGGGCATATAGTGAGTTAGTTACAATGATAATATAGTAGGGAACAGCTTGTTGGGATCCATAAAGAATGGGACAAACTCAGGCACTAGATAGAATTTAAAGTGGGGCTAAATATTCAGGGTTGGTGTGGGGACAAATTAATATGGTCATTGCGGTGGTAGATTATGTGTAATGTGTAAGTCATTTGTAGGGAAACCAGATTGGAGAGACTTGGACTAAATCGACCAAAGTGTATCGGAAAACATGATAGCTCAAGATTCGAGAAAGCGAAAGACAAACGTAGGGAAATTCTCTTTCGTAAATAGAACAATAAATGAATGGAATAGGTTGCCCGCAAGGGTGATGGTGATTCTTTCACCAAGTGTTAAAACATTTTCGAAAAATCACGGTACGTGTGTTTCATTATGATTATAATTATACTATGTGAATTATTTTTTGTATTGTAATAATCTTACCGTGCAGTGTGCATAAATTCATGTTCACATTTTAATATCAATAGGCTACTATTGTAAAGTTTAAATATAATTGTAGGGTATGAATTTATTATACTTTAGTGAATGTCATTGCCACAAGGTTGCCATTATAGTAAAACAAAAAAACAAAAACAACAAAATTCAAAGAGAGGAAAGAAGGTGGACTGAGAATTGAGCTATTTTAATTACGGTACTGTATTTGTAAATGCTTATTCCTCAATTCCTGTTTATAGACCAATTAATTTAACGTATAATGGCATGATCACATATTATGTTATAAACTTAAGTAACCATAGTCCAATATGCAATGTAAATATAGTTCATTATAAGCGATCAAACGGTGTTTCTATGACTTTGAAAGAAACAGCTAAATAAAACATCACCTCCAAAAAATCGTGATGGGCGTTCCTCTACCAAACCTTACTATATAATGGAAGTGTTTCGACAATCACTTCCACCACCTGCCCAGGAAAAATACATAATGCAGGACACATTTTAGTCAGCTGGATAATGATCTAACTGTTCCCTTAACAATGGGTGCGGTGATACCATGTCCACTGGTTACTTTTAGCTTCATACAATCTATCACTAATCTCTAATAATCGACCTTCAGCTCAGACTTGCAGGCGTCTGCTTAGCTCACAGTGGAGGAGTCTGGAAATGTCTATCAATGTTTAAATATTAAGGTCAGTTTTAAACCTCATGGGGGGGGGGGGTTAAGAAATTTATTGTTTAAAAATTGCGTACAATAATTATTATGTTATAGGAATTACTTGATCACACTTCATGTTATTGTTGTTAATATATTGTTACGTATTGTACCTTTATAATACTTATGTATTCAGTATAACTAATTTTGACCAAAATACCGTAGTTATATTAAGGCTTTAAATTATAATACTAAATAAGCCGTAAATAAGCAAATATAAAGTTATTAAATTTAACGAAAATTATGAAACTCTAATTTTTTTCAAAATTACATGTAAGTCCGTTATGTTTATGAAAAATGTTAAAAAAACAAATAATATAATTGGAATTGTTAGAATATGACAATATCAAAATATATTACTTATTTTTTCTCACCTTTTTTCTTATAAGACTTTGTTCATAATTTTTATTCAGTATTTAGGAAATACACAATCCCTTAATCGTTATAATGTGTGGATCACACGCATCGGCCTAATTTTTTACCAATCAAGAACATGTAGGGCCTCTTCGGATGAATGATCAGTCCAATGCCAGTACCACTCAGGCAACATGAACACATAGGGCGGGACACACCAGTCGCGCACACACATACACACACTCAAGGCGCGGATGGAATGAAGGTGATACCGACAGGCATATGATATATGTGAACCACAAGAGACTTAAGTTTTTCGGCGTTCGTCTCACTGGTGAGGAAAACCCCGGAAAACACCACTTAAGAAACTTTTCCCGACTGGGAATCAAACGTAGCCCCCTGTGTGAGGAGTGTGAACATTTCTCCTGCGCCACAGTTGTGGACCATTCAGATAGATTCAGATTAATTTCACTTGAATATACAATCTGGATTTACAATATTGTAGAAGTTAATAAAGTTAGTATTTAAATGAAATTTGCACTAAGCAAATGTGTTAAAACAGGATCTTTTTTTAAATTATATAAATAAAAGGGATGTAAGAAACTATAATGCTTACGCTATATGCCTGTGCTATGTGTGTGAGTAAATTTTAACACAATTTTACTCCTAAGCATCTCAACATGTAATTCAGAGCAGTGTATCTAATTTAGGACACTCAATTGTCAGATTGTAAAAATTCGTACGAATACAGTACCGGTATATAAAGACATTCTACTCCAAAATTAAATGAGAAATTTTCCATATCTAATTTAAAAGGTTCATGAATTTAATAGCAAAATTAGAATAAATTGCAGTATATAAAACTAAAAACACTATATCACAGCGGGAAGGTTAGTGTTACTTTTCCGATTATGTGCTCTTTTTTTAACTAGTGTAACATTTCGGAAATCATTATTACCGGTATCTATTGATTTTCCCAAGCAATTGGATCGAAATATTTTTGTTGTAGGCATACTTAATCAGTTTCTTTTGCTGACTTCCAATGAATCAAATCTCATGAAAATGACTGCATAAAGTCAGACTCAGATATCAATAGATTTATAAATTACTTGTGACATTTTGGCACAATAGTTTTATCGTATCATAATAGCCTTAATACCATAAATTATGCAAATATTTTACAGGGTGCCTCTAAATATAAATAATTTTTCAAGGGGCTCGCTAAACTTAAAAGGTTGTGAATCGCTAGTTATTCAATCTCTGCTCCTTAATTTTCGAATAGGGTAAATTTACCATATTAAATTTAGGTTATTTATTAGTAACATATCCGAGCTATTTGTGCATTTCAAAGATATACAAGACACTTATTAAACAGTATTTATGTTTTCCTTGAGGGTTGTGACATAGCCTATACAAACGCATCGGTGCTCTGTCAACGTACAACAGACTGCCCACGACGTCTAAACGAGAGGGGCCAGTAAGATGTTGGATGCAATCTATGACGAATGAATGAAACTCTCTTTCAAATATTTACTAATTTAATTAGAGCTTTATATTATATTGCGATACAGGTGCCGTAAGCGATGCATACGGATCGAGGAAAGAATTTGAAAAAACGAGGCGCTCGCGCCGAGTTTTTTCAATTTTCCGAGATCCGTTATGCGCTTACGGCACGAGTATTGCATGCTTTTTTTTGCACGATGATTATTTATATCAATTTAATTATATTAATTGAGATATTACCTGAAAATATTATGTATATACATTATTGAAGATAGATGTTTATTTCAGAAAGTGATTCGCATGTGTTTATTGTTATGGGAACCGAATATTAGTCCTGGGGGACCTTGTCCATAAAGGCTTGTATTATGATGTGCCGTAAGTAAATTCTTACCGCACGGAAACTCTTACCGCACATAGCAACAAGATTACGTGTGGGAATATCAACTTACGATCCACGGCAACAATATTCGTAAGTACCACTAATTAGTTAAGTCGTGCAAAAAATATATTATCGCGAACGTATGTAGCGAAATTAGATAGGTTTTACTCTAGTAGTAGTATTACTTGGTGACTTCTGCAATACACCAATGAGTTATAGAATTGAGCCGCTCATTAAAGTCTCCATAATCACAGTTGCATCTGGCAAACGTTCGCATAACGCACCTCATTTTCTTATTAGTTAGAGAAGCATTTTAACTATGATCTGACAATTACTGCTGTAAGAGAAATATTACTGAACATTCCAAGAGAGCATTGTTACTTGATCCTATGCAAGGGAACTGAGCAAGGATTATAATTACAGGGAATTTATAGCGTGCACACTATCTTCTGTATTATTTACGGCAAATTGTCTGCTTTGGATTCAGATGGTCTGTACATCGACTCCAGCTACTCACTTCCTGTCTCGAATAATTAATGACAAGTTATCACACACTTGTGGTATAAATCTCTACAATTACATGGACAACGGATGCTTTTGTGTTTACATCCTTTCTAATTAAGATCAAAATCGTAAAAACAGAAGTAAACAAAAGTCAGTTAAGCCCCTTGCTTCTTGTATCTTTCCAGAAATGTAAATCCTTGAGATTTAAGATATTTTGTTTTGACGTGTTTTGTTTTTATACACTCTAGCATTTCGTGGAAATTGAGTACTGTTAGTCAGATATCGTCATAATATTAAGACTTAATTTCTTTAATTAGTTCGCTCCTCTCACGCAGAGGGCCCGGGTTCAAATCCTGGTCGGGACAAGTTACCTAGATGGGGTTTTTTCTGGGTTTTTTTCTCACCTGTGATAAAAATGTCGGGTAACTTTAGGCCCTTGTGGTCCCCGGATATCATATGGCCGTCATTATTATCTTCATCCGATCCTCGCCTTGTTTGGAATGAGTGTATGTTTGCATGGTAGGTCTCGTCCTATGTGTTCGTGTTGTCTTGGAGGTGGCCCCGGAATTGGGCTGATCACTCATCCGGGGAGACCCTACATGTCCTTGTCTGGTCTAAAAAGTATGTATGTGATCCAAAGATAATCCCTTTCCCGACAGGTCGCGGCCCTGTAAGGCCCGGGTGGCTTGGGTCACATAAATGTCCCTAAAAGGGATAGGTGAAACTCAGGTAAAGATAGATAAGTTAGATAGAATTTCTTTAATTGGTTGGAGAATTGTCTAGCTCATTTGTATGCTTTAACATATTTTTAGCTTGTTGTTGTGAATTTATATAATGTCACAGCAATTAAGGGATTTAGAAAGAAGCCTGCGGGAAACGACCTAAGTTGTAATCATTGCAAACACCTATTTGTAAATGAAAGGAGAAATTGGAGGTAGCAGATATAATGTAGAATTATTTGGTGACCATATTCACTACCTTTGTAGATACTTCTACTTTACAGGAGCACTAAAGGACGTTGCAACATAACATAGCTCTTCTTCCAGACGCTGTCTCATTAACTTCACAATAATTACCAATAGAGTTGGTAATTGAAAAGGTATATCACGAAGTGATTCCCTTATCGAAGACACAATCTAAGATCGCTCTTGTAACAGAATGGTGCAATATTTCTTATACAATATTTGAGGTGAGATCGTGAAGAGAATTTAAAGTGGAGTTTCTATTTCATCTTATTCTAGGAGTTTAGTTACGTTATATTGTTTTGAGTACAAAAAATAAAAGAAGCCCTGAAATATACCAAGCACTACAAACAGAAAACGGAATATTCAGAGTAACTCTTTTTACACTGATAGTAGTCTTCATACAGTACGTAATATTAACCTTATTTTATTAATATTAACCTTAAGAATATCAGCTGTTGTGAGAGGTGCCCGGATCTTTTTATAATGAATACCGGTTTCTATTTGATGAATTCAAACCCCGGTCACAATAAGGTCACATGGAGTTGAAGCTCTAAGTTCTTTAGACTTATTGGAATATGAAGGTGGTAATCATTGCTTCTAATCTTCTTTTATGTTGGAGACTGAATTGATCCCAGGTTCATACTTCCATCAGAAGGATTAGGCCAATTGCACAATCCTAATGACCTCATCGGGACTTAACCCGCGATTTTCCGGTTTGGGCCACATTAAACTTACGCCAGTGAAGAAAAAAATAGATCAAAAGTGGTGTAGTTTCCCATAATAATTATTTTTGTGATAATCTTCATTAAACAATTGTACTTCTGACACGTTCAGTTGGCATTAATTATTATAAAGAAAGTGTTTTCCGTTACAAATGCTTTGGGAACTGATAATGAAACGTTCAGAAAGTGTTAAAATTCAAAACATTTAATGTGTAGATTTTTACAAAATGCTACTGGATATAATAGAACAGTTCTAAGAAGTCCCACCAAAAAAAGGCTGACATAGAATAAAATTCTACAACAAATATTCTTTCCAAAGTACAGCCGGTGGTCTTGTGTCTCTGTTGGAGCTCATTTAAAGAGGGCTCTAAAAGTAGTATTGCCGGACGTTTCATATCTAAAATATTAATTCCTGCCTTTCCCTAGGCGGTGGGTCAACTCGCTACAGAATTTGAAGGAATGAAGGGACTCTTATCAATACATGTGTCGAAGGTAACCACTGGGGTAAGTTAAGTTGTAATCCCCCGATCTTACACACACATACACACATGCAGCTAATTTAGTAGTATCTGACTAAAAATGATGTCTGAGGTTCAAATCCCAAGGTCGACCGATCCAATTGAAGCTTTCGGAAGTTTATCCACTCGCAGAAGAAATGCCCGACTGGAAATTATTTCTTTTGACTTTAAAAGGAAACTGACACAAAATGTATTAGGCACGAATGACCGAAATCTTGTAAAGGACCTCTAAACGTGAGTGAAATATAATAATAATAATAATAATAATAATAATAATAATAATAATAATGCATTTGGTCATGTAATTAAAACAACGGCTTTCATTTACAAGAGGAGAATATTATAAATAAAACTATAACTTATTATGTTATTGAATGACTTACATTTTAATATTCTTTTCCAAAATTAATATATCCTACTAACATAATACATTCTATATCCTAATGCAGTCTACTAATGCAATATAAATTACAAAAATAGTAATACGACAAAAGTAACAATAGTAAAATTAATAATGACTCAGTGACATTATTTTCATAATTCCAATGTCGACTACTTGAACTAAGCAATATGGGATTCCCTTATAGGCCCACTGTTGGTCTTATTAGGGCTTAACACCGTTATTCTTGCTTACTCTTTTACTCAATAATAATAATACACCCCTCACTAAATGATTTACAATACTGTAACTTATCATAAGATAAGATTAGATTAGATTAGATTAGATAATGGTCTGATCTTGGGTGTATAATGGACAAAATAAGCCCAACCGTAAAGTTGCACTATCACGTGCCATAAGACAATATCGTACTTAATTATTGTAACGTAACAATTTGCCATAAGTTCCGGTACGACTGTAAAGCTGTATACAATTAGTAACAATACTTCAAACATTATTTACTATGACTTTATGCTTTCTTCAGACAATAAATTTGGAGAATGAAGTAGTACATTGTCTGCACGAAGCAGCCAAAACTCGCGTAACCTCGACATTTCAAAGCTGACCCAGCAAGCCTCGTGTCATGACTGCAGTTACAACATAATTATTATTATAACAAACAATCAAATTATAACATTCAAGGATACTATGTCATTTTCATTGTTTAGTTCCATAGCGTAAGCCCAAGAACATTAGGTTACATATTAATATTAATAGAATAGACTCTTAAGGTGTTTTATTAAACTTTTCTTATACTGTATTTGTTTCTAAGAAAAACAGTAAGGGAATAAATATAAGATACGTTAAATGATGAGCTGATAAATAGGCAGTAGGCAGTAGGTAGTAGAAAATTATACAAATCTAAACATCAAATATAATAGGTCTAGGCTTATATTACAAGAGTAGTAATACCATTAATACAAAACCTTAATAAATTCTAAATCTATTCTCATAATGCAATAAGCACTACTTTCGTCGCAGTAGTATCTCCAAAATAAGTTTTATAATAAATCAAGTACAAAGTACCCCAAATCAGTTGATTCACGGCCAGTACTTTGTTCAGTTCTGGCCTAGAAAATGTCAGCATACGGAGTATGGAGTGGGCTACAGACAGAAAGAACACTGTAATTTCAGTTTTACCGTCAAATTCAGTAAGTAGTTCTGCATTCAAACGATTGAAAAATATTCTACACCAAGATTGAAACATAACCATTTCTTCTCCTAAATTTAATACCATCGTAAAAGTTCTTGATGGCAGCTTGTTCATAATCAATCATGGTTTCTGTCCACCTAATTATTCCGAGAACATTTGCTACGTTGCAACTTTCAGAGCAAAGGGAAACGTCTAAAACATTTTCCAGATCTTTAAGTTCCGATGAGTTGCTTTGAGAGTGGTCAAGCTAATATTAGAGCAGTATCTCAAACGATAATAATCTACCGTTGTCTCAGGTGATTGATAGTAATTGATACTTTTTATGTTTCTTACTAGTACTACCAACCATATTATTTTTTAATATGTCAGCTTGAGAGTTGAGGTTGATAAAGTACATAGGAATAACCAATATTTTACCTAAGGACATAAGTTGAAAGAATTGCCTTTGATTTAGTCGGGTGGTCAAACTTTTAAAGATGGAGGGACATTATCCCGAGAATCTATCATGCATTGTATACCTAGGTAGTTACTTTGAATTAAGCATTTAAGCAATAAGCAATGCATAAAATATGTTAGAATGCCTTTTATTTTAATTAAGCAATACGCAATGCATGGAATATGTCAGAATACCTTATAGTACGTGCAATAGACCAAGGGTTAGAACTACGTAATTATGTAAAAAAAACTCCTCAAAGACATGGCCCGTTTGAAAAGCAACAGACTTTTAAAATAAATTACGAAAATTCTGACCTAAGTGAACACAAACTTTACTCTGCAGCTGAACTTCTATGCATCGGATACTGTAAATTAGAATGCTTTTCAAGCTACTCATTATAGAAATGACCCAGTTTTTTTAAGTTCAACAGAAAGTCCACCGCTGTGTCGTAGGGGATGAGTTCGCTCCTCTCATGCAGCGGGCCCGGGTTCGATTCCTGGTCGGGACAACTTAGGCTTAACTAAGTGGGGGTTTTCCTCACCTATGAGACAAATGTCGGGTAACTTAGGCCCTTGTGGTGCCCGGATAACATCTGGCCGTCATTATCATCTTCATCCCATCATCGTCATATTTAGAGTGAGTATATGTGTAAAAGGTCTGATTCGTCCAATGTCGTGTTGTCTCGGAGGTGGCCCGGCATTGGCTGATCACTCATCCGGGAGGCCCTCCATGATCTTGTTTGGTCAAAAAAGTATGTATGTGTTCCATAGATAATCCCTCTCCCGACAGGTCGCGGCCATGTAAGGCCCGGGCGGTGTGGGTCGCTTTAATATCCCTAAAAGGGAGAGGTAACTAAGGTAAAGAAAGAAAGTTAGACCCTATAGGCTTATATCCAGCTTTTTTTCTTGGAATAATATTCTCCAATATATAAGTTTTGAAAAAAAAACAGCATACATTATTTCAGATAAGATAAGTTTGTTAAAGGAAATCATTACATTTTTAAACCTCGAAATTATAAAACATTAATTTAAACGTTAAAACGTTATTGTTGCATTTTCGGTCTGTGCATCCACATGTGTTTATTTTTATATTTCGTTGCCTATTTTTCTGTTCATTATGTTCATAATGGGGAAAGAGAGAGTGCGAGAATAAGAGAGAGGTGAGGAAAAGAGGAGGTGGGAGGGAGTGAGAGGAATCTAGGCTATTTCTTTAGAACAAAACTGATAACTCTCATAATGGCTGTAATGTAATCTAATAAAGGCCTAATTTATTATATTATCAATAGAGGCTAAACAAAGCTGACTGCTAGACTACACAAATAAAGTAACATCTGAGACTGATACGAATATAGGCCTATTAAAAAAAGACAGTTTTTGTTATATAACAATTCTGTTCGATTGTAAGTTGCAACGCGATTATAGGAAAGGAAAACATATTTATTTCGAATCCATTGGTAGACTTATCTAATATACATTCCCGTGTTTAAGCTAAGCTGGAAAGGTAGAGTCAGACTGCCAAATTCAATGTGCCATTGAATTTTTCAATCTGACTCTACCAATGCAATATAGGCCTAATGCTATTGCGATTTTGTACGATTGACCTCAAACTATAAATGCACACCACATAATGGATCTGATAATCAAGAAACGTAAATCTGCTCTTAAGAGAGGCGATAAAACTGACTGCATAGAAGTTTAGAAAATACTGAGTAAAAGGTTGAAACTGTAATAGGTAATTCGGAGATCTTGGAAGAATGTTAATAAGCAATGTTCCTAACTAAAATCTTAATATTTGCATTTGGTTATAAGCACAAAAGTCTGTTATGTCCCTTTACATAACAATGTGTGCGCAAAGAGAATATAAATTCCACTTGCAAAGTAGTTGTTACTCGGGAAACATGTGTCTAAAGACTGGTACAAATGGTTCCCGAAGTTAACCGTCACTCAGAATCACTTGAAAAATAAATTTAAGCGTAAACAGCCAATACGCTAATAAAATAATGAAATGGCACAAAGGACAACATTAAAACACGTAGAAACAAGAGGAAATAGAACGCATAAAAAGATAATTTATAGTTACACTAGCGTGTGCCCGCGGCTTCGCACGCGATAATTATTTCAAAAATTAAACATTAAGAGCATAATAGTTAAATCATTATATTTATTAACACCAAAATCACGTGGACTACATACCACGATTAGATAGCGTCGCCTGGTAAAAGCGACCTCAGATTCGAGTTCCCTGGCCCAGAAAACCCCTGCATAGTGAGTTTCGTCCAAGTCGAACAAGGTTTGACCATATTTAGGCCTATATTGAATATCCCTCTTCCGTGTAGGTTGAAAATTTCGTACGTCTGTGGGACTTGATATTCTAAACAAATGAATCGTCAAGGATGGACCTACAAAATCAAGCGATCGCCTGCGATAATTATTTCAGAAATTAAAAATTAAGAGCATAATAGTTAAATCATTATATTTATTAACACCTAAATCACGTGAATTACATACCACGATTAGATAGCGTCGCCGGGTAAAAGCGACCTCAGATTCGAGGTACTTGGCTCAGAAAACCCCTGTATAGTGAGTTTCGTCCAAATCGAACGACGTTTGACCCCATTTAGGCGTCGCGTGGTAAAAGCGACCTCAGATTCGAGGTACTTGGCCCAGAAAACCCCTGTATAGTGAGTTTCGTCCAAATCGAACAACGTTTGACCATATTTAGGCCTATATTGATTATCCCTCTTATAATAATAATAATAATAATAATAAAATCAGGTAAACTGATATAACAAAGTGCCAGTATGTTTTGTTTAATCAGTTATGATATGCAAAATATATAAAAAAAAAGTCAAATTGGCCGGTTTCGGGATTTGAGCCAGGGAACTCCAGAATGTGACGCCAAGACGTTACCATCTCAGCCACCTGGGTCAGTTATGGGATAAGCGCATTTAAACCAATAGTGTTGTCATAGCTAACTGTATTTTAATTGCCAAAGCCTTAGAAATCACAGTAAAACAAAAGGTTATGTTGTCAAGATAACTGATTTTCATTTTTTTAAATAAATTCTTTCGAATACGTATATTACCATAAAATAGGCACTAAATTGAGCATAACTCCGAAACAAGTCAACCGATTTTACCCAGTATCAATAGACGTCTTCCCATGGACATTATAAATGTGTATACCAAGTTTCATAAAAATCCGGTAAAGTGTATTTGAGTTACCGCGTCTTTAAAATAGACACTAAATTGGGTTTTACTACGGTACCGGTCTACCGATTTGGTCCAATATCAGTAGACTTCTTCCCATGTACATTATAAATGGGTATACACAGTTTCAAGAAAATCCAATGAAGCATATTTGAGTTATCGCGACTTCTTATATATTAACATAAAATGCACTAAATTGGGCATTATTCTGGTACTGGCCAACCGATTTGGTCGAATATCAATAGACGTCTTTCCATGGATATTATAAATGCGTGTACGAAGTTTCATAAAAATCCGAAAAAGCGTATTCGAATTATTGCGCCTTTAAAATATACACTAAATTGGGGTTTACTCCGGTACCGGTCAACAGATTAGGTTCAAATTCAATAGGGCACTTTTCATGGGCGTCATAAATGGGTATACCAAGTTTCGTGGCAATCGGATACAGCGTATTTGAGCTATGGCGCCTTTCTAATATAATCTATTAAAATAGGCACTAAATTGGGCATTACTCCGGTACCGGTGAACCGATTTGGTTCAATATCAATAGGGTTCTTCCCATGGACATTATAAATGTGTTTTCAAAGTTTCATGAAAATCCAAAAAAGCATTTTTGAGTTATGGTGCGTACAGACACACGGACAGACAGACAGACAGACGGACAGACAGACATTTTTTCGTCCACCACACAATCTCATAAAGTACCATACTGGCGCTTAATAATAATCCTCTTCGGTGTTGGTTGAAAATTTCATATATCTGCGTGCCTTGACATGATAAACAAATGAGTCGACCAGCGTGAGCTACAACATTCAAGCGATCGTAATGGTTTTATGACAAAAATAGCCAAAGCCTACTGTAATTGATTTGACATTGAAATGTGTAACTGAAAATCGATGCTTCGAAGACGCTAAAATACAAGTTTTCTTCCCGTTTTTCACTCATAACTCAATAACGAAAGCAAAAACTAAAAATGAAATATGCCGAAAACCTTCCCGGGAATGTACTCAACAACTTCCCAAAGTTTCATGGCGATCGGATGAATGGTGTAGTAATGCATAAAGGACACACACACACACACACATACATTCATTTATATATATATAGATGATAAAGCAACCTAAATGGTAATTGTGATAGGAATGTAACAGGGGGAGTATCATGAAGAAATATATCAACAAGAAACAGCTAGATAATAAAATAAGTCCAGAATAAAGATAAATCAATAAACTAAAACGGAAATAAAAGAAGGAAAAGAGGAAGTCTGGATGAAAACAGAGCTGACACTTCACAAGCAGAAGATGAAAACAAGAAGAGGAAAAAGTATATGCATACTACTCTAATCTATATAGTAATCAATTTTAGAATGAAAACAACATATCGTTTAACGAACAATATATAAATTTTTACAGTACAACAGTAAAATGTAGGCTAAATGAAACTAAACTAAACCCCATCACGCTAAATCCCCTGGTGGCACAAGGACTACCATGCAGCAGCTGAGTGTACCACCACATTTCGACTTTATTTGCAAATAAAAATTGGGTGCATGTGGTCAGTATAGTAAATCGGCCTATAAGCTAGACAAACCCCAAATAGCTACGACTTCGTTTGTAGGACCTTCATATTAAAAACCATTGCATTCAAAATAAATTATGTTAGAACATTTTCTTTACATTTTGGGTCCAACTGAAGAAAGCTCATAACCGTAGTGTTAAAATACGTATTACAGGACTGGGGTGGCCAACTGCCTCACTTATGGGAGCCGCATAGAGAATACATAAATAGCTGTCATTTGTAATATGCAATATTAGTTGAAAGCTTTGGAATTGAAACATTCTCACCTAAGTCCATGCTTAGGTCTATGGACTTCTTCTTAGCAGTCTATAATAAATCATTTTGAACTCAGGCCCTTTGTTTGATATGGACTGAACTCTTTCTTTCTTTCTTTCTTTCTTTCTTTCTTTCTTTCTTTCTTTCGTGGATGGTATTTATTAAGTGTTCATTTACTGACGAATCAGCCCATTTTTTCCCGATCAAAGCGGTGGAATATGTCAGGCCAAGCTTCTACTTGAACGTAAACTGATAATCTCAAAATTAACAAAAATGGACTTACCCTCTGTTTTCCACTGTACTTTTCATAATCCTTCAGTCCAGTCCTCTGCGAATGTCGAAAGACTGAGGTAGATGATTGCGCTGTTGGATGGTGTAGCTACCCTGTTCTGTCATGGGATGAAGCGCCACGGAATTAGTTAGAATTGGTAGTTATGTGCTATTATTAGGTTAGTAGCACAGGTACCGCAATTTTGTTCCAGAGGGCCAACCAATTTTATATGTAAACGATAGGCATTATATTACAGATGCAGCACGAAAGGAAATTTATTCAAAATACTGCTAAAAATCACTCTTGCTTTTGACTTGGTTTAGTAGTGCAAACTTCATGTTTTTTGTTAATATATCAGCCTCGTTTATATTCCTTTTAGCTTCGAGGCTATATCAGGAGTTCGGGATCTGTGTCTATACAGTAGGGTAGGCCATGGAACTATTGCTTGTCAATTGTTTCTATTGTCGGTGTAATTAATGGAGTAAATTTCAACTGATTTTAGGTAATTTAAATGGATATGATACAGGATGAAATGGTGAGGATGAATCATGGTATGCAAATATCCAATTCGGCATTTGCCTTTACGACTGGGAAATCATGAAAAAAGCCATTTCAAATTGGCCAGCCACTGGATTTGAACCTGGGACCTTCCGAATGCGAGTGCAAGACTTTACCATCTTGGCCACCTCGCTCGGTTTTCATGGTTTTATTCGTTACTCTCTTTGACATAAAAGACTCAGCATAATTGCTAAGCTGTTCCTATTAAAAAAAAAAGTGTACTTTAAAAGCATTTGGATCTGTTGAAATGGTATATACTTCCTCTGTTAGTTATTAATAGAGCAACCCAAAAGCACAGTAAGCATAAAAAGTATAACAGGGCTTTAGACATGTGGTTGCTACCCAAAACATGATTTAGGGGATCTAAGAATCTGGATAAAAGAAGTTTTAAAAGCACAATAATGCATAATTTTAAGAAGCTAAGCATTTAAGTATAATATGTAATGTAAGCATATTTTTTTTTAAAATTAACTGCCTATTTAAAATCTAACAATAGATTCAATGCAAAAATAAAAATATTTTTAGCAGCAATGAACATTTGTACATAACGTTTAACGGTTTTAAGGTCAGTGCACGATCTGAATCAGAGCTGTTCACATCTAGTGAATACCAGCTTGCCAAAAATTGCTGTAAATAAAATTCAAAGGATTCGTGAGTTTCCTGTGGTGTGGAAAGTTTTAAACGTAGATGGACATGGTTCAACATCAAGCGGTACTATGTACTAGTACTATACCTAAAGTATGGCAGCTTATGGAAGGTTTAAAGGATAATATGAAAGAAATGGCCAAAGCATTCACCTAAAACTTGCAATTAATCAACCTCAAGAGTGGTACAGAGACTGAGAGTGACATAGATGACTAGATTTTCGGGTTTAAGGATTGTTCTCTTATTGTAGTGTGTTCCTGTATAACTAATATTATTGTTGTAACACAGACTGACTTTACTGTCACAAGTGGTGACATTTAAGAAAAAGAAGATTATTCGTATGAAAGAAACACGTTTTTAAAAAATAAAGCATAATCATAACAAATATAAGGCATAACTTATTCCAAGAAAAATAAAGAATAATGTGGGTTACTCTGGTTATTTTTTGAAATTGAAATGCGCAATTGGTCATATCCCACAAACGAATACTTAAACTTGAAATTGCACTCACACGAGCATAGTTGTACCCTAGATATCACTGTACCAGTCATTAGCCTACGACCACAGTATATGTACTGTATTACTATGCTACTACGACCACAACAATCGTAATATGGTATACGTAAATATTATTTCTACCTTGATTAATTACATTGTGTTTTGATACTCACTGGGTCTATATCTTAATGCTCTAGGTACAACTAATATTAGACGAATTAAACTGACGGGAAAATGAATAACAAATATGACAAGAAGTATGGCTCTTAGAAGATCCACTAAAAATTTAAAATTAGGTAGCCTATTTGACGCGCAAGGGCTATTTGTTAGCAACTGTTGGAATAAATTTATTTCTTATTTCATCTGAGATATTTTATCGTGATATAAGCTCTATCAGGAAAACTTGTCGTAATGGATAGCACAGGATTTCGTCAAATTTAAGGTTATGTGAGATATAAAATGCATGAAATAGGATTTATTTTCAAATCACAGACATTTATTGTTCGTTTTAATAGTCAGCATCAAGTGGCAGGGTACACACTAGTTCCTCTCTCCTCCGAGTTCTTGAATAGTCGTAATGTGTCCAGATGAAGAATTTACTGCCAATGCGATCATATAAATTTGTTTTAGCTGTCAAATTTTAGCGCTAACGTCATAATAATAATTGACGCTATGAATTAACCTAAGATAAAACAGGCGCCCGTTAATGTGTCAATAACTGGACATTAACTGTTCCTGTAACCTCGATAATTATAGAAAGTAAGAAATAATAACTATATTATTTCTTACGACACTTTCGATTCAAGATATACGGTATTTTAAATAGCTTTGATTATTATAGCCGTCCGCTTAAGCTTAGGATGCCCTTACTCATATTCCCCTGCCTATCGCCTAGAAATTTCGATTATACACTTTTCCATGATCATTATATTGCAGTCTTGTAACAATAATTTCTGTTGTTATAATGTCTGGACTTATGAATTTCTGCGTTGCATTTGAATCTCCAATCCCCTTTCTTTCATACAGATCCGAAGGCTACTGGAATTGGAGCTGGAATACCACTATATTTTGGACTATTTTACTTTCAGATAGGCCTATTTGAAATTGAGAATAATTAATTCCACTTAAGTTGAAGTCCAAAAGCAGAGACTATGTTAGTACCGGCCTTTTCAGTATTTTATATTAAATCCGTTTAATGCTAATAGAGGAAAGTCATCATTTCCAAATGCTTTTATTTTATAATAGAAATCTTTGTTTAAAGCATTATGGAGCATATAATTAACACATAATAATTAATTAATTTCAAATTTTGTTTTTCAATATTAGTCAACATAAATACTTGCAGTGTAATTCAAAATAAAGATTTGCCACTGGATCATAAACAGAGTGTACCAATTTCAGCATATTCGGAGATAACTTACGTCACGGATTCATTAAGGATTTCTTAATTAAATAAAGATAAAATTACGTCCGCTGTAAGTTCATTAAGTTGTTTTACCTCCTAGGATGATAAGTAATTTAAGATTGGCTGATGTTCTTATGAAGATGTTAAGTTTTACGTATAATTTCATGGCTTGTTTCTTTGCACATGCTTGTATTTATAAGTTGTAAAGCAAAACGCTTTTTTTAATGCTGCTGCATAAATCAAGAAGGCCTACCGTGTAATATTGCATTATTACTGAATCATAAATTAGTGGCAGTCGTAAGAAGTATACGTTTAGTATTAAAGGTCTACGTTAATGTTCTATATTAATCACTTTCTGCCTTCATTAAGTGAGACGTTTCCACTTACTTGGTAGACCAATGATACCATTACACATTCTTAAGAAAAATAAAATAAAATAATTTTTATCCGCTTTCGCTTTAGCATAGTAATGTTGTAACATGAATCAAAATCATTTTTATGTAAATATTTATCCAGGAATTCCTAATATTTACCCAGGAATTCTCAATGATTCAGACAAATCCTGTAAGTTAATTCTATGAAACATTCACATTCTGACTTTGTTCTTGTGCTGATATTTAGAGTGCATTAACATTTCAAAATCCTTTGTACGTTAAAAGATCCTCTTTTCCATTTTTTATCAATTATATAATATATTCATATTCTTACTTAATATACTCATAATATGTCTCAAAACATGATATGGGATGATCTCATTATTAAAAGCACTCTTATCATTTCTCTTCTCACTTGTCATTTCTACTGAATACACTGAAAGGTGGTATCGCAACGCAGTTGCTAGGAGCTGAATTCAGTAATGGTTTCATGATAATCTGGTGGAAGGTACATAAGTGCTTTAATAATTAAAACTTGTAATATATTTCAATAAAACGCATAGAAAAATTCGAATAATTATTTCTCTATCTAGAATGATTTTTTAGCAAATCGAGCATTTGTGAAACATAGGCACTGAATATGTAGCAATATCAGTAGTTTTGTTTACATACACGAAGTACATCAATGAAGAATGTACAATTTTCAAGAGCTCTTGAAGAGATTTCCCTGACTATTCCATTCATACGCCCCGAGTTTGATAATGACCAATAACGTTTAGCAATTCCTCGGATATAGACCAAACACGGCCGTTTATCTTATAACATTTTTGTAGGAATCGCGAGGATGGCATTTTATCGGGTAAAATGGTCTGCTCGTTACTGGACACGAAAGCATCAGGAGGTAGTGATTAATACGTCACATGTTGCCATTAAACAGCATGAAAACATATTATTTTATACAACATACCTTGTTTGGAAATTGAAATAATATAAATGTACATTGATTAAAAACACAATGTAGATTCGGTGCAAGCCAGTTCGTGTGCTTTTATTCTGTTCTGCTGTTAGATTACCTAAATGAAGTTAACTATCTCTATATATATAAAAGGCTTTGTCCTGACTGACAGGAATCAACGTAGAGCCTAAACTATAACAGGTAGAGACTTGGAATTTTTACAGTACCTTCGTTTCATAATGTAGGTGCTCACTAAGAAAGGATTTTGAAAATTCATATTTTAAATGCCAAAAATCAAATGTTTTTGAGAATACTTAATCCCTTCTTACACAGAATTATCGAATCCGAATCACATTTGACATTAAAACATATTGTTTCCAGTGGGTTTCAGATGGGTTTGGAATTAAGTTAAATGGAAGTTTGACAATTACAGTTGGCTTTGTCTATTTTTGTCATACCTTAAAAATTAAACTTTCCCGGTCGCTTGAATGTTGTAAGCCCTAATATGGTCAAACATTGTTTTATTTGGACGAAACTCACTATACAGGGGTTTTCTGGACCAAGGAACTCGAATCTGAAGTCGCTTTTACCAGGCGACGCTATCTAATCGTGGTATGTAATCCACGTGATTTAGGTGTTAATAAATATAATGATTTAACTATTATGCTCTTAATTTTTAATTTTTGAAATAATTATCGCGGGCGAAGCCGCGGGCACATGCTAGTTGTCTTATATGCACCATTGGTAGCCATGGTTACAACATGGTAACTCGAATCGATTCATGGATGGTTGATTCATAGAATGCCGTGAACTTGCAGCTGTTCGTTTTGTTTTCATGTAATAAAGCACGAAGGTAATTATTATTTGTATAATCCGTTACATTTTTATTCTTGGAATAGTCTTAATAAATCAAACTCGAGTTGATGAGTTTCATCAGATAAACTCGACAACTCTCGTGGGATTGCCTATGATAAAAATATTTGAACTTCACTTTCATCAATAATGTATTATGGCTTTATAAATTAAAAATAAAACATCTCGACCCCATAAATCCTTGCTGATTCATGGGAATTCTGTCTCGATTCCCCATAAATTAAAATCATAGTATTCGCGATTCGGAAACTGTGGCATCGACCTTGATTGATTGATTGTATAATTACTTTAAGTTAGGGATAAAAAGGTGGACAAAAAATCAACCTACTGCAAACAAATAATACCAATACGGAAATGAAATAAAATTATGTATACCAAGAGTGATTGCACCCACTGATTTACCTCTGTATCATCTTTAAACTTTAGGTTTACTGCTGGAAGATGATATTGCATTCCAAAACATTTTTATTGTAAATATTATTTGACCCATTACTTAATTATTCGTTCAAATGAATAGGATATCCTATATGTAGATGTGGATTGTTATGAACCTCCAAGAAATATCGACCTTTTGGAAGCGAACTGAAGCATGTAAATGTGAAAGAAATAATTCACTGCTCGCTATAGGCTGTTAGCTTGCCGTAACATTTTCTACAACGTAATCGCTATTTGAATCCTCACGAGTTAAAAACGAGATGACATATGGAATCGTAGAATACAATTTTTCTGGCCACTAGT
This sequence comes from Ectobius pallidus, assembly GCA_964059195.1. NCBI lineage: Eukaryota > Metazoa > Arthropoda > Insecta > Blattodea > Ectobiidae > Ectobius > Ectobius pallidus. Next base: position 62,283,879 of record CAXKWD010000003.1, on the reverse strand, counting down.
AACTTTTATCCTCATGGACCATGTAAGAAATTCAGATATTGGATAAGAATTAAATATCCATCTAAGCTAAATAAAATAGACAACCAATAAAAAGAAATTTGCCATTCATAAATTGGCACCTCTAGCCAAGGCTATGGGGCTGTTTGAACATCAATCAACATGCCGAGAAGTTAAACCTAATACCGACTAGGTGGATAGTTAATCTTTCGCGCAAGAACAGGTCAGTAGGCCTAAACCTGATATACAGAATACCTGAGAGTACATGATTACCCATATGCACCACGTACCTGCTCTCGTGTCATCTAATGGGCGTAGGAGCTTTCGCACGTGTCGCACGTCGTTAGAAATCCCAAGCATAAAACTAACAGTTACCACTTTTGTATTGCCCAGGAAATTGTGACTTATGATATAATCAAATTTTTCTGAAGTTTAACTCGAGTAATCCAAATACGTTAATTGTTAAATTGTTATCCCCAAAAAGGATGTCTTTACAGTGACGTTTGCTTTGACCGAAGATTTTATAGGGTATTATATATCAAAGTCTTTCGTATAGGACTACTTGTGGTCTACAACATAGTCTATCCACCGACAGACTTTTTTTTTAATACTGATATAAATCTAAATGGTCTTGAACACTTGTGCATTCTATTATGTAATAGAGCTAGACATATCCGATCCGGTCTACCTTATTTTATTCTTAGGACTCGTTAACTTTTGTTTATAATCTGTAGAAATGGAGGTCAATGTATATGTTGAATATGTACCAGTAGTTTTCCAGGAAATAAATTGGTGTTACTATTCTAGTAATCTCAGGATTAAATGTCAAAACTGTATCTTTTTCACACTGTTAAAAGTCAATAAATAAAGGATCTCGCACCTGTGGAGATTACATCTCACTGGTACAAACTTCAAGTCACAAAAAGAACTGAACATTAATTACTGTTATACAATAAGCAAGGCACTATACGTATTATAACTGGTTATGTCAAGACTCTCAGTTTTTATATCAGAAACAAAATATTATGTACTGTACAATATTTTATAACTAACAAACCGGACAGCCGATAGATACACCTAGAAGGTATTTTGCGGAGAAGATTATTATATTGCCATTCTTATTACCTTTCTCAGTAGAATAGAGAAAAACAAAATATTGGTCTGACTAGTTGCAGTCTTGTTTTCTGTGAATGAAAATCGCTTACTATTCGTAGATAACACTGCAGTCTACTTATCCTATTTACTCTTTCTTTTACGTTGAAAAATCTTCCAGCGTTGCCGTCACAACCCAATAGACCGGCTTCTGTTATAATAATTAATGATATTACAATATTAATACCAAACATTGTAATAGGGTATGAGATGGTTCTTTAAAATATTTAGAAAGTCTTTGAGGTCTAAACAAATTTTTTTCTATAGCCCAGGTAGGAAAAATTCCCAGTTTCCTACGCACATCAACAAACAATTTAGTACTCATTCCTGTTCCCCCATTTAAAGGACCAGCAACTTCAATGTCATGGAGATGATATTTCTTATATATAATAAATTTAATAAAACTATTTTTCCTTGTCAGCTTGTGTCGATTGGTTTACATCTAGTAGTACTTAGCCTATGACCTTCTCACTACGTCATCCAAGCAGACGGTTCAATTAAACAATTAATATAATTATCTGATCCAGTTTCTAACATACTAATACCAGGGAAAATCATACGGAGCAAAAATGACCAATGTATAAAGCTAACAACTTTACCCGCTTCGTTTCTAATAAAATCAGGTAAACTGATGTAAAAAAGTGCCAGTATGTTTTTGTTTAATCAGTTATGACTGCAATTATGATATGCAAAATATGTTTTTTTTTTTTTTAATTGATTTTCAAGTTAAGCTCCAGATTTATTCATTAAGCAGGGCTTACGGAAGAAGAAAGGTCTACCATCTCGGCCACCTGGGTCATTTTAACGGTCTAGTTGGATAAGCGCATGTAAAACAATAGTGTTTTTTGTCATAGCTACCTGTATTTTAATTTCCAAGGCCTTATAAGATCACAGTAAAACAATAGGCTATGTTGTCAAGATAACTGATTTTCGTTTTTTTTTTTATAAATTCTTTCGAATACGTATATTGCCATAAAATAGGCACTAAATTGAGCATTACTCCGAAACAGATCAACCGATTTTATCCATTATGAATAGACGTCTTCCCATGGACATCGTAAATGTGTATACCAAGTTTCATAAAAATCCGGTAGAGCGTATTTGAGTTACCGCGTCTTTAAAATATACACTAAATTGGGTTTTACTCCGGTACCGGTCAACAGATAGGTTCAAATTCAATAGGGCACTTCTCATGGACGTCATACATGGGTATACCAAGTTTCATGAAAATCCGTTACAGCGTATTTGAGTGATGGCGCCTTTCTATGAGAAAGGCGCCATAATCTATTAAAATAGGCACTCCGGTACCGGTGAACCGATTTGGTTCAATATCAATAGGGTTCTTCCCATCGACATTATGAATGTTTATACCAAGTTTCATGAAAATCCGAAAAAGCTTACTTGAGTTATGACGGACAGACGGACGGACAGACAGACAGACGGACAGACATTTTTTCGTCCCCCACACAATCTCATAAAGTACCATACTGGCACTTAATAATTGTATAACAATCCAGAATCCTTAATCACAAGGGCATTAACAGGGATCACTCAATTTTACAATCAAAATCTACTCTTATACAATTCAACGGCCCTAAATAGCGTGCTTGCTCGCCCGCTTCGTGAGACATCGGGTATACTCGGCGATGTTCGTCTCTCGCAGTCTAAACTTTCATGACGATTACAAAATTAGGAAGGAAAACAGTTTCTTTATTATATAAGGCCTAAGTGAAATGAACACAATGAACAAATATTCTAATTTTATTTTTACTTACAATTTTCATAGCTCTGAACCACAAACATTTTAAATAATCTACCAGTGTAATTTTCTTAAAAATCCTGGAGTCAATTAATAATGGCAGGCGAAGCCGGGGGCAACAGCTGTAAAATATTGATCGTTTTATCTCTACTCTTATACAATTCAACGGCCCTAAATAGCGTGCTTGCTCGCCCGCTTCGTGAGACATCGGGTATACTCGGCGATGTTCGTCTCTCGCAGTCTAAACTTTCATGACGATTACAAAATTAGGAAGGAAAACCGTTTCTTTATTATATAAGGCCTAAGTGAAATGAACACAATGAACAAATATTCTAATTTTATTTTTACTTACAATTTTCATAGCTCTGAACCACAAACATTTTTAATAATCTACCAGTGTAATTTTCTTTAAAATCCTGGAGTCAATTAATAATGGCGGTTGAAGCCGGGGGCAACAGCTGTAAAATATTGATGGTTTTATCTCTTGAAATATCGCTGATAATAATAATCCAAACAAACCATTCCTTCCCTTGAAACATTATATAATTTCTGAAAATTACACTGAATTGATAAAATAAAATTCACATCATATTCATGTCAATAAACAGCTGAGAAACAATACGTATTATGTGTTCACAGGTTCTTTGGAACTGCATAATCGATTCTGATATAGTTTTCCCAGGGGGCGCTTTCATGTCGTGGAATGTACTCTAAAGCAGGAATTTTAGCTGTTTCATTAATTATTAATGGCTTAGTTTATGAATGATTCGCGAGCAAGTGTTAATAAATATAATGCTTTAATAATTATTATACTCGTTAACTTTTAATTTTTAAAAGAATTATCGTGGGGAAACCACGGGCACCTCCTAGTATATTTACACATGCTGCATATAAATTACATAGAGTCTCTATTTAGTAACTTAAACCAATGACTAATAGTAGTGGGAGAAGTTTAGATTTTTTCTGTCCAGATAATGGTACACTGTATAGAAAATAATAAAAAAGTGTATAATTAATAAATAACCTTTTGCAGAACATATTATAAACATCTAGCAATTAAAAATAGTTTCATTTTTTAAAACAATATGGCTTTACTTTATATATTAATGTGGTTCGGAAGTTTATAGTACAATTTGAGACTAAGAATAGGCTAATTGACAAATTAATACTGATTTTTAATCTTTAAAGGAATATAGTAGGCTTAATCATACGTGACTATTACAATGATGCAAGTTTTTTTTATAAATGCATGACGATATTAAAACATATATAAGATACATCATTCAAAAAGTTTTAAAAAGTTCTCAATAACAAAAAGTTGTAATCATTTTTTTAGTGAAACAGTAATGTTCACTCCAACCATGCACATATTATTCCCCTTTAAGGAAAATAAGAAGGTAGGACTACTCTCTGAGATGGGGAAACTAACCCCAGTCTTAAATGTCTTAAATGAGATTCAGTTCGAGTATATTACACGGAAGTAAGCTGCTTTTGGAACAGCACAACTCTCAAATGAAAAAATAGCAGATAGGCCTAAAGGATTTTATTTTTGCATTTAAACTTCATGGAACCATGAATGTACATAATGTTAAAAAATTTACATTTACTTAGTCTAATTTGGTCAATATTCAACAAATTCTGGGACAGATCGTTTAATTGGTAGAAGGTGATCAAGATTCTAAAAATATCATTGACATGCAAAAACCGGGCCCAGAACAAAACCATGACGAAACCGAAGTTTAATGTTTATGGTCTCTGAAACTACTGAGGATACTGAATTATACTTTCTAATTTAACATTTTTGCATATTGCTTTTCATTAGAAAATTAGCATTGGAGTCATTTGAAAGGAACACCATCAATAGTATTGTATTTTGAAAATGTAGAGAATAATAAAGAATAATACAGCTTAAAGAATAATATTAGTTGTGTTTGGATGCTATAAAACATTGTTGAGATTACAAAATATTCCAACAGATTATTTACTAACTGCATAGTATGATATCAGTTTATGACAGAAATAACTTGCCACTTTATAGTAGATAATATTAAAACGAAGTCTGCCTACTGGCCAAAAGACACACATCCTGACATACTCATATATAGCCCTATCGTTAAAAGACGGGTGATGACGCAGCCAAAGATTTATAAACACTATAAATCTTTGGACGCAGCATTCAGATGACAGTCCTTGCCAGGTCAAGGGAGCGGGGTTTAGGTGCATATACATCTTGTTTAATTAAGTTGTATTTAAAAATAAAAAATAAAAAAACTATATAGAGTTTTGTTTTAAATTTTCTTTTCATTAGCATCGGGAAAATACTTGCGAAAACGTTTCAAACACCTAGAAGATAATATCCGTGTGACAATCCATAAAGTACCTGCATAGCTAATATGAGGGGATAGGTGATTTATTGTTAAGTAAATGCTCATGCCAGCATACAAGGCACAATAGGAAGTTTATGACTTTCGCTTATTTTTATCATCACTTATGGAACTCCATGTCAGGTGTTTTAATGACAATCCATTTTATCACCGGAAAAAAACTTATCTTATTCACAGTTACGGTTCGGTTATATGTGCTACCTGCTGTTTGCTCTTTGACTTGCATTAATTAACAGTTCATTTAAACAGTTGAAAGGGTATAGGCCTATTTACTCTAACTGCATGCTGTATATATTAATTGTTATTGTCCTTACTGTTATAGTTTTGCATAATCAGATATTAAAATCGATCATTTTTTTTATTAGATCTTAAAATAAAACCTTAAAATTAATGACTAAAAAGGGAAAAACTATAGACTATCGAGTAGCTAAAATTTTTAAAGATAATATAACTAAATTAATCAGGGCCCAATAATATGGTTATCTAACGGCATCTCTTAATTGGGCATATCTACATATTATATCACATCCGCCACTACTCATCTCGCGAGATGAAGGCCAATCTCCGCGGTATCACCCTTGAATGAAAGAGCTTTGAATGACTCTTGGTAATCCCATGGGTTCGTTCCGGTTCCTGGACCTCACTACTGGACGAACACTCATTATTATCATCGTCATCGTCATCATCATCATCATCATCATTATATCACATAAATTACACCTAAGTAAAAAATAAAGTGTTCCCTATTACAGGCCATGGAGGCCCAGAGGGTTTCAGGAGGTTGAGGCTTCAAGATTTTAGACAATCGGACCCGTGCAGGTGGTAAGGTTGTCAGCCTTATGCACCGGCCACCTTTACCCCCAGGATTGTTCCTGGTACTCATTTATGTTGGAGGCTGGGTCGACCCCAGGGCCATAGTGCCACCAGAAGGATTAAGCAATTGAAAAAACTCCAGCGACTTCATCGGGGATCGAACCCGCCACCTGGCGGTTTATATCACACCTAGAGAGAGTTTTTAATATGAATAATGGATGTGTGAATATTAAATAAAGTTAAATATAAATGTTTGTCCCCACCTACTTGCATGCTGTCTGTACAGCTTGACTGAGAAAAATAATGTGTTCTTAAACAAACTACCGTTTCTAAGATTAACGATTTGTGGATACGTAGGCCTATATGTAATTAATGAGTAAGGTAGATGATATGTTGTTTTTCTGGGTGTGAGAAAGAATACCGGATATTAGATACCGACCTATGTCATTTCCTAAATTCCATGAGGTCACGCACATACACAGTGTGGTGGCCGAAGGGAACGTATTGGTTTTCCTTATAATATTACATAGGCCAAGATTTTATGACTGTTCCTTTCCATCTCCTGTTCTCCACCTCTTACAATCGTGTTGAAAACATGTAATTTGGAAATATCCATGAGTAATATGAATATTAATGTACTACGTATGATTCCTCCTATTACGAAATTTTACAGACAAATATGCACATGTAGAATACATACATGTTAAAAGATACGAAGATATCGTAGATAGTACAAAGTGAAAAGAACTTCAAAATCAAAGAAAAGTTAGACAGAACGAGATTGTTGTGCACTTCACACACAGTGAAAAATACGTAAACGTCTTTATTTGAAAGATAATTAAATACAAACTGCCGTTCAAGATGGTGGCCAAGTTCCAAGGGTATCGACATGAAAAGTTTGCAATATTTAAATCTTGGTGGTGATCGAAACATAGACTACTTTGCGCACGCGTAACTAATCGCGTCATGCTTAGCTGCCATGCATTAAAACGTAAGTCAGTACTGAGGAATAAAATGGAAGTAAAGACATAGGTAAGATTGAAATGGTAAAATTCAACAAACAAATATGATTACATCCTGCAATGACAAATATTTCAAAAGTTAGAAACACTGACTTAATGCCACACATGTCTGCTGTAAAGAAAGCAAAAAGCGCATATTATGGAAATAAATTATTTGTGACAGTTCTCCCACATGTTTTTCTTACCACCCTTCTGCCCACCTGAATTTTGGATCAGTCCGTATGCTGCCAGAAGTGACTGGTTTTATTACTAGGGACAGGATTCTTAGGTTTTTACCTAATTTTTTCCTTACTTCCAAAACAAAAAGCGCTCATACACTTTTTCGAATCATGTCCATTGGATTCACCCACATTAATTCTGTGGCACCTAAAAATACCTAAATGGGGTATAAAAACCTAAATAGGCCTATACCTAAATGGGATATAAAACCTAAAATATCTAATTTAGGCTCAGTTTTTGTCTTTTTTGTTTGTCAGTTGAGAAATCGATATTTTGCGGGAAGAGAATAATTTTTGTCGGATAGAAATTAATACCACCAGCGTTTCATTCAACCCATTGCCGTCTAGGATGGACAGTATCAAGAGAGGAAAACTGTACCGGCGTATTCCTTTTAAAATATTCATGCGAACAACCATTGTTGCCGTGTATGAACAAGGATATAAATTTCTGTTTTTTAAAGCGCTTGTTTACCTTTAGTACTGCTCTGTTATTCATACTGAGTGGTCACACTGTTAGTTTTAAGAAGATGTATTAATTATGACGAAACAAATGAAATCAAGTTTATTACGGCAGTGGATTGTCGGCGATATGAATTTCACTACAGATGGCAAAGTAATATTTTGTCAAGCCTGCCAGAAACACGTATTATTCACCTTTCTAGAAAAGGGGGAAGTTTTCGTCCCTAGTTGATCTGTTGTGCGGTTAGCATGCGTAACAACCGAAAAAAAGAGAATAATCAGTTTCACATTATCCACATCCAACCATAAAATATTTTATTCACTAAATTAGAAGCATCGGATTCGAATCCTGAGAAGGGTAGTGTCTAGATACAGTATCAACTACTGTATTAACTAAGAGATAACAGGAAGAACTTCACAGTTGGGAATCTTGAAATTACTGTAACCAGGAAATGTGAGGCAATCTTATTTTCACTGCTTGTTTTGATTGTTATGCTTTCTTTCTTCAATTGTATAATATTATCTTAAAGCAAGTTTACACAAATTTAAGTCAATTTTGTTAAGTTAAACATTACAAGTATTATGTATTCAATCCTATGTAGCACATTCAAATTCATTAAACCAATCATTCCACCCAAAAACGATATTTTAAACAAAAAACCTAAAAAAAACTATTTCACCTAATGGAAAACCTAAAACAGTGTTTTAAAAACCTAAAAATCCGGTCCCTATTTATTACCTATCCATCTTCCCTCATCATGCGATCTTGACAAGGGTTTGCACAGAGTTGTTACGTTGCCACAATGATACTTTGCTTTGCTAGTTATTCTGTCTGCATTTCGTCTGAATGTAACAATAGTTATTTACTTCAATATGTCCTTTAGATTATTAGTATTAATTAATTATTACTTCTTCACATTGATAATCCCTAACATGTAAGAAATGAACAGTGATTTCTCTTTCACCCTCAGCAGGACGGAGAGGTTGCAACACAGTCTTCTATACTTTGCTTTGCTCGAAACGTCAGAAAAAGTTTCTTTGCTTGTGGCGACTGCAGATTAGGTTACCGGCACTGGGTGCAGAAAGTTCGAGTTTTCACCGTAAAAAGCATGAAAGGGAAATGGACGAAAAAAGACCATTGAGAAAAATATAGCCTGCTGTAATTATCCTATTACATACACTCTTCCTTACTATTCAATGAACATCCCAAAAGCTGGGAACAAATATAAGGCGCCTTTTCATAAATGTCACATTAACATGAATGATAATTTACAGCAATTACACTTAAAACACCCGGTAGCCGTATTTGGCAGTCTGAGAGTTTGCGAATTAACAAAAAATCAGACTGTACCGTTACGTAAGTAGATTTACTGACGTTATATAATCAAGGTGCTGTAACCACTAATTAAAACGGAACGCACCTGTAAATAATATTAAAATTTATAACAGTGTGCCTGCGACGAAGTTACCGCCGTGCTTGTTCATTTCTTTCTTTGCCAGTTCAAACACCGAGCGCAACTAAATGAATTTTGTCGACCGGCGCTTAAATTAATGATTCAAGTTTTAGAGGAAGCAATAAAAATCTTAGTGTAATTCATTCTGTATTGCTGTTCTTTTTCAGTTATTATTATGTTGTTATTAATATTACTATTTCTACTACTATTGCTATTACCATTATTATTATTCTAGTTGTAATAACTTATTATTCTTGTTATTATCATTAATAGTTATAGTAGTAGTGATGGCAGTAGTAATGGTAATATTAGAAATCAATTCTGGGGTTGTACTTCAAATATCACTCATATATACAAATTACTGAAGAAAATAGTCAAGTTAATTTAAAAAGTTCCCTTTCGCTGACCTAGTAGAAAAGTATTCAAAGATTTACAAATACACTACTACCACTTCCATGTCTAGGTCTGTACATATTAGAAACAGTCAACCCTGTTCACGAAAGTAATATTATAAATAATGTTTCAAAAGGCACTCCGACTATCACTCCTACGTCACTATCAAATGCACCTTAACACCCACAGGCTTCCCAAGAGCCTGCAAAGTTTTGCCCAGAAGGGTCTTGTACTTTTTAATAAACTACCAGAGTATATAAAAGAATTAAAAGTAAAATCATTTAACTTAGAAGTAAATTTTAAAAACAATTACTAATGGCACACGTCACTTAGTACAGATGAATTTCTAACTTTAATTTTATGAAAAACTGATGGTTTATGGTATTGATTTGTTTTTCTTGTCTTGATAAGTTTCGAATGCATCTGCTAACATTTAATTTGTACTAATATGTTTCGATATGTATCATTTGTGTTTCACTTGTGCCAGTATGTTCTTATTTGTGTCTAACATGATTCATTTGTAGGCTAATTATGAGTACAAAGTGTGTAAAATTAGTGAAGTAACTGACTCAGCCAATGTATACTTTTTGTGTACTTAAAGGGCGTTGAATAAAATAGAATAGAATAGAAATAGAAGAGTATTGGTAGTAGGAGTAGGAATAGTAGCAGCAAGAGTGGTAGTAGCAGTAGTTGTGGTGGTAACATTGAACACCGAATAACAGTATCTTGATTCGATTATAGCTGACAGAAAGTAGATGCAAATAGACATTAAAGTAGGGTGAATTCAGAAAATGCATGCTATAACGCTTTAAACAATGTCTAAGGCTAAGTGATATGCGCTATAAAACATTGTAAAACGCTTCAGTAGGAGAATTTATAAATTTAGAGGATTCGAGAAGAAAATATTGAGGAAAATGTTCGGTCGCAAGAGTGATGAGTTCGTAAGACAATAGGAAAAATTTCATACAGACGAAATTAAATTGTTATTATTCTCAACAGGGGACCTGGTTAGGTATTAAATCAGTCCTACTAAGTCTAAAAAGGCCCGGACATGTCACTGAAATTAGAAATATCAGGGTGCAATATACAGTATTAGTAAGAAAATTCTGAAGGGTGCAAGAAATAGCCTACATATGGGAACGTCCATACAAGAAATTGGTGTACATTTGAGGCTATCAGCAGAACTATATCCTAGGCTTTCACGGCCAGAATCTTCAATAATGTCTATTAATGATTGGAACTGTTTTAGAGAAAATCGCGAAAAGCAAAATGCTTAATTGAAAAAATGCTGCGGGAGTTATAGGAAGTCATTGATGTACCATTAGATTAAAGTTAGCCCATATAACTTATTATGAAAATTTGTTTTAATAGTTTTCAAAGATTTTAGTTTTTGAGTTAAACCAATCAAGACACAAAATGAAAAACACGCACGTAACAAAGAATGCTTCCGAAAATATTGTTTGGATTGGCGTTCTCAATGCTTATTGCATTAGTGCTAATATAAAAAGCGAAAGTAAAAGTGCATATTATTTTAAAAAAATAAATAAATAATTTCATTAACTACCTAGAAGATCTATTGCACAGCTCTCCATAGGCTATCCCTCACTGTCAATTTATACGAGAGTATCCGGAAGTGGCTTTTATAATAAATGTGCTGTGATAATGGATTTTCTACCTTGTTTTGTAGTAATATCACAAAAGAATAATATGTCATAGTCAGAGTTTGGAGTCATAATATATAAAATTACCTTCAGTTAGACTCAGCTTTAATGATATCCCGGTGCGTCCATTACAGTTTTAAAAGCATGATGAATTAGCTCCTTACAAAACTTTGCCGGTAGCCCTTTTTCTTACTCTTATAGGATGACGGATACCTTAAATCACATTTACAGTAAAGCATGATATATTTCCTACCGGAGAGACAGGTGTAAGTTTCTTTTTTCCGGATACACTATCATCTTCGTTTTATTTATAGCCCAAAAGAACCTACAATCGAATATGCTAAACTCTACACGCAAATTTGACAGCCGATCCTATACGGGAACCTCAGAAAACAATGTTGACTGGCTTGCTAACATAAAATTGCCGAAGTTTTCTTTCTTTCTTTACCGTAGTTTCACCTCTCCCTTTTAGGATTTAAGCGACCCAAGCCGCCCGGGCCTTACAGGGCCGCGACCTGTCGGGAGAGGGATTATCTTTGGATCACATACATACTTTTTTTTTGACCAGACAAGGGCATGGAGGGCCTCCCCGGATGAGTGATCAGCCCAATGCCGGGGCCACCTCCGAGACAACACGAACACATAGGACGAGACACACCATTCACATACACACTCAATCCAAACAAGGCGAGGATGGGATGAAGATGATAATGACGGCCAGATGATATCTGGGGACCACAAGAAATTGCCGAAGTTTTGATAAACTATTATAACATACAGTGGATTAAGGTTTTGTAAGTCATAGTTACGGTTAAAAAGTTTATTTTCTAAACACGCTTGTAATATTCACGCAATTATGCCCTTAGAATTTATGAAATATGCACTGAAATGTCTAAATTTAAGCAATGCACTCGTGCAAAATTATTTCATTTTATTTCTCAAAATCCAAAATAAGGGATGGATTTTATCTTACCTCCAATGCAGTGACGGTACAATTTTCATGGGAAATCTTTGTCTGTTGTTTCTCAAAATCACTAGAAAATTCATTTCATGTGATCAAGGATGATTCAATAGCCCGAATCACAGGTATATACTTATGTGATCATGTGGAATCTTTTATTTATTGCTTTAGACGAGATTAACCTCTTCTGCTCCGCATTTACACATTGTTACAACAAATTGTTTCAGTTTATTTATACTCTTTTACTTATAAAGCAACCATTTAAAGCAAAAAAGTTCTAAAAATTGTATTAAAAAATATAGAATGATTTCAAATGGAGTCACTGAGACTGGAATTCCACTAACATTAAATGTGTAACACACAAAACATAATTCCAACAAAGGTAATTTTCTGTTCATTTGCATTGAAATACCATAAAAAAGTTGTTTTCTTTGTGATGGCATAGAGCAACATTTCATTTTATCCATTTTATTCCTGAATTCCTGATTATTCTCTCACAATCGCTGGTCTTGGAATTTGTATAAAAATAAAAATGTACATACATGCAAAATGCTGTAAAGTAATAAATGACTATATATCAAGCAAATTCTGGGTTTAATTAGCTATGTATTGTTATCGGTTTTGAGGTATATATCGGTGTAGAGTGTAGACCTACTCTACATAGGCACATACACATATAGTTTATACATATATTATGTAAATATAGAAAATTTGGACAATATTCTTTACATATGCATACCTGAAAACCAAAAGGCATCATCTATTTACACCCCACGAAAATAAAAAAAAACATAATTTAATTTTTAAACTATCTCTATACCAAAGAGTTTCCTGTATTTTTCTGAACATATTTGTACATAATTTATTAAAACTCTTCAAAATACCCCCTTAACTATTTTTTATATTAGGCCTACAGTACAATAGACGAAGAATTCTGCTTTGGCAGCAGCCATGAAACATCGTCTGACTGGAAGATGTCGACATAACAGTTCATAAAAGTACCGAAATCTAGCGAGGGAATGATGAGGACTTCATACGAGTGCTAAATTGCACAAAAGTGATTCCAGCAGAAGCATTCCAGCAGAAAGCATTTTTAAATTACCCTCTACGTCCTATTTCAGAATTTAAATGTTACACCTGGAGTTTGTTTCTGCATTTTATTATTGTCTTTGCCTGGCTATTACAATTGTCTTGGCTACTTTCACAATAATCTTTGATGCTTTGGATTGAGAATCCCGTGATCAGTGATTAATATACATGTTTTAGTATTAAAAACTAACAAATTGTGTGCATATTATAAGAGATGTTCATTTTGTAGTGATTGTAATATAAAAAGCGTTTTCCATGTTGACGGTAGATGTTATAAAATGAAACTTATGCAAAGATCAATAAATAGCATTGCTGTTAGTTCAATATAGAACATGATTTCCTACCTAAATGCATATATATGATGTTTCCATAAATATTTTAGTAAATAATTGATTTTATACAGTGCGATTACTCGTAATGCTGTATTTAAAATCAAAATATTAGTGAATTTTCCAGATCCGTAAACATATTTTGCAAGTTAATATTAATTTGAAAGTGCGATGCAACGAAATATAATAATAAAATAATAATAAAAATAATGATAATAATAAAAATAGTTGAAGAATCTCAAGGAAAACCACATAAAGTTGAGTCTTGTCGAAAAGTTGTTTTCATGTAGGCCTAACAATAGTTTTCATGACAAGACTATGTTTCACTTTAAAAGCGTATATCTTCTTTGAAGTGTTATTCGAAAGTCGGTTAAATTTTGACAGTGCGTGCATAAAGGAAGAAATACTCAAATAATAAATATGAGTTTAATGACAAGCACTTAACTTCAATAGGTTCATTTGGGCTTTTAAGACTGTGTTGACCTGTTAAATTTTAGAAATCAGGAAATGCGTGAAACTATTTTAAAGTCATTAACCAACTAAGGACTGGAGCTTAAAATGAGTTTCGCCATTCCAATCAGGCGAAAGATATTTGAGTTATTTTTTTCCATTACTTTAAACGCTAATAATGATTACAGTTCCTGTAAACTGTGAATGTTTTCTGGGCTTAAGAACCGGACAAAAATGCTGACAACACGACACAAGAACCTGCGCGAAATTGTTTGGCGTACTAAACAAATTCCGTTCATGTCAATCTGAGGAAGAAATAAAAAATGGATTTCACTCCACTAATTAGGCAACATGTAAGCCAGATATTATAAAAGCAGTATTTTAAACTTCAATGGCAAGAACATAAACAACCGAAGCAGCCAATTTAGCAAGCTGCCATAACGGCTGTTCACTCACGAATATAATTTATAAAAAGCAAATGTAAATAAATGGCAAGGTTTGATTTGTTCATCAAATTAGAAGGATTTTTATGATATAGGACTATATCCCTTGCTTAACTTCTTACAGAAATTTCTTTTAACATATTCTGACGCAATGGAATGCAAGCATAAATTCCAAGTTATACTAATCTCTTCATCTGTAAATTTAATTATTCATTGAGTACAGAATGTTGAAAATAATGTTTATCCCTCATCTTTATTCTAGAATAGAAAGGTAAATAAGATAATGCATATTTAGTTATTAATATATTATTATTTTATTTCTTCCTGCAACACCTGCAGGTTGCCGATGACAAAGAGTACCAACAACAATGGATATATGTAAGTTATACAGAAAAAAAGAAAGATTAAATTATTAGTGAAGCAGTAACAATTATTATATAAATAAATCACAACTTAAAATTATAAGTCATGGTCCACAGGTATGATTGCGAAAAATGGCAACAGACACTTTCAGTGCCACTAATGATATGTCTGTAAGGATGGTTTTGTGAAGGCCGAAATTTTTGGAGATCTCAAACAGTAAAAAAGAAATGATTGAAACTAGGTGACGTAGATATTTTGCTACAAACATGAGTTGGTATTTCTTTGTAACTTCAGATAAAAGAAGGATAGAGACATCTAAAAGGGGTTATTTATTTAGCATAATTAAATTATTTTAAAAATTGAAGTAATTATATATTTAACCTGGCAGAGACAGTGCAGTGAATGTCCTGATATAGGGATATTATCTAGGGAGCATGTGTTACATTTATAACGACTATTTCACAAGTAGAATGCTAATTATTATTATTAAAGAATACAACATTTTTAAAGATAGATTCTATCACAATATATAAGAACTTAATGATGTAAAACCAACAAACTTTTAAAATTCCACCTCATTTTAAAGCGCAATTATTTTGTAAATTCGGCCAAAAATTCGACTTTTCTGGGATGAATAATTATTATTAGCTATTAAAGTAATGCTGATTTGGTTTTGTGGGTGACTTAACGGGTCAACTTTCTTTTAAAAATAACTTTTGGCCTTGTACCAATATATATATGCCAATATTTATTTTGATTCTTTGGAACCCAGAAGCATAATGTATTTTAGTTCTTCCAGGATCTGAATAATTTATCAACCTGTTTACCACGAAAGAGAGATAAAATGAAGCTTTCGGAAACTTATTAATTATTTTAGCCATATAATTCAGTTTATTGGGATTCGTTTTATGAGAGCATAGGCTATTAGGTATTTCAAGGAATGAGCTGATTAATGGTACGCCTATAGCAGTTAATTGTAACATTGAATTGAAGGGCCTAGTTCCATAAGGGCGTAAGGCACAAGGACCATGTTACCACTCACAAGCACAGGTCTTTTCTTATGACTGAGCAGAGGTTTAAGGCACAAGTACAAATTGTTCACTGAGTATTTAAGAGATACGAGGAAAAGGCATAAATGTTAAAAGCTCAAAATTAAAGATGTGCCTTACGCCCTTATGGAACTAGGCCCTTCAATTGCTTTCAAACGGTGACAATTTAATCATCACCAAATAAAAAATAAAGGTATGACACTCAGAGATATTAAGGGTGTTTTGCTTCTGTTAAGTCTATGTAAGTCTATATCTATCTTGAACCGTTCCAGAATTTTGCCCCGTAGGAATCTTTTACATGCCTATAATTCTACCAACATGGGTCGTCGCATTTACGCACAAATGCCATCGATTTGACCCACGATCATAGGCGTACCGAGGGGGGGGGGGTTTGGGGGTTTGAACCCCCCCCCCCCATTGATTAAAAAAAGGAAAATTGTATAATTTTTTTAAGTCTGCCCATAAATTACTTAATACAAGTATAAAGCGTGGGGAGCTTAAAACTCGTTGTTTTGCGTCTTAATTTTTAAAATTTTCCGGGGAGGACCCCCGGACCCCCCTCTCCCTGGGGGGTATTCCATACTCCCCAGACCCCGTGGATGTTATAACCCCCCCATATGGTCGGCCTGGTTACGCCTATGCCCACGATCGAACCAGCAATCTTGAGAACAGAAACCTTAATGACTGCTATATCCAGGCCGAAAGGGATGTTAACGAAATAGAGCACCATGATTCTTTTATTTTAGCCTAAATAATTTCTAAAATGTAATTGATCGAAACTAGCGAGGTGAAATAAGATTTGAACCTTTCACGGCGCTGATTACTCAGGATGGCTTCACGGGTTATCAGCCGTGTCAACATTATCAGATTCAGACATTCCTGAGGAAGGCCACAGAGGGAACATGGCCGAAAGCTTGAATCCGATAATGTTGACACGGCTGATAACCCGTGAAGCCATCCTGACTAGAGAGGTGAAGTTTGAGTGAAACAATTAGCTTGACATATCATTGAGTAACAACCCAAGTTTCGCAGTAATTCCAGTTTCTCACATTTTAATTTATTAATAATTGTTGTTCTGCTTGATATTTCCAAAAGACATTCCAAGGACCTTCCTATTGATCGTTGTAGTTCATATTTGCCATTTTTAATATAATAATGTTCCTCCAGATGAATGGATTGTTCAAGGCTTACTGTTTGGTGCTCGCGACAACGTTGCCGAAATTTACAAACTATTACGTAATTGAGCTGTATGAAAAAAAAATTAGAGAAACTTCTTGAAGATTCCATTCAGATACTTCTTTACCATCTTCACAAAACTTAAATTACGATTAATATTGCGGTATATATTACCCTGCTTTTTCAAGTTTTAGAAAAAAACTCACATACTGTTATCATGAGTTCTGGATCCTTATTATCATAAATTCAGGATCCTTATAGTCACCCTCAATTGAGGGTTAGATAGTTTTCATTCGGACTACTGTTAACGTTGTTACTACTACTAGTACTATCACCATCAGTACTATTACCACGAATACTGCTACTACTATGGCCTGTATAGGGATCACGTTACTTTTACTGCTACTACTACTATTGTTTCTGCTACTACTGCTATTACTATTAGTATTACTTCTATTACTATCGTTATTACTACCACAATATCTTACTTTCCGAATTGGGGTGTAATAAGGTTAATATTTATTGCAATGATTTAGTTTGTCATTATACGTTCGCTGCAATCACAGCGAAAGCACCCTACAAACATGTTTCGAGATATTTTATCGTCAGCAGTTAATTGGAAAATACATTTTGCACTTGTCTCTCCACAGATTGCATTCCATCATGCTTTAAAATATCGCTGTAACTAATGGACCCTGCAGCCAATAATACCGAACCTGTCTCCCAGACAAATATGTGGCTCCAGTTTGGATATCCTATTTTAAATTAGCAGTAAAATTTGTTTCCATGTTACATGGGCAGACAGATAGATCGACAGACGAACGGCTCTGATCATACATATCAAAACGGATAGGAAACATTTTTTGGCTTAGAGCCATGCGCACGTTACAACATACAGAAACGCCGTAAATTAAGTTTCTCTTTCTTACAAAGTGTTAAGTTGTTGCAAAGGCCGTAATATAGGTGCGTATGTGTACAGCCAAGGCCTTCCTATGAGAGGAATGCTACTTCATGTCCACACTACAAATGGTAGGTTCAACTAAGACTAGTATAAATTTATAGAATCTCACCTGGAAATAACCTAAGTTAAGAATAAATTTATTGTTTAAAAAGTGTACGAAATTGTAAATTGATTTTTTATTTTTCTGGAATTTAGCTTCTGTGCCCGAAAAGCAGCAGTCATATTTATTTTCTTTAATAAACGACCGCAACTAGTCTATGTATATTCAGAATGACAGAACAAAACTTTGTCCACAGCTGGTAATATATCCATAGGCGTAACAAGGCTGACCATATGGGGGGGTTCGGGGGTCCTCCCCCGGAAAATTTTAAAAATCAAGATGCACAATAACGAGTTTTAAGCTTCCCACGCTTTATACTCATATTAAGTAATTTATAGTCAGACTTAAAAAAATTGTACAATTTTCATTTTTTTAATCAATGGGGGGGTTCAAACCCCCCCCCTCGTTACGCCTCTGAATATATCTGACTGTTTCCAACGAGGACACCCTCTTATATTAGGAATTTTGGCATCCTTATGCATTGTATTTTAGTAATGAGAATTTTTCAAACATAACTAAAACGCGATCGGGAATAAAAATCTGTGTCCTGAATATGAGGGTGAGGCTCATGAGTTTTGAGAATGTTTTGTTTTGTTATAGACTTATCTATTTCAAAACTAGATAGCTCATATTTCTGTTTGAACACATGTAAGTAAATAGGAATAGCTTGCAGCTTTGTTAAAAGAATTAGCCTACACAACCTTCTTAATCCGTAAAAGAGCTCTATTGAGTTTAAAATCGCATCCGAAGTGTATACTGTGTGTCTATGCATATAAAAAGTAAAGTGATCCCTATAATTTACGCAGGTCGTGGAGATCCTTGCGGTTTCTGTAGGTTGAGGTATGTGGATATTTTTGTGTGAATAGAAGCTAAAATATCAACTTAAGATGAATTATTGAAACACATCTCCACAACATCTTAAAGTTTTTAAACAAGTACACTAAAAATGAACATTTTTTGTCTATCTCACTTTCCTTGAGTGAACTATAATTGAATTATTTAACCTAAATCTTCTGACAATATAAGCTGCCCAGAAACAAAGTAAAATAGTCTACTAGCTAATACAAGACTCTAGTTACCATTATTATGCTCTCAAAGGTAGAAATAATGCAATGAAATAGTTTACTTAGAATTAAAATTTTTCAGATAAAATCACTCAATAATTAAATAAATTAATAACCTGCTGCCTCTAAAAGGTTTAAGTTAATTTTGGTGGGAAACATGTAACCTTTCAAAAATTGTTTTAGTATTGACCAATAGTAAATGCTTCTGAAGTTTCATCGTTAATTATTTGTGAATGCTTCACAGTATCAATGAGGACGTCACTCACAGCTGATACATCAATATATATGCATCTTATATCATAAGCCTTAAGTCACATACAGTCGGAATTACAAATAGATCTTATCTATGCAATGATAGGTTTACTACATGACTGTTTATATTTCACATGAAACATTTCTCCCATAACAGAACTGCAAAAATTGCTTTATTTGTTTGTTTATTACTTTTAAATGCCACGTACATCCGTCTTCATTTAAATTTCACAATTATAGTGTTACTCAATGTTTGTTTAGATTTCTATTAATAAGCCGCAGTGCAAACATAACCATGCCGGTATGTTGTTTCAGATAATAAAATATTTTATTAACGCTCTGTGTAATGGGCTTTAGGGCATCAATCCATAATGCCCTGGTTACACAATATTACTGCGAGCCTTAAGGTAAATTACTACCTCTTGTAATTAAAACCAACAGCTTGTTAACCTCGGAGGTATGTGGCTAGAGATTCTATGATATCGAATAGCCTAGAAGAGGCATGCTACTTTAGAATCCATTTCCTCATGGACAAGAAATAAAAACTTAAAAAAAAAAACAGCAACGAAAATTATATGCATATAGTAAGTAAAGTGGTCCCTATACAGGCCATGGAGGCCCAGAGGGTTCCAGGGGGTTGAGGCTCCCAGATTTTAGACATTCGGCACGTAAAAGTGGTAAGGTTGTCAGCCATACGCATCGGCCGCCTTTACTCCCAGGATTGTCCCTGGTACTCATTTCTGGCTGAATCGACCAAGGGGCCATAGTGCCACCAGAAGGATTAGGCCAATTGAAAAACTCTAACATAAAATTCAATTAAAAACCATCGTCATTAAATATAGGCTGTATTTTTATCTCTTAAACGTTAATGTCATAATTTCCTTTCTGATCATCCTCCTTTAGCTCAAGCAGTAACAATTAATATATATCAGACAGTAACTGTGATCCTCTAGAATGGGAAAGGCGTGGATTCGAGACCCGGTCGGACAAAATCATCTGGTTGAGACGTTTACAGAGGTGTTTTCTCGAAAAGACAAATAATGTAATAATGTTGGATCATTCATCTCCAGTTGGGATCTTGGAGTCATCCTTATCAATCATACACATCCCAGAAGACAAAGAATACCTTGACAAAGCCGGTTGTGAAAAGCCTAAGCTGTTATATAGCAAATAAAACTCACGACAATCATTCATTCCTAGTTAACAGCTCATCTAATAATGAAACTTGAGTTTCGAAAGCTCGGGGTTGTCCCTTGAACTCCTTGATTTTCTTAAGCAGTGAGGTTTGGATCAAGGCGCACTCAGCCTCGTGAAGACAACCGAAGAATACACCTACTTATAACTTCGAATAAAGAAGGAGCAGATCCGTGCACGAGAGCCGTCATCAACGATCATAGGAGTCTGCATACTGTTCACATGACCGGAGTAGGGCCTATGGTCGAGGATTCCGGTCGTGGTGGAGGGCCACAAAAATACTATTCTATTGGTACTAAGCTGTTTCTCATCCGAGCTACATCTTTTGATATCTTGATCTAAGTGCATCTTATCTAATGACTAGCGCAATATATACTGAGCTATATAAAATTGGAATTTCGTCGTTATGAAGTCTTCTGCAGTGCTCTCTGAGCTAATGAAGGTCAGAAAATATTTGTCTACTCTGATTTCGAATATTTGAAATGTCTTCTCATGAAATGCCGTAATTTTCATTCATAGAAAACTGCTGGAGTAAAAAAATTCTTAGCAATAGGTAAGAAAGGAGGAGTTTAGTACTTAACTTCAGAGTTTAATAGCATTCGTTTCCTGAATTTAGCCAACTTCTTTATTTTATTTGTTTATACAGTTTTTGTGTTTTTAAGATGGAACAGAGGTGTTTGTAAGTACCCAAATGTTCAAAATTCGCTAACTTAGTGAAGAATTATCAGCAGTCATTTCTTGGTGTGAACACACACTTATCTAAGATAGTCAACTAATTTCGAAAATTACTTCTCTTTTATGACGGCTTTAAAAATATGGTTTGCAGAGGAATAGGTGACTCGCGATGACAACAAGTAGAAAGAAACATTCCTTATTATTTAGCAGGGCTATTTAGCAGTTTGCAGCTAGAGAAATGCATCAAGTAGGCCCTATGTGGAGTGTATTCCAATTGCCAGGCGTCTTGCCAAAAAACAAATCCCATATTCGTAACAATGTTGCGTTATGTGCTGACAGTCCTGCACCATTCTCACTTAGGGGAAGGCGCTTTTCACCACATGGTGCAACATCTGCACTGCATGAGTAGCCTATAGGCTATTCAATGGTGCTATAATATATATATATATATATATATATATATATATATATATATATACATATTTATATCCATACATATTTATATCCTGTATTTACAGGCATTATTTAAATTACACTGGGTTTGTATTAAGAATAAAATCAGGTAAACTGATGTAACAAACTGCCAAAATGCTTTTGTTTAATCAGTGATAATGGCAATCACGATATGAAGAAAATAAGTTATTTTTTTAATCGATTTCCGAGTTAAGCTCCAGATTGATTCATTAAGCATGGCTTATGGAAGAACAAAGGTCTAGTTTTTTTTATCAGATTAAAATCGTCCAGCATCAGCAGAACTATACAAATTTGTGATAACCTATCCTGACAATCGCACGCTCACATAAAAATACAAGAAAAAATGTCAAATTGGCCGGCTACGGGATTTGATCCAGCCACCTCGCTCGGTTTAACGATCTAGTTTGATAAGCATAGCCTATGTGAAGGAATATGTGAGTAGTGTTATTTGTCAAAGCTAAATGTATAGCAACTTCCAAAGCCGTGTATGAATACTGTAAAACAATATGTTGTTAAGAGAACTGATTTGCATTTGATAAATTCCTTCTAATATATTACCATAAAATAGGCGCTAAATTGAGCATTACTCCGGTACCGGTCAACCTATTTGGCTCAATATCAGTAGGCTTCTTCCCATCGACGTTATAAATGCGTATATCACGTATAGATACACGGACAGACAGACAGACTGATAGATATTTTCCCGCCTCCACACAATCTCATAAAGTACCATTCTGGCACTTAATAAATTTACGCATGTATAAGACAGCATGCGCAACAATGATTTCAATGCTCCCAGTAGGCCCTACTATACAGTTGCTGTCCTGAACTGAAAGTACATGAACACAGTGCCTGTCTGGTGTAAACGTCATGACTTGTGCGCACTTAGCTTAACTCTAGTTTCAAATAGGGACTAAACCGCCATCCCAGGTTATTAGTAGAAACCAGACATTAGGCACTTAAAAAGTTCAAAAAAGGCAGTCAAATAGGCATCTAAAAATGCAGAATAGGTATGTAAAATAGGTACTAAAACCGTCAAAGTGGCGCCAAAACCTTTACAGCTGCATACAAAAGAAGACAATAGGTTGATAATTATGAACATATTTTGGATGTCTCTTGTTAACAATTGAAATAAAACATTTAAATCATGCAGTATTTAATCAAAATAATGTATAGATTCATGAATATTAAAGTACCGGTATTACTAGTTTCATTAGTGCACTGTGATACTTTCAACAAGAAATGTGACAATAAAGACCTTTAGACAAATGCGGCACAAATACCTGTACTTAAATCTCGTCACCATATAATAAATAATTTATAACGGCATCTCATAGTAGATATAAGTAAATTTAAATAATTTACAATATGTAATGATTGAACTCATGAGATGCAAACTGCGTGCATTTCTATCATTTGTATCTAAAATAGCAGTTTATCTCGGAAAAGCATAAATAGGCATTTACAGGCATTATAAGTCGAAATAGGCATTTACAGGCATTATAAGTCGAAATAGGCAAAAAAAAAAAAGACATATTTAACTTTACGAAAAAATTCTCTAAGGATAATGGATCTAACTTAAATTAAGTCATTTTTATTATATCTATAACGGATAATAATAAGAATTTTGCCTAACAACCGGTCACTAATTAGTTAGGCCTAACTTTTTTCTTCCCTTTAGATAGCATCATCGCTATATGGGGAGTACTTGTACTCTGTCTATCTCTGTTTCAAGATAATATTATTTGAAATACGCACTATTAATCGCTACTTTGAAATTTTATTAGTTTAATAACTTAGTAGAGTCGACGGCATAGTGTTTCTTCACAGGTGTTCAGCGCCCAACTCGGAGGTCATCTGTTTGAGGACAAATTGCATACGGCTTTGATCGATGCTGGCGAGGTAAGGGCAAGGATGGATTCATGAAGGTCGTTTTCTGAATAATGTCTTGACACTATCTCTGATCGTGACAGAAAAAAAAATATCCTTGCAGTTCAAATAATGTGTAAATAAAAATAGCGAAATGCGTTTATGAGTTTATCAGTGAAAAAACACATATTGATCATACTAGGCCTATACAGATCACAAACTATTTTTTTCGCGAATTTTGTTTCGGCTGGAGTAATATATAAATTAGCCTACATAAAATAAAATATTTCTCTGTCTCCAGTAGACAATACTTTCCTGTCTCTCTGTTTCGAGTCACTATCGAAAGAGGGGAAATAAATTACGATATAAGCTGCTGAACATGTTGCAAGTAATGTGTAACAAACATATTCCATTAAAAACATTGCCGGTAAAACCATTCTTTTAACAAAATAGATACTTAATTTCTGGACACTCTGTATTACCTAAGGTTCTATATACTATATTCTGCCAAGTTTATTCTTGTAAGAACTTCAACCCAGAATCTAGACATCTAATACTACGGTGAATTAATAACAAAAGAGAGATGGTATATTACAGATAATTTCTGTTGTCAGTAGTGACTATATATAATTCTGTAATTCAATAATGTAAGTGGTAAACAGTTGTAAATATTCGCAGTGTTCTTTCGATGCAGCGGAATGTAATTTATATATATTATTCCTTATTTCGCTTCCATAACGGTACTGAAAACTCTCATAACCAAGCACAGAATGCACTTTTGTCTTATGTTTCATTGTTATTGCATTATTATTGCATTTATTGGAATTTTAAAGGTGAACAAACGAACTATTTTGTATTCAACCTGGTTGAGTGAAAGAAAAGGCCATATGGATTTAACTCTGCCAGGAAAAATAAAACAGTAGCCTATTATTTATATATATATATAAAGGCATACGCCTAACATTTTAATTGACCCAGGTTTTCCAAGTACAAAACTAGAAATAGACAATCATTTTCTTCAATAGTGATTGGTCATAACTCATAACAAACCCGTGACTGGTCTATTAGACTATGGGTTTTCAAGGTAGCCCCAGTCGCAAATACAAATATCGAATTGGATTCATATTTAATATGACTCATTGCCTAGTCATAATCATCAAATCTGAATATCAAGTAAAATAATTAACAGAAGCCATAACACAGTAACAACTGAAAACAGATGTAAAGCAATAGTTTCACTGTCTATTAATATAGGCCTACCCCACAGAACCTAATAACCTCACAGCTGAAATATGTGTAAGTAAAGCTAAAAAAATAAATAAAAAGGAATCCTAGTTGTCTTCTTGTCAAAGTATTTGAAAAAGGTCAACGTATCTAGGGCATGGTCTTCAAATTCTAATAATTTCTAACGGGATATTTTAAGCTACCAGTACCAGCTACTTTAATTTAGGAATAATGCTAGTTTCCTACTACGAATTTTAAAAAGTGGACCCTGGACAGTACAATTATAGATTTAATAGTCGTCAGCCCACAAAAGGTGAGACATATAAAATGTAGTAGTATGAACAAATGTTACCAGAAGGAAGGTTCCGGTACGGAAGGTTACATAAATCACAAAACTCATAAAGAATGGCATTATGTCGTAACCTATATGTCTTAAGCTGAGGGTGATTAATTTCATGGCTTGACAGAGCAAGAATAACTCAACTAAAATGCAGTTATCACGAATCTTCTACCCTTTTCAATGGCGTAAGTGAAATTTCTCGATGCTAATTTTAAAAAATGTTCAATTCAAGCATATATCCATACAGTGGCTCCAACTTTTCAAGATATATTTTAACATTTTCTTACTCCGTCCCTTATATGGTTCGTCAAAAGGGCTTATAATTTTGATAAGACTACAGATAAATGTATAACTTTATAAGACACGATTTAGTTGCTTGAAAAACTAATAGCAATTGCATTTTGTAATTCAACCGCCAGGAAAGTATTGTGTAGCCCAATTAACGGAAATTCTTTAAGTTTATAAATGCGTTTCTTCTGACTGGAGTTTTCCCAATTAATTCGTCACAGGTATCATAATATTATCTTTTTCATCTTTCCTTAGGCCAAGTAGTATGTTCTCACTAATCATGACCCGAACTCCTCCTTACCTCTGGTTTATAGCACCTTACTGATTTAACCAATATTTCTTAATGCATTCTTGCTACATGTTCGTTCCACTCTATGTCTCTTCTTTGTCACCAATTTCTTGTATTCCGTCCTGTATTCCACAATGATCCACTCTCTTGTCTTATATCACAATTCCTTGCCTTGTCTATTAATGTCTTGTGAGTTTTCTTAATCACAAGTATCATCTAAATTCTAAATCTTACTTTTCTATGCTCTCTTTATGTATATTTAGAACAGCATTGCGATACAAGTTTTTTCACAACGCAAAAATGTCTTTAGCTTTTTCAAAGTGTAAAAAGATCTTTCAGCTTTGGCTGTGAAAACTACTTTGACAGAATTAAAACGTAAAAATGTAATGAATTTAGGAGCGATTTTAAACGATCGTGAGTTGGCACAAGAGGAGATCGTTCACAATATCCAGATAATTCTCTTTACAGTGAATCAACAAAAAAAAAAAACACGATTTTTAATAATAGAAATAAATAATTATGATAGATTAATAATACACGAGAAATTATGTGGGTTTGAGCCCCACGGGCCCATATAAGTTGGCGCTACTGTATCCACATCGTATTTATTTGAAAATGAAGTGAACACATTTTGGAAATAAATTTTAAGCAGATTTTATTAATTATCCTAAAATGTTGACATTTTACATGCATTTTCCGATTAAATCACTTAAGTTAAAAACCAAAGAAATTTGAAATCTGTTATTAATCCATGTCGTTGTTATAGGTTAAGAGATGAACACAAAAATTGCTGTTATGAATTGAATTATTCACTTTTTTTTTCATTCGTATAACATTAAATCAATCTGCTAGTCTTTATGCCACAAACTCAAATGAGATTTTTATATTAAAATAAACACTTTTACCTGCCGGATTTCTTTTCCAATGAAAATTGGACTGTACCATAGCTTAAGAATTATAATTTAGACTAACTAATGTATATTTAATCCTTATGTATGCGTTACAGTACTCACACATTACGTATTTAAATCACGATTAAAATTAAGTGTTCTAGCGCCCGTATGCAGGAGATTCCAAGTTTTTGATACGTTTAAAAGAAAATGATGGCTTTCCAGAGTTAAGTACACTTATATTTACGAGGAACCGACATCGTATTTAACGAGTGCCTAGAACAGCGATAATTTTCTTCTGATTACAATATACAGTACCCACACATGAACAGAGAGATGGGGTTCCATTGCGTGACTGGCGAAGTCTATGGTTCAGACCTCTCTGCCTGAAAGCTAAATACTGTAGATGCTAACTTGATGCTGCAACGGTCCTTGCTGCAGGCTCATGCCAGACATTTTTGTCTGCTTCAAGACTGTGACCTCTTCTCTACTTCATTATCTGGACACGAGCATCAATTGGAGGGACAAGAGCAAGAATGGCTTATCTCCACGTCCCATTTGAATTCATTCCATCAATCAAAATTCAACATAAATCCTGGGGCAGTAATTAAAACTACTTATGTAGGCCTACTTAGGTTTGTAAGGAAGCTTTGTATTTTATTTACTGAGCGAGAGGCCGAGGTATAAACTGTACTTCAATACTAAAAAATAGCCCGTATACTGTACTGCACTGCACTGCACTGTACTGTACTGTACTGTACTGTACTGTACTGTACTGTACTGTATTGTAGTGAGCTGATGAGGGGAATATAAAAAATGGTTAAATAGGTTAAACCTATGCATACAAAGCAATTCATCCACAATGCTCGGTAAACAATAAAAACTTTATCAAAATTGTAAAACCTGGACTTAGCCTACGTTAAATTCCAAAGTTTGCACGATCGAACCCAGGCCATTAGCAACAAAGAGCCTATCATGTGGATAATTCATACGCACATCGGCTCGTCTGTGGTCTTCCGTGTTCCCCCGAAGCATGGTATGGACTATGATGATTTTCTCAGTCCTACTACTGAACTACTACTAGGTCGACATTTGCACACTCACAGATTCCAGAAGTGATATGCGAGCTAGTAAGTCCTAGGATTCGTACTGGTTCAGTTAAGAAATGAAGAAACTAGGATTGGACATAGTGTTTTCTTGAGCGGAAAAATAGTTGACTGTGTTTGCATATAGTATTTAATTATGGAAATGTCGAAGAAGTGAGAGATTTGAGATGGAGAGACTACAAAATTCAACTTAATATTCTACCCAGTGTCCAAGGAAGAAGCCCTGAAAAACGTTATTCAAATTGGTTGACCACGCGAGCCTGAGCTATTGGCGTAGCCAGACTAATAGTTTTGGGTGGGCCCAGATGTTGTGAGGTTTAGAAAGTATCTGACCATATCCTAACAACGCCGCTGCCGTCATATCTCAATCTTGAAAGTCTTAGACTTAGAGGATAGCCTGCAAAAGTATGTTGGACAATCGTGCAACGTTTCATATGGTAAACTGGAGCTGTCGATATTTACTGGCAAGGAATCTGTCGAACACTGATGACGGGTCCTTCAACAAATCCCAACATTTCTCCCTTTCGATGGATAGAATTGCTAAACGGCAAAGCCTTGTGCTTCACATGGTTGTCCTGCTTTAAATCTTTGTCTTTTCTGCGGATGGAACAAATCGGTATAATTTGTAAAATTTGGAGTAGGTCCTGGAAAGACAAACCCATGCTCATGTTTCGTAGTTCATAATATTGGTCACACACATGTTCTGATTTAACATTCATTGAATCCACTGGGGAACACTGTTTTTCTAAAGTTTCTTATTTACGTTTATCTTAATTCTATCGATTGTAACTATTTCTCTGGAGCCTGGATTTATTTTTAATATTTAAGAACGCAAAAATAAATTTAAAATATGCGATTTAAACTTTTATCCTGAATATTCCCAATTTTTGGGTGGGCCACCCGTTCGCTACGCTATTGCCCTGAGCCATCTCTCAGAAACGCAAAACTAGTCAGAGACCTGAAATTCAGCTGTCATTTTCTGTTATAATATTTTCAGAACGTTTATGTTTATAATAATGTTTACAGAAGTGAGTTGAGCTCTATTGCTTTCGAAACTAAGAAGTTCAATTTTGTGCTTATGCCGTTTCTGCATAAAATCTCTTGATTCTCCTGGCGATGCTGAAAGCTACTACACATCTCGTGTGTAATATGAATGTAAGGAATATATTTAAAACATAATCAAATTATATCGTCATTATCTTAGCATGCATCAAGAATTTGTGAAAAAAGATAGATACCCTCTTTCAACTGATTGCACGAGACAAGAATCTGGGAGATTCATACACACGATATGCATGAAACCAAACTACCACATTCACACCCGCTGTGCAGGTTATTTATTCATAAAGATGAAATTATTCACTTGAATTTAATTTAGTATCGATTTTTATTCCTTAGGCCTATACGTAAATCCCCTACTTTGTAAATAATTGCTACCATTTAGAAATCATCTGTTTGCCAGTAGCACTTAGAACTCATATTATCCTTGTTGATAACTTAAATAGTTATTAGGAAAATTCACTACAGTATTCAGGTTGTATGACTACCAAATACATTCTAGATTAAGCTAGATTAAAGTTCAGCAATATTTAGTCAATCATATGGAATCAAGTATATCTTTCAGTGTGCAATGAATTCACTATTTAATTATAAGTTATGGCCTACCTCTTTTTCTGACTTCAAAAGTTTAGTAGTGTAATTTCAAAATTTATCATTCTTTGAACCTTCGAAGAAATACAAATCATGGACACTCTACCCAGAAATTGCAACATTTTAATTATAATTTGGGTACCGTCTCACCAGAGCACAGATGAGTAAGCAAACAAAAATTTCAGGAAATAAACCCATTAAACCCAACGTGTACTGTATCCATCACAATACAATCAGCTGTAATATGTACGGCATAAAAAATATTAAGGTTGTTAATTACATTGCTTTATATACGCTAGGATAATAAATGATGTCTTTGCGGAGGTGAACAAAATACTTTTCTTGCATAAATTTAAATGCATAACTTTGTTATTTTAAAAGGAACATGCCTATTTTCTTTGAACATGAAATATGAATTTTCTTGCGTTGGACCAAGCTTGCGTTCATTAAAAGTTGATGAGTTATTAAAGTCTAGGAAGTGGACATTCTCACTCGCTGCAGCAGGTGTCACAATAGGATGTGATTTTGTTCAGATTCCTTTCTTGACATGCGTCGGTAAGACATCATTCCTTATAAAAAAAACTTCGTTAATGGAGAAGTATTGCTTGATTTCGGTATACTAGTCTATAGTATATCAATATTCCGCACATAATGAGTTCTTCATAGGTCTACCTCACCGTAAAGTAAATATTTATTTCTAAAGACCCAAATTTAAAATTTATAAAGCCTATTTGAGTGCCCATTATCAATATATTTGGTCCTTTTAGGCTAACTATTTTGGACTAATCTCTTGCTTAATGTCGTGTCGCTAGTAATTGTCTATTTTTATCATATATCCATCTGGAACCGCGGTGTAAAACTGCGGGTTATAGGGAGCATCACTGATGTGATCAGTAGGGAAGTGACGAATATTTGGTTGAAATATGTTTGAGATTAATATTATTAAATTATTCCTAATAGATGATATCTCTTCTGCGTCAAAAAAGTTTGAACAAGTAAATGGTTCAACACAAGAATAAAATACCGGTATGTCATCCATACGACCACCTTGTGATTAGCGTTGCTGACTACAGATCCGAAGGCCCGGGTTCGATCCCCGGTACCTCCTTGGATTTTCTGAGGTAGGGAGGTCTGGAACGGGGTGCACTCAGCCTCGTGATTCAAATTGAGGAGCTACTTGATACAGAAGTAGCGGCTCCGGTCATGGAAAACACCATTAACGGCCTAGGGTGTCGGGATGCTGACTACATGCCCCCAATCCTACCATCTGCCTATCGTAGATGACGCAGCGATCGGGTGGTAGGTAGCGCCAAGGAGTTTAGTTTTTATGTCTTCCATACACTAACTAAAGGCAACTAACTATATTGCAAAAATATTTTCCTATCCATACTTTTCAAAAAATGCTTTGTTACAGATTGCATTATATCCTGATTTCTTAATGCAAAAAAATTGTATTAATATGAAAAAAAAGGTGTGAATAATAATACGCCTATTAGTAAAATAAGCATGTAATATAAAAACATCAGATATAACCACTGATGTTATGTTTCACCTATATGAATGTTTTGTTCGTGCACGGTCTTGCTCAATACTATATAATTTTATGTTTGTATGAAATATTCGCCATCGCTGCGTGTCGAATCAGCAATCGATTGTTGTCTTGCATCGAGACTTGGATTTACTAAGCAGGTGCTACCTTTGCTTTTACACCGTGATCCACCTGCATGCATTGATGTCACTTATATCAGTGTTTCGAATCATCTTTCATGCAGTGGAACCGTTCCTTTTTTATTAGCTTCGAAATCAAAATAGTTTTCCTCGAATAGGCCTACATGGGAATGTAAAGTCAATTTCTAAATTCTTTTTCTAACTGCTTTAATTCATTAGGTAGCCAATAAGATATGGCACTCTATTTGCTATACTCCGGTATATAGTGTTAACAGGTGTATATTATGTTAGACCACTGTAATTCTATAACAAAATAGTATATTGATATACAAGTGCCGTAAGCGGTGCATACGGATCGAGGAAAGAGCAAGCGCCTCGTTTTTTTCAATTTCCGAGATCCGTTATGCGCTTACGGCACGAGTATTGCATGCTATTTTTTGTACGATGATTATTTATATCAATGTAATTATATTAATTGAGATATTAGCTGAAGATATTATGTTTATACACTATTGAAGATGGATGTTATATTTCAGAAAGTGATTCGCATATATGTTGGTTGTTATGGGGACCGAATATTTGTCCTGTTAAAGTCGCCACAAACTGGGGTCCCTTGGTTCCGGTCTTCCATAAAGGCTCGTATTTGATGGTTTTACTTACGGCACTTGTGCTTTTTGTAATTTTTACGGCACGGAGATTTCTTTTGTTTTCATAGCAACCAGATTGCGTGCGGGAATGTCAAGTTACGATCCACGGCAACAATATTCAAAATAAGAAAAACAATACTGTACTTTAGTAGTACCTATATCGGTGGACAGTTTGCACGCTGGCTGTTTAATTAAACAAGGAATTAAACTTGGAATTAAATTAAACAAGGTCAATTCGATTTGACCGTGGAATTAAACAATGTCAAGGTTGTTCGATTTTATGAGGCGATAAGCATTCGTAGGCTCTCTCAGCGACTTTAATCAGTAGGTCCCGAGTCTTAAGTTTTCAGGTTCTCTTTCCAGCCCCTTATACCTAAAATAGCGCCCAGGGAAAACCACAACAATATGCCTCGTAATGACCTTAATTTGTCACCGAGTGACGTAGTCTGCATGGTAATACTCTTCTCCCCTGGCATATTTGATCTTAAACTGCTACGAAAAGTAACTAAAATAACACTTCTGATTCGAAAAACCCGTAGGCCTAGAAAAAGGCAGAAAGATAAAACAGAGAGATGGAGAATGAAGGGAGGAATTGAGAAAGCTATACATTGTCCCCTAAACGATAGGCAGCCTCCTACAACTCACTCTAATTTCCAAGTAAATATATATTGTAATTGTATCTCTCATTTTACCTTTAGCCTATATTAGTTGATATTACACGGCGGATGACAGGAGGTACATTCCATTAACTCCTGGACCTAATGAAGAGGACAGAAGTATCAATAACTGCATAAAGTGCATACAGTTCAAAATAATACAGTTTCGAAAAAATGACTGCTCATATACAGAAGCGCTTTAAAGTTTCTTTTTCTGTTATTTACCTGTTGTATTATTTTTGTACCAGAACAACCAGAAAAGTTTTGGTTAAACGATTCATTTATTATCAATGCAGAATATACTTTTTTTTTTTCATTTTAAAACCAGTGATGCTAGAGACACAATTTTAATTGCTCTAAAATTATCATTGTAGAAATCAAAACAATAAAAGGAGATCAAATCTTAAAATAGCAACCATCATTATACTACATTAGATAGGCCTATAGCCAACTGTTTAGCAGAGATCTGCAATAACATGTTTAGTTTTTTTTCCACTTTCCCTAGAATATAAGTCTACTGTCATAAGTATAGTCTCAAGTATCACGGTTTACAATGTATTCTGCTCATAATTTGAATAAAAACAAGTTTTCAAATTAAACTGTTTCCAAACGATCCAGATATATCTATTTAAACACCAATTTGTCTTGCTCTAATTTTACCAGGATAGGCGTATGCAGAATAACATACAGTATGGCATATATTAAATGAACAAACTGTGTTCATATTAAAACATAAACGTGTCCTGTTAGGCTAGAAAGGAACTGAAGTCGGATATTCTAAGTTTTTTTTTTTGTGAACTTGAAAAAAGATCATAAAATTATCAGCAGGCCTATTTAAAAACAAAATATATAATTCTATGAGCTATAGTTCATTACAAAATTATTATTAGGATTATATATTTCTTTGAAAACCATTTACATGCAACTTAGAATTAGAATAATATTTAAATCTACGGCAGGGCCCCCCAGCTGAAAGTCCCTCCCGGAAAAAAACCATCGACCGCGGCCGAGTTTGAAATCGCGACATTGCACACTACCTCTACACCACCGCGGTCGACATAATATCCACATATTTATGTATAAATATATATTACATATACCTAGGTATATCTAAATAGGGAGAAAATTGAGGAGCAAGAAGAGCAAGTAGTTTTCAGTGTCATTAAATTAAACACCTCGGGAAGGCTTGATTAAATCCTTTTCTAACCAGGATTAAGATGCAGAGGCGTAATGATTTTCCAATAGGAGATAAGAGACAGGAGTTGGTTGTTAGCGTGACCGCCATGACGAAAGCAAGAAGTGGGCGTGTCTAACATAACGTAACGAATCACTTGTATTGTCACACGATTCCTTTTATCCGCCAGGTAACAATTGCATTGTGAGAGCAACACATCTACGACATGTGCTTACTACCAGAGGAGCAGAGTTCGTACCCCAGCAAGAAATGCTATACAGCTTGTTTGAAGTGTCAACTTGGATTCGTTCTACGCAAAGGAATAGTCATAGTATAGGCTACTTCTGTGTAGATGCTTCTGAATTGTAATTTCTTTTATAAATTCATTTAGGGAAATTTAATCAGTCCAATATTCAGAAA
This sequence comes from Ectobius pallidus, assembly GCA_964059195.1. Classification (NCBI taxonomy): domain Eukaryota; kingdom Metazoa; phylum Arthropoda; class Insecta; order Blattodea; family Ectobiidae; genus Ectobius; species Ectobius pallidus. The sequence goes on along the minus strand of CAXKWD010000003.1, from coordinate 62,249,766 downwards.
GAATATGTTAAAGTGGATGTTTATGAAATCTAATACATTTAACTTTTTAATTATTCATGCCATTCAAGAGAGCTAAGACAATCTTGAAATACTATATATTTGGAGTGGTTTTAATACAATGGAATTATGATAAATAAATACAATGGGCTGTAGGATTTTAACGAGTCCTGATTTAAGATAATCGTTATGCTCACATTAATCACATTAATCCCATTAATTTTCCACGATTATGATCGTCTGTGAAAAATAAACCATAACAATCTCATCAGAAAATTAGACTGCCAGACCGCACATTTTCCAATATCGAGTTTGTTAATCCATAGTAAACTTGTAGTAGCTAAAATTAAGCCGGGTCTATTTTCTCAGATAAGAACGAACTCAAATTTATTATATGTAGATAAACATGTAGCTATTCTCATACCATTATTACTATGCTTTTTTGTGCATGGTCCAAATAGATGATGGTAGTTTTCGTAAAAGCTTTGCGAGCAACAATTTCAGCAACAGTAGCCTATAGTAAAGGACGTATCATACCAAACTTAAGTGAGGAAATCAGAATCCCTGTAGGCCTAGTTATTCACAATATTCGTATTGACTTGTTAAGGCGTAAATTAAGTGCCAGCTTTCATTCCAATTTGATTTCAGGCGTTTTTATCAAGCTTAGGTTATATGTATATCTCTATTTAACTTCTTTGTATAACAATAAATGTACGTTTTTTTACGATCGTCTTTTTAATTTCTCCTGTTTTTAAGTTTAAAAAATCGGTATCTTTTCTGAATTTTGTTCGGAAAATGCGAATTTTCGGAATAGCAGGGTTCGAAATAGCGGGACTGTACTGTATTTGAGAAGTCCGAAGGTTTCCCCAGAATTATTATAACAACGTGATTTTATGTTTTAGATGTTTAACGAGGAAAGACAGCTTTACTTTCCTTCGGGAGAGGCAAGCTCTGGAATCTTTCGTGTTTAAAATCACTGTTTTCTGCGAATCTTACATAGAATGCTATCACTCGATCACGAGAACCCATGAATATGAATATCTTCAGATCAAATTATACATTAACAATTGGTATGACATTTGTATTAGTAGGTAAGATGGTCATTTCTATGATGCTACTGAACAGCATAATTTGATGATTTTTAAAAATTCAGCTTTGTTTACGGTATTTATAAAAGTGTTGTTCATGTTTGCAACAGTAATCTAATGAGAATGATAGGCATGCAGAGAACATGCATCCTCCATCTGCTAATTAAAGAGGTATCCAATTCTTCACATCGCCCACTGGAGCTAGGGGTCATCAAGCTTCCAGAGGGGCCAAATTACAATCTGCTTCTCGGTCCCTCCCACGAAACTGTGCAAATGCACATTTGGTACAACATCACTAATGAACCTGAATACACAAAAAAGTTGTACATTTTCGTTTGTAACAACAAAGCGTAGAAAGAAGATTTATTCAGTAGGAGGTACCTTCTGCTACTCATTAATTACTCCAAATACAGAAAGTGGGATAGGCTTCCGATGCAGGAAGTACAGACGACAAATCCGAAAAACATCGGTGTAACAACAAAGTTACAAGTTCTAATTAAAGCACGGTTAACTCTGTTGAGTGGAGAGTGTTAATGAACGACGGTTACCAAATTTTGGTGCCACGAAGTACACGGTCTGTTTATGAAAACACCCGGTCTTCTGTAGTGTGGGTTAGTCAAGGCGTTAATTTCGAGAACTCGCATTCAGGAGGTCTTGTTTCATGATATTAAAATTTGGGTGTGAATTTTTTTCGGAGCTTTTTTCATTTGCAAAATTAATTAGGCCCACCAGATTTAAACTATACTTTATTTTTCTTTCTTTCTTAATCGTAGTTTAACCTCTCCTTTTTTTTAGGATTTAAGCAACCCAAGCCGCCCGGCCCTTACAGGGCCACGACCTGTAGGGAGAGGGATTATCTTTGGATCACACACATACTTTTTTGACCAGACAAGGACATGGAGGGCCTCCCCGGATGAGTGATCAGCCCAATGCCGGGGCCACCTCCGAGACAACACGAACACACAGGACGAGACACACCATTCACACACACACACACACACTCACTCACTCAAAACAAGGCGAGGATGGGGATGAAGGTGATAATGACGGCCAGATGATATCCGGGGAACACAAGGGCCTAAAGTTACCTGACATTTGTCTCACAGCTGAGGGAAAACCTCGGAAAAAAACCTCACCGAGGTAACTTGTCCCGACCAGGAATCGAACCCGGGCCCTCTGCGTGAGAGGAGTGAACGCATTTCCTGAGCCACAGCGGTGGACTTTAAATTTTACTTTCCATTTATTTTGCAAATTTTTATCCGTTTATCAAGCAATTTCGTTTCGTGTGACTGAAGATGGAGTACCATTTTTCCACTACGAGCCCTAAGTCTGTACCTCTGTACATACATACTTGCATGGAACAAGCCACTTTTATTAGTAAAGCTGATAATGTAAGCAACTATTATTAGTAAAGCTGATAATGTATCACCATTATAAACACTGAACTGAGTAAACATAAAGAACTACTACTGCTGCTACTGTTAAAATAAAAAAAAAGAATGGAAGAAAGAAGTAAATAAAAGCAAATATACAGGCAGAAAGAAAGAAAGAACGAAGGAGAAGAAAGAAAAATATTTTCGGATGGAATTTCTTGTAACCCCTTCTGGAAACAAAATTTGCATTCAGCTAGTTTATTACTGTCAGTGAACCACATCGGAAGCAAAACAAGCTGGGTATCACTCGTGATTATCTCAGAGATAGCATCTCTACAACCGCACAGCAGTTTCTTCCTGGATTCAGCATTGCTTTTAAAAGAAAAGCGATATACATACGAAGTAATTTTACATGGTCTTTTCGTTTTATAGTCCAGTAGCTAGGAACGGCAGATAAATCTGCTTATGCTTAAGGCCTGTAGCCTACAGTATTTAAAAACCTGATGTTCGGAGTTCGTTTGTAATTGAGGCCACGGTATTTCATCTCGAATTATTTATGATCTGAGGTTTCTACAATCTAAGTTCTGAGTTATTCCTCAATTTAACCAATACAATTTTTAACTATTGTAGTTAATTACTTTTATGATTTTATTAAAGGTATACTTCACCCAATTTTGTAGTCGATTGTGATCCATCCGTTTCACATACTTAGTAAGCTATATGCTCCAACAAAACGACTACTAATAGGAAAGTTTAAAGGTTATAAAAACAAGATAATCACTATATTTGATATGAAAGTAGCTAAAATCATAATTCTAATAATGATATTATTAAACCATATTTTAATTACGATTTTAATCTTGTTTCAGTCATCCTCCTAATGTATTTGTTTTTTCTTAATATGATAAATCATACATAAAGTTTAGCATGCGGACTAAGAATTTATATTCGATAGGGCTCACAGAAAACTATGGAACAATTTAATTAAAGTAATATCAACAGAAATGTGATGATAATGTTATGAATATTTTAGATTTAACTTCATTAACTACTGTTCGTTTCAGATGTCTTAAGGAATGAAGTAAACAGATAGGAGAAGAGCACGGTTCACCAGCTAGCAAAACTTACGTTGAAATTTATAGAATTAGATAACACTACAGTGTTTTACAGATGACAAACAGTTTGTCCTTCTCCTGCTCAGATACGCGGTCCAATCAGAGACAGCGAGACGGAGGGAAGACTCTTACTGCTAGCAGCACTTCCTTAGCTCGTACACGTGATTGGCGGTGAAGGAAATCGCTTCTCATTTGAAAAATACTGTAAAGTGCTATTTTCTAAATTAATTATGGTAATACTGAAAGTACATGCACAGAACACTTTCAGAATTACGTTTGCCTGTCTTTGATCTTAAGACATTCACAAATCGCAGGGAAACTGTCGACATGAGAAGCGAAAGATTGTGAATTAGGCTAGAAATCTGTAGACTACTTGCTTCCCAGAAACGAAAACTGCACTAGAATCGGATTTCTTCCATAAAAACACTATTGTATTATATGTTTTACATTCTTTATATTTTATTCTCTTGAAGATACAGGCTGCCAAACTGACCAAGATTAACATATATTATAATTTTAGTTAATAATAAATGAACAAAGGTACAATGAGCAAATTATTATAACGAATGATATTAAATAGTATCATGAGTTTTAGACTTAGTGTTCAAATAGCTTTAAAAAAATAATAATGCAAGGGAACCTCTTAACAAGTGAAGTTATTTGAAATCTTTCCAAGTCACATCAAATTCCTTCGCAGATTCTACCGTTTTCAATGGCATGGTGCCTGTCTGGCTCCTATCAAAAGATTAGTTATTTTTGGACCTTACGGGTGAGTAGATAAGAAGACAGCTTTGAAAGATTTCGTCTACGTGTGACTCATTACAGGAACTGTATGTCTGGTAGCGAATTGAGACGCATGAGAAAGTGTGTTATCAAGTATCACATATGAGTGATTATATCTTATCAGTCACCCCTTCCCCTAGTCATCGAAGCAAGTTGCATGATATAACTTCTCTTCCAAGGGAGCAATTGACTCAATCACAGACTGTCTTTTGTTTCTTTTTGATAAGTCGAGTTACTTTTTATTATCCGTTCTCTTGCACGATAGGTTGAGCATTAGAATAACATATGAAGCTTTAAATAAATAACCGTTGAATATTAATTTTTGTTCTTATTTGTCAATAACTGACAATCTTAAGAATATATACGCTATAAGAAAAGTCCCACATTTTCGCTGTCAATGTAATGTCGGACCATGTGACAGAGTGATTGTGAGCAGCCCGAACACTAAGAAGTGCTTATCCAAGGTGTACCTAAATGAACAGCCATTTACACAGATAGACATGCAGGCAAACGAAGAGAGATAAACATTTAATAGTATATTATGTAACGAGCCAATAATGGCATTTATTAAGACATTTAAGTTTATGGATTGAGCAAGGCGAATTTCATAATTTTCAAACTAGGGTCTTAATTTACCATTATGTGCAAGTTGCATACGATTTTTTAAGCATAATTAAATGTCTAAATTATGCGTTAAAAAAAACTTCATAATTGATTAAGCAAATTATTCTAGATCAACAACTGTTAGTAGTTCTCGTAATTTCTGATAGATGGCAGGCTATAAAATATGCTTCTCTTGACGCTTTAACGTTAAACAACGCATATTAAAACACACAAAAAGAACTCTATTTAGTAACTTATAATGTAAAATTAACACGGACAGAATTTATTTTATTTTAAATACAGGTTCTTTATTGTAACAAAAGTTTCATTTCCTGCTCTCAATGCATCAGGATTGTTCCGTGTTCGATGTTATAATGAAAATTATATTATACTGAAAATGTATATAATAAATGTCATTAAGATATTGTTACGTCACATGGAATAAGCATATTATAGTATGGTCGAACAAGATATCTTACTTCTGAGTTTTCAATTCCAAAGAACGAACTTGATGATTATTTACCTGGATGAGCGTAAAATTCAGTAATAAATTTAAAGTCAGCGGCTTAACCTTTAAATAATATAATTTGTGCAAGTAAGATGTTTAACATGTTCTAATGACGATCCGGGTGCAACGTCGCTATTTCCTAGTAGGCGGGTTCAACCCAAGCCCTGATGAATATCTGAATGTATGTGACAGTCCCATGACTGTAATTCAAGCACACCGGTCACTGTTACATATGAAGTAGCTGTGCAGAACCGTCGTTATATAACCATAACAACTAACCAATAGGCTATGTACCAACGCTGAACTTTCCTAGATAATGTTTCTTTTTTCAAAATCGCCATTAAAAAGTCTCTTAAATTAAAAACTAACCTGAGGGGAGGAGTTGTATCTTCAGAAGTCCTTTTTCAGTACAGAAAAAATTATTCGTTTTTTTTAGTTTAACTACTGACGACTTAGGCCTACGTCATAGTGCAGTTGGTTGATGTACTGCGCTAAAACTGGAAGGTAATTGGTTCGATTCCCATTAAAATAATTAGGATTTTTCAGTAAACCTAACCCTTCTAGTGACACCAAGATCCTGTGGTCGATTCGGCCTCTAACGATAAATTAGTTCTGGAAACAAACCCGGGGGTTAAAGAGGTTCCCTTAAAATCTGACAACCTTACTAATCTTCTTGGAATGTATAAAATTCCGGGAGCCTTAGCCTCCAATAACTCTAAGGACTTCCACTGTCTGTATAATAAAGACCACTTTATTCTACTTTATAACTTTCAGACGTTCAGTTTTATTTTTTATTGTTATTTCTTTATATTTTTATATATTTTTTAATGAAATCAGGGAAGTATATTTTAACAAGAGGCTCAACGCTGAACTTGACTAGGCCTACATTATGAACTCTAATAGAAAGTAAAACACGCCTGTTTAACTAGGTATCATTCAGCCTATTCTAAATGAGAAAATGCCTGTTAAAGCCTGCTGATGAAGTGTCTGATACAAATTATAGAGTATATTACTTATATTCAAGTGACGAAAAAATAAAGCAAAAATATGCCTGAGGTACAGAATCTTCAGTAGATGTAAATTAATCCATCTGCCGCCTCCATGAGAAGAGTGATGTAAGAGCTCTACGAAGATAGGAGATGTTGCGCTGGACCATGTGTTACCTGGCTGGACATGGTGACAATGGAAGAAGAAAACTTTGGTCGTTTGGTCTGTCTTCCCGGAGGAATTTTTAAACGGGCGGAGGGCTTAGTTAGGACGGATGGAGAAATGTAGGGGGAGAGAGAGAGAGTGAGTGAAAGAGAGCGAGAGAGAGAAGGAGAAGGAGAAGAAGAAGAAGCCAACGACCCTGATGACCTCAAGGACATGTTGCCAGATTTCTTTCTTCATCCTCGTTTGATACAGGTAACCCGACAGCTGGCTCCGTCTGTGGAGATTCAAGGAAAGCACCTCCAAAAGTCACGTTAACATGCGTTGACCGATATGAATGGTTGATTCATTACTTGCCATATGAAGATGGCTTGAATTTTGATTGATGTTATAGAAGCTATTTCATGTTCGGATGTTTTGGGCATGGCGGAAATGGGAAATGTCACCTTATTTTATTTTATGGGTAGGGTGACCATAATATTTTGCACTGAAAACGGGACAGCCCAATAAATTCAATCCCAATTTCATACTACTAGTAGCAATGATTGAAGAAAGAAAGGAAGGAAAAAAACTAAACTCCGTGGTACTACATCCCTGAAGGGACTTGGCCTACCACTCGACCGCTGCGTCATCTACCACAGGCAGATGGCAGGATTGGGGGCATGTGGTCAGCATGCCGACACCCACGGCCGTTAATGGTGGTTTTCATGATGATGTTACAATTAAATACCTTATTAATGCATAGCATGGAGATTGAATGTAATTAATGGTATTATGTAGCTTTATAGGAAAGAAAGAATTACTATTTATATGGATTTGGAAACTAACTTTGACTTAAAGGATCATGGATGGCTAGGCAATACGACCGTTTGAACCAGAAACCATGTCACATGATAATGGACAGCTTAAGCATTTCAATGCATACTTCATGATATCGGAAACGGGTGCAATGTGTTTCCGCGAATAGTTGGTGTTTTCTCCTTCATAATGCAGGGAATGCGTTTGCGCCAGTGCCCTGCTTTTATAAATAAGATTATTTAAAATTGATATTACCTAAGCAGAATTTAAGAGAGTATAATTCAACTTGCCGAAAAAGTAAGTAGGGAAGGAAAACTGAAACCAGACAAAAAAGTACAATGAATGTACAATTCTTGCCTTAATTGTGTAAAGCACCGTCTCTTATTCAAATAAAACCCTCCTCCGTTTGTTTTTACATATTTTTATAGATATATTATTTAATATACTTAATTCACAGGTCGACGATTTTTTGTCTATTAACTGATAGAGTTAAAACAAATTTTAACAACCCCATATGAAAATTAGATTACTCTTCTGTCAGAAAGCTGTCTAGACAGGCTATTGTAACCAACAGTTTTCATGTGATGGAAGTCTGTAAATTCATGTTCTTCTGGGTGGCGCTAACACAATCTGGCCCTACGTCAAAACTGACTTTCAGGGGGTGACGTGGTGCGAATTTGATGGACCGTCGAAAACAGGGATGTTGCCTAAATTTTCCTCATATGTCGCTCCGTCCTCCAGTCAGCGTATTTCACAAGGAAATTAATAATAATAATAATAATAATAATAATAATAATAATAATAATAATAGGCCTAATAAAAGCTGCCATTGCTGTTTGGCCTCGTGTGGGGTTACGTAAAAGAGGAAGATCAAGAAAACGGGGAATAATTATAGGAAGAAGAAAATGGCAGAAACAATAACATTTTTCATAGATAGATATTTAAATTTAAATACTGTATTGTTTGCATTCGCAAGTAAATCGTAAAGTGGTAATAAAAGAAAGAAACTTGTTTTGAAAAGTATAAAACATATTTTGTTTGCACGAAAAATACTTTCCGTTTTAGAAAAAAATAGGCACAGCTAAAGATTATCATGTGTGCCTAAATGGATAGAAAGTATGTAAGGACTCCTTTTTACAAGCAGACATTTGCAGAATATTACACAGAAATTATGTGACATTCAATGGAGGAAGTGGGTTTTGGAAGAGAAAGCATTCATCAGGATTAAAATATTTGTTGAATTATCTGAAAACACACCACCAATAAATGGAATTTCAAAGTCTTAGCCCCAAAATTTAAATGAAAATTAAATCATATTTAACTCCACGATAGACCTTTGTTTTCAATTTTGAAAAAAAAAAGTCACAAAACAGGAGAAAGGGGCCATAAGTGTCTAAAGAGGGAATAGGAAAACAAGAAGACAATATTGTAAACAAAGAAAAAGAAAAAAAAAATGTATCCAAATTAATTCTACCTTACACTTGAGAGGAAGTGGTTTTGCAAGAGAAAGCATGCATTAGGAGTCAACCTGATATTTCTTGTGCTAATTTGAGAACACGCCGTTGGGTTGGTGTAGAGATTGCATGGAAAGAGGAAGATTTGTGTGAGTGATAAAGAATCGGAATAAAGAGACAGCAGAGAAGGTCTTTGGAACAAGTACTCGGAGACTGTCACCACTAATTGATCGTGATAAATGGCACCAGCATTCGGGTCATCCTACTGTCCAACAACCTGGAATGGACCCCTTTACTGCCTAAATGAGGAGGACCACAGTGGTGAAAGAGTGACTTACGGCATTGTGGTTTAAATTTAATTAAACTGAATTCAGTGAATGTAACTATAACTCCAGAATTATGCGTTTAAGAAAACATTTATTAGTACGGAAAATCGTTTATGTCAACAACTGTTTATGTTCTCGCTGCTTTACTTTCACAACGTTGTAGCCTATAGTATTCTGTAATGAATGATGCATTACTTGACATAATGTTTTCCCAATATTAACGTTTATGGTGATTATTAATTCAGGTGTAAATCGCCATACTGCTGCATTCTTTAAACTACTCAATTTTTATTATTGTTGATCTGAGTATTTCCTCGCTATTGGTACTTATTTTTGTTTTTTGTGACATTGATTTGAAAGCCCATTTGCTTACTGTGCTTCCAAAGTTTTTCTAATATTTCCTTGGCTTCTCGTATGTGCATCAGTTATGAGAGCAGTGTCATCTGCAAAGGAGAGGTTGAACAGCTTTCTTCCATTAATATTCACTCCATAATCTTCCTTCATTCTACAGAAAATTTCTTCCATTAAAGATATGAACAATTTGGACCCCCCGTTTTAACGGGATTTCTTCCCCCGTCTTGACTACTTTGACTCTCGCTTTTTTGTTTAGGTATAGTTTACCTAGATTTATGATGTATTTTTATGTATGTCTTGACGTTGTAAAATGGGATTATGTTCAACTGGGTCAAAAGCCTTTGCAAAATCTATAAATATTATAATGTAGATTTAGGTAATGTTCATTTACTATCTCTATTAGTTGTGTCACATTTGGAGATGATCTATTGTTCAGTAACATCGTCGAAAATATGCCTGCTCAGGTCGTTGACTATCTGCTATTATTGCTGGATTGTCAGTAAATACTGCTTGAATAACACAGTTTAACAAGAATCGCGTATAAATTTAGAATATCTTAGCAAATTTGGATGTGCCTGTGCCTATAGTATTTCAATATTTGCGACGTGGCTTAATGTCAAGATCTGGTGAACGATTTCAGACAATGTTTGATTGATGATTTATTCTTTTTTATTCCTAAGTGGAACATAGGGATTTTCATGGAAATCTCAGCACCTAGGACTAATTTAATTACACTTATTTTTCAAGAAAGGACATAGCAACGGGTGGTAAACCCACCACTTCAAGAACCCTCGAAAAAAAAAAAACTAATGTATTACTTGAACGTAAAGGGTCGAGGAATTTTGTCCATAGGCTTTAGTGTAGGCTTGGAGTTCTTTAACGTGCCGTAAATCTATGACATAGACCCTCCAGCTTTCCCGGAGGACTCCGTGCCCAGGATTTTTACGTCCTGAGAAATCCATCAACCGCGGCCTGGTTTGAACCCGCAGTCTTCAGATCTAGAAGTGGTCAAGCTACCTACTCCGCCGTGGTGGCCGACACTTCAGATAGTAGTGTACAATAAGTGGACAGTTCATGGCAAAATAACATCTCTATAAAGAAAATTTAATAAACTATTACGTAACTAATTTTATCTAGTTTAAAATTTCAAACAATTGTAAATAAATGCGGCAAATTAAATCAGCAATAACATGTCTGCATTCAATAAGTAGTAGGCTACTGTATTTTTTTAGATGACTTTAGCAAACACTAAACGCTAAAAGAGTAACATATTTCAACATTCTATTCAGCCTTCCTTATAAGCTATTGTATCAAGAGGGGAATGAATGTACTTAGCCTATTTCATCCCTTAAGGACCGTGGCCTTCTGATTACGCAGGAATTTTGCTCGTTATTTTTTACTCCTTAAGTGAGAGAGTCCTAAGGAGATTCTGCGTTTTATTGAATCCTCCTCCCTAGTTCTCTACGCACTTTCATTAATTATTTCTCATTTACACTATTCACTGTCTATTCACTAAGCTCTGTTATCGAGACATTGACGACCCATTGATATAGACTATTTTAAGATAAAAAGCTAAATACAACATTACAATCTTAGTAATAAACATGTAACCGAAATCATATGATTCTAAGAATCTTGAACTCTGAAAATATAATAGAGGTTAACTTTGAGGCTACCCGAGTTTCTTCCTGCGGTCGTCTTCTGATGGAGTTCCGTCCCGAAATTCCTTCTGATTTCGTTGAGTTCCGTCCCGCTATATTAAGGGCAGTGGTAAAAGTCCGTCTATCATCATACAGTATTTCGTACAGAAAATAAATTCGAGGGTTGTACTCGTAATTTAATACTCAACACATCTTAGAGTTTAGTAGCAGGTGTCTTAGGGATAAGTCTAATAACATGAAATCTGAACACTTAATATCACCTAGGACGTCATCTTGGAATTTCCATTACACTAAATTAATATTGCAGGTATCTCTATTCCGGGTTTCCTTAACATAATAAGGGCGTTGCCAGACATTGGATACCTTGCAAGGTGGTCTGGCTCAATAGATTTTAAACCCTAAGGCCACGCCTCCTACCATGGAGATTTTCATGGTAATCTTTGGTCATTTCCGGCGAAAGTTTTGGTATTGTATCAGAAAGCTGGAAGAAATGGAGTAACAATAAACCCTAGGTTTATTACTGTACTCCAATTTTATTTTATTGCTTTATGATGGATGTGGTTCTTATTCCCAAAGGGAAAAACGAGCTTCAGGGTTGATACCAATCATAAATATGAAATAAAACTTTAAATTTGAATATGTTATAATAGCCAGGTGTTCATCTTCAGAAGTATCACTTTTTTATAGTAACATTCCCACTTAGTGTGTCATTTTTTTTGCAAGGAACTGTCATTTTACGAAACCACATTTTACGAGGTTATCAGAGGATAGATTCTAGATTTTTTTAAACAGCAACAACGAAAAAAAATTTAAAAATTTTATTGGCGTGAATACATTATTATTATTATTATTAGGGATGGGTCCTCGATACTTTCGATACCTCGATACTCTCGATACTTGCATGGTATCGGCATCGAACGATACTTCAGAAAACTCGCTCGATACTTTTTCGATACTTTTGTAATTCTGCAATTAAGTGAGAATGCTAGTATTTTTTAACATAAACATGTAAGTGGACTGTTTAAAAAACTAATTTTAGTTTTAATGTAGAGTTTAAAAACAATTATAGGCTACTGATGATATTAAATTTTGTCTCATTAAATGTGCAGACTTAATTAATTTAGTTGGTATTGCACAGTTCTCTCAAATTTTAATGTTTAATGTACCTATTTATTGAAACTGGAAATGTTGAAGGTATCGAGTATCGAAGTATCGAGTATCGAGGAAAAATCATGTATCGGTATCGAGTATCGAGTATCGAGAAAATCTGGTATCGACCCATCCCTAATTATTATTATTATTATTATTCGTTCTTATTAAATTTCGCTCCATGCCAACTTCAGATGAATAAACAAAGCTAAAACTGTAAAGGACATAGCATACTGAAAGAGTATTAAAACTCAATAGTTGCATTTACAGTATGGTGTAGGCCTATGTACTGTACATTACAACACGTGTCACGGCCTATCTGTCAAAATATTTTAAAATCCAGTTGTGTAAATATTTAAAAGATACATTTCTTCGCCACATTTCATCACGGTTTTAAAAATATTTCGAAAATGTTTCCTATCCGGCCATCATCTGCATTTATCATTGTGCATCACTACACAGTCGATGCATGGTCGGAGAGGAAACATCTCCTTACATTTTAAAGCACAACAGGTGCTGAAATGCTTCTTTTCAATTTAGGTTCCAGTACAATTCCATTTTAGATGAAAAAAAGTTAAACACCATAGGATATTATGCCATGGGCTTATAATGGCATTTAGTAAATAGCGAGTATGTTTGTGAAATGGGCGTGACCAACTGTTAGTTGTTCTAGTCTTTTGCGATAGTTTGCAGGCATGCTGGAAGCAGGATTTCGCTTGGAAATTTTAACTCCAAAGCCACGCACATTAAAACAAACATGAATGGAATTGATTATAATATTGAAATTAACGTGAACAGAATTGATTTCATTTCAAATGCAGGTTGTTTATTGTGCAGTTTGAGTTGCTGTCTTCAAAGCATTAAATTGTTCCGCGTACGATATTAATCGATAGATGGAATAACAATAATAATAACAAAAGAACATTTAGTAAATATACTTCTTTAGTATGGTCAAACGAAAAAATCTAAGTCTTTTAACTTTCGTTACATACTACAGACATGAAAAGTAAGATTTACCCGACATCAATCCGATAACTTAAAGGCTATTTGGTAGTTTTCTACATTTTCACACTTCAATCGATTATTCATCTAGATACGTTAGTTAAGAGTGTTTTTTTGTTGTTGTCAATAAATGACTATCACGAATGTGAACTTCCGCGGAATTTTCAATAAATTAATATTGCCGAAAAATATGGCAAACTTCTTGGTTTTTTTTTCGTCAACTGGCGGCGGATTGATTAATTTGTTTAAATCCGCCATTGTAAGCTAAATAAATATGCATAAACCATTTCCCTACATGTCTTCCGCTCCCTACTCTCACTGAAGTGAAAACCCTTAACCCTTTACTTTGAAATTCGTCAAGTCTGACTGGACCGAAGCTTGTTAGGCAGCTGTGGTTTTGACTGTTTTTCTGGTTTTGCAGTCTACTCTTCAAAATATCCAGATCAGGTATCTAAATTATAAATCATATTATATAATTATAACAAATTAGCATTGCAAGAGATTATAATAAAGCATCATTTTCTGTAGGCTAATGAAAGGGAGTAAACTTAATAAATTAAATATTTGCAAAACAAAGAATGGTATTTTTAAAACAAATCTGGGCAAGCACTGCTTGCCTCGCTTGCTCCGAATATTCGCTATGAGAGAATGGAGAATTTTAAAGTGCTAAAATCACATGACCCTAGGTCTTAGGAAAGCAAAACATAACCTGATATTTGATCAGATATATCATCTAGGTAATATGTCAACTAATAAGCCATTATAACTCTTGACAATACATATTCACCATTTCGATATACCGACGCCCACTTACTAACTGGAATAAAATTTCTCCGGAGTCTGGTCATTTGAGTATATTAGATTACTAGCAAGATTCAGGTTATGTTTAGACTATCCACTCCACACTACTCTACCAAATCAGGCTTCACATTCTCAGTCTAGAAATGGATGTCTGAAATGGAAGGTCCAAAAGACGTTAACTAAAGCCAAGAAGGAATGAACTCTTGCATACGATCTAACGATAAAAAGAAAATCTTAGACTCCAATTTTAGAAGAAAAAAAATCCGCTTAAAAACTTCGAAATATTGTAATAGTGCTTTGTTTGCAGTACATTACGTTTCTTTTGGGTTGTGCTTCTGGAAAGCAAGAAACCTGATTTTGGAAAGTTGGGAAATAAAATACATATATAGTGAAGATACAGATACAAAACAGTGCATACAGAAAGAATCCATGAGCACGTAAATACACGTAACTACAAAAGGTAGGGTTCTTATCTCGATTTAATACACGAACTGTATAGCAGTATAGCCTAATTTGTATGAACTAATCTTGAAATCAATGAAAACAGGCAAACATATATTTAAATTATAATTATTACTGTTATTGTTGTTGTTATCATCATCATCATCATATTTTATTCCTCTTAAGGTTACAATGCCATTTTAGCTCATTACTGTTATTGAGGTTTTCGCCATTCTAAATACCTTTATAAATGATCATGTATTTTATTAATTAATAATTTTTAATAACTATTATGCTACTGTATTTTAATATAATTTATTCTTCCTTTTAGAATCTTGCATCACATAGCTATCAGTAGGGATTGGATATTTATGACGTAAAAGTGGAAATATGACTGCAAATATGACCTTGAATGACGAAATATGACCAAAAAATCCTATATATTACCTCGTAAAGGAACAAATTTTCTAAAAATACATGTTCCAGTTTAAAACGATAAAGACACTAAATTATTACATCACATTAATTCAATAAGATAATCACTTTTTAACAATTTTACAGGCGATTTACTGTTTTACTTGTAAAAAACTTCTAATCTGTTAATGTTTCCAGATACCACTGCAAATGTGAACTGAAAATCTTTTTAAAATATGTATATTGGAAGATGTTAAAAAGAAGGAGGAAGAGGCATTGTGCTATTACTTGTTATTGTCCCTTCAAATTTCAGTTATAGTAAAACCAAAATATTCGGACTCGTTTTCGGAAAAAATTTAAGTTGACATTTTGGTGCACATACAGCATAACTGTGCTTTTTTACTGAAGTTATAACTGAAATATGACGTGAAATTACAAATATGACCGAAATATGACAAAGACTACGAAAATTACCAAAATATGACTATATATGCAAAATGAAAACGGTTCGATTAGGTTAACAAATTTGCAATTCATATTTAATTTGTGTTTGCGGCGAGAAAGGAGGACGGGATAAAAATATATCATGTCATAACATCCGAACCCTAGGAATCAGTAACTTATATCATCCTCTACTTGGGATCTCCACATGAGAGAGTGCGGCTTGTTCAGGGGCTTAATGGAGTAAAGTTGGCGATGATTGTAAAAAAAAATATTGTTTGCATCAATATGTCACTAGCAGAGGCCTGAGGATGGCTTCCACTACTACTTTATATTTCTGTATAGGCTATCATTGAACGGAATAAATTGTGAAAGATGGTGAGTGGCACTGTAAGACGTGGATATTCTGAGGTTCGGAAACTCACGACGAAGACGTCAGCAACATTTCAATTATTGGAGTTAGGAAACGCCTTCATGTCCACGGCTATTTCGTTTTAATTCCATTTGTTCCATTACATTAGAATTCTGGTCATGCACTTCCATCATCGTTTGTTGTAGGAAGTAATACGAAACGCTTTAATGGATGGCGTTAAGGATTAGGGGACCGCTATCGTAATTACGAAATCTATTCATAAGTTCTGGTAGAGAATAACACCTATCATTGCAGACAGCAGAATGTGAATAGCAAATTCCTTCGTGGGTCATTGGTTTCTTCGATCAAAAACGTATTCCACTGTTTTTCAAACTCTCGTTCCAAAATAGAATCCAAAACTGCATTCTTACCACCAGTAGTACAGTATAGGAAGTGCAGCTTAGGCGGAGAGTTTTTTTTGGTTAGGTCTACTCTCCTGTAATTTACATGCTGAATGTAGGGTTGAGTTAACTATCACGATATTATTTCATAAGAAGGAACTAGTAAAGATAAGACACTTGTCCCCAGGTAAAAAACTACGTAGTAAAATAATTTTTAATAGATTTTTTTTTTCTTGAATGCCTACACTATGTTCTCCAATCTTTTGTCAGTCAGATGTTTGGGCGTGGGAATTAGCGCATAAACTATAATGGTATATGATCGACATTTGCCCCCCCCCCTAAAAAAAGTAAAATCAACAATTTTTTTCCTCGTTCTTTTTCTTTTTCTTCTTCTTCTTCTTCTTGTTATTATTATTATTATTATTATTATTATTATTATTATTATTATTATTATTGGGTGCCATTTACTTAAAGAACACCAACAGACCTACGGTGGTTGCAACGAAAGCACCAATTTTGCAATGAAATGTTTCAAAATAAAGGTTTTAGCTCTTATTATAGGCATAAGCATCTCGTATACAAAATTTACAAATTCATGAAAGCCGTTTTTTAGAAAATCGTGAAAAATTAAATTTTCTTCACCTAAAGTGGTAGTAAGAGGGAAGTCGCCAATAACCATCGTATCATATCCCCAGGAAGTTATGTAACTCAAATATATAACTTTTATAGGACTTTTCGTTTTCGAGATATGCTGTTCACTGATACACATAGATACACAGATACTTTTTTTTCCTGAAAATCGTAGACTATTTTTGAATTCTGGGGACTTTAAATGGGAATTTGTGCTGAAAACTCGACATCGAACTTCAGGGTTAAATCAAATACTTCCGATACCTACAGTAGGCCTACAGTATCTCCAGGAAAGGAATGAGTTAACAGAAAGTATTTAATCTCCATTGAACTGTATCGTCAATGGAGCCTCTTTACACGTCACCAACTTAAATATACTTTTATGATTTAATATATATTATGATACCAATGTGTACGTGGCATCAATTAATAATAAAACAAATCCAAACGAGTACAAAATAATTCCATAGTATAGTATATATACAAAACTCTAATAAACACTATTTTGAGGTTATAATGTGCTATGTGTTATGGAAGATTCAAACGTCTGGGTTCGTTCTACAGAAACTGCAGACAAAGGTACAACTATCCATCTTAATTGACGGATTGATTGACCACTTTTAAAAGAGAAACTAATATATACGGAATCAGGAGAGCAAAAAATTCTGCTCGAAGATCAGTGACTCCATGGAAACCTTATAAAGCAACTAATTACGAGTTGTGTAGAACACATATGTGATCTTGCCGGAAATCGAACTCTAAAACCACAAGTCGTATACGTCTTTAAGGAGGGGTCACAATTTCATCTCGAGTTTAAACTACAACCTGTAAAGAAAGAGAAAGAGAGAGATAAAGAAAGAAACAATGAAAGAAAAAAAGCATTATGTGTGGTCTATATCCCTTCCCCTTCCACCTACCCCTACGTCCCGCAAAATCCAGTTCAGTCAACCCTCTTCTGATTCGTTCGACTCCAAGACTTCCGGATTTCTCATGTGCATTCCGGTTTCAAATGAGATTCGGCGACTTCAGTACTGCATAATCAAATATTATTTAAATATATCTTAAGAGAATGTGTGTTATTCTAACAAGGAAATTATCACACCTTCATAGTTCATAACGAAACCTACCTTGGAAATTTTTATGACAGAATTGGTGTACCATAAGAAGGCACTCGCAAAATATTAGCTGCTTATTTCCATAGAAAGGTCCGAAATAGAGCCCTGAATAATTCAGAGTTTACTGTACAGTTGTATAACAGTAAAGTGTACTTTCGTCGAAGTCGTTGTATTTTTTATTTATAAGTGTTACGCCCGGTCTCATCGACAAGGGTTAAATATTCACTAAACCCCAGTTTATTACCTTCGGACTGGTCATGACTCACACGTTTCACCATGCTTTTTCGACCGGGGGTAATAGGAAATAGCAGAGTCAGGATAGGGAACTTTATATCAGATAGATTTGCCATTAGAAGCGGCTTGAAGTAAGGAGATGCACTATAGTCTTTACTTTTTAATTTCGCTGTGGAATATCCCATTAGAAGAGTTCAGGAAAACAAGATAAGCCTAGAATTAAGTGGCAGTCGCCCGATTTTAGTTTATGCAGATGACGTTTGCCTGTTGGGCGGTGACAAACACGAGAGAAATGTAGGAATGTTGTATTGGAAATAAATATAGAAAAAGCTAAGTATATGGTCATGAAACGTCAAGGAAATGCGCAACAAATAGTAGAATAGCCGGTAAACCGTTCGAACTAGTGGAGAAATTCAAATATCTGTCTGTAATAATTACAGTATGTAATAAATCAAAATTAATATGTTTTCATACATCCTCTTTATTTGTTTTCTTATTTCAATTGTCATTTATACAGTATATGGGAAATGTATATTTCCACAGGTAGAGTGCGGACACAAAGTTTGAGAGTATCAGCCTGTTTATTGCGAAGGTCACTGAACTCCAGCAGGAAAATCAATATTTTTGTTTGTGATCCGCAGTAGGTCAGCCGTGATAATCTCAAGACAGAGCAACTCTCCACAAAAGAAATACGCGCATAAAATAAGTTATTATTGTCACAATAGAATATTTGTATGCCTAGTGCCTATTTAATAACTTTTTAAATAGCTTGTATTGTCTTGCATGTAGTCGGCAGTACAAAGGGACAAGTTTGTTTATTTTCGCAAAATTACCTAGGCCATTACCAATGAAAATCGAATATTATTGTGCTAACTTGTATATAACAGGAGCTAGAAGTGTTGTCGAGACACATATAATATTATTATCTGCAATATTATTGCAAGCATTCCACGAAAACAGCACCCTTGGCATATTTTTGTAAACTCTCAAAAAACATGTACTGTATATTTAATTATATGAACAGTATAAGGTATATTATAAGTTGCCATGTAGGCTATGGTGATAAAATATTATTTTTAAAGTATACACGCTACATTTCGGATGTGCAACTTGTTGCAGCTTCAAGTGTTTTTTGTTGCAATGTTTGCAGGATTATTTTTCTAATTAAATAAATAGATGAACAACTTGCCTTCTTTAGGTGCAACCCGTGAAATTTCTATAATCAACTGTATACACGGTAAAGGTAAATTATAATTTATATTTATTTATATTATATTTGTCGAATCAGTACTTGCACTGTGTTACACCTGTTACAAAAAAGTAGAAAAGTTAGTTTTACAGCCTAATTGAACATTCCTTTGCTGTGATTTTCTTCAGAAGTGACGTTATGTTTCACATTGTTCTGATTTTTTAAAAGTTTTTTATTAAGATTATGTGAAAACAGTGTAACGGGTGCTACAATATGAATGTAACGGGTGTTTCGGCTGCGAGATTTAACGCCCGTTACATTTAAGATTTAGTCATAGAACTTTAGGTATGTCCTCTTATTGATTAGGCCTAATGTTAAGTCCCTTTCTCTTTTAGTAGCTTATACATCCTATTAAGTGCCTATCTAATAGCAGTATTTTTATTCTTTTTAAATATAAAAACATTGTCACCTTTCTGTGATTTTACTATCACTTTATTATAATGTAGCATAAGCCTAAATGTTTTATTTTTTTCGCAAAGTAAGAAGTAGCATAATAGATGTAGACTGCATACGCATACTCGTTCAAAATCAGTAGCTTGTGTTTTGATTGGATTAGGTATTAAAAACCAGTTCATTAGCATTTCTTTCTTTTTTTTACAGAAATTGGACCAGGAAAAAAATTAAAATTATCTGGATTATGTAATACTTTAAATGAGTGCTATAATGTGTGATATCTGTGTATCTGAAAGGACCACTATCGAAAGCGGACGGTAATCCAGAAAGCAAGGGCAATATAAGCCTATGAGGTTTAGGTCAGAAGTATTTGCTTCTCACACGTAAATAAAGAATATAATTACCACAAACAGATTGTTTAAAACCTGACTCCCTTCCTTGAAACTTGGTTACTGGACTCCACTGCGTATCCTACCGCGTTCCGTAAATGGACTCTACTGCATTCCCTATCAGATGATGAGTTAAGTTACATTCAATATTTATTAATATTTTAACTAAGTCTGCGTAGTTTATCACATGGAAGCTACTGTAATATAATACTATCTCACCATGTTGGGGTGGGGGCGATAGAAGATAAAGCGAACAACTTCCTGGGGCTGAGAAGTGAACTTGCTACTCTCCGACATTATTCACAGATACATGCATTGATACATTGGTCACAAAATCTACTATTAGACTATTAAATTACTTACCCAATAAAGTAAAAATATTGACAATTCATACCAATCATGTTCATCAACTGTGGAATTGTAGGATTGCACGAAAAAATACATTAAAACGTCACGTTATTAACAAATTCTACCGTTGACCTAATTTGATTTATCATCAGCGCGGCAACTGTCCATATAGTTCCTATTTCTGTCACCCCTGTACGTGTCGCTCTAACAGGTGTTACTGTTCGCTGGCGGGCTCGTGTTGACTGTTTTCTTCCCGCGGGACATGTTGGTGTGAAATGTGTTAAGTGTTGTGTGATTATCTTGTGAAGATGTGATAAGTACATTTATACAGTAATTCTGTATATCAGTGGATATGGAAGGACAACGCTCGATTTTTGACGGATGTCCAGAATTCAAGGTAAACTGATTACTCACATCTGTATTCTCTAGGCTTCTACTGTACATTGCAGGCAATTGTGCGTAGAAGAGGTTAGCAAGTCGAATACTCATAATAATAGTGTCTAATTTTACATTTAGCCATCGTCGTAGCGTTTCTCAAGATATCTGAATCATGAACATCATTACCACAAGTGGATTGCCTGTAATAAAAAACCCTTGCATGAAACGATTGAGGTTAGCTGAGCCTGTAGCCCAAATGCATTTCTAGCCCCTTTATAGCTGAATTGAGCTATATTCAATGCTTATGCTTGTTTTATAATCAGGTTTGCTTTGATGCCATGATGAAGTTAAATGTAACTTAATATTAACTAGCACTTACTGTTACGTAACTTTATCCCTGTTTACTTGGGGTGGGGGGTGATCGTGCACAAAGCGGACATCTTATGGTCGGAAAGTGTGACGTTACTCTCAAGGTTACGTCTGAGCTAGTGATGTATTAATTCAAATTTTGAAGCATTCTTAAGACTTGTATCGAACTATATAATTTGACTATGTATATTATACGGTACTATAACAGTATAATGATGTAGACCTGGAATGATTATTACTCCATTAGTGTATAGCATTTGATCACATATATTAACTACCATTGACAATGCAGTTTAATGGACACGAGAGGTTGTTACATTATCTGGATTCGAATAGAAGCCAAGAATGAACTTAGAATCACGTATACGGAGAAGAGACATGTGCAGGTATAGGCCTAATATTATCAATCTAACACTTCATTTCCCACGAGCTCCCCCGCTTCTTATGCTACGTCGAACCTGAGTTTGAACCCGAGTAACAGTATTTAAAATACATCCAGATAACGATAAACTAATTGCCCACCTGGCCGTCATTATCATCTTCATCACATCCTCGCCTAGTTCAGAGTGAATATGTGTGTGAATGGTGTGTCTCGTCCTTTGAGTTCGTGTTGTCTCGGAGTTGGCCCCCTCATTGGGCTGATCACTCATCCGGCGAGTCCTTCCATGTCCTGATTATGTTCCTTAATCCTTGTTGATACTCAACTTTACAAACCAAACCGTTGGACAAAAGGAATTCGGAGACCACTTTCAGTTAAATTTTCTGAAAACTGAAGGAGCTTTGTAGTTTTCAAGAAGCTTTTATCCATAAATTAAACTACAGCTCAGTATCTAAGGTGCTCTGTAGTTTTCAAGAAGCTTTTATTCATAAATTAAACTACAGCTCAGTATCTAAGTTGCTTATTTGAAAATAGTTTGGACCGCCATGTAATATAGAGTTTTTTTATTGAATGGATAGTATGTATGATATAAGTAAGTAATTGGCATGCCACATACTTTCTGCTAACCTCTGAACTAAGTCACATGCACACAAAATCATGTCCGAGATAAACATATACAGTTCCAACATAAGTATTATGAAAATAATGATTTATTTTGTATTGTAGGCTATAGGCCATACAGTAGTGTATGTATGAACAGTCTTTTTCACAATGCTGGGCTAAGCAAAAAAGGATGGATTTCAAATAACCTAACATAACTCCTAAAGCTTATCTAAAGGGTAAACAGTCCTTCAGATGTAAGTTTTCTTAATTTGCTAATTCCCATTAGTGTGGAGGATTACTTCAGTACATGGTTCCTTTACATTTGCTTACACATAGACTAGCAATGAAGCTTCCAGTGTTAAATATCTTAGTTTAAGGGCACACTTGAATGGCATACAGATATGAGGGGAAAATCATTTTAATTTTTTAATTTTTTTTTATTGTGAAGATTGGACGTTTTTCTTTATGTCATTGGTTGAATTCTTACCTTGCTTTTAAATTTGATGCAGGTATGCACTGTTTCCATTTTTCTTTTTATTTAAGATCAAATAACCCTTAAGGTAGACGCACCAGTCTTTGACACTTTAGTGATGAAATTTCTTCATTTTCTATGTTGTTATTAAACAAACTCATTAAATTAAATAAGATCAGTACTGACTAATTGTTTGAGGTTTTAAGAGTACTGTATGGTAGTCTTAATTATTAATAACCTATATTAAATAAGTTATAATTTTTTTTCTAACACATGTTTGCTGTACCAGTCTTTGACACTCAAGATTTTAGCATGTACCAGTCTTTGACGGTGTCCATGTACCAGTCATTGACATTTATGTTCGGTCACTTTATAATCTATTAAACTTAGAAGATGATGATATAATGATAATATTAATTAACAAAATCATTTAACCTTTAATTTTGTTCATTATAATGGTGCTGGTGAATGATTTTATAACTTTTAACAGAACAGATTTCTCATTCAAGGTGCAAACTGTAAGGGTTTTTAACATAAACAAAAGTATAAATTCTTGCACATACATTCTTTCTTCTTATGGTCATACAAACATGAAAATATGAAGCTAGGCTGATTACTGAAATTAGGTGGTTACTTCTACAATGAGATAAGTTATAAAAAACTTCAAAAATATCTACGGGCTTAGAAAATTCATACTTTGGTCTTGCTCCAGTGAGAAAGAGAACTGGATCCTCGCGATTCAAATTGAGGAGCTACTTGATAGAGAAGTAGCGGCTCTGGTCATGCAAACCACCATTAACGGCCATGGGTATCGGCATGCTGACCACATGCCCCCCAATCCTCTCATCTGCCTATGGTTGATGTTGCAGTGGTTGGGTGATAGGCCGAGCCCCTTCACAGAGTTTAGTTTAGTTTTAGTTTTTCAAACCTCAGATGTTGCTACAGAAGAAATATTCTCCTTATTCTTCCATCTTTAGTGGATGTAGGCTCAGGCCAAAATAATATCCTTTTTAATGGTGAAGGTACATTTGACATCAGGGCAGGCTGTGTTGTAAATATAGGCATACCAGGTGGTGTTATGGGAACAGTCAAAATAGAACGTGTTGAAGGCACAGGCACCGACTTTGGGAGGACAAGGTATTTTCTGACCAATACCAAACTTTTATTAAATTGTTATCACTGGTGCTATGGGAATAGTCAAAATACAGTAGAAGAATGCATTGAAGGCTTAGACACCGACTTTGGGGGGACAAGGTACTTTCTGCCCCACCCCAACTTTTAAATTGTTATCATATATAAGGCCTATGTATAGGCTAACTAGTAAAATGCAGTTCTTGCTCCCCAACAGTATTGCAGAAGTCAGCACCTCTGGTTGGTGGTGTAGGATGAGAATTTAAAAAGGGTACACTTAATGTTGAGAACAGTATCATGGGTACAGCCAAATTAGACTGTGATGAGCATGAATTAGTAGGATGAGGACTTAGCATATATGCTTTCGGTCAAAACAATGAAAGGTCCAAACTTTTGGGCTCTTACCACTCGATTTCTAATACAATATAGCTCTAGGAACACCAAATGTTTTGGCAGCAGTAGCTGTAGGCTTGCCATCTCCACAGCCTTTATGGCCTTAGCCATTTGTTCAGAGGTGTACTTCCTCTTAGAAGTCATACCTGAAACGTGTTCCAGTTATTGACAGTTGGGTGTTCCAGTGATTGACACCTATGTCAAAGACTGGTAAAAAGGGTCTTATGTTAATATTTTCTAGATAGGAATCCTTAATATTTTCAGCCTGTGCAACTAATGAATAAATAATGTCAATTCAACATATTGATCATTGTACCAATCATTGACAGGGGGTGTCTAAAACTGGATCATCATATAATTTAACGTACCAGTAATTGACACCCCTACTATAAATCAGTGATTGAGGTTAGTGTTAAGTTTTACATAATATTTCTATTCTTTCATCATCATAGATCAGCCCTTCATAATATTATTTATCAATAGCAATATCAAATTGTTGTTATTAACACTCAAAGTAATGCCTCACCTTAAGAATTGTAGCAACGAAAATGAGAAAATCTGAAGAACTTGTGCTGCAATAATCTCACAAATTTTTTTCCATCAAACCAAAAAAGAGTTTGGCCTCAGATGCTCATCACTAATGACACATGAACTGAACTACATTTACATATATTTACAGTGGAAAAAATAAAATAATTTTCCTTAATATTTAAACAAATTAGCATGAGTGTCAATGACTGGAGCACTGTCAAAGACTGGTGCGTCTACCTTATGCTTATAATCTGTACCTGTGTACTTCATATTAAATTTCCCATATTTCCAGTCTTAATACAGGAAGATGAAACCTGGAAAACCAATAAGATGTTCCAATTTATGTAGCAGGAACATTTTAATGACTTTCTACATTATTTTTATTATTTATTGAATATCCAGAACTGAAAACCTTATTTTACCCTTGGGTATATTAGGGTTATATTTTGCCATTTATTTCTGCGATAGAGCCATACATCTTTTTATGTGTATGTATAACATAAATTTACACAGTTCTTGTGCATGAAGTAGTGGCAGAAAAATTAAACTCTATTAACCATATTTTATATACAGGAGATAACACTAATTCTATACCATTAAACAGAACTAAATTAAAACTGATAAGGATAAGAATATAATAACACAGCTAACTAGATACCAAGAATACAAAACAATGACTATGATTTATTATATTGATTCACTAAATTTTAGTTGCAAATAGACATTCGGAAAAAAAAATCAAAGATTTTTTTAATAATGCTATTTGTAATAAACTGAAAAATTTAAAAGATATTTTCTGTGAAAGTGTACTTGTAAGTGGGATTGAATAATTTTTTTCTACACAGCTCAGTAATAACAGAAGTTGATATCTTTCTCTCCAAAATAGTGGACAGTCAACATTGTTTGGCTGCCCTCTCCATATTTACCTGCATCATAATTTTAAATTGAAATACATGTAAATAATGTTGAAATTTACTAGCTTAAGGACACATTTGAGCATATACAAATTTAAGAGAACAAATTATTTTTCATTTCATTTTTTATGAAGATTCTTCATTGGTTGAATTTTTACCTTGTTTTTAAAATTTGATGCGGGCATTCACTGTTCCTATATTTATTTTTATTTAAGTTCAAGTACTCCTAATGCCTATTATCTTTGCCTTTACACTTCATATTAAATTTCACACACTTCCACTGTTAATACAGGAAGATGAATCAAGGAAAACCAATGAGGAGGGTCAAATTCCTCCCACACATTATATTAGGTTAAAGCTCAAAGAATCAAAGAAACGCCAAAATGTTGTATTATATCAATGAAATGAAATTTAAAGAGATGTTTTCCACCTTATACCCTCAAAAAAATATATAACCTACAAAACCTTCAAATGATTTTGGGATTGCTTCGAAAGTTACAAGATTTTTATACAGAGTATTTATTTTGTACCTTATGCAAGTTAAATGGTTGGAGAGGTGCGTTAAAAATTAAAACATATTTACATATTTACAGAGAAACAGCAGAAATATTAAATGGTTGACAATTTGCATTACAATATTAAAATGTATTTACAAAGACACTTGTTCAAAGTGTACACATCAGTATATACCTATCATTAAAATACTTAATCAGTAGTATTTGTTATCCATGTAGAGTGGATTGGTCCAGTAAAAACATCATGTAAAAATAGCAATGTAGAATGGATTAGTCCAGTAAAAACACCATGTAAACATAGAATTATCCTATAACATATGAAATGATCATAATGGTCTTGAGTTTACGCATAAATCATTAAAAGCATTCCTATTTTGTCAATAGGCGTCGTATTCTTTGAGCTGATTCTATTCAGCAACAAGTAAAAGTATAGTCTGTTGAAATGTTAGCTAATATATTGTAAGATGATCTAGAGGAGATTTTATACGATGTGTAGGTTTTTTAAGTGCTTTTTCGCAGTAATCCCAACTATGCTGTTTGCGGTTGTAAGTTACTTGAAGAGAGATGATGCATTTCGACAAATAGTTTTGTCATCTTCAGATCCTGAAGCAGATAAATATAAACATTAAGAGGAAAAATAATTTTGAATGATAGGTTATGAATATGGAAATAGCCTAGCAGGAATATTTCTAACCTTGAATTTTGTAGAAGGAACAACATCACTGTCAGGTGACTATTGTGTACTGAAACATTGATCTTTAGAATGTTATTATTTATGTAGGTTGGGTGTGTTCTAAAATCAATTCGAATAGAGGGTTGTATTCAACAGTGTCTAAATTAATGATTTTATGTTTATTTCTGTATATTTCCAGCGACTCTAATGTATTTAGTTTAGGTCCTTTTTCCTGTTTATGTATAATTTCTGATGTATTTTCTATTGTATTAAGTGGACGTGGCCGCCTGGGTGGTCTAATGGCTATCGTTGCTATGGATCGCCAAGTCCGCGATCGACCCTCGGTACCTCGGATTTTTTTATTAATCTGGAACAGGGCGCACTCAGCCTCGTGACACAACCTGAGGAGCTACTTTATAAAGAAGTTAGGTTATTACTGGTAAAATAAAGTCAACGAGAGCCCTGAAGCAGCGAGTTTTGAGAAACGACTGTTATTTTCTCGCATTTACGTAGTAAAAAGAAAATATAGAAATCAATATAACACTGAGTTTAAGCATGTTTTATCACGCGTAGAAGCAGAAAAAAATATTTTGTTGACCCTTAGAATGTGGTTTGTATTACTAAAATAAGGAAGGTAGTTTCCATGAAATATGGGCTGGTAATCAACGTAAATAAAACGAAATACCTAAGATGTATGAGAAATAAACCAAATTTAGATGATCTAATTATAAATGGTGACAGAGTTGAACAAATTAACTCCTTTAAGTACCTAGGAACAAAACTAAATGATGATAATAGTGTTGAAGAAGAAATTAAATCAAGAATATCACAAGGAAATAAAGCATATTTTGCTAACTTAGATATATTTAAGAGTAAGTTAATATCAAGAAATGACAAATTTAAACTGTACACAACGATAATAAGACCAGTTGTATGCTATGGTTCAGAAACCTGGGTACTAAAAGAAGCAGACAAATTAAGATTACAAATATTTGAAAGGAAAATATATAGAAGAATACTAGGACCAATTAAAGAAAGTGGAACTTGGAGATTAAGAAGAAATAATGAATTACACCTCAAAAACAATAAAGTAAATATTGTAAGCCTCATTAAATGTAAAAGACTACAATGGCTAGAACATACACTAAGAATGCCCAAAGGAAGATTACCGTATGATATCTTAAATTGGAAACCACAGGGAGCAAGACCTAGAGGTAAACCTAAGGATCGATGGGAAGATGACCTAAACGATGATATGGACTGGAAACTGATGGTACAAGACAGGAAGAAATGGGGCGAACTTGTTGAGAAGGCCAAGACATTCCAATGGGAGTCGTAGAGCCTACAGAAGAAGAAGAAGAAGTTTCCATGAAAAGGTTTTCCCAAGTTTAACTATAAAAAATTGCTCCAATGATTTTTTAAAATTTTAAAATTTGAAACATCTAACTTGAGTTTAAAAAAAGAAGAGGACGAAAACTATTTTGTTTTTCTTCAAGAATGGGTTGGGGGTAGTTCGCTAGTGCTCATTTTCGGGTTTTCTGATGCTAACTCAGCTATTGTAGTAGATTCCTGAAAACTATGCACAGTGAAGTTGTAGAAGCATTAAGAAAGACGCTTCTTATCCGAATCAATTCTTTACAAAATTAACAGTTACCGAAATAGAAATAAAAGATGTATGAAATTTAATGCACAATATCAGAAGACATGACCATTTCAATAACTATTCCATCGTTTATGAACGTACAGTAAAAAGAAAGCTTACGATTAGACTAACAATGCATGGTTACTCATTGGCAGTAGACAATTCCTAAGCAAATTAAAGGAATATTATTTATTTTAGGGAACCCGGAGGTTCATTGCCGCGTTTACATAGCCTCGCCATTCATCCCTATTCTTTGCTAACTCCAACCATCCCTCGCAAATCGTACTTCCATTAAATCTATTCTTTCTTTTGTCCTCCCACCTACGGATAGGTCTTTCAAGAGGTATTTTCCTTTCGGGTATCCCAGTCAATATTTTTAAAATTTCTTTCTTCACCCATGTGCGCAACATGTCCAGCCTATTTCATCCTCCGTGATTTTAGTTACCCTTACTATATTCGGTGAATAATACAGATTATGAAGTTTGTCACTATCCAATTTTTTTCCCGGTCTTCGTTTTCATCTCTCTTTAAGTCAGAGTATTTCCCTAAGCACCCTGTTCTCAGTGTTAAGAAATGTAAGTAAACCTAAGTTATATTGTAAGGAATATGACCTTACGTCCACTTAAAAATTCTAAATCACATGTAAGTGAGAAAATGTGTGCAAAATTTCTGCACCATTTATTTAAGGTTATAAACCAATAAATAAATAAAATATCATACATTTGCATAAAAGGCAATATTAGGATAGTTATTGCAAAATTCCTGAAATTTTCCACTAACAAGCTCTAAAAACTTTAAGCTGATATGTTTTCCTTATTATGAAAGCTTTTAGTTTTTGTTTAAACTGTAATAAAAAAAGGAATTCTTATTCATAATTGGTCACATCTACACTACATTTATCTGTCAGAAAATACGAATTTGCCTATTTTTATAAAAACGATACTAATTAAATTCAAATTACGTAGCATAAATGCTACAGAACATAATATAAGTTAGATTTCCGTTGAAGATTTCAGAGAGTGATATTAGGCAGGACACTAAATTCGCAATGGAATTCTGTGCGTGATCATGAATAATTCAGGTAGCCCGGGATAAAATCTAGTTAGTGACTGTCAACTGTGCTCGATCAGAACCCAAAACACGAAACACCTTGGGGTCACCCTTGTCTTATTGTATACAGAAGTGCATTGTTTTGGTAACAGAAATCAATGTATGCACTTTCATGAGGTTCGAACTTATGTGCTGTTGACCCCGCGATTACAATGCATTTGGAAAATGTATTCATAAATTATCCAGTGAATTTCGTGGTTGTACTAATGCACACAGGGCAGGCTCTTCGATTTGTGGGGCTTGGAACAAAAGTAAATTGATGGACCAGTGTTGAGGGACCAGGGAGAAGTACACATCCAGCAGGAATTAATTATTATGCTCCAACGTTTACTTCTTCATATCAATGATAGGCCTAGTGATAAATAAGGGGAAAGAACCAATAATGCAGTTAATAATAATAATAATAATAATAATAATAATAATAATAATAATAATCTAATTCAAAATAAGAAAATATATAACTAATTAATCATTCATAAAAGACCCTTAAACAATAGGCCTATAATACATTACTGGCTATACAGTGATTTTATTGCTAAATATTACAGGGTTACAGTTTAATAACCAACAAATTCTTGTTTGTTCCAAGTGAATTTTACAGCAAAGTTCCACCGTCGGATACCTACTATAGAGTTATCTACAATGTAGCCGAAGTTGAAGTTATGAGCGCACTCCCCAACATTAATAAACAGGTTGTAAAATGTCTTACAAAAAGATGCTTTATCAACTTAATATGTTTAAAACCACAAATAAATTAGAAATACCGTAAAACTAGATTACTTTTATTTATTTATTTGCATATAATTCTCATAATTAAGAGTTAAGACAAAGTATATGCATATTTAAAAACAATAGACATTTGAATTAGAATTAAATTTTATTTATTTATATATACATTTTGTGGGATATATCAGACAGCTACTCGAATGAGCAAGATGCTTGTGTTCGGGTATAGTTCAGCTTATTTTAACATACACAAGTAAATTACCCAAGACTATACCTAAATCTTACAATTTACAATCTAGAATATTGAAAAGCAAAGAAGGAAAAGTTCTAATAAGCTGTGGTGTAAATAATAATTAAACAGCTCTTTAAATATCATAATGAAATAAAATATAACTAATGAAAGAAAATACGTAATAATCTTAGGCCTATTGATTTTTTACTGTACAAATTTGCAATTCTGGATGCGACCTATTTCATTTTTTTGCCATAATAATTGCTATGTTTGGAGCCAGCAGAGGTTAGTTTTTATCAAAGGCGAGGTTTTATTTATTCTTGTGCTGTAGCTATGTGGATCAGATACGTGTAAGGCAGAATTTATGAAAATATTTTAGGATTGTATGAGATACCTTGTGATTTTCAAAATAAAATAACCTAATTCTGGATACTAAATAAACGATTTCGTAATATTATAAGAGAACATCTTAATTGTTATTGTTAATTCTTAAAGCAGTTTTGTAGCTTCTGGTTTTATAAAATTAATTTTCTTAGGGCTGGTATCTCTATTTTTCAAGTAGACAGAAAGACAAATTCACAAAAAAGAATTCATATCAGGGTATCCCTTATCTAGGCTGTAGATTAAGGCAACATATTTATGTATGTAATATCCTCAGTGCTGAAGAGAAATACGGACTAAAGGCGAGCTGATCTATTTTACTTCATTATTGTATTGTGCATACTGAAAGGCGATCAGTACGTAGAATGTGTGAACCTAACTTAAGTAACAAATTACTGCGGCTCCTGCGTATAAACATTTCCCAACTCCGATGACAGGCAATACTATTACTAGTAGGTCTAATATATTACTGTCCAGAGGGAAGTAAAGGACTAAACGCCATGAGAATATGTATCTTATGAGCAAAGACTTTGCAAACACAACTAGTTGATTTGAACCACAACGTTGATTTGAACCACAACGTTGTGGAAGAATGAACAACAACGCTTTAAAATAGATATAGGCGACTTAATGTGAAATTCATTATAGGCCTACTGAACTCAGATTAGCTAACACCCCTGATACTAAGATGCCCGCCCGATACCTATTTCACCTCATAAGGGGCACTTCCACAATTCAACCTAGAATTTATGTACTGTGTATCATGTTTAGGCCTACGCTAAAATCTTATTGAAGCAGATTGTAAATAAACAAGTGAAAGTAACAATTTATCAGTTCTGATAGTTTTTTCTGCAAGGAGGAATGGTACTTAGCAACGATACCTGGCATAACCTGCATCCAAATAACCAATCGAAGTAATACTTTATTGACACCACTTTTTCAATTATCATTATTTAATTTACATTTCACAGAGAGTAGTTAAATTCAAGCTATGCATTTTTGTATACAATGAGAAAATAAGCTCTATTATTATTATTATAAAATAGTCTTCTTACGTAAGCGTTACTATTTTTACTTTTGTACGCTTCAATCATTACCCTCAATTCCCTCCTTCCAGCTTTCTCGGTCCTTAAGAAGATTCTCCAGATGTAGATGTAGATGTAGATATCTCGTCCTGTAGATCCTGTGTTGAGCGGGGCTCAAGGATATAGAACACGTCAGATCAAAAAATACATGCATGTTATAACAATAATATAGGCCTACAGAAACTTTAAGCTGCCAAATTATCCAAGCTGGAAATATTCCTCCAAATTGTAGAAGGTGTGAGTTATTAAAAATTCCTTGACAGCTGTTTTGAAAGGTTTGCTCTTTCTTTGAATACATAATAATTTAATGTTGTTTGGAAGCTTGTTATATATCTGTACTGCAGAATAATAAGCACCCTTCTGAAAGAGTTTTAACGAGTTATTTGGTCTGTGTAGATCATTCATGTTTCTGGTAGTACGTCCGTGTACACTAAAATTAGTTTGAAATTTATCAATATTATTCACTACATAACACATAACAGAGTATATATACTCCCCTGTAAGAGTGAGGACTTTTAATTTTTCAAATAGCGGTTTACAAGATTCCCTTTTTTCTTTCCACATATTATTCTTATTGCCCGCTTTTGTAATCTAAATATTTTCTCCCTATGGGAAGAGTTGCCCCAGAATATGATCCCGTACCTCATTACCGAGTGAAAATATGCAAAATATACCATAAGTAATGCATCCTGTTTTAATATATTATTCAAAATTCTTAAAGCAAAGCACGCTGAACTCAGTTTTGGACCTATCATTACTATGTGTGTTTTCCAGTCAAGATTTGCAGTCCTAAAAATTTTACATTGCTAATTTCTTGTATGATTTGTGTTCCATAATTAATTTCAATATTTGGGATACATCTGTTTTTTGTTCTAAATTGTATAAAATGGGTCTTATCAATATTAAGTGTCATTTTATTAGCTAGAAACCATGTGTTTAACTCGTGAAAAGCCTTTGTAGCTATTCTTGATAAATGTTCTTGTGACGTTCCTGTTACAAGTACACTAGTATCATCTGCGAAGAGCAATACCTTTGATTCGTCACTTAAGTTATAGGGCAAGTCATTAATGAAAATTAAAAGAGCAAAGGTCCTAGTATTGATCCCTGAGGTACCCCATTCTTAACAACCCCTAAGTTAGATTCATTTCCATTTATTATTACCTTTTGAGTTCTATCAGAAAGATATGATTTGAACCACTTAAGTGTTAAATTATCGAACCCATAATGATCCAATTTTTGAAGTAATATTTCATGATTTATACAGTCAAACGCTTTAGCTAAGTCGCAGAAAATTCCCAGAGCATATTTCTTTTTATCTAACGCTTCCAGTATTTCTTTAGTAAGTTGAAATGTAGCATTCTCAGTGGACATGCCACTTCTAAATCCAAACTGAGATGAAGTAAGAATGTAATTCAAATTAAGATAGTGTATTATGCGTTTGTACATGACTTTTTCAAAAACTTTTGAAAATGAGGTTAAGAGCGATATAGGTCTATAATTTGATGGTAGATTTTTGTCACCTTTTTTAAAGAGGGGCTTAACAATAGCATGCTTCAGTCTTTCTGGAAATATTCCATTTTCTAATGAACAATTGCATATGTGACTAAGAGGTTTACTGAGTTCCGATGAGCAACTTTTTAATAACCTACCACTTATCTCATCCCATCCAGACGAGCTTTTACTTTTGAGAGACTTGATTATATTTTCAATTTCTTTGTGAGAAGTCAGGTTCAATTGAAATCTATGGTTCCAAACTGTAGATTTTGTTAGTAGGTCTACTGCCTTAATGTTAATATTATTTATAGGAATACATTTCTCTGCAATATTTATAAAGTGACTATTAAAAGCATTTGTAATGTCTGATAAATTATCTAGTTTTATGTCTTGGTATATTAATGATGTACAATCATTGTTTCCCTTTGTTCTCCCTGTTTCGTTTTTTATTATATTCCATACAGTCTTAACTTTATTATTTGATTTATCAATTACTTGTGAAAAATGCCTACTTTTTGCTTCTTTGATTACTTTCTTCAGTATGTTGCAATACTTTTTATAGTATTCCTTATGAGTTTGGTTGTTACTGGTTCTATATTTTAGGTAGAGCTCTCTTTTGTTTGCACATGATCAGCAGATAACCATGTGTTATTCCTTGAATTAGGTAAATTAGCAGTTTTCTTTTTTGGAAAATTTGCCTCAAAATGTCGTGACACTATGTTTAGGAATTCACTTAATTTACTATCTACTTTGTCATAGGATAACATAGATTCCCAGTTTTCATTCGCAAGATCTTGTTTGAAATTTAAAATTGAATCGTCATTCATTACTCTAGTCATATTACTATGAGCATGTTTACTGTTCGAATTTACTTTAATATTGTTCAGCACTAACATTTGTGCATCATGATCTGATAATCCATTAAATATTGGAAATACTTTAAAATTAAAATGTTTTTCTATATCTATGAATATATTATCTATTGTTGTTTGGGAGTCGTTCTGAATTCTCGTTGGAAAGTTTACTATGAAATCTAGATTATAGCTACCCAATAAAGATATCAGTCTGATCTTCTTCTCACTATCAATTGAGAAATCTACATTAAAGTCCCCACACAGTATAATATTTGCATTAGTACTATACAGTGAATTAAGAACCCTTTCTAACTGATTTACAAAATAATTGAAATTACCTGATGGTGCCCTGTAAATGGCTAATATTACAAATGTATCATTGTCAAAATCCAATCTGGCTGAACAACATTCAAAATCCTGAAGATTATTATGTAAGCAAGACGTTAAATCCCGAACGATATAGGCCTAACAATTAAGTTTTTCACGAGATATTGTTCCCTTATCTTCTTCTAAATGTTATTTATTAACATGCTGTATTTTTAAGACGATCGAACTAGTGAGCTGGTCGAGGCAATAACAGAAGATTCATATTCCAGACGTTGCAGGTCAAATACTTGGATAGGCCAATATGAATTTGGGATTTTTTTAGGGGGTTTCACCATTTGCAAAGACGAATGCCGGAATTGAATTGACCTCTCATGTACCTCGAACGTTCCCTTTCCGTTGTCCTAAACGTTCAGAATGTCTTGATCTGCGCATTAATTTTTTTTTCATTTTAGTGCTATTACAAGAACAAACTGCTCAAATAAATAAATAAAAGTAATCTAGTTTTACGGTATTTCTAATTTATTTGTGGTTTTAAACATATTAAGTTGATAAAGCATCTTTTTGAAAGACATTTTACAACCTGTTTATTAATGTTGGGGAGTGCGCTCATAACTGTTGAATTATGAAATAATGAAAATGACAAGTCAGGCATTGGGACATGACACGGAGGTGAGATCTCACATACTGTGCCCTAAAATGGTGAAAATTCTAACTTTTGTTTAAAAAGTTGACTATGGGATCAAATAGACCTTAGTCAAAAGTAATGTGTGATGGAGATAGACTTGATTGAACTACATAGGCTATCTTAATAGAACAAATAAATACGGGGGTTGGCCCCGGTCTCACCAAATAAGTTGCTGGTCCAATCGCAAATTTCACACTTTATGTTGAGAGTTTCTTTCTTCATCCGATGACGTCACTGCTAGCTGGCGATACCACGTAATTCCCTCGTTGTGCAACCCTGGATATTCATGGACGGCTGCATACATTAATGTAGACACAATTCTTGAAATCTGACCGCTAGCTTTGTATGTTCTAGTTGTACAGTTTTGAAGTAATAGTTGAAAAGCTCACTGAAGACAATATGCACAGTTCAAAACCATAGGTTGAAATTTTACTTGTACAAAGTTCATTTTCTTGAAGGCACATCAAACAATTATTGGTCATTGGTGCCCTACACACAAAAAAGTTCGTTGAGTTGAAACATGTTAGCATTTTTAACTTAAATGCCTTTCCACAAAGTTCATTGCGTCAGAGCACGTTAAAGTTTGTCTAACATGGTTGCCTGTGTGACGCATTTTGATAACATGACGAGCATACTAAATAACTGTATTTTCGTCGTTATTGTCTTTAATTATTATTATTATTATTATTATAATGTTTACACAGAAAAGTTACTAATCGCCAGTACGTTAGAAAGTCACTAACATGGGTACTGATACGAAGCACTTCTGTCTGTAGTTCAACTTATTTGATGAACACAATAGTTATTGCTTCTTCACTTTGCGTAACATAGATGCAGTTTGCACAGAAATTCACACACATTAGAAGCACTAACATGGGTGCCGATGTGACTAGATTTCTTCGTTTTAGTAGATTCACTGCGATCGACCAATTTTTAAGACTGAAAAATGGCGAACATTGGCTTCTTCTTCATGCTCGAAGAGAAGCTTCCAGAACCGGAACTGCTCTAATCAGTTGAGAGTTTTAATCTCAAACAAAAATTATCTTCTTATGTTTATAAGCAAGATTTGCTTTAAGAGAATATTTTAGAGTGTATAATAATCGAAGGAAAGCTTTCTGCTTATTTATTTAACTCTTTTTTTCTTGCTAATGAAAACTATGAAGGAAAAAATGTAATTTTTACTACTTTGAATACATACGCATAAAGCCATCTTTGATGACGTGCGCAAGCACCAGTGCTAGATATACTGCAATGAACAGCTGGATTTTATGACAATTATTAGTGTATTATTAATAAGACATTTTATTTCTGACTATTCTCAAAATATTTTAATTTATTTTATTTTATTTGAGAATTAATATTCTAATACTTTTAAATCATTTAATAAGCCAAAGAGCTGTTTTTAGCATTTAATTTTAACAATAAATCTTATGACAAAACTGTGGGTGTCTTTATATAACTGAGGGTATAAGGTGGACATTATATTACTAAATTTACAAGTTTACCCTCATTGGACAATGAAGTTTATTAATACTTTAGTGTGATGATTTGGCATTAGTCCCGTCAAGCATATGGTTATGGAACAATCAGTTGAACATTTAAGAGAGCAGCTTATCGCTGTTAGCTATGAAGGCATACACTTGTTCGAGATCTAGAATAATTGTCCAACGTCTTTAGTTTTAAAACAACTCGCCTGCCTACACTTAGAAACTGGTGAAATTAGCTTCTGCATCAGCAACGTTTCTTTTATTTCTTTTGCGGCAGTTATTATTAAGTCGTCATCGAGAGAGTAGGCAAACTTTGATTTACTAGTATTATTATGTTTTCCCTTTGGTTTTCTCCCACTTTGCATATTCTGTGAGTTGAATGTGAAATGTAGGTATGGTGACGACGCAATTCACATTTTACTTGTGGCTATGCAATGAACGGCTTCATTCTTAGATCTGATCTAAACTTATATTAAATTGCAACTTGATCAATATCTCTGTCACTAATCCTTCCCCCTTTCCATTATAGAGTGAGAGAAAAATGCAATGAATAGAATATAATTAGAAGCAACGGGGATTATTAAGATATGCGTTTGATAATATCTATTGCTTAGACATTACATCTGAGTTACATAATAAAATGGCTGAGATTGAATAATCGATCGTAGTGTGAAATATAGCAACATTATTTAGCTGATTCAGTTTATTTTCAAAATTTCAGAAAGATGATAAGTTGATCTACGTAACTAATCTAACAAAGCTGAAAAGTTTTAAATTCTTCCTTATTTTCTGTAAATAGGCCTACTTGTTATAAGTGCGTAACACAGAAGGCGGACAGAAAATATGCCATATAATTCAATCCCCAACTGTGCAAGTTACATTCAAATAATTTGTTTTAAATCACAATATTTTTTTTAAAACAACCATTAAGGGGCTTTTGTGAAAGAGGGACTGCAAACAAGTACGGTAATTAAATAGGCTATAACAGCTATTTATAATTTTCTCCTTACTGTTAGCCTTAATATTTTGGAAACTACTGACTGGGAATAAAACAACAAGCGTTGTAAAAATAACTACATTGTGAGATGTTTCTTTTACATTAGACTACTCCATGGCAAAAAAGTTTTGAAAACACTATTCTGGAGGACTTTTTATTTATGAAATTTGGTAATTTAGTTGCGTTTTA
This sequence comes from Ectobius pallidus, assembly GCA_964059195.1. Lineage (NCBI taxonomy): Eukaryota > Metazoa > Arthropoda > Insecta > Blattodea > Ectobiidae > Ectobius > Ectobius pallidus. The sequence continues at coordinate 62,211,631 of CAXKWD010000003.1, read as the reverse complement.
AATTTCGCGCATATCGTCAACAAAATTTGGTGGCATAGGTATAACAATTTCAGAAAAGGCAACAACCAAAAGTTAATATTAAGATAACCTGACTAAGTTTAAATCCAAGTTTGAAGTTAAAAGTACAGAACATTATCAAACTGTCGTACATTAAAGATTAAAAGAAGGATGTGAGTGACCTGCTGAAAGGTCGAGAACACATCCATTCTTTTAAGTATGAAGGTTTTAGTTATCTAGTAAGGTCATCTGCCCACATTTCACGAGACATGTGGACCATCTAATGCATTTTGAGATGTTGGTTGCCCCGAGTTGTATTTTTTACTTGTTTAACGACAAGGCTACATGTTCTGTTCATTGTTGATTTAAATCCCGACATTGTTCAGTACACAGAGCTCTTGAATTTATCAAGACAGCTGCCTGCCACCCGGAATGTAAGAAGAGGAGGAGAAGCACAGTTGGAACCATCGTGATTTCATTGTGCATGTGCCGGTCAGACTAAAACTCTCTCTTCACCAACTTATGCTATCGATGTACTTACAAATAATTATTGTTAAAATATAAGGATTTATAAACAAAATAATCACTATTCGTAATCCAGGTCCGTGGGGTACGCCATAGCGTAGTGGTTGAGGCGCTGCGCTACAAACCGGCTCCGATTCCCGATGAGGTCGTTGGAGTTTTTCAATTGGCCTAATCCTTCTAGTGGCGCTATGGCCCTGAAGTCAACTCAGGCTCTAACAGAAATGAGTACCAGGAGGAATCCCGGTGCGTAATGCTGACAACCTTACCACCTTCATGTGCCGAATATCTAAAAATCTGGGAGCCTTAACCTCCAGGAATCCTCTGGGCCTCCATGGCCTGTAATAGGGAACACTTTACTTTTACTTAATCCAGGTCCGTAGCCTCAGGCCTATTTACCAACTTGTGAATAGACACGTGTAATACTTATAGAGTTAACTTTCTTGACTTTGATTTTTAATTCTGTACAATCTGATCCACAACAAGGGTATTTGTTGAGTATATGTTACAACTCAAAAGCACAAGCTGCGCCTTTCATATGACATGGAAAGTAACATTCTTCGTATTTGTTCAATGTTTTACAATAATTTACAAACTTCTGATTGCTTGATTGAGATTCAGAAAATGAGATTTCTAAACATCTGAAGTTCAGCTCCAATATTTTCGAACTTCCTGTTTTCACTGTATTTTTTAGTATTTCCAACAGAGACTTTAAATTATAAATAAAAGCCAAGTTACTGTACATTTCAAAAGCTATTTAGAGAAAATTTTCCAAGTACTGCTTGAATAGATTTTTATGGTTTTAAATGCTAAAAATCTAGAGGGTCTTACTCTTTTTTAATTAAATAAACAACAAATCTATAATAAATCTATTAAAAAAGACAATCCCCTTTGTCGACAAGTCAACATTTTTGGGGCAGCTCTGGCCCCTCTGGCTACGGGCTTGTCGCAATCGTTGTATTGAAATATTAAAAACTGATATTAATTAGAACTACTTAATTGTTTTATTTAATAACTGTTCAGCTGGAAGATAGTCTTCCACTGATGGCATTGCCCGTCTACCTCTAATAAAATATTTAACCTGTCTGATTTAACTAGTCTTGAAAATATTGTTGGATTACAAGAATTGGATTTGAGATAGTTAGGCCTATACATTGGCTTTATATGATAAAAACTTAAATTTTGTGGGGCAGAAAGTACCTTGCTCCCCCAAAGTCGACGCCTATGACTATTATTCATTCTCTCAAGTCCTCTAGTAAAAAGATTTCGGGCCGTTGCCTACGGAAGGACCAGGAAGTCGAGAATGGTATACTTTAGGCATTAAAAGTAAGTTACGGCAAATTTGACAAAATATAGTCTCTTTGAGGTTCTATTTTTTCTGTAAATCTACGAAGCGGGCACAAAGGTTTTACTTCCTCTTCTTTGTCCGAGGAAGACATGCCGCAGATTTTTATGCCCTAGAAATGCATGCTTTCAATCAAATCTGAACCCAAGAACCTAGGGTTTTATGGTAATCTAGTAATAAGGGATTTATTTGGACACAATTGCAATTGTAGGTCAAGTGCTTTATACTGTAATCGCGGAAATGATAGTGGTAACTACGAAATGATAAAATAATAATAATAATAGGCTAATAATAATAATAATAATAATAATAATAATAATAATAATAGTTTGGCTTTGAAGAATATATAGGCTTATATAAAAATGTGGTCTTATATATTTAGAATGAGCTATAATAAAATCATATAATATCCTACTGAAAGATAACATTTCCATGTAAAGACACGTGAAACGTGGGAGTTTTTATGGTGAGAATACCAAAAAACTAGTGGCAAACTGACCTGCAATCTTGGACTTAATTACAATAATCCCCTTCCAAGAAATGCACGAATTTTTCTCTGAATCTTTCGAGAAAACGTGGAATGGAATATTAAACACATGCACTGATACATAATAACTTGTAATTTCAACTCTAGCACGCAAAAATTATATTAATTTTACTTTGCCATTGTAGAAGTAGTGTGTGACGCATTGTTCAGATATCTGACTAACAACCCGGAAATCTTTTCGAAAAACAATACTTGAAAGTGTCGCCATCAATATCATACGACGATGAAGTCGTGAGAGAGGAATCATACAAGTGCCATGTCTATATAACTTTACTTATTTTCAAGTTTTCATTAAAAAAGTCGGCTGTATTATAATGCGCTTATTATATGTTACTGTATCTTAAAAGCATAGGCCTACATTAAATTTCAGCGTTCAATTAATGCAGTGTTGTTGTTCCAACTATCTACTAATATCCTAATCGGAACAGTCTTCAAGTTTTGAAAGCATCAATTCAATCTGCACAATCAATAACCTGTATTTAAAATAATTAAAATAATATCAATTCTGTTCATGTTATTTTTAATATTGTAATTCATTCGGTTCATTTCATGTGTTTTAACGTGCGTTGCTTTGAGGTTAAAACGGCAAAGCAAAGCTCTGCTCGCTACATGCCTTCGTTGCCAACCATCTATCGCAAAAGATGAAAACTAACACCTGAATGGTCACCGAGATAGAGTCGTTTGTTTTATCAATTGCAAGGTCTTCTAAAATTCAAAAGTTAGACATTTAATGATTCACGGACAGGGACAGTCGTATGCATCTTGCCCATAATAGTAATTTAGGACACTCTTTTCAAACACTTACTCGAGTGTTAATAAATTTCATTATAGGTTCGTTGCATGACATAATAATTTGACATGGTTCCAATTATGTAATAACATAGTTTGCATTGAGAAGCATTTCATTTTATCATACATTCATTTTAGAAAACTTTACTTTGATTTGTTATCTCTAAAATGGCCACAGATTACTATTCGGCCTATACGTGCAAGAATAAAATCTTTGCATTTAGAGGAAGTAATTTTTCATTTAGAGGAAGTAATTTTACACCTGTTTTATTAAACAGATGTATTATTATTCTGCAACATAATATGTTGTGCAAATTCTATTTTGCTTTATAGACTATAACATAATTTTATAACTCAGGTAGGCCTACTATACATAGGACTAAGTAGACCTATCTGGAACATTTGTATAGAAATAATTATCTTAATCTGCCTTATATATGAAAGAACTTCATAAAAAAATCTCACCAATTTAAATTTAGAGGAATGATCTTGTATTCAAAAGGTCCAATTGGTTTAGAATAACTTACATTATAGTAATAGGACCACGCCCAACAATATCTTGGTGAGAGAAGTTTCTAACCATTAATCGTGAGCCGGGGAAAGCTACCTTGGCTCAAATCAAATTGAATTCTTATGAAACAAGGTCCCTTTAATTGAAGTGTTCTAATTGTTGGATTCTTAGGTTAGCTAAGCAACAATTTTTTATCTACCGGTACTTCTAGTTGAAATTTAGCATGTCTGACAGTTTATGCTGGTTAAGATCAGATGATTCCAAAATGATTCAGAGCTACATCTGGTTGAAAAAAAATTAAAACTCAAAAGACGACGAACACACGACAGGTATAATAATTTTATAAGAGCCATTGAAATTTATAACGATCAAGTGGATTAAGACGAGTTAAACGAAATCAGCTTTTGCCAAACTTATTATCGATACAGAATTATCTTCAGATTTTATAATTACGACTTGCTTTTGTTATTCGTGGGAACAATACAAAGGTCATGATTGTGTAAGGTAGTTTCGTTTAACCTGAAACGAGTTTAAGGGAAATGTAGTGTGAAAACCATTGTTTTCAGAAAGTTGTAACTTTTTTAACAATCTATATTAATAAAAGGAAGTGTCTGTCCTCCTCCGTCTGTCTGTCCGCGATGCCCAGCGAAATCTACTCAACGCAGAGATCTGAATTTTTAAACATAGGTGGACTGAAGGGTCGGAAAATGCACCTCGAAGCCGGAATTTTAATTTTCGCTTTCGTTCGTGAGTTATGAGTGAAAAACGGGCAAAAAACGAGCATTTTTTTGCGTTTTCGAAGCATCGGTTTTCAGTTTTACATTTCATGTCAAATCAATTACAGTTGGCTTTGGCTATTTTTGTCATACCTTGGGAATAAAACTTTCGCGATCGCTTGAATGTTGTAAGCCCTAAATATGGTCAAACATTGTTTTATTTGGACGAAACTCACTATAGGCCTACAGGGGTTTTCTGGGCCAAGAAACTCGAATCTGAGGTCGCGTTTACCAAGCGACGCTATCTAATCGTGGTATGTTGTCCACGTGATTTAGGAAATATAATGATTTAACTATTATGCTCTTAATTTTTAACTTTTGAAATAATTATCGCGGGCCATCGCTTGATTTTGTAAGTCCATCCGGGACGATTAATTTGTTTAGAATATCAAGGCTCGCAGACATGAAATTTTCAACCTACACGGAAGAAGGATAATCAATATAGGCCTAAGTATGGTCAAACAATGTTAGATTTGGACGAAACTCACTATACAGGGGTATTCTGGGCCAAGGAACTCGAATCGGAGGTCGCTTTTACCAGGCGACGCTGTCTAACCGTGGTATATAGTCTACGTGATTTAGGTGTTAATAAATATGATTTAACTATAATGCTCTTAATTTTTAATTTTTCAAATAATTATCGCGGGCACATGCTAGTAAGAAAAATACTCCGTGGCGCTACATCCCTGAAGGAACTAGGCCTACCATCCGACCTCTGTGTCATCTACCATAGCCAGATAGGAGGATTTGGGAGCATGTGATCAGCATGCCGGCACCCACGGCCGTTAATGGCGGTTTCCATGACCAAAACTGCTACTTTTTTTTATCAAGTAGCTCCTCAATTTGTACCACGAGGCTGAGTGCACCCTGTTCCGGATCTTCCTACCTCAGGAAAATCCAAGTAGGTACCGGAGATCGAACCCGGGACTGCGAATCTGTAGCCAGCGACGCTAACCATGAGACCACGCAGGCGGTCATTACAATAGCAAGCTTTTTTATTTTCAAATCAAAGTAGAAGTGATATAGTTTATAGTACTGGCAGCTCTAATAGTGTTTATTAATTTAGGCTATTATAGATCGCAAATGCAGTAGGCCTATGCGTAGTTCCAAAGTAATCCTTATAAGTTACTTAAACTCCTTTCTAATCAAATTTTCATTCAATTCAATTGCAAAATGCAAGGTATTAACTTATTAAAGCTTTACTGTATCTCCATTTCTTTTACTTAGGCCTATATCACTACAATCTGGACTGTAATTCGGACAGCGTAGTATTTTTGCTGTGATGAATTTGAGGGACCAAGTCTTCCAGCCATCTCTCCTTTCGTCTGCCTATAGACGTAGTCCGTACTAATTGAAATCAAAACGTTATTTTTTCAGCCTAAGTCAAAATTTTAATTGAATTAAAAATAACCATATCTTCAAGTTTAAATTTGTTTGTTCCTTTAGGCTCAGCGCGCGATTTCAGTTTGTTCTTTAGCAGGATGAAGAATGAGCCAGTCCTAGTTTTCAGTGGTTTTCAGCTTTGTACCCTGACAACTAGACCACAGATGCGGTTACATTTATAGCGAGGTCGATAGTGGTTTAGGGGAATATTTGAAATGGGACTGGGTACGACCTGTGGGAGTCTATTGGTGTAGGCATCAGCGTAAAAAGCTAAAATCCCAGATTCGATTTCCGATCAGATCAAACTTTCATCTGTATATTACAATGAAAACATCTTCAGTGAAATGAATACCTGTCATTGATGTTTATTATTTTATTACGTGGATCCCTTCCAGGTTTACGACTTAATTTTTTTTAATGGGCAATTCTTGAAACTGTGCTTTCAAAATTAGTTCCTACATCTTCATATGGATATATGAACTACTGGGCTTCCTAATCAATATAGCGGTTCTGTCAATTCGTATTGCAAAATATTTAAAATGAATTCGTCCAATTAAAATGGGCTGGATAATATTTTGCATCAGTCAAGTTGAGCGAGACGGTGAATTAATATTTAGTTACCGGAAACGAAAAAACCTAACTGTACAATATCAGAACATAAAACGTCTTCATCACATCCAGTTAATATTAGTCATCTTAATTCTTTCCAAAATGAAATCTATTACCTACCACCTACGGTAAAAGGTTGTTTCTGAAAATAATGGCCGTGGTCCAACTAACCAAACAAACCGCCTACTAATTTTGTCAAGATTCGATTTGATATTTCTTTTAGTGTTATAAACAGTATCACCGCTGAAATTAATGACTGAAAATTCTAGCTAAGTAGTTGACAACATCGACTTGTATGTTGCTACCTCTTTGGCCCTTTAAGTGTTTATAGATCAGGTTTTTTCACAGAGTCGTTAGAGTAACGAACAAGAATAATACATTATGTAATAACAAAAGCCATATATCAGTTTACTGTAGCAGGCTACTCCCGAATTGTTTACCCACCAAATGCAAAACAAGGTATTAGATATACATTTTAATTCTTGTCCCTAGATGAAATACAAGCTGACCTTACCCATAAGATACAGTTTCCTGTTAATTAAATTTTTTCCTCACCCAAAAATTAAAAACAACCTAATGTTTTCTCTGTCTACGCTTAAATCAGTATAGTCTATTGCCAATTAAAAATGTTAAAAAGAAGTAACCCACTTATTCTTACATAATATCTACAATAATAATGTTTAACTGTCCTGTCTAAAACATTACATTCCGGAATTGCACCTTGAGATGCTCGTCATAGTCTCTTGGGAAAATAAACATTCTCACAATAATTGGACCGGTGTGAGTTAAAAGATATGCTACTGTGAGTAACATAATCCGTTTGCTAATACTGTCTGTAGTTATCAGCCTAGATGGACCAGTTGGTTTGACATATATTTTTAGCTAGCCTATTAAGTTTGCGAGTTAGTCCCGACAAAGATCCATGGCATTTATGCGTGCGTAAGTCCGGACAGTAGCAGTATACAACCGACGTAAAATAACCGCAATATACAAACAAATTAGCTACAGTTGAAAGCTATCGTAATGATCTCCAAACATTTCCAGTGTTCTGAAGTAATAAACACAATTATGTTCTATAGTTATTTTTCATCACGTAGGCCTATCAGAATATTACATAAAATAAAAACTTAAAACATTAATAGGTAAATCACTGTAAGTCATTGCTGTGTACCCTCTATCCGCTATCGTATTTGGATATTTTTATTCATTTTTAAAACCCTGATGATTGTCTAGCCAAAAGGCCTAATCGAGAAATGTTAAGAGTAGCCTAATAATACTCAAGCCTTCTTTCGTCATTGAGAGGAAGGCACTGACTATTTTGTCCGGATCTGGGGTTTCTTCAGTATGGGTTCTAGCATGAAATGTTCGCAAATATGTAGTTCTTCGTGGTGTCAGGTTAAGTTCTTATCTGGCCGTCCTTATCTGGACCACCGATATATAAACACATAATATGTGTTTATATATCGATGATCTGGACTTACTGGTGTTCTGCGTTGTGGTTTCTTTCATTGCGCCAGGAAAATCCGGAAACAAACGTTATAATATTGTAATAATAACAATAAATAAAACCTTGTGACCTGCTTGTTGTAAGAGTCCCTTCATTTTTTGCCATTCTTGTTGTCTGAGGGTTGCCAGGTCAAATCCGAAGTCGGTGATGGCAAGATGAGGAAGTAAGAAGAGCCAGACACCCTTAAAGAAGCTTCCTCATCAAGTCATTAGTGATTACAACGACGAGATCATTATCAGTGCCAATCAAACATGAAGCCACTGCACTTCTACCGTTCATAGCGCACCGAAAGTTTCAGGTACTTCGCTATTTCCATCGTCCGCCGAAGATGCAAGTGAAAAAAAAAATATATATATATATAAAATAATAATTATAATAATAATAATAATAATAATAATAAATTAAATAAAAAATAATTTCATTATTTAATTCACACATCTTAAAGCAGATGTTGGAAATACTGTCCTCTATCAAATATACTTATCTTACAACGACGCATAAATTGTATAAGGACGGAACTTCGAACTTTAAAGTCTCTTTTACACTCATGTTTGAGAACTCTCAAATTCCTGGGCTAAAAAGTGATCGGTTCAGAAAGTTGAGGACTCAAAAGTAACTTCTATCAGTTCTTTATATTTATTGTCTTTATGGTTTATTTGTAAATTATTTATTTCGTAGCATAAACTACAGCTTTCCCAATTTAGGGATTGCATAATACAAAGCTTACTAAGACAACTTAACAAGATGAAAAACTAAGTTAGCACAGAAAAAATTACAATAAAGGAAGAAGTTATGAGGTTGTCTATCACAATATTTTTTCGCGTAAAGGGTAATTCTCTGACAATTTTTTCTTGTTTAGGATATTCCATAAAACCATTTCCTTTAGACTGTTTCCTTGAAATATATTATTTTATAAATGTTTTCAGAACAAAAGCTTTAATTTTATTAGGCTAGCCTATACATATACCTGGGTATTTATGTAAATAAATTCAGCGTGCTTTCTCTCTAAGTTGGCAACTCTTTCGTTGCATTTTGCAGTTGCATTTATAATGTGACTCTTGGCTTTTAGGTGTTCTGGTGTGGGTAACTCCTGATGTATGACAGGAAACTATTTGTACATTGATGTATTATGACAAGCGTATCGAGGCGTTTGATCGATCGTACCAATTAAAATTATGCAAGCTTAACAATTACCTCGTATGATTTTAGTTTACAAACAAGAAATCTAAAGATCTATGGACACTGAATTGTATTTCTATTAACCAGGGTAGTAATTACATATTATATCGTCAATAATTCGGAATTCTGCAATCCCTCATTTCTATCAATTACGTTTGGGCTGCATTTCTGGGCTATGGAAATTTATTGCTGACATACTGACATATCCAGGATAAATAAGAAGCATGTTTGTATTCATGAACATGCAAGCATTAGTTTAGAAAGAGTTGGACAAGACATCTGTGTGAATTTAATTTGAAACTTTGCATATGCTAAGAGGAATATTTAAGGTCCTTCAATTCACTGGAAGGGATACTCGAACATATGTTTATAATATGTTCATTGAAAGTATCAGTATAGATATACATTTGTACGTTTCAATATCAACCGTCCTACAGTATTCGTTCATGATGCAAATAAAAATAAATCATAAAAAGAAAAAAATAATAAAAAAATAGCCTAAGCTAGATTAAGGTTTGTAAAACAAGTTTAAAAAAATTGTATACTAGGTTATTTTAAGCATTTATTTTAATATTACCGAAAAAAACGTTTATACGTTCCTTTTTCAGTATAATCCCATTGAACTGGCACGAATCTATTAAAATAGGATCAACATGCCATCTGTCTGAACAGGGGTTTCATGCATATGAACAGGCATATGGGCCAATGATAACCCTTACCATGTTGCTATACTGAAAAATATATTATTCAAAATTTCTTTTAATTTTTTTTTTATCTATATGAAAAACTAGCAAAGGTAATTGCTGCTCTATTTGCTTGTTGCATTGATGAGTTGAAATAAATATGTGAATGTTTACATTTTTTATACCGTAACCTTATTTTCTATATCGGGTATACCTCTATATCTATACCTCTATATCGGATAATACTCGTAGTTTTTAACATATTAAATATTTCTTTATTGAACAAAACACTATGCCGAACGGAGCTCGGATGGAATAATATTTGACAGGGTAAACAGGAGCACCCCGAGAAAACCTTCCCTGACCCCATTTTGTCCACCACAAATCCCACGTTGATCCACCGAGCTTTGATCCCGGGACCCAACGGTGGAAGGCGAGCGGTCTATCCACACAGGCATGGGGACGGCCTTTTTATGTATTAGATTGGATACAGTTTCATTAATCTTCATCAGTACTTTCGCTACCACTACAAATTGTGCCTAAATTGAAATTTTTAAAACGTACTTTTGTACATTTCAACTCAATTTGAATTCTGTAGATATAGGGCTATTTAATGAGTAAAACCCCAGGATGGTAGTAGTTGGTGTGTTTTCGAATACCATAGCACACAGAGTGTAGTGCCAAAAGAAGGCAATAGGGAGCCCGAAATCTGAAAATTCATGTAGGGCATATTCGCAGACCATAATTCGGTATAGCCTAGCCTACATGATGAGAACCTAAAATGAAATTGTGGCTTCCTCACGCATGCCTCAAACTAAAAGCGTGTATACAAATTTCTTAATTACCAAGAACTGATGAATACGTTTGTTATATACAACATCTACATATTATGTAGTTTTCTGTTTTTTGCTGGCTATGCCTACAAATCGTCCTTGAATAAAAATCTGTTGTACATGTCTGGACAATCATTTGATAAGTTATTGAGATCCTTGTATTAACAGGGTCCACTTAAAGATAATTTAAATAATTTTTCTATACTGGGAAATCATAAAATTTAGGCTATTTTTATGTAGTTCAACTCAAAAAGCTGAACAAATTAGAATTCGTCATTAAGATAGTGCTAAATGGAGGACATTTAGCTAAAAATCCGGACCTCCGGCATTGTGCTGTGATGTGAGACTAAGATTTTGTGAAGCACGGATGCATATGCGATCTTAGGAAAAAGTCATTCAAGGAATCGACCAACGTTACTGTGGTTTGCCGTTTGCACCATTTACTTCAATCCAAAAAATGACAAGCGAAGAGCAACAACCAATATAAAGAAGATAAAGATCCCGCACGAAATCTGTGCCGATTGCCTACGTCATTGCATTATGTTTTCGTGGGGATTGTAGCGTCGACTGGCCTGCTACCTAACTCTCTCGCACAACAGTACCTCCTTTCTATTTATGATGGCCAAGCTACCTCTCTCTCTCTCGCACAATAACATGTCTCTCTCTAGCGAGTAACGGTCGTCATCGGCACAGATTTCGTGCGAGATCTTTACTTTGCTTAGTACTAAGCTTATCTACTGTTTTCCGCCGGTAATTGCATGGTATATTACACCCACTGCGATGGTATTGCAGCCCACCTTTCTAATGACAACGGTATAATTTTTGTAATTTTCATGGCTTCAGAATTACGACAATTTCTGATCACGGAATGTTTCGATGGACCGACTACCGCTAAAAAAAATTTCAGCTGTTGTGGATAGCAGAGATTGGCAGTCTTCTCCATAAGTAATTATCATACTACCATAGTAGTGTAGTGTATTCGTTTATTTAGTGACATAAGTTTTTATGGTTTCCTTGTCTTGGCAAGGTTTGAGCCATAAAGTCAAAAGCGTCTTCTCCTAAAAAAATAGTAAAAACAAAAGGAACCTGTCTTCAGATTTGGTTCGTTTTACGCTAAATCTTAAAATTGGCAACGTTATATTGTACGGTATCGTCAAAAATTAATTAAGTTTCGCTTATATCTATGACGATACAGAAAGCTGTTAATTTTTAACTCTGCGATTGTTTCCATTTCGATAGCAATCCCATTACTTCGTTTGTGGTATTAGAGCGGGTACATAGTCTACTAGTTATACTTCAAGAAATTTCTATTAAGTAAATGGTAGCTTAATGATGTTGGTTCCTTACATTTTTGTGTAACATAGTCTGCTTTCAGCGAATAGACTGTACGAAAGTACAACATGCCCGCGCACGTAAAACATATCAGTTCGAGTAACTTCCAACTGGATAAGTAACAATTCTGAGTGTAGTCCTACATCTGAGCGCCCACTTAAATTTCCTTTCTAATCATATCTCTTGGCACTTTTATCACCTACATGCCACTCTAAAATTCCTCGTAATGAGCTAATAAATTTGAAATCGAGTGGGCTAAATGCAACTGGTATTCACATCTCATTTTATATTGTAGTTTATAGCATCCGTACTAGAATACATTTATTCTGGAAAAGAAAATGCACGAATTTTACATATTTTCATGCAGAGAATAGTTACGTAAATAGCTTAAACAAATGGTGCCCAATTCTAGAGCCTCATTTGTTTAGGTCGGTTACCATAGCTCTTTCTCATTTCAACCCTAATTGGACTTCTCTAGTACTTCTCATTTGCTCTACTATCAGCATTAAGATAAATTTAATTGTTGATTTCTTTGCTTTATTAATGTATTGTGTTCTACAGTTAGAATTTCAATTTTCCACCATTCTACTTTAAAATATAATTTCTACGAGAAATTCAGTAGGTGAACTAGTTCAATAGGCAAGGAATCCTACATGTAGAGCTGGTTAAGAAATATACATATATTTATATGTCCTTTCGCGGTATGAGAATGAGGTCACAATACCCAGTCCGGACTCAGGGAGGAAACTTTTTAACTTTGTAAAATCACGGCTCGCCCGGGAATTGAACCCGGTGGGTAATAGTAACGCTACCAACTCTCCCACGGCGGTGTATTAATATGGTACTTTATATAGGCTATATGTGTAATACCTTTGTGTAAGTTGTTTTAGAGTTGGGAAAACAACGCTTGCGATCTTTTTTTGTTCACGAAGAAACACATTGATCTTGTGTCGCGAACGTATTTTTATATAGCCTATTAATAGTATTCAAATAGTCGAACTTGGATAATTCGAAGCTAAAGGGACCAGCAAATAAATCGAATTAATCACGATTCGAATTAGAAAATGTTATTGCTTTGTATAGGGATGACAAGGAACCTTGCTAAAAGTTCGAATTATTCACAATTTCGAATTGAAAACTTCAAATTATCCAAGTTCGACTGTAATTGAATTACAACAGGGGATTGGTAAATAAATGGTTTTTATTTAAAATGCTTCCATTTTACTCGGGAAGTAGGGCCTAGTCATGTATCCACTTATGAAATTACGTACCGATATTAACATACGTGCATGTGACTGCATGTTAATTGTAAATTGCACAACTACGAGTTATATTGCACATTGTTATAAGACATTGATAAAATAGTTTTATATACTATGTATAACTCGATCGTTAAGAGATTATTCAAACACGCGCAGATAGCTTATCGTCCGCCGGTAGCAATGGAGTAGGGGCAGAAGAGAATGCATATACTATACTATTCGTTCCAAACTATGCGGTTCATAATAGCCCTAACTACTGAAAACAAAAATTAAGTGAATAAAGTATTTGCTTTTTTTGTTACGAAATATTATTAAAGTTATGGTATGTAACTCACAGAATATCGCTGTTGGGTCTTCACTATTGTATGCTGTGAGGCTAACTAAGATGTTTTTACACGGTCTGTACAGTATGATCTAGCAAAGAACATCACGTGCTATGATTTACGTCATCGTAGACTACTGCGCAGCCGTTTGTTTGGCTCAGGTCTTACCGATCGAGGTATAGGCCTATGTAGCATAAGTAACGGGCTTCGAGGGGGCTATGCGCAATGACGCAATATAACATTAAATACATTCACTATATGGAAACTTTGAAGATAACTTGTCGAAAACACAATTTTAAGTAATCGTTTTAATGTAAAATGAATTTTAAACGAAATAGTATCATTTAAAAAAAAAATACTCCGTGCCTTTATAATCTCCCATTCACTGCCATTCAGTGGCTCAATATTTGTACCTTTCCATGAGTGTACGGCTTTTAGACACGGACTTACTCGTATTTCGACGTCAGTCTTCATTAAATGTGACTTTTGTTCTCATTGACCCGGATGATGATGACGAAATGAAAACGATGACAATAATGATAATGGTAGTGAAGTACTTTGAAGATACAAGGGGTAGCAACATTAATAAGTAGTAGCATTTTATCTTAATGGCGATCAATACATCGATTGCTTAGACGCAAAAGCAAGTAGTCTCATCGTATGTTTACTTACCTGCTCGAAATTAAATCTTAAGTAAATATCAAAAAAGGATTTAAGGACACATTAAGATAGACATGGTAAAATTCAACTATCAAATATGATTACACAGTAGAGTCCTGCTAATGCGGACGCCGCTCGTCCGGACATCCTGTTAATCCAGATTTGATTTAAAAAAAAATGAATTTTAATCACAGAAATGTTTGGTTTTGTTCGCAAGTTAAAAACTTAGGTATATTTATGGAAAAAATATCGAATTTTATTGTTTTACCCATCTAAACCTTGTAGTACAGTACAGTAAGTGCATTTTTTAAAAAATCCATTTAATCTGGACTTTCGGTGATCCGATGATCCCATCTAGTCCGGATTAGCGGAACTATACTCTATGCTAAGGGTATAATTACTGTCGTACAGTATCATTTTGACTCATAGAAAACATCAGATGCGCTGATGTTAATATAAACGGTAAGTATAAATTCTTGTAATACAGCCAAATGGCGGTTGATTTCAAAGCTGTAAGTTTAGTATAATTTGTTTTCTATGTTATTGGATTGTGCTCTTCCTTGGACATCCACGTGTCAGTGTCTAGAGTGTTATCTTACCTGTCATGTGGAACAACATCTCGTCTCTAATCATATGTCTGTTTTCGAATGGAAGCTCCACCTTGTACCATTCATTATCAGATTCTGTGCCAACAAATGTCACGCATATGGCTCACACTACCCATTCTCGAGCTTTAAGAACAGAATTGTAAATGTTAAAATAAATACAGAATAGGCGTGGCTTGTGGGTTAAGGAAGTTTCAAATCAACACCGTAGGCTAGGGATAATTATAATTTATATTTTTGGTGTTTCTTAACATATTTATTTGCATATTCCCTTACACAATGCGATATGAGATAAACATCCTACAATATAATGCTATAAAATTGTAGGAAATGTGTTTTAATAGAATCGAGAGCAAGTTAGAAAAAACGACTTGAAGTGTGTTTCTCTATTTCCGAGATTCTGTTATGCATTTCAAACACATGAAATTTATTCCATTACAATATTTTTTCTACAAAGCGATTTAGTGAATAATCCAAGCGGATGTAATTATTCCCTAACAAAAACTTGGCTATATAAAGTTGCAGGGGTACCAACAATAAAATTAGCACTATTTTAATCTTGGTGGCAATCGAACATAAAACTTAGCAGCACAAAATTAGATAGTCGAGTAAATATTAAGCAAAAAAAAAAGATATAAGTAAGATGAAAATGGTAAAATTCAACTAGAAAACATCACTGTATTCCATGTCTGAAATAATAAATATATCAAAAGTTAAAGGGTTCGATAAAATTATGTGAATGCTGCAAAGAAAGCAAATGCACAGCTAGCTTAGGTTACAGGCAGTGGATGCAGGAAATTCGAGTATCCGACATTGTATCAAGGACGGGAAATGGTTTTAAAATTCTATCGTAGAAAAAAGTAAACAATTTTTTATTATGTTGTCTTAGATAGCCCTTATTCATAAGTTGCCAATTATTGCATTAATTTAAAAATGTATATCAAAACCATTATTGTGACAAGTTCAGGATATCATTCACTTCAGGATATCCTAACATAGCCTATGGAGTATTTGTTGGTAAAATGACTTTAAATATTCATCTTCTTCTCATCAATTCACCAAATTTTCGTGGAGATATCGACTGACCAATCCATTTGGGGTAAGAAAAGATCCTCAACTGTACAATCACTCGATTACTTTACTCAAAAGGAATTGTCAAAGATACAATGCATCGGTCACCCATCAAAATTCCGAAATGAGGTGATATGACTTAACCCGATGATCATTTTTTGAAGTTTGTGTGATACTACTACACCAAAAACTCATGTAATTATATTAGTTTACCTTAAAATAGGTTTTATTTATAACAATTCAAACATTTATGTTAATGCTGGTATTTCCTTTTTATGATTGCACATTATATACTCAGAATATAGTGTCGAGCATATGGTACTTTGATTATATAATATTCTATCATTTCCAAATCTCAACTCAGTTAAGTTATTAAAAATTCAAAGATCTTCAAATACAGTAGTCTGAAAGGTAAGATATAAAATATTTTGTAATTGTATGATTAACTACATTGATATCTCTTCTTAAAATCGGAATTTTAAAGGTAGTGTCAGTAACTTTGCTCTCTTGTTTCAAATCAGAGCCCTTAAGCCGGGTATAATTCACATCTGAATCATGATCTTCCGCCTACAGATGATTCATCTGTGTACTTTGTTTTTGATAGTGGAGGAACATCAAAATGTATTCACATTATGCTCTTTGTTTCGAAATAACTGTTCTTGTAAACCAGGTATTTGAGCTCATGCTGTTGTTAAATTATGTACTTATCCCTCTTCCGTAACGGTTCTAAAATTTATGGTTTCTCTACTAGTGATCTATGATTAGGATTATAACAAGATAACACTTCTAAGTGGGATCGTTTGTTGTAACGTAACCCATGAGGGATATACATGTAAACATATTTGAGCAGTATTTCAAAGTGCTAGAGTCTTCAAGGAATAAATAAATAACATAACTCAATACACATTCATTATCATCGCTTTCATCAACCTCATTAATATTATTTTTATTATTATCATTAAGTGCCAGAATGGTACTTTCTAAGATTTTATGGTGGACGGGAGAAATCTCTGTCCGTCTTTCCGTGTGTCTGTATGCTCTATAATTCTAATAGGGGAATTTCGCCCAGTGCCGACCACCTAAGGTTTTATCGAAATTAGAAGAAACTAAAAGGGCCAATGATAGAACTAATGAAGTTACAGGAAGTGTAAAATACCATTTAATACTGCCTTGAAGAGAGATTAACAAATTATTATTCATGCCAAACATAACGGTCAAAAATATAATTCACAAAAACAGTTTCACAGTATCGGACAGGTATAGAAAATCCCATTTGTTTTTAAAATGAGAGACATTTTAAATTCAATGAGATGAGATAAACTTTATTTAATATTTTTAAAGAAGTTAATATTTTTGAAGTTAGTTAACTACATGCACATTTAAAATTTAACAACGTTAAATTTAACATGTTTTAACAATTGGGCCAAATAAGCCAACACAACAATTCTGTACATGCAGTGTTCGCATTTGTAAAATGCAATGTTCACTTGATCCGTATATTCAACATGTAGGCCTTTTTTTTTTTTTTTTTTTTTTTTTTTATTTGACCATAGTTGACCCAGAGTCCCACAGCCGGAGGCTACACTACTGGGGAGAATACAGATAATACATAGACTAATATTTACATACAATTTGCTATCTTGGTTTCAAGGCTTCGGTGTATGTGTAGATGATGATGATGTGAGTGATGAATTAGCGAAGGGTGAATATTTACAACATGGTACATGGCAATAAATCAGAAGCAGTCAGTACATATGTAGAAGGTGACGATGAGGTGAATGATGAGTTAATGCAGGGCGAATATTTGCAACACACTAGAATTACATAAACTGGGAGGAATCTATATACATATAGAAGATGATGATGAGGTGAGTGATGAATTAGCGGAGGGTGAATATTTACAACATAATAAAATGGCCGTCTGTACATGCTTAGAGGATAATGAGGTGAATGATGAATTGCTGAAGGGTGAATGTTTACAACACAGTAACATGGCAATCAGGAAGTCAAAGTCTTATACAGAATTTATATACAAAAGAGTGAAATCGTGAGCGAGTTGAAGAGAAGACAACAAAATGTTTATGTTCACTATGGAATCAGAGTTAGTCTTCTTCTGAATTTCTTCTCTCTTCGATGACACGTCGAGCAAAAGTCTTGAAGGCCTCGTGGGTCGTTCTACCAGTCCAGTAGCTCAGCTCCGGCGCCCATTGTACTCCTTCCGCCGTGGCGATGCGTATCAGTTCGCGCCTGGCTTCCCTATGGCGTGGGCAGGTGTACAGCGCGTGGTAGGCTGTGTCCTCCTCACAGTCTTCGCAGCAACACAGACTGTCGTCGGCCAGGTTGAACCTGGCCAAATTTGCCAGGAAGAGGCCATGGCCCGTGTAGAGCTGCGCAGTCGCGAAGTCTGGGGTTATCCACTTCTGCTGGATCCTCGTCCTGACGCTGGGGAAAAAGCTCTTTAGGGTCTAAGCATAACATTGATTTTTTATTGCGTTTGTGGAAAGGACTTCTTTTCCTTTAACTGATTTTTTACCGCCTTCTTTTTCTTTTACACTCTCTTGTCTTTTTCGCCCACCATTTTCTTATGAGTGGAAGTAAGAATTTTTGCTTTTTTCACTCTTTGTTTTCATCATCAACGTTGATTTATTTCCCTGACAAGTCTGAATGTAGAGAGACCTTTTATAGTATTCTCTATGTTTAAGCGAATGGCATAGGCCTATGAACTCTAAAACAAGGTAGGCCTGTGTGAACAGGAAGAGGTTCAAGTCAGGAGTTGTTGCGGATGACGATGTTCCAGAAAATAGACCCTAGAGTAGTCTAGGAAGCAAAAAGATGTCGATATAGTTTTGTAATAAAATATTTTTAATGTCCGGTAATGGGAAAATGGCTACTATCCGGTACTGCGCAAAAGCGTCCTCTTGGAAATGTATGAATTACGTAATCACATGTAATTCAATTGTGATCTAATTATATATGTACTTTGTAAAAGAA
The DNA here is from genome assembly GCA_964059195.1 of Ectobius pallidus. Lineage (NCBI taxonomy): Eukaryota > Metazoa > Arthropoda > Insecta > Blattodea > Ectobiidae > Ectobius > Ectobius pallidus. The sequence goes on along the minus strand of CAXKWD010000003.1, from coordinate 62,192,706 downwards.
GAAATAAGATAACTGTAAGTAGTTATAGACCACCGTTGAAGCCCGGTAGGGGAAACGGGGTGGGGGTAATGACGTCATCAGTGGTGGGGGTAATGACGTCATCACTTCCCCTCCAAGATGGCGGCACTTCCGGTTCCGGAACAAAATGGCGGATCTTCCTGTTCCGGAACAAGATGGCGGATCTTCCTGTTCCGGAACAAGATGGCGGATCTTCCTGTTCCGGAACAATATGGCGGCTAGCGCGAAATTCAAAATTTTATAAATGCAAGAGTGTGCTAAGTCGAAATTAATGCAAAAGTGAGCTAAGTCGAAATTTTATGGCGGGATATTTGAAAATTCAAAATTGTTATCAAGATGGCGACTAGCGCCGACGGCTAGCGCGAAATTCAAAATTTTAAAAATGCAAGAATGTGCTAAGTCTTAATATTATTTTTACCAAATAGTTAAGCCCTTATGCCAAGGACGTCTGGATATGCACTCTTACGTTAGGTTTATTTTTACCAATTAGTTAAGCCCTTATGCCAATGACGTCTGGATCCCATCCCCCTCTTATGCAAGCCTTTTACCAATTAGTTACGCCCTTATGCCATAGACGTCAGGGAAGCAATCTTACGCGAGGTTTTTTCTAAGGACGTTTGCAGTTGGGTCCTTTGGCTATCCCATATGAAGTCCCTACACTTTGAACTTTTTTTTTTATCCCGCAAACGTTATGACCTTTTGACACTTGTAGGTGCTATCCCAAGACCTCCATATGATGTCATCATTATTTTGCGCTCTTATGCTTGTTGATTTTATACTTATATTTATTTAATAAAATCTTGTCTCATGGTTGGACTCGAACCAGTCAAGTTGTGACCACGGTGACATCCTATGATCCACCTACTAACATTGTCTCATATAAAATTCAGTGACGTCATGTTATCCAATCTTGTGCGTTCATAATTGTCTACTAGATAATTGTTATCAAGATGGCGGCTAGCGCCATATTCAAAATTTAAAAATGTAAGAGAGGGCTAAGTCGAATTATATACTTAATGCAAAACAGTGCTGTGTAAAATATTGATGGGAATATTTGAATTTCGAAATAGTACTACTACCACCACCACCACCACCACCACTACTACTACTACTACCATCAACATCACCACTACCATCACTAGTAACACTACTACTAATACTACTAACACCACCATTACCACTACCATCACCATCACCACCAACATCACCACCACCACTACTACTAATACTACTATCACCACCATTATCGCTACCATCACCATCAACACCACTACTACTATTAATATATATAGTTATTATTATCATCTCTTTATTTCCTTCTTTCTTTTCTTCATTTCTTTCTAGTAATATGAAATTGTAAGGATCTTTGAGGATGGGTGTAGACTTATTGAAAACGGTACATTATTATCAGTATATTAATAAGAATGTCTCGTTTTTATAAATAATTACAAAGGTGTTACATTAAGAAGAGATCTAGGATATTTTATTACTTACTGTTACATCAAACATATTAATATTAACACTGAAAAAAAAATGTTCATGTTTGTCCGGTCCTCAAGTTTATATAAAAAAAACAAACACTGTAATGTTCTACAACATAACCAGACCTTGATTGTTTATTTCGTCTGTTACACATTCGTATAAACCTAAATTTTCCCAAGACGTTGGAACACTCTGTTTATTTACAAGTTTCAATATGTCGTTCTGCATTATAGAATACTTTGACATAATGTTTGTGATGATGTTAGTGTGTATAGAGAGAAAATTAATGTCATCACATTTTAAAACAATACATATCTTCTCGTACTGAATATAGCACTGTTTAAAATTCTTAGACAGTCTTAGTTTAAACTTTTCTTCAAGAAACTGGTATGGTTTACCATTACACATATGTTCAACTAGTTTTGGTAAGTGAAATAAGAATGAACTCAACAGGTAGGGTGAAAACACAACACACGCTCCGAATGAGTTTCCTATTTCCGCACAAGCACTGAAGTTCAGCGCTGTGTAGAAGCCGAAACTTAGATATCTGTCCTTTTTTCGGTTGAGGAAATAAATCCTATGAGTCAGTATAGAAGGAACCACTCATGCTTGCTGTACAAACGTGTCGCCGGTTGTGTTAAGAAAACTGATATGTGATAACTGTCTTATAATTTCGAGGGAACTGTTGTGAGTAAAATGAGAGACCTAGGCTGTTAAAAACATTTTTTAGCTAGGTTACCACACTTTTCTAGTTTTAAATAATTTTGAGATGTTAGTTATATGGTGCGTTACAAGACATTAGATCTAAATCTGTCCTACATTTGACGTCAAAGCTATAATTACGATCATAGCGAAAGTGAGCGAAAGTGAGCGATGCACAGTTTGTTGTGATGATCACGAAACGTATAAACGTAAATTTTCCCCCTAGATGATGATGGAACAGATTGTTTGTTTACAAGTTTCAATATATCGTTCTGCATTACAGAGTGCTTTGACATATTGTTCGTGATGATATTAGTAGGCCTATGTATAGAGAGAACATTAATTTCTTCGCACTTTAAAACAATACATGATTTCTCGTAGTGAATATAACACTGTTTAAAATTCTTCAATAAACCGGTAAGGTTTAGTGTTTCAGGGGACATTAAATAGAGTTCTTCATCATTGTATTTTGTGAAATGTTGACATATTTCTAAAAATTTCTTATATCAATGTATTAGACTTGATCAATGTTAAGTAAATTCTCTTCTTCCTTCCGACACTTTAAGGTTGAGATGGTAGTTACCGTTAAACAAAATGATAAAAAATATACCGTATGTTCCAGAAGCCATAACTCCTGTGTTAACAGTCAGATTTAGTTGAATTTTTTAATGCTTTGCAAGGGCAGTCTCCAGTTTTTTTCTTCTGGTTATTGTGAAGGCAATCGTAGTGTTAGAAGGCTGTTTCGAACAAAACTATTCCATGGAAATATTCAGAATCGTTAAAGTAATCAAACATTCTCCTCAAACTGTGTACGAACTCGAAGATCATAGAAACACTGGGGCAAGATGGTGGCTGACACCAAATTCAAAATTTAAAAAAAAGGCAAGACTTGGTTAAATTCAAACGTAAACTAAGTCGAAATTTTATTTTTAAAATGGTTATATATATATATATATATATACATAAATATATATATATTTGAAAAATTCAAAAGAGGTTACTACTACTAAAAATACATGTATGCATGAAGCAAAATCTGAACACAACTTGATCTTTCATTTTATGCACAGTTAGCTTTCGTTTTGGTTGTAAGTTCGTTTGATTTTGTCAGTCACTCCTGTTTGAATAATTAAGTTATAACAGGGAAAGAACAATATGAAAGATTTTGAATTTGTATCCATCTTTGTTCACCACATATTCTATTGTTCTTAAAGGTGTGATCTAATATTAGTAAAGACATTTTAATTACAGCGGATAAGGAATTGTAAAGGATTATTTTCAGAACAATACAATGTTATTTCTTTCACATTTTCACATTTTACACATTTATTACAAATTACAGATTAAAAAATACAAATTGATACAAAATTATTACAAATACAAATAATATACACACAACTTGTACAATTTGAAAAGAGTATTATTTGCCCTGCATGAGCATAGCTCGTGTTCGGGGTCAGCTCAGTCATACTAAAATTATATTTTTAAAATTATATAAAAAAACATACATATTATAGTTTTAGGTAAAGAATAAGAATAAAAATAAATAAGATTGCTTATATGAAATAAATGCATGAACAAAGATACGAAAAAATAAATTACAGTAACATAACAGAGTTACCAACAAAATACCCATTGTTAAAAATAAAAAACTTACAGTTGAGAATGGTTAACATAAAAAAAAGTGGTAAAAGTACAACTACAAGTTAGATTTAATCAAATCGAGTACTCTTTTTTAAAACAATTTATTGTTTAGTGGTATCATATTAGGGTTTCTTCTAGTAAAATTGTTGTACAGCCTTGGTCCGAAATTTATACTATGCCTTAGACCTACTTCTGTACCACACTATGGTTCGAAAAGAGGTCAAGAGATATTATACCTCATTGTATTATAGTAGTGATTTCGTGTTAAGAACTTTTCATGATGTTTATGGAAATAATTTAATAAAGTGTAGTAGTATAAATGTTTAATATTCAATACGTCAAAATCTTTATATAAACTTTCAGATGGATAGTCCATTGATTTTTATTAAAACATATCTTGATTATTCTTTTCGGCAACAACGTTTGAAACTGGTAAGTCTGTATGTTATGAATTTAAGTCTAAGAAGATTTTCTATACAGACCTTTACTTTATCAGAATAACATTACAACGTTCCTGAAATGAAAACTCTCTTTAACTGTCATCAGTGTAACATATTTCATTATGTATTACTTAAATGATCTAGAAAGTTTATTGTCCTTTATTTTATTTCATAAGTAACACCCTCGTTCTTCTCCATCATATAGTTTTGAAGAGGACATGTTTACACATTTGTATTCCCCCTTTTGTTTGAAGAATGCAGTTTTACATGTAGTAGTGAATACATACAACATCTCTTAATATTCTAGGCGAAATTCGTAAAAGTTAGAATTCATTATTTCACTCTGATTTCTTGAAGATTGATTTGTATGATATGCAGATATAAAAACTTTGAAAAAAAAATCCTACAAGAGATCTAAGCGATCATTGGCGTCTTTGGTAAAAGTAATCTAATTTTAAATCGACTGTATTTACAATACTAATGCTAGACAGAAGCGTTTTACAATATTTATTAATGTATGCGAATATTAACAATAGATCATAGCAAATTTCATGTAGAGAAAGGACAAGGTAGAGGGAAAGATACATGTATAGGCTTAAAACCTCTAGAAAACTTTTACTTTATATATATAACCGGAACCACACACACACACACACACACACATAGTGAAAGCGATATCAATGATAATAATTCATATTGAGGTCACCTTGTCATATTCACAACAACAATATTAAAATAAAATAAAGCTACATTGTATAGTAAGATTCCAGTAACTGTATAAATAAAATAAAATAAAGCAGCCTTGTATAGTAAGATTCAAGTAACTGTTAAAACCTTGTCATTTAAAAAAATTCATAAGTATCAAGTTAAAAATAAGTCTTAAGATTTTCTTTTACTACTTTAAACTTATTATCTATGTTCTTTGCCATGTCCCTAATCAGTGTGTTATACATGAGAGAAATACATATTAAGAAGACATTGAATTTGTTAACATACAGTAGTTTTCATAATTAAAATTGTACAATGAGTTTTTTATTACTGCAAAAAAACACTGAAAAATAACTATTAGAATCATCGTACTCTAATTAGTCTTGCTTACGATAGGTGTAATACAAATTAACGGCATGTAAGACAAACACACTCATGTAAAGTGTCCACAATTACTCATACTTATCTTCGTCAATGAATGCATAATATTAAATTGAATTAACTTTGCAGCTTGTAAGGTATTATAATGCATGAATTCTACTTAGGTCCGTAAGGATTGGACAACAAATTTTACCTACGAACGAGCCAAGGTTGATTCCTAGACTTGTTAATTGAAATCGAGTTCATATATAGTAATTATTATGAAAACAGTCAAAAATACATGTTAGAGAACTGATCTAACAACATATAATTTACAGTTTACCGTGCACATGTAAATAACTTGCTGAATTTAAATCTTGATGTAGTAAATGGCTCTATATTTTCAAATGCAGACAGATCTCTAGTTTTTTTTTTTCTGGTCGTTCATGTGAAGGAACCATATAAAAATCAGTAATACATGTAGGATAATTGTAAAAAAAGTGGTTTGATTCTATGGTACAAGTGCGTATCTAAAATTTTGCATTCTTTACATGTTCACTATAATAGAATAAATCCTGTACCTTAAGATTTCGCTCTATAGGTATGAAAATAGAACACAGTTATTTCCTACAGAATAAGAAAACTGAGATGTGGTAACTGTCTTTATTAATTTCGAGGGGAACTGTTGTGAGTAAAATAAGAGACCTAGGATGTTAAAAAAACATTTTTTACCTGGTTACCACACTTTTCTAGTTTTAAATAATTAGGAGATGTTAGCTAGATCTAAACTTGTCCTACATTTAACGTCAAAAACTATAATTATGATCATAGCGAAAGTGAGCGAAAGTGAGAGGTGCACAGATTGTTGTGATGATCACGAATTTCTATTATCGATAACAATCTACCATTAGCGTACACATCATTTTAATACATAGAACGAATGATAAATGTGTGTGTGTGTGTGTGTGTGTGTGAGTTCAACCTTGTGCACTAATAAAAAGCGTTAAGTATATTGTCTAAATTTACAATGTATTGAGAAATTATAACAGAGCTAGTAAATAGGCCTACTAATGAACAATATGTACACAAAATCTAGAATAAGAACTGTAAGTCAGTCAGTATGTAATCATAACTATGTATCTCAAGTATTACCATATATTCAAGAAGGAAGAATATGTTCATATATACGCTTAAATAGAGAATGTTCTTATACAAGCATAAGAAACCTAAAAAAACAATCATAGAAGATATGTCAAGAATTTTTAAAACATATGTACAATTTGTGAGCAAATTTCCTGATTAATCTTCTTAAACAATACTACCCTACAGCAAAATGGTTCACTGTCGCTGAATCCCTTGTTCCTCCTGTCTTCTAAGCTAAAAAGAAAAATATAATAGGCTATATTAAAATAGTTTTCGATAACAAAAATGCTAAAAATAATAATAATAATAATAATAATAATAATAACAGATTACTAATCTACAACATTAGTAGCTAGAAAAGACCAAGTATTTATTCTTATGGTGATGTTGGAAAAAAAAAAAACTACTTCTATTATCATTATTATTATTATTATTATTAACGTTATCAGACTAACATAATTACTAATGGTTTTATATATATATATATATATTTTACAAGTCGTGATAGTTATACGACATAAAATATCGTAACCTATTATTTTACTTCCATTAAAATTGTTTCCTTAACTACAACGTTTCTTAAAATTTTAAATTACTGAATGAAAATATGTTTTATAAAGATAAACGAATGAACATTTAAAATAAAAAAAATAAAAAAATAAAAAAATAAATAAAAAATGCTTACCTCTATTGCGTTACTAAGAAAAACGTCGCAATTTCTATTACAATCTCTTCCCCACGACAGACATTGATAATAGATTGTAGGATAAATACATCTTGTAATATGTTCTTGACCATTACAAGAAATGCTGTGATAAATAGATGAGTGCATGTCTTGCACCCTTCCATTGCAATTTGTCATTCCGCAAGGGAACTGCGGGGGCGGGGTTTGAAAAGGTAACTGATGTAAATCTTCCATAAAATTGAGAAGTTCTTGATTATTCGTAATGAGTGTAGATGCTTCAGATCTGAAATATTAAAGTTGTTAATAATATGTAGGAGATATTTATATATATATATATATATATATATATATATATATATATATATATGTGTGTGTGTGTGTGTGTGTGTGTGTGTGTGTGTGTGTCTACATGATACATACCCTACTGAAGGACATCTGTTTTCAACTTCCTCCCCTGTTAGATCGATAACAGTACCGGTATTCATTTTCTAAAAATAAAAAAAATAAAAATGATAATATTTATTATAACCTTTTAAAATCCTCCTAGTGTTCTCACCATTCGATTTTTTTTTTGTAGAACCTAACATTTCTTGCATTATTCTAAAAACATAATTTTCTGTAAATACTCTAATTCGGAATTTATCAATTTTTTATCATTGCAAAAAAAAGAAAGAGGAGAAAGTAAAGTCTTAATGTTTGAATCATACAAAAACTAATTTTCTGGCATTCTCAGTTAAATTAATTATTTATTTTCAAAATAATTTGGGTTTTATAACACAAATTTTACAGTTTGTTAGAGTACATTGATATTTGCATAACGTTAATTGATACAATACAAAGAAATATGATAATTTTACCCTATTGCTCTAACATTAAACTTGACAATTATTCTTCCATATAAAAAGAGAGAAACATAATTGAAATGTGAAACAATAGCAATCATCGTAATAAAGACAGATACTATAATGGTTCGGTATCCGTATCTGGTACCGTACGGTCCTTCACTATGTAAGATGAAGGGGCCTCAAAATAATAAAGAAAAAGAGTTGTATCAAGAAATTTATTAGGTTAGATTACTTTTTAAAAGATCTAATGTCGCAAGGTTGTTCACAGAATTGAAGTATCCTAAGTTTATGAAAAGACGTTTTAAATCCTTATTATCTTTTTTTTCTCTTATTCTATGAAGACTTTTATTTTATTTTTTTCCTCCGCTTGTTTAGTGCTGTATGTTTGGAATTCTTACAGTGTTGAATATTATTTAAAAATTAAATTACTACCTTAAATCAATAATAAATCTTTAAGCAATGTAAAAACCTGATCTCATGTTTTGAATTTCTTAATTATTGAAACTGATTTTAACAAATGATAGCAAAATGAAATATGAGATTGGAGTGAAGTAAAATTTAGAAGATAAATTATTAAATTACTATCTGATGTTAAGAAGTTACAGTTAAAATGCCTGTACAGGACAGCGCTTAAATACCATCTAATTGTATTTAGATGCTTATATGTGATATTTTTAATCATTCATCTGTAAAACTAATATAGTTTGCGTATTAGGAAAATGTTATCTTTAGTATCACTATGATCTCAAATCTGAAAATAAGATGTTCTCATTACACAATGAATTACGAAATTTCTATTTTCAAAGTTCAAAGAACCAAATTCAAGAGGGGTTTTTTCATTAAAACATATGTTAGATTCCTTATAAAAAATTATTTTTGTGTAGCAATATATTTTTTATCTATAAAATATTGTAATCTAGTTTTTGTTATTGTTAATTTTAATCTTACACATCACAGTATTTTCCTATGAGTAAGGAGAATTTCTCCTTTCAAACTCAAAGATCAATAATAAAATAAAAAAAAAAAGTTTGATTACCTATTTTAGAATTTTCCAATGCACATCCAAATGATTAAACTTACAAGTCTAAGATCATAGAAAATGTACTTACGATTGATTTTTCTCGAGGACGTCTAGGTAGAAGATGACAAACACTTACAAATACGTATAAACACTTAACCCTTGTAGAGAGTGTATGAGAACATTTACCTGAAAATGTTTCTCTTTATATCCTGAGATTCAGGACGCAAATCCTGTATGTTCTATAATAATTTTTATTATTTAGGTCAATATTACAAATATACACACACACACACATTTATCATTCGTTCTATGTATTAAAATGATGTGTACGCTAATGGTAGATTGTTATCGATAATAGAAATTCGTGATCATCACAACAATCTGTGCACCTCTCACTTTCGCTCACTTTCGCTATGATCATAATTATAGTTTTTGACGTTAAATGTAGGACAAGTTCAGATCTAGCTAACATCTCCTAATTATTTAAAACTAGAAAAGTGTGGTAACCAGGTAAAAAATGTTTTTTTAACATCCTAGGTCTCTTATTTTACTCACAACAGTTCCCCTCGAAATTAATAAAGACAGTTACCACATCTCAGTTTTCTTATTCTGTAGGAAATAACTGTGTTCTATTTTCATACCTATAGAGCGAAATCTTAAGGTACAGGATTTATTCTATTATAGTGAACATGTAAAGAATGCAAAATTTTAGATACGCACTTGTACCATAGAATCAAACCACTTTTTTTTACAATTATCCTACATGTATTACTGATTTTTATATGGTTCCTTCGCATGAACGACCAGAAAAAAAAAAAACTAGAGATCTGTCTGCATTTGAAAATATAGAGCCATTTACTACATCAAGATTTAAATTCAGCAAGTTATTTACATGTGCACGGTAAACTGTAAATTATATGTTGTTAGATCAGTTCTCTAACATGTATTTTTGACTGTTTTCATAATAATTACTATATATGAACTCGATTTCAATTAACAAGTCTAGGAATCAACCTTGGCTCGTTCGTAGGTAAAATTTGTTGTCCAATCCTTACGGACCTAAGTAGAATTCATGCATTATAATACCTTACAAGCTGCAAAGTTAATTCAATTTAATATTATGCATTCATTGACGAAGATAAGTATGAGTAATTGTGGACACTTTACATGAGTGTGTTTGTCTTACATGCCGTTAATTTGTATTACACCTATCGTAAGCAAGACTAATTAGAGTACGATGATTCTAATAGTTATTTTTCAGTGTTTTTTTGCAGTAATAAAAAACTCATTGTACAATTTTAATTATGAAAACTACTGTATGTTAACAAATTCAATGTCTTCTTAATATGTATTTCTCTCATGTATAACACACTGATTAGGGACATGGCAAAGAACATAGATAATAAGCTTAAAGTAGTAAAAGAAAATCTTAAGACTTATTTTTAACTTGATACTTATGAATTTTTTTAAATGACAAGGTTTTAACAGTTACTTGAATCTTACTATACAAGGCTGCTTTATTTTATTTTATTTATACAGTTACTGGAATCTTACTATACAATGTAGCTTTATTTTATTTTAATATTGTTGTTGTGAATATGACAAGGTGACCTCAATATGAATTATTATCATTGATATCGCTTTCACTATGTGTGTGTGTGTGTGTGTGTGTGTGGTTCCGGTTATATATATAAAGTAAAAGTTTTCTAGAGGTTTTAAGCCTATACATGTATCTTTCCCTCTACCTTGTCCTTTCTCTACATGAAATTTGCTATGATCTATTGTTAATATTCGCATACATTAATAAATATTGTAAAACGCTTCTGTCTAGCATTAGTATTGTAAATACAGTCGATTTAAAATTAGATTACTTTTACCAAAGACGCCAATGATCGCTTAGATCTCTTGTAGGATTTTTTTTTCAAAGTTTTTATATCTGCATATCATACAAATCAATCTTCAAGAAATCAGAGTGAAATAATGAATTCTAACTTTTACGAATTTCGCCTAGAATATTAAGAGATGTTGTATGTATTCACTACTACATGTAAAACTGCATTCTTCAAACAAAAGGGGGAATACAAATGTGTAAACATGTCCTCTTCAAAACTATATGATGGAGAAGAACGAGGGTGTTACTTATGAAATAAAATAAAGGACAATAAACTTTCTAGATCATTTAAGTAATACATAATGAAATATGTTACACTGATGACAGTTAAAGAGAGTTTTCATTTCAGGAACGCTGTAATGTTATTCTGATAAAGTAAAGGTCTGTATAGAAAATCTTCTTAGACTTAAATTCATAACATACAGACTTACCAGTTTCAAACGTTGTTGCCGAAAAGAATAATCAAGATATGTTTTAATAAAAATCAATGGACTATCCATCTGAAAGTTTATATAAAGATTTTGACGTATTGAATATTAAACATTTATACTACTACACTTTATTAAATTATTTCCATAAACATCATGAAAAGTTCTTAACACGAAATCACTACTATAATACAATGAGGTATAATATCTCTTGACCTCTTTTCGAACCATAGTGTGGTACAGAAGTAGGTCTAAGGCATAGTATAAATTTCGGACCAAGGCTGTACAACAATTTTACTAGAAGAAACCCTAATATGATACCACTAAACAATAAATTGTTTTAAAAAAGAGTACTCGATTTGATTAAATCTAACTTGTAGTTGTACTTTTACCACTTTTTTTTATGTTAACCATTCTCAACTGTAAGTTTTTTATTTTTAACAATGGGTATTTTGTTGGTAACTCTGTTATGTTACTGTAATTTATTTTTTCGTATCTTTGTTCATGCATTTATTTCATATAAGCAATCTTATTTATTTTTATTCTTATTCTTTACCTAAAACTATAATATGTATGTTTTTTTATATAATTTTAAAAATATAATTTTAGTATGACTGAGCTGACCCCGAACACGAGCTATGCTCATGCAGGGCAAATAATACTCTTTTCAAATTGTACAAGTTGTGTGTATATTATTTGTATTTGTAATAATTTTGTATCAATTTGTATTTTTTAATCTGTAATTTGTAATAAATGTGTAAAATGTGAAAATGTGAAAGAAATAACATTGTATTGTTCTGAAAATAATCCTTTACAATTCCTTATCCGCTGTAATTAAAATGTCTTTACTAATATTAGATCACACCTTTAAGAACAATAGAATATGTGGTGAACAAAGATGGATACAAATTCAAAATCTTTCATATTGTTCTTTCCCTGTTATAACTTAATTATTCAAACAGGAGTGACTGACAAAATCAAACGAACTTACAACCAAAACGAAAGCTAACTGTGCATAAAATGAAAGATCAAGTTGTGTTCAGATTTTGCTTCATGCATACATGTATTTTTAGTAGTAGTAACCTCTTTTGAATTTTTCAAATATATATATATTTATGTATATATATATATATATAACCATTTTAAAAATAAAATTTCGACTTAGTTTACGTTTGAATTTAACCAAGTCTTGCCTTTTTTTTTAATTTTGAATTTGGTGTCAGCCACCATCTTGCCCCAGTGTTTCTATGATCTTCGAGTTCGTACACAGTTTGAGGAGAATGTTTGATTACTTTAACGATTCTGAATATTTCCATGGAATAGTTTTGTTCGAAACAGCCTTCTAACACTACGATTGCCTTCACAATAACCAGAAGAAAAAAACTGGAGACTGCCCTTGCAAAGCATTAAAAAATTCAACTAAATCTGACTGTTAACACAGGAGTTATGGCTTCTGGAACATACGGTATATTTTTTATCATTTTGTTTAACGGTAACTACCATCTCAACCTTAAAGTGTCGGAAGGAAGAAGAGAATTTACTTAACATTGATCAAGTCTAATACATTGATATAAGAAATTTTTAGAAATATGTCAACATTTCACAAAATACAATGATGAAGAACTCTATTTAATGTCCCCTGAAACACTAAACCTTACCGGTTTATTGAAGAATTTTAAACAGTGTTATATTCACTACGAGAAATCATGTATTGTTTTAAAGTGCGAAGAAATTAATGTTCTCTCTATACATAGGCCTACTAATATCATCACGAACAATATGTCAAAGCACTCTGTAATGCAGAACGATATATTGAAACTTGTAAACAAACAATCTGTTCCATCATCATCTAGGGGGAAAATTTACGTTTATACGTTTCGTGATCATCACAACAAACTGTGCATCGCTCACTTTCGCTCACTTTCGCTATGATCGTAATTATAGCTTTGACGTCAAATGTAGGACAGATTTAGATCTAATGTCTTGTAACGCACCATATAACTAACATCTCAAAATTATTTAAAACTAGAAAAGTGTGGTAACCTAGCTAAAAAATGTTTTTAACAGCCTAGGTCTCTCATTTTACTCACAACAGTTCCCTCGAAATTATAAGACAGTTATCACATATCAGTTTTCTTAACACAACCGGCGACACGTTTGTACAGCAAGCATGAGTGGTTCCTTCTATACTGACTCATAGGATTTATTTCCTCAACCGAAAAAAGGACAGATATCTAAGTTTCGGCTTCTACACAGCGCTGAACTTCAGTGCTTGTGCGGAAATAGGAAACTCATTCGGAGCGTGTGTTGTGTTTTCACCCTACCTGTTGAGTTCATTCTTATTTCACTTACCAAAACTAGTTGAACATATGTGTAATGGTAAACCATACCAGTTTCTTGAAGAAAAGTTTAAACTAAGACTGTCTAAGAATTTTAAACAGTGCTATATTCAGTACGAGAAGATATGTATTGTTTTAAAATGTGATGACATTAATTTTCTCTCTATACACACTAACATCATCACAAACATTATGTCAAAGTATTCTATAATGCAGAACGACATATTGAAACTTGTAAATAAACAGAGTGTTCCAACGTCTTGGGAAAATTTAGGTTTATACGAATGTGTAACAGACGAAATAAACAATCAAGGTCTGGTTATGTTGTAGAACATTACAGTGTTTGTTTTTTTTATATAAACTTGAGGACCGGACAAACATGAACATTTTTTTTTCAGTGTTAATATTAATATGTTTGATGTAACAGTAAGTAATAAAATATCCTAGATCTCTTCTTAATGTAACACCTTTGTAATTATTTATAAAAACGAGACATTCTTATTAATATACTGATAATAATGTACCGTTTTCAATAAGTCTACACCCATCCTCAAAGATCCTTACAATTTCATATTACTAGAAAGAAATGAAGAAAAGAAAGAAGGAAATAAAGAGATGATAATAATAACTATATATATTAATAGTAGTAGTGGTGTTGATGGTGATTGTAGCGATAATGGTGGTGATAGTAGTATTAGTAGTAGTGGTGGTGGTGATGTTGGTGGTGATGGTGATGGTAGTGGTAATGGTGGTGTTAGTAGTATTAGTAGTAGTGTTACTAGTGATGGTAGTGGTGATGTTGATGGTAGTAGTAGTAGTAGTGGTGGTGGTGGTGGTGGTGGTGGTAGTAGTACTATTTCGAAATTCAAATATTCCCATCAATATTTTACACAGCACTGTTTTGCATTAAGTATATAATTCGACTTAGCCCTCTCTTACATTTTTAAATTTTGAATATGGCGCTAGCCGCCATCTTGATAACAATTATCTAGTAGACAATTATGAACGCACAAGATTGGATAACATGACGTCACTGAATTTTATATGAGACAATGTTAGTAGGTGGATCATAGGATGTCACCGTGGTCACAACTTGACTGGTTCGAGTCCAACCATGAGACAAGATTTTATTAAATAAATATAAGTATAAAATCAACAAGCATAAGAGCGCAAAATAATGATGACATCATATGGAGGTCTTGGGATAGCACCTACAAGTGTCAAAAGGTCATAACGTTTGCGGGATAAAAAAAAAAGTTCAAAGTGTAGGGACTTCATATGGGATAGCCAAAGGACCCAACTGCAAACGTCCTTAGAAAAAACCTCGCGTAAGATTGCTTCCCTGACGTCTATGGCATAAGGGCGTAACTAATTGGTAAAAGGCTTGCATAAGAGGGGGATGGGATCCAGACGTCATTGGCATAAGGGCTTAACTAATTGGTAAAAATAAACCTAACGTAAGAGTGCATATCCAGACGTCCTTGGCATAAGGGCTTAACTATTTGGTAAAAATAATATTAAGACTTAGCACATTCTTGCATTTTTAAAATTTTGAATTTCGCGCTAGCCGTCGGCGCTAGTCGCCATCTTGATAACAATTTTGAATTTTCAAATATCCCGCCATAAAATTTCGACTTAGCTCACTTTTGCATTAATTTCGACTTAGCACACTCTTGCATTTATAAAATTTTGAATTTCGCGCTAGCCGCCATATTGTTCCGGAACAGGAAGATCCGCCATCTTGTTCCGGAACAGGAAGATCCGCCATCTTGTTCCGGAACAGGAAGATCCGCCATTTTGTTCCGGAACCGGAAGTGCCGCCATCTTGGAGGGGAAGTGATGACGTCATTACCCCCACCACTGATGACGTCATTACCCCCACCCCGTTTCCCCTACCGGGCTTCAACGGTGGTCTATAACTACTACTGTAAAACCAAATTTGAATTAACTAGCCAAGAACAGTAATATAGAGTAAGTAAGCTTAGTAGCAGCAGAAGCAATTCACACAATTTAACTTCTTTCAAATTTAGCTTCTCATTGACTGGAGAGAGCGATGCCAAAATCTTTACGGTTACCACTTAAGTCTAAGAAACGGAATAAGCATCTAGTGACATTCACGAGAAGATGATAGGGAAACGTCCGGTACTGGGCGAATTCCCCTACGCTTTATCAGATTTTCATTAAACTTATAACTTTCTTATCATAAGAGGAAGCCTATTGATTTTTGGACATATCGGTTGACCGGTACCGGATTAACGCCCAATTAACGATTTAAAAATAGCAGATCATCACTATAGCCTACTACAAAGCCGCGTGGCTAACTTACTCATTGACACAATTGTTTGCCCTCCTCCAGATGAGCAAGAACTTGAAACATATCATTCTTACACTTCTAGCTTGTAACCAATGGGATTACTCCGAAAAGACCCTATTTTTTATTTTTTAACCTGAAAAACATTCGAAATGGCGGACGCAACTTTAAGGTCGGTGTAGATCTTCTTGGAGGCTTATAGTAGCTAAACGCTAAGTTGTATAAAAAATCCTAGTTTTTATTTTTATGTTTATTATAATTAACTTATTGTTATTGAAGCTATATTTTCGTAATTTTACATATTTAATCTAAAAATAAACGGTAGGCCTATCTAGTTAAATTCTCGTAACAATATATTTTTTATTATTTCTATGAACATATTGTCTTTGCTGAAAATTAAGACAAACGAAGGAGAAGAACCTATAATGAGACCAAAGTATATACACTCGAGAATACATCCTGTACAGCAATAGAGAAGGTTCTTACTCAAAAGATTTAATAACAAACGTCTGTTCATATTCATTCTGAAATGTGACTATAGTATTTTCGTCCGAAAAATAAAGCCCGACCACTTGAGAACGTTTTGCATTTTGGAAGACAAGTGCATGGATTTCACAAGATCTGTGTCTGGTTTCCTTTATCCCCTATGTTGGGGCGAAGGACCTCCAAGTGGAGGTTTCAGTTACGCTCAGTGGTTATAGGCAGAGGAACAGGTGGTAAGCCCATCGAATCTCAACCCCCTCCGGAAATTAAGGTATTACTTGGACGTGAAAGGATCTAATTTAGGCTTGGAGTTCTTTCACATGCAAAAAATCTACAATATGGGCCTCCCAGCTTAAAGTCCCTCCCGAAGGACTCCATGCCCAGGATTTTTACGTCCTGAAAAATCCATCCAGGGTTTGATCACGCTACCTTAGGATCTAGAGCAGGGGAAGTCAACTACGTCTTGTGATGACGTTCGTGGAGCAAGTGCATGCGGATCCCTTGTGTGTGACGTCAGCAAGAGCGCACGGTATAGTAGGGGTGTTTAGAGTACGCTAGATTTAGGTACTAGAGGACCTATTCACTTTAGCTCTGTGTGTAGAACAACTTCTGGTTGGAAATATGGAGCATTTTTCAAAGTTAATGCAAGTACGCGATCCTGATAGTGTTCTCTCTGCAGAACATGTGTTAGTTCTTCAAAACATTCTTCTTCAGTTCGAATCGAGGTTTCAGGATGTGGAAAACCTTTCTCCAATGTTTAAAGTTTTTGCTACCCCATATTCAGTTAATGTCAAAGACGTTCCTTGCCGGTATCAGTTGGAACTGCTAAACTTACAATGCGACGATCTGTTAAAGGACAAATACGAACGTAAAGTGGTCTTGGGTAACTTTTACAGAAATTTCTCTGAAACCAGATTCCCGAGACTTGCTGCACTAATATTATGTAATTTTGGATCGACATATGTGGCCGAACAATTTTTTTCACTAATGAATTGTGCAAAGCTCAAATGAAGAAGTACATTGTCAGATCACAACCTAAATGCAGTCTTCGATTGCTCAAACATTACGTCCCAACATTGATAAACTTGTTAAAGAAAAAAGAGACAGGAAAGTCAGAAAATTGTTACTGTAATCTTGTATCATCTAAGGTGCAGACGAGCTTGTATGGTAATTAATTCAGTTCATTTTTTATTATTTTTATTGTAGTGAATTGTGGTAATTCAAATGATAGTAGGCCCTATTGTCTATTTTCGTCAAAGAACATAGATTTTGTGGAAAGGCAATAGGCACAGAATAGAAAAGTAGAATTATTTATAATATGTTTAACTACTGTGCTGTAATTAACCGATAAACTATCAAGAAAATCGATTGATGTTTCATTAACTCGGAAACACGTATTACATAAGTTCTAACCCCCTAAATTCCCGCTGCCCGCAATACTAATGCCCCTCTCTTCCCCCCTGTTCACTGATGCCAGCATTTCACATACTCCTCGCAGAGGTATATCGCGAGTAGTCAGAGCAGAAGGCAGTGACGTCACAGAGCAACCTTCCGTCTTCCCCTGATCTAGAGGCTTGCACGCTACGTCTATACCTCCGCGGCCGACATTTCATAAGATGATTATTGGTATTTAGAAGGTTCAACTTGTTATTGGTGATTCTGCATAAACTCAGCAGTCAAAGAGAAAGTGAGATCTAAAGTGATCCTGGTTGCGGGGTTTCCAAATACTCCTTGTATGCTTTTTTGTATTTACATTAGCATAATTGAGAAATCTTTGCTAATTTTAGCAACGATGTTTGAGAAACTCGTCCAGTTTTAATGAAGCTAAACTAGTTTATGGAAATTTAATGCACATACTGTCTAAGCGACTAACAATCTTACAGTGTTAATGATAATCTATAGCAAAGGTTTCTGTTGTTGAAAATGGTGTCATATCAGGCCCATTATCTTGCATTAACTAGCGATGGATGTCGTAATTTATTTTTCTTCCTCTCAGCGGTCACCAAAAATGAAATAAAATATCATTTCAAATAATGTTATAGGCCTACATGTGTGATTATAACTTCTATTATAGACGAACGAAAACTTTCCCTGCGAATATTAATAATAGCTATTTCTTAAGGTTCCACACAGACCAAAGGTATAGGCTAACATGTAGCAATTCACCAACCTACTTCAAAAAATGGGTGTGCGCCGAAGCGTAGTGATTGAGGCGCTATGCTAAAACCCGAAGGTTGGGGGTTCAATCTCGGATGACGACGCTAAAATTTTTCAATTGGCCTGATGCTTCTGGTGGCTCTATGGCCCTGGGGTCGACTCAGTCTCTAACAGAAACGAGTACCAGGAACAATCCTGGTGGTAAAGGTGGCCGGTGTGTAAGGATGACAACCTTACCGCCGAATATTTAAAATAATGGAACCTCAATTTCTTGGTATCCTCAGGGCCTCCATGGCCTGTATAGGAAACACTTTACTTTGCTTCAAAAAAGGATAGGAGTTTATTTAAATGTCGACCTGCTATAATATTGTGATTGCACCGGCTAAAACTGGTGTTGATAATAGTAGGAATAATAATTACTAATAACATGTCACGTACTTAAAATATAGGCCTATTGCAATCCTAAATTACTTTTAAAATAATAAAATGTTATTAGGCCTATTAACAGAGAAAAATCAATTTTACATTTTGAAAGATATTATTTCCTAGTGCCATCATCAGGAGAGTTCCTAAAATCTCGGGCTTGCACCTAGTACAAAAGATGTTCCAGATAAGCTGGAAGATACGTATTGGGAAGTTCTTCGAGAGGTAGTATAACTTATCAAATGAAACCTGAATCATGACCTGCGCGAGAATGCCGCTTCGAAGCAACTCCACAAGCTTATATTGCTACCGAGCATCTTCAAACCAAGCTTCTTGTCTCGCCTTCCCAGTTATAGTTCCCAGTTATATACCACTTTTCAAAAAGCTGGAAGGTCATACCCCTTCAGGGAGATGCTACAAATTTGACGGTTAAAGTCCAAAAAACATCCTTCCCAACACTCGGTCATTAGAAGAGTTCTCTTGAAATTTAAACAAATTAGGCGTTGGCTTATCTCTTACTAGCACAGCTCTGTGAATCCCACAAATGTTCTTTTAACAGCAAAGTCATATGTTCTCAGAGGTTGTACATCCTTGATATTATAGGTTATTAAAGCATAAAACCAGAAGGTTCTCAGAGGTTGTACATCCCTGATATATTAAAGCATAAAAACTAACTGCTCTATAAAATCTGTCGTATATTCTCTACAATATTTTCATCGTAATTATAACCGCTTACCCGTCAGTGGCAAAAGTTGTATAATGATATTTAATTTTTTAAAGACCATCTATTGAAATTCAGAACTCTTTTTATAACCTTTTTAAGTTTAATTCTTCCTTTTTAGATGAAAGCTTAGTTGACATATATGCCAGGAACACGAAATCACAATTTGTTTAATTAGTTCATGTCGGATGATCTCTGAATGCTTTATAAAAACAGTAGTCTTAACTTTGAACAAGGTTTTCCACTTTGGTACGTTTTTTGTTGCTATAAATAGAAAAATAATATGAGACAGGAGCTGTGCTGGGTCAGGCAGTGACGTAAAATCTTTTTCACTCTCATTCTGTATTTGCAATGTTTGGAAAATTAGTGTCAAAGTAAGAAACATACAGTACAGCACAGTACAGTAGGGCCTTTATGGGCTGACGAATTTAATCACAGACTTTTAAGAAAGGGATCACTGTATAGTAAAAGAGCTGTAGGCTATATATGAACTCTGGATTATAATATTGTTATCATCATTAGGAAGTAAACTGGGATGTTTAAGTTTGATGAGGAAAAACTCAATAGGCCTATCATGAAAGCTGCTAATCAGCCCATTTGTTGCGGGTTCGATCCCGGTCCAGATCGATGGCACTTATGTGTGCATAAATGTGACAGGCCCATGTCAGTAGATTTACTGTCATGTAAAAGAACTCCTGCGGGACAAAATTCCGGCACACCGGCGATGGTCACAGGCCTAAGTTGCAGTAGGCATACATCCCCGTCGTTAAATAACCGTATACCTAACAATCAACCAGCCGATTTGTCCTGAGTGTCAATTGACCTTAACAGTCCATTAAGACTATCGTATCTAAAACGAAAATATACGGTATGATTTGAAGTATGGACAGTGATATAATGCGTCTTTATTGATCTTTTATCAAGTGCTTATTATCTTATGTTGTCTGAAGAACGGGAGAAATCAGTAGGCAAGCTTTTTTTCATTTCAGCCTTAAAATATGTAAAATTTCAAGTGGATTTAAGAATGGTAATGGTTTCTCGTGTAAATAGGACATTGATTCCGAGCTTTATTAATCCTCCTACTCACGTGGTTGGATGCCCGAGAAACCATTATCCACTCTGAATACATGGAAAGCTTCAAGTCACACATAAGTTTAAGGAGTCATTATATTCTAACGAATGTTGAAGACACTGGCCATATATTTTGGTCAATAACGGCGATGCATTTGTTAACTGTTATGGTTAATAAAATGTTTAAAATCATAATATTCACACCTGAGATAAAAAATAAAACTTACATTTATATTTGTACATCTGTTCAATAAGATTAAGTCCAAGAAGTATTTTATGTCTTTCAGGATATCTTTTAGAAATCGTACTTTTGTTTCAACCCAAGCAAAATATACATACTTAAGTACTGAATTCATCCAAAGCATGCTCAAAGCACTCGTTAATTTTCTTAAAAATATAAGTTAGTAAAGGACGAAAGTATTAAAGCAGTAGAATAACATCAACTGAATGACTGAGAAAACCACTTATCCTGTCGATACTTGTCTATAGGCTACGAAACATAACAAACATTCTAATTATTATTTTTAGTCAGTAAATTTGTATCCTTCTTCGTTATAAGTACTGAAACTGAATCCTACAAGCATGAACGATCTACTTAACTAGACTAAAGAGTTGATTTGGATTCTTCGATATAGCTCTGAGTGCACAACCAGTAAATCTAAAAAAATCTCTAAAAATAAATAGACAACTCTTTAAATGTGAAGAGATGAATAGTCTTTTTGTTACGTCGTTGCTAGTTATCAGATTTCTAGTGGTAAAATAGGGCATTCGGTGCTACGGAAATCTACTTTTTACAGATAGTTAATTAATTTAATGTGAGATGCAATGCAGGATTCAGGGTTAAGGATCGTTTCCATGCCTCACTTCATGATCGGTGTATTCAGGGCGACACGAACTTACTATTGGGCTAATCTTAGAGTGACTCCAAGATGTCTCGAATAATATTTAAAATCGTGTTATAAATTTCCCAACTTATTGAGATGTGAAGTGATGAATAGTTTTTGTAATTTATTTTAATTTTAGTTCTGAGATTTCTATTGATAAAGAGGGCGTTCGTTGGTACGGAAGAGAAAGTTCTCTGAGCCAGATTGTTATTTGTAATCTGAGGTGCAAGGCATGATATAGATAAGAATAATTAAGTATCGACTTCATATCAACACGTTGGCGAGTTCAGGCGAGTACAAACTTATTAATGATTAGGGAATGATTCAGCACATCCATGCATATTTTAAATCTCCATCTTACTCACTAAGCGAAAAAACTACACATCATGGTAAAAATCATATTTATTTGTACCATTGATTGGGTAGGAGTATTCCTTGGGGTAAAAAGCAGCCGGATCGTGTAGCTGGCAACCTTAATAATAGATTAATTGTAGTTCAGCAATATCTGATAAATGACCGAAATTAATGGTATTTTCGGAATCGGTGAGTCAAAAGTACTTAGAACGACGTCACTAACATCAAACAACACGACAGTTTTTTCAAGTGCGGAAGTAGGGTAGATAAATGCTATAAGGGATGTTTTACAACAGTTTCTATAATTCCCTTAAGACGGATGGTAGCTGAGATAAATGCCCTTCGAGGGGACTAAACTGCTTGCAGTTAGCTTCCATTAGAATCTTATTGTACGGCGTTTCTTATCTTCAAACGTATTCATTTTAGAAGCCGCAGCTGTTGCAGAACTGGGTGGTCTTTTATATCTTCCTAAAGGTTTCAGTTATCGAATCCTCTAGTTTGTGATTTTGTGCTAATATGTAGGCCTATTAATCGCTAAAACTCCCTACAGTAATTGAACCGCTCGGGGGAACAAAATGGTAAGTGCCAAATGGGGTGTGTGGAAAAAGAGAACCAATAAATTTCAGATTAACCTAGAAATCTGAATAATTTTATTTTCAGCTCAATTTTATACTCAATACAATTGAACATGTAGAGATCAATACCTTTCACCTACCATTCTGTTACTCCAAACAAGCTGGAAAGTCAAAAATTACTTGTTTCATGGCAGTGGCACTTACCATTTTGTTCCCCCTGATTTCGAAACGTGGTGCGTTTACATTATTCTACTAATTTGTAATCGTCGTTTATGATAGCCTATATGCTCTGAACTTTTCATTAGTTGTGCTAGGATTTCGTTATTTATTACCTAAATGCTCCGAAAGTTATAAAAATACGTAAAATGGTATATTCGAAAGTCATTGAGTTGGATAAAGTTTTAAACTTTACTATTTAGGCACGTAATTAGCTTATTAGTAAATATTGTCATATCGGGATTAAAGCACCACTTACTGGGCCGATTTATTAATTTATCATTGGTCCCATTCTCCATGGTATAGCCGATCCTCTTAACTATGCTATATTGAAGGGGTTGATGTTAAAATGGACGTAGGCTACTGAAAATAAATAATTAAAATAATAATATATAGTTATTATTTGAAAAATATGTATATAAAAATACAAAATAAGATGAAAAAACAAAATGATGGTATTAACTGAGTTTTATGAATCAAATTACATTCCTAAAACTTCACAATTTTTTTTACAAAAACGCTCTTAGGAGTTCACAATTGCAACAAAAAAGGGCCTAAAATGCCATTCAGGCTTCCTCCTTAAGAAAATTGCTATAATTTAATGGACAAAGTAAGAATGTTCAATACACAATAAGTTCATGTTTGAAAACAAGGGAAGAACTAAATTATTAAACAAACAAATGATACTCATCACTTCTACGTCAGTTTACAGTTTACCAATAAATCATTATCTGACAATTATATACATGACATAAACGTCGGTTAAGTTTTGAGAACAGTTCCACAAGTAATATGTAATATTCTAATTTTTATTAGAATTTGTATTTTATAAAAAAAATCTCCGTGGCGTGACATCCCTGAAGGGACAAGGCCTACCACCAGACCGCTGCGTCATCTACCATAGGCAGATGGTAGGATTGGGGGCATGTGGTCAGAATGCCGACACCCACGGTCGTTAATGGTGGTCTGTTAATAGGTTACGTGATAAATATTTTATGCCTAATCACCTTGTTTTATATATAACATAATTAGATTACTGGTTATATTAATGCTGATTATCAATGCTGGTTATTACGTATGTAAAGGCTCTAAACCAATAGGAATGAGTCGGCCTGGGCAGCGCGGTTAGTATCACGAAGGCTTTATGAGCACAAGGTTACGGGTGCGATCCCGGCGATGGCATTTATGTGCGCTTAAATGTGTCAGCCCCATGTCATTAGATTTACTGCCATGTAAAAGAACTCCTGCGGGACAAAATTCCGGCACACCGGTGACGGTCATAGGCCTAAGTTGCAGTACATCCCCGTTGTTAAAATAACCATATTCGAACGAAGCAAGTGATTGAATATACTATTTAGATTTATCAAATTAATACATACTTATACATACCCGCTGGCCTGGGTTCGATAAATAGTAACGTACAGTATATACGTGATGCCGAATGGTTGCGACTTTATTTCTTTCTTTCGCCATGCCAGTTTAAAAAAGTACAGATCATAGATTCTTTAGAAAAAGCACTACAATTGGGACTTTTCGTCTAAGACAGAAAATCCTTCAAAATTACCCAAAAATTATTTTAAAAAACTTAGATTATTACGTAATGAGTTTCGTATGTTTCTTGTTAGCAGAAAAGTAAATAGTTTCTACAAAACCATAGCAATAATCATTAGGCTACCTCAGCCAAAGTCCCTCCCGTAGGACTCCGTGCACTCTGAAAAAACCGTCGACCACGGTCGGGTTTGATCCCGCTACCTTCAGAACTAGAGGCAGGCACGCAACCTCTAGACCACAGCGGTCGACATACTAATGATTTATATTGATATATCTAATTTTTGTACCCAAAGTACAGTACCCAGTCAATTATCATGTTAACTCACTATCATTTGTGCATAAATATCACTGCTTTAGTTGATTCATCAATTCCAATCTATGAAAACGTAATCACAGTATTCTTAAATCTGGCAATTTAACTTTGACACTATAAAATCATCCTTAAGATAAAAAGCATGGAGATAGTTGGTTTAATGGAGAATTGACTACACCGTTCATACTTCTAACCACCAGTATGGTCTCATGATTAGCATCGTTAGCTGAGGTTCCACTGTACCGGGTTCGATCCTCGGTACCTATGGTTTAACTGAAGTAGGGAGGTCTGGATTGGGTGCACGCACCCTCGTGACTCAAACCGAGGAGCTACTTGATTTAAAAGTAGCGGCTCCGATCACGAAAACCGTCAATAAAGGCGGTGGCCCCTCAATCCTGCCGTCTTCCTTTGGCAGATCAGGGTAGGTCTTGTCCCTCCAGGGATGTATTGCCATGGAGTTATTTTTTATTCACTTGTTTTCATTTTGCTTTGATATAGCTTAATCAGTTAATTAATTTTGTTAGTTCATATTGAGTACTTCCAGCTAGCTTTAAAACAAACTTTCATGACTTTTAGGTTAACTGTAAGTTATTTATCCTCTCATTCTACAATAACTATAAATAAGAAATGACAGTAAGTTAATATTCTTTTACGTCTCCACATGTTCTACTTAATATTCATGAGAGCCTTTGTCCTCATTGAACTAATTCTCAAAGTTTTTGCTTGGATAGCGAATAAGAATTTCAATCACAGTTTATTTTTATAGCTTATAGGGTATTATTATTTTAGACCTGTACGTAATCAATTTCGTAAACAAAATCAGCTTTCGAAAGATTTTGTCTTCCTTAAAGGCACACCACAGAGTAAAATTAAACTGAAGAAAAAATATGGTACATGTTTTGTACATAAACCGCAATAGAGCAATATAGCCTAAGGGTTCATGCTAAATGGATAAATTAGTGGTCTAGTGTTTAAGAATGACATTAGACATTTTAAAATATTAGCCATTAATGTAGACAAGTTATCAAAATGCGGATTCTAGTTCATGTTATTTAGTCTTCGGGCAGAACACTCATCATCATCATCATCAATGTTTCCTTACTTGAGAGCGAATTTAAAAACGTATTTTTTTTTAATTAATTGGAGCGTATTTTATTTTATAACAAGATTAAATACATCATAGTTTTAGTAATATGTTGCCATTGATTTTGAGACAGATTTGCAACTATTGTATTCAACATACTCTATTAATGGTAGTTTTAATCATTTTCTACATTCGCAGTAATACAAGATTGCCATTTGGGAACTTGACAGACAGGTCTATATCATATTAGTATCAAGGTATGTAAGCTCGGACTTACAAAATCAGCAATTGAACTTTGTCTTTCGATATCTTCCCAATTTTGTTCTGTGTAGTGTTTGAATGGTAATCTTGAGTTTTTTTATTTGTAACTTTTCGGTTTTTATTCTCGTCAAAATATATAGGTTGTATTATGTAATTTTCGGGCCTGTATGGACCATTTTCTTAAGCATACAGCAGAATAATATGTAGCATATTCATTCGTTCTAAAGAAAATTGGAATTGCTCAAACCCGTAGGAGCGCTATAGGCCTACTAAGTTCACTTGTAAGAAAAGCAGTAGTATTTAGTATAGGTCTATATAGTAGTATTTTATCTTTTCCTCTGACATAAAACAAATTAAACCTATGCTTTCATGAGGAAATGATTGCCAAATTTTTGCAAGATACTGGCATAATTATTTGAAATATTTAGGAGCATGAAGCCAATATTGCCGCTGCATACAAAGGAGGAACTTTGCTAGCCAAACGTTAAGCGTATGAAACAAGAAAATGGGTTATTAGAAGGCAGTTAAATTATAATAGAGATACAGTCCATATATCAGAACTGACATTATGAGGAGGCCCGTGTTGGTCCAAATTAATGGTTTGGAGATTGCAAGAAAAAAATAGATTTATTTTACAGCTTTTAGGCACGCAAATTACTGTAACAGAAGTTACGAGATAATCGATCAGATTACGCAAATGGATACCTTTTATTTCTACATAATTAATGCGATGCCAGCATACTTTGCTCAAAACTAAAAATATGCAATGTAATAATTAATCATGCTATTCGTTAAACTATGCATTCCAAATGAAACTGTTTGCTAGTAGGCCAATATGCAATTTTTATGTTCTAGGTCTATATGGTGGAGACGAAACTAGTCTCTCTTGAATTTACATGATGTAAATATTAAATATTGTATTAAATTGCGTCCAGATATTGTTAAAGAAACATAGACTATGCCGCAAGTTAATAGAGTGTGTATCGTCCGTATGTGTTTAAGTATAGCCTGAATTGAAAGTGGATTTGCAAATCAGATACTAATATTGGTTCAGCAATTATATCAAACTGACTTATGGGCTGAATCCCCGTTCTTTATGCTCGAATTATGTATGCTCATTCTTATGTTTGACTGTTGCCATAGGCCAATCCTTCTCAGTAAATTGGTGAGCAAACCTCAATCTTCTGCTTGTGTATCGCTTATATTTTGGAAGGGGTAGTTACTGTGATAGTTTTCAATTCCTTTCCTTCTTCCAATCACAGGCCAAGACCACATTTTTCGGTGTACAGGCATTACATTTCGATTGATCGTAGCTGTGGTGGCTAGCCTAGTCGATATAGAAGATCCCACTGTCGTGACTTAACGAATTCCGAAGTTATTAATACAAGGACCAACAGTTTAACGTGGAATCGGAACCAGTTTAATTTGCTACTATCTGACTGTAAGTTACATTGTCTTTAAATTTAATACAGCCTTTGTGGATACTGTATCAGGTGAGTAGGATTAGCTTTCAATGTGAGGTATTCTCACTTATACAGAGCTACCGTTCGTTGAGTACATGGTGGGAGATGAGGTATAATTGGCACAGTGATTGATATGTTTACCTTTTTAGAGCTACAGTCGGCAATTTTCTATCGCCCGACTCTTCTACTTTAAGGTCAGACCGCCCAGAACCCTTTTTCCATATCGCAATTACGAGATCGCCTCCTTAATCATTCTGTTGTTGAAGCAAGTCAAGGATTAGGCTACATATCGTGAGTACTGGAGTGTACTAACTCCACTTTTTTGCGAGAAATGAAATAATGTATTTCGAAGTCCTAATTCATGTATGCATCGTACTGCGAAAATAATTTTCTACGTTTAAATACTGAAATGAAATAATAAGTGTTCTATGTCATCTAAAAATATGTCTCAGCAGTATTTTTTTATTCGTAGCTTTATCCTTTATCTCGAACCTTACCTTAATGGAAAAATTTTAGCCTACTCCAATACTCAGGTGACGATATGATTCACAATCATATTTTTCTGAAGCAATAGACGCTGTCTGTTCTATTGTTTTCGTCGGCAATCTCAGGCGAATCACATCGGAAATCAATGTTCTCATTTTAATTAGTCAAACTGAAGACAGCGAATTTTAGCATAAATCGTAATTAAATGTAGCCTATGTACCAGCCAAGCACGTATTTAGAAATTAGTTTCTGGGGGCCTGATTGACCTAAATTACTGACATCTTCCTTTCCTGAGAGATACAAAGTATTGAGTTTTTCTAACTAATGCTTTTAAAAATCTCATATTTTGGGAGGGCTTCGGATTCCTAAGGAACATCCTTTAAATACGTTCTTGGACCATTTTAAATGAGAGTTCCTAAAATGTAGGTCTAAGCAAATTACAAAAATTTTGTAAAAAAAAGTATTGGTTCAGCAGACCTAATATAAATCAATAACCTACCTGGTTTTCTTTCGAATAATTCCCGGGTATGGACGGGTATTCTCGAAATTACTCTTATTTGTGATAACGATAATGATAATAAATTTTATTATTTTTATTATTATTATTATTGCAATTCAATTAAGTCTAATTTATGATATTGAGAATAAAATATTCAGAGAGAAAATTATCTTTGCCGGTGGATCGAATATGGTACAGACACCATTTGGTACGTTGATAGTAAAATGTCTTAAAAGACTTAAAAACTCAAATATTAAATTACCATCGGTATTAGATATTTCCGACAATCTCATTGGTGTAGTAATTTGTAATCGTAACTGCAAACCTGGAGTCTTTCTTCGAGCCCGGTAGCGCCTCGAGTTCTTAAGAAGTAGGAGATCTGGAACGGGATCTAACTGAATAAGAATGTAGCATCTCCTATTAAGAAAAGTTCCATTAACAATCGTGGGAGTTAGCAAGCCCCCATTTCTATGTGCCAATTAATTCGAACGACTGAAACACCAGTTGGACTGTAAGTCCTGTAGCCGAATAGAGGAAGATTTGTTCAGCACTGAATGATTCCCTATAGGTTAGCTTATGGGTAGGGCAATTGTGTACTTAGGAGAAAGTAACTAGTGTTCAAAGTCATTACCGTTACCCAAAAAATATCGATATTAACAACTCAGAAACTAAGGAAGCTGCTTATGATTCCTTAATATTGTTTATGCCTACCCCGAATGACTAGACATTCCAAGACGTTTCATATCGTTTAATATTCGTTTGGAGAGCTCACCGCAGAACATGAACATTTAACAACCAGAACCCAGCACCTATATTTAATGAATGCCTTATTAGTTTTGTTTTTTTACATTTTGAAACGATTAGTATTCAGGACTCGTTTTGTGTTAGTGGGAAGAGCCTGACACTCCCACCAACAGTTGTTAACTTGTAATGGTTTACGTCTGCACTCAGGAGGTTCTAGGAAATGCAGCGAAATTTAATGGCGTAATTGTTTGGAATTCCCTATTTACAGACTGATTAAGGTCAAATATCTTCCTCCCGAGATTAGTTAGATATTATCCAATATATATATATATATATATATATTTTTTTTTTAACTGCAGCACAACGCTTCAGCGCTCAGATATAACATGTAGCCTACAACGAAGGGCCGAAGACTGACAACAGTTCTCTTTTACTATTTAAATAAACAGCAGCGCAATTAAAGCGTGCTCGCTCATAAACCGTTCGGAATTAGCTACTGAAGAATTTATGTTAATAATAATGGGCCCGCCTATGAGGCCTACGTGCGCGAGCCCGTCAGGGCTCAGCCCCTGAGCCGATAAGATAAGATTTATGTTAATAATAGAGTGGACCACACGAAATGTACCTAGGCCTAGTTGTTTATTATTGATGACAGGAATATTTTTATCTTGAGTTTAAAATTTTCCTGTCCAATTTTTCCTTGCATATATTTAGGCCTACATTTGGTGCAAAAATATTGCTACTGCCTATTAAAATAGTCAAAAGACAGAGGGTCGGTAGATTTTATTATCTCTGTGGGATGTTTCTATTTGACTAAGTTATGTCATACAATGTTACAGAAATTTTAAAAAAGTTAATTATTAATAAGTCTCTCAGGTTAAAATTTTCTTACGTTCTTGTCCAAATTTTAAACAAAATATGTCATATTTCCACTGGTTTTCATCTTAGGCCTACTGTTTGAAACTGTTTCCGAAAAACATCAAATTATTTACTAAATATTACATTATTATACATGTTCATAAAGATACAAATGTATATTTTATATTTTAATATGAGTTAGATATTAGGAAAACTGAATAAAATATGAAACAAGTTAAAAATCTTCCTCTATGTAATTCATTACTAAAAGAAAGTTGAGGATAGTTGGCTAAGATTGATGATGACGGGAAACTTAAAAACTATCTATTAATTTTCCTTTCAACCATTGATTACATAGTCTAGAATTTGTTACAATGATTTGTTTTCTAAAAAATCTTACTGTATAGAAAATGTTATTTTAGCTGTAAATAAAAAACTTATGAATTTTGTAAGATGTAGTAATATATTATGCTTTTAATAATAGTAAGAAACAAACAAAAAAATTGTAAAATTTTAAGCTGCATTAGTGAAACAACTTGATGTAACAATTGACCTAATTTAGTCTTTAATACCATAATTTTGATAAGCTCCTTCCATAAGAAAGAAAATACTTTAATGTAATTAGCTCTTGGCAATCATAGTATTCTTTTATTATTTGATATTTCACATCGATAAATATAACTGACAGAATATATTGCGTATCCATAAAAAAAAGTACTAAATTATTACTAAATTAGCGTATTGCCAACAAAATGTTTAGGCTTAAGTTCTAAAGATTTAATGTTAACAAAGTTCCTTATACAATGCATAAAAGAGAGTAACGTCATTACTATTCAGTATTAAAGTTTTAAATTACCTTGGGCATTGTTCTGTACTTCGCATGCATGTTATATAGGCCTACAGTAGTTCACTTTTCTGTCATCAATTTAATAACTCTCGTAATTTTATAGTCAGTAATGCATGTATGCCTTTTTAAATTGATCTCCATTTTCTTTTCATCTAGGTCTAAGATGCTTTTTTTTCTGTATTGGAAAGCGAAATTGGGAGCGAGAGAGAGGAAGATCTAGAGATAGCTTTAGGAGTTTTAAAGAAACATTGAGGGGAAGAGAACAAGCGACAGAAGGACAGAGGTGGGGTGAAGGGCTAGAAACATTGCGCAAGTTGTTCATATAACAGACTCGAAGGGGATACATTATAAAAAGTGTCGGTAATTTATTTAGGTGTTTTCATTCAATCTCGTCGGCAGTTTTAAGATATAATTGGGTATAAGCTTCTACCATACGCAGGCAGCTGTATAAAATTATGCATGCTTCTAGCCTTGGAAATAATTATACACTTCGGGTGTACGAACTCATTTTGCGTGTATGAGTTATGGCAACGACAAAATCATTGTACAAAAATGTCATGTAATGAAGGAATTTGCATATAGTATGGGATCTTATTTACTCTGGTGTAGATAATTATCGTTATGTGTAGAGCCTGGGCTTATTAACTTGCGGACAACAACACACTCGTAAAAAGAAAACCTTTTTGACGTTATAGGGTGCCAACAAAAAATTACACTTTCCATATAAGAGGCATTTCTATAAATTCTCCTCTTTTGTCAGCTATATCATGTTTCCTGCTGAGACTGTTTGGGCAGTGGTTTTGTATGCCATTCACAGTCATACACTATATTTCCAACTAATAAGGTATTTTTCTTTAAAATTACGTATCGGTACACATTTCAGTGTATAAATGTGAAAATTGTTTCTGTAATATTAATATTTTATGCTGTCTCTCGACTAAAAATTAATCAAAATCACAAATCTCATTAAAATTCAGTGACAACTACAAAATATATATCTTGTACAGTGGATCATTTCCTTGGCAGACTGTTCGCATTTACCAGAAGAACGTTTCCCTGAAGTCTTGATTAATAATGAAGTCTTGATTTGAATCTCGGTATATCCTCGGGTTTTTCTGAGATAAGGAAAGGAGTGAACCTGCCTCGAGGGACAAAGGCGAGCTACTTGAATAAGGAAGAAGCGGCTCCGTTCAAGAGAACAGTCATTAATTGCAATAAGAAAAAAAACATGTTGACCTCATACCCCTCTTCCTTCCATCTACAAATGAAGTTGAAAGATGGGCTTGATATTTCAGGATTTCATCGTGATTATTTTAATAGCAAGAAACTTGCACTCCACAGATTTAACTAACTCTGTACCATAATAACTATTTAGTTTAAGGGAGAGCAAAACATTTCAAGTTAATTTTTCAACTATTTTCGGGTATAATCTGATTCAGCATTCAATTAATGCTGTACTCCGATTCAATAATGTAACTCACATAATACTGAAGAAGTTGCATATAATACTCGTATTATTAATTTTGTATTCTATAGCCTAAACGATTAATCCCTTGCTTAAAAAATTGATAAATATGTTAATTGTTTTAGAATTGTTTTAGAAGTGTTTGTTTTTAATTGAGGTAAGTAATTTAGTATATAAAATAGTTCTGAAGTTCGAATTCCTACATTTTCAAAAGGTATAATTATGTATTAATTTGTAGAAGAGCTAAAAAAATACACTTTGTCTCTAATTCCGAAAGCATATAATAAAATTTTGTGTAAGTAGGCAATTATTATTGACAAAGTCTATTTCTTATGAATTTGAAGCACTACATATAACAAAATTGTTATTAATTTATATGCTTAAAACCCGTAACGGGTTTGAATTAATAACTCATGGTAATGCCACAATATTAGTGAAATAAAAGAGGACAAAATTAAAACATCATGTATTTAGTATACAGGATTCAATAAATCGTGACTCTCGGTTGTACATTCCTTTAAAAAAATATTCTGAATTTCATATTACAAACATTAAATGCGTGTAGGCCTTATACAATATCTATACTCTACCATATTTTGGATTGTGTTACTTTCAGATTTATATTTGTATACCTTCTCAGTTTTTCATTTATATTTTTATTACCTATTAGTCATTTAAAGTAATATTGAGTGCCAATGTCCTTATTTTATTTTTTTTAAACTAATGTTGGCCTCCAAACACGAGTGAGCGTAGCTCATTCGGATGTGTTAACTCGAATGATTTAAAATATATTAATAGTTTAGATCTATCGTAAAATTCCACTTAAATTTTTAATTATAACCTTATTTGTATTTTTATTGTTTGTTTGCTTGTTTATTTTTTTTTTTACTTATAAAGTACGTTAATATTATTACATTAAATAAACTTTAATTTCTTGTTCACATTGAAACATTTTCATTTAATTTCAAACCATTCTGAGAAAATGTCATGAGAAAATGTTTGGAAAAAAATAAATATTTCTTTGTATCGTCAATATAACTTTATATTTTATCTCTGCTAAAATATGAACACAGATTAGAGGCGTAGTAAGTGTTTGTGCAACCACTTCAAACTTTTTCATATGAACGTGTGATGAATATATTATGGGCCAGAAATAATAATAATAATAATAATAATAATAATAATAATAATAATAATAATAATAACAACAATAATAATAATAATAATAATAATAATAATAATAATAATAATAATAAAAGAGTCAGGGGTAGACAGGGGGATGAGGAGAGGTGATGCAGGTGTTTAATGTATTTTACTTACCGGTATATATAGTGGGGGGTCCTCAACAGGAAACATTACGTACCCATTACTCTCCCAACCAACAACTGCGACCCATGTCTTAAGCCTGTGGAAAGGTAAAGGTCAAAAGTTCAGTTGGTGCACTGTATCAAATTTATGTGTGTATCTCCGTAAAACTATTTATATAATAGTGCTCAGATATTCCATTCACATTTGCCGATCACAGAAATACACAATTCGACCTTAGTGAACCGAATAATATAATCATGCGGTCAATGTAACGCACCAGTATTTAGGCATAAGACTTTTCTGGATGGATTCTTGTATGATCTCCTATTTATATTTTTTTACTTCGCCTGCCTATAGGTAGAGGAAGTACCGGTACTATATTCGACCCCCAGATCCAAAGTTGAGTTTTTAACACGAATACACATTTTCAGGGCCCCTGAATTCAAAATACTATTTTCAGAAACACATCTGTGTATGTGTGTATGTCTGAGTGTGAACAGCCTGGCTGCAGAACGAAAAACGTGTGAAAACAAAATTTTATATTTGGGTTGGGTATCTTCTGAGGATGTGACACGAAGACTGGCGATGACTTTATCTTATTTTTAAGAGACTTTAAGTGAAGAAAATTTCGTTTCCGCATTTTCTCAAAAAAGATTGTCTTTAAATTTGTACATGGGGTGCTTATACCAAGAGCAATAACTTTTATTTGAAACATTTTTTTGCGAAAAAAATTACCTGAATGGGGTAGTTATAAGCCACCCACTGTTTGTAGAAACCCAGTACTGCCTGGTCAACAATAAAGCTTTGCATCAAGTTCAAACAAATTAATACGCGCTCTTTCCAATATGGCCTCTTATTCTACATCAGAATGTGAAGTGATAAAGGTGCATTGGCCAACTTAGAGTAAAAAACGCATGAATGAGTGCATTAATCATATTTTATTTGTGTTATCTGTCCTTCGGAGATGAGATACGATGTGGTAACGACATACTCTTTATTTTTACAACCAACTTACATGAAGAGAATGTCATTCATAATATATCATACTAAGAGGCAAGCTTTTATTTGGGCAGAGGAAGTTATGCAAGTTTCACATAAGATTTTTATAATAAATACCGCGCAATTTTTGTACAAACACAGATTACAGTGCATTACTCTTTACTTTAATTTACTTTTCATCGTTTAATTGAGAAATACAAAAAATAATATGACCATTATTGTATCCTGTCGACAGTGGACTCTATTGAAGTTATTTTGTTACATCCTATTTGTGTGTCGTGTAACTACAGCGAGTTGATACAAAATTACGTTAAAGTAAAAAAAAAAATAATAATAATAATAATGATAATAAATAAATTAATACATAAATAAATCTTGTTCAAAATAAATGCAGGTTTTCGTCAGTTAATAACAAATTTTAAATACAGTCTGTTAATTTAATATCTATGCCAGCAATGGAAAACATAATTATACCCTATATCCTCACTAGCTTATAAGCCATAATAGCAATACTTTTTTTAATTCCACCAATCAACTAAAAAATGGTATTCCATGTTATGCAGATTCTACACAGTCCACTGTGTTTCCCAGTCTTACTGGGAGGAATAATGTTACGCGGGTTGGTATTTTGCATTGGTCATATGAATTCATAAGTCTTTATTGTACCGAAAATTTGATTGTGGAACTCTTATGGCTTAGAATAAATTGTCTTAATTATGTACAAAACAGATTCGCATCGATATAGATGCTGAAGCTCTGCTTCCTTGTTTTGATTGATCTATCTTGAAACTCTCTGATTATTAATTATCTTCTATATTAATGCAAGGTAGTTCCATCTTTTGTCTTCATTGAATATAAATGAGCCAATATTTCTTATACGGTATACGGGATATAAAATAGTTGTGATCTGTCAACTACAAAATTCAGAATATTTAGAATTTTCAAGCTGAAATCATACAGATTCAGATCTAACAAACAAACCCTTAATCAGAAAATGTTTTAAAATAATGCTTTAACGACAAATGGAATATTCTCTAACTAATATATACAATTTTTTAGCACAATGAGAAATTTGCATAAAAAGATACCCTAAAGAGTTCTATATTACTATAGACCATAGACAACATTGTCTAACAATAAATAATAAACTTGGTCATTTCTAATATGTTATTCAAGCTTTTATAATTAACTTTTTCATAAGCCTGTACCTTCATGGAATACGTTAAATAACTTGGATATTAAGTGACATCAAGCTATTTTTTATTTTATCTTTTCATTACATGAAAAATCACAGATTAATGCATGA
Source organism: Ectobius pallidus (assembly GCA_964059195.1). Lineage (NCBI taxonomy): Eukaryota > Metazoa > Arthropoda > Insecta > Blattodea > Ectobiidae > Ectobius > Ectobius pallidus. Next base: position 62,156,621 of record CAXKWD010000003.1, on the reverse strand, counting down.
ACGCCTGTCGAATCTCCGATCCTGTATTAATTATAAAATGTAATGAAATGCGATATTCGAAATTAAAAAGTAAAATTATATCGACTGCAAAAATAAGTTCGGTTTTCTAGTAGCCTACGATCTATTTAATATTTTCCTTATTATATATTAGTGTCGTCAGTATTAATAGCCGTAAAAATTTCACAAAAAATATTAGGCAAAAAGTGGAAATACAATATTATTTCTTTGAACTTTTCCTGCTGCTGGTAACATAGAATATTTTCCCGGGCTTCTAACCAGGAGGTTGTTTGGATAAATTCCGACGTTTCGGGGTAGATCTGAGGCTCCATTGTCAAGGAGAATGAAGTGCCGGGACTGGATGGTATTCTTTTTATAGGGATGGGGAAACTAGGGATGTCCGGATTGAACATAACCAGGATTCTCACTAACCTACAAAATTCTCCAAACTGCTGGAGGAATAATGTTGATTTCTGAATAATGACAATTTTGTTCTGAATCTGATGTTACAGTAATATGAGCTCAATAAATATAACTTTTTTTATCATTGAAAATGGTGACCTAATCGGGTTATTGCTCTGAAGTCATAACGGTTTGATTCGCCCGTCATGTGTAAAGAGCTATCACTTAAGCAGGTGATCATCACTGACTTGTTGCTGTGGAGATTAAACTCAACTCACTTGGACAGATGTCTTCCTTCACTCCAACTGTCAGTTTTGGTTCTGTCCTTAGAGCGTATATGCTTAAAATAAAATTTAATTTTGTACGAATCAGTAAACCGTGCTTCACTTGGCAGGTCCGACATGAAGTTATCTCTGTACGGACTACGCTCCAGCAATAATCATGTTTAAGTCTTTCTAACAGGGTTATACAAAATATAAGCAGATACACTTCTTAACCGAAACCATAATTACTACCGTAAAATTATTAATGTTATTATTATTATTATTACTACTACTTATTATTATTATTATTTATTATTATGGTATAACTTCAGTAGACTACCTTTTACCGGTACATGGGGTTTCGCTCGCACGGAAATACAGAAGCCTTTAGTTCCCCTATGTTAGATTTTTATATAGCGAATTGCTGAGTGTTTGTTATAGTTGCACTTTACCCTTAAATTTACATAAAAGAATAGCATATGATTGCCTAAATTGCATGACAGAACTTTTTGTGTTTTCTACTCGAAGCATTGACTATAGAAGAAATACCACTACTATGAACCGTCGTGTAGCATGATAGGCATATACAGAACCTACAATACAATACATGGACTATTTGAATTTGTACAAAACTCATCAAATAAATGTATAAATTGAATTTGTACAAAACTCATCAAATAAATGTATAAATTATTTTCTACCCAATTACAACTAAACTGTTAAAAGTACCAATAATACCTGTTAAGTCATTCCCCTATTAAAAAGTAATTTCAGGTTCACCATTGATCATAAGAAAAAAAAGGTTTCTCTTTGAATTGCAAGAACAGATTGATTTTAGTCATTCGGGTTGAATTGGTAATACATAAACTGTCAGTGTGAATCACCATTTAGAGTAGCATCCATATAATAAGTTACAATACAATATAACTATGTGAGTCACGTTAGAATTAAATTTTTAAGTCACTATTTCAGGCTAGATGAAGTAACAAAATATTGTTGTATTCAGGGGATATCCATGGCGTATTTGTTCCCGGAGCATTGCAGTCCCCTACCTATTTGTTAAACCTAGGGATAATACAAACAGTCCTGAGCCTGGGAAAGTGATTTCTACACAGCCAGGAATCGAACCCGGGCCGCCGTAATGGAAGGCAGGCGTGCTACCAACTTACCCACAGTGGCGGACAGAGAATGTGTTACTATGTTCTATAGGCTATGTTATAATATTTTAGTATAGGCTACTTGCTCTTACCAGATTTTTGTGTATTTTCTGCGGCGTGCAGAAGTGTTACATTTCTCAGCATTTCTATTATTTCTGTTTTATTGTCATTCATACTGAGTTATTATTGTTATTATTTTCTTTTTCAGGTAATTACAACCCTGGATAATTATATCTGTAAAAGGATTGGAGACCCCTGGCCCGTGAAACTAGCCTCTTTGCTTGCATGTCCATCGGTAGAGCCCTTGCTGAGATCAGCGTGTGGTAAGTTACGATAAGTCTCTCTCATACATCGCTTTAGCTGCAGCTAAACAACCAGTGAGATGTTCACACAGTCTCTGACGCTGGACCGCTCTCGTCCGAACCATTACCACGGATTCGAAATTGTAATTTGCATATTATCTCCACTAACTACAGGACCACAAGTTTATTATGTGAGGAGTTTTCATAAGAAAAGTAATATTTGTTGATCTGTATGGAGATATCATAAATCCCGTACATCCAAACACTTACACAGAGAGATATTCTTTAGAATTAAAATTCTTATCCTGGCTTCCTTTTATCCTTGAAAAAAAGATCATGCATAGAACTCTAAGCTTCGTTTTTGTTGAACTGAGGAAAACTCTTCTGAAATATCTGGACGAATGTAGTTTGGTATATTAAATGTAAATTTGGCTAATATCATAATTTCCATATCCCTTAACGCAAATCCTGCCACAAATAGAATCATACCTTTTACGTAAATGAAATTTAATATTGTTTTCCTTCAAACTTTCGTGTTAATTCCACTAAGTACCTCGTACGAAAATCACGTGAACGTAAAAAGAAAGAAGTATAATGATTCCATACCATAAGCTTAATAGTAAAAAAGTCTTGAATCCCATTATTTTTCTTTCAAAGGTAGACTCTATTGCCTTCATTTTTAACGATTTGGTTTGTTGCTTGAAAAGAATAGAGAAAATCTGATTATGAAATCATAGGTTTATTTTCTTTTTTATAGGAATGAAACATACATAACCTATCTGCAACTCTATATTATCTTATTACAAGCCTAAGTATACTATTATACTTTGTCACTATAATAGACTAATTATCAACACTATTATCACTTGAGTTGTGCCTTTAGTCTCTGTCTTTGCCTTTCTCCTCTGGTACTTTTTCATGATATTATGCTGTTTAGCCTTAAGATCAGTTAAGTTAACGTTACATGTACTTCATTTGTAAAACATAAAAATGTAACACAAACTGCCCCCGAGCATGAACTTCAGCCCTTTCGGAACTTCAGGACCAACGTATGTATCACTTATGTATCACATAATAAATAAATACATAAATATTGTACGAATTTAAAAGCGCTGCTCCGTTACTAATTCAAAATTCAGTTGGTTTCATTGTTATAGCAGAGATAATTAATAAATTAGGTAAACAATAGCCGTGATGATAATAGGCCTATGCATTGTGGTATGCTATGATTATGAATTTAGCTCCTAGAAATTTAAACAACTTTTTCAAAAATATATAGGCTATCTTTAATTATTCTTAATGAGAAATGACTAGTAGAACGTACGAATTTTGAATCTCAAGCAGGTCAAAGGGATATCTTGGAAGAAGCATCTTTCTGCCTTCAATCGATCTAAAATTATCGATGCTCTTCTGTAGGTAATGCTTTAAATTTTAAGTTTAAATAGAGTCGTTCTGGCATGTTTTCTCCAGGATTCTATCTAATCCTTTAACTTTATTCCATATTAATTAACTAATTATTTGGAATTGTAGCCGATAAACACAATTGTAACTGATAACTAGCAAGTGGTGAAAGGAGACGCTATAAGCAAACAAAAGAATCCCAAGAAAGCCTGCCCGGTCCTTGCTTTTCCTTTACGAATTCCACGTGGATTGAAGAAGATTCGATCTCGGGAGTAATGGTGGAGGGTGAGCGGTCTCTTCGATATTAATGTGTCGTATTCTTCTTTCCAACTGAAATTTCCATTGTAATAATATTTTACGAAGTATAAGAGGAGTGGAAAGGGAATCAGTTGTATACAAAGAAGTATGCGGCAGCATTATCGCCTTCAAAATTGGGTGTATCCCAGCCTGCATATTATATTAATTCTCAGATGCATGCACCTGTCTCAAACACCCATTTTATAACATGACGTAATCACTTGCTTAAAACTATTCTCCTGTAAGTTGGTAGGGGGGTTTTATAAAGAGATTGTTTTAAATATGCTTTTCTTAATTACTTAGGCTTATAAACTACTTCACCCCAGAGAAAAAGTAAGATAAATTCAACATTCCTTTCTTTGAGATAGAGCATATAGAAATTCAACATCAAGAGTAGTTATTTTACAAAGTTGGTTTGTTTTCTACAGAAATTAGGACTTGTGTTTATTATTACCATTATTATTATTATTATTGTTATTTTTTTAAATTTTTATTATTGTATTTTAATCTATTTGGTAATGGTTGTAGAAGAGTTCAAATTTTATTCTGGAAAATAATTCAAAATTAGTCAAGATTTGGATCATGCAAGATGCTTTACTCAATTTCATTCTCACCCAAAGTTATGATTTTACTTAACTTATTTATCTTATCATATTTGGAGTGACTTGACGAGCTGACATTTCCGTTAGGTTACCCTATGAACCCGAAACCCGTGATAGAGAATAATTCATCTGCTAGATTTCTATCTTCTACTGAGTCAACTTCAGTATATCAGGGGCATTGTACCAGTATAAGTATTGGGCCACCTGAAATCATCGCAATGATTTCATAAAACCTTAAACCTCCTGGTTTGTAGTTCATTGTCTCAATTAACTGCAATGCGTCGTACCTTCTTTAATTAATTTTCACAAAGAAAATGTAGTGCGATTTTCTTGAAAAGTGTCGCTTAGTGAAGATGTTTATAATAAATGCAATTTTTACTCTCATAATGGGATATTCTACTTAAGCTGAGCTAAATAAATAATTAATTTAAATAATAGTGGTGGAACTAGTAAATACTTACTTACTTACTTACTTACTTACTTACTTACTCAATCAGCAAGATAAAGGAATATTAACTACTTTATGGAACTGAAAGTTCACTGCCGCGCTTACCCGAGCCCGCCATTCAACCCTATTCTGTGCTAACTCTATCCAATCATCCCTCGCAAATCCTACTTCCCTTAAATCTATCCTAATATTGTCCTCACACCTACGTCTAGGTCTTCCACATGGTCTTTTCCCTTCGGGTCTCCCAGTCAATACTTTTGAGATATGTCTTTCCTCCCCCATGCGCGCAACATGTCCACCCCATTTCATCCTCCATGATTTAATTGCCGTTACTGTATCCGGTGAAGAGTACAGGTCATGAAGTTCGTCGTCATGCAGTTTTTTCTAGTCCCTATTTTCATTTCTCTTAGGCGCAAATATTATCCTAAATACCCTGTTTACGAACACTCTCAGATTATGTTCTTCCCGATCAGTAAGCGGCCATGTCTCACATCCATATGATACAACAAAAGACGAGAAGATAAGGGTTTCTTAACCTCATAAAACCAAGCATTTCCTGATTTTAGTCGGGACTTAACTTCTGCCTTAATATTATTTGTGTCTGTAATTATGGCTCCCAATATTTGAATTTTTCCACTTGTTCGAACGATTTATGGGCTATTCTAATATTTTGTGGAGCATCCAGTAAATAAATATTATTTTAAATTGTTAGTAAACCAAAAATGGGTAAATAAATAAGCAATATGTTCAATATTATCCCTAAAAAAAGATAAAAATAATATTAAAGTCTGTATATTTATTTATTTAGTTTTAAGGTTAATTAGGCCTATAAGGTTCGGTTTCTTTTTCTAAAGTAGGAACTGTATTGATCGTGGATTTATAATTCCCACAAGAGTACTTGACTTCACGAAAACATATTTATGTTACATATGCCACTTTCGTCGTAGCACGTTGCCTCTATGCTTTTCGTGCGGAGTCCATGTACGTTCTTACATTAATAACGTTTGTTTCTTCTGTACATGAATATTGTGTCAGTAATAAAAACTTAAAAGCAAGGAAGCGTTTATTTCCCTTTAGTCTAAAAGTTATTGCCTTCTTTGTTTGTGTGTAGCTATTAATTTTAATTGCCCCTTTTTTCTTGCCAAAACTCTCAATTGTAAACGATTCCTTAACTACTGTTAGTTACGTTTCGAGGAACTAAATCATAAGACGTACAATTCACAATCGAGCTTTTTCCAAAAACGGTGGACTATTTTGTTATCTAACTGAATTAACTTATAGGACATTATGAGCCTTAAGATTATGCGGGAGCAGTCAGTGTTGTTCACAAGGCCTCGTTCGAGGCACGCAGTAAGCTCCTAATACCCGAAAATAAAAATAAACTATTTGTAATTTTTAGTCAGTATGAAATGCACCTAGGCTGAATGGCTATTTTTATTCAATAAGCAGTAAACTGGTATACCGAGGTAATCTGTCTATGCCAAATTTTATTCATCTGAGTGCTGGAAGAAGAGGTCTAGAAGCCTTAACAGAAATTAATGAGCTTATATCCCTAACAAGATTCGAACCAAATTGTACCTGATTATGCAGAACGATACGCTTTTGACTTTGGTGAAAGGTAGCTAAGGGGAAAGAAACTCACCAGCACCGGGAATCGAACATTGATAATCAATCGTGGTCACTAGATTTGAGTTAAAGGTACGATCTACCGAGCAAATACTGTAAGAATTCAATTCATTACACTTACTTAACATTATGTGTAATATATTACTATACAGCATGGCAACATATAGTTAAACCTAAAAAGTAGATAATTACACTGTTTATGCAGCCTATCAATCATCCAGCTGGTTGCGGAGGCAGTAAAAAATTTATTTGACATTTAAGTGATATTATGTAACATCTTACACATCTGGAAAATCTCGGCATACATTATGATTTTTAAAATGTTTCCCATTTGGATAAACAAGTTGGCTACCAAATGTCATGAAATTAGCATTTATCAGGCCCATTATAATGTCAGAAAATTTACATTTTTATATTTATCATTTATTTCTTCACGTCCGGCATGGACTTTAATGTTGTCCCTACAATTTAATTATACACCGAGTCTATCCGAACCAATGCTGCATTTATGTAATTCAGAATTCTTATATTTGATTGTGAGCATAGTTAAAATATCGTTACCTGATACTGATTTTCCGTGAAATTGGTATTTTTTTGTCTACCGAGCATGTGAATGAAACCCTATTTCATATTTACTGACAGGTTTTCAGTCGTATCTCACTTATAAGACTATATTATGTAGATTAAAATTTGTCCTAACCGGGTTTTGAGCCTGGTTCAACGAAGCTGAGGCCACTCAGTTCCCTTAAAACGTATGCAATCACAGATCCAGATCCAAGCTTTATCTTGCAGAATATATCCTATTAAGTTGTATCATGTACGGTTACTTAACGGTACGCACTGCTTACTTAGGCTCGTACCCGTTGCCGGTGTGCCGGAATTTTGCCGTACAGGAATTCCTTTACATGCCCTCAAATCTCTAAAAGGTAGAAGTCATTAAATAAATACATATACATGTGACACATAAATGCTATCGACTGGGATCGAACCCTCAAGTTTTTAAACTGCTCCATCCTGCCCACCAGGAATATGTAGCATGCTAGTAACAAGTAACGAGTTATGGAGATTAGTAAGAAAACAATAAACGAACTTACATGACCAGTAAAAATAGAATTATTTCTATTAAGATAAGTAAATCCTTTTAAAATTTATGTTAAAACTAAATTTCTACTGACAATCCTAATAATTCGACTCGGTTATTTTCTGAGAATTATATGAATTGGCCTATGTAAGACGTATAATCGGGACGTCATATATTGTTTTAGCGCAAAGATGGTGACAATTTCCTGCCTGATGCATTCTCGTCCAATATTGAAGCCGACCTAGAAATTTAATTCAACGTAATAGTTATTTTACTAATATTTCATTTTACTCCCAGTGGTGAAGCCTAGGACCTCCAGGTGGAGATTACTGTTACCTATTTGAATTTTGCTACGCATATTTCCCGATAGAGGGCAGAGTGACAGGTGTTAAGCCCATCGCCTCACTCACAGCCCCCCTCCCGGAAACTAAGATATTTTTTGGACATGAAAAGGCCGAGTAATTTTATCCAGAGGCTCTAGTTTAGGCTTGGAGTTCTTTTACGTGTCGTAAATCTACGACACCCCCCCCCCCAACTTAAAGTCCCTCCTGGAGGACTCCGTCCCCATTTAACAAAATAAAAAATAAAATAAAACATCGACCGCGTCCGGACTTGATCACGCGACCGTCGAATTTAGAGACGGGCACAAGAACCTCTTGACCACCACGGCCGACAGTTATTTTACTCAGACGTATCATCTTACTATGACTTAATTTAGATCTCTAGCTCGTTCCAGTTTTCTTGGTTTCCAGTTTCCTTAAGTGAGAAACAATCCTATAAATTTATTTCACTTAATGTCATAAAAAGTATCAAAATAACATAAAGTAACCATCAGAACGAGTTCAGGGAACTGTTACTTTTCCTGTTGACATAACAAATTTTAATGTTAGCCTCATTCCGTTTCTTGCCATCTGATGAGAACTTTTTCATAATTACTGTTTGCATGGGTGCCGTTACTGAGGAGGAATTGGCCAATTTCAGATTACCTACTTCTTAGGCAGATGTTTAAAAGGAGATGAGAGCGTATCGCCCTAATTAGGACTATTGTTATTAAGCTCATTTCTAGCTATCTCGATATACATTTAAAACAGTGTACATTATTGAAACTAATTAAAGGACATTTTGAGCTAGTGCATCCTTATGCATCAAATATGGCAGTTTTAAGCGACTCTTTTCATGTGAACTATAACATGTGAGTATTTATTTTAATTCAGCCAATCTTAATAGATCTCTTCTATTTCGAAGCCAATTTCTATGTCTCATTATTTAAACATTCATCCCAGAAGAAGCTTAAAATTCGAAAGTGATGTGTTCAGAATAATGTTTTGGCTGTTGTTCTCTGAAAGAATACTATTTTAAAAAAATAACAAAATTATAAACAAATGAATCTGGAATGAAAAGATTCATTTCTCTAAACAGTTCTTTCATATTCTAAAGCGTTATTTGAATGAATACTAATTTTTAAATGAATCACAATATTACAACAATGAATGCAGAAAGTGAATATTCATTTTCCCATACAATACCATATTATTCTAAATTGCTACTGCATGAGTGTTAGTAAAAAAAAAAAGTACCAAACAAAGTGGAACAAGAAGATTCATTCCCCTAAATTATAATTTGCCATTGACAAATTACATAAAATCTTTATTGGGTAGCTTAAAACACTGACAATTTTACCATATTCAATCTTATTTTCCTTGGCACATTTTAGACTGAAAATTATTACCTGAAATCCAATATTTTAAAAATATATAAAACATTTTAAAATTTGTATGTGCATTTAAGTTTATAAATAAATTATTTTATGTAGCAACTACTTGTTATATCAAAATTTACAGTATCTCTTTTAAGTCAAACAATTCTTACCATGTAGGCCTATGTCATTCAATTTGAAGCTTAAAAATGTATACATAAAATGACCACCTTAAAATTTATAGACCAATAGACAATGTTGTACATTTACATTTCATTTTATGTAAGCTTTTCAAGGTATTTTAACTATTAAGTTACTTTTTTCTAAGATAAATATTATTGTTTAAAAGATATGCGTAATTGTGGCCATTTGTGTAGAATTTATAATTATTATAGTAACATGAAGAACGATTCATAAAATTAGTGTTAGTAGTTTCAGAAGTATTAGAAAAACGTTTAGTGTGTGGGAAAAAAGCATTAATTGTATAACATTAATTGTCAGCCTCTGTCAGCTTCTTACAGCAAATGCCATTTAAATTCACAATTTTAAAAATAATGTAGATAAGTAAATAATTTTTATTCAGAAATTTAATTATAGGCTGTTAATCAGAATTTAACTGGTATTTTTAACAGTATTTTATTATTACTTAAATTTATCGAATTAACTGTTTCATTGTATCGTTAGAAAATCCTAAAACTCTTATTTTTCTTCATATCTATTTATATCCTTTCATTGGGATTCTTGTTTGTCTGTTTTAATTTTTGTAATTTGTAATTTTCGAGATTCAATTTGGGCTATGCAATTAGGCTATAAAATCGGGCAAGTGGTTGCCATTCAGAGTCACTCTTTATGGGAGGTTCAAATTAACCTCGTTGTGAAGTTTAATTCCATACAAAAAGCAGCGTGTTCCGGTTAATGGGCACAAAACGAAAACCACGTCCCATTACGCATTGTAATGCGATTAAAAAAGGAGCGTACAGTAGCCTAATTAAAGAATTCAAATGCTCTCTACGGAAATGTTAATTAAATACATGACCTTAGCTTTCGGCGCCATTTTATTACATTCCATTTTTGGAAGGGTTTGAATTGATGTGAAGTGAGAAGTATTCACACGGGTAGGCTATGCTTCTGTGCACTCAATTGAAACACTTTGTTACATTTTATTGTATTTCAGTAATATTGCTCTTACAATATTAACACTATTTGTCTTCTAAGAATTTCTTTCTACTTCATTTAGGCCTAAAGTAATTTTTGTAACAGCTAAGATATTAGGACCTGTATTAATTTCAGAACCTGGAAGCTTACTGATATCACTTAAGAGTTTGAGTTCATGTATTTTATAATACAAGTTTTTCAATTTAACAGGAAGTAATAATAATTCGAATGAAAATATTTACAAAAATTAGCACTAATAACAGAAATAAAGAATGGTCCATTTGTTTTCCTTATGTGCTATCTTATTTATGCAAGCGAAGACGAGATGATTTAGGCTATCCATCCTTTTTTAAACTGGCTGTAAAATAATCCTAACTTCTTGAGAATTTCAGGACTCTTAATTTGAAAGATGACCCACTCATTCAGGTATTCTTAAGTCTATACCAGACCCACTCATTCAGGTGTGGATTTCTTTAACACGTCTTCAGTGTATATCTTGGTCCCAAAACTTTATTACCCTTCCGAAAGATGGCGTTTTATGGGTATTCTGCTGTAAAATCAGATTTCAGCCGGTCTGAACCTGCGATCATCTAGGCTAATTGGAACTTTGTTACTAGACCTATTTAATCACCCTTTCATTCGTATTTACACATATTTATGAGCAATGTCAGTATCAACACCATCGTTATCATTGTCATCTTTGTTAGAATTAACAGTTATTCCTCACCATTATACCTAAATGCTAATACAGTAGGCCTAGTGGTGAAAATGTTCAAGGCATATCTAAATGGTGAACTGCGTTAAATTAAATCGATTAATGAGAAGCCTGTTGTCCAATTAGCGAAGAACATTTCGGAGACTTATTAGATCTATTGGTGTCCTTTCTTCTCTCAATGTGTAAAGGCGTATACTATACTGACACAGGTGTTACCAAAATTCTGTGTTCCACTGCCTCATTAGGTATGTAATTATTTATATATCCAAACCCACGGAAATAGATCATATTACTTTTACCTAATTAAAAAAAGATCAATTGAATTGTACAAAGTTGTTCAGAAGTGTGTTTCTTCCTTTCTTTTTATGTGCTTTCGGCCTACCTCTCAGTTTTTCTAGGGATTTCATGCCAATTCGTAGGGGAAGCGAAATGTTGAATCGACACTAGATAGGCCGTGAAGGATTTCCCGGTTTAGGAACCAATACAAGGCATCCTCTTAGGACAACACAAACCACATGAGACAACGGTCAGGGATATTAGGATAAATGGTAAATTCTTATCCAACATGCGTTTATTGGAGGGAGAAAAAATCCCGTAAAACCAAAACTTAGTTTAGCTGGCCAAGGGATTTGAGCCCTTGTCTCCAGAATAGTCTATCAGTCCGCCATTACTGCCTCGGGTCATTTCACTCGGTGAAATGTCTATTTAAATTTTAATCAATTGCATTTTATAACTTCTGGATCTATTAGTCAATCTTTTTTTTTTAGACCAGTTGATTTATCTTTAAATAACTATACCCTTAGCAACCAGGGAAGGCGGTTGAGGCCAGGTAGATTCCTTCACCCACAGGCACCCTCACATTTACAAGGGCAGGAGATTTAGGACCAACCGTAATTTCCTCCCCGTGAGTCACCTAGTCTACTTCAATCAATCAATCTTAGATTTTTTTAATACGTCATTTTATCTTAAAATGTTTGTTATATATCAATTCTACACATAATTACAAGAAAAATGACACCAAACAATGTATAATTTACTTTAATAGGAACATAGGACTTGAAAGCAGTTTTCTCGTAACTTTTATTTATGTATTTGTTATAGATGTTCCTGTTAAAGTAAATTATACACTGTTTGGTGTCATTTTTCTTGTAATTATGTGTAGAATTGATATATAACAAACATTTTAAGATAAAATGACATATTAAAAAAATCCAAGATTGATTGATTGAAGTAGACTAGGTGACTCATGGGGAGGAAATTACGGTTGGTCCTAAATCTCCTGCCCGTGTAAATGTGAGGGTGCCTGTGGGTGAAGGAATCTACCTGGCCTCAACCGCCTTCCCTGGTTGCTAAGGGTATAGTTTCTTCTACCTAAAATGTTTTCAAGAAAATAATTACAATAGAATTAATATACCCCATATGCTTAAAACACAAAAGTGCACTTCACCATAAAAAGCATGAACCATGCGATTTTCTCGCTTTACATTGGCATTGCCTACAGTACGCGGCTGCTTCGTGGGACGTGCATTTCTTATTCAAACTAATACACTCACAAGGATTGGTTGCCGGACTTAGATTGTTCATTATTCTGGTCAAGACAGATAAGATAGATAGTCTATAACCATCATTTAAAGAATATAATTATATTCAATGAGAAGATCCGTCCGTCTGCAGAAGGTAACCATTAAGACCAGGAAAGATATAAAAATTTGCAAATAGATAATAGCCCATATTATACATGGCAAAGCAAAATAAGTTTTATATAATTAGCTGTGTGACATACCAATTGAAGGAAGTGAACATTTTATTATTTTTTTATTCATTTTAAAGTGATTTAGTGACCTATGGTACATATTGTTCAAATTATAATTTTCCTTTTTGCTTCATTCATTTTAGTTAGGCCTATGTGGAATTCATACTAATATTGCTATTTATTACACTTAAATAAATAAGTTAATAACGATTTTATAAAAACTATTATTTTATACAGTATTGAAAATATAATAACGAAAAAGAAGGTGGCTTTGCAAAAATAATTGAAATAAACGGGTAAACCCAAAAGTCGTGTGTAAAAAAACTTGGTTTCTGCAGTTTTAATTGTTATTTTGCCTTTGGAAATAAATATGATAAATTAATGAATTCATTTCTCACATGGAATAGGTGTAAAATAAAATAAAAAATAGGCTTACAAGTTCATTAAATGAACGACACTGACTGGAATGAGAATGACGGCTTCATTAGAAATTGATGACAGGGATGATGCAAATAATTTGGAAAATCGGCGATCAATGGGATAACTACTTTCATGTATAAATATTTCGAAAATATTTTATAAGAATTAGAGAAGACTTGGAATACATATATTTTGTTGCATGGTACCGCATTTTGAAGATTTGTTAGGAGACTCAGATAGCATGACACTTGCGTATAACAAATTATTCCTTAAAATGCACGGTTTATTCTTTTATAACATGGCGTGGAAAGATTAAAAATACCTCCGCTTTTATGGTCCTTTATTTTCCTTTATTTAGTTACACAAACAAGAAAGCTTTTTTATGAAAGACAATACCGCAATATTACACGGATCATGACGTAATTCCATTGTATTACACGTTAGCTGTAAGTGGTTTTGGTACCGAATAACTCGATAATAAATTTTTATGAGCACCTCTAAAAGTGTAAGTAAAAGAATCCTTTTTATATGCAGGATAAATTTGCTTAAAAGGTAACTCCCAAGATATCAAGATGTCTGGTACGTTCCTTGCATTAACAGATAAGTCATTGTCATCAACCAATATAAATAGGCCTACATGAAATATTGTATTGGAATATAATACACTAGGAGGTGCCCGTGGCTTCGCCACGATAATTCTTTTAAAAATTAAAAATTAAGAGTATAATAATTATTAAAGCATTATATTTATTAACACTTGCTCGCGAATCATTCATAAACTAAGCCATTAATAATTAATGAAACAGCTAAAATTCCTGCTTTAGAGTACATTCCACGACATGAAAGCGCCCCCCTGGGAAAACTATATCAGAATCGATTATGCAGTTCCAAAAAACCTGTGAACACATAATACGTATTGTTTCTCAGCTGTTTATTGACATGAATATGATGTGAATTTTATTTTATCAATTCAGTGTAATTTTCAGAAATTATATAATGTTTCAAGGGAAGGAATGGTTTGTTTGGATTATTATTATCAGCGATATTTCAAGAGATAAAACCATCAATATTTTACAGCTGTTGCCCCCGGCTTCGCCATTATTCATTGACTCCAGGCACGGCCTCCTTTATTGTGCTCCAGGATTTTTAAGAAAATTACACTGGTAGATTATTAAAAATGTTTGTGGTTCAGAGCTATGAAAATTGTAAGTAAAAATAAAATTAGAATATTTGTTCATTGTGTTCATTTCAGTTAGGCCTTAAGCCTTATATAATAAAGAAACGGTTTTCCTTCCTAATTTTGTAGTCGTCATGAAAGTTTAGACTGCGAGAGACGAATATCGCCGAGTATACCCGATGTCTCACGAAGCGGGCGAGCAAGCACGCTATTTAGGGCCGTTGAATTGTATAAGAGTAGATATGGCCATGTAATTATTAATACCATTCTAATTTTTGTTACGTTTCTTGTATTCATGGAGGAATGCAAAAAATGAAATAGCTGCCAATATTATTAGTGAGGAATAAACCCAATAAAACATGATAATTATGAAGTTGAAGTATTTTCGTCTTTTACGTCTGGCATATACACCATTTATGTTAATATATGAGTTTCAGCCATTCGTAAATGAGAATTTGGTGAGTTATATAATGAAGTATATTTTTTATGAATTGTAAGTAGAGCTAGTACCTGGGAAACTAAACACTATATAGAAAGTGCCAGGGTACACATCTAGGATTTTTTAAATAAATATTATATAAATTCAATTGTATTATTTATACTATTTATTCAATTGTATAGATATTTTATGTTCCATATTTAATACATCGTTTACCATGTTTACCACATATTTATTGATATATTTCATATTACATAAAAATCCGGGCTCTACATCAATACTGCCCAAAAAGCATAAATGTGCAATATCCCTGCCACATACCAGATTTGATAGGATATATTTTTACCAGTTAATTTAACGTCCTACATGGAAAAGTCACTAGAAAAGCAAGAAATAAATAAATATTCATTTTTCTTAGAAATCCGGGTTCTACGTCAGTATTCCATGACTGGAACTTTTATTGTATTCAAAGAAGTGTATGCTAAGAATTTCCCCATAATAATAATGACAACAATAATAATAATAATCAGAGACCAATGTTGCACGTCTGACGTAAACTTTTGTAGTATGAAATTAAATCATACGAAAATGATGACACTTCCAATAGTATGCTTTGCTGTAAGTCTGATATTTTTCTTGGAATTAAAAAAGGGTAAGAATGTATTCATAGCTATTAAAATCAATCAAATATTATTAATAATATAATAATAATAATAACAATAAAGGATTTTTGGAGAATAAATTATAAAATGAAGATGGCATATTTAAGCATCACTTTGCGTGTTTGACCAACCAAGTATTAAAATAACTAAAACTCTCTTTATTATTTTAACAATTAGATCTATTACAACAGTATGTGCATATTATCAAAAGAAAAGAAACTAGTTTTCCCCTTGTAGTTCATTTGAACCAGCTGAATATGCTCCCATATTTATATTAAGCATAAAATAATCTTAGATCATCTCACCTTCAATTATTAGGCTAGCCAGTTTTAGAAAGTTGTCTTGTCAAGAGGGCTCAATCAATGCCTTATCTTTTGAATTAGCATAAAAGATAATGTCCCAGAAATGTTATACCCCTGTGATAAATTGTAGGCTTACTATTGTGAAGTACTAACCAATGGGTAGATATACGCATAGCTAAAAAGTGGATTTTTCTTCTAAGAAAAAAGTATTATAGTATAATATTCTTTTTAAAGTTTAAGTCTCTTTCATTTCTATGGTGAGTTTTATCCAATAAGTGATTAAGACACTGGGCAAACTGGGACGAATGTCCATCATCCAACTTATACAGAATACATAACTTATAAATGATTACTAAAACAATAATAAATTTTGCACCATATGTACATGAGAGTAACTTTAACTTGTTTTTAACATATACAGCAAACCATAGCTTTAAATTTTATATTTTTTCTGAGAAAAATCATACCCTCCTATATAAAACAAGATATCACTTGAAGCGAGGAAATTATTGCTATATTCTTAAATCTGAAATCATATTATAAAGATTAATCTTAAGTGAGTATTATATCTGCTTGGCTATTAGGTCTAAATGTACATTTTAAAAACTGATTACAATTTTTTATTTTATTTTCATATATATTTTTATCTTCCAGTTCGTTATTTTTAATTTATTTTTAATTCCCTACAGATTATAACAAACAGTAACTTCGCAAAATTTTAAAGAAATCAGACAAATGGTTGTTCAGATAATGAGGTACAGAAAAATGAGCTTTCGGATAAACACGTATAAAGTTATGACATGAACTTGTAGTTAAGTCCTCCACCTAAATGCGTGCTCCAAGTAAACCTCACAAATAAATGAAATGTTTACAAAAAAAAAAAAAATTTAGAACTGTTTACAGAAAAGCTTAGGCCTAAGCTGTCATCTGAAACGATAAATAGGAAAACCATATTTTGACAATTTTGGGGTCCTGAGGTTCAACTCCAGAACCTGTTGTAATTTTTCTGGGACAGGAGCTCAAATGGATCGTTAAGTTCCACTTTCCCGAAAAAAATGTCAGAACACTTATACACTTCCATTATAAAGTTCTCTCGGGTGTGATAGGAAAAGTCCCATTATGTGTAACCGAATTCTATCAGGGATATTGAAGGACAGATTTGGTTTACGTCACTTTAGCGTCTGAGTATAAGTATAGGCTACAATACATTTCCACTGAATAGTATTGACTTACTTTGCCCTCACCTAACAATCATGGAATCTAATTATGATATCTGTATTGCAATAAAGTTGGTCTCCCAATCCAATGTCTACATGTGCGGGTCCTAAATATTGACTCCCTTAGCCTGGTCAGAGGCTGTCGAACGCTTGGTGAATTTAAGAGAGAAGTCAGTAGCTTAATTCTAAATAATGTACTTTAAATTTATGTTAGGAATGTGTATAACTTTTAGTGTTTAGACTTTAATGTTAATAGTAATTTTTTGTTTTTGTAATTAAGTTTTAAGTAATTAGTAGTGTAGTGTAGTGTTTAAGTTAACATGTACTTTATTAGTATTTTAGTTTATTGTATTTAGGTTTTAAATAGTTAAATTATGTATTTGTTATATTATGTTTGACTGGTGGAGCGGAAGAGAAGGCCTAATGGCCTTAGCTCTGCCAGCTTAAATAAACAGAATAAATAAATAAATAAACTTTTGATCTAATGGCATCCGTGCTATATGCTGCTCTACTGAAATAATTTCCAACGGGTCAGTATTAATATAATAAAGTTTGTAAGTTGAAAATCTGGTGAATATTCGCAGAAACATGCTGTACATTGAAAGCTGGCTATGTTATGAAACCTGGTTTTATATCTTCATCCATATAATTTAGCGGTGTACCTCGTAAAGAAAGCCTTATTACACCATTAAAGTAGGTGTTTACGATAAGGTGAAAATTAAAACCGACACAGACGTATTGTCCGATCAAACTTTACACCTCTCAGAATATATTTGCTAGTATAAAATAGGACATAGAGTATTTCTTGCATACTTTGTGGTAAGATGTAAAAACTGTGTGATAGCCTACATAAACATAGATTTATTAGACATTACGAAAACATAGGCCTACGCTATTTTAATGTCAAGAAGACATCTGCCTATCACTAAACAAGATCATATAACCAGATATTATAAACTGAACTCTACTCTTGAATTTTAAAAAGGCACTTGATTATTTTCAATCCTCTATCTACAGATAAGAATTAGCTGAAGTTTTGTACTGTAAAATGGGAGTCATTAAATAGTATAAGGCAAATATTTTGATGTGCATTTATGATAGCCGAAGAAGATTTAAATTGTTTTGACTATTCTATTGAGAGATATAGATTTCCATCTTAGCTCCGTTATTATTGTAATATTACAGGATTGTGTATAACTTTACCTAAGTTGCATCTTTTATCGCTAATTACATAACATTTAAAAATCATGTAACATTATTTATTTATACATTTTTTTAAATGGCCTCTAATGCTTTATTATATAGGCCTATTAATTCTCTCATTACAGGTTGTTCTAAACGAAAACTTTTCCGTAAGATGATTTAGGTTCAATCGATATATTTTCCACTCACATTAGAAGGAGTTATGTACTACTGCGTTTTAATAAATATTTTGATTAAAACATTAAATGAAAGGTTATCTTTTAAAGCCAAATAGACTGTTTCGTTTCGATACCTCGATGTGATGCAAATTCCCATAGGGGATATAGGGTACAGGCTCATATGAATTGAAACAAATTGTAAACGTTAGCGACTGACCAAAAATCGAAGTTGAATTGTAAAAGTAAAATACAAAAAAATACTTATTATCATACATACAAAAAGTTCTAAATAATGTGATATTTTCTTAACCTAGGCTGTGCTGCTTTGTAATGTAAACAGTAACGATGTGGGACGTTACACGTTAATTTCTGCTTGGCTTCCGTTTTGGCTTTTTAGTTTTTCGGAAAATCCGACCTAGTCACCATTATTTTATTAAATGTTGGTTCAGTGTAGTTTTGTGGTATACAAGTGTCATAAAAAGTAAAAAGTAAATAAGATATAAGTGATATAATGGTGAAGAACTTTCAACTAGGCCTAACATTACCTGATAATATCAACAGTTTTAGTAGAATTCTTAGAGATGTTAGACGCAGATTTGTAAAAAAAAAATAAAAAAAAAAAAAATAATAATAATAATAATAATAATAATAATAATAATAATAATAATAATAATAATAATAATAATAATAAAAATAATAATAATACCAATCCTGCACTACACGAATTGGCAAATAAGCAATTCATATGGGTTAGTGAGTTTAAAGCTGGATCAATATTATCTCATTCTGAAATAGAATGTTTGAAATATTTTTTCCCCATTTCCTTCTCGACTTTACTACTTTTTTTGGCTCTTTTTTCTTTTGCCTTCTTTTCTTATTGTTATGATTCGGGTCAAATGACGGTAACGTCAATAATATTATAGTAACATTAGTTTGGAAGCTTGTGATCTAACTATCTTTGTCACGGTGTTATTAATTCTTGCGGGTATGATAAACATAATGCAAGACTGTTTGTGGTTAGTATATCGGAATGTTTATTTTACAGTAAATTGCCATTGATATGGTATAAAGTATTGAAGTAAGATCTTCCTTATGTCATGGAATGTAATGATTTTATCTCATCGAAGCCTTATTACTTGCGATATTATGATGACACTGTAAAAAGTCTTGAAATAAACACGCCAGTTGCATCTTTCAGTTGAGTTGTAAGACATTTTACAAGGTGTTTATTATTACAATTCCTGCAAAAAGTATCCAATTTCCTAAATTACTTTTCGTGATGATATTTATATATGTGTGTGTGTATGTGAGTGTGTATAAATATGCGTCGGAATGAGAGAGAGAGAGAGAGAGAGAGAGAGAGAGAGAGAGAGAGAGAATGTATTTAGGCGGATTTGTAAAACCGCCAGTCGTGTTATCCTAGTTAATTATGTGGAGGGAAAATTATTTAATATGATTAACACAACAAAAATATTATATTAGGTTATTGTAGTATTATCATCAATTATTATCATCAATATTATTATCATGTCCAATTAGGCATTTTTGTATGAAATATATTGACTACGTATTTGAAAAAAAACTATGCGTTTTAAAAGTAAGGTAGCCTATTAGATCTTTTCCCATTATACTACATAATTCTGCTCATGCCAGCGTGTTACACCTAGATAACTTTGCGAAGGCAGATAAAAGTTTATCAGAAACCAGCCATGAATCAATTTTAAAGTAATTTAAACTTTTTTGTAATACCAGGGATCACAGCAAATGTCCATGCACGTGGGGGTAGAGCAAATGGTGGAATGATGTATGGTAATGAAAATTGCAGTACCCTGATGCCATATTCTCCTTAGGCCTTAGTGGTAATACATAATAATAATCAAACAAACATATTCTCAGTCACAAATTCTATGTCGATGGAACTGACTGACCAACTGATTTGTTTCATAGCCTAGCGACCAGTCTAACAGCTTGGTCACCAGTCATAGGTATTAAAAACTGAAATGCAGTATAAGTAGTATGACTCTAACACAGCGCAACACTTTGGCAGTAGGCCTATAGCCTATCTAGACCACAGGGTATCGTGTCACATAATTTACAAAAACTAATGACTAGAATAACAAAATTGAAAGTTTTCCTGAAAAACACTCAGTTAATTAGCTACTAGCCTACACTTAGGCGCTTTTCTAATTTGACAAAAATATTTCCCAGGGGCAAATATCCAATATTTCTCCAATTTGAATTATATTTTTTTTTTCAATTTCAAATAGTCTACTTTCAAAACATTAACAAAATGAACATGAAAAAATGAGCCCATACTTTTTTTAAAAAAAGTTCTTTTTATGCAAGAACGAACGAAAGAGTGAATTTTGTGTTTTAGTATCTTTGTACAATCAATATTACATGGCACAGCGGGGGTAATTTAGTGGATTGACCATTTACAGTTATTATTTCAGGGGTATCCTCCAGGCTGAATCTCTCACTAGATTCCTCTGCGTGTGTATCCATCACGATTTCCCTCCTGCTATATTTAAATCACCCTTATTTCTCAGTTTGTATTCTTGAAGCCATTAATAATGGGGTGATCTGATACTATTTAGGCCTGCAGCTAAGAACCACTCTTGGTTTCAACAAGATAGAACTCAACCATGGTATCACCTTTTACATTTATTTTCGATTCAATATAAAATCAGAATAGTTCTAAATTGATTAGTCATACAGGATTACATTGGGAAAATTCTCCAACCACATATTATAATTTCTTATTTTCATGACATTCAGTGCTCTTGGCCTTCATGGACGTTGCGTGCATAGAGTGGACGACTGTATTATGGAGAAGGAACAATAAAAACTCATGTCTAGTAATAGTTTCCGTATGTAATAAATGTTACACTGAGTTGCAATATTAATACTAGCGTGTTGTCGCAAGCGTTTCCTATGTGGTTGCATTACGTGAGCGAAAATTTTTATTTCTTAATAGCGTTGTAAAATTAATTAATAACGAAGTGTTCAAGACCAAGTTTATACTCAGGTCTCATTCTCAGAGAAAAGAATAGGCCTATCGGCAAACAACCCTAATTAAGTGAATAAAGAATAAAATTGTCAATGACTTGAAAATTAGTAAAGCCATTAATAATTTAATATTAATTTTATTAAATCCACTTTTTTTAAATTTATAGTTCAAAGTATAACGTCCAACATTGTTACTATTTAGAATAATGAAGAGCACAGCTTCTGTAAAGAAAAATAATCGTGTTCTAATATATTGAAAGAATTATGATCTCTGAAGCCATGTTGATTTCTTTTTGGTATTGATTTATAAAGGCTTCAGTCATGGCTACAAGGTTTGATTATTTTGGGGTCACATGTAGGTGGGGAGATGAGGCAGTCCGAGTGCTTTGGCCTCGAAATTTAAACAAAGCTGATTAGCGAGAAAAGAAGAGAGCACATGGACCGGAGGAGATCCACGACACTAAATTCTTCTCCCAGACAACGGCTGTCAATTAAGATAAGCTAGTGATGTTAAGTCTCCCTCCAGAAACAAAAGTCCAAAAGAAGTACCGTATATATGTGTATATTCTCACACAAAATACTGTACCCCGGAAACTGTCAACAAAGTTCAGGACTACTTAGGGTTCTGATATTTCAGGAAAGAGAAATAGCAACACTTGTAACCAATTAAGAACGTTATGCGAAGCTTGAATATAGTTTGTTTGAAAGGTTGACATATGTTTTCTAATTGAACTTAATTTTATTTTATTTCATGTCATTTTAAAAATGAATGATAAACTGGTATCGTCAGAGTTGAAAATTGAGACTATTAAAGCCAATTAATATATAAATGTAAGTCTACCTCAAACTATTAAAAGCTGTAGATAATTTAAAATAGTTCTCCGTGAATTATTACAGGTATTTTTGAAACTTGGCTACTAAAATTATAACAATACAATGATCAGAATATTAAAAAAAGTTCTTAATTTCATTTAGTTATCATTTTTACACTTCGTATTGGGACATGACATTAGTAGGTATCGTTCACGAGTTACTGTAAAAGGGTTTTCCGCTTACAAATGTACACAAAAAGATCTTTTTAATCTAATATTTATTGTTTAAAGCTTTATTTAAAACCGGAAAATTTTACCTTGTGTTT
Source organism: Ectobius pallidus (assembly GCA_964059195.1). NCBI lineage: Eukaryota > Metazoa > Arthropoda > Insecta > Blattodea > Ectobiidae > Ectobius > Ectobius pallidus. Next base: position 62,134,001 of record CAXKWD010000003.1, on the reverse strand, counting down.
GGGGAACCGATCGAATATCTGTTCAGTCATCACAATTGCATATTAATCAGAGTCTTTGTAAAATACAAAGAACAAACAAGATTAATCTACGTTTGATATTTTAGAGCTAGGTTAAACACTTCATTTATTAATTATTGATTTCCCAAATCGGAATAATGCGAGACGAAATTGGAAAATTCCATGTTCGGGATAAAATCGTATCTCTGGCAACTTTATGCCTACAAGTCTCTTAATATCTTATTACGTCTTTCCATCTCGTTTTGTTTACCAATAAAATATTGTAAAACTTTTGTAAGTAATTAAAACATTTCATGCGATGTAGTATGTATCCAATTAGCGATAGTTTAATCAGTACTCGCATATAAAACTTGACTTTCAGTTCCCAAGTTCGTAGGTTCACTTCCGCTCCAGGAAAATGTAGTTACGTGTCGTAGATTTACAAGCATGTAAAAGAACTCTGGTCCACTTATGACCATTAAAAGCCTAAGAAGCAGTACCCAACAGTGTTAAATAACCGTAACAAAGAAATTGCTATTGTTATGCTATTATTATTATTATTAAAATACAAAGAACAAACAAGATTAATCTACATTTGATATTTTAGAGCTAGGTTAAACACTTCATTTATTAATTATTGATTTCCCAAATCGGAATAATGCGAGACGAAATTGGAAAATTCCATGTTCGGGATAAAATCGTATCTCTGGCAACTTTATGCCTACAAGTCTCTTAATATCTTATTAGGTCTTTCCATCTCGTTTTGTTTACCAATAAAATATTGTAAAACTTTTGTAAGTAATTAAAACATTTCATGCGATGTAGTATGTATCCAATTAGCGATAGTTTAATCAGTACTCGCATATAAAACTTGACTTTCAGTTCCCAAGTTCGTAGGTTCGCTTCCGCTCCAGGAAAATGTAGTTACGTGTCGTAGATTTACAAGCATGTAAAAGAACTCTGGTCCACTTATGGCCATTAAAAGCCTAAGAAGCAGTACCCAACAGTGTTAAATAACCGTAACAAAGAAATTGCTATTGTTATGCTATTATTATTATTATTATTATTATTATTATTATTATTATTATTATTATTATTGTTTACTACTACCACTAAAACCTGATACATTGCATTAATGTTCAAGATTTGTCCCGGCTAATAAAGATACCATTCTAGGCTATCGGTTAGTACTTCTACTACAACTATTCCTGTTGTATTCCTGTTAGGCCTACTACAATATAACTACAACAACTACTACTATTATCATTACTATTACTACCACAAATACTGTAAGCTACTACCGCTAGTACTACCACCATCACTACTACAACTATGCTACTTTTACTATATTACTGCTACTCTCTACTACCAGACAACTGATAGACTATCTCTCTATACTAATACTATCTTCAGCATCAGATAATTATTAAGTGGGCCTAACCAATTTTCTCTTCAAGTACCAACAAATGATAATTTCTGCCTACAACAGTCATTCATCAAACCTCCTGGTGTTAGTTCCAACTCGGACGAGGTTAATTATACATGAACTCTTACTCTGTGATATATATTAATAGTCTACATTACGATTTCTATTATTCATGTAATTCAAGATAGAATCAGATAGCTCCACTTTTTACTCAGGTTATAGGTATCCCCCCAAAAAGAATCAGCGCACGGGGTGCAAGAACCATGCAGCTTCAGTCAATAACACGCTATGTAGGCTTATAGCCCACGGGCCTAAGCGAAATTCTGGTGCGAAATTGGATTTAATGTAATAACAAGGAATGTCGAAGACTTACATGCTTTTTGGAGGATGTATTACCTAGCTGTAAGTAGACCTAGTTTAATATACTCGTACTATGAGACAGTAGGCCTATATAGGCCTATTGATTAGGTTTAATCTCATAAAGTGATTCAAGTAACTTTTGAACAGAAGGAGTGTTATTAATATTTTGTTTAATTTTTAGAAAGTTTTAGAAGTTACATATTAGTGAGAATATTCACAATACTGTATAAATAAAATCAATTTGTAAGTTTTTCTAAAAGAAATCCATCATTTTAAAAGCATTGAAATGTATCGTGATTTTCTTTAAAAAGGTTTCTATTCTTTCATTATAAATTAGTTAAAATGAAACTACGTTGTTTTTACTACCATATTTTCAGTTTCACCTCGGTGAAGATTTACAATTGCAGGCTTTCCTCATTCACTTTCAGATCAAATGTCTTTTACAGTTCGTATTCTGTATAACATCTAATATTAAGGTCATGGGAATAACCTTAAGTTTGCAATGGATTTAGTGAATTCTTCTTTTGAGGAAAAGAATTATAACATATAACCTACAAGCAACAATATACCGAACACCTAAAATGAAAGAAAATGCCCGTTTCCATGACATAACTACAGTAGGAAATAATGCTATATATTTGTTGTTCCATATATGAATAATTCAATTTCAATAAAGCATTTATGACAATCCATAAAGCACAAAATATGAAGTAAATTGGTTCACCTTTTGACCTGATCACAATGAGCCTGCTCAGACAGAACTATTACCATAGGTGTTGGAATATATTACTCACTGGTTGTAACGGGAATGCCACGGCAAGACTCGGCGGTAGCATGTCTACATCCCATTATAACATTTTTCTCTCAAGTGGGGGCGGAAGAGCCTTCAGGGCATCTGTTTAATGGGGGAGGATGTTTGTTTTATGATACCGAAATGATATTAAATTCTTACACCGTAATACGTATGGCGATCGTACAACTGCCTAATTTAAATAACAATGCAGCTGAAATACTTCTCGAAGACTGGAAATACCTCTTACAATATTTATAGGGTAAACCTTGATAAATTCGTGATGTTTGTCAATGCATCTGCTTTCCAATAAATGAACTCTAAACTCAGTATTTTGGTAGCATGCTTTATAGTTTAAATTATTAAATAATGCATCCAAATGGGACCTCACGAAGGGCTAGGGCATGGATGGACCCTCCCGTATAGGATAGGACGATATAAGATAAGTAAACTCCATTACGACATTCTCTTAAAAAGATTCTTGCAGAAGAGCGGTCTATACCATCGTCATATAAAGATTGATTAAAACTCGTGAACATTCATTAACAGCCCAAATGGAGCCGGCCTGATTCAGTGGCGCTAAAGAACTGCCTGGATCTTCAAACAGAAATTAAGTGATGGTAAAGCATTACGTAAAAGTAAGAAAGAGCTTTTTCTATGTGATACAACACATTTAATGATAAGAGTTATAGGAAGGAATATAATGGATATTTTCACTAACATAATTCCTTGCCGTAGATAAATAATTGTAAGACACCATTTCTAAATTAAGATTTTTTATAGTGGATAATTTGTTTTGCACAATTCGTGTAGGCTTATAGATGAAGCAGTAAACCCATGTGAGATAGTATGTATAAGTTAGTAGTATCTTACGTAAGAATGTACCATTAGAGGCCTAAATTGATCTAGATAAGTAGAAGAAACTGGGATTTGACGTCCTAATGAGCATTAAGTTAGCTATTCCCTGCTTTGCAGGGTACCTTTGCCCTTAAGGGATTTTTAAGTTACTCGTTCATTCAAATGAATCGTAGTTCCAGAGATACTGGAGAAGCTATAATGGCATATCTGCTCAACGTACTAAACTAAACTCTGTGGCAATACATTCCTGGAGGGACTAGGCCTACCATAAGCAGATGGCAGGATTGAGGAGTATGTTGTCAGCATGCCGAAACCCACGGCCATTAATGATGGATTCCATGACCATATCTGCTCAACATGCCGAAAGGAATTAATAAAAACCTGCAAATTCAGAACATTTTGTACATGGTTTCGTTTAGTTTTTTTATCATAGATTTACGAGAGTTTACGAGTTTATCGATTTATTTAATGAAACTCTTCAACTAGAGTTGGATTTATTAAGACTATTCCATGAATAACGGATTATACAAATAATTATACAACGGATTATACAAATAATAATTACTTTCATGCTTTTTTATATAAAAACAAAACTAACTGCTGCGAGCTCACGGCATACGATGAATCAACCATCTATGAATCGATTCAAGTTACCATAAAGTGACCAGTGCTACCAATGGTGTATATAAGCATAGTTAACTTAATTCTTTGTATTTTACTGCAGCTTTATATTAATCTTCAAAATCACACTTCATTTTATGTAGCCTATTACTTTTGATTTTCATTGTTTTTTGTTATAATATAATTACTTTGGTTTCGTTTCAATGTCTAAGAACTCATATAACTTTCAAATGAACTTTCAACAGGTTTACAGTGAACGTGGGTATATTGATTCGTTTGCTTTCAGCAAACGCGAAACTGAAGGCACACCTACAACAATGAAAAATAATTGCAGGCTACTCAGTTTTTCTTGAACATTTCATTGGAATTACGCAATAGCCTGCTGTTCGTTGTAAATCCCCTGTTGTGCCTTATCTTTAAGCACCTTTTCTCTTCCTTTTTCCGAATGTAAATAGCACCTAAAAATCCTAGCTGGTGATATCCTGTGAGAATAAATTACTAACTATGAAATTTTGAAACTATAAAAAAATCAATTACGATAGATTCTTCAAATTCTTTCTTGATTTGAAAAAGTGGTGATATTAAGGTGTTTGTTTTGTGAGTCGTCTTTACTTTTGAACTTGAGTGTCCGACCTAAGTCAGTTGCTGTAGGGAATCAGTGGGCCGTGAGGACAGATAGGTCCGCCCGTTTGCTCAAGTTTCCAACTCCTACACTTGAGAGAAAAAAGTAACGAAACCTAAATCTCGCAAGATCACGTGTTCCTTGCATGCAATAGTGCATTAACTACATGAAATCAAATTCTTGTTCTTTTACGAGATACTTGCTATTAATTGAATTTAACTGTCAATAGCATAGGAGTCCATTTTAAACACTGAGCAAAAAGTGGAGTTAAGAACCGCAGCATAAGTAATCAGCTACCGTTAATTCAGTTCATATCTAGTTTTTCTACAGAGGTCACTTGTCGCTTTACTTGAAACTATGCATATGAGCATTTATATTTAGTGCTTTTTTTATTTAAACAAGAAAAAGGGTTGGTAGATAATTATTTTTATCTAAGCCCATAACTGCTTGTCATTTTGACAGTTGTTGTAATTGAATATTACTAAATAATTTAGTTTTCTCCATTATTTATTTTAATTTTCATTTTGAAATTTTGTTTTAAATGGAATTATAATATTTATTTTAAAAACTAAAGTCTATGGTGCTACATACTAAAGAAGGACAGGGCATACCATTCATCCATGGTAATAAGAGAATAACTCAACTTATAAAGCTGTTCGATTTTCAATTCAAAATGATGTGGTGGAAATATTTGTAGCCTAAGTTATATGGTGTAAACAAATACTGTACTTTCCTGAAATCACATTCTGTTACCAATGCAGTAATTACGTATGGTCTGGATTTTCTAAGTAAACGTGTTTTAAAAGCAAAATAAAAATGAAGATAAAAGTTTTTCTTTATTTGAGCACGTATCTCATTTCTCTGAATTAGGAGAAATAACTTAGTGTGGTTCATTGCTACAACCGACAAGTCGAATTCTACGACAAGAACAAATTCCTATCTAATTGTCAGCTGCCTTGTATTTCGTAAACTTTTCAACCTCTGATATGAATAGTTAGTCTTTTTTAAATAATTGGAATTAGCCTTCGTATTTTAGGTCTGTTTAGACTCTTTATAAACGATTTTGCCTTCAGCTTTAGATGTAAAGACTGCTCTGCTGTTCTGAACACGAATATTTGGAATTATGCACAGGTTGTTATAATTTTAATGCTGGAACCAAGTGACGTTAATATGTAGGCATAATGCATTTCTTTCTGCATTTTTATTCTTTTCTTTTATGTAAGTTCGTGGAATTTGTATCGTATTAGAGCATATGGTGGACACGATTTCAAGGTTACGTAACCTTGAATTTTCAGAATGAGTTTAGAAATATCTTGTTTTTGTTTGTTTGAATTGAATTACATGACTTTCACCATTTACTTTAGACGTTTCTTTTTTACTTAAAAATTAGGTAGCTGCCAAATTGGTGGCGCATAATTCCTTAACATAATATATATTTAGCACTTAGCCTATAGATAGTAAAATTTGTTCATGTGGATATAACCTATCGGAATTTTTAAAAATCTGTGCTTACTAACAATACCCATTACTTCTTAAAATCCAAATGCAAGTTTAAAAACTGAAATTAATCAGTTTACCATGTTTGGCATAGTTTAATTTATCCAGTGAAATGTTCAGTCTGGACGAAAGATAAAATGCAGGTCTTTAGTTGATTCACACAAAAACTACTGCGTATTACTGTTACAGAAATTAGGCCTACTGGTCTTCTTCATGATTACCATAATAGTACTCTCCTCGTTGCCAGCCATAAATCCCAAATTATTCGACCGGGAATTGAATACTAGCCTCCCAAGATGAGAATCCGACGTCCATACATTTGATCTACGGCAAAGGTCTGACAGGACATTAATACCTTCCCTAAAGAGTCTTGTGTTAGGAGTTAGGGGGTGGATCATGAAGAACTAGTGCATAGATATACATTAATGTTTTAACTTAGGAGGTCTTCATTTCGCACTGGTCGAGGTGTGTCTCTGTTGATGTCAAAACACTTGAGCTAGCATTTAAACTTATCGTGTACAGGACTTTCCGTGTCAACATCAATTTGTTGTTCCCTTCAGTGACGTCATTATCCAGCATGAAACGTATCCCACAGTTTGATATAAGCATTACTTCTACCATATTGAACGAATCCATTTATTTAATGCAGTCTTCTTTATGAAAATTGCTTTCTTCTTCCCCTTTTCTTTTTTCTTATCCTGTTGTGTTGGAATTAATGTATATTTATGGGCCTTTGCTTATGGTTATTTCTGTAACGATGAGAATAGCCCTGTTTTCTGTCTCTGCCTACACTATCTTTTTTTAAATTCTTACTCTTGCTGTCGTGTTATCGTATAAATATTGTTTTAATATTGTTAGGTGTGTCGAATATTTATGGATATTTCTTTTGGAACAGGGCATAACCCCAATACTCTCTCATTGATACACGTTCGATTGTTAATATTTCGCGTAGTTACAACAAGGAATCTGGGCGAACTGCTTTAATGTAACGAAGTAGTATGGTTTTGTCACCTACGTCACAGGTGGCCCAGGTGGCGCGGTAGGGGAAACGGGTCACGTGACAGGTGGCGCTGTAGGGGAAGGTGGGCGTGGCTATGACGTCACGGATTCTGATTGGTTGGATTGGGTCACATGACAGGAGGCGCTGGAGGGGAGGGTGGCGCGGCTATGACGTCACGGATTACGTCATTGGTGGCCCGGTAGGGGAAGGCGGCGCGGTTATGACGTCATGGAGGGGAGGGAGGCGCGGCTATGACGTCACCACAGGTGGCCCGGTAGGGGAGGGTGGCGCGGTTATGACGTCACAAGTGGGCGTGGCTATAACCACGTGATTCAAAATGGCGTCGGTTCCGGTTCCTATTGCAAATGGCGGCGGTTCCGGTTCCTATTTCAAATGGCGTACGAAGCGCGAAATTTAAAATTTGGGAATTTATAATATAATTGGTTACGTTTCCGGCGCGAAATTCAAAATTTGGTATTTCATAATGAAAATGGCTACGTTTCCGGTTCCTATTTCAAATGACGGATGGTGGGAAATTTAAAGTTTATATATTGGTAATGTTTTACAAAATGGCGGCATGGCTTACGTCATTGCAGGATTGGAAGGATTAGATCACGTGACAGGTGGAATGTTTTGGTGGGCGGATGGCGGTTGATTTGAAAATTGCAAAAGGTGGAAATTGAATATTACAATTGCAAATAACGGATGGTGGGAAATTTGAAATTTGTATATTGGTATTGTTTTACAAGATGGCGACATTGCTTACGTCATTGCAGGATTGGAAGGATTAGATCACGTGACAGGTGGAATGTTTTACAATATGGCGACATCGCTTACGTCATCAGACCTATCTCATCAGTAGACGTCACTTCTTATACGTCACAAGTGTATTGAGAGGATTGGGAGGAATGGTAGGGGAGGGAGGAATGATTACGTCATCAGAGGAATAAGAGGGGAAGGTGGATTGTTTTACAATATGGCAGCATCGCATACGTCATCAGAGGAGGATTGGGTCGCTTACGTCAGAGGAGGATTGAGAGGAGGAATGATTTATGACGTCACAGCAGATTTTAATCTCTATGTCTTTTTAGCATGGAAGCATTACACTATGACGGTTTCTCACAACGCATAAATACGTCATATTCCTACACATAGGTTTTCTGTAAGATGTTTATTTCACTATGGTCCTGGGATCGACTCAACCTGGATACCTAAGGCTGTTAACCTTATTATTATTATTATTATTATTATTATTATTATTATTATCAGACGCAGTTGGAAATGTAGAGAAGCGTTTTTTTATACCTTCAAGTATTTTTTTATAATTATATTTCACATACAGTTTTTCCGTAAGATGTCTATTTATCTAAAAAATAGCCCTGAGGTCAACTCAGCCTAGGTTTACCGATTAGCGTTTAATTTTTACTTTGGTCCTATGGTAAAGGCGGCCGGTGCGTAAAACTCATGCTGGGGTCTTTAGAGGGGATATATTATGATAATAATTACAGGATTTTATAATGTCGATACAGAAAGCCAGTGAATGTTTAATCATATGCGTGCAGTGATTTTGTTTAGGTAGCAGTAGTATCATCTCGCCCTCCATACATGTTATCTCTCTTACTATGCAGCGGTAATATAACGCTGTACGCTTATCGCTATCTTACAACGTCATTCATTGAGACTTCCTTTTAAATCCTAACTCTATCATATTATAAAGTCGCAGGCCAGTACTTTTAAATATTAAATCCCTAATCATAGCACATGTCTTATGTAGTATTAGTCAACAGTATTTTTATTGCGGAATATTGTAATATTTCATCGCAGAGTGGTAGTGAACTTATTTTGTAATATTCCATCGCTGAGTGGTTCTGAGTTCGATTCAAAGTCAGTAAAGGCATATTCAGCTTTTTTCACAAGTAGGAAACGCGAAATATCAAATAACTGCTGATAAGCTTTAGCATATATTTCTCCCAGTGTTTCATCTCTGATGGAACCTTATATTATTTTTAATGTAGTTTCATACAGAGTATGTCAGCATTTATTGCATGAAAATTAATATTTTATTTCCGCACCAGAATTAAATATCGGATATCTGTTGATGTCATCGTAAATGAATATTTTTCGCATACGTCATCGATTTAATGTGGGAATTCGCGAAATGAATTGTTCACAAAGATGAAAAGCGAAATATCAAATAACTGCTGATAAGCTTTAACGTATATTTACCAAGTCGTGAGGCTAAAACTTTTTCTATCGTCAGCATTTTTTAAACTGCAATCATGCCATTGGTGTAAAATAGATTTTTCCTGTTGCGAGCCTATTTCAAAGCATCATTATATAATCCAAGAACACGCATCGATAGTCTTAATCATACTTGTATATGTAACGATTGTGAATATTCTCATTCTATAAAACTTCGCCATGGCACCTATCCATAACAACCATCACTTGTACGAGATCCCAGATCAGGTGTTTATCATACCTGATGAGGAACCACCAACACTACCAACGCAGCCTAACCCTCCAGAGTTCTTTAACATTAAGTTGTACAACGTAGAGGGACATCACACCGCTGATTTAGAGTTTGGTGTGATTTCGGTAAGAATATACAGCGTGGACCACAGCCCCGAGACATCTGTACTTCTACCATGTGGGAACACTCATTTTGAGAGTGCAGGGGATGATGTGACACACATTCAGGCCCACCACGATGAGGTCTGCGATGGACAACAACATTTTCACCGCTGTCGAACCACCAAAGATGGCTTCTTCAGCACATGGTCGTGGCGTTGCAGCCAGAGCTGTCCTCTGTTCGAGAGGTTCCAAAAAGCTGTAAGTACTAATATCAATACTCATTACATTTATTGTAAAACCCGTTCTTACTATGTCCAGTTAAGTAGGAGTAAATGTTTGGATAAGTTTATAGTACGAGATGTTTTCAAATGACGTTATTAGCTCTTACCATAACTTATTAAAATACATTATATATATAGGCTTATATATTTTATATATTACGCTTATTATTCAATTCCTGTTAAAATCTAAAAGTTAAACTATTTTCTAAAGAATAACGAAGAATGAAATCCTCCTCAAGTAAAGTGTTTGTAAAAAATGAAAAGAAAGTTACAACGTTTCTAACCTCACCCCCCGAAGGATAAAAAACCCAAATATAATCTGATGTACGTGTAGAGGAAGTAAATAGTAAATTAAGTAACTGTTCAAACTTTCATAATAGTTCGATCTAGTTTTCATTAGATTTTTTATCTTTTTACTTATATTGACATTGTTCTTCATCACCATTATCATTATGGAAGAAGCTAACTAATTTTACATCTACACTTTAATTCAGTTCGCGAGAAGTATAACCTCGAAAAATCCTTCGTTAGAAGTTTACATGTGCATTTTCCTATAGTAACGATTACTCTCAGTTAAGAGATTTTTACCAACAGTTATCGCCTAACCAAATATTACAAAATCGAACTATCAACAAAGTAATCGTAAAAGTAGCCATAATTATTTTACTGGAGGTGGTAATAACGGTCCTTAATATCATAACATATTGCTTATAGTGTTTATATTTTTTTCAGATGACGGAAGCCTTCTTCAACGATGGCCACTGCAGCCAGTGAACTGTACATCATCCACTAATATATATTGGGTCATGTTTAAAACTTTGTAGTAATACAAATAAATATCTAGTCAGAACAAAATCTGTGTCAACCACAAGTAATTGAAACCAGAGCTATATTTCTATCCTGATATTATTTCTTCATACTTCCTTTTTGTTTCAAAAGTATTACTCTTTACACATTTCCACCACTAAATCAATATTCTATGTCTTCCGAGGCATACTCGTTAATGTATTAAAGTCATAGAGTTTTATCTAATTTTCAACATGTATAAATTATTATCTTAACTTATTACTACTATTTTCCTTCATTTCTTTTATTGTTATCACAAAATTTACAGCCAAGTGAGGTACTCTTCACTTTCCGCTTTTCCTATATTATATCACATGCTTTATTTATTTATTTATTTATTCAAAATCTTAACATCAGTAGAGTAAGAAGTAAAATATGTATTATAAAGAAATCTTTTTCGTTACAACTTCAACAGAATTTTTTCATCTCATAATGTATGCAAAAGTTCAGTCACATCCTTAAATTATATACCAAATTCATTTCCCTCATTACATAACCTTCCATCAAGATGATTATTTATTTATCAAGTCATCAAATATCAAAAAAGTTAAAAAATCTATTTAAATAATTATAATCATTGAATTTTAGCTAATTTGTGACATCATATGTGAAATATTTTTCTTAGCTTCTGGTAATATGCACATTATATTTTATGTATCAAATGATTATGCAAATATCAGAGTCAAGAAAATAACATACATCTTCTAGCATATAGAGAGTAAGTTTCACAACGCAAAACGTACACGTGAGAAGGTGTTGATTAGTCAGCAAAGTATATCAGGATCCAAGTCTCTATACCGTACACCTTCATTAAGGAAAAAAGATATCGCGTATAATTTTCATAATAAGCATTTATATTTTGCATGCTTTTTCCCTAACGTCCTGATTATAATATTCAATTAGATATAAGTTACCATAGCTATGTTATGAATACAATGTTGAGGTTCAGGTTTTACATCTGCTTCATGTATGAAACTTGGAAATAAGACTTAGATAACGCATAAATTTCATAACCTGTTCATGTTTCGCGACACCTAATAGTTATTGGTAATATTGTTTTAAATTTAAAGTCATTACCTAAGTTCTCATCATTACTTAAAATACATTTGAATTCAACCAGTCTTAGACCCATATTTTATAAACACTTGACACAAGTAACATTTTTACGAGATCTTTATCATAATTTACAGATCACCTAAACATCTCCATTTTGCTTCAAAGTGATGTTCTTTACGTATTTCTTTTATAATGTGGTACCATCTCCTTAGTATGCAAAATGTCATAGATTTTTACCTAGTTTGCACCATCATGTTTGAATTAGTTTCTTAGCTTTCCACCGATGTTTAACTGAACCTATACAATAGTCCATCAATTTTTTCTTTTTATCATACAACCTACCTAATTATCCTCACAAAATGGGGTTATTACCAAGTTAACATACATTTTTTATATAATACATCACAAGTTTAGCTTTTAAAGATAATATGCTTAAGTTCTCACCATTACTTAAAATGCCTTTGAACTCGACATGTTCATCATTCCAGTCTTAGACCTAATATTTTAAATGCACTTGAAACAAATATAATTTTTTGCGAGATCTTTATCATAATTTACAGAGCACCTAATAGTTATTTGTAATATTGTTTCAAATTTAAAGTCATTGTATCCGTTAGTCTTCACAATATTTCATTTTACTTTTTCGGTTATGGTCGTTCTATATATTACATTTTCTACTTTAGTTCTACTATTGAGGCTTCTTTGACAAAGGCAATTACTTACTTTATCTCATTATAACATATAATAAGAAACCTTATTTTTAGATAGTAAAGAAGAGGAAGACCTAAATGAATGAATAAAACCAAAGTGATAAAAGCACAATCTTTTGTAAGTTAATTCATAACTAGATTTTCTCACGTTTAACAAAGTCCAGTTTTCCATAACCTATCCTATTCATATTTCCTAGGACGAGGGACTGTTAAATAAAAAAACACATCTCAGGATTATAGAATTTTATTCATTTTATTACATTCATACTAGGATTTCATACACAACGTAAGTACATTAACATTTCACAATGTACATTTCATATTAGACTCATTATGAAAAAGTAATCTGGTTTCACAGTCTCTTAATTCGTCAAGCTTTGGAACACTAAGATCGTTCATGTTTATAACAGATCTCTGCAAAAGTTTACAATGAAGAACATCTACACTTTCAAGAACAGGCTTCAAATCATCGTAGTATAAGTATCCCTCTACCACAGAACTATATGGATGTAAGATTCGATGTGCTACAACTTTACATCTAGGTAAATGTGTTTATGCAGTCAGAGAACAAAATGTACATTTCTACCATCCACCGATGTAAACATGATAAAATCGCTTCTCTTAAGTAGAGAGTGGGAAGGTTTTTGATAGTACGACTCTTACATTCCAGTTTATAAAGTATTCAATACGCTCCAGTCTTACTGTTTACGATCGAGTCATTGTTTGAAACTCTTACGTAATCGTAGTCATTCTATGATTTTTCTCCCCCGCAATTCAGATATGATTTCTTGTATCTCGCTGTGATGAGAATAATTCCCTACCGCAGATGAGGACAAAAGTAAACGTAATCTGTCAATGAGCTCATTCGGATCAGGCCAGTATTTATAATCACATTTACGATTCGTATGTACTTCTCCTGTATGCTGCGACGAAGCCTCGTTGGAAGAGTCGAAATCTTGTTCTTCTTTTTCAACATCATCTTGTTCTTCCTCTTCTTGTTCTTCTTCTTCCTCTTCCGTATCCTCTTCAGGAAATAGTTGTTTACTCATATGATTGTATTTTTGCGTATCGAATCTACATACTTTTTTAACGATGGGGTAAGCATGGTCACCGATGTTCGTATACAAGTCAGGAATTCGATCGGAAACGGTTTTCTGTTTGTTATTAGTCATCCTTTCACGACAAATTGAGCACATGGATAGATATAGAGATATCATATACTGTGTAACGTTTGCAAATTTTCTAGATAGTTCAATATACATTTTATCTCGACCACAATGTCCTATTGCTGTATGGGTGGTATCAATAACGTCGTATATTTCGTCAGCAGAAAGGTAACATTTTATATTAGTATCGCCATCGGTTTTTGCAACAAGTTTCCTCATTCCTCCTAATTCTGATACATCAAATCTTTTCAATCTTCTTTTCTGTATAGCTGTCTTATATTTTGCTTTTTTAGCATCATCCACCTCTCGCATGAGTGAAAAGTATTTTTCCTTTGTTAGAACATTAAAATGAGAAGATATTTCACTCTTAGTTCTTAAAAGCTCAACCATGAATCTCTCTCTACATTTGTTTTTAGTTTTGTTACAAATTGGCCAACTCTCATCCATGATAAGAAGAAACGTAGAATGATACTAAATGCAAGTCACCAATTATGTATATTGTTGTTCACAGCTTCGCAATGAATGTCCTATTGTTGTATGGGTGGTATCTAGTCAGAACTAGTCTTAACTGACTTTTTCTAGTTAGATCTAGTCTTAACTGACTTTTTTCTAGTTAGAACTAGTCTTAACTGACTTTTTCTAGTTAGATCTAGTCTTAACCGACTTTTTTCTAGTTAGAACTAGTCTTAACTGACTTTTTTCTAGCTAGAACTAGTCTTAACTGACTTTTTTCTAGTTAGAACTAGTCTTAACTGACTTTTGTTTTCTCACCTTAACAGCTTGACGGTTGAACAGCAACTAATTGTATTTGACATACATCAATTATTTATTGGTAAAACTCGTGACGTCTAACAAGAAAGATCATTTTGATCATATCTCGCATAATACTTGTTGAATAATGAACCCGTTGGTCTTTCCGGAATTACTAGGCCCACACACACACACACAACAAATACGCATCATCCACGAAGCAATCTCATAAAAGAAGTCTTAACACCGATAAGATTAAAAAGGATTATATCCAAAACACTAAGTTATGTTAGGTTAGGCTAGATTAGGTTAGGCTAGGTTAGGTTAGCAGGATGATATTTTAAAATTATTTCTACATTAATGAAAATTCTAAGATAGGTTAGGTAGATTATGTTGGGTTAGGTTAGGTTATGGAAGGTTAGGTTATGTTAGGTTAGGTTAGGTTATGATAGGTTACGTTAGGTTAGCAGGATATTTTAAAATCATTTCTACATTGATAGAAAGGCTAAGTTCCTTGGCACATTTTATCAATGTTTCTAGAAATAATTTTAAAATATCGTCCTGCTAACCTAACGTAACCTATCATAACCTAACCTAACCTAACATAACCTAACCTTCCATAACCTAACCTAACCCAACATAATCTACCTAACCTATCTTAGAATTTTCATTAATGTAGAAATAATTTTAAAATATCATCCTGCTAACCTAACCTAGCCTAACCTAATCTAGCCTAACCTAACATAACTTAGTGTTTTGGATATAATCCTTTTTAATCTTATCGGTGTTAAGACTTCTTTTATGAGATTGCTTCGTGGATGATGCGTATTTGTTGTGTGTGTGTGTGTGGGCCTAGTAATTCCGGAAAGACCAACGGGTTCATTATTCAACAAGTATTATGCGAGATATGATCAAAATGATCTTTCTTGTTAGACGTCACGAGTTTTACCAATAAATAATTGATGTATGTCAAATACAATTAGTTGCTGTTCAACCGTCAAGCTGTTAAGGTGAGAAAACAAAAGTCAGTTAAGACTAGTTCTAACTAGAAAAAAGTCAGTTAAGACTAGTTCTAGCTAGAAAAAAGTCAGTTAAGACTAGTTCTAACTAGAAAAAAGTCGGTTAAGACTAGATCTAACTAGAAAAAGTCAGTTAAGACTAGTTCTAACTAGAAAAAAGTCAGTTAAGACTAGATCTAACTAGAAAAAGTCAGTTAAGACTAGTTCTGACTAGATACCACCCATACAACAATAGGACATTCATTGCGAAGCTGTGAACAACAATATACATAATTGGTGACTTGCATTTAGTATCATTCTACGTTTCTTCTTATCATGGATGAGAGTTGGCCAATTTGTAACAAAACTAAAAACAAATGTAGAGAGAGATTCATGGTTGAGCTTTTAAGAACTAAGAGTGAAATATCTTCTCATTTTAATGTTCTAACAAAGGAAAAATACTTTTCACTCATGCGAGAGGTGGATGATGCTAAAAAAGCAAAATATAAGACAGCTATACAGAAAAGAAGATTGAAAAGATTTGATGTATCAGAATTAGGAGGAATGAGGAAACTTGTTGCAAAAACCGATGGCGATACTAATATAAAATGTTACCTTTCTGCTGACGAAATATACGACGTTATTGATACCACCCATACAGCAATAGGACATTGTGGTCGAGATAAAATGTATATTGAACTATCTAGAAAATTTGCAAACGTTACACAGTATATGATATCTCTATATCTATCCATGTGCTCAATTTGTCGTGAAAGGATGACTAATAACAAACAGAAAACCGTTTCCGATCGAATTCCTGACTTGTATACGAACATCGGTGACCATGCTTACCCCATCGTTAAAAAAGTATGTAGATTCGATACGCAAAAATACAATCATATGAGTAAACAACTATTTCCTGAAGAGGATACGGAAGAGGAAGAAGAAGAACAAGAAGAGGAAGAACAAGATGATGTTGAAAAAGAAGAACAAGATTTCGACTCTTCCAACGAGGCTTCGTCGCAGCATACAGGAGAAGTACATACGAATCGTAAATGTGATTATAAATACTGGCCTGATCCGAATGAGCTCATTGACAGATTACGTTTACTTTTGTCCTCATCTGCGGTAGGGAATTATTCTCATCACAGCGAGATACAAGAAATCATATCTGAATTGCGGGGGAGAAAAATCATAGAATGACTACGATTACGTAAGAGTTTCAAACAATGACTCGATCGTAAACAGTAAGACTGGAGCGTATTGAATACTTTATAAACTGGAATGTAAGAGTCGTACTATCAAAAACCTTCCCACTCTCTACTTAAGAGAAGCGATTTTATCATGTTTACATCGGTGGATGGTAGAAATGTACATTTTGTTCTCTGACTGCATAAACACATTTACCTAGATGTAAAGTTGTAGCACATCGAATCTTACATCCATATAGTTCTGTGGTAGAGGGATACTTATACTACGATGATTTGAAGCCTGTTCTTGAAAGTGTAGATGTTCTTCATTGTAAACTTTTGCAGAGATCTGTTATAAACATGAACGATCTTAGTGTTCCAAAGCTTGACGAATTAAGAGACTGTGAAACCAGATTACTTTTTCATAATGAGTCTAATATGAAATGTACATTGTGAAATGTTAATGTACTTACGTTGTGTATGAAATCCTAGTATGAATGTAATAAAATGAATAAAATTCTATAATCCTGAGATGTGTTTTTTTATTTAACAGTCCCTCGTCCTAGGAAATATGAATAGGATAGGTTATGGAAAACTGGACTTTGTTAAACGTGAGAAAATCTAGTTATGAATTAACTTACAAAAGATTGTGCTTTTATCACTTTGGTTTTATTCATTCATTTAGGTCTTCCTCTTCTTTACTATCTAAAAATAAGGTTTCTTATTATATGTTATAATGAGATAAAGTAAGTAATTGCCTTTGTCAAAGAAGCCTCAATAGTAGAACTAAAGTAGAAAATGTAATATATAGAACGACCATAACCGAAAAAGTAAAATGAAATATTGTGAAGACTAACGGATACAATGACTTTAAATTTGAAACAATATTACAAATAACTATTAGGTGCTCTGTAAATTATGATAAAGATCTCGCAAAAAATTATATTTGTTTCAAGTGCATTTAAAATATTAGGTCTAAGACTGGAATGATGAACATGTCGAGTTCAAAGGCATTTTAAGTAATGGTGAGAACTTAAGCATATTATCTTTAAAAGCTAAACTTGTGATGTATTATATAAAAAATGTATGTTAACTTGGTAATAACCCCATTTTGTGAGGATAATTAGGTAGGTTGTATGATAAAAAGAAAAAATTGATGGACTATTGTATAGGTTCAGTTAAACATCGGTGGAAAGCTAAGAAACTAATTCAAACATGATGGTGCAAACTAGGTAAAAATCTATGACATTTTGCATACTAAGGAGATGGTACCACATTATAAAAGAAATACGTAAAGAACATCACTTTGAAGCAAAATGGAGATGTTTAGGTGATCTGTAAATTATGATAAAGATCTCGTAAAAATGTTACTTGTGTCAAGTGTTTATAAAATATGGGTCTAAGACTGGTTGAATTCAAATGTATTTTAAGTAATGATGAGAACTTAGGTAATGACTTTAAATTTAAAACAATATTACCAATAACTATTAGGTGTCGCGAAACATGAACAGGTTATGAAATTTATGCGTTATCTAAGTCTTATTTCCAAGTTTCATACATGAAGCAGATGTAAAACCTGAACCTCAACATTGTATTCATAACATAGCTATGGTAACTTATATCTAATTGAATATTATAATCAGGACGTTAGGGAAAAAGCATGCAAAATATAAATGCTTATTATGAAAATTATACGCGATATCTTTTTTCCTTAATGAAGGTGTACGGTATAGAGACTTGGATCCTGATATACTTTGCTGACTAATCAACACCTTCTCACGTGTACGTTTTGCGTTGTGAAACTTACTCTCTATATGCTAGAAGATGTATGTTATTTTCTTGACTCTGATATTTGCATAATCATTTGATACATAAAATATAATGTGCATATTACCAGAAGCTAAGAAAAATATTTCACATATGATGTCACAAATTAGCTAAAATTCAATGATTATAATTATTTAAATAGATTTTTTAACTTTTTTGATATTTGATGACTTGATAAATAAATAATCATCTTGATGGAAGGTTATGTAATGAGGGAAATGAATTTGGTATATAATTTAAGGATGTGACTGAACTTTTGCATACATTATGAGATGAAAAAATTCTGTTGAAGTTGTAACGAAAAAGATTTCTTTATAATACATATTTTACTTCTTACTCTACTGATGTTAAGATTTTGAATAAATAAATAAATAAATAAAGCATGTGATATAATATAGGAAAAGCGGAAAGTGAAGAGTACCTCACTTGGCTGTAAATTTTGTGATAACAATAAAAGAAATGAAGGAAAATAGTAGTAATAAGTTAAGATAATAATTTATACATGTTGAAAATTAGATAAAACTCTATGACTTTAATACATTAACGAGTATGCCTCGGAAGACATAGAATATTGATTTAGTGGTGGAAATGTGTAAAGAGTAATACTTTTGAAACAAAAAGGAAGTATGAAGAAATAATATCAGGATAGAAATATAGCTCTGGTTTCAATTACTTGTGGTTGACACAGATTTTGTTCTGACTAGATATTTATTTGTATTACTACAAAGTTTTAAACATGACCCAATATATATTAGTGGATGATGTACAGTTCACTGGCTGCAGTGGCCATCGTTGAAGAAGGCTTCCGTCATCTGAAAAAAATATAAACACTATAAGCAATATGTTATGATATTAAGGACCGTTATTACCACCTCCAGTAAAATAATTATGGCTACTTTTACGATTACTTTGTTGATAGTTCGATTTTGTAATATTTGGTTAGGCGATAACTGTTGGTAAAAATCTCTTAACTGAGAGTAATCGTTACTATAGGAAAATGCACATGTAAACTTCTAACGAAGGATTTTTCGAGGTTATACTTCTCGCGAACTGAATTAAAGTGTAGATGTAAAATTAGTTAGCTTCTTCCATAATGATAATGGTGATGAAGAACAATGTCAATATAAGTAAAAAGATAAAAAATCTAATGAAAACTAGATCGAACTATTATGAAAGTTTGAACAGTTACTTAATTTACTATTTACTTCCTCTACACGTACATCAGATTATATTTGGGTTTTTTATCCTTCGGGGGGTGAGGTTAGAAACGTTGTAACTTTCTTTTCATTTTTTACAAACACTTTACTTGAGGAGGATTTCATTCTTCGTTATTCTTTAGAAAATAGTTTAACTTTTAGATTTTAACAGGAATTGAATAATAAGCGTAATATATAAAATATATAAGCCTATATATATAATGTATTTTAATAAGTTATGGTAAGAGCTAATAACGTCATTTGAAAACATCTCGTACTATAAACTTATCCAAACATTTACTCCTACTTAACTGGACATAGTAAGAACGGGTTTTACAATAAATGTAATGAGTATTGATATTAGTACTTACAGCTTTTTGGAACCTCTCGAACAGAGGACAGCTCTGGCTGCAACGCCACGACCATGTGCTGAAGAAGCCATCTTTGGTGGTTCGACAGCGGTGAAAATGTTGTTGTCCATCGCAGACCTCATCGTGGTGGGCCTGAATGTGTGTCACATCATCCCCTGCACTCTCAAAATGAGTGTTCCCACATGGTAGAAGTACAGATGTCTCGGGGCTGTGGTCCACGCTGTATATTCTTACCGAAATCACACCAAACTCTAAATCAGCGGTGTGATGTCCCTCTACGTTGTACAACTTAATGTTAAAGAACTCTGGAGGGTTAGGCTGCGTTGGTAGTGTTGGTGGTTCCTCATCAGGTATGATAAACACCTGATCTGGGATCTCGTACAAGTGATGGTTGTTATGGATAGGTGCCATGGCGAAGTTTTATAGAATGAGAATATTCACAATCGTTACATATACAAGTATGATTAAGACTATCGATGCGTGTTCTTGGATTATATAATGATGCTTTGAAATAGGCTCGCAACAGGAAAAATCTATTTTACACCAATGGCATGATTGCAGTTTAAAAAATGCTGACGATAGAAAAAGTTTTAGCCTCACGACTTGGTAAATATACGTTAAAGCTTATCAGCAGTTATTTGATATTTCGCTTTTCATCTTTGTGAACAATTCATTTCGCGAATTCCCACATTAAATCGATGACGTATGCGAAAAATATTCATTTACGATGACATCAACAGATATCCGATATTTAATTCTGGTGCGGAAA